>OX940885.1:31753175-34153175 GCA_954871355.1 Cabera pusaria | reverse complement strand
ACGGCATCCGCGCAGACCGAAGGATCGTCGGAAGAAAAGCATACACGTCGCCAAGGATAAGACGAAAAGAACGAGCGCATCTCATCCCAATCTGCTGAATTGTATCGCCACACCCGCCGAGTGCCTCTAGGGCTGAGATCGGGCGGGGAGTAGACTGATACAGATTTCACCAGACAATGGTCGGAGCTACCTAGTGGTGATGATACCGACACTGAGTAGCAGTCTGGATCAGTCGTCAGCAGAAGGTCCAAGCAATTAGCCGTATGCCCGTCAACATCAGGAACCCATGTTGCTTCTTGGAATAGCTGGGTGAGATTTAACGCTAGAGCAAGCTTTCGCGTCTCTCTCCCAGCATGGTCAGTGAACTGGTTTGGGAATAGCCACTCTTGATGGTGGGCGTTAAAATCTCCCAGTAGCACCAATTGAGCGGAGGGGTACTTGTGTTGAGCGGCATCCGCCGCCTCACTTAGATACTCAGTGAGCCTGGTCGTCTCCTGATCTCCGTTGTGCGACCGATAGACACAGGCATAGATAATTTTCTCTAAGCCTGTGTCCACCAGTACCCAAAGCACGGAAAAATGGGGGTCTTCAAGATTCCGGAGACGCCGACAACAGATATCGTCACGGGCGTACACGCCCACACCTGAACGTGGTTTTAAATTGTGCTCCAGGGTAAAACCTGGTTATGAAAGGTACGCCACGTCAGACGGACACCGTATCTGCGTCTCCGTGAGAAATAAGAGCGCTGGTTTTTCGGTTTCTAGATGGTGGTGGACCGCAACGAGATTTGAGTGCAGCCCACGGATGTTCGTGAGGTGCACTTTCAAGGAGAGGGAGTGCATCGCTGTTTAACCGTGCTCTTTTTCTTTGACCTTTTCATGTTAGTGGAGTGTTATAAGGTTGGAAGACGGTAGTAGAACGAGGCACTACGCTGCAGACATCCAGACTTACACTGGGTAACCACACTGATGAGAGACTAGACTGGAGGCTGCGGGGACGCCCGAGCCCCCCCGGAGATGTTCATGGGGCCCTCTCTTCCGGTCGCCAGCCGGCACCATGACGTATCCCCGGGATTTTTCGTAAGATGGCGGGGCAGCCTTTCACGAGTGGCTAACCCGTTACTTGGGCCCCCAACTATCTACGGTCGGCCAGCGGTAAACCGTGCCTCGGATCCCGCTAGCCTCCGCATCGAGACTCTCAGTGCGATGACATCAGTGTGTGTCAGCTCTGTCTGCTTGCATGGAGCAACTGTTCTGACCCGTCATCCGTAATGGCTTAACACCGGTCTTCGTATCGGAAAACGGCCGCTTGGCGATACGGCTTAGACCGGTCTTCATTTTTAGTCTTCACGAGTTTATTCTAGCTGCAATCTCCATTATGTTTAAGCTTCTTGTGTGTGTGTTGCCAACTTTCCGATGCAACTTTCAGTGGTCAACTGAAATTGAGTTTTCGAAAGTTTCACGCTTCCTTCCTGAATTGTACTTTGTATAATCTGCGGGGAAGTTAGTAAACATCGTGTTTTTACGCTCCGATGCAAGATAGGAGGATGTTTTTGAAAAATAAATAGGATAATAAGAAAAGTTAACAAGCTAAAATAACTGACTTCCATGCCGCGAAATTACAATAGAACTACCTTAGAAATGTACCCTATCAATGAAACAAAATTCATTTGAATTGGTTAACAATTCACGGAGTAATCGCGTATCATACTCGTATATCCAAACAAAAAAAAAATTAAGTGTTACACTTTCTATTTTTGTAAATTATTGTTAAACACAATCCAAAATTTCATCGTACCGATGGGACTTGAACCCGCACTCCCCGGAAACAGGTGATCTGTTGTACTTGATTTATGCAGTGCAAACATCTATCGTCGGATTTAAAAATTGTACCTAATGATTTCTTCCGAATAATTAAGTTTCAAAATAAGTAGTCATAGATGGCGCCACCAATGCATACTTGGGTAAAATAATGCAATCCATTAATCTCGTCGTATTCATGGATCGGACCGTGGCTTAATTGGCAGAGCACCTGGACATGTTATCTGGGGGGTGCGGGTTCAAGTCCCGTCGGCACGATAAAATTTTGGATTGTGTTTATAAATTTACAAAAATATACAGTGTGTAAAACTTAATTTTTTTTTGTTTTTAGTCGTTAGAAAAAGGGTTCGGTGTGAATTAAGTTTTGTCTATGGTCCATGGACGATAGAAAGACCATAGAAGTATGGACTTGGTATTCCTGTAGTATTTAAAAAAGTTAAAAGTTGTAAAAGAAAATGCAAGTGCTCGTCTATCTAAAACAAAAAAATGTGCAGCATAAATTATCCATTATAGTCTAAATACTTGGTGCCAAAGTGCCAACCTGTTATAGGTGCTCTCAGAACAGCTTGGCTGGCCAGTGCCAGAGCTTTGGTGAGGTCTCCGTCTTGCAAAGCCTTCTGGGCAGCTGCCCGCCTCTCTATGGACACTTTGGAGCTTTTCCCACGGTGTAGAGGCTGGATTCTTGACAGGACTTCTTTCAGCGCACTCATTATCTGAAATTAAGTTTTCTCGAAAAATGCACATTTTACTAGTATCACAGAAATATTAATAATTTATTTATATTTCTGTGACTAGTATTATAGTGGAAGAAGCGAAAGAGGTATGTCAGGATCGTAGCATGTGGAAAGAAGTGGTCTCTGCCTACCCTAACGGGAAAAGGGCGTGATTTTATGTATGTTTACTAGTATTATAATATAAATTAAAATATATGTTATGTATGTATGGTATATGTATATTTATTGTCTATGAATATTTATATATATATATATATATATATAATTATGTGTGATATATGTTATATATTCTTCAATTTGATGTGTATATGTATGTGTATGTATATAAAGTGTAATTAGCTTATTTCTTCTGTATTTCTTATAACTACATTATTTTATTGATTTGTTTATATTTATAATTTTGCTCGCACTGTAGATTGATGATTGATTGATTGTATGTATTGCGCACTGCACTACCAGCCAATTCTTTCCACGATACTGTCCATACAAAGGTTGTCTGGAAGTGATCGCTCTTAGCGATAAGACCGGCCATTGTAATACCATAGACTTTAAGTTGTTTGTATACTATGTTACTGTGCTGGTATTCAATAAAGAGTATTTCTATTCTATTATATTCTAATTATTACTTATTATAATTGGGTATCCAATTAAACTGCCTTTCCTCATTCATTTTACTTTCGCAGCGTTCAACTCGGCAACATCTGAAAATGTAGGTCAGTTCGAAAACAAGTCGGGACATTTTCAGTCTTCATCTCAAGCACTAATTTATAATGACATTTCCATCAGTGACTTGTAGTCAGTTATTATATTAAAAATGTTGTATTTCTCACCCACGGAAATATTAACAACCCTATCTATACTAATATTATAAAGAGAGAACATTTGTATTTTTGTATTTTTGTATGTTTGTAATGATTTGGCTCAAAAACTACTGAACCGATTAAAAAAATTCTTTCACTAATACATAGAATGGACTTTCGGAATGAAAATAGGCTATATATTATCCCGTTTAAATCAAAGGTACATTCGTGGAGACCTAATTTGCAACCTAAGTCGGAAAAAAACGGTCGAAAACACTCGTTTCTTACGAACGCTGCTTAATTGAAAATAGATAGAAGAATATTTTCTATGCAAGAGTTGTACAACTAAATAAGACCTACAAAAATGTTCGCGACAGCATATGTCTATCTCTTAAAAATGACTCACAGTAACCATTTTAATCTTAAAATTTTTGTTAAAAATATTACATAACTTCCAAGGCTATTTTCAAGTATATAGTATTAATCCTTATCCAAATAATTACGTTAATTAGCTTGGCCACATACTATAGATTAGAATTGTCCTTTACAGTATATAATTCAAATGAAAACTCTAGAAGATATCACGAATTTCACATACACGAATCGCAAAATTAATAAAACATTTGCAGTGAAACCACAGATTAGGTCATAGTTACTACGCAAATATTATTATAAGCTTAGCTATGCTGTAGATCCCCACCGATCACAATCAATTTGAAGTCAATATAGTATAATAATATGATCTATTGTATAAAATAATATTCATCTATATATATAATAATATAATATTTTAAACCACCCCGACTGATCTATGTATAATCATTTCATTAAAAGCATTCCAATGACTCTAAACACGACATTTAAAATCTGAGCTGTAAGTTGGTGATGATTTGAGTATTCTGTAGAGTCCAGATGTCCCAGCATCAGGTCAATGCTTCCATGTTCTTACAATATCGTTGAAAAAGAATATTTTCGAATTGATCAGACCTATGAAAGTTGATTTCATAGCGCAATTAACTAGAAAAAAGCTCATAGTTTTATAACGATTGAACGAATTTTCATGAATCAAAGCTAAGAAAACTCTCGATGAAGACATCTATCAAACAAAAAAAAAACGATCAATAATAAAAATAAAATCGGTTCATCCTGTTAGGTGCTAAGATGCTACAGACAGACACACAGATACACACGTTAAACGTATATTACCCCTACATTTTGCGTCGGGGAACGCGTAAGGTTACGGCGGCAGATGTTCTCCTTGGTGGTAAGTAAGCTACTTTTTGGTAGGTTTAATGATCCCACTACCACTGTACGAAAACTCATGATTCATGAATGCACATAAAACTTTCATTGGTAGGTATATAGCTAGGATTAGAACCAACGACCGTCGGGTCAGAATCAGGGTAACTATCCTTTACGCCAAAGGGCCGTCCAATATCACTACGTAAGAATTATAAAACAAAGTCCATCACTGCGTCTGTCTGTCTGTTTGCAATAATCTCAATAGCTACTGAACGGATTATCCTGCGTTTTTCACCAATATCCAGAGCTTTTATGAGGAAGGTTTAGGTGCATAATTCGTTAACGTTTTGTGTAAATAGGTTGAAATATGACGATGATTGTTAAATATGTTAATATTTTATATTCGATGCAACAAACAGATGCAAATTTTGTAGGCATATATGTTCTACCCGTGCGAAGCCGGGGCGGGCTGCTAGTTATTAATATTTCTGTGCTCTCACCAGATAACATTATATAGCATTTAATTTTACAAAGACGCATTTAAACTACATCTATAACCTTAACACTGACATTGTGAAAGTTAAAAGGAAAGTGTAAAGAAAACTGAAGCACCACAGGAAAATCTTGAACTAGCTAAGCTTTACGTTCTAAGCATAAAATTGAACAAAGCGATGGAATTTCTTTGTACAACCGCCGTCCGGAATGCTATTATTTTAATACGCATTCAACGTCGTAAATATGGTGTTTTTCTTTCACGACATCGCTTTTTATTTTCACCTGAAATTATCAAGTTATACTTTAACGGCATATGTCCTGATTTGTTCAATCCAAAGTTATCCTTATAGCAATAAAATATAGGATAAAATTGCGTAAGCTTTAAGATTGGTAAGTATGCATTTTTAAGGCAGTTGTGGTGGCTCATTAAAAAAGTAAATATGCATTAAAGTTCTAAAAACTTATTGTTTCTATATTGTATACGGTTTTTTAGGGTTCCGTACCCAAAGGGTAAAACGGAACCCTGTTACTAAGACTCCGCTGTCCGTCTGTCTGTCTGTCTGTCTGTCTGTCTATCTATCTGTCTGTCCGTTTGTCACCAGGCTGTATCTCATGAACCGTTTCACAAATGATGTAGTTTTGTTGGCGCTATAACAAAAAATACTAAAAACAGAATAAAGTTAAAGATAATAGAGGGCCCCCATACAAAAAACGTGTTTTTTTCGGCATTTCACGTCATCTATGAACGCTTAGTTAGGTAAACGTCCCATAGATGGCGTTATATTGAAATGTCGCTCCCTAACACCTTTGTTAGACGTTAGATGGAGTTATAAGAAACAAAATGTTTATTAATTATTATTTTTTGCTGTCGAAAAATGATAGTGGTATTTTTTGCTCGATCTAATAATACTGTAGTGTGGTACGGAACCCTACTAGTGCGAGTCCGACTTGCACTTAACCAGTTTATTTTGTAATGATGAAGGCGTTAGGCGGTCTTTAGCCTATTTTCTTTAGCCTTTAGATTTATCCACCATAAGGTTGTCTGGAAGTGATAAGATCGCCTTTATTACACTTATTATTGTTAAATGTTTATTTTTAAGTTTCTTTATAGGTGTTAATGAAGACTTTATCTATCTATCTATTTTTGGTATGGAATAACGAGTCAAGTTCACACAAACCCACAGTACTTACATCAAAGTAGGTATAGTAATGCACATTTGCACTAGAACTGCCTCAGATTCTTAAGTTTAGCTGCAACAGGCATAGTCACATTAACAATGATAAACAAAGTCTGTCTATAAACACCTACACCTAGTTTAACTAACATTTGTGGCGAGGACAGATAAGATTCGTAAAATAACGGGCTTAATTTATGACCAAACCTCATGGACAGTAACTTTTTGTAATTTTTTTTGCAAGGTCCATGACATATTTTTAAGACTATTCTAAATTTAATATTATGTTTCTTTGAAGTGTCACACACTTTATATTTTTGTAAATTGTTAAACACAATCCAAAATTTCATCGTACCGACGGGATTCGAACCCGCACCCCCCGGATTAAACGTCCAGGTGCTCTGCCAATTAAGCCACGGTTCGATCCATCGATACGACGAAATTAGTGGATTGCATTTGTTAACCCAACGCATAATTGGGTATTGTTATTGAAAACTGAAATGATTTCTTCCGAATGATTAACTTACGTAATATGTATTCATAGATGGCGCCACCAATGCAATGTTTGTTACTTCTTCACGCTGAAACTACTCAACCGATTGTATTAAAATACAATCAAAAGTACCAACCTCCTTGTTTTCCATGACAAAAGTATTTTTTTTCGTTTCTTCCACCTTCTCAAGGTCCATCAGCCAGTCACTGGTGGCCATTGAGAGGAGCTCCTCAACCAGCTCTTGGAAGAACCCTTTGGAGTTTGAACAGAGAGTGACGTCACTGCATGTGACTGCGTATTTCGGGTCCATTTCTTCGTATATTCGCGGCATCTTGATTCCTTGAAATAATAATAAAAATAATTTTATTATCTTCTATTACTACATATTATATTGAGGGCCCGGTGGCGTAATCGGGAGAACGGTCGGCTTTGATGCCGTGGTACCGAGTTCAAACCGCCGTGCACCAATGGATTTTTCTATCGAAAAATGTATGTGCGCTTCTCACAGTGGCCCTCCGGTGAAGGCAAACATCGTTAAGAAACCAACAACCCCCGCATGGTGGTAGGACACTATCTAGTGTCCGCCTGGCCAGCTACCACCCTCAAGTTAGAAAATCTGTCACCAAAACATCTAATGTGTTCCGGCAGCTATCCTTGAGAGCCAGTTCCCATTCTAGGCCTAGCGTGCTTACCATCTTCGACCGCATCATCACTTACCAACAGGTGAGATAGTGGTCAAACGCTAGCCTATAACAAATAATAAAAAAATATATATATTATAATTGCATGTGGAAAGAAGTAGTCTCTGCCTACCCCAACGGGAAATGGCGTGATTGTATGTATGTATGTATAATTTAAGATCGTTTACAAATCGAAAAAAAAACGACTTCACATGCCGCGATGGTGAAAATATCCACTAGTCATATCGTCAAGGTATCAAACTTGTTTATATTGTTTATCTCCATATCTCCGGAGATGATTGTCATATCTCGATTAAATTTGATTGACACTAAACGGAAGGCATACTCTTTCAAAGAAAAAAATATTTTTTCAAATCGGTTAAGAGGATTGTCCTGTCCTAAAAACGCGCGAATAGAGGTTTACGGTTTTTAAAATATTATGGAACTCGCTACACTGAGAGACACGATAAAAAAACCTCGGCTACTTATTAGATGTGTCAACAGTTTCATCGCGTGATATTAATTATTGCAATTCTAATTTTCAAGAAAAAAAATCAATAATATTATCAAAACAACGGAAATCGACCTTTTCTATTTGCCATATTCAGCCATATTTAAGCTATTCAAAACAATAACCCCATACAAAAAACGTATTTTTACTATGGCGCCATCTATTAGCAGTTGTTTAACTTATTAATAACTAGTATTATTTACCTACCTTAGTGTTAACCTTCACTTAGTTGGTGTTAGAAGTTCGTAAGATATTCGTTAGATGGAGTTGTAGTTAATAAGCATGTTTGGTATTGACACGGTAATGTAATATAATATTATACTTATATATTATTATACTGCGGTTCGGAACCCTCCGTGTGCGAGACAAAACTCTCTCACTCGCACTTGGCCAGTTTTATTTAAACGATCTTTTTAAATAACGTGTTAGAATAGAATAGAATAACTCTTTATTGAACACCATTCAGAAAACATTAAAAAACTTAAGTAAACATTCACAAATAAGTGTTACAAAAGGCGGTCTTATCGCTGAGAGCGATCTCTTCCAGACAACCTTTGGGTAATGAAGATTTGTTTAATGAACATGGCGGGGTAAATAGGGTTTTAAATACCTTAACTAAAATAAATAAGTAAATACATAAACACTACACTGCAGATACATATAATACATAAATAATATATTTATCAATAAACAATACATATACTATATAAATAAATATAACAAGAAGAGAAAACAAAAAATCTGTAGGTAGCAATTTAATCTTACGAGAGATAGTGAGCTTTGACACGTTCTTTGAATGTAGTAATGGTCTGGCAACGTCTTACTTCAACTGGTAGCGCATTCCAGAGCCTTACAGCTTGTACTGCGAACGATTTATCGTAGAACGAGCTATGATGACTAGGCATCAACAATGTATGAGTCTCTAAAGACCGTAAAGAGAGAGAATTCGAAGTGTGTAGGAATTGGAAGAGGTCTTTAAGGTAGGGAGGAGAAGTAGGATTAAACAAAATATTAAACAGGAGGGTAAGGATATGAGCATTGCGGCGAAGGCGGATTGGTAGCCATTTTAGCTTTGAACGGAATTCGGAGACGTGGTCATATTTGCGTAGGCCAAATATGAACCTAATCGCAAATTTTGGAGTCGTTCGAGCTTGTTTAGCTGTTCCTCAGTGATGTCCAGATAGGCGGCGTCGGCGTAATCAAGAATAGGAAGAAGAAGAGACTGTGCGAGCGCAGCTTTAGTGGCAGTAGGCAAGAAATTTCGTAATCTTCGCAGTGCACCCGCGGCTGCAAACATTTTGTGACTGACAGCAGTCAACTGAGGACCCCAAGACATGTGCTGATCGAATAATACTCCCAGGTTCTTGACAGTTACACTGTAAGGGATGGTCACCCCATTAAAAACGACATGCGGTAGAATGCTTCGATTGGTTTTTGACACAGTTCTAGAACTGCCCACTATAAGGACTTGCGTTTTATCCGGGTTAATTTTCAGACCATGGGATTCGCTCCACTCAGATATACAGCGTAAGTCGGCATTTACACGTTCTACAGCAGTTGCTATTTGATTCAGGGGCGCATGACAGTAAATTTGGAGATCGTCTGCATAGAGGTGGTAGGAAGAAGAGATATGTTGAGATATGGAGTTAATAAAAATGGCAAATAGGAGAGGAGATAAAACACCGCCCTGCGGTACGCCGACAGTCGCGTCGCACGATGAAGAGAGACTCTCTTCAACGCGGACGCGCTGACGACGACCAGACAGGTAACTATGAAACCAGTCAATCACCGATGGAGATATGCTAATAGAGCGAAGAATTGCAAGAAGAATGTCGAAGTCAACGGTATTGAAGGCGTTGCTAAAATCGAGTAGCGTCAGCACAGTTAACTGCCCATTTTCCATAGCTAAACGGATATCATCAGTAATTTTGACGAGTGCAGTGACTGTGCTGTGACCTGGACGGAAGCCGGATTGAAAAGGATTGAGGAGTTGATTAGAGACAAGAAAGGAATGTAGTTGATGATGGATGAGGCGTTCAAATACTTTAGAGAGGAAGGGGAGAATGGATATCGGACGGTATTCAGAAAAGGTCTTTGGGTTAGGTATTTTAGGTAGGGGTATAATTTGAACTTCCTTCCATATTGAAGGAAAGGTGCTACTGGATATGGAAAAATTAAGGATATGGCAAAGGGTAGGGAGGATGACATCGATCAAAGGGATTAGCATGTTCCTACTAATACCGTCAAATCCGACTGCGTTAGAAGATATGGCAAGAATACTCTTCTTAACATCACAAGCGGTAAATTCACTAAAGAAAAATTGCGGGTGGTCAGGAGTCAGAAGAGTAGAAAGATGATGCAAAGTTGCAGTTTTATTGCTGTCCTTAATAGTCGGCGGCGAAGTGAAATGCTGATTAAGAGAATTAATGTCTAGTCTATGAGGTAAAGTACTATTTTGACGAGATTTACGGACTCTAAGAGACCTTAGAAATTTCCACACTTTAGCAGAATCATTATTATCAACAGATTTGTGAATATGGCGGCGTTGTGTTGTTGTGTTATACGAATATTAAGAATAATATTTATCTTCTATAAAATCACAAGAGCAGCGTCTGTCCTCAAACAAATAACACTCAAGTTTGTAATTATAATAACAGTACTTTAATAGTTTATAAGTTCAGTCACTTAGTTCTAAAACTTTGAATAAAAGTTATATTCACTGGAAACGATGGAGTGGAAATTTCAACATTTAAAGTTGGAGCAGTTTTAAAGCCTTTCGTAATATCTTAACTTTGAGCCTGAAATTATAAATGGGACAAAGCAACAAGAAATATACATTTTTAAACCGACTTCCAAAACTGAGGCGGTTCTCAATTTGTCTGTGGTTTTTTTGTCCTTACGTATGTTACGCGCTTACTCCGTCAATTGTGTACCGATTCATATTATGGTAGGTTTAAAATAATAGTGCAACAATAGGCGGTCTTATCGCTTAAGGCGATCTCTTCCAGACAACCTATGGATGGAGAGAAATGTACAAGATATGGTGGTAAGTGGTGTTTTATAATTGAGAGGGGAAAAAAACTATTTAATAAATTACAAAGTTAAGGAAAGAAGAATAAATATACATTATGGATTAGAATAGTTCACGTCAGCAGGATTATTCCCACTTCTATGGATAGTATGCTCATCATCTGTCAGAATATAAAAGTATAGTATAAATATAATATACTCACAGACAATATTTATTTCTTCATTCTTATGTCAATTTTTTTTTTGTACAATTATGTTATTTTGTATTTTACTCGTTAATTTTTGTCATAAACATTGTACTAATTCATTTAAGATACTAATATTTTGTCATTTAATGGAGGAGCGCAGATGCCTATAACACAGGTTTTTTTTAGCCTAGCGTAGGTATCTGAGGTTTAAACTGTAATAACGCAAAATGTATCTACATGTCAATAAAAATATTTTTTACTTTACTTTTTACTTTTAATATAAATATACTTCTATAGCATCTAAATATATTTATTTTCGCGCACGCAGGACGCTGCGGTGTATCCGTACCTTAAAGGTACGCACACACCGCAGCGTCCTGCGTGCGCGATCTAGGCGGCGATCAGATAGCGCAGTAGTATTTTTACCGACTGGTTCACACCAAACACGATCAGAAAACAATTGAAAAGTACTTAGATTGCGCCCGCAGATCGCAGCACGCCGCTGTGTGTTAACATGTTAGGGCTATAATGCTCTCTGACTCTCAAGAGTTCGAACACCGTAAGATTATTGCGGCAGATTTTTTCCTTGATGGTAATAAGCTACTTTTTAACCGACTTCACAAAAAAGCAAGAGGTCCTTAATTCGTCGGAATCTTTATTTTTTGAGTATGTTTCGGATAATTCTTATTTTGTTTGGAGGGGTATACTTTCCAGATGGTCCCATTTAAATTTCGTCGTGATATGCTCAATATCTCCAGAGATACGGAGATAAACTTAACACCTCAAACTTAGTACCAATGGAAAGTTACTAGCGCTGCATTTTAAGTCTGTTTTTAGGGTTCCGTAGCCCTGATAAGGAACCTTTATAGTTTCGTCCCTCTCCCCCCCCCCCCCCCTCTAAAAGCTAAACTTGCTGGCTTGAAAAATTTGAAAAAATTCGTGTTAATAGCGCATTTCATGAACTTTAAAGGAAAACTATAGCGGTTAAATAACTTTATTAGTTTAGCAGTAGTAGTCGTTGAACTTGAGTGTTTAATTTTGTAACAAATACAAAATCCTTATAAATAAATCCTTTAAAGTGGCAAAGACGGAGTACCTAGTTGCTTGTTTATAACGGGTAGACTTGCGTTGAATAACAGGCTACTACGGAACCCTACACTGCGCGTGGCCCGACACGCACTTGGCTGGTTATTCTTGTTTATGAACGATCATATATTATGTGATTATAAAATCTTACGATAAGATATATTATGTAAGAAACTGTCATCTATAAAGCTACCTAACAAGCTACCTAACATGTATAAAGCTACCTAACAAAATATTTACATTTTTCACGTTCAAGGTACGGCCACACCGCGGCGTCCTATGTTCTGCGGGCGCGATCTCAGTACTTTTCGATTGCTTTCTGATCGCGTTTGGTGTGAACCAGTCGGTACAAATACTACTGCGCCATCTAATCGCCACCTAGATCGCGCACGCAGGACGCTGCGGTGTGTCCGTACCTTAAGATTGTTAAACACTTACTACCATATATCTTTTGGTACATATTATCATACAACAAAGTCACATACGATCTCTTAAACTACGCAACAGATTTTGATGCGGTTTTCATAAATAGATTTACTGATTCAAGAGGAAAGTTTATAATCAGGATTAATCGCGGGTAAAGACGCGGGGCGCAGCTACTATTTAAAAAAAAAAATGAAAAAATCTCACTCACTCGCAAATGCAACTCTTGTGGTACTTTAAACGCAAATCAAACAACAATTGGTAGATAGGAAGGAATAAAAACTAATGTTATTTTCCATGCAACATGAGCATTCCGCTAAAATTTACGTAATGAACACACAATTGATGTATTTATATTGTCTACTAGTACATACCAGAAAGCCGCGTCCTGCAGTTTTCAACAAACACCTGCCTCGGTATTAAGAATGACCGACTATATTATATAATCATTTTCTTCCAGTTATTTAATAGGAAGTTACCTGGATTTGTTTACAGAGTTTAGTACACTGCAGAGAGCGATGCGCGCTCCCAGCTAAAATTAAAGTTAGCCTGACATTCGGTGCCACAGTTCTATTTTCGATAGAGAGTGGACCGCGGCGCCCCCTGCCGGAAAGTTCGGTTAAATTTTATGATTAATAAAACGTCGGTTAATTTTACTAGTAATTTAATAGCGGTCATTTCTATTTCGAGGATTGGTTTGGTTCAATTACTTCTGTTGTAATAGATAATTTATATTACAGATAATTCCGTGTTTTTTTGTATTGTACTTGTGACCCGCCCTGGCTTCGCATGGGTAGAGCATAAATACATATATTTATTGCATCAGTTTATGGCTTCGAGTCAATATCTTCAACAATCATTGTCATATTTTAACAAATTTACACAAAACCTTACGAATTGTACACCTAAACATTCCTCTTGAATCATTCTACTGATAGAAACCAAATAAAAATCGGTTCAAAAGTTTTTGAGTTTATCGCGAACAGACAGACAGACAGACAGACAGACAGACCCGGCGGGGGACTTTGTTTTATAATACGTAGTGATGAGCTTGCGTTTGACCACTGTCTTACCTATTGGTAAAGAAGTTGCGGTTGAGGATGGTAGCACGCTAGGCCTAGAATGAGAACTGTCTACAAGGATAGCTGCTAAATGTAATAAATAGTAAACATGAATGCCATGAAAAATCATTAACTTACAATACCTTGGGAAATAAGAAAGAAAGAAAGAAAGAAAATATATTTATTTTGCATCAAACACAGTAACATATATATTATTAACTTATGTACTAATTTAAAACAGGTGTTTTGGTGCAAAATAGGACCCATCTCAGCATAATGTTGGTCATGACTGACATGACCAACGCTGGTCTTCCGTTGGGACCCTAAAGTGATGTCACGGAGGCTCTCACCTCCGGCACATGCTCGCTATTCCAAATAA
Source organism: Cabera pusaria (assembly GCA_954871355.1). Classification (NCBI taxonomy): domain Eukaryota; kingdom Metazoa; phylum Arthropoda; class Insecta; order Lepidoptera; family Geometridae; genus Cabera; species Cabera pusaria. The sequence continues at coordinate 34,139,058 of OX940885.1, read as the reverse complement.
ATAAAATATGAATTAAAAAAATACCAAGTCTCCATGAGCAAGTATGGTACATCCTCGACCGCGGCACCGATTTCCAAAAAAAAGTGCTATTTTAAATTGCCATCAATTCATTTTGAATCTGATCAAAGATATTATTAGCTCAGGTGGTTTCTTGTAAACGCTTTTAATATAATCATTCAAAATACACTTTCGTAGATAAAATCTAATTTTTAAAATTAATGAATCAGAAATTATTTCTTACACCTGCGAGACGTCTTTCATCTAAGGATCATTGGAATACAGTTAAACAGCTAAAGGTGAGGTCAGAGTGAGGTAGCAATGTTTTTAGGGTTCCGAAAAAAAGGTAAAAAAAGGAACCCTAATAAGATTGTCCTAATAACTTTCTTGTCCGTATGTCTGTCTGTCTGTCTGTCTGTCCGTCTGTCCGTGTGTCACCACTGATTTTCTCAGGAACAGGTAGACCTAGCAAGTTGAAATTTATACCTAATACTGAAGTCTATAGTCCCTATTGGGTGTATAAAAATCAAGGTCTTGAGTCAACACAATAAAAAGATATGGGCAAATTTAGATTTTCGCGAAAACTTCTTAGTCAAGAAACTAGAAAACTGTCGGAATTTTTCCTCTACTTGTGCTGTAAGACCTTGCTTTTAACCAAAATTGATAATTCTAGGTGTCAACCGGAAGTACCCTATAGGTTTTAGGTCGAAAACCTATAGGGTACTTCCCGTTGACCTAGAATCGTGAAATTTGGCAAGAAGCAAGGTCTTACAGCATAAATTAAGGAAAAAAATCCAAAAAATAAAAAAAGTTGAAAATTAAAGAACCATACATACATAGTATACGCCAATTAAGGTAGACCTCTGAGTTATATCAAAGCTGATACAATTTAGAGGTCTAGCTTAATTAGTACATACCAACGTTGGTACGGAAGCCTCGGTGGGCGAGTTCAACTCGACTTGGCCGGTTTTTTAGTTTGAAATGGCAGTCTCATGTAAAATTACATTTTAATTATTACAGGGCATGTAAGACTGAAGATCTATATGTCTCCGGATAATAGGCACATTGTAGGAATTGTGATTTTCGTGATTTTTTTATATTATGGTAGGCAAACAAGCAGACACCATGAGTGCTGTTGAAGCGTTGCTGACCGGTGAGGAGTTTGTGGATACCCATTTTAAAAGATTGCGACGGGTAGGTCATTCTACATCTTACAGATACGCAGTTAAAATCCTCGGTTAAGACGGGTAGTGCAAGACGTCCTAGTCTGTTAAATGTAAGGGTGAACTTTTTGACGGTGCCGAGCAGTACGATAAAAGAATGGCGATGGTGGAATCAGATCATAAAGTTCTTCAGAGCATTCGCCATTATGGAGACAATGAAAGATGGCCAGCACACCAGTCTGTTATCCAGAATTTGGCATGCTCTGTATCTGTAAGCCAAGCCTTTCCGCCAACGAGACGTCGAATTAGTGACTCAGATAGTTTATAATCTGGGTTAACAAATAATGTACTGTTGTACTTTTTAACTTGGGCGAAGCAGTGGGGCATAGCTAGTATGCCAAAAAAGTATTGATGACGAGCTAGTCAACATAATTATGCAGCAAATTAGAACGGAATGCCTGTGATTTATCGACTGTTAAACATCTAGCGGTAGTTGCTATTTAATTTTCTCCAGGAGAGTTCTATTACTTGCAACTTGACCCGTTATTGTTATGCAATTTTAAATAGTCTTTTCTAATGAAGGCTTATAAATTAAACAAAAAAATATCATACTAATAATTACATAAAAACACAAGGATTCGTCAAAATATTACATTTTATGTACCATTCCGTCGATAAGAAAATGTAGTACAATCTACCGACCGGTACAGATTATTTTCAACATTCATCAGACCTACCGTACCTACTGCTAGGGAATGGAGTAATTTTCTCGAATCTTTTTCACGATTTTACGCTAATTTTAGTTACTTTTTAACCGACTTCAAAAAAAGGAGGAGGTTTCTCAATTCGACCGTATATATATATTTTTTTTTTTTTTTTTTTTTTTTTATGTTTGTTCGCGGATAACTTCGTCGTTAATGAACCGATTTCGATTATTCTTTTTTTGTTCGAAAGGAGATATCCCAAGTGTGGTACCATGGTAATTTTATCGAGGTATGATAAGTATCTCCAGAGATATTGAGATAAACATCTCAAAATTGGTACTGAAAATGAATAGCGCGGCATTGAAGTCGGTTGTTTTTTAGTTTTTAAACGATATTATTATTATAGTTAGTTACTTTATGTACAGACTGTACGCTGATAATAAAATCTGTCTAAAAATAAAGTAGGTAGGCATATAAACCATCTATCTGAACGGCTTACGGCTAGAACCAGAAAGCTTCATTGCCTAGCCCGGGATCTTGCAGTATTCTGTAATCTTGCGAAGTCAGAACCCTATGCCGACTGCTGGAAATCAAATGGCAGAGTGTAGCTAAATATCGCCCCTACGTCGCAGAATAAATAATAGTACAAGTCCTAGGTCAGGTCCTAGTAACTTGGCCGTAGGTACGGCCAAGTTTAGGACGAATCAATACTCGACAGCTTAGGCCCGCTTGCAGAGACCAAAGTTAATACATAATTTTATAATTCAGGTAAGCAATACAAGAATGACTCAAATCCAACATAAAACGACAAAATACGATATGTTTACATGAATATTATTAAACAGGATTGGCTTATCTAAAGTATTGTGCCGAGAAATTATAGAAAAACATTTCATTTACTCAGACAAAATTCAATCGTAGATCAATCTACGATAGAATTTTGTCATTACCCTGGTTTATAAAAATATGTGTTAAATCTGGTCTCTGCAAGTAGGCCTTAAAAAACGAAATGTAAATATAACCGACTACTTTATCCATTACTTAAATAGTTTGTATTTTACTATTTTAAGTTTTGTACTTACCAAATCAAAACAATCCCTTAATCACACAAATACATCCACAAAAGTACACACACAACGATTTATCACTCACGCGCACCTTGTTTTACAATAATGATATTTTATGCAAGAAATCTTATAATCATTCATTTATTAGAGTATTTGACACTGTAATTTAATATCACATTGTACTGAAAGCATTAGATACTGAAAGTAATAACATTAACTACACAAATTATTAATATAATGCGTCTATAGATTTTAAATAAGTTAGTTAATCTATTACACATCTGCGCACGGCGACGCTTCCCTAAGACTGGCTTATGCAACTTGGTTGCGAAATGGGAATTTTTACTTGAATAGGGCCCTGACCCAAAAAGAAGGGGTGTTATAAGTTTGACGTGTGTATCTGTGTATGTATGTGGCATCGCAGCGTCCAAACGATGGTCTAAACGGATGAACCGATTTAGATTTAGTTTTTAGGGTTCCGTACCTTAAAAGGTAAAAAAAGGAACCCTTATAAGATCACTTTCTTGTCCGTGTGTTACCACTGATTTTCTCAGGAACGGGTGGCACTAGCAAGTTGAAAATTGAACCAAATTCTGAGGTCTATAGTCCCTATTGGTTGTATAAAAATCAAGGTCAACCGGAAGTAGGTTTTGGGTCGAAAAACTATAGGATACTTCCCGTTGACCTAGAATCATGACATTTGGCAAGAAACAAGGTCTTGAAGCACTTATAAAGGAATAAATCTGAAAACCGTAAATATGCAGTTTAATAACAAAAAAAGGTTACTGTTACAAAATTATTATTTGTAGTTGGTGCAATACATTTTCTATGGATCGGACTACAAAGTTAAGTTTGTCCTTTAACCTAGTCTGAGAAGTTGGTACGGAATCCTCGGTTGGCGAGACCAACTTGACTTAGCCGGTTTTTTATTTTCTAGATGATGCCGCTATGAGAATAACTTTTATAGGTCCGATGAATTCAAGGTACGGACACACCGTAGCGTGCGCGATCTATGCGGTCATCAGATACCGCAGTAGTATTTGTACCGACTGGTTCACACCAAACGCCATCAGAAAACAATTGAAAAGTACGAGTTCGCGCCCACAGATCGCAGGATGCCGCGGTGTGGCCGTACCTTTAATTCGGTATCTTCTTACTTCAACGATATTGTAAGAACACGATGATGCCTGATGCTAGGGGCATCTGCTGGAATCTGCAAAATACTTTACTCCTCACCAATTTACCGCAGAGATGTTGAGTTTGGGCTCAATGGAATATTTTCAACATCGAATTATTAAATAATTCGATGGATCTCAATGAATAGTTAAAATAGATCAGTCGACGGTAATGGGTGATTTAAAATTTTGAATTTAACGATTGTTTTAAAAGTTTGTTTTTTCAAAACTCAGTCATTTATGAACCAATTCAGAAAATTATTTTTTGTTTGAGAAAGTATGCTTCCCATTCAGTGCCATTGTTAGTGGGAGATCTTAGATCCCGATTTCTAATATATTTTTGAGACAAAGCAAACCGCTTGGAACAGGTGTTCCTGGGGTCGATCAGAGCTGATTTAGCCTGGTTGCCACGAAGTTCCCCCCAACAGGTGGGCAGGGGAGGGGGGAGAAAGGTGCGTCCGGCACGCCTTGCTCTATAGCTTCATATCTGCATATATGTAGCAACTATATCGAGTTTGGTATCGTTTTCTTATAATTCAACGACGAGGAATTCATTTTTTAACTAAATTTTCACTAAATTTCTCAATCATACAAAAACATTGCGAAATTCTAAAATAAAAAAAAAACTTTACGATTTTTTTTTCGAAAATCCTCTCCAGTATTAATACTATGGAGATTTGCTCCAGAAATAAAATACTCGTAAATAGGCAAATAGAAGCCACACTCATTTTTTCAATTTTATAAAGATTTTTCCTCTCTTCCAGAAACGGATTGCCGAGTTCCTAAATCGTTGCTATGAAAGATGTGACTTCACACGTGAATATTTTTTTATTAGCGGCAGTGTCGGAATGATGACGATAATCATGAAAAGATTCGGTCTGATTAATTAATCTCACTTTCGAAGCTTTAGATAACCTATTTCACCCATCGCATCCGTTTAGGTGCCTATATACACTACACGCAAACTTATTATATTTTTATGTATATATATTTACAAGATACCCATTACATTACATCTCAAAATACTTATAATATATACGTCACAATAACTAAATAAAAATTGATTTTTCGTGCAACTATCCAGTAGATAGACAGTGACACTCATTCTACCTATGGTTTAGTATAATCCCGTGTTCAGTTATATCGTGTTTTCATGTTAATTTATTTTATTATATTTATATATGTATTTACTTCCTAAACCTACTTGTGTATATAGAGTATATAGTTTTAAAGTGAATATGTCCCTAAACTAAATCTGACTGCGCCTTACCTACGCCGTACCTACTTCGGCGCGGTCCGCCGCGCTACACAAAATATTTTTTTTAAACCAGCAATTAGACAAAAATGTTTGACAAGTTTATTATTCTATATAGTAGAATAACTGGGCTATTCACGAGTTTTTTTTTGGAGCAAATCTTCATAGTATTAAGTCTGGAGAGGATTTTAGAAAAAAAAGTAAAGGATTTTTTTTGATATTAGAATTTCTCAATTTTTTTGTATGAGTGAGTAAACATTTAGTTCCAAAAATGAATTCTTCGTCTTTGAATTATAAGAAAACGATACTAAACTCGATATAGTTGCTACATGTATGCAGATATGATGATATGAAGCTTAGAGTAAGGCGCGTCGGACGCACCTTTCCCCCCCTCCCCTGCCCACCTGCTGGGGGGAACTTCGTGGCAACCGGGCTAAATCAGCTCAGATCGACCCCAGGAACACCTGTTCTAAGCGGTTGGCTTTGTCTCAAAAATGCAAGGTGGCGGACCTAAGATCTCCTGCTATATAGTGTTATCGAGATCTGACGAATATCTCCAGAGATATAAAAAATAATATAGAAACCTCAACCTTGGTAAGTATTAAAAATGACTAACGATGCCACTAGCTACACTAGTGGCATAATAGCGTGGCACTTGAAGTCGATTTTTTAGGGTTTCGTACCTAAAAAAGAAAGATAAGACCCTTATTGAATCACTTTGTTGTCCGTCTGTCTTTCTGTCTTTCTGCCCGTTTGTCAAGACACTATTTCTCAGAAACGCGTAGCGGTGTATCTAGTTGTAATTTATAATCATCAGGCTCCAGTGTCTTTTAGCTGTGAAAAAAAACAGACTTCTAAGTCAAAGCGATCAGAAGATATGACCGTTTGTGTCGTATATATTCGCATATTTTGCGATTTCAAAAATTATTATTATATATATAAAAAAAAAATTAATACTACTACTACTACGACGTACCACAAAGTGCCCCATAGAGGGTACTTCCCGTTAACCTAGAATCATGAAACTTAGCGCAAGGCCTTAGAGCACTTATAAAAGGTTGAAAACTGTGACGTATAATTTGAAAACAAAAAAAAAACAATGGGTTGCACTCCTGGAGTGCAGACAGTAGTGAAAACTTGAATATTAACATTGTGCATTTGGTTGCAACGTTGTGCTCTCCCTCCATCTTACGAATTTTCGATCAGGTCACGTGTCACGTATAAAGTTTTCTTCCATTGTTGACTGTTGTTGGGCAACCGAGTTCATATTCAAGATTGCACTTGCTGAGTTATAGACCAGACATTTAAAACAAAATATGCTCAAGTATTGATAATTTATATTGTAGAGGTAAGACTTTTGCTAGTACCACCGCTTTGCTAATTCATTCAACTGTCAAATAGGAGTATTTTAAGGCTGAGTTGCACTATCTTACTTTAACTATATAACAAACGTCAAAAATCTGTCAATCTAATACTATAAGAATCTTTATCCTGACATACTGACTGACTGACAGACAACGCACAGCCTAAACCACTGGCTTAAAATTTGGAGGGTATATTTGTCTTAGTACGTGCTTCAGTAAAAAAATAAGTAAATACGTGTTTCAAGGTTTTTTTTTTCAATTCCACCCCTAAGAGGGTGAAATGGGCTAAACACCTGTTAATAGTTATAGTTACGGTTAAAGTAAGATGGTGCAACTCAGCCTTAGGTTTGAATAGCAAAGTGTCCAGTGAAATTACAGGGCGTAATATGAAACAACTCAGACCTTACATAAGTGAAGAACTCCGTATACAATTAGTAGAATCACTCGTACTTTCAAAGCTTAATTACGCTGATACTGTATATGGCTCTCGTTTACTAGCTAGAACCCAACGTCTCGTACAGAGGGTGCAAAATGCATGTGCAAGATTTTGTTTCAACATTCCTGCCAGAAGTCATGTGACACCCTTTCTAAACAAAATCTATACCCTTAAAATGAAATCGCGTCGTAAACTTCACCTTGCCTCTCTACTCTTTGGTGTCATTAATTTTAAAGAACCCATATATTTATACGACATGCTCAATTGGATTTCTCAGAGGAGATCATGCTCTCTTAGGTATGTCTCCCAACAGCTTTCCACACCGCATCACCGTTCAGCCAACTTTCGTGGCTCTTTCCGCTACTCCGCTAGCAAGTGCTGGAACAACATTCCATCACCAATTAGAAACATAAAAACCTTAAGTTTATTTAAACACAAATTTAAACAGTACTTGGTAGCCGAGCAGCGGAAACATGGTGATATAAATAAAGCTATGTCGTTTATATAACATAATAATCAGTAGCATCATAATAATTAGTATAGTAGTATGTATAAATATGACATTTTGTCCATTAAACTATTTCCCTTATCTTGCCATAAACCATAGATTATATATAGATAGATTGCATTTGTATCCAGCATTTATATGTGTTTATTTTATTTTATTTATAATTTTTATTTTCTTTTTCTTTTTCTTTCTTTAGTAATTAGTTAGGAGGTTTAATGTTGTTTAAAACTGTATATATATTGTATGCATATATATTTTTTATTTACTAATATGTATTGTATATTTATTATATTACATTATATATAATATTTAATATATATATATATATATATATATATATATATGTTTTCGCACTAGTCCAACACCCGCAGGCTTAGCTGAAAACCAGCTTCTAGGTGTGCAACCTCAGACATATGTGCTGAGTTAAGCCTTTTTGGCACCTCACCTCATTTTTATCTGTTTTATGTTCTTGTTTTTTGTATGTTTACATCTAGGATGATGGAATCCATCATCCTAGGTTTACATTATTATAATATTTAGTGTTTTTGAATTTGTTATCATGTGAGTTTTTGCCAAATAAACGATTTTCTTCTTCTTCTTCTTCTTCTTAAACATAGCAACATTAACATCTTTATGTCTCGAGGTAATAGGCGCTGGCTATTTAGAACTTTGCCACTGAACTGAATATGCCGCTGTATCTGTTATAGGTAGACGTCATCGCTTACTATCAGGCGAGCGTCGTGCTTGTCCTGTTAACGTACGGACACACCGCAGAGTCCTGCGTGCGCGACCTAGGCAGCGATCAGATAGCGCGGTAGTATTTGTACCGACTGGTTCACACCAAACGCGATCAGAAAACAATTGAAAAGTACTGAGATTACGCCCGCAGATCGCAGGACGCCGCGGGATTGGCCGTACCTTCCACTCACAAATGTCTGAACTGATTCATGATAATAAATCTTCAATAATTCTATTTTAAAACTTGTTCTACACGTCATCAAGTGTCTACGGTTCACATTTTTTTTATGTAAATATACAGCGTAGTCCATTCATTTACGGCCATTGTGTATCACGCGAGATTTTCTTTTCTACTCGAAGGTGCTAATTTTCTTCGAGCGACTTACGTAAGCTGGCCTCCAGTTTTGACTTCACTTGTCGATAATGCTATTATTATTAAATAGTCCGTATTTTGTAACCGACTTCAATATAAAAAGAGGAGGTTTCTCAATGTAACCGTATGTATATATACTGTTTATGTTTGTTCGCGGATAACTTCGTCGTTTACGAACCGATTTTGATGATTCTTTTTTTGTTGGAAAGGAGATATCTCAAGAATGATACCGCATTTTATTCAGATCTGATGAGTATCTCCACAGATATGGAGATAGGCACCTCAAACTTGGTACTGAAAATTAAGAGCGCGGCGTTTGAAGTCGCTTCTTTCAGTTTAAAGACGATCTTTTTACCCGACTGCCAAGGAAGGGTTATGTTATTCGCGCGTATTTTGTAGGTTTGTAAATTTATATATTACCTCGTATCTTCTAAACGGGTAGAATCATGTTGTCAGTTAAAGTATGGTTAGAATCGTCTCAAAAACACAAGTGTCCTTGGATAGATGCTGGTCCTCAAAAACGCAGAAACGGTTAAAATAATTTAGATCAAATTTGGAACACAGGTAGTATTTAAACCTGAACTTAAAAAGAGCACTTTTAGGGTTGATTTCACCATTTATACTACTAATCGAGATTTATTGATCTAAGTTCAACTAAAACGTGTTCAAACGTCGATGTTGATCTTGATTTACGCGTACTTGATTTCACCACCTCCCACCAGGCTCCATTTGATTGCGTTTACCAAAACCAAGATTTTATGCTATTACGCACAATGAAACCTAAATGTCGTCATAGAGCTGTCCTGTTTCCTTGTCCGTACATGGTATATATTTTTGTCCAGAATCGTGAATTTCGTATTTTAAAATGTAGCCTAAGGAATTAAAATATTTATAATTTTAATAACGTAATAACAAGACGTCTCGTCTTGTTCATCAGGCGAGCGTCGTGTTTGTCCTGTTTCCTTATATAATAGAAAAAAGATGAGGCTTATGTCGAACTGTGGACAAATATAGGCTGATGCTGATGATGATGATGATAATCTATTTTATATATAATTATTATCTTATAGGCTATTACAGCGTTTCACTACAATCTCACTTCTTGGTAAGTGATGATGCGATGGTAGATGGTAGCATGCTAGACATAGAATAGAAACTGGCTCCAAAGGATAGCTGCCGGTTTAGATTAGATGTTTGGTGACAGTATTTCTAACTTGGTGGTTGTAGCTGGCCAGACGGACATTAAATAGTGTCCTACCACCAAGCGGGAGTTGTTGGTTTCTTAACGATGTTTTTCCTTAGTAAAATTTAAACTTTCGCGATTTACACACATAATTATATTGTACTCGTAATACTGGACTAATCGCGCTTAAAACATAATTTTATTTAACTCGACGTTTCGATCAAGTTGCATTGACCGTTGTCACGAGAAGACTGAAGTTGTGGGTATTGTGGGTATTACCTTGATCGGTGTTGCCATTGCGACACACAATACTGACGTCATCGGCAGATTTTCGTTGATTTAAACTTCGACTGGAACACACTGGGTTCCAAGTTGTGGCCAATCTAAAACCAATTTCTCGGTTGAAATTCGAATGTTTTTTTATTTGTGACCACGGTCAATGCGGTCAACTTGATCGAAAAGTCGAGGTAATAAAATTATGTTTTTAGCGCGATAAGTCCCGTATTACAATATAATTATGTTTTTCTTCACCGGAGCGCCACTGTAAAAAGCGCACATACATTTTGCGATAGAAAATTTCATTGGCGGGGATTGAACTTGGTACCTCTGGCGTCAAAGCCGACCATTCTCCCACTACACTACAAGGCCCTCATTTTCCAAAGTTTTCGAACGCCTCGTCCACAATCAGTTACATTCCTATCTCTTCTTAAACCATCTCCTTAATCCTTTCCAATCTGGTTCCCGCCCTTCACCCAGCACAGTTACGGCCTCAGTTCAAATACCTGTTTGTAAGTGATGATGCGGTCGAGGATGGTAGCACGCTAGGCCTAGAATGGGAACTGGCTCTCATAATCATACACTCTCCATGCCTAGCCAGCAAAGCTCTTTCTATGGCAAATAATTTGCATTGCAAACTCTGGAATACGCTTCCATTGGAAGTAAAACGCTCACAGACACACACTTTTTGCGTAGTTATTGCAGATATTGTATACTACTACTTATTATATATGAGCATGTATGAAGGCGCTCATGAAAGTGGAAGAAGCGAAAGAGGTATGACAGGATCGTAACATGTGGAAAGAAGTCGTCTCTGCCTACCACAACGGGGAAAAAGGCGTGATTGTATGTATGTATGTATGTACTATATATTCACTATAGTAATTCAAAATTATCAACTGAGTTCCAAAAAGAGGGAGGTTCTGAATTCGTCTGTATGTTTTTTTATGCATTTTGTATTTATGTTACGCGATTACTCTGCCAATTGTCAACCGATTCGAATGATTCTTTTTTTTAATCGGTAGGGTACGTTTCCGAAGTATAAGTATTTAATCGAGATATGATAAGTAATCTTCAGAGATATGACGATAAACGTCACAAACGTACTACTGAAATTGACTCATAGGGCATGGAAGTCGGTTGTTTTAGTTTTTAAGCTATCTTTATTATTTTCAACACCACTAAATCGCCAGTTATTTTTGAAGTTATTTTTTTTGACCCTAAGATTATCTAGAACAGATCGCATTAAGTGATACGGCCGCTCGTTGTTACTCAGTTTATTGTAAGATACGAGTAATATAGCTATCTTACTAATATTATTAGGTACAAGAAATATTTTAATGTTTCGTGAATTTCTAAAAGAAAGCCTCTATTTCATTGAATTCTTATCGTTCTGTATTAATATTATATAGGCTAGCGTTTTGATCACTATCACAGGCCTGTTGGTAAATGATGATGCAATCGAGGATGGTTAGGCCTAGCCACGCCAGGCCTAGAATTAGAAGTGGCTGTCAAGGATAGCTGCCGGAACACATTAGATGTTTTGGCGACAGATTTTCTAGCTTAAGGTGGTAGATGGACAGGCGGACACTAGATAGTGTCCTACCACCATGCGGGGTTTGGGGGTTTCTTAACGATGTTTTTCCTTCACCGGAGGGCAACTGTGAAAAGTGCACATACATTTTCAATAGGAAAACCCAATGGTGCACGGCGCGGATTGAACTCGGGTCGGTTGAACCGAGAATTCTCCCAAATCACCACTGGGCCTTCAAATTGATTGTTATTACCTTGATACTGAGATCACAACGGATCGTAACATCTTACGAAAACTATAGAAAATTCAAAACCAGACTTTCAGAGCAATCGGGTTCTGACCCGACTTAAGATACCTAACTTAATGCTTCGAGACATGCAACGAGCGTTTCAAACCAAATTCTATGTAACATCTCTTCTCAACATTACTTCCGGACATAGCACACCAGCCGCTGTTAATTATAAATCAAGTATTCAGGTGTTCTGTAGGCGTCATTTAGCGTACGAAGAGCGCGTAGGTGATGACGCGTCGCTTATCAGCGGTTATCACCCCGCGAGCCTCGCGACTCAGTTGCGCGCTCAAAGCCGCCGCGAGCGCACGCCGCGCGTCGTGCTCGCTCGCTCACCACGCACTATCGCGCGCTGACTGCCGCGATCGCGCGCCTCTCCTCCCCTCTCGAACAGCCGCGATAAACTGCGCTCACCCTGTAAGTACAACCACCGAGTCACGCGCAACCGTGCGAAAATCACGCGTTCCCGAAAACCTGTGATTATTTCTTCATTGTTTGCCGATTACGCGATACTAAGCAGAGAATTTCTTTCGTGACTCATGGAAATATATCAAGGTCGAGTCATCCTAATGTAAATTTGTCTCTCAGTATCATTGGATATCGTTATCGCGTATTAGCGCGCGTCCCGTGAAACCTGCGCTGTTTCGTCACGGAGTCGACGGATCGCGTGAGATTCGGAAGCGGTCGCTTCACGGCTGTCGCTATATGATCGCGAGGCCTTCTTGAGATTTTCAAGTGACGAGATCGAGATACGTTTATTCACTATTGTTCCGGCGAGAGAGACGTCTCATTCAGAGATATAAAGTAGCGCCGTTGCATAATCACGGTACGTACACCGGCGTTGTGCTAACAAGGACAAGGTTTCAGTGGCTGTCCCGCGGCTCGTCGCATCACTAAGACGACTGAGGTTTAACAAGTAACTCGCCGCAAAGTAAACAGACAGTAGCCTGTACAAAAATCACTCATGTGTAAAGTATTCGAGAGCTCTTGGAGCGTAAAAATTGGTTTTCATTTCAGTATATTGTTTACCGTAAAACAAGTTTATTAGCCGTAAACGTATTTTGTTTCAATTTTGCTAACAAATACCTTTGTTTCTATAAAGATATACAGCTCATTATTTTTCCATTAGAAATGATGTTATAACAATTTCATTGTTTTATCATGTTGTCTGTCTAAGAATAGCCAAAACAGATTCGATCGTGAGAATGAAATTTTACAATATCCTTATTCACAGTCCTTAGTTGTAATCACAGTGAAGAATAGCCCATTGTATTATGAATGGGCATCCATCTGACAACTATTATGGGTAGGTAGTACTTCTATAATTACGACTTCATTAGAAACTGAAGTTGGTACTAGTTGGTATATGATGCATCAATCGCGACCTATCATCTTTAAATCATTAGACATCACGATAGGAATCTACTGAGTTAATAATATATGCTTAGTCATATCTATCTGTTATTGGCAGTAGACAGCTATGAATAAAGAAGGATTTATTTATTGTTATGTGATTACTATTAACTGATACTATCTATGGATTTATTCAATAAAATAAATGTGAAAGTACCTATGTAGGTATGTTTAGATGTATGTTACTGAATCACGCAAAATTGGCTGAATGGTTTTGGATTTAATTTGGCACATTAATACTATATAGCCTATAATATGATTTGTACTGCAATTAGTCTGCGTTTTATTTATTTATTATGTTTCATTATTTCACAGTTTTTTGGATAAAAATTGTCTGAAGTACTGAAACATGCACTGGGTTGCGGGTGCACGTAATAGTACGGTTGGCAACCCTACATTAATCAGGGGAATTAAACATGTGTTTTAAGTGTGACGTTCGACGTCTAGATGAAAGCTGAATGGCTCAATACCTTTGTTTTTTTTTTGTAAATTCAAAGCAATAAGTTATGTTTCTGTTATATCTATAATATTTTTTATTGAATATGATCTGTTTAATGTAATTTGACGTGTGTAAGTGCAAATTTTTAATTTGCCCATATACGGAATAAATGCATTGACTTTTGACTTTTGACTTTTGATTTTTGATTTTTGCCTGGTTTAACGCATAAATATATATAATTATTTTAAATGCAACCAAAGCCGCAGTGCTGTAGCTAGTATTTTAATGATTAGACTTATTATCAGTAGTTCTGTATGAAACTCGCATACCCTTATAAACTTGGAATAAGCGACACTTACCCCTTTCCCCTGGCTTAGCAACTAAGGCTGAGTTGCACCATCTAACTGTAGCCGTAACTATAACTTGTAACCGGGGATTTTATATGGAGTTTGACAGATTTTTGACGTTTGTTATAGTCAAAGTAAGATGGTGCAACTCAGCCTTACTCTTTCTGAGTTTGGGTTTTAAAAAAAATAGGGATATCAGTTATAGCGACAACTTGCGTTCCCTTGATTTTAGAAGTTTGATATTGATATCTACGGGCTTGTCTTGTGAAGGCTAATGGACTGCGTCGTCAGATTAGTGAAGGTAGGTAAACATATTCCGAAAAAAAATTTATAAGATCGTTTAAAAGACTAAAATAACCGACTTCAAATGCCGCGCTATTAATTTCCAGTACCAAGTTTGAGGTGTTTATCTCCATATCTCTGGAGATACCTATCAGATCTCGATGATACGAAATTACTATGGTACCACTCTTGGGATATCTCCTTTCCAACAACAACAAAAAATCATCAAAATCGGTTCATAAATGACGAAGTTATCCGCGAACAAACATAAAAATAACCGGCCAAGTGCGTGTCAGGCCACGCGCAGTGTAGGGTTCCGTAGTAGCCTGTTATTCAATGCAAGTCTTTACCCGTTATAAACAAGCAACAAGGTACTCCGTCTTTGTATCTTATGTAGAATGAATTCCTTGTGCCTCTCAAATTTGATGAAAATCCGTCGATAAATAACGCAACAGTAAACTTCCCGCTTTTCCCCCCTTTTCCCCCCATAACACCCACATTTTGATTTTTTTTTCGCAAATCTTGTGTGGAATTAATTCTTAGTGTGCTTATTAGGCGAGATAGTGGTCACACGCTAGCCTATACTTACTACCTACATAAGGTAAGTATAGGCTATATAATGTAAAAACGCTTGCTTAGATAGATAGATAATCTCTTTATTGTATACCAGAAAGAACCTTAATATCTAGACAACAATTTTGTTAGGTGATACAATCGGTCTTATCGCATAAAGCGATCTTTTCCAGAGAACCAAGTGTGGAGTAGTAACAAAAAACAAAGGGAGTTTACTTCCTATTAAAAAAAAAATACTTACGAATTAAGGACTTAATTTTTTTATATCATATAGGATAGCGTTTGACCACTATCTTGCCTATAAGTAAGGTAAGCGATGATAAAATAAATATCATAAGAACAAGAAAAAAAAATAGAGACTAAAAATAAATGATTAAAAATCGTTTAAAAAACAACGAAAACCGACTTCAAATGCCGCGCTAGTCTTTTTCTGTACTAAGTTTCAGGTGTTTATCTCCATATCTCTGGAGATATTTATCAAATTTCGATGAGATCACCTTGAAAATGTACCCTACCAATTAAAACGAAAAATCATTCGAATCGGTTCACAATTGACGGAGTAATCGCGTAACATACATAGAAAAAAAATATTAAAAAAACATGCAGACGAATTGAGAACCTCCTTCTTTTTGGAAGTCGGTTGATAAAATCGGGTTGCACTCCGGGAGTGCTGGCAGACGTAAACATTTGAATACGCCATTTTTTGAATATTTTGGAATGACAACTCGCGCAAGCTCCATGCGCAACTTGAACACGTAATTTTTAGGGTTCTGTAGCCGAATGGCAAAAATCGGAACCCTTATAGATTCGTCATGTATGTATGTCTGTCTGTCTGTCTGTCTGTCTGTCCGTCCGTATGTCACAGCCATTTTATTCCGAAAATGTTAGGACTACAGAATTGAAACTTGGTAGGTAGATGTATTCTTTGAACCACTTTCCGATTTTTATACAAAAATAAAACATATAAAAATTTAAGGGTGGGCATCCCATACATAGAACTGAAACAAAAAAAATGTTTTCTTCAAACCTATACGTGTGGGGTGCGTCTATGGATAGGTTTTCGAAAATGACATTGAGGTTCGTAAAGTCATTTTTTCTCAAAGTCAATCATTTGATAGATAGGCGCGTCTAAAGTGGTAAAATGTGTGTCCCCCCCCCTCTAACTTTTAAAGTATGGGAGTGAAAAATCTTAAAAAAAATATATGCTGTAGATCTCAATAAAAACTAACAACGAAAATTGGTTTGAACGAGATACAGTCAGCAGTTTTAGAGATATGGCGACCGCAAAGATAACCTTGTTTTTCATACAAACACTATGAAAAACAAAGTTAATTTTGTAGTTGCGAAAAATCATAGTTATGGAATACTTAACTGTGTTACGGAACCCTACGAGTGCGAGTCCGGCTTGCACTTGACCAGTTTATTGAATATTTTGGAATGACAACTCGCGCAAGCTCCCTGCGCAACTTGAACACGTAATTTTTGAATATTTTGGAATGACAACTCGCGCAAGCTCCCTGCGCAACTTGAACACGTAATTTTTGAATATTTTGGAATGACAACTCGCGCAAGCTCCCTGCGCAACTTGAACACGTAATTTTTGAATATTTTGGAATGAAACCTCGCGCAAGCGCCTTTGAATGGTTTTTTTAATCAATGAAACGTAAACAAACTAGGTGATCCCATTGTAATTTCATCGAGATCTGATGAGTATCTCCAGAGCTATGATGATAAACGTCTCAAACTTGCTACTGAAACTGAATTGCGCGGCATGGAAGTCGGTTGTTTTAGTTTTTGAACTATCTTAATTATTTTTTTATCATATAGGTAGGCAGTTGGTAATTGATGATGCAGTCGAGGATGGTAGAACACCAGGCCTAGAATGGGAACTGGCTCTCAAGGATAGCTGCCGGAACACATTAGATGTTTGGAGACAGATTTTCTAATTTTAGGGTGTAGTTGTAGCTGTCTAAGCGGACACTAGATAGTGTCGTCCTTTAATTTAGAGTTCAAACATACAAAAAGCATTTATGTCCTCAAATTTATGCGATAAAAATGTTAACATATTCAAAAAGAGTGGTGTCAGCTGTGTGTAAGCACAAAAGTTAATGTTTTCCTGGTTTGGTTTATACTATCATTTTACTCAGAAAATGCTGCAGAATAAGAATTTTTGAAGTCAATATTGGCTGGCGTTTGACTACTAGCTCACCTGTTGGTAAGTGATGATGCGATCATGGGTGGTAGCACGGTGGGCCTAGAATGGGAACTGGCTCTCAAGGAGAGCTGTCGGAACACATTTTAGGTACGGCCATACCGCGGCGTCCTGCGATCTGTGGGTGCGATCTCAGTACCATTCAATTGTTTTCTGATCGTGTTTGGTGTGAACCAGTCGGTACAAATACTAGTGCGCTATCTGATCGCCGCCTAGATCGCGCACGCAGAACGCCGCGGTGTGTCCGTACCTTTTTATGTTTGGCGACAGATTTTCTAACAATGCATTACAATTACAATATTTAAAAAGAGATATATATATTTACAGTCTAGATATTTTTAGACACTAAGGGCCAGTTTCACCGTATCCTAATAGCGCTAATATAAAGATATCTGACAGATTTTTGACAGCTTTTATATGGCGTCATGTGTCAGATAACTATCTAACGCATTATCAGGAACCTGTGAAACTGGCCCTTAATGACGCATATACATTAGAAAATAATACTTTTTAGTATAACTTACAAAAATATATTTTCCGTCTTCTTTGAAATGTGTTTGATCGAGTGTGAGAACAGGTACCTAAGCGTGCCAATAGGTTTTCGAACAACTTTTTTAAATATCTTATAGGTTAGCGTTTGACAACTATAGACCGGCAACCTGGTCCGCGACCGTCCCGCGGGGTGACAGACGGTGGCGGGGACGAGGTAGCGGTCATTCTAACACAAGGCTACGTACGAGTACTAACTATTTTATAATCTGTGACACGGCTACACACGCTTCCCTTCCCCGCTACACCACCCGCTACCCGCTGACATCTTGGGTACCTCGTCCCCGCCATCGTCTGACACCCCGCGGGACGGTCGCGCACGAGATTGCCGGACTATATCTCACATGGTGGTAAACGATGACGTGAACATAGATGAACACGCAACAAATTTATAGTTAATCAATTAAACAAAGTTCAAATCAACACTGACATTATAAATGCGAAAGTCAGTTTTTTAATTTGTTTGGGACTTCTTTACGGTCCAACGGCTGGACAGATTTAGCTGAAATTTTGTACAGGGATAGCCAGTACTATTGAGTAGGCTATAGTATTTTTCTTATCGCGGGCGAAGAAGCAGGGCATAGCTAGTGTTAGATATACCTAAAAACAATAATTTTACCAAAAATTAAATAGACTTTGGCCTCTATAGTTCGGAACCAAAACATTAAAATTCAATATTAGAGGATAATGGAGTTTGAATATTTGTATTTTAATAGACTCAGATTACAAAATAAGATTTATTATGTTTCTTTGAAGTGTTTCACACTTTATATTTTTGAAAATTGCCATCAATGCATAAGTGGGTTAACAAATGCAATCCACTAATTTCGTCCATACCATATTATTATCTTTTCTATGACGATACTTCGCACCGTGGCTTAATTGGCAAATCACCGGAACATGTTATTCCAGAGGTTGCGGTATCAAGTCCCGTCGGTACGATGAAATTTTGGATTGTATTTAACAATTTTCAAAAATAAGATTTATTATGAAGATATCTATTACATATATTATTTATTTTTATTTTGCGGTTTTGTATTTGTATTGATTAATACATTAACATTGAAAAAATTTGCCGCCATAATCTTACGGTGTTCCGGTAGCACAGCCCTTGAGAGTCAAACCTTTCTAGGTCTAGTGTATTCAAATATACTTTTTTGTTTTAGAGAATGTGCTTCCTGTTTGGTCCCATTGTAATTTTATTGAGATATGATAAGTATCACTGGAGATATGGAGATAAACAGCTAAAACTTGGTACTGAAAATTACTAGCACGGCATTTGAAGCTTGGTTGTTAGGGTTCCGTACCCAAAGGGTAAACCGGGACCCTATTACTAAGACTCCGCTGTCTGTCTGTCTGTCTGTCCGTCTGTCACCAGGCTGTATCTCATGAACCGTGATAGTTGGACAGTCGAAATTTTCACAGATGATGTATTTCTGTTGCCGCTATAACAACAAATACTACTACAAGAAACGTGATTTTACGCCATCTATATACGCTTAGTTTGGTAAACGTTCCATAGATGTTGTTATATTAAAATGTCGATCCCTAACACCTTTGTTAGACGTTAGATGGCGTTATTAGAAATTACAATGTTTATTAATTATTATTTTTTGCTGGCGAAAAATGATAGTGGTATTTTTTAGTCGATCTTATAAAACACTGTAGTGTGGTACGGAACTCTACGAGTGCGAGTCCGACTTGCAATTGGCCAGTTTATTTCGTTTCGTGAACGATCTTAAATTACTAAGATTATTATCTTAATTATTCTATGTTATCTGTGATGAAGGAAGATTGACAAAACAGATTTATGAGACGAGTGTGAATGGGCCAGCCGGTAGGGGTCGACCTAGGCGAACGTATCACGACCAGATCGGAGACGTTTTAAAGAAAGGCCAAGTCAAAAGTACCTATAACCGGCGAGCATATATGAAGGCGCTCATGAAAGTGGAATAAGCGAAAGAGTCATGTCAGAATCATACCATGTGGAAAGAAGTAGTCTCTGCCTACCCCAACGGGAAAGAGGTGTGATTTTATCTATGTATGAAATCTGTTGTTCTATTTATTTAAGCATTCACATTACTAAAATACATCAGCAACCGGAAGCATTGTGTTCCTTCATTGAATATAGAATATAACAATACACATTGTTATTTTTGTTATACGCTGTGGTATAATCCTTTCAACTCGTAACATCCATGTCTTGTAAATACATATATTATTAACTGCGCCTCGCGGCTTCACCCGCGTTAAAAAGTATCCTATTTTCCACCGACTTCCAAAAAGAAGGAGGTTCTCAATTCGTCTGTATGTTTTTTTGTGTGTGTCTGTTACGCGATTACTCCGTCAATTCTGCGGAGTGCGGTACGTTTCCGAGGTGGTCCCACTGTAATTTCACCGAGATCTGATAAGTATCTCCAGAGATATGACGATAAACGTCTCAAACTTGCTACTGAAATTGACTCGTGGGGCATTGAAGTCGGTTGTTTTAGTTTTTGAACTATCTTAATTATTTGTCCACTATACTGGTTATCCCTGTGTATAAGTTCAGCTAAATCGGTCAAGCTGTTTGTCCGTGAAGAGGTCTCAAAAAGTTAAATATACAAACTGACTTTCACATTTATAATATTGTTTTTGATGTTGTTGATTCTATCGTCATCATCATCATCAGCCTATCTCTGTCCACTGCTGGACATAGGCCTCCCCTATGGCACGCCACTGAGCTCGATATTTAGCTCTTTGTTGATTCTTTTAATTTAATTTAAGAAGGCTCGAAACATTTTCCTTTTCCGTTTGCTCATCTTTTTTTAACCGACTTCAAAAAAAGGAGGAGGTTTCTCAATTCGACCGTATATATATATATATATATATTTTTTTTTTTTATGTTTGTTCGGTGATAACTTCGTCATTTATGCACCGATTTTGATTATTCTTTTTTTGTTCGAAAGGAGATATCCCAAGTGTGGTACCATGGTAATTTTATCGAGGTCTGATAAGTATCTCCAGAGATATTGAGATAAACATCTCAAAATTGGTACTGAAAATGAACATTGAAGTCGGTTCTTTTTTAGTTTTTAAACGATATTATTTAAGATTGGTACACATATGTTTAAATTGCTACCTAGATCAGATATACTGTTTTTATGTTGTAATAATGTTGTGTGTATTAAATAAATAAATAAATTTGCCTTGCATATATTGTTGAGGCAGTCAAAATTTACAAGATTTATATCACATTTTGGATTGGATGCTCCAATAGATAAAATCTATTTGGAGTATATTGGTATACATCAAACACTTGAGATTATCAGTCCTTCTCAAGTGGCTAATTTCACTCTAAACCCCTGTCGAGGCGTCTTACTTTGCAATAAAAGGCAGGAGCATCGAAATCTTCGAGATTTCTACCACATTCGCTCTCCATTACAACTTGACACGAATGCATAATACTGATAAACGTCATTATCATAATCAGCCGGTATCAGTCCACTGCTGGACATAGTCCTCTCCCAAGACACGCCACTGAGTCCGATCTTCGGCTCTTTGTTTCCAGTCACTGCACACCACTTTGCGTATGTCGTCGCTCCACCTGAGGCCTTATTCAGTATGACCATTTCAAAGTCTTACCGTGCCGTGTTACGTTATCTCCGCGTTATGGTATTCTCTATGCCAATTAAAACGCTGTAGGGTAAGGTTATGAGCGCGTTTTGAACTGTCAAAATATCTTGACATATGAGGACGCGTTTTGTATAACTTACCTATCGTGTGGCATACAGAATACAATGTTTCAATAACGTAACGTGGCGCGTTAAGGAACGCGTTATCTCATTGGTCATAATGAATAAGGTCCCTGGTCACAGGGCGTCGTACGCAATGTTTGCCGATTCGCGTTCTACACTCTAGAACCAGTCTACCCCAAAGGTAATTGATAAACCAAAAAAAAAAACAAAATGTAAATAGATTAATTATAACCATACAAATTAATCATGTTCCAATAGAAAAAACTATTACGAATATTGTCGTTTGCAAAATTCTTACTTTATGTTAAAACAATGCGTGAAATGTGATTTATTTACGTTCTATATCAATATTCTGTGAAAAAAATAGTGTATCAAAATAAACAAATTAGTGAATATTTTAATAATAAGTTTAAATTGACAAATTGTATGCCGCAGGCGTTTTAAGTGCCACTCTGCTTTTCATATCTTTGTCACTCCCCACCGTTTTGCATCGCGGTGCCACGGGCCTTTTTTTACCACAAGGTAATGATATATATCGAACATCCTGTCAAACTATTTTCTATCTTACTAGGAAGCATTTAGATGTAATTTTCCGCGGTTGTTGTATTCAGTTAGTGTCTTTTCGGTTGTGGTAGAATTGGGTCACGGTCCCGGAGGTCGACCGCTTCTAAATCCGACGGTGATTTGTTTTAAGTTAGCAGCTACTTGACATGCTAGGTCGTGCCGATTCTTTGTTCTGTGACTGTTGATATTCCAACTAGATCAGCAGGGCTAACATGGCAAGGGGACAATTTTTTTTCCCACCTATCCGTGTTTTGTTCGGTGGAGAAGGCAAATTATAAGTAAAGTTTTTCGACAATTATAAACGCCCGCTGACTTGTAACCAATTATTTTTTAAAACTTTTTAATACGAAACAAAATCAAACCTCGGGGTTAAACTTCACCAAGCGTTTAAATTGTTGTGTTGATATCCTGTCACCGGCGAAAAACAGGGAAATAATTTTGTCTCTCCCCTGGGGATAAGGCCATGCTATGTGGTGCTATGCTAGGTGGGGTGGAAGTCTCTACATCGATAGCGATGCGTCTTGTCATCGCAAACGTCTGCTAGAATGAGATGCAGCTAGACAGTTGTTATCTGCATCTCTTTTCGTTTCGAAGATTATAGCTCGAAATTCATCGCTAATGCATGTAGAGACTTCCGGCCATGATCTCGCAGCAGGCAACCATGTAAACTCGCTTTCATGGGGAGTAATAGATAATGAATACATTATTGTTATTTGATGTGTTCTATTTTGTTTCGACCATAGCATAGATAATTTATAATCGTACAAAACGAAACCACCGACTTCACATGCCGCGATAGTCAAAGTACTGGCAAGTTATAATCATGTCATCAAAGTATACAAATTTGCTTATATTGTTTATCTCCATTTCTCCGGAGATAATAGTCATAGCTTGATAAATTTAGACCAAACGAGAGGTAGAATCTCTAAAACGAAAAATAATTTTTCAAATCGGTTATGATTTCACGGAGTTCTGAGGTGACAAAAATTAAAAAAAATACAGTCGAATTGAGAACCTTCTCCTTGTTTGTGAAGTCGTTTAAAAATAAAACAAGTTCATTTTATTTTACATCAAGACTGATTATTCATTGTGAAGTCATTAATAATTATGAATTTTTAACCGAGTTAAGAAAAAGGATGTTTGTTGCCTCAGAACTTTGACATTTCATTCATATCTAGTAAATAATTGAGATAGTTTAAAAACTAAACCGACAACCGACTTCAATGCCCCGCGAGTCAATTTCAGTAGCAACTTTGAGACGTTTATCGTCATATCTCTGAAGATACTTATCAGATCTCGATGAAATTACAATGATACCACCTCGAAAACGTACCCTACCGATTACAAAAAGACTCATTCGAATCAGTTCAGAATTGACGGAGTAATGAGAGAATTGAGAACCTCCTTCTTTTTTGTGATGTAGGTTAAATAGGTAAATAGAAACTGTATAATTTACAGTAATATAATGAATAATTAAATGTAAATAAATTATTGTTAAACTCGCATATTTTTAACCGACTTCACAAAAGAGGAGGAGGTTCTCAATTCATCGGAGCCTTTTTTTTATGTATGTTCACCGATTACTCAAAGATGCTGAACCGATTGGGAAATTTCTTTTTTTGTTTCAAAGGGTACCCTTACCAGGTCCCATTCAAATTTTAACGAAATCGGCCCAGACCATTTTTAACCGACTTCAAAAAAAGGAGGAGGTTTCTCAATTCGACAGTATATTTTTTTTTTTTTTTTTTTTTTTTTTTTTTTATGTTTGTTCGCGGATAACTTCGTCGTTTATGAACCGATTTCGATTATTCTTTTTTTGTTCGAAAGGAGATATCCCAAGTGTGGTACCATGGTAATTTTATCGAGGTATGATAAGTATCTCCAGAGATATTGAGATAAACATCTCAAAATTGGTACTGAAAATGAATAGCGCGGCATTGAAGTCGGTTGTTTTTTAGTTTTTAAACGATATTATATTACCTGTGTATCACAAATAAACAATTTGATTTGATTTATAAACCGATTGAGAAAATTATGTTTTTGTTTGGGATAATATACTTTCTTTTATATAGTCACTTCTAAGCAAGACGTCGCCGGTTCTAATCCTAGCGTACTATTCATTATTCTGTGTCCTAGCACGGGCTCCATATCTCTGGAGATACTTATCAAACCTCGATAAAATTACCATGGTACCATACTTAGAATATCTCCTTTCTAACAAAAAAATAATAATCAAAATCGGTTCATAAACGACGAAGTTATCCGCGAACAAACATTAAAATTTATATATATATATATCTATATATGGTCGAATTGAGAAAAGTCCTTCTTTTTTTGAGGTCGGTTAAAAAAATAACATATTTTAACAAAAGCTCTACCAAAACGTCCTCAACGTCTTTATTTTCATCTTACTACGCAGAAGGCCATCAGCAGCAACTCTCCGGCCTAGTAAGACTGATATCAGAATATTCTTAGACCTTGTCATAGTGCCCCAGTTTGTTCCCGTTTCCTTTTTACAATTTACCGGGTACGCTTGCCTCGATGTTATTTCTATGGCTTCTGGATAATTGGCTTCTAACAAGGAAATTTCAAGTTCAATGACATTGAACATCCATACTTTCAATGTAGGTACAGATTTATTTAGTGACTACAATAAAAATATATTTGTATATAACGTGTCAATACATTTTATTAAAATATTCAATCTATCAATTACATTATATACATTATTATATTTTTAAAACTACCTAACTATAAACAAATAAATATGCCTTATAAAAAACCCTAAAAACTAAAATGTAGTCTACCAAACCACTACCAGTGGGTAAAGTTCCCAAAATGCTGGCTGTATTCCCCCGTTGAATGGCGATGCTTAGTCTCTGAGCTAAATACATGCCAGAATTTTGGTCCCGTGTCGTTTCAACCAGCCGTGTGGAAAGATCTTTGAAAATGCTGTGTGCACCCGGTCCCCACGGTCCTAGAGTCTCAACCCCAAAAGGCACAAATAGATAGCAGCTGTCTAAACCACTATATTTATATATATTATATATAATATGTTGGTATGTATTCTTCTAGAACTTATTTAATAGAATTTTGACAGTCCACTAGCGATACCCCTGGGAAAGTTGATATTTATTTTTTGATGACAGTTGAGAGCGGCTTGTTTCAATTGTTTAAAATGAAGTATATTTTGAATGTATTAGAATATAATGTATACAGTTTACTTACCTTTTGCTTTTTACTGGACAGATTAACTTTTAGGGATGTTTTGATGCATTGAAAAAAGCGCCTCTTATTGTTTGATTCATCATCATCATCATCATCAGCCTAACTCTGTCCACTGCTGGACATTATACCTCACCTATGGCACTTTCATTGTTTGATTACTGTCATCAAATTAAAATATCAAAATTTGTTTAATTTTAAAGTTCCTTTTTAAAAGATACAATTTAAAATATTTTTGAGTAGATATATTTGTTTTACTTTACCATTACAGAATAATTTCTGTAATGACCCTAAGTAGATCTATATATAACCCCAAATAGATCTATACGTCTGTCTTAGAACAAAACAATTTTATGTTTTTGACAAGCCAAATGGACGTATAATCTTCGAAAATGCTAGAAATAGTGTATTTAATTTTATAACAATTAGTTTAACACAAAATTTCACGATACTTGTAATAAGTTCATATGTTTTTTTTTAATATCGCGTTAAATACAACAGTTTTGAATTATAAGTCCATTCACTCCAAGCATTTTTTGACAAAAAATACCGTACGGTTTGTCTAATATTTTCGAGCCAAATAGAAGTGCATTATTGCGGGCTCTGTAATAGTTTAAAAAAAAATTGAGCGTTTCACACAAATATGGAAGCACTTTCATAGACATATGAATTTTTTTATTTATGTAGGTACATTGAAAAAAATGTTATTAAATATTTATTGTCTCCTGAAAAGTAGCGGTATTGTTTATACGCCCCTATGGTTTGAAGCCCGCGATATATAGCCTATTTTCATTCTGAAAGTCCTTTCTATAATATATCAGTGAAAGAATGGTTTAAATCGGTCTAGTAGTTTTTGAGCCAGTTTTAAATAAATAAATAAATCATTACAAACATCCATAAAAAAATACGAAAATCCAAAGATACAAAAATACAAATGTTCTCTCTTTATAATATTAGTATAGATAGTATAGTATAGACTAGTTTGACACGAATCACGATGTTCCAAATAAAATCACTTTTTTGTTTATCTACTAAGTAAACTACTAACTAATTAAATTATTAATATATAATATACCTATTTATGCATGCTGAATTGTTGTCTGTCTAGCTAGTCGCTACATTAGTTTATATATTTATATTATATATTAATATTCAATCTATCTATTACATTTATTATAACGCTTGGCACTAGAATTAGTGGTGGAAGCGTCTCAAAAATTACATATGCGCTGTAGTTAGCAGAAAGGATAAGTAAACAATATGTGATCAACCATCCTGAATGTCAAAATGTACAAATGAAACGCTTGCGAGTTTTAATTTTGCCTGTGGCTCCATCTAGTGACATATGAATACAAACTTTGCAAACGCAACACAAAGTGAACTTTGCTGTTTAACTTCATAAGTATGATGGATGGGATTACGATACAAGTGACAGTGCGACTTAAAAGAGTTGACAATACATGAGGGCGCCACTATTTTTTTTTGTATCTTGTATGTAGCACTTAGATTATTGATGCTTTAGTTAATAATCTAAGATGTAGCATCACAGTTAGTTAGAAACAAACGTTTTTGATACTTGTATTATTTTTGCAAATATAAGATTTGCAAGACATGCATTTTTATTTAATTGGAAACCTATAAAACAAATATAATTGTATGCATATATTATTTCTTTACAGATTCTTCTTTATTTATTTATTTATATGCTTATTTCTTACTTGCATTATTCAATGAGTGTAAACAAGTATCAAAATTCAGTAGTCGCGCAATACAGTCCCACAAGTATAACTTGGCGGTGGTGGTTTTTGGAACTAATTCCGCTCTCTTGAAACTGTGAGTTTGATATTTGAGAGATTACCGCGACATTATTGTTGATAAATCTGCTACATTAAAATAGTTCAATAATGCCAAAAGTAATTAAAAGTGCTTTAAGAGAAACTGTTATCAAAGTACAAATTAAGAGCACAGTGGCGCACAGCCGCGGCAAGTTATACTTGCCGGACTGTAAATACTTTTTTTTGGTGTTGCCTGTAAGAGTGACTCGTTAGTTCTTAAATAATTAATTTCTACTCTTTTTTTTTGTTGCACTTTAGTTACAAAAAATGTATTCAATAATTATCTATCGATTAAGTTATGCAGTTTTGTGTTCGGGTGAATAGGTGCAGGGAGGCTAACACGAGGAATCCATACACACAAAGTAGCCAGTAGACGCAGTAACTATTTTATAATCTGTGTCAGCAATAAGTAGTAAATAGTAAATCGTCGAGATAAGTAAATGCATCGTAATACGAATGTTGGAGGTGTAAGGGAGCACAATTTCATCTAAGTGCTCCCAGCCAACCTCACCTGCCCGCGGAGCATCCTGCCTAATAGCGAACGGGGCTCTGGCGACCGATCAATGGCGGTATAACCATTACCTACAACGTAGCTAAATGCCACAGGCCAGTGACGGGCAGCAGCGTCACTGGTGCGAGAGCTACGTTCTGCGATCACCCAACCCGCCTGCCCTGCGTGAGGTGATTACGGGCATTTCTACTATGGGAAGCACAACACAACAACGGCCCCCAGATCCCGGTCGCCCCGCTATTCCTGGCCAAGGCAGCGGTCATGGTAACGGCGGGGCAGGGGGTGCTAAGAATCCCCGGGCTACGGCAGGCCGCTAACACCGACTGACTCTGGCTACGTATAACGGACGCACGCTATGGCTCGACGGACACCTGGCACAACTCGAAGAGGAGCTGCAGAACATAAGATGGCACGTTCTGGGGTTATGTGAAGTCCGAAGAGAGGGAGACGATACCGTAACTCTAGAATCTGGCCAACTTATGTACTTCAGAGAGGGAGACCAACCATCCCAAGGCGGCGTCGGATTCTTGGTACACAAGGTCCTCTCTGACAACGTCCTAGAAATCTCCAGTGTGTCGACAAGGGTAGCGTATCTTGTGATCAAACTCACCGAGAGGTATAGCCTCAAGGTCATCCAAGTATACGCACCGACTTCGGCACACTCGGATGATGAAGTGGAGGAAATGTACGAGGACATTTCCAAGGCCTTGTACACTACCCAAAAGGCCCACTTCAACGTTGTCATGAGGGATCTCAACGCTAAAGTGGGAGTACAGACAAGCGGCGAATCGGTAGTAGGACCACACGGATTTGGGATTGGAAGCAGGAATCATAGGGCGCAAATGCTCGTCAACTTCTTGGAGAAAGAGGGTCTCTTTCTGGTGAATTCTTTTTTTCAGAAAAATCCCCGACGGAAATGGACGTGGCAAAGCCCCGACGCTATGACCAAACATGTGATTGATTTCATTATGACGGACAAAAAGCGTATATTTAGAGATGTCTCAGTGATCACTAGGTTTAACACCGGAAGTGATCACCGATTGGTCCGAGGCACTCTAGATATCGACTGTAAGCTTGAACGAGTCCGTCTAATGAAATCTACGCTCCGGCCTAATATGCTCCAATCTGTGGTTGGGACTGAAACGTTCCAGTTAAAACTGGAGAACCGATTCGCTGCCTTGGAAACCACAATTGACGTTGATGTGGACCATGATCTCGACTAAGGTAAGACGTGACCTCCGGAGCTCCAACAAACGCTCTATTAAAAAAGCGATCGAGCGAAACCGGGGGTCAAAAGTTTTTGTTCAACAGCTGGGTCGAAGCCATCTGACGAAGTTAACCACATCTAACGAGAGTGTCGTCGCTTCTAAGCCGGAGATTCTTAGGGAAGTTCAAGACTTCTACGGCCAACTTTCTACCTCGCAAGCGTCCCGTCCCCAACCCCAGTCTGAAGATCCTAGAGCCACTCTTACCCGCCATTATACCGAGGATGTGCCATAGGTCAGCCTGGACGAAATTGTGATGGCTCTCAAACAACTTTAAAATGTAAAAACCCCCGGAGAGGATGGAATTACAACGGAGCTCTTGAAAGCTGGTGGAACTCCAACGCTTGTACAGCTGCAGCGTATATTTAATTCCGTCCTCTGTTCGAGGAGAACTCCAAAGGCGTGGAGCAAGAATGTGGTCATTATGTTCTTTAAAAATGGAGACAAGACCCTCTTAAAGAACTATCGACCCATTTCACTCTTGAGTCACATCTATAAGTTGTTTTCTAGAGTCATCACAAATCGTCTCGCGCGTAGACTCAATGAGTTTCAGCCCACTGAACAGGCTGAGTTTCAAGGAGGATATGGCATCATAGACCATATACATACAGTACGACAGGTTATACAGAAGGCCGAAGAGTATAATGAGCCCCTGTGCCTTGCGTTTGTGGACTATGAGAAAGCTTTTGACTCTGTAGAAACTTGGTCTGTTTTGGAGTCTCTGCAACGGTGCCAAGTTGATTGGCGATACGTCCAAGTACTGAGAGGCCTGTTTGACGCCGCGACTATGACCGTCCAAGTACAAAATCAGCAGACTTAACATATCCCCTTACAAAGAGGAGTGAGACAAAGGGACGTTATTTCCCCCAAATTGTTCACTAACGCTCTGGAGGATATGTTCAAGACGCTGAATTGGAAAGGACGGGGCATAAATATAAACGGCGAGCACCTCTCACACTTGAGGTTTGCGGACGATATCGTCATCATGGCTGAAACCGTGCAGGACTTGCAATACATGCTGACTACCCTTGCTGATTCTTCTGCACGCAGCGGCCTCCGGATGAACTTGGATAAGACCAAGATCATGTTCAACGAACATGTTGTCCCGGAACCGATTGCCCTATACGGAGTTCCTCTCGAAGTTGTTCACAAATACGTATACTCGTACCTTGGGCAAATATTGTAATTGGGTAAAAACAACTTCGAGAAGGAAGCTCGCAGAAGGATACAGCTGGGATGGGCAGCATTTGGAAAACTTCGTCGAGTCTTGGCATCGCCTATACCACAAAGCCTAAAGACGAAAGTCTTAACTCTTTAACTCTTTAACGAGTGCGTTCTACCTGTTATTACTTACGGAGCCTAGACGTGGACACTGACAGTGCGACTGGTTCACCAATTTAAAGTCGCTCAGCGAGCTATGGAAAGGGCTATGCTCAGAGTATCTCTGAGGGATCGAATTCGAAACGAGGTCATCCGTCAGAGAACTAAAGTTATCGACGTAGCTCAAAGAATTAGCAAGCTGAAGAGGCAGTGGGCTGGTCACTGATGAGATCATTGATGATGATGATCCTTGATCCGATTGACCCGATGATCATTGATGATGATGAACTGATGAGACATCAGATGAGATCACTGGTGAGCTGGAGGGCGCCCTACAGGGCGCCCTCCAGCTAGGTGGAGCGATGATATACGCAAGCTGGCTGGCAGCGGTTGGAAACAAAGAGCTGAAGATAGAGCTCAGTGGTGTGCCATAGGTGAGGCCTATGTCCAGCAGTGGACAGAAATAGGCTGATGATGATGATGACAAATGTTGATATATTAAAAACGGCTCGGCGGATTTCGTTAAAATTACAATGGAACCACTTCGGAAACGTACCCTACCCATTAAAAAAACACTTTTTACCACTTTAGAAGTGTCTATCTTTCAATTTATTGACTTTGAGAAAACATTGGTTTTAGGAACCTCAATGTCATTTTTAGAGTTCCGTAGCCGAATGGCAAAAAACGGAACCCTTATAGATTCGTCATGTCTGTCTGACTGTCCGTCCGTATGTCACAGCCACCTTATTCCGAAACTATTAGGACTACACAATTGAAACTTGGTATGTAGGTGTATTCTGTAAACCGCTTTACGACTTTTATACAAAAAAATATATATATTAAGTTAACGGGTATAGTTAACTTCATCTTTTATTTTATACATGAAAAAAAACTTAAAAAAAAATGTTTTCGGCAAACCTATACGTGCGGTGTCTATATCATCATCATCGTCATCTATAGATAGGCTTTTAATAAAAAACTGGCCAAGTGCAAGTCGGACTCGCACTCGTAGGGTTAAAACCTATAGGGTACTTCCGGTTGACCAAGATTTGCCAATTTTGGTCAAAAGAAACTAAAAAAAGTTGATAATTAAGGTATATTTCGGTACTTACAAGTTTCGCGAAAATCTAAATTTGCCCATATCTTTTTATGGTGTTGACTCAGGACCTTGATTTTTATACACCTAATAGGGACATCAGTATTTAGTATAAATTTATTTCAACTTGCTAGGTCCGCCCGTTCCTGAGAAAATCGGTGGTGACACACGGACAGAAAGAAAGACAGACAGACGGACAGACAGACAGACAGCCAGACATACATACAGACAGACAGACGGACAGACGGACAAGAAAGTGATCGTATAAGTGTTCCTTTTTTACCTTTTGAGGTACGGGACCATAAAAAGGTGAAATAGAGGTCAAACTATAACCTCACAAAAAATGCAATGTCATGGCCATGAGAAGTTTGGATCGCGATCATAATAAGTGGTCATGATTCTAATTTTATAAAGCCAAGGACAAACAAATGCGTCCAGCTTGCGGCCGCGTTGGCATACACAGCAGCGATTAGCCTTCCAGGACAAAACCACATGAGTAAAGAAGGTACAGAGACAAAGCTTCATACAACTGCGCTGTGAACCGGTTTATAGTGGCTCGGCTGGTGCTTTAACTCAGGGCTGTCACTTGCGATGCGTCACGTTATATTATATTATTTTTCATCCCATCTATTCGAAAAGTGATGGTTGGTTCCTCGATAATTGCGCGCAAAGTAGGCTTTTCCGCCCTAGGGTGGGAAAGTGATTTTTTATTTTTTGGCTTATGAATGTTCTTTTATAGTGCCCTGTCTAAGGAGGTTCAATGAAATTCTGTGACATTTCATAACATTACATGACATTTCGTGACATTTCATGAAATTTCGTGACATTTCATGACATAAAGTGACATTTTATGAAATTTCGTGACATTTCATGACATAAAGTGACATTTTATGAAATTTCGTAACATTTCATGACATTTTGTGACGTTTCGTGGCATTTTGTGATATAAAATGACATTTCATGAAATTTCATGGCATTTCATGACATATCATGACATTAAATGACATTTCGTGACATCTCATGATCATGATCGACATACATCTTTGTCGACAATGATGAAGCTTGAAAAATAAAAAAGCAGGTAATGTTTACTTGAAGGAGGATTTTATTACGATGAAGATTTTTCTTGTTTTTTTTTTGTACCATCCCTACAAGAATAGGTAAACATTTAGTTCGTTCCTTAGAAGGTATGTCTCTGTTCCTTCTTTACTCATGTGACAAAACACAAGTTCAGTTATCGTTAACGCTAAACGCAACTTCAAATGTATAGGGATGACATTAACGATGATAACTACTGCCCGTTTGGTACCCGATTTGGTCCCTGGCAAAGACGATCCAGTCAAACTTCTGCCACCTCTCAATTCTCCCACTGCTGAATCCTGATGGGACGTTGGCTCACACCGCCAAAGCGAAAGCAAATCTGTTTGCTTCTCTGTTTGCGGAATCTTCACTTCTAGATACTGCTGGTGAGACACATCCTAGACTACCTGGTTGCGTAACAAATATGTCAGAAATACTCATCCGTCAGACTGAGGTTCAAGAAACGCTGCAAAATCTAGACGTGAACGAAACGAAGGGTCCTGGTGGTATTTCAGCCCTAGTCCTGAAAACCTGTGCGCCTGAACTCACTCTACACATTTGCTCGTCTGATGGCAAACAATGATGTAAACATACTTATATTATGTCTGTAATAATTACACCGTGGCACGCTCAACTCTTAAGTACCACAACTTTGTGAGTCACCTTTGTTTATAATATAATATCTGGTTTACCAAGCTTCGCTCGGTATTGTATGTATATAATTTTTTTTTTGTTAAATCGAGATTTTGGATTTCTTTTGGCTCCCATTAATAGTTTTACTCACAAAAGATGGAAAAAAAGAAAACAAAAAAGGGAAAAATAGTCATCTAAGCTGGTCTCGAACCATGGACCTCCCGAACGCCATCCAATCGATCTTCCACCGAGCTATCATAACGTTGTCAAATGAGTCAAAATTACCCTTTGTATTCTAATGATATTGTAGCAGTTTTCCAATGCCTAAAAACATGAATAAAACAACATTTTCTGAAAATGAATCCTAGCTAGATCGATTTATCGCCCCCGAAATCCCCTGCATACTAAATTTTATGAAAACCATGGAGCCGTTTCCGAAATTCAGATCATATAAATATATATTTATATACAACAAATGCTCGTTTAAAGGTAAGGTATATAGTAAAGGTACGCACAAACCAAGGTAGCTGAGCTAACCTGCGTTGACGGCATCGGCATTAAAGCGGCATTAGCCCAATGGATAGGGTGTCGGACTGGCTATCGAGAGGTCGTGAGTTCGATCCCCACCCCACCTGTTGCAATATTGACGTGAACCCACTCCACAGACAAGCATGTTTAGCCCCTCCAGGGTTAACAAAAATATTAGTAACTAGCAGCCCGCCCCGGCTTCGCACGGGTAGAACATGCCTACAAAATTTGCATCAGTTTGTTGCATCAAATATAAAATATTAACATATTTAACAATCATCGTCATATTTCAACCAATTTACACAAAACCTTAACGAATTATGCACCAAACCTTCCTGATAAACACTCTGGCTATTGGTGAAAACCGCATGATAATCCGTTCAGTAGCTATTGCGATTATTGCGAACAGACAGACGCAGTGATGGACTTTGTTTTATAATTCTTACGTAGTGATATTGGACGGCCCTTTGGCGTAAAGGATAGTTACCCTGATTCTGACCCGACGGTTGTTGGTTCTAATCCTAGCTATATACCTACCAATGAAAGTTTTATGTGCATTCATGAATCATGGGTTTTTGTACAGAGGTAGTGGGAACATTGAATCAAAATCAATCAAATCATGGGATCAAAGAAGGGGTATTATACGTTTAACGTGTGTATCTGTCTGTCTGTAGCATCTTAGCACCCAACCGGACGAACCGATTTTGATTTTATTATTAATAGTTTTTTTTTATAGATGTCTTCATCGAGAGTGTTCTTAGCTTTGATTCATGAAAATTCGTTCAATCGTTATAAAACTATGAGCTTTTTTCTAGTTAATTGCGCTATGAAATCAACTTTCATAGATCTGATCAATTCGAAAATCTTCTTCAACGATATTGTAAGAACATGGAAGCATTGACCTGATGCTGGGACATCTCCTGTACAGAATACTCAAATCCTCACCAACGTATAGCTCATATTTTAAATGTCGTGTTTAGAGTCATTGGAATGCTTTTATTGAAAAGATTATACATAGATCAGTCGGGGTGGTTTATATATAGATCATAAATATATTATACAATAGAATTTTATACAGTAAACATATATTATTATATTATATTGACTTCAAATTGATTGTGATCGGTGGGGATCTACAGCATAGCTAAGCTTATAATAATATTTTCGTAGTAACTATGACCTAATATGACCTAAAATAATAATAATCGAGTGGTTTTATTAATTTTGCGATGCGTGTATGTGAAATTCGTCATATCTTCTAGAGTTTTCATTTGAATTATATACTGTAAAGGACAATTTTAATCTATAATATGTGGCCAAGCAAATTAACGTAATTATTTGTATAAGGATTAATACTATATACTTGAAAATAGCCTTGGAAGTTATGTCATATTTTTTAACAACAAATTAAAGATTAAAATGGTTACTGTGAGTCAACCTTAAGAGATAGACATATGCTGTCGCGGACTTTTTTGTAGGTCTTATTAACTTGTACATCTCTTCCATAGAAAATATTATTCCATCTATTTTCAATTGAGCAGCGTTCGTAAGAAACGTGTTTTTTGACCGTTTTTTAGTCGACTTAGGTTGCAAATTAGGTCTCCACGAATGTACCTTTAATTTAAACGAGATAATATATAGCCTATTTTCATTCCGAAAGTCCATTCTATATATTAGTGAAAGAATTTTTTAAATCGGTCCAGTAGATTTTGAGGCAAATCATTACAAACATACAAAAATACAAATGTTCTCTTTTTATAATATTAGTATAGATGTGCAATCCACATAGAGTAATCTTTTTTATTAAAAAAAAATTACTGGCCTATAGAATCAATTCGGCTCTTCCGTAAAACCTTCTTGCAAGACTGCCAGCCTTGTTGAATTATTTCTTCTTCGCTGAGAGGTCGCCTTGCAGTTTCGAGCTTCAACCCAAGCCAGGTATGCCTTTGCTTCAGTGCTTCAGCACTACTGCACTCAGCCCTGAACCGAGTTCGAGCTTTTCCTGACATCACTGTATTAAGTAATGAGATATACTAGTACGTTATCGATATAAACATTGCTTTTTCGAATAACAGCATCATAATGATATTGCCTGGGTCAAAAAATAGTAATTTTAATTAGTCCGTCAATTGGATTATAATATAATAATGGACACATTTTTTTTTATTTTACAAATCATTATAAATTGACAAAGATAAATAGCGTCAAAGTTCAGGAGTGGGGGCTCGTCACAAACCGCTAAAAAGTGTACTACTTTCTAGCGGTTAGTGACGTCACGCGGAATTTCAACGCTCTATATCTACGTCATTTTTTGTTTAGTTGAAAAAATAAAAAATACGTTTCCAATATTTTTTTCTAATGTAAATGACGGTATAAATTTTTTTTTTGGAAACTAGCCTATTACACTGGGAACATAGTTTAATTTTACACGACGTTTGTAAGAAAGAGTCAGTTGCAAGTTTCAGTTACATCCACGAGTCTACTAACCGAAATAAGAACACATTAGGTAGAAAAACATTTTTAAAATTTACCTGTGTATGGTACCGTCAACAGGCAATTTATTATCCATCAAAGTTGCTTAAACAGCCGGATGTACCAGATCTCACTCGTTTTATCGAGCTCTAGGGTTGCCGACAAATAACGAAATTAATTCATGTTTTTTTACCTTTAAGCTGCACGTGTATAAATCACAATCGGTTGTCAATTGTAATTAGGAATATTTTTGTAAAATTTGCCATTTCTTTTTAAAAAACTTCAAAATACGCGACATAAGCGGTCATATCTTTTATTGCGTTGACTTACAAGTTTGATATTTTTACAGCTGAAAGCCGAAGAAGACCCTAGACCCGAGTATTAAGTGCAAGTTTCAACTTGATATCTCTACGCATTCTTTAGAAAAATGGGTCATGCCAGACGAACACACAGACAGAAGGACAACAAAGTCATCCTATAATGGTTCCTTTTTTCCTTTTAAAGTATGATACCTTAAATAATATCGTTTAAAAACTAATAAACTGGCCAAGTGCGAGTCGGACTTGCACTAGTAGGGTTCCGTTCTACACTACAGTATTTTATAAGATCGAGCAAAAAATACCACTATCATATTTCGCCAGCAAATAAAAATAATTATTAAACATTTTGTTTCTTATAACACCATCTAACGTCTAACAAAGGTGTTAGGGATCGACATTTTAATATAACGCCATATATGGAACGTTTACCTAACTAAGCGTTCATAGATGGCGTGAAATGCCGAAAACACGTTTCTTGTATTATTATTTTTCACTTTATTCTGTTTTTAGTATTTGTTGTTATAGCGGCAACAGAAATACATCATCTGTGAAAATGTCAACTGTCTAACTATCACGGTTCATGAGATACAGCCTGGTGACAGACGGACAGACAGACAGACAGACGGACAGCGGAGTCTTAGTAATAGGGTCCCGTTTTACCCTTTGGGTACGGAACCCTAAAAGAGAACCGACTTCAATGCCACGCTATTCATTTTCAGTACCAATTTTGAGATGTTTATCTCAACATCTCTGGAGATACTTATCAGATACTTACATACTTATCGATAAAATTACCATGATACCACACTTGGGATATCTCCTTTCGAACAAAAAAATAATAATCAAAATCGGTTCATACACGACGAATTATCCGCGAACAAACATAACAAAAAAATATATATATACGGTCGAATTGAGAAACCTCCTCCTTTTTCTGAAGTCGGTTATATTTGACAAGTTGACAACCCTAAGTATTATTTATATGCCAGCCGTTCGAGAATCCCGATCTATTGTTTACATTGACCCATTATAAAACGGGTAAAATTATGTATGTAGGCAAATATATATAATATTGTTGAATAATTTCTATCTTATCTCATTATAATCACCATCCTTCGCCTTTGATTTGATAGACTGTTCTATAAATACTATGTATTTAAATTGATAATACTGTTTGGTTTTAATTGTGATAAGTCGTGTTCGTTGACAATGCAAAATGTGTTATTTCATATTTTTTTTAACCGACTACAAGAAAGGAGGAGGTTCTATATTTCACTGTGTATGTATTTAATATATTTATGTAAACTCACCGATAACTCAATGACGCCTGAACCGCTTTAGATTTCTTTTTATTTGCAAAGGTATTATACTTCCCAGGTAGTCCCATTTAATTCATCGAGATATATTCAGTATCACAAGAGATATGAAGATAAACGTCTCAAACTTGGTACTGAAAATGACTAGCGGAAACGTTTGAATTTCTTTTAATTTATTGTATTATTGATATTATTTATTATTGGCATAATTATTTGATTATTGATATTTATTGAATATTAAATACAAGCTAATACATGTTTTTAGGGTTCCGTACCCTATTACTAGGACTCCGCTGTCCGTTCATCTGTCTGTCCGTCGGTCACTAGGCTGTATCTCATTAAACGTGATAGTTAGACAGTTGTAATTTTTAAAGATGATGATTTATTGTTGCCGCGTGTTGCAACAAACGTCATCTATTTGCTCGTTTTTTGCTCGATATTAAAAACGGCAACGGGTAAACGCTTGAAATATTCACAAAATAATATTTTATTACGTTTATTATAACTTTATATATTTACCTTACAAAATAAAGAATTAAATTAAAATAAAATAAATATATAAGGGATACATACAACAGACATTATTTTTTGCCGTTTTATAGATAATGGTACGGAACCCTTCGTACGCGACTCCAACTCGCACCTGGGGTGGAAGTCTCTACATTGATAGCGATGCGTCTTGTCATCGCAAACGTCTGCTAGAAAGAGATGCAGCTAGACAGCTGTTATCTGCATCTCTTTTCGTATCGACGATTATCGCTTGAAATTCATCACTATGCAGGTAGAGTCTACCGGCCCTGGGCAGATTTTTCAATAGATTTAATGCCAAAGTCTCAATAGTAGCATAATTCATTAACAACTGCAAAATTAAAGGAAAATAAACACGATGACTTAGAAGGAAAAAGGCTGCAATTCTTTGTTTTAAAGTGCATCGAATCCAGCAGTGTTCTAATTAAATGCTGCAACTTTTGTAATATATATGCACTTTAAACCTATTAAATGATTATAATAGAGTCCATTAATATGATTATATAATTATATAGTC
The DNA here is from genome assembly GCA_954871355.1 of Cabera pusaria. Lineage (NCBI taxonomy): Eukaryota > Metazoa > Arthropoda > Insecta > Lepidoptera > Geometridae > Cabera > Cabera pusaria. The sequence goes on along the minus strand of OX940885.1, from coordinate 34,100,234 downwards.
CTATTAATAGAGTCCAGGAGATGTCCCAGCATCAGATCAATGCTTCCATGTTCTTACCATATCGTTAAAGAAGAAGATTTTCGAATTGATCAGACCTATGAAAGTTGATTTCATAGCGCAATTAACTAGAAAAAAGCTCATAGTTATATAGCGATTGAACGAATTTTCATGAATCAAAGCTAAGAACACTCTCGATGAAGACATCTGTCAAACAAAAAAAAACTATCAATAATAAAATCAAAATCGATTCATCCGGTTGGGTGCTAAGATGCTACAGACAGACACACAGATACACACGTTAAACGTATAATACCCCTACTTTTTGCGTCGGGGAACGCCGCGGCCCGGCGGCAGATGTTCCCCTTGGTGGTAAGCTACTTTTTAGGGTTCCGTAGCCGAATGGCAAAAAACTGAACCCTTATAGATTCGTCATGTCTGTGTCTGTCTGTCCGTCCGTATGTCACAGCCATTTTATTCCGAAACTATAAAAACCACAGAATTGAAACTTGGTAGGTAGATTAAGTTTAAGGGGGGGGCATCTGGGATGCCGCATCCCATACATAGAACTGAAACAAAACAAAAAATTCTTCAAACCTATACATGTGGGGTGGGGTGGGGTGTCTATGAATAGGTCTTTAAAAATGACATTGAGGTTCATAAAATCATTTATTGTCAATAATTTAAAAGAAAGGCGCGTCTAAAGTGGTAAATGTGTGCCCCCCCTCACCTCTCTCTAACTTTTAAAATAATGGAGTGAAAAATCTAGAAAAATAAATTCTTTACCAACCAACGTCGGTACGGAAGACTCGGTGGGCGAGTCCAACTCGACTTGGCCGGTTTTATTTATTGTGTGGTTTGTTTAATGATCTTTATAGTATACAATTATATGGATAGCAGTTAGTTTGCAGAGCCTGCTGTATTTTCGATGAGACAATAGATGCCGTTCCATGTCAGAAACACTAGGCTAAATCCACCACGGCTGAATATCTCAGTTGCATTGTCAGTTTGCGGGATCCTTGGAACTTGGGCTTGTTTCATTGTTAGACGCATTTGCCTCTGAATAATCCAATGAATACAGATAGACTGATTGCACGCTCCGTCTATATAGGGATACGTATTGTTAGACATAAAGGACATAATATTAATTGTCGTAGGACTTTGTTGGTCTGTAGTTATGTCATCCATTTGCTTTTTTTTTACCCCCGACGCAAAAAGAAAAAGGTGTTATAGGTTTCACGTGTGCATCTGTGTAGTATATGTGTGTCTGTTTGTTCCGTGGCTTCGTAGCGCCCAAACGGATGAACCGTTGGTGACACACGGACATACAGACAGACAGACGGACGGACAAACAGACGGACAGACGAACAAGAAAGTGATCTTATAAGGGATCCTTTTTTACCTTTTGAGTTACGAAACCCTAAAAACGGCAAAAAAGCATGTCTGTTGTATGTGAGCCCCTTTAAAAATTTATTATATTCTGTTTTTTAGTACTTGTTGTTATAGCAGCCACAGAAATACATTATCTGTGAAAATTTCAACTGTCTAACTATCACGGTTTATGAGATACAGCCTGGTGCCAGACGGACTGACGGACAGCGGAGTCTTAGTAAAAGGATTCCGTTTTACCCTAAGGGTCAGTTCGAACCGCGACGCGACGCGACGCGAAGTGGCGCGCAGTGATACAATAAAACTGGCCAAGTGCGAGTCAGACTTTTGTCCCGCACACCGAGGGTTCCGAACGCCATCTAACGAATATCTAACGAACTTCTAACACCAACTAAGTAAAATAACACTAAAGCTACTTCTACTCGCCAATAAATGTCGGGAAGAGTCATATTTTAAGTTGATAATCGAAAAAGTTGATTATTGAAAACACGAATAAAACAACATTTTCTGAAAATGAATCCTAGCTAGAATAATTTATCGTCCCCGAAATCCCCTGTAAACTAAATTCTATTTAATCGTTGGAGCCATTTCTGACATTTAGATTCAGATTCCGGGATTAAGGTAAACACGATAGATCTATGAAGATTCATAGATATCGTAAAAAACACGTTTTTTGTTTTAAAACCTTTGTTCTGTTCTTAGTATTTGTTGTTATAGCGGCAACAGAAATACATCATCTGTGAAAATTTCAACCGTCTAACTATCACGGTTCATGAGATACAGCCTGGTGATAGACGGACAGACAGACAGACAGACGGTCAGCGGAGTCTCAGTAATAGGGTTCCGTTAGTACCCTTTGGGTTAGGAACCCTAAAAAAGAACTTTATTTACTACAAAAAAAGATACACATCTCATTGAATTAATTCGGCGGCTTTAGGCTGCGCCGCGTGGCGACTCGTGCTGCAGCTCGACGCAGCTAGACGTGCGGCGCGGCCGAATTATCTCAATGAAATTTGTGTCTAAAACCAGAAGCATCGTCACGTCGCGTCGCGTTGCGTCTCGTCACATTGCGTCGCGGTGTGAACTAACCCTTAGAGTACGGAACCCTAAAAACATATTATCATATTTATAACATTAATAGCATGTATAAACATCAGCTTTAAGCACCTCTTTCATAAAATTCGGTGAAAAAGAGATTTTCAATGTACGTCCTTGATAGAAGGACGCTTATCTCCTTGATAAATTATTTAAATTATTTACAAACAGCTTCCGTATTTTGTTAGGAAGGTTTTCTAACCTTCAGTTAGTTTTACGAATAAACAGTGAAACTGAAAGCAGCATTAAAACTATATAATTTATTCAATAAGACTGACTGAAGAGACTGGCTCAACCCGGAAAGTGTTTTTATATAAGTTTTGTGTTTATAGTTATGAGGGCCCCGTGGAGCAGTGACAGAATGGCCAGCTTTGATGCCAGAGGTACATAGTTGGTTCAAGTCCCCGTTGTATACCAATGGATTAAATATATGTTTCTTGAAGTGCTACACACTTTATATATTTTTATTGAAGTGAAAACTTATTTAGCGTCTTTGTGTACTTTTTTGGGATGGGTAAAAAATTATAAACTCGCGTCAGGACCCATGACATGACCGAAAATTCATAAGACGGAAGGAGAGTAGAAACTGTTTTTGGGATGGGTAAAAAAATTTAAACTCTCGTCAGGACACGTGACCTGATCGAAAATTCGTAAGACGGAGGTAGAGTAGACCAAATGCACAACGTTAATTTTCAAGTTTTCACTTATGCCGGCACTCCCGGAGCGCAAACCATTATTTTTTATTTTGGATTATGTGTAACAATGAACCAATGGATTATTCAAAATTTAAAACCACCCCGACTGATCTACGTATAAAACAATTGCAATAAGCTTAGACTCTCTGCCGTAGGTAAGTTAGTGAGGAGTTGAGTATTCTGCGGGTTCTAGATATCCCAGAATCAGGTCAATGCTTCCATGTTTTTACAATATCGTTGAAGTAAGAGGATACCGAATTTCGAATTGATCAGACTTATGAATGTTGGTTTCATAGAGTCTTAAGCTAGAAAAAGCTCATAGTCTTGAAACTGCTAAACGGATTTTGAATGAATCAAAGCTAAGAACTCTCCCAATTAGTACACCTATGAAACAAAACAAAACTGATTTAAAATCAGTTCAGCCGTTTGGGCGCTACGATGCCACAGACAGACACACACATACACAAATAAACACAGATACACACGTCAAACTTATAACAACCCTTATTTTGCGTCGGGGGTTAAAAATGTATGTGCGCATTTCACAGTATAGCCCTCCACTCCAGTCAAGGAAAAACATTGTTAAGAAACCTACAACCACCAATCCTCGGCATGGTGATAAGACACTGTCTTGTATCCGCCTAGCCAGCTACCACCCTTAAATTTAAATCATCTAATTTACTTAAATTTAAATGTAATGTGTTCCGGCAGCTATCCTTGAGAGCTACGCTCGACGCATCATCACTTAGGGCCGGTTACTGAGTAGGTACATTGATTGAGAGTTTGTATGTGTATATATAACCGCCGTGCACCGATGGATTTTTCTATCGAAAAAATTATGTGCGCTTCTCACAGTGGCCCTCCGGTGAAGGAAAACATCGTTAAGAAACCAAAAACCCCCGCATGGTGGTAGGACACTATCTAGTGTCCGCTTGGCCAGCTACCACCCTCAAGTTAGAAAATCTGGCACCAAACATCTAATGTGTTCCGGCAGCTATCCTTGAGAGCCAGTTCCCATTCTAGGCCTAACGAGCTTACCATCTTCGACCGCACCATCACTTACCAACAGGTGAGATAGTGGTCAAACGTTAGCCTAAAAAGTATTAAAAAAAAACTATTCATTAACGGTACAATTGAGTAGATAAACTCTCAATAAACCAACCTCAGAAACCGACCATAAGCAACGTAGTAGTTAAACGCTAGCCTATATGATGTAACAAATGTTTAAAATTATCATCTAATTATCATTGACGGGAATATATGAGGGCATTCACTATGCTTCATTTTTAAATGCGAAAGTTAATAGATTTACATAATTACTATCTGTTCCTTATGCGAATTTTACCAAAGACGGATAAAATGTACTCTAGAGTCTAGAATATCATTGGAAACGTCAAAAAACCGGCCAAGTCGATTTGGACTTGCCCACCGAGGCTTCCGAACCAACTTCTCAGACTAGGTAAAAGGACAAACTTAACTTTGTACCGTATTCGATGCATAGAAAATGAATTGCAACAACTACAAATAATAACTTTGTCATATAATATATATATAATATATATATATGTCATAATATATATATATATTTATATATATAAATATATATATATTTATATATATAAATATATATATATTTATATATATATATATACTAGAAGTCCCCCGCGGCTACGCCCGCGTTAAAAACTCCTTTTATTTACTTAAAACTTTTCTTTTGTAAAAACGATTCTATCATTAAAGACATCAAATAAAAATTTGCCAAATTGGTTCACCTGTTTTCATGTTATCGCGTGACTAAGACAAATCAGGATTCATATTTTTAAAACCCGAAAACCCAATAAAGCGCAATCCGAAACTATATTGATTTTCAGACTTTTTTACCCCAGTTCACTCTTTTAGGGTGGCATTTTGAAAATGTCTGAAACTCGTATTTACTTATTTATTTACAGAAGCACTTGTGTGAAATGTCGAATAAAATGACTATCCAAAATTTGAGCCCCCGCTTCATCCCTTGAAGAGTGAATTTTGAAAAATCCTTTCTCAGCGGATACCTACGTCAAAATTTCTATCTGGATGCAAAATATCAGCGCAATCCGAAACAATATTGATTTTTACACTTTATTACCCCATTTCACCCTCTTAGGGGTGGAATTACAAAAAAACCTGAAACACATCTTTACTTATTTTTTTACTGAAGCACTTATGTGAAGTTTCGGATAGAAAAGACGATCTAATCTTGTTTCTCCATACAAACTTTCAACCCCCGTTTCATCCCCTTCGAGGGTTAATTTTGGGAAATCCTTTCAAAGAGGGATCTAACGTCGTAATAACTATCTGCATGCCAAATTTCAGCGCAATCTGAAACAATATTGATTTTACACTTTATTACCCCATTTCACCCTCTTAAGGGTGGAATTTCAAAAAAACCTGATACATGTGTTTACTTATTTTTTTACTGAAGCACTTGTGTGGAGTTTCGGATAGAAAAGACTATCTAATCTTGTTTCTCCATACAAACTTTGAACCCCCGTTTCATCCCCTTCGAGGGTCAATTTTGGGAAATCCTTTCTCAGAGGGAACTAACGTCGTAATAACTATCTGCATGCCAAATTTCAGCGCAATCCGAAACAATATTGATTTTCACACTTTATTACCCAATTTCACCCTCTTAGGGGTGGAATTAAAAAAAACCTGAAATACATGTTTACTTATTATTTTACTGAAGCACTTGTGTGGAGTTTCAGATAGAAAAGACTATCTAATCTTGTTTCTCCATACAAACTTTGAACCCCCGTTTCATCCCCTTCGAGGGTTAATTTTGGAAAATTCTTTCTCAGTGGGAACTAACGTCGTAATAACTATTTGCATGCCAAATTTCAGCGCAATCCGAAACAATATTGATTTTACACTTTATTACCCCATTTCACCCTCTTAGGGGTGGAATTCCAAAAAAACCTGAAACACGTCTTTACTTATTTTTTTATTGAAGCACTTATGTGAAGTTTCGGATAGAAAAGACAATCTAATCTTGTTTCTCCATACAAACTTTGAACCCCCATTTCATCCCCTTAAGGGGTGAATTTTTGAAAATCCTTTCTTAGTACACCCTTACGTACTAAGACAAATATACCCTCCAAATTTCAAGTCTCTACGACCAGCGGTTTAGGCTGTGCGTTGTCTGTCAGTGAGTCAGTGAGTCAGTGAGTCAGTCAGTATGTCAGGACAAAGATTCTTATAGTATTAGATGTCATAAAAAAAGGTACCTTTAGTACCTTTTTTGTTATTTAACTACATATTTACGGTTTTTAGATTTATTCCTATTTAAGTGCTTCAAGACCTTGCTTCTTGCCAAATTTCATGATTCTAGGTCAACGGGAAGTACCCTATAGGTTCAAGGTCTTACATCACAAGTAAAGAGAAAATTCCAAAAAATAAAAATGTTGAAAATTAGGTTTTTTTTTTTTTTTTTTTTTTATTTCTGAATTTTAAAGGGCTTTTGAACAACACGTTCATGCCAGCCCCATAGACACCTTATACCTACTAAAATGTATAAGAAAAATAAAAACAAAATAAACTTATTCTTAATAAACTAAATCATAAATTAGTTGAGCTTCATCGGAGTATGGTGAAGCTAGAAAACACTGAAATGCGCCTATGTTATTAATAGTTAAGTTAAGCTTATTTATAATACTCTGTCGCTCAACTTGGTTCCGGACACATTCCATCAGTACGTGATACACGTCCTCTGGCTTGTCACAGACCTCACAATTTGGTGTCGAAGACTTTCCTATTAAATGCGCAAATTTCCTCAGTGGTATGTGTCCAGAACGTAGTCTATGCGCAGTAACAACTTTCTTCCTACGAATATCCCCCATAAACCATGGAGACTGAGGAGGTTGGCTTTGAATTATTTTATACCATAGCCCTTTTGTTTTTGATCGCTCGTCAAAGTATTCCCTCCAATATTCATAGCAGTATTTTCTATATAGATGCATAATCTCAGAATACATAGGAAGTATAAATAGCTCGGATCCATCTGTTGCAGCTAATTTGGCTAAATGGTCTACCTCCTCATTCCCCAAAATACCTATGTGGGATGGGATCCACTGAACTACTATCTTAATATTCTTATCATTTAGTTTCCATATGTAGTTAAGAATATGATACGCTGTAGGTACACCTATCTTACCATATATACATCGACGTAAGTGTTGCAGGGCGCATTTGCTGTCACTAAATATAACAATACGTGAATGTGATTTTACATTTTTGTGGACATATTTTAGCGCTTCTAGAATTGCAAATAATTCCAAAGACATTATTGAAACCGTCGATACATTCTTATAGCCTTCACCTTTCTTACAACTTGAGTCATAATACGCTGCACCTGATACATCAGTACTCTTTGATCCATCTGTATATAGTTTATACCAATTATAATATTTTAGGTTAATTTCACACAAAACTTCACTTTTTAAAACATTTTGATTATAGTTCCTTTTAGCAGTCTTCACACAATCTAAATTATCTTTAATAAAAAAAATTGCATTTAATTTGGACGGCCATACTTTAAGTGAATACATTTGCAAGGATTTTGATGAACTTACTTTTTGATCAGCTATATTAATGAATGTACTCATAAGTAGAGGTTTTCTTTTATTATTCCAGTAGCTATCAGAATCAAGAGCACTAAGTGTATTCAATCTATTAGTGGTTAAGCCACCACGCCATGTCTTAGCTTTGAGACAGAACTTGTAGGCCAAGTACTGTCGTCTCACAAATAATGGAGGTGTATACAGTTTTCACTTTCCATTACATGTATGGGAGTCGTTTTTATGAAACCACCAATAATTCTAAGCGCCTGATTTTGGATCTTATCTAGTTTGTAAGTATGTGTATATGCACTATTATTGTATAAGAAACTACCATAGTCAATACGGCTTCTAATTAAATTTATGTAAAGTCTTCTTAGATGTTTTGGATGTAATCCCCAGCCTGATCCAGCTAAAACCTTATAATATTTAAGAATTTTAGAGCCTTTTCACAAGTTTCATTAATATGTGTCTTCCACCGAAGAGATTGATCTAGCCAAAATCCCAAATATTTTATATTGTCATCACGTTCTAAATTAACATTTTCTATATTCAATTCAATGTGATAACTTCTTCGACCTCTACTAAATAGGCAATATTTGGATTTAGATGCAGAAATTTGCAGCCCCAAGAAATTTACATAATTTATAAAAATATTCAACGCTGCTTGCATTTTCATAATACAAGTACTCAACTCATAATCAGTTACATATAACACAAAATCATCAGCATATTGAGAAAAATCTACAAGAATGTTCTTACATATTTCATGAGTAACAATGTTAAACATAAGTGGTGAGATTGGATCTCCCTGAGCAAGGCCCCTTGAAGTCCATCTCACCATATCTGTCTGGGTATTATAATCACCAATTCTCAGATGACGTTCACTCAAAAAATTCCATAAATAGTTACAAATGCTAGGAGTCACAAGAAGTCGATCTAATGTTAATACTATTTCTTCAATATTGACATTATTATACGCATTTTCCAGATCTATAAAACATGCTAAAGTCGGCATATTTTTCGTGAAGCCAATTTGAATGTTACTAGCGAGTCGTACAACAGAATCCATACATGATTGTCCTTTTCTGAAACCGGTCGTAGCCGGGGACAGTATATTATTGACTTCAATATACCATTCTAGTCTCTTACCAATCATTGCATGAAATATTTTACAGATGCAGGATATCAAGGATATAGGTCTTAGTTTTATATCAGAAGAATTACAATTATAGCCTAATTTGGGGATAGGTACAATTTTAATATCTCTCCATTGCTGTGGGATATCGCCAGTATCATAAATATTATTATAAATTGTTAGCAAAAAAGATTTTGCCTTAGCTGGTAAATTAAATATCATTGAATACGTAATTTCATCGTCGCCAGGTGCAGTATCTTTCGATTTAAGGCAAACCTCTAGTTCTTGGATTTCAAATTGTTGATCTAAAATACTATTACTACTCGATTTTAATTTTGGTTTTTCTGCTAAAACATAGTCTGGAGCTAGATTATTTAACAGAATCATCTTTTTCTCAACCGAAATCTGATTTATATTTTGTTTACGCCCTTTAATCCAGCGCATCCTACGCCACATCTCTGATAAAGAGGTAGATTCATCAGTGAAATCACAAAAAGTTTTAAAACTAACTGATCTAGCTTGCTCAAGATTGCGTTTGACTATTGAGTTCTTATCTTCAAGGTCTGTCAAATTTTTAGGAATAGGGTTTCGTCGAAACGTACTCAGTGCTAATCTTCTTTGTGCAACTAATTTAGATAAATTTTGGTTCCAATACGGTTTAGGTTGAAACTTATTTGCAGGATCATTACATATTTTAATCCATGGAATGCTTTTGTTTGCCGCATCGTTAATAATCTTAAGAAATTTATCATACATTTTTTGTACATCGGTTAAATTAATTTGTTCTCTATCTAAACTCTCTTCAATAAATTTAGTATATATATGCCATTCTGCTTTTTTAAAATTTCGTTTCCTAATTATATTTAAGGTTTCATTATAAAATGTACTAAATGTAATAACTAAGTGGTCACTCCGTAAGTTTTCATTCAGAACCTGCCAATTAAACTCAACTACAATATCCGATGATGCAAAGCTAATATCTGGAGATGATGCCTGCAATGAATTGTTTACGTATTTAACACGAGTAGGGTTGCCTAGATTCATTGATATAAAACCATGTTCTATTGATGCGTCTAAAATTTGTGACCCTCTTGTATTTATTTTAATCGACCAATTGGTGTGGTGTGCATTAAAATCACCCGCTATAATAGTTCTATGTTTAAATAAACTGAATAATTCATCCCAATCAGTCTGTGATGAGCGCACAGATGCTGGACAGTAAACAGATAATAAATTATTTAAATTCTTACAATTAAAAATTTTAACACCCACTACCTCAATACCGGAATTAGACAACTCTATAGGTATTATATCAAATCTGATAGATTTATGAACTAATATGGCGACTCCCCCATACGAGTCTGCTCTATCTCTTCTTATTATTTGATATCCATTTATATTCATATGTATGTCTTCGCTTAACCAAGTTTCACATAAAATAGCAATATGTTCTTTATACTGATATAATAAATTCTCAAATTCTATTAGTTTGGGTTTGATGCTCTGAGAATTCCACTGTATTATGTTAACATATTGTTTGCCTCTACTGTTGCTATCCATTTTTGAAGATTGATAGGAACTTGTCAAAACAATCCCCAAAATTGAATAAATCTGCTATGTAAATATAGCATTCTTCCACAATAGCACTCAAAAAGGCAGTGATCTTCTCATCAAGCATTTTTTCAGATAGTACAATTTCCCTCAACTTATTAAATAACCTAACAAAGTTTAATCTTTTCTTCTTACTTGATACACTTTCTGGTTCCTTCTGCTTTTCTTGGTTTGTTCTAATATCGACTGTAATTTCATTAGCTTCTGAAACATAACTCTCCTCTTCTTTGTTATTCTTCTTCTTAGGTTTCTTCTTGTTCTTTGGTTTGCCAATCGATCCTAATATTGCTGACTCAGCAGTGGAACTATCTCCCTCATTTTCATAACTCTCCCTTTTCTTTAATAATGCATCTCTGTAACTTGTATCTTTACCATAACATTCATTTTCATACACGCCCTCTTGTTGTCCAGCAACCGGTAGAGTACATACATTGTCTATAAAACGAGCATCTAGTTCTGCTCGAATCCTTTCTTCGTACAGCTCGTATGCTTTTCTGAACGTACAGTTTTCATTGGACATAATACTACGTATCTCCTTTTCTTTCTGAAATGCTGGGCACCTATTTTTTTGTAGAGACATGTGTGGCCCCTTGCAGTTTATACACACGAAATCTTTCGTCTCACAATTAGCGTGTTCAGAGCTACCGCACTTTGGACAAAACAATTTCCTAGCTGGACAATATTTGATGACGTGGCCGTATCTCCAGCAACCCGCACATTGTGTGACTGGGAAGGTGTAAGATTCTACTGAAAACCTACAGCCATATGCTATAACATACAGGGGTATAGTAGAACCCTTAAAACACAACCTAACCGTTTCGCTTTCAACCCATTTACCTTCACTATCCTGTCTCTTCAGACGTTTTACGGATTCAATCTCGTGCTCGCATTGAAACATTTTTTGTAAGTCCTTTGTATCTATGTCTATGTCCACCTGTCGCACTATTCCATAACATAATGACATTGTATCCGATCTTTGACATTTGAACCCCCTTTTTTTAAGTCCCTCACTATTTAAAATAACATTTGCACTTTCTTCAGACTCGAAACTAATAAGCACTTTAAAGGTATTCTTAAACTTGATTTTAACAACCTCTTTTATCTGCTCACTCCGCAAAAGTTTCGCAAAGGCCATTTGTTTCGGTAGCGGCTCATTACTGGACAAAATTACATCAAACGTTTCATTTTTCTTCACCTCGTTCTGCGAATTGGTTTTATTACCTTGCTTGCCATTTCCATTTCCCGATGAACTTCTGTGTAACCGTTTTGACTGCCTCCTATCGTCTTGAAAGCCGTTCGCATCTTCCTCACTCGATTCATTTCTTAATCGCTTAAATCGATTCATCTGTGTATCTGATATAAGGTCTATAAGCATCTCTTGCCCGCTGTCATGTTCGGACACGTCCGACTTAGCCACGCTTGACGGCATCGCGATAACAACGTTGCGGCGCGATGCGCTCGTTGACACGCGTGCGCTCTCTTGACTGTACCGCGCGCGACTCAAAATTAGGTTAAATTTTGGCACTTACAAGTTTTCTCGAAAATCTAAATTTGCCCATATCTTTTTATCTTGTTGACTCAGGACCTTGATTTTTATATACCTAATAGGGACTATAAACCTTAGCATCTGGTATACATTTCAACTTGCTAGGTCCACCCGAACCTGAGAAAATCGGTAGTGACATACTGACAGACGGACAGATGGACAATAAAGTGATCTTATAAGGGTTCCTTTTTTTACCTTTTGAGGCATGGAACCCAAATAAACTGGCCAAGTGCAAGTCGAACTTGCACTCGTAGGGTTCCGTACCACACTACAGTATTTTATAAGATCGAGCAAAAAATACCACTATCATATTTCGCCAGCAAAAAATAATAATTATTAAACATTTTATTTCTTATAACGCCATCTAACGTCTAACAAAGGTGTTAGAGATCGACATTTCAATAAAACGCCATCTATGGGACGTTTACATAACTAAGCGTTCATATATGGCGTGAAATGCCGAATTAAACACGTTTCTAGTATAGCGACCCTCTATTATTTTTAACTTTATTTTGTTTTTAGTATTTGTTGTTATAGCGGCAACAGAAATACATCATCTGTGAAAATTTCAACTGTCTATCATGGTTCATGAGATACAGCCTGGTGACAGACGTACAGACAGACAGATGGACAGCGGAGTCTTAGTAATAGGGTCCCGTTTTACCCTTTGGGTACGGAACCCTAAAAAAACAAGACCATGCTTCTTGCCAAATTTCATGGTTCTATGTCAACGGGAAGTACCCTATAGGTTTTAATTCTATGGTAAAATCGCAAAATATGCGAAAATAAAATGCATAAACGGTCATATCTTTTGATCGCGTTCACTAACAAGTTCAAATTTTTTCGCAGCCAATACAGACCATAAACCCGAGTATTTGATATAAGTTTCAACTTTATCTTTACGCCTTTCTGATAAAAAGGGGTCTCGACAGACGGAAAGACAGACAGACAAACGGACAACAAAGTGATCATTTTTCCTTTTAAGGTAAGGAACCCAAAAAAAATGAATAGCTTGTATATTAATTAATTACATTTGATAAACGCTTTTCAGCTATCGCCTCATTCGCTAGATAGCAGGCAAGAAATTATTTTTAGGCTAGAGTTTGACCACTATCTTTCCTGTTGGTTGATGATGCGGTCGAGGATGGCAGCTTGCTAAGCCTAGAATTGATAATAATAATAAAGCCGCTAGTAGCGTTTAGTGAAAGTGCAGCACACCTCTCAACGCCCTTAACTATCCACGCCAATGTTGCCCCTCGGTGCCGACATAACGGTTCGCCATTATGTGGGGCCCATTCAGTGTATAGGGAGTCCCTACCCGCCTTAGTATTTTGAAATGAGGCATAATTGGCGAGTGCCGTACCTCATCCCATAGACCAGAAAACAGACATCAAGCAGCACACATTCATAGCCATAATAAATTAATGTACACTCTTTTTATAGTTTTTCATCTCTCCATCCACAAATCATAAAATTTAAGTTAATATTGTGAGGGGCCTCTTGACGTTGGCTTCGGCTCCGTCAATGCCTTTCAAAGGACCGGGCGATTTACGACCCGTGATGTAAAGTAAATAAAGAATATAATAATAATGGGAATCGCAAGAGCTAAGACCTAAGCTCCAGGGTGGAAATGTTAAAGGCATAAAGCCGCTAGTAGCGTTTAGTGAAAGTGCAGCACACCTCTCGACACCCTTAGCTATCCACGTCAATGTTGCCCCTCGGCGCCGACATAACGGTCCGCCTTTATGAGGGGCCCATTCAGTGGATGGCAAGTCACCAGCCGCCTAAGTATTTTGTAATGAGGCATAATTGGCGGGTGCCGTACCTCATCCCATAGACTAGTAATCCGCCACCAATAAGCTGAAGAACAATAGCCATGATATGTTGTACCATATTTTCATAGAATACTATATAGAAATTACTACGCAATACAGGTCTTGGAATCTGTCTAAATTCCCAGAAGAAGACTTTCATGCTTGTTTGAAACCCGACCAGACCATTTTCGGGAAATAAACTCGATCGAATATTAATATAAAATTCAAGTACAATATACCTGTTTATGAAACAGTGTAGCCGGGTCTTCACTACCATGTTACATACTCGTACATATAAAGCTTTTTTATTATTAGGTGACTGAACACCTTTTCAACCGACTTAAATTCACAAAACAGGAGGAGGTTCTCAATTCGTCGGAATCTTTTTTATGTATGTTCTCTGATTACTGGAAGACGCCTAAACTGATTTGAACAATTATTTTTTTGTTTGAAAGGATATACTCTCCAAGTAAACCTATTGAAATTTCATTGAGATATGATCAGTATATCCAGAGATATGGAGATAAAAACCTCAAACTTGGCACTGAAAATGACAAGCGCGACGTTTGAAGTCAGTTCTTTTAGTTTTAACGATCACAAATTATTAATTGGTAAGGTACATTTCCGAGGTGATCCCATTGTATGCCTAGCGTGTCATGCCTAGCCCATTCTAGGCCTAGCGTGCTTACCATTTTCGACCGCATCATCACTTACCAACAGGTGAGATAGTGGTCATACGCTAGCCTATAAGATATTAAATAAAATCATTGAGATCTGATAAGTACTTCCAGAGATATGATGATAAACGTTTCAAACTTGCTACAGAAACTGACTCGCGGGGCATGGAAGTCGGTTTAGTTTTTAATTTTTGAAATCTTAATTATTGAAATTCGAAATACCTTTCAGGGGGCGGGCAGCGTATCCTTTCGGTGACGCGCATGCGCGACGCAACAGATTGGCGGTGGTCCGTGGAGCAGTATTATCCCGAATACCACCACCCCGCCATTCGCGCTGCGACCGTCATCCCGACTGGTCGCGTCCCGTCTAACCAAGAACTTGAACAGTGCCGATTTCGCGCGGGCTTTTCGAACTGTTCTCCTTCGTAGCAGGTTCCGTGTTTCTAGGTAAGATTTTTCTCAAATTTTCTTAGCTTTTCTGTATTATTTGAAGTTTTTTAAAATTTACTTTGCAATTTATACTTTTTAATTTGCAAATATGTTTGAATTTGTGAAATAATCTTGTTTTAATTTTGCATATAATCTACTGATTGACTTTTCTTTATTTAAAAGTTTATTTGTGTTGAGTGTTTGAAAATATTTTTTAAGTTAAGTACGAAAAAATTCTTTAATATTTATAATTTTAAAATTTTGTAAAGTGTGTGCCGTAATAATAATTTTTTTATTGCCTTTATTTAGGCCTTAAATATTGTATAGATTTAAAAACACCACATTTTTATAAACGCAATTATAAAAACCAAAGTCTAATATATTCTTAGTATCTGAAATTTAGCATAAAAATCTTCCAGCGGAATAACAAAACAAATTAAAAATCTATCAAAAATGTATAAACACCAAATTTTTTTAAAAACGCAACATAAAAAACTAAAGACCAAATTAGCATTAGTTTCTAAAATGTCGCAAATAAATCTTCCAGCGGAATAACAAAACAAATTAAAAATCTATCAAAAATGTATAAACACCAAAGTTTTTTAAAAACGCAACATAAAAAACTAAAGACTAAATTAGCATTAGTTTCTAAAATGTCGCAAATAAATCTTCCAGCGGAATAACAAAACAAATTAAAAATCTATCAAAAATGTATAAACACCAAAGTTTTTTAAAAACGCTACATAAAAAACTAAAGACTAAATTAGCATTAGTTTCTAAAATGTCGCAAATAAATCTTCCAGCGGAATAACAAAACAAATCAAAAATCATAATAAACTACCCAACCAAAAACCTGAAATTAGAAGATTATTTGCCGATTTTTCCTTATTTACGAGGAAAGTTATAAGAAAATTGTCTTTATCCATAATTAAGTGACTACGAGTATGTGATACATAATATCGGATCATCCGGCAAAAGTCACTTACAGGAAGAAAAAAGATCATTTAAATGTTTTCCTCTTCTTTCAAAAGACATACATTGAATCTTGATGAAATTGAAATAAAATCATCTCTATGAAACATTAAAAGAAACAGGATGTGTTACAAAAAGGATGTGTTATAAAAGAAGTTGACAGCCCTATTAGGAATTATTCCCGTTTGACGTCCCCTCAAAAGAAAACTTGCAAAAACTGCTCTATATTTAATTACCAAATTGTTCATCTGTGCTGGGGAGATAGTTAAATTCACTATACAGGTTGTTCCAGAAAGTAGTGTCAAGCGGAAGTCTAGAGGTAGAAAACCTCAAGGGTATCAAAATCACCCCCATGCATGTGCCGCAATTTTTGGTAGTTTAGGACTTATGGCCTTTTTTAATAATTTCTACTAAATTACGATTACAGAGACATTTTTGGTTATACTGACCCTAATATAATTGGGATGTAGCTGGATAACTGATCGATAATAACACATAAAAAAAACACAAGAGCATTAACTGGTTTGTCAAAATAAAATTTAATTCCAAAAACTGAGATAACATAAAGTGAGGTCTAGACTTTGAAGGCCGATTAAATAAAAAAATCACATTGTATGTTCTTTCGAAGCAATTACAAAAACGTTCTAATTTTAATATTTGATAAACCAATATTTAAAGCATCAGACCTAAAATTTGATTCAAAACATACTTCATTCAGAATTATCACTTTTTATAGGAGTAACTGAAATGAGTAAAAGTAAACAAAAATACACAAATTAATTTGAGTAGGTACTGAAATTACATTAACTAGTTTAATTGATGCTACCAAAAATCGCGGAATACACATGGGGGTGAATTGGATACCCCTTGAGGTGTTCTACCTCTGGACTCCGCTTGAATCTACTGGGACACTCTGTATATCATATGAATGTAAAGTAATTTGAAAGAAAATACAATCACGGACACATAAACTGCCTCAATGTTGAAGACGCCTTTGAAATAAAATACTTACATTAAATATTATTATCTACAAATTTAAATTGAAAACTGTAGTTTGGTTCGTAAACTTCATGACAGCGTAGTATCATATCCTTAAATATGTATGTTTGTATACTGGGAAAGGAACATTCAATTAAATTGAAAGTAAAACTGAACTTTGATGCAGTTTATTAGTCCTTGAGTGTATAATATTAATATAATATATATATAAATAATATTATATTATATTATAAATATTATATTTTAATTAATATATATAAATAATATTAATAAAATATTGATTATAATTAAAAAAAAACCGGCCAAGTAGAGTTGGAATCGCCCACCGAGGCTTCCGTACAAACATTGGTAGGTACCAATAAAGCTAGACCTCTAAATTGTATGAGTGTTCATATATCTCAGATGTCTATCTTAATTGGCTTAAACTATGTATGTATGGGTGTCCACCCTTTAATTTTCAACTTTTTTTTATTTTTGGAACTTTTTCCTTAATTTGTGCTGTAAGACCTTGTTTCTTGCCAAAATTTCATGATTCTAGGTCAACGGGAAGTAAGTACCCTATAGGTTGTCTACCCAAAACCTATAGGGTACTTCCGGTTGACCAAGAATTGTCAATTTTAGTCAAAAGCAAGGTCTTATAGCACAAGTAAAGGCAAAATTCCGAAAAATAAAAAATGTTGAAAATTAAGGTTAATATTGGTACTTACAAGTTTTCGCGAAAATCAAAATTTGCCCATATCTTTTTATCGTGTTGGCTCAGGACCTTGATTTTTATACACCTAATAGGTAATATAGACTTCAGTATCTGGTATGAATTTCAACTTGTTAGGTCTTCCTGTTCCTGAGAAAATCGGTGGTGACACATGGACAGACAGACAGACAGACAGACAGAAAGACAGACAGACAGACAAGAAAGTGATATTATAAGGGTTCCTTTTTTACCTTTTGAAGTACGGAACCCTAAAAAGAATAATTTACTAATCATGTTTTTGTTAACTAATATTATGAATAGGGAAGATTCTATTTTTAACCGACTTCACATAAAAGGAGGAGGTTCTCAATTCGTCTGTATGTTTTTTTGTGTGTGTATGTTACGCGATTTCTCCGTCAATTGTGAACGGATTCAAATTATTCTTTTTTTAATAGGTAGGATACGTTTCCGGGGTGGTCTCATTTAAATTTTATCGAGATCTGATAAGTATCTCCAGAGATATGGAGATAAATACCTCAAACATAGGAGAATGTACTGGTTTTAGTAGAAGAGTCCCAAGAAGATTATACACAATGGAGGTTGCTATTGCATATACTTTTGAAGACTAAAAAATATGACTTTGAATAATGTTTTAACATCTTTCTTCTGGTTGATTTTGGTTTTTGACAGATATTCTTACGCTAACTGTGAGCGAGATAGAAATAAAGGTCGGGATAATTAATATTATTTTAACTTTTTATATTTTATAGGCTAGCGTTTGACCACTATCTCACCTGTTGCTAAGTGATGATGCGGTCAAAGACAGAGAAGTGGACTAGAATGGGAACTGGCTCCCAAGGATAGCTGCCGGAACACATTAGATGTTTGGCGACAGACAGATCAGACAGACTAGAGGGCAACTGTGAGAAGCGCACATATATTTTTCGATAGAAAAATTCATTGGTGCACGGCGGTTTGAACTCGGTACCACGTCATCAAAGCCGACTGTTCTCCGAATTACGCCACCGGACCCACAATAAATAATTATATATTAATAATTATATATAAATATAAATAATTTGTCTTCACAGGAACGTTCTACCGGGCAAAGTCTTGTTAGAGTGCAAACTTTTTTAAACATACCTAAGATTTTTTGACATGACATGACGTTTGGCGAAGATGGCGGCCATTTCAGTCCCGCGACACTGCATACATTATTAAATAACATGAACGTAATTTGTACCAATCAACACTGCAAAAAAATTTTTTAAGCATAATACCACAGATTATGTAATAGTTACTACGTAAATAATACTTTCCGTTGTTAGGTTGGCTACACAGTGCTTTCATAATTCGGGTGTCAACAATATAGGGCAGTGCCTCTTAAATAACGTAGTAGAGTGATTCAGTACTCTGTTGGCCATATGGCGGCAATTAATGTTAATAATCGCAAATAATACTTTTTTATATTCATTTTGGAATAGAACTAGTCCGTGTTATAAAAGTATTTGGAATTATTACAATTAATTATCGTGAGTTTCAGATGCTTTAATTGCACAGGGCCATTTTGGACATTGTCCTTTGATACCTTGATGACATTATTATTACTAGTGAATATGTTCACTTTATTTTATTATTTAAAGTCAATTTTTTTAGGGTTCGAACCCAAAGGGTACCAAATGAACACTTTTTGAGACTTTGTTGTCCGTTCGTCCGTCCGTCCGTCCGTCCGTCCGTGTGTCTATATGTGCGCACTTTACAGATCTGTATCTTCTTAACCGTTATAGGTACATACTTGAAATTTTCAAAAAGTATATATCCGTCAGTGTATAACGGCCCAGACACGAAATTTAATAGATGCATGTAATTTAATTAAAACTTGTTTTGCACTAAAAAGGGTAAAATAAGTTATTTAAAAAAAAACCGACTTAATAACCACAAACAGGAACTCAAAAGCGAAAAATAAATTACTTAAAATTATTATAATTATATTGGATAGTAGATAGATACTATATATGTAGTAGTAGTAAGTAGGTACATGTAGGTTAGTAAGTAGGTAGATACATGTAGGTATTATCTATTTACTACCTATTAGACTTGGCTGGCACCGACTTCAAATAGATAAGTGGGTAGCGCTTATAATAATTTTAAGTAATTTATTTTTCGCTCTTGAGTTCCTGTTTGTGGTTATGAAGTCGGTTTTTTTTAAACAATTTATTAGCGGATCATGACGTCACGTGGATTTTCAACACTCTAATTATCGTCGTCATTTTCAGGGTTCCGTAGCCGAATGGCAAAAAAACAGAACCCTTATAGATTCGTCATGTCTGTCTGTCTGTCCGTCCGTATGTCATAGCATCTTTCTTCCAAAACTTTAAGGACTACAGTTGAAATTTGGTAGGTAGATGTATTCTGTGAACAGTTTTACGATTTTTGTAGAAAAATAAAAAATAAGGTACATACATGGAACTGAAACTAAAAAAAAAATAATTAAACCTAATTAATTATAAGTGCTGCGTGTTTATAGATAGGACTTAACAAATGAAATGTAGGTTCTTAAATGGATTCATAATATGAATATTATTAATAATAATTAATATTCATTTAGTCGATGCAGAAAAAAACCTCAAACGGAGGAAAGCTCAAAGGATGCTACTGTTGGTAATGGATACATATTTCTAAAAATAACTTATTACAAGCTTTTATTTAACTTGCAATGTATTTATGTATGTATGTCACTATGTATGTTTGGGTGGAATCTTGGAAGCTAAATTAGACCCACTTTCCGATGTCCGATTGGACTCAAATTTGGTGCACTTATGTATCTTCGGTGACAATACAATAATATGATACCATGGAGCTGGTCTGATGATGGAGACGGAAGGTGGCCACGGCATCTCTGTGATAAAACAACATAACCCCACCAAGTTTGGGCTCGATTGATTTGTCTTGAAGATAAATTTTCACCTAGATGATATCCAGGGTCTGATGATGAAGCTGGAAGGTGGCCACGGCATCTCTGTGATAAATCAACATAACCCTACCGAGTTTGGGCTCGATTGATTCGTCTTGAAGAGAACTTTTCACCTAGATGATATCCAGGGTCTGATGATGAAGCTGAAAGGTGGCCACGGCATCTCTGTGATAAATCAACGTAACTCTACCGAGTTTGGGCTCGATTGATTCGTCTTGAATAGAACTTATCACCTAGATGATATCCAGGGTCTGATGATGAAACTGGAAGGTGGCCACGGCATCTCTGCATTCGAATGATTTTTTTTTAATCGGTTGGGTACATTTTTGACGTGGTCTCATTGAAATTTCATTGATATGTAATAAGCATCTCCAGAGATATGATGATATACGTCTTAAACTTGCTATTGAAACTGACTAACGAGGCATGGAAATCGGTTGTTTTAGTTTTTTAACTTAATTTTTTTATATATAAATTTATAATGTAGTTTTTACTACTACTTTATTAGGTAGTGGCCAAACGCAAGCAATGTCAAAGTCAAAGCATTTATTTAGTATATGGACAAATTAAAAATCTGCACTTACACACGTCAAATAACATATTATTAATAATAATAACAAAAAATAACTAATATATCTGAATTAAAAAAAACAAAAGTAATGAGCCATTCAGCTTTCATCTCAACGTCGAACGTCACACTTAAAAAAGTTTAATTCCCCTGATTAATGTAGGGTTGCCAACCGTACTATTTCGTGCACCTCCAATGCATGTTTTAGTAGCTAAACAAACAAGCTAGACTATATAAGGGCTATACTATGCTGGACGATGTGGACCCCAATGAATGACGATCCAGACACAGATCTAACGTAGTTATAGTAAATAATTTAAGATCGTTTATAAAATTTAAAAAACCGACTTCAAACGTTGCGCTATTCATAATAATCAGTAACCAGTATCATGTCATGGAGGCATATAAATGAATCGTAATACAAATGTTGATATAATAAAAACCGCTCGATTAATTTCGCTAAAATTTAAATTGAACCGCATGAGAAGAGTACTCTTTGAAACAAAAAAAATAATTTTCCAAACCGGTTCAGGTACCTTCGAGTAATCAGTGAACATACTTAAAAAAAACCGAAGAATTGAGAAATTTCTACTTTTTTGTGAAGTCATTTAAAAAATTAAAAAATATATATCGGAGTATATCGGAAGTAAAGTAAATAACGAAAGATGTACTGATACCTGAAGAATGAAGTAATGTGACGAAACAGGTAATTGCACGCAAAATATGTACATGTTGCATTAACCCAAAGCAGATAAAGGTTGGATAGTGAAAGCATTCTCATGCAAGTATAATATGAATGCGGGACAAAAAGTGCACAGGTATTCAATATTATCGCTCCTCTATGTAGCACATAAAACTCTACCACATGGGCCGATGATCTATGGTAAAGCGCAGCAAAGAGGCCGTGAGTTAGATGCCCACCCATTGCACTATTGACGTGAACCCACTTACTTGAACGTATTTAGCTTAGTTAGAGGGGTTAACAAGACTACTACTCGTATATGCAACCTACATTGCTAGTAAGCTTTCAAAATAAACCATTTTCACTGTCAAAGTATTAACGACATTGAACACCTTGAAATATAATCTAAATCTATCAAAGCGACTACCGGAGAAATTGAGTTCTGATTTTAGTTCAACGGAACAATGTTGATACGAAGCTTGATATCTATATGTATACTTATACTTTATATTATACTTTTATTTTAATATTATAAAGAGATAACAGTTTAGAACATGTTAAGATGTTTGATGACTAAGCATATATACATACAATTACGCCTTTTCCTTGTTGGGGTAGGCAGACTACTTCTTTCCACATACTACGATCCTGACACACCTCCTTCGCTTCTTCCACTTTCACGAGCGCCTTCATACTTGCTCGCTGGTTATAGATACTTTTGACTTGGTCTATCTTTAAAACGTCTCCGATCTGGTCGTGATACGTTCGCCTAGATCGGCCTCTACCGACTCGCCCATTCACACTCGTCTTATATATCTATTTCGTCAGTCTTTCTGCATCCATCCTCTCTAGATGTTCAAGCCATCTAAGCATCCCTTTCTCTATCTTTGTCACTACATCTTCTACACCACAACATTCCCTTATCACGCTGTTCCAACATCACGGAAAATATCGTTTGCGCGATGCAAAATCTCATACATTTAGACAATATTTACAAGGAGAGCTATTCAACCTACTCTAGCGCCATCTAGATGTTTTTATCTACACTAATATTATAAAGAGGTAAGATTTGATTTTTTGTTTGTCTCGATTTAACTCAAAAACTACTGAACCGATTTTAAAAATTATTTCACTAACGGAAAGCTACATTATCAGCAAGTAACATAAGCTATATTTACACCCATATGCATAGTCGGTTCCTGAAGATTTCCTCCACTCGAATGTTATTTAACTCAACCTCAAGGATAAAATAGGTATGTAGAATTTAAAAAAAAATCCTCGACTTGAGCAAATTCCTCAGTCGAGTCGAGTGAAAAACTGTCAAACTCAACGTACATCGCGATCTACCTTTAGGTCTCCTCAAAGCTTGTTACCAGCGCTTTGTACGTTATTTCTGAGGTTATTTCAAGTTTTAATACATAATTAATATCGTCCCATAAAGCTGATGATGACGAATTCCTTAGAGAATTTCGATTTAGAAAAAACAATAATAAATGTCTGAGGTCACTGGAGGGTGAAGCCGTAACTGAACATACTAATTTCAAGGATGTTTTCAAGAATTCCTCGAGGTGACCTCGACTAAGGTCGAGTGGATGAGGTCTCAAGAAAATAACTCTGCATATGGGTGTTAATATCCGTATTCTCACGAGTTTGAAAACTACGCGGGTGAAACCGCGAGGCGCTGCTAATTGAAGATATATATTCACGTCGAATTGTGAACCTGTTCTTGGTTAAAAATGCTCTGCGCTGCACTTCGTCATAATTATGTGCGTCGACCCTATTTATAATGTAAACTAGAGGCTCTGTGAGCTGTAGATCTCGCTAGTCAGTATTTATAATGTAAACTAGAGGCTCTGTGAGCTTTAGATCTCGCTAGTCAGTATTTATAATGTAAACTAGAGGCTCTGTGAGCTTTAGATCTCGCTAGTCAGTATTTATAATGAAAACTAGAGGCTCTGTGAGCTGTAGATCTCGCTAGTCAGTATTTATAATGTAAACTAGAGGCTATGTGAGCTGTAGATCTCGCTAGTCAGTATTTATAATGTAAACTAGAGGCTCTGTGAGCTTTAGATCTCGCTAGTCAGTATTTATAATGTAAACTAGAGGCTCTGTGAGCTTTAGATCTCGCTAGTCAGTATTTATAATGAAAACTAGAGGCTCTGTGAGCTGTAGATCTCGCTAGTCAGTATTTATAATGTAAACTAGAGGCTCTGTGAGCTGTAGATCTCGCTAGTCAGTATTTATAATGTAAACTAGAGGCTCTGTGAGCTGTAGATCTCGCTAGTCAGTATTTATAATGTAAACTAGAGGCTCTGTGAGCTGTAGATCTCGCTAGTCAGTATTTATAATGTAAACTAGAGGCTCTGTGAGCTGTAGATCTCGCTAGTCAGTATTTATAATGTAAACTAGAGGCTCTGTGAGCTGTAGATCTCGCTAGTCAGTATTTATAATGTAAACTAGAGGCTCTGTGAGCTGTAGATCTCGCTAGTCAGTATTTATAATGTAAACTAGAGGCTCTGTGAGCTGTAGATCTCGCTAGTCAGTATTTATAATGTAAACTAGAGGCTCTGTGAGCTGTAGATCTCGCTAGTCAGTATTTATAATGTAAACTAGAGGCTCTGTGAGCTGTAGATCTCGCTAGTCAGTATTTGCATAGCTTAGATCTCAATAACATACACCATCCCTTTGAAGTTTATCGGATAAAAATTTGTTCGGACAAAAAAGTTACTTCCTACATATTATATTAGAGAGGGGTAGCAATAAATTATGTCTCATTTATGTACATTTTGCGAAAAAGCTGATGTTTTTATTAACCAACTTCAAAAAAAAGGAGGAGGTTTCTCAATTCGACCGTATATATGTATATATTTATGTTTGTTCGCGGATAACTTCGTCGATTATGAACCGATTTTGATTATTCTTTTTTTGTTCGAAAGGAGATATTGCAAGTGTGGTACCATAGTAATTTAATCGAGGT
Source organism: Cabera pusaria (assembly GCA_954871355.1). Lineage (NCBI taxonomy): Eukaryota > Metazoa > Arthropoda > Insecta > Lepidoptera > Geometridae > Cabera > Cabera pusaria. The sequence goes on along the minus strand of OX940885.1, from coordinate 34,075,388 downwards.
TTGATAAGTATCTCCAGAGATATTGAGATAAACATCTCAAATTTGGTACTGAAAATGAATAGCGCGGCATTGAAGTCGGTTCTTTTTTAGTTTTTACACGATATTATTATTTTTTACTTGTTTCAAACCTTTATCTCCGCCTTTTAAAAAAATTCGAAACTGAATCGATACCGAAAATCCATACAATTATCAAAACTGATAACAATATTTCACTACTATCGGTTGAGAAATGAAACCTATAGAGGAAAACAGCCGGACATCCGCCGGACATCCGAAACCAGTATTATGTCCATGATAAAAAGGAAACGTTTCGCTCGCTTCGCTTGCGTTTTGCTTTCGCTCGGAGCTTATACATATAAATACATATATCAAATCATATCAAAAATGCATATGTCTATTCTTCGTAGACCTAAAATATTATAGTCTTTTTAGGTTATAGATTTAAAAACGGGAATTTAACGTGACTTACGCGATGTCGATATAGCGATCGACATATGTTGCGGATAAGGCCTCCGGATGAGGCCGAAACATATGTCGATCGCTATATCGACATCGCGTAAGTCACGTTAAATTCCCGTTTTTAAATCTATAAGTTTAAAATGAACGTGAGTTTTTATAATAAAAGTCTTTTTAGGGTTTCGAACCCCAAGGATACCGACGAAACCCTAAAGTCAAAATATAATAAAGTAAAAATGTACAGGGGTCCTCATACAAGATACGTGTTGGAATGAATCTTATGCTCGATCATATTAAATATTGTATTGTGGTACAGAACCCTACGAGTGCGAGTCCGACTGCACTTGGCCCGTTTATTTGGAAATCTTTAGAGATGCAAGGCAGAAAACCTCTACACGTCAGAAAAATCAAATTGTAAAGACATGTCATTAGACAATATCATAAATATCAATATCAACAATTCATTAGGAACACTGCTAGAGGCACATCCATGCAAAATGTATTCAAATTATTACCATATCTTTGTTGCAACATAGTTGGCCAATTAGCGGAGAAAAATGAGAGATGAAATATGAGAGCCTTGTCGGCTTGAAGGATATAATATGGCTTGAGTTCTGAGCGAGAGGTAGCCGGGTCAAATCCTAGCACGGCCACGGGTATCTAAAGGCGTTAGAAGCATATTTTTAGGGTTCCGTACCCAAAGGGTAAAACGGGACCCTATTACTAAGACTCCACTGTCCGTCTGTCTGTCTGTCCGTCTGTCACCAGGCTGTATCTCATGAACCGTGATAGTTAGACAGTTGACATTTTCACAGACGATGTATTTATGTTGCCGCTATAACAACAAATACTAAAAACAGAATAAAATTAAAAATAATAGGAGTCCCCATACAAAAAACGTGTTTTTTCGGCATTTCAAGATAATGTCCATAGATGGCGTTATATTGAAATGCCGATCCCTAACTCCTTAGTTAGACGGTAGATGGCGTTATAAAAAATAAAATGTTTATTGATTATATTTTTTTGCTGGCAAAAAATAATGGTGGTATTTTTTGCTCGATCTTATTAAATACTGTAGTGTGATACGGAACCCTACGAGTGCGAGTCCGACTTGCACTTGGCCAGTTTATTTAATTTATTTTTTTAACTTTTTTATTTATTAATAGTTTACTCACAATGTGGGTTGCACATTACTAGTAATCTTGTTAACCCCTCCAACTAAGCTAAATATGCTTGTGTCTGGAGTGGGTTCACGTCAATAGTGCAATGGGTGGGGTGGGGATCGAACTTACGACCTCTCGATCGTCAGTCCGACACCCTATCCATTGGTTTATTGCCGCCTTATTATACATCGATGTATATCGATTTCCAACCTGACCTGCTACCAAAAAGTAGCTTACCTCTATTAAAGAAAAAAATCGCTGTCAAAACCTCACAGTATTCTGGCAGAACAGTCTCTAAGAGACCATTCTAGATCTAGCGTGTTTACCACATCATCACTAACCACCAAGAAAGATAGTGGTCATACGCAAAAATCATAAAAATATATGTCTCTCGTAATATTGTCTGCACTCCTTAATATACATTATTATTTATGTTTTGTCTAATTTATTCGTAGATCTGTCTCCATACCTGCAATTGTCAAGGATACTAAAAATAACGTAATTTTCTCATCAAAGTACCGTCTTCATAAAACGATAGAATATCAAAGAGAATTTCGTTTTATACGGCCATTTGCCCGACTATTCATATTCAATAAACTTAAATTTAATTATGGGTACTCTATCTGATATCTCAATAAATTTTATCATACTTTTGAACGCTCATACATTTTTAAGTTGATCTGGACCTTGAGCATTCACATTTGAAATTAAGATTGAAATATTATGTTTCTTTGAAGTGTTTCACAGTTTATATTTTTGTAAATTGTTAAACACAATCCAAAATTTCATCGTACCGACGGAACTTGAACCCGCAACCTCCAGAATAACATGTTCCGGTGCTTTGCCAATTAAGCCACGGTGCGAAGTATCTTTACGACGAAATTAGTGGATTGCATTTGTTAACCCAATTATGCATTGGTGGCGCCATCTATGACTACTTATTACGTAAGTTAAAATATATTATAAGATTGAAATGTTGTAAGTTTTAAGTAAAACCTTTTATCTACGCGACTTTCAATATTATATAACATTTTGTTGTCCTAGAATTATAAGTATAGCCTAATTTTCAACCGATTTTCAAAAAGGAGGCTTTCAATTGGTCTGTATGTTATTTATTATTATTTTTTTCTTTTTTTTGTGTGTATGTTACGCGATTACTCCATTAATTGTGAACCGATTTGAATAATTCTATTTGAAATCGATAGGGCACGTTTCCGAAGTAGTCCCATTGTAATTTCATCGAGATCTAATAAGTATCTCCAGAGATATGACGATAAACGTCTCAAACTTCTTACTGAAATTGACTCGCGGGGCATTGAAGTCGGTTATTTTATTCATTTTGAATATTTAATATCTTTATATAGTAAAACAAAGTCGCTTGCTCCGTCTGTACGCTTAGATCTTCTAAACAGCACAACGGATTTTAATGCGGTTTTCATCAATAGATAGAGTGATTCAATAGGAAGAGGTTTATAGCCAGTATTCAACACGGGCAAAGCCGTGGGGCACAGCTAATAAAACATAAAAAATGCAATATTAGCGCGAAAAATTATCTAATACTATAAGAATCTTTGTCTTGACATAATGACTGACTGACTGACATAAACGCACAGCCCAAACTCTGGTCGTAGAGACTTGAAATAGGGCATATGGGCATATTTGTCTAAGTACGTTAGGGTGTACTAAGAAAGGATTTTCCAAAATTCCCCCTTCCTCTCCCCTATAGGTAATGAAACGGGGGTTCAAAGTTTTTATGGAGAAACAAGATAGTCTAATATATTCGAAACTTTACACAAGTACTACCGTAAATAAATAAGTAAATACGTGTTTCAGGCTTTTTTGAAATTCCACCCCTAACAGGCTGAAATGGGTAACAAAGTCTCAAATCAATATTGTTTCGGATTTGGCATGCAGATGGTTATAATTACCTTAGTATACGCTAAAAAAGGATATCCTAAAAGTGGGGTTTCAAAGTTTTTATGGAGAAACAAGATGAGATAGTCTCTTTTATTTAAAACTTTACATGTATACTTCTGTAACCTTACATGAATACTTCTGTAAAGAAATAAATAAATATGTTTTTCAGGATTTTGTGAAATTTCACTCCTATGAGGGTGAAATGGTATTTATGACGTTAGTATCCGCTATGAAATAATTTTCAAAAATTAACTCTTTAATAAGGGGATGAAACGGGGTTCAAAGTTTGGATAGTCATTTTATTCGAAACTTCACACAAGTACATCTGTAAATTAATAAGTAAATACGTGTTTCATACGACGTCTTGGCCGTACCTAGGTACGGACACACCGCAGCGTCCTGCGTGCGCGATCTCATAGCGCAGTAGTATTTATACCGACAAGTTCACACCAAACGCGATCAGAAAACAATTGAAAAGGACTGAGATCGCGCCCGCAGATCGCAGGACGCCCCGGTGTGGCCGCATCCGATAACTTGAAAGCGGATGAACCGATTTGGCTAATTCTCTTTTGATGTCTTTTATGAAAGAAAGGTTTTTACGATACAATGATAAAAAGTCTTAACGCGGGCAAAATCGCGGAGCACTTCTAGTATATAATGTGTAGATTTTAACTTAGGCTTTAAATGGAGTCTCTAGACTCGCGTGGTATGAATTTCGGTTTTTAGGGTTCCGTAGCCGAATGGCAAAAAACGGAACCCTTATATTGTTTATTTATTGTTTATTGTTGTTTATTAATCTTTCGACATATACAATGCACTTAGACACGTCATACATAGTTAAATATTTAAAAGGTGAAAATATATTTTTAGCAGATGTCAATGACTCAAAAATACATACATAATGTATCTGTTCTAACATAGTAAAAATATATAAATTAATAATAATCATAAACAATGTCAAGGTATAATTAAATTCTTATCTTCCATTGCATCACGTAGTGTGTAAAAGCTTTTATGCGTCAAATGTTGTTTAAGAAATTTAAAAAAGTCATCATTTTTCTTATTTTTTATCAACGTTGGAAGTTTGTTATGTAACTTTATGCCATTGCAGTAAAAGCTTTTGGAAATCTTAGATAATCTAGTCTTTGGTCTAGTTTGGTATAAATTCGTCATGTCTGTCTGTCTTTCTGTCTGTCTGTCTGTCTGTCTGTCCGTCCGTATGTCACAGCCATTTTATTCCGAAACTGTTAGGACTACAGAATTGAAACTTGGTAGGTAGATGTATTCTGTAAACCGCTTTCCGATTTTTATATAAAAATAAAAATATAAAAGTTTAAGGGGGGGGGGGGGGGGGCATCCCATACATGGAACTGAAACCAAAAAAAAAAAAATTCTTCAAACCTATACGTGTGGGGTGTCTATGGATAGGTCTTAAAAAATGACATTGAGGTTTCTAAGATCATTTTTTCTCAAAGTCAATCATTTGAAAGACAGGCATGTCTAAAGTGGTAAAATGTGTGTCGCCCCCCCCTCTAACTTTTAAAGTATGGGAGTGAAAAATCTAAAAAAAATATATGCTGTAGATCTCAATAAAAACTAACAACGAAAATTGGTTTGAACGAGATACAGTCAGCAGTTTTAGAGATATGGCGACCGCAAAGATAACTTTGTTTTTCATACAAACACTATGAAAAACAAAGTTAATTTTGTAGTTGCGAAAAATCATAATTATGGAATACTTAACTGTGTTACGGAACCTACGAGTGCGAGTCCGACTTGCACTTGGCCAGTTTATTTAGTTTATTAACTATCTAAATTATACGTTAAGATACGACCACACCGCTGCGTCCTGGTTGCGCGATCTAGGCGGCGATCAGATAGCGCAGTAGTAGTTGTACAGACTGGTTCACACCAAACGCGATCTACGGCTTTCAGAAAACAATAGAAAATCAGATCGCGGACGCGCACGCGGACTCAGGACGCCGCGGGGTGGTCGTACCTTTACATAAAATACCTACCCATGAACTAAAGACAAAAATACAGTACCGTAGTGAAGCCTAGAGAATGATATAAAATATCGGTCACCAGCAGCACCTACTCAAGGATTACTAAACATGTACAGAAGGATTATGTTATTTAATGCAGATAATCCTGAATTTAATTATAAGTACAAGAATAATCGCTCGGAGTTACGTTGACTGTGTTACAAAAGGCTTACCTACTCAATTTTGTACTTCGCTTTTGTTCGAGAGTTTATCGAGGGCATAATATAAGGTACGGACTAAACTATTACGGTATGGACACATCGCAGCGTCCTGCGTGTGCGATCTAGGCGGTGATCTGATAGCGCAGTACCGGCTGGTTCACACCAAACGCCATCAGAAAACAATTTAAAAGTACTGAGATCGCGCCCGCGGATCGCAGGACGTCGTGGTGTGGCCGTACCTTTAATATTGTGATCATTTCGCAGAGAAAGGCTGATGTATTATAATTTTATTTTTAATTGTGTATTATACGGTATATTTATATACGACGCTTTCAATCGACTTTACATAATATCGTTTAAAAACTAAAAAACAACCGACTTCAATGCCGCGCTATTCATTTTCAGTACCAATTTTGAGATGTTTATCACAATATCTCTGGAGATACTTATCATACCTCAATAAAATTACCATGGTACCACACTTGGGATATCTCCTATCGAACAAAAAAAGAATAATCAAAATCGGTTCATAAACGACGAAGTTATCCGCGAACAAACATAAAAAAAAATATATATATACGGTCGAATTGAGAAACCTCCTCCTTTTTTTGAAGTCAGTTAAAAAAGGAGGAGGTTCTCAATTCAACTGTATTTTGTTATCAGAACTCCGTCAACTCTTAACCGATTTGGAAAATTCTTGTTTTATTTTTTGATAGAGTATGCTTACCGTGTGATTCCGTTCAAATTTTACCGAGATTTGATCATTCTCTCCGGAGATACACATCACAAACTTAGTACTAAAATAAACTGGCCAAGTGCAAGTCGGACTCGCACTCGTAGGGTTCCGTACCACACTACAGTATTTTATAAGATCGAGCAAAAAATACCACTATCATTTTTCGCCAGCAAAAAATAATAATGAATAAACATTTTATTTCTTAAAACGCCATCTATTGCCTAACAAAGGTTTTAAGGATCGACATTTCAATTTAACGCCATCTATGTACGCTTAGGTAAACGTCGAAAAAAACACGTTTCTTGTGTGGGGACCTCCAATTATTTTTAACTTTATTCTGTTTTTAGTATTTGTTGTTATAGCGGCAACAGAAATACATCATCTGTGAAAATTTCAAATGTCTAACTATTACGGTTCATGAGATACAGCCTGGTGACAGACGGACCCCGTTTTACCCTTTGGGTACGGAACCCTAAAAATGACTATCGCGGCATGTGAAGTTGGTTTTTTCGTTTAGTAAACGATCTTAAATTATTGAAATATGACCTACTTCTTAGCTTCACTAGTAACAAAAAAACAAACTGTATTTTTTTTTTCTTATTATTGAATCTTAAAAAAATTGTAAGTATACCTACATAAGTATTTCGGATGGCAATAGTACTCTTCCAAGGCTACTACAGTAAACCGGTGAAGGAAACACATTGCTAAATACCCCCAACCACAGCATGGTGTAAAGACACTATGTAGTGTCCGCCTGGCCAGCTACCACCCTCAAGTTAGAAAATCTGTCGCCAAACGTCTAATGTGTTCCGGCAGCTATCTTTGAGACCCAGTTTCCATTCCAGGCCTAGCGTGCTACCATCCTTGACTGTATCATCACTTACCATCAGGTGAGATAGTGGTCAAGCGCTAACCAACATGATATTAAAAAAAACCCTGGAGTTAGGACTCATATTTTTAACTAGTCCAATAATATTGGTTTGGTAACGAGGATCTGATGATGAAGCCAGGGCAATTACTAGAACTCTAATTAGGAATCTACAGGCGTGATTTATAGTTAATGTTTTTATTTATAAGTAAATTTTTAACTAACTTCAAAAAAGGAGGAGGTTTTAAAATTCGGTCGTATTATTTTTATGTGTGTTCGCGGATAGCTTCGTCTTTTATGAACCGGTGATTATTATTATTTTTTTGTGGGAAAGGAGATATCCCAAGTGCGGTACCATGGTAATTTCATCGAGATTTGATAAGTGTATCCTGAGGTATGCCGCTAAATGTCTCAAACTTGCAACTGAACTGACTCGCGCGGCATGGAAGTCGGTTGTGTAGATAAAAATAAACGATCTCGTTTAAAAAACTAAAAAGAACCGACTTCAATGCTGAGCTATTAATGTTCAGTACCAATTTTGAGATGTTTTTGTCCATATCTCTGGAGATACTTATCATACCTCGATAAAATTACCATAGTACCACACTTGGAATATCTCCTTTCGAACAAAAAAAGAATAATCGAAATCGGTTCATAAACGACGAAGTTATCCGCGAACAAACATAAAAATATATATATATATATATATATATATATATATATATATACGGTCGAATTGAGAAACCTCCTCCTTTTTTTGAAGTCGGTTAAAAATAAACGATCTCGTTTAAAAAACTAAAAAGAACCGACTTCAATGCTGAGCTATTAATGTTCAGTACCAATTTTGAGATGTTTTTGTCCATATCTCTGGAAATACTTACCAAACCTCGATAAAATTACCACACTTGGGATATTTCCTTTCCAACAAAAAAATAATAATCAAATCGGTTCATAAACGACGAGGTTATCCGCGAACAAACATACAGAAAACATATAACGGTCAAATTGAGGAACCTCCTCCTTTTTTGAAGTCGGTTAATAAGTCCAACTTTTACTTATTCTAAATGTGTTCCTAAGGTATAAATATACAATATAGAACAAATTATAAAATTAAATCATGCTCGACAATAACTTCGACATATAAAAGAACAAAGATTTTTTTTAATTAAATCATGAATTCATAATGTTTATATGAAAACTACGAATACATATTATTCGTAGATTTCATATAAAATATTACTGGGTAAGCTTCAGAAGAAGTCATGCGCGACATCAAACTAAATTATCGAGCCCTTTAACATAGAAGTTCGATAAAGAACAAAGGGCTGCGAACCGAGACCCTCGATATCAGTAGCCGAAAGCACTTTGTCAATTATCATTATATATATATTGTCTACAGTACATCCACTCTGTCAATCTTACAGAAGTAGATTGCACAGAATTTTCTTTACATAGTATAAAACAAAGTGCTCCCGCTGTCTGTACGCTTAAGGTAGGACCTTTACCACGGCGTCCTGCGTGCGCGATCTAAGCGGCGATCAGGGGCCTTATTCAGTATGGCCATTTTAAAGTCTTACCGTGCCGTGTTACGTTATCTCCGCGTTATGGTATTCTCTATGCCAATTAAAACGCGGTAGGGTAAGGTTATGAGCGCGTTTTGAGCTGTCAAAATATCGTGACATATGAGGACGTGTAACGCGCGCGTTTTGTATAATGTACCTATCGTGTGGCATACAGAATACAGTTTTTCAATAACGTGACGTGGCGCGTTAAGGAACGCGTTATCTCATTGGTCATACTGAATAAGGCCCCAGATAGCGCAGTAGTATTTGTACCGACTGGTTCACACCAAACGCGATCTACGGCGATCAGAAAACGATTGAAAATCAGATCGCGAACGCGCACGCGGACGCAGGACGGCGCATGTCACGCGGTAGTCACTGGTTCTAGTATACATTATAAATGACTGGCTTAAGCTTTAGCCAGCCAGTTTATTAAATGTTGTAACACACGCTAGGCTGGATATCATTCAGGAATCTAGTTGAAAGCACTAATGAGTTTTTATTTACTTGTTGCTTAGAAATATTTTTATGAAAATAATGAGCACCTACGGCTACCTACGGTGTTTTGTCTGGGTATCTCTTGTTTGATTTGCTATTATTTAGATTTGCTATTTAGTCACTAATTAAGCTATCTGCCTGCGACATATATAAGCTAATGAACAAAAACAAAAATTAGAGAAAATAATTACTAAAACTGACAGAGACTGCCAAACATTGGTAATAGTAATAAATTACATAACTAAAAGATTTTCTTTAAAAACTGTCTGGCCCTAAATCTAAGACAATAATTTTACTATATCATGACTACATTGTCAGGTCTAGTGAGAAGTCAAAAGGGTGTTAAGGTAGTGCCCCTTATCGGTAACTTATCGACTTGTCCGATCGGATCCACTTTGTAAAGTAGGAACGTTAGAATTGGCTGGTATCGCACATTCTATATCAGACCTTAAAATACAGTGTAATATTGCAACAGTGACTAAGAACTGGTAAAAAAAATTAAGTACATAATTATTATACAATCTAAAAATTCACTTTCAATTCACCAACGGGATTTGAACCCGCACCTTCCGAGGAACATTACCAAACGTTATAAACAGGCTCACTTCGTTTATTACCCCGACCACCCCATACCTATACATACATACATACGTCAACGGCTATTCTCTGAGCATCACAATGAATAATGTATGAAATATATTACGTAAAAGTTGTTTATTTAATAGACGATAAATATTGAATAGACTGTACATAACCATTTCAGATGTGATCGTGATTTTTCAGTAGTTCGTTTTAGTTTTCGAACTTAACTTTTATTTTGATATTATCTTCATTTTATTACTAAACACATTGCGCTACTCAAACTTGATGCGGGAAATATGTTTTATTAAATAAATATTATATTAAAAACACACGCACAAAGCGTGCATTTTCTTAGCATTATCAAATAATTCCATAAATAACGATCATGCTCCTAAATATATCTGACGTAGTAGACGTCGGTTTTACTACTACTAAAATGATATACAACTCCGTCATACTTATCTCGACGCCGAGTTATGCAAGAATAATACTCGTACCGTTTCATCAATTAGTATTGATCAAAGCTTGTTTACTGTTACGCGTGTACATTGTGCTAAAAGCTTCATATTTAACTTTTGGGTGCTGTGAGACTATTGGAATCTTATATGCCGAGCATAGAGTTGAAAAACATTAGGTGTCAAAGTCCCTAAAGGTTAAAGTCTTATCAATTTTTAACCGACTTCAAAAAAAAGGAGGAGGTTTCTCAATTCGACCGTATATATATATATATATATATATATTTTTTTATGTTTGTTCGCGGATAACTTCGTCGTTTATGAACCGATTTCGATTATTCTTTTTTTGTTCGAAAGGAGATATCCCAAGTGTGGTACCATGGTAATTTTATCGAGGTATGATAAGTATCTCCAGAGATATTGAGATAAACATCTTAAAATTGGTACTGAAAATGAATAGCGCGGCATTGAAGTCGGTTGTTTTTTTTAGTTTGTAAACGATATTATTACTATTCTTTTTTTTTAATTTTTTTGGGATTGCCCAAGAAAAGTGCACAACGCCGCTAAAGAAGTGTGCACGTATATACGGTCGAATTGAGAAACCTCCTCCTTTTTTTGAAGTCGGTTAAAAATTTTTGGTTATAAATGGTGACGTGTCCTGATCGAAAATTCGTAAGACGGAGCGCAGGACGCTTGCGCGAGGTGTCATTCCAAAATATTCAAAAATGACGAGTACTAGTTTTTACTTCAGCCGGCACTCCCGGAGTGCAGCCCGTTGTTTTTTTTTTAATGTATAATACCATACCATATAATGTGCTTGCCTATCTGCAATAAAATAAAATAAACAGTAGTAAACGTTAAAAATCCCTAAGAACAGTTTTTGTTATGCGAGATAAACGACGCCGTACTAAAGGAAAACTTATAATCTATTTTACCCTTATTTTTTAAAAATCTCTCGGGTCGTTACACTCCCGGTTCTTTCGCCGCCGAAGCCAACATAAAGAGGAGCTAACAATATTTGCTAGTTAACGTTAACAATATTAACTATTGTCTATGAATGGGAGGATATGGCATTCTTTCATCTACTATTCTATCATCCATGATACAAAATATCATGACTATTGTTTTTGAGGTTATTATTGGTGGCGTATTGCTAGTCTTTTTTTTCCACGGGAGGGGGAAATCATCGTGGATACCGCAGAGCTGGGCTCTTATGTCAGACTCCGTTAAATGAACTTAAAACGCCGTACTGACTAAACCCTCCTCCCCCCTGTATATTTTTTGCTACTATTGATCTTGCAGCACTTAATTTTTTTTATAGAATATCCTATTAGTTATTTACTTTTTTTTATTATTATGAATATTTGCTCCTTTTTCTTTAGCTTTTAACACAAAATACATATACAGTAGAATCCGTTTATTATGACTCCGCCTATATTGACCAACCGGTTATTATGACGTAACTATACTACGCAGTTTGGTTTTCATATGAAATTCTTTATAAATAGTCGGATATAATGACTTCCCACTTCCCTTACAGTGACATGTCGCTTATTATGACCCATTTTTAATACAAAAATGTAAATTATGTCCGGTTATAATGACCGACATGATTCTGTACACCTTCAGTAATGTTCGTTGATTCCCGACGACGTTCGGCACGTGGCTCGTTTTTGTTTTGAACTATGTTTATGTATTAAACTACTTAAGTACATTCATATTTACATAAAAAAGGTTTTTCATTTCACAAAACGCTTTGTATGACGTCCGCTTATTATGACTTGTTTGTCAGTTCCTTTCGATGTCATTATAAACGGACTCTACTGTATTACAAAATGTTTTATGACTATTTTCATTATACTATTCTATTCTACTGCTTATCATGTATAGCTATAGCCTGAATATTTTGGGATTTCACAGTTACACATTTCGAATACTTAGAATAACATGTAGGTACATATTTGATAAGAATTAAATTGGATTTATAGTTTTTCGAATGAGGTACAGCACTCGCCAATCATGCCTCATATCAGAATATGTAAGAGAGTGGTGACTTGCTATCCACTACATAGGCTCTCTATAATTTAAAACTTATTATTACGCAGTCAGCTGAACATATTATTCTAACGAAATTTGGTGGTGTGATCATTTCATACCTTACAACGAAATGTTTATACCACGCACTAATACTCAATCGATTGGGCTGAAATTTGATATGTAAATAAAATAACCTAGGCTCAGTAATACATAGGATACTATAAGTTTATTCCGATATTTCCACGGAAACTATGACTACGCGGGTAGAACCGCGGAGTACCTTTAATATGCTAACAACAAAAATAAATAATAGTTTTAAAAAACTAACAAAATACGCTTTTATAGAAAATCCAACTAAAAAATAGAAAATAAATTTTAATAAATTTGAATTAAAAATAGTGTAAGATAAAATGATTTTATTGTAAAAAAATAAGCGTGGGGTGCATGGTATCAATAGTTCCAAATATTTTATGAACAGATATGACTAGAAGGGTTATTTTGATAATATCTTGAAAAGCACCCCACGCTTTTTTTTACAGTAAAATAATTTTTTCTTACACTATTTTTAATTCAAATGTATTAAAATTTATTTTCTATTTTTTAGTGGATTTTCTATAAAAGCGTATTTGTTTTAGTTTTTTTAAACTATTATTTATTTTTCATTTTTTAGTCGATTTTTTTTTTATTTTTTTTTTTAAATTCATTTATTGTTATCGGTCCTTAATAAGTATGCCAAATTTCAAGTTAATCCGACGTTTTGAAGGGGGTTAAAATCATGTTCAAAGATTCCGTTACATACTAACATACAAACATACATACGTCTGAAGCTAATAAAAGCGTATTAAAAAGACGTGTGGAACTCGGGGACTGCCGCGGTAAAGCTATTGCATAGCATTTTTTTTATTTATGCAGTATTTTTTTTCTTTGATATTAATTCAAGTTTTTTCACACTATTTGAGCGTGGTGACCGATAAGAAATTTTTTTTTTTCTTTTATTAAAAAAATGAGAAGTGAGCTACTTTTAATATCGCTCATTTTAATATGAAAAAATTTGGTTATCTTTATAGCAGTATTATATATAAATTAACAAAACAAAAATTATACTGCATTTGTGATTATAATAAATGTATGTATATAGAGTACTCACTCATTTTCTTTCACTATTTTTTTGTGACTTTCTTCATTACTAAATGCACTTTGTTTATTCATATTCACAGATAGACACAGAGTACAGATATTCACTGTTGTACATAGATGATAAATACCTATACACCTATCTATGTCACGGCTACATGTATGAAGGCAGTGAGTGTTTAACAAGGAGGAATTATGTAAAGTTCCGAGGCCTTGTCCACCCTTGCCATAATTTGAAAATAGAATTCGTAATTTATTTTTGAAAAAGGAACGAAAAGACAAAATCAAAATTAGCCGGTCCGAGGGGTATATAAGCGGTTAGGGTAGCTCCCTTACATGTGAAGTGGGGATGAAATCCGAGAGATGGCGTTGTACACCGTTAACACACGCAAGTGTTTCATTTGATCAAGTTTTAGCATTAAATTTAATGATGTGTTAAACCAAAGACGACCTTATCTCTACTGCGCTAAGGCTTAAAAATCTTTAAAAAGATCTGAAAATAACAGTGTACCTCTCATACAGCAAAAAAATAAATAAATAAAATAATACAACAAAAGATAATCAACTATTTTACTCTTGAAAAAAGCTTACGTAGTTCTTATTCAATTTTTAGTAAATAAATTTGTGAAAGCGAACAACAATTAAAATTTAATCACTTAATATCTGCACACAATAAGTAATACATTTTGTCGCTCAACCATTTTAGATCTTTTGAGGGGACCTTTTGACAATCCGAAACGGAAGTGATTATTCAGGAAATTGAATTAAAAAGGGGACTAATGCCGATAGACGCGTTCGTTTCAAAGGATATTATTAATACCGCCAAGTGGTCACAACTGCTGAGTTACGCTTTTAGCAAGCCCCAAGTTTCAACTATAATTATTTTTATATCTGATAGCTTTGGGTTTGACCACTATCTATGCTGGTAAGCGATGATGTGGTTGAAAATGATAAACTTACAAACATGGGCGACAATTTGATGCTCTAAGCTGTGGGTTTGCCTCATATCTTACAATTGTTACATGATAAACAACACGCTCGTCTGATGGTAAGCAATGACGTCAGTCTGTAACCGATATTGTGGCACATAAAACTATGTGTTTAGCAGTATTATGATTGTTATGTCTTGTAACTTTTTTTTTTTTTTTTTTTTTTTTTTTTTTTTTTGAAAAAGATTACTCGCAATGTGGGTTGCACATTACTAGTATTCTTGTTAACTTATCCCACTAATATTATAAAAGTGAGTGTTTTTGAGTGTACAGGTAATATTTGTTACTTTTTCACGCTAAATTTACTCAAGCGATTGTGCTGAAATATGGTGCCTTCTTGAAAGTGATGCAGTACTTCACACCGGGACAGCTGCTTAATTTATATCAAGCACTGTTCCAATCATGTATGGAGTACTGCTCTCACCTCTGGGACGGTTCCGCAAAATACCAGCTGGGAACGCTGGATGCTATTAAGTGGAGAGCCTAGAAGCCAATAAATGATGACGAGTTAATAAGCAAGAGGCTCCAAAGCCTTGAGCATCGCCGCAAAGTTGCTTGACTATCGGTTTTTTAACGGACTTCACAAAAAAGGAGGAGGTTCTCAATTCGTCCGTATGTTTTTTTCTTTTTTTTCTTTTTTAGGGTTCCATACATTAAAAGGTAAAATAAAAGGAACCCTTATAAGATCACTTTCTTGTTCGTCTGTCTGTTTGTCTGTCTGTCCGTCTGTCTGTTTGTCTGTCCGCGTGTCACCACTGATTTTCTCAGGAACGGGTGGACCTAGCAAGTTAAAATTTATACCTGATACTGAGGTTTATAGTACCTATTGGGTGTATAAAAATCAAGGTCTTGAGTCAACACAATAAAAAGATATGGGCAAATTTAGATTTTCCCGAAAACTTCTAAGTACCATGGAAATGTACCTTAATTTTCATTTTTTATTATTTTTCGGAATTCATACCCCGCGAGTCAATTTCAGTAGCAAGTTTGAGACGTTTATCGTCATATCTCTGGAGATACTTTATCAGATCTCGATGAAATTACAATGGGACCACCTCGGAAACGTTCCCTACCGATTAAATTCGAATCAGTTCACAATTGACGGAGTAATCGCGTAACATACACAAAAAAAAAACATACAGACGAATTGACAACCTTCTTTTATTTTGGAAGTCGGTTGATAAAAAATACACCGATAAAAACTAATTAGAAACTAAACTATTTCAATCTAGTTACGTCGACAAGCAATCTTATCTCTTATCCTGATTTATTCCAGACAAGACATGATAAAGATTAATTCATGAAAGGTAATGGTTTATGAGAGTAATTTTTGTCTATTTGTATACTTTTACTAAATAATATACTTATTTTAGTAATGGAATTTTCTATAGTACAGAATCCTAGACTCAAGTGCCTAGAACGTTTGGAGATAAATTAATAGACTAAATTATGCTTGACAGCCTTTCTTGAATACCCAGATGATTTGAATTAATTTAATACTCAGGCCAAGTTTAGAGCTTTTACTTATAAATAAATACTAGCTAATACCCGCGACTTCGTTCACGTACACCATGAATTTAATCTAAAATGAATGAATTTAATGAATTTAATCTAATAAAAAGCTCTATCAACCAACATATTATTATTATCATCATCATCATATCATCATATTATATTATGTGGTCTGAGCTATTGTAAAAAATCATGATTTTATTTACACAAAAAGTAACATATGCGCATATATATTGCGCATATATATTATGCTATAAAGTATCTCCTTGTTACATTTCAGTAAGAACGGATCGTTCATTAGGGCGTGATTAGGTAACAAACAGACAGAGTGACAGAGTTAGAAACGTTTTTATAATATTATTACTAGCTGATATCCGCGTCTACGTTCACGTACACCAAGAATTTAGTAGCCTACGTTCATCCTCATGCTATAACGTATCTCATTGTTACATTTCAGTAAGAACGGATCGTCCATTAGGGCGTGATTAGGTAACAAACAGACAGTGTGACAGAGTTAGAAACGTTTTTAGGCTTCCGAACCCAAAGGGTACTAACGGAATCCTATTACTGAGACGCCACTGTCCGTCTGTCTGTCTGTCTGTTTGTCGGTTTGTCTGTCTGTGCGTCTGTTTCCAGGCTGTATCTCATGAACCGTGAAAGTTAGACGGTTGAAATTTTCACAGATGATGTGTTTCTGTTGCCGCTATAACAACAATTACTAAAAACAGAATAAAATTAAAAATTAAAGGGGGTCCCGATACAAAAAAAGTGTTTTTTACTATGGTGCCATCTATGAACGATTGTTTACCTTATTAATAATATTAATTACCTACCCTTGCACCTTTGTGTTAACGTTCACTTAGTTGGTGGTAGAAGTTCGTTAGATATTCGTTAGATGGCGTTGTAGTTAATAAGCATGTTTAGTATTGACACAGTAATATAATATAATATTATACTTATATATTATTATACTGCGGTTCAGAACCCTCCGTGTGCGAGACAAAAGTCTGACTCGCACTTGGCCAGTTTTCATATAATATTAGTAAAGTAATGTAGTAAACTAGAAAATTCTAAAAGAGTAATTAAAGAATAAGCCTGACAGAATAAGGTAAGTTTTCAAAGAGCGTGCATAATAGAACAGCAATCTGCGTAGGATGGGGTTAAGTTACTTAGGTCGTAGTTTAATGGACCTAAATCTTTATTTAGAAGTTATATACTTTAGGGGTACAGTGACACTTTAGCTGTACAGAATTCATTACTTTCCAAAGGAAGGGGGAGGGAAGGTCTGCCCGAATCGCCCTTACAAGCGTGATGTCAAAATAATAATTTCAAATTAGACCCTATTTCCACGGAGAATAGACTGTCTTTATCCGTGCATGTAAAGGAGCACAAATACGACCTCGGTGCTCCCAGTCAACCTCACCTGCCCGTGGTGCATCCTGCTGACCAACAGACGGGGCTCTGGCGATCGATAAATGGCGGTATAACCATTTCATATCTATGGCGTAGCCAAATTCTACAGCTAGGCTATTCTGTTAGCTATCTCGACAGCGGAATCCGCGGTGATATTTGAATTTCGTATTACGAAATTCAACCGTATTACGAACGAGATACGATTGAATTTCGTAGTACGAAATTCGAATCTCACCGCGGATTCCGCTGTCGAGATAGCTTACAGAATAGCCTAGCTGGCCGGTGACGGGCAGCAGCGTCACCGGTGTGAGAAGCTACGTCCTGCGATCGCCAACACGCCTGCCCAGCATGGCGATTAGGGCATATCCCTCCCAATTCCCACGATTCGGCTGGACGATCATCTGGCGCAGCTAGAGGAGGAGCTGAAACACATAAGATGGCACATTCTGGGGTTATGTGAAGTCCGAAGACAGGGAGAGGACACCATAACCTTAGAATCGGGCCATCTTATGTACTACAGAGAAGGAGATCAGCCATCCCAAGGCGGCGTCGGGTTTCTGGTCAACAAGGTTCTCAGTGACAACGTTGTAGAAATCTCCAGTGTGTCGACCAGGGTAGCGTACCTCATGATTAAGTTAACCAAGAGGTACAGCCTCAAGGTTATCCAGGTCTACGCACCGACCTCGACACACTTGGATGATGAGGTGGAGAGCATGTATGAAGATATCTCCAGAGCTTTACACACCACCTCCAAGGCTCACTACAACGTTGTCATGGGAGACTTTAACGCCAAAGTGGGAATACAAACTTGCGGCGAATCGTCTATAGGACCACACGGATTTGGGAGTAGGAATCACAGGGGACAAATGCTCGTCAATTTCCTCGAGAGAGAGGGGCTTTTCTTGATGAACTCGTTCTTCATGAAACAGCCCCGAAGGAAATGGACGTGGCAAAGCCCCGACTTTGTGACTAAAACGAGATTGACTTCATCATTACGGACAAACGGCGCATATTCAAAGACGTCTCAGTGATCACTAGGTTTAATACTGGAAGTGATCACCGACTTGTACGAGGCACTCTGGATATCGACTTTAAAGCCGAGAGATTCCGATTGATGAAGTCTACGCTCCGTCCGAACCTACTCCAAACCGTTGTTGGGTCCGGAACATTCCAATTAAAATTGGAAAATCGATTCGCTGCCTTGGAAACCACAGATGACGTAGACCAGTAACTCGAAGAAGTGGTGGAAATCCTCAGGGATGAAGGGACGAAGTTTTGCGAGAGCAAGCGTACGGACAAAAAGTCCAAACTCTCGGCAGAAACACTTCGGCTAATGGAAGAGAGACGAACAGACCCTTTGTCAGCTTTGTCAACTAACCTGGTGCGCAACAAATCCATAAAGAAGTTGGTACGATGCGACCTCCGATCCTCTAACACGCTCTTGATTAAAGAATCAATTGAGCAGAATCGGGGGTCGAAAGTGTTTGTCCAGCCTCTGGGTAGAAGCCACCTCACAAAGCTGACAACGTCAACGGGGAACGTCGTCGCATCCAAGCCGGAGATTCCGTCGGAAGTTGAAGACTTCTACGGCAAGCTCTACGCATCGCATGCTTCAAGACCCTAACTCGATACTGAGGATTCTAGAGCCACCTTAACCCGCCACTTCACAGAAGATCTGCCCGAAATTAGCCGAGACGAAATCGTGATGGCCCTTAAACAACTCAAAAATGAAAAAGCCCCAGGAGAAGACGGAATCACAACGGAGCTTTTAAAAGCCGGAGGAGCTCCAGCAGTTCAACAGCTGCAGCAGCTATTTAATTCCGTTCTTTTTACTGGGAGAACTCCACAAGCATGGAACAGAAGCATGGTGGTTTTGTTTTTCAAAAAAGGAGACAAAACCCTATTGAAAAACTATCGCCCGATTTCGCTTCTGAGCCATGTCTACAAGCTGTTTCAAGGGTCATCACGAACCGTCTTGCGCGAAGACTCGACGAGTTTCAACCTCCGGAACAGGCCGGGTTTCGAAGCGGTTACGGCACCATAGACCACATCCACACGGTGCGGCAGATTGTACAGAAGACCGAAGAGTATAATCGGCCCCTGTGCTTAGCATTTGTGGACTATGAGAAGGCCTTTGACTCAATCGAAACCTGGTCTGTTCTCGAGTCCTTGCAGCGTTGCCAAGTCGACTGGCGATATATCGAAGTGATGAGATGTCTATATAATGCCACAACGATGACTGTACAAGTACAGAACCAGCGAACTAAACATGTCCACCTGCGTCGAGGAGTGAGACAGGGGGACGTCATATCCCCGAAACTGTTCACTAACGCCTTGGAGGATATGTTTAAGACGCTGGACTGGAAAGATCGTGGCATTAACATCAACGGCAGGTACATCTCTCACTTACGATTCGCAGATGACATCGTCATTATGTCAGAGACGCTGCAGGACCTACAAAGGATGCTAAATGGCCTAGCTGATTCTTCTCGTAGCATCGGTCTCCGGATGAATTTGGACAAAACCAAAGTCATGTACAACGAGCACGTTGTTCCGGAACCGATTGCCGTAGATGGAATCCCACTCGAAGTTGTCACTAAGTATGTTTACCTAGGGCAAACGCTCCAACTAGGAAAACATAACTTCGAGAAGGAAATCCAGAGAAGAATTCAGCTGGGCTGGGCAGCATTCGGAAAACTCCGTCGAGTCTTCTCGTCGCCTATACCGCAGTGTCTAAAGACAAAAGTCTTTAACCAGTGCGTCCTACCTGTGATGACATACGGAGCCGAGACGTGGACACTCACAGTCCGACTGGTCCACCAGTTTAAAGTCACTCAGCGAGCTATGGAGAGAGCTCTGCTCGGTATTTCTCTGCGGGATCGAATCCGGAACGAAGTAATTCGTCAGAGAACTAAACTTATCGACATAGCTCAACGGATTAGCAAGCTGAAGTGGCAGTGGGCTGGTCATATCTGCCGCAGGACTGATAACCGTTGGGGCAGACTTGTCCTAGAGTGGAGACCGCGAATCGGCAAACGTAGCGTAGGACGTCCTGTGACCAGGTGGAGCGACGACATACGCAAAGCGGTGGGCAGTGACTGGAAGAGAAGAGCCGAAGATCGGGCTCAGTGGCGCATCTTGGGAGAGGCCTATGTCCAGCAGTGGACTGATACAGGCTGATGATGATGATGATGATCCGTGCATAATTATATTTCTTTATGTGCCTTGATGGTGGTAAGCTGTTTTATGGTTGCAAGTCAAACGGACATCGATATTATGCTTCTGCAACCTTTGGGAATATCGTAAAAACAAAAGATTTTCATTTATGATTTTTATTATTATGTATTGCATTTGAGAGCGTTTGTCGCAAAAATATTAATTATTTAGTTATGATATTTGAGCTATGTGAAGTCAGTTACATTCACAGACCTAGGATTCTAACGTACACAGGATTACTAAAGTATGGGCAAAAAAAAAATCCAAAATATCAGACCGCTAACTATTTCACGCAAATTTTCATTTGCCAAAAAAACATTGTCAAAACAACTTATCGCAATTGTTCAGTTAGCAAAAGTTTTTTTGGCAAGTTATTGCTTGAAAATGATTGCTTGGTCATGTTAAGAATTTCAATATGAATATCAATAATAAGCATAAAAAGATTGGGTAAAAAATCTCGGAGTAGTTCGATTCTGGCGCATCGTCTGTGTGGAGGAGGACTGGGAAATCGGCAGAGCCCTTTCATCCAGTCCCCCGCCGACGACCGCCCGCCTTTACAGCGGGGCCTTCACGTCCCTCCTGGCAGAGAGGGACCCGGAAATGACCACGAGTGCATGGCCATTCCCACCCGACGAGGGTAGTGAATAGTGCAATGCGAACGAAGGCGCCCCCGCGCCTGTCGCCCGCTATTCACCACCAGGAAGGAGGAGGCGACGATCGTTCGCCTTCTCCCACCCAATCTTCGCCTGCGGAGCGGCAACGCTAGAGGTTCATCCTCCCGTGCACGCTCCGCCGCCTCCTTTTGCGACATAACGTCCTCGCAGAAGGTGGCGACCGCTGCCCAGGCGCCCTCACTTCCCAACATAGAATTGACTACACTAGGAAGCGAGAGATCTTGCCCGACCACCGCGACCAGGCTGCGGCGCAGCTCGGACCAGGCCGGGCACGCCTCGAGCGTGTGCTGCGCCGTATCCTCCGCCGCGCCACATTCATGGCACGACGGGGTCTCCTCCCTTCAAATCCGGTGCAGATGTGATCCGAAGCATCCATGGCCGGATAACACCTGCGCCAGACGGAACGAGAGGAAACCGTGGGACCGCTCAAGCCAGTCTTGCAGGACTGGCCCAAGCGCGTCCAAGATTCGTCGGCATAAAGCGGCGGTAGCGAGTTCCTCCGTCCAGTGGTGGACAATTGCGTCCCTCGCCTCTCGCCGGACGGCCTCCCGCTCTACAGCGGTGGGGTGCTCTCCGAGCGCCTTACGCCCCGCCATCCACTCGTACACTCTAGCGAGCACCCACGCCTCGAGTTCCCAAGGAGGGGTTCCGGCCAGAGCGCACGCCGCCGCGAAGCCCACCGAACGGTAGGCCCTCGCCACCCGCTGTGCAATAGCCCTTTGGGGCCTGCGGATGGTGGTCGCGTTCTCCCTCCTGTGGAGAGAATCCACCCAGATGGGGGCCCCGTAAAGGGCCATGCTCTTTAAGATGCCGGCATACAAATGCCGGCATCGGGCCTTGGGCCCCCCCAGATTCGGAAGGAGCCATGAGAGAGCATCTGCAGCCTTGAGCAGGCGCGTCGACAGCGCACTGAAGTGCGGGCCGAAGCGCCACCTACTGTCTAGAATGAGGCCCAGATACTTCATCTGGGCCGTGACCGCAATCCTGACGCCATTCACGACAATATAGGCGTCAGGAGGGATGCGCTGCCGAGGCCCGTGGAAAAACACGGCCTCGGTCTTGTGCAGCGCCACCGTCAATCCCAGGCGGCGGATCCTTCCTCGCAGTTCTAACCTAACCCAACCTACTTTTCTCTTAGTCTAACATATTTAATCTAAATTTTGCTATAATAAAGTTTAAATAAATAAAATTTGACAAAGTTAACTGATGCTAGATGGTAATTTGACGAAGTGAATAAAAAGTGAAAAGTAAGTTTTACTAAAAATGTTTGCTTTGAAATGAAAATAGGGCGATAAGTTTTCTGGGAAGAGAAATTTGACGAAAAATATTTTACCCAAAGGGCAGTACACCAGTTAGTTACACCTTTTCTTACAGTCCTCTTCCATTTCAGACAAACACATAATCGTATCTTAATAATAGGCAAGCGACTTTTTATTGCTCCGTAGCCGAATGGCAAAAAACGGAACCCTTATAGATTCGTCATGTGTGTCTGTCAGTCCGCATGTCACAGCCACTTTATTTCGAAACTATAAAGACTACACAGTTGAAACTTGGTAGGTAGGTGTATTCAGTGTGGACTCAGTTGCAAGTACAATGCGGGGTTAGGGACCTATGTCCCGAAATGAAACGATGTAGGTTACATAAATGATAACCGTCTAGAAAATCTGCATTTGTCTGACTTAGATTAACCATGCCAAGCTTACACATCAACCATAGATAATTAAGATCAAAAACTAAGAAAACTAACTTCACATTCCGTGCGAATCAGTTTCAGTAGCAAGTTTGAGATGTTTATATGCATATCTCTAGAGATACTTATCGCATCTCAATGAATCGTTTAATGAGACCACTGTGAAGATGTACCCTACCCATAAAATTGCAAAATAAAATATTTAACAATTAAAATTAAACTGAACTAACTAAAAATTAAGGGATGTCCGTCCGTGCGGTGAAGTGCCAAGAACGCTGGCTACATTCCCGCGTTGCATCGCTTAAGAGAGTTTATGTGCTAGGAATGAGCCAGGCCGTTTGTCACCAGTGGCATCGACAAGGCGTGGAGCAATTTTCTTGAGAAAAGTTTTGGTGCTTGTACCCCATGGACCAAGAGTTTCAACACCAAGTGGCATAAATATGTAGCTACTAGATAAAGATGCATATTAACGCAGCTTGGTGTCTTCGGCAGCTTCCGCCGCGGCTCCAGTTCTCGACACAGTCCCACTGAGACGGGACAGGGCCAGAGTGTCGACACAAACCGCATCCCATACAAGGGCCCGCCCACGCTCCCAGAGGATTAGGGTCATGCCATCCAGGCGCTTACCATCATCACAAAGCACTGGTTTCAGCATAGATGGAACGTGAATGGTGGTAAGCACCCGTTTAATAATATCATTAATAGAGCCATGGCGGGAAAATCTGCCGGCACTACGTTGATAAAAAAGACCATGGATACCATACCTGTTGACGTCGCTTCCACACGGACACCTGTGCACTTCTCAGGCCCGCACTGAGACGGAAACTGACTGCGATATAATTTTATGGGTATATATATATATATATAATATATATATATATATAATATATATATATATATATACCCATAAAATATAATACTTCGAATTGATTTTCGGTTGGCGGAATAATCGCATAACGCACATACAAAAAACACACCGACCGATAATTGAGAAGCTCCTTCCTTTTGGAAGTCAATTGATAAATAAAGTATCGATGAATGATGATGAAATCAATATAAGACAACGTGCGTCGATATGTTGGCAGTTTCCCATCTTCATAATACCTCACGGGCGGCAGGAGCAGCTGCAGACGCGGCAGAGGCTCTCGAACGGAGGAAATATATAAGCATCAGCGACAACTATGCTTTTCTTCCGTTTGGGGTCGAAAGTGTTAAAACCAAGGGCCCGTGGGGTCAACAAGCACGTGGTTTTGTTAAGGAGCTATCCAGACTCCTTATCGATGTCTCCCACGACCAAAGAGTTGGCGCATACCTCGGGCAACGCATTTCGCCATTCAAAGAGGTAATGTCGCCGGCTTTTTGGGTACTCTACCAGCAGAAAGCGACCTAAATTCCATTTTTATTTGTAGTTTTTATTTTAATTATCAGTCATAGTTTTTATTTTAGTTTTATTAGGTTTTCAACTGCAAAAATGTATTTAATTTGGTCTATACTACTATGTACATTTGAATTGATAAACATTTTAATATTAGACTAAAATATCACAAAAAACATAGACACCGATATGGCGAACATTTTGTATAAGCAACATTTATCATATCAAGAAGACCTTCAAGTAGCCTCATCGGCCACTGCCGTGTTACCTTGACCTTACTACGGCTTTTGCAATATTATAGACGAAAATATCCACGATAGATTTATAACGTCCATTCTAAATTATACTTTGTGACCCAGAGATATGGTCTAGAAATGATCTATAAAAGTCTACAGCACCATGGAAGACAGTCATCTAATAAAAGAAAATATTCTATTAAAATTCGTGACAAGGGAATGTTGCCAGTCGATATATGTTAGAAGGATGTAAATACCGTGGTATGGTTAAACTTTCGATTCAATTAACTATTGTTCATGTTACTTTGTATCAGTAGGAACAATTGGTGGAAAAGCAACATTTAATTAGTTTTGTATTTTCAACCAACGTCCAAAAATGAAGAAGTTTTCAATTTGTCTGTTTGTAAATTGTTAAACACAATCCAAAATTTCATCGTACCGACGGGACTCAACCGCACCCCCCGGATCGAACCGTGGCTTAATTGGCAGAGCACCTGGACGTGTAATCCGAGGGGTTCGGGTTCGAGTCCCGTCGGTACGATGAAATTTTGGATTGTGTTTAACAATTTACAAAAATTTAAAGTGTGTAACACTTCAAAGAAACATAATATTTGATTTACGCAGTGCAACATCTCTCGTCGGATTCGAAAACTGTAATGATTTCTTCCGAATGATTAACTTACGTAATAAGTAGTCATAGATGGCGCCACCAATGCATAATTGGGTTAACAAATGCAATCCACTAATTTCGTCGTAACGATACTTCGCACTGTGGCTTAATTGGCAAAGCACCGGAACATGTTATTCCGGACGTTGCGGGTTCAAGTCCCGTCGGTACGATTAAATTTTGGATTGTGTTTAACAATAAAATTTACAAAAACAATTAGTTTTGTATTTTCAACCAACTTCCAAAAATGAAGAAGTTTTCAATTCTGTATGTTTTTTTATGTATATTACGCGATGACTCTGTCAATTGTGAACCGATTCGAATGTTTCTTTTAAACCGACTTCAAAAAAAAAGGAGGTTTCTCAATTCGACCGTATATATGTATACTCGTTTATATATTTTTTTTATGTTTGTTCCCGGATAACTTCGTCGTTTATGAACCGATTTTGATTATTATTTTTTTTGTTCGAAAGGAGATAACCCAAGTGTGGTACCATGGTAATTTTATCGAGGTCTGATAAGTATCTCCAGAGATATTGAGATAAACATCTCAAAATTGGTACTGAAAATGAATAGCGCGGCATTGAAGTCAGTTCTTTTTTAGTTTTTAAACGATATTATTTAAAATCAGTTTGGTACGTCTTTGAGGTGGTCCCATTGTAATTTTATTGAGATTTTTAATTATGATCAATTATTTTATGTTTATAACTCTCATTTATCTTCTTCTTGAGTGAATGAATAGATATTTATGTAAGCGTAATAAATTGTATTATCTCTTTAGAATATTTGCACACTACTATGTCCATGTAAAAAAAACGTCATCAAAAGGCGTGTCGCGGCTGAGACTCGAACCCGGAACTGTGAAATTAATAACGGGCTAAGATTCAAATACAGGTTAAAGATTAAAAAAAGTGATGATGTCATCACTGTCAGGCAATTATAGTTTACAGCTGGAAATGTCAGTAAACATTA
Organism: Cabera pusaria; assembly: GCA_954871355.1. Classification (NCBI taxonomy): domain Eukaryota; kingdom Metazoa; phylum Arthropoda; class Insecta; order Lepidoptera; family Geometridae; genus Cabera; species Cabera pusaria. The sequence continues at coordinate 34,049,030 of OX940885.1, read as the reverse complement.
GATTATTTAGGATTGGATATTGTTATTATTATTTTGATTATCTTGCCGTCGAAGCATATAATTATAAAATATGTGTTTACTTATCATCGTAATACAGCCAAGCAAAGGAATGGAATACCTTGCCGGTGTCTACGTTTCTCGTTAACTACAACCTAGGGGTTTTCAAATCGCGAGTGAACTTCTATGTAGACGTACTTACTACCTATATAGTAAGACAAAGACGTTTCCGATGGCATCCTATTTCCACCTTTCAACGACTGTGAGCTCTACTTTTAGCTCTTCGTTTCTAACTGCTACCAGCCAGCTTGGTTGAGCCAAAATTGAAGCTATTGCGTCGATAAATGTTTAAACCTGAAACATATAAATAAATCTAAAGCCTGACTTTTTTCTCTTCCATGTCATCACTTGAGAGAGACCAATGAGAGGATTTTATTTAACACGTACAGTATTTTGCGACTACTTCTTGGGACAGCACTCGTATAACATTAATTTGCTAGTTCTAATTGCTGTGCTCATCGCAATTACTCCGGTAAATCCTGCAGCTTTTACTGAGGAAAGTAAAATACTACCTCTCGTTGAAACTCGATATCAGGTATTTAGTTTAACAAGTCTCGTTCGATAACTACTGAACGGAGCTCTAGCTAAGATATATTTAGATATATACTGCACTAAAGCGGATGGAAATAGGGTAAAAAATAGAGTCTATGCAAATATAGAACCGTCGTGGCTTCACGATCAACAAACAATTAAAGTTAAGGAAGGAAGGTATAAATACTAAGTACCACCCGATAATGATAATAGTAGGTATCTACTCAGATATCAACATTTTTTTGTCGTATTAGCAAAACAAAAACAGTTTATAAGATCCATCAACACGCGCGCCCTCAATTTCTACGACGATTTTCTTTTTGCACAGACTTTAGTGCAGATTTTTTCAATAGTTTATAGGGTAGTTGAGAACGTTTTACTCATCTCACCTGTTGGTAAGTGATGATGCAGTCGAGGATGGTAGCACGCTAAGCCTAAAATGGGTACTCGCTCTCAAGCACAGCTGCCACAACACACGCGACAGATTTTCTAACTTGAGGGTGTTAGCGGGCCAGGTGGACACTAGATAGTGTCCTACAATGCGGGGGTTGTTATATGTTTTTCCTTCGACGGAGGACTTCAGTAAGAAGCGTACATACATTTTCGATAGCAAAGCTATTGGAATACACTTTGACACAGTGCTTGACTACAGAATTTCGAACTTAAAAGTGGTAGCTCACCAGATAGACATATATGATCATACATTTTTGATAGAAAAATCCACTGACTCATACGGCCTTGAACCTGTGACCTCTAAATTATAAACCAAATATCTTCCAAATACGCAAAAGAGTCTTATAATAAAATGGAAAAAGATTTTTACAAGCAAACTAGAACTTTTGAGTAACCAAATGTCTAGAGGCTTTTCTAAATATTTGTAATAATGTGTTTCACGTGAAATTTGTTGGAATCGGAATTGAAAATTGGATATTCTTCTAATACCTACATAATTATAAATATTAACAAATCGAAGGGAGTGAATTTTACAATTATATTTATGTACGATTGTACGTATCTCTCATGCCACAAACTAAGCGTAAACTAAAATTCCTTTCACTCATGCCACTAGTACAGGCGGTGGTTAACTTTCAGAGCTGTCAATGCAATTCTCAACGACCTCTTACCTTTGAATACTGTTTATGAGTGAGAATTTCCTTGATCAATAGTTTAGCAATTGCTCAAAATTTGAGACACGTTTATAAGTAACACTGTAAATCTGTAAACTATATAGCTTTGAATTACTTGTTTCTCCAAACACAATCTATGCTTCTCTTACTTTTGATAAATAAAACTGGCCAAGTGCGAGTCAGCATCGCGTTTCTTATCGCACACTTAGGGAGGGTTCCGTACAATACGAAACATAACAGAATTTCAACCTCATATATTTGATTAATTGATATTACCAAGAATATTTGGTTTGGTCGCGATCTAGAAAGACGGGGCTCGTTTACTAGCGCCATCTATGTCATTTTTCATGTTTTTTGTATGCGGATCCCCTTTAATTTTAAACTTTATTTTGTTTTTAGTATTTGTTGTTCTAGCGGCAACAGAAATACACCATCTGTGAAAATTTCAACTGTCTAACTATAACGGTTAATGAGCTATAGCCTGGTGACAGACGGACAGACAGACAGACAGACAGACAGACAGACAGACAGACAGACGGACAGCGGAGTCTTAGTAATAGGGTCCCGTTTTACCTTTTGGATACGGAACCCTAAAAAGAGGTGCAGATTCTGGCACTTTAATTACTGCTAGGTAATTTGAAATCTCTGCAAAAGCAGCTTTCAACGCGATGCCGAATAATTTCGAGGGTTTTTTAAGAAGTCGCGTTTTGTTTAGGTATTTTGGAGAGGTTATGAAAATAACTTTCGGGGGTCGGTTTGTTAATTAACCTTTTAAGATATACACAGGATACTTTTTGAAAAAATAAAATTGGTAATGGAAATATTATTATTTAGTTCGGTAGATGGGTTGAGATAAGACCGTTGTGATATGGCTTGGAAAATGCTTGTCCATTCAAGTAGTCTTTTAATTCAATACTAGCAATTCATTTAATCTCAGACTGCATCGTCACTGGTACAACAATTAGGTGAAAAAGTGCGTGTCATTTAAAAAAATTAAAATATGCAAAGCCTTAATCATTATTTTACTAGGTATATTGAATTTGACTTTTGAATTTTTTATATTGATCTGGTGTTGCTTATCAACAGTCCACTATCGACAATCTATCGATATTCAAGACAAAACCGATTGTAACAAAAATCTATCTAAGGTATTACCAGAGCCAATACTATTAATACTATCGGTAATGTCAATAGCACTTTTTGAGCAATATTATTGAATATATTAATACTATCGATATTATGGATATTTTACTACAATAGTATTGATAGTATATACTTATTTAGTTCACTTATTATTAGTAGTATTGGAAAATTACCGACAATCGATTGTATGAACTATCGATACTATCAGTTGCATTGATTATTTACGGTAAAGACTATCATATTTTGCAAAACTATCGATACTATTGTAGCAAAACGATCGATACTATGGATAGTATTACCATATTCAATAGCTCAAAAAGTACTATCGATAATATGACACTTGGTAATTCTATCGATAGTACTATCGAAATGTTGAATAGTTTTCAAAGTAAACTATCGATAGTTCTGATGATCTTCTAGCCGCAGGCAGAGTCAGGCGCAGGAGGCAGAGTAAAATAATCAGCTTAGAATCTTACAACGAATCATTATATTGCTGTCCATATACTTATTTTTCTTTGTACGTAGTTTGCACACAAATATCTTATGTGTTCCGGCAACTATCCTTAAGAGCCAGTTCCCATTCTAGGCCTAGCGTGCTTATCATCTTCGACCGCATCATCACTTACTAGCAGGTGAGATAGTGGTCAAAGGCTAGCCTATAAGATATATAAAAAATATATATAGATAACCTAGTATAGGACGTACTTAAAACTAATTAATAAATAAAGTGCGCAGTGCACATTTAGATTTTACCTAGTGTCTAATCGCGATAACTATTAAAACATTACAAAAGTAACATAATATCGTTTAAAAACTAAAAAAGAACCGACTTCAATGCCGCGCTATTCATTTTCAGTACCAATTTTGAGATTTTATCTCCATATCTCTGGAGATACTTATCAGACCTCGATAAAATTACCATGGTACCACACTTGGGATATCTCCTTTCGAACAAAAAAAGAATAATCAAAATCGGTTCATAAACGACGAAGTTATCCGCGAACAAACATAAAAAAAAAAAAAAAAAAAAAAATACGGTCGAATTGAGAAACCTCCTCCTTTTTTTGAAGTCGGTTAAAAAGTACAGTACCAGTACCTAAAATAACAATTACTAGATACCATGACAAGTTCAACTGACGTAAAAACAAAATATCACCTACTCCAAAGCATAACACTTTGCTTGGAAGCAAAATTGTAATTTTAGCAACGTGACCTTACGAAACCGCGGTCAGCAATGGCTTCGTTACCATTTATGAAGCTTTTATCATATTCAAACACTTATTTAATTAGGTGCCTCCATAATAGCACGTGTACGAGAACACTGGGAGACGGGAGTGGGAGAGAAAGTGAGGGGAGATCATAATTGAAGGAAATTTAGAACGATTGAGTTATCTCCCCGGCCTTGTACGAGCTTGTGAGATTATTAATTGGTGTCTTTCCCTGAGGAATTTAAACTTTACACGTACGAGGTTGCGGCTTGCTACTTGCGACCTTAATCTCTTCGAATTAAGAATTAATTTACTATTTCAAGAATGTCTTCATTGTAAATACGGAGTAGGTAATGAGTTTACATAGGTATTTTAATTGTTACATTTAATCCGAGCATCCGAAGCGGGTGTTATTATCTTATGTGCGGAGTCTTATGGGAGAGTGGAATCGAAATATGAGAGGCCGTTTTTGTTAGACTTTGTTTTGTAACGCGACGCTATCTTGTATGCTCATTGATTAAGTATGTTCTGCTTCTGATTCATTACTAATCGTTATGCTCGTAGCAAAGAAATATAAATATTTTTGAAGGTAATAAAGTGGTTGTTGATATTATTATATATGATGATATATGGTGATTGAAAGTTACTGAATACATTTATTTAGTGCGTACAGGATATACTAAAGATGAAGTTTTTTTTTTCAGACCCACGTATTTCATTTTAGAGTTAGACGCATTAATCGGAGATTTTTTTGGCCACCCATGATAATTTAATTTAAAAAACAAATTATTATAGTAGCCTTTAAGGACCCTTTACAGCTCGACCGGAAGTCTATAAGTCGTGCTGCCAAGGAATGGAATTCCTTGCCGGTGTCTGTGTTTCCCAGTAATAACCCCCCCGGGTTATAATTACTGGGATCTTCAAATCGCAAGTGAACAGGTATCTTCTAGGTAAGCGTGCTACATCGTCGATCGCATCGTCACTTAACATCAGGTGAGGTAGTGGTCAAACGCTTACTTATCCAGTATAAAAAAAAAAAAATTGCGCAGTAATGCTTTTTAATGGGTTAGAAAAAATCAATAAGGACCAATTTTACCGGTTACTGACAGATATATATTTAGAAACTTACCTGACAAATTTTTGACAACTTTTACATGAAGTCATCTGTCAGGTAACTATCTGAGACTTTATCGGGAACCAGTGAAACTGGCCCTAAATCTCTGATATTTAGCTATTAAAAAGCACCGGTATTATAGGGTCTAAGCAAAGCTCCTTTCCATACATGTCACGTCAAGTAGTACGACAATCGCTAGCATATATATTATTAGACTAGCAGCCCGCCCCGGCTTCGCACGGGTAGAACATATATGCCTACAAAATTTGCATCAGTTTGTTGCATCAAATATAAAATATTAAGTTTCCAAAAAAAAGCATTCCAATGACTCTAAACACTACATTTCAAATCTGAGCTCTAAGTTGGTGATGATTTGAGTATTCTGTAGAGTCCAGGAGATGTTCCAGCATCAGGTCAATGCTTCCATGTTCTTACAATATCGTTGAAGAAGAAGATTTTCGAATTGATCAGACCTATGAAAGTTGATTTCATAGCGCAACTAACTAGAAAAAAGCTCATAGTTTTATAACGATTGAACGAATTTTCATGAATCAAAGCTAAGAACACTCTCGATGAAGACATCTTTCAAACAAAAAACTATGAATAATAAAAACAAAATTGGTTCATCCGGTTAGGTGCTAAGATGCTACAGACAGACACACAGATACACACGTTAAACGTATATTACCCCTACATTTTGCGTCGGGGAACGCCGTAAGGTTACGGCGGCAGATGTTCTCCTTGGTGGTAAGCTACTTTTTGGTAGATTTAATGATCCCACTACCACTGTACGAAAACTCATGATTCATGAATGCACATAAAACTTTCATTGGTAGGTATATAGCTAGGATTAGAACCAACGACCGTCGGGTCCAAATCAGGGTAAATATCCTTTACGCCAAAGGGCCGTCCAATATCACTACGTAAGTATTATAAAACAAAGTTCATCACTGCGTCTGTCTATCTGTTCGCAATAATCTCAATAACTACTGAACGGATTATCATGCGGTTTTCACCAATAGCCAGAGTGTTTATGAGGAAGGTCTAGGTGCATAATTCGTTAAGGTTTTGTGTACATTGGAAATTAATTGTAAATGAAATTTGACGATGATTGTTAAATATGTTCATATTTTATATTCGATGCAACAAACTGATGCAAATTAAGTAGTCATATATGTTCTACCCGTGCGAAGCCGGGGCGGGCTGCTAGTATATTATAAGTAAGTAGAGATTTACTACGATAACATTACTGTTTTAATGTGTGTAGTCACATCCTAACGAAAGACTTTGTATGTATGAGTTTGCTAGGTGTTTGACGGCAGTACCAGTACGCACACATGCGTGGTGGTGCGTTGTAAATACTTTCAAACGTTATTATTGTTATATAGCAGCTGTAATTCACGTACTTTAAGTCGAATTTTCTCGACCTAGGTTTCGAGCGAGTCAGTCGCTCTTCCTCGGGAGTGAGGTCACGCGGTTAGATCGCGATGTTCACTGCGGGCCGCCGCTCTGCTTGATAGCCGGGGTGTGGGCGGACTCGGCGGCGATCGGGAACGGCTGTTCCTTTTCGGTACCGAGGATGCCTGAGATAGCCCGAATTATGTCATCGTCGGTTCTTCATCGCTGCTACTCCTATCGCCAGAAGTACCGCCGCAAACAACTTTCAAACGTTTTGAATTTTGGAGGGGCGGATGTTATCGTAGTTAATCTCTACCTCCCTCCAATCATGTAAAATAACTGGAATTTTGTTAATGAGTGAATAATGAAATCCGTTCTAACAACAACGTGACTCCACGGTATGTTCAATTTTAAAAGCAATTTGGTTAAAGTTTTAAGCCCAGCGACAAGAACATGCAGTTTCTAGAAAGGTACGAGTTTTCGGAAAATTGGTTCGCCATTCTGTGAATAAATAACCATTTTCTTGTAAAAACTTCAGTAGTTTATTTCAGCTACATTTAAAGCTTTTAAAAACGCCATTTCAAGTTGCATTAAGTGCGAAGTAAATTTATATAGAAAGATAAAATTGAAAATCTTTTAGGTAACGTTGTGGAAAGATTTAAATGGCAATTACGGTTTATTTGCTTTACATTTATATTGTTTTGAATAGTTTAAGAGTAAGCTTCAAAACTATTGATTTAGAATTACGGGACGATTGGTGATTGCTTTGTGAATCTAAGATGAGATTATAATATACATCTATACCTCCAATTGAGTGTAAATATTGAAGCACAACGATTTACTTATAGATCATATTCTAAGTTTGTGGATTATTTGGACAATTAACAGCTTTAACACACTAATGGCGTTATAAAGTCTTAACAATTAACAATTTTCAAAAACTAGCAAGCTCAGAATGATTTTGAGCAGACAGGGCCTTTTGAGGGCCCGGTGGCGTAATCGGGAGAACGTTCGGCTTTGATGCCGTGGTACCGAGTTCAAACCGCCGTGCACCAATGGATTTTTCTATCGAAAAATGTATGTGCGCTTCTCACAGTGGCCCTCCGGTGAAGGAAAAACATCGTTAAGAAACCAACAAAACCCCCGCATGGTGGTAGGACACTATCTAGTGTCCACCTGGCCAGCTACCACCCTCAAGTTAGAAAATCTGTCACCAAACATCTAATGTGTTCCGGCAGCTATCCTTGAGAGCCAGTTCCCATTCTAGGCCTAGCGTGCTTACCATCTTCGACCGCATCATCACTTACCAATAGGTGAGATAGTGGTCAAACGCCAGCCTATAACGTATAAAAAAAAAAGGAATGAAAACAAATTTTAAGATCCTTATGTACAAAATATTATGTTAGCAATAAAGTATTTCGTATTGAAAGTTATACTAAAAGTTTACCATTTTTTTTTCTCTAATTAGTTATATTAATTATATGCCAGAAACCCTTAAGGTTCGGCCACACCGCGGCGTCCTGCGTCCAGCGGGCGCGATCTCAGTACTTTTCAATTGTGTTCTGACCCCATTTGGTGTGAACCAGTTGGTACAAATATTACTGCGCTATCCGATCGCTGCCTATATCGCGCACGCAGGACGCTGCGGTGTGTCCGTACCTTTAGAATAGCACAAGAAATAAGGATAGTTTAAAAACTAAAACAACTGTCTTCCATGCCCCGCGAGTCAGTTTCACTAGCAAGTTTGAGACGTTTATCGTCATATCTCTGGAGGTACTTATCAAGATCTCGATAAAATTACAATTGCACCACCTCGGAATCGTACCCTACCGATAACAAAAAGAATCATTCGAATCGGCTCACAATTGACGGAGTAATCGCGTAACATATATACAAAAAAACATACAGATGAATTAAAAACCTCCTCCTTTTTGGAAGTCGGTTTAAAATGGAGTTCAAAGGGAAATAATTAATAAACCCACTGATCGTTTTATTAAGATGGACTGGTATCAAAGCTATACGACTTCAAAAATATTAACATATGTTTATTATATTGCTTTTTATTCCACAGTTTTTTAACTGACTCTGCGGTGATACTAAATACACAATATTATTATGAAACCGACTAATGCAAAGTATCTTTAGGTCATGTTGTATATTATCAACTTTATGCCGAAGCGTTAATTTTATTATCTGAGAGATCGATCTTGACGACTTGCAAGCATCACTTCTTTTAGTGTCGCGGACACTCGCCGTTGTCGTCGTATTCATGTCTTTAAAATATATAAAATATCCCACCAAAAACATTTTCATGCAAAATGTTGCCAAAACGAGACCATGCGGCTCGCATTGTCAAAAAGTTATCAGATCTCATTTAAAGCCAAGCTTCTAACTCTACACGCCCTAACTGTACAAACTCTAACTTCACGAGCTCTACACCTTAGTGAAAATATGTGGCTTGGCCATTTCGTTACTACAAGAACTATTTGTATAACAGAAAAATAATGAGCTATAAATAAATAATGTTCACCTTAGGTGAATGTAATGTATAGTAAAACGTCGTAGGTAATATTAGAGGTCAGTGGTCCTCGACATAAGAAGAATGACATATCAATCATGTTTACGTTCCTTTGTTCATAGTTACATGAGCCACGAGCCACGAGCCCACGGAGGCTGCATTTAAAAGTTCTTTGCTTAGATAATCCTTAGATCATCACTCGTCTAGATCCCGTATTAAACGCATGGAACGTCCTAAGTAATATATTTCATAAATGGTAGATAATCTTTTCAACTACGTCAGTGTTAATACTTAAACAACTGTTAATTTGTCCATTTCATAGAACATGCAATTTGAAAGAAATAACATGCTATTGTTTGATCACTATTTTATGACGCGGCTTTAAGAAAAATACACACTTGTAATTTATACATTTCTAGATGGTTTGTATGTATGGGCAAATATATAATAAGAAAATTCTAGTTATAACAAAACCCAACATACCAATGACATGTTTAGTCTTCAGAATTTAATCTCTGGATCTAATCTTCGTCGTTTCGTGTAGAAATATTTTGCAACCTAGGTCGACAATAAAACGGTCACGCTAACACGGTTCTTACGAACGCTGCGTTAACAGAAATAGATATAAGAAAAGATTTTTAAAGAAAGTTATACAACCTATAAAAAGTCCGCGATTACTATCTCTTATAGTTCATCATCATCATCATCATCAGCCTATATTAGTCCACAGCTGGATATAGGTCTCTCCAATTACACGTCACTAAGCACCATTTTCGGCTACTCTCATCCGGCTATTTGCCTTGCGACACCTTGCGAAGATCATCGCTCCACCTAGTCTGAGGGCGTCCTACACTACGTTTGCCGATTCGCGGTCTCCCCTCAAAAACTCTCTTGTCTCTTTTAGTTGACCCAGGGTAATTTTTTTAATAAAAAAATTACATACTTTCTCATATTTTTTTTATTTCAAGCGATGATGTGGTCGATAACGGTTAATACGCTAGACATATAATAAGATCGTTTAAAAAACTAAAAAGAACCAACTTCAATGCCGCGCTATTAATTTTCAGTACCAATTTTGAGGTGTTTATCTCCATATCTCTGGAGATACTTACCAGACCTCAATAAAATTACCATGATACTACACCTGGGATATCTCCTTTCCAACAAAAAAAGAATAATCGAAATCGGTTCATAAACGACGAAATTATCCGCGAACAAACATAAAAAAAAAACATATATACGGTCGAATTGAGAAACTTCCTCCTTTTTTTGAAGTCGGTTAAAAATGGTCTGTCTTTCAAAGGTTGTGCTATCAGTACCACGCAACGCTAGTTTTTGTGTCTGATACGCTAGTTTGACTACTAAGTAAACACGTCTAGGATTTGAACCAGTGACCTCCGGGTTCGAAGTCAAGGTATCTTTTCTTTACGCCAACAGGCCGTCTGACTTATAAAATACATTTTAACCGTGCGGAGCCGGGTTGCTACTATTCAACATATAAAGCGGCAAATAAACCAAATTTACAAAATGGTTCGTAGCGCTACGAGCTACACCGTAGCTTGTAGACATACTACGAGAATAAGCTTATTTTGCGGTGTCGTTTATGTCACCACATTTTTCCTGACGCAATTTTTCGCGAAAATATTATGGGAGTAAACACGTTATGTCAGAAGCTCAAGAAAATTACCGCACCATTTCTATAATGCGTAATATTAACGCCATTGTGTATTTATGGCAGATCATAAACATATTATAAGTTTCCTTATTTGTATTATGTCAGGCTACACGGTGATGTCAATTAACTACTTAATTACTTATACATTAATTAATTACTTAATTACATTATTATAATCATCTAGACTTAATATTATATAGAACGTTTATAACTCTGTCACTCTGTCGGATTGTTACCTAATCGCGTCCAAATGGACGAACCGATTTTACTGAAATTTAACAAGAAGAAACTTTATAATATGAGGATGAACATGGCTACTTTTTGTGAAAATAAAATAGTGATTTTTAAACGTAACTTATATTACTCGGAGCACACAAATTTTAATGTTTATTGATATAACTTTATATTGATATAACTCCTACTGTACGTGAACGAAGTTGTGGGTATCTGATAGTTATTTCAGCATTTTATAAGCTAGTACACACATATTTATAAAGTTAAGTATAGTTATTTATAAAGTTAAGTTAAGTAATTAGAGGAAAGAATGGTAATTTGGTATACTGCAGGTAATTTGAAATAGGAGAGTTTCTCAGAAACTAGTAGTGCCAACTCAGTTTAAAGGCCGTGAAATATCAAAGATTGACGCCATTAGTCGATATGTTTATACGATTAATCCGCCAAATTTCCACGATGGCGATCAGAGATCAAATTGTGAAGTAGTGTGTTAGACTGAAGGTAATTTGGAATACCAAAAGGGTATTCCAAATAATTTTCAGTAAAGTTACGGACCGACTAAGCTGCTGTTTAGGATATACCTAAGTTTAAGATTTTCTTTAAATCAATGGCGTAATAATATCCTACATATCTAAGTTAGCGTTGTTATTATAATATAAAGTACCTCTATTCAAAAATACCTGTACCACATGTACGAATACTGAATTCTGCCATTTTACGTTCAACCTAAAATTTTACCTTGTGGTGATGTTTAGTTGTTTTTGATAGTTTGCAGATAGATTATTCTAAATTTTTATATTTTCTATTCTTATTATATATATATATATATATATATATATATATATTTCTATGTATATATTATTATATATAGTTTATTCATTCTGCTTCAATTTAATAATATTTTTAAATCTTTAATCCAACAAAATTAAATAAAACAAAATGGTATGCCAAATTACCTGTCTTTCCTCCATGAAATTTCGTAAAAAAATGTAAAACGATATGTAATTTTAAACAGACTGTACATAGGGCGTAATAAATAATCTCAGTAGGTAGTCTTAAGCAGTGTGTAGTAGCGTTAAGGTACGACCACAACGCGGCGTCCTGCGTCCGCGTGCGCGTTTGCGATCTGATTTTCAATCGTCTTCAGATCTGATCGCCGCAGATCGCGTTTGGTGTAAACCAGTCAGTACAAATACTACTGCACTGTCTGATCACCACCTAAATCAAACATTTCTCGTGAAATTTTATAAGCCGGTTTGATTATGGAATTTTATATCAATTTAATTTTAGGGCATATTCTTCCCAGTGAGCCGAAGATTGGGCAAGGTGGCGTGTCTTGAGGGAGGCCTACGTACAGCAGTGGACTGTCGCTGGCTGATTATGAATGAATGTCAATCAATACAGGCGCCGAAGTAGCGGTATATATGTATATATAGCAGCATGTCCACAGCATGATCGGCACCGGGCGACGTCATCCCGGCCGCCGATATTTCGAGTAGATCGGCGCGACCGCTAGAATCCGGCCAGATATTTTGACGGGCCGATGTGCCGGCATTGGCTCGCAATACAAAACACGTTTGATCTTGTCCACACACTGCCGGCGCCCGGCGCCGTTCGATAGGTTTTTTTTATCTGTGGTTGTTTGTTTTATTTCTATGGAAACGCATCTGCCACGCATGACAGCTAGAAGAAACAGAACCATGGGAATCGGTGGCGGTGGACAAACGATCGCTGGCACAATATTTTCAAACCAGCCCGAAAAAATCTCAGTGCCGGTGACGTACCGGTGCCGTTGCTGTGGACAAACGCTCTTATTAGATGCAATTTTTTTGTCCAAACAACTTTTTCATCCGAAAAACTTTTAGGGGGTTGTTATTTAGTTTTATGCCATATAAAAACAGACTATTTAAGTTACTGCATACAACAACTCATAGAGTATATAAAGGTTCATAGAAAAACACACCTAAATAATATGTAATTCTCCAGCCGCGGTGAACCATAGTAAAAGAAGCGATTCCAATCAAGGAAGATTAGAGGTTCCCCGTCCATTGAGGCTGAACGTGTGTACTTTCTGTTTACAAAAAGGATATTAATAGCGATATTTCCGTAGCATCCTTATTGAATTACTTGTTATTTTACTTCGAAAAGGGTTGATTTGTGCTCTAGACTCAAAACGAAATAATACACATTGATTTTTTGAAATTATATCATAAGGGCAGATACCGTTGTAGATACAGTAATAATACCTTCTAAAGAGAATGTGAATGAGAATGTAAAATTTGGTGAAAATGTATAAAATGTTGACAAAATTTTAAGCAGCATTCTCAGTATGAAAAAAAAATACAGTGAGTACGATGATGGGTAAATACAGAAAATCTTTATTGACGCCATTCGATGCAGTTTTTTATAAGGATCTAAACACTTATAGAAAATAATATAATAATATATACAAGTATTAGCGCAAAATGTTAAAAGTTAAATTTGGGGTACTCTGAAATAAAAAAAGTGTTGGATTATTGAACAAAGGTATGTATTTAACAATATAAACACATATTAAAAATAATAATTGACAGAAGATTTTTTCAGTAGAAGTTATAGCGCAAAATGTTATATGTTAAGTGGCGCGGTGAATTTTATATTCAGACGGAAGGTGTGGCCATGGGTTCTCCTATAGCTTCAGTAGTTGCGAATATTTTTTTGAAGTGGTTCGAGACATCGGCACTACACGACATATCCTTCAGACCGAGATACTGGTTGCGATATGTGGATGACGTGTTTGCTATTTTACATAAAGACCATGTAACACCCTTATTAGAACATCTAAATAGCAAACATCCGACGATCACTTTCACTGTCGAACGAGAAATAGAGGGCGCGTTGCCGTTTCTTGACGTGTTACTCAAGCGGCAACGGAATGGACATCTCTCACACACAGTGTACCGCAAGAGTACGCATACAGACCGGTACTTGAGAGCTGACTCCCATCGCCATCCCGCCCATCTAGCGTCGTTGCCTCGGACACTTATCAACAGAGCGCTGAGATTATGTGACCCACAACATATAGACACGGAACTCGCGCATGTGAAGGCGGTGTTAGAGGCAAACGGATACAGCTGGAAGCAGAGTAATCGGATTGCAAACAACTCCACAAAGTCCCGAATAACATCGGTTGAGAGAACAGTAACGTACCTACCATACGTCAAGGTGGTCACGGACAAAATCGGACACATGTTACGCCGAAGATATAGCATCAAAACGATATTCCGCCCCCCTCTCGGGTCAGGCAACTGTTGCGCTCTCCAAAGGATAAGGATCCCTTAGGAGCTCCTGGGGTCTACGTCGTTCCCTGCGACTGTGGTGCAAGCTATGTAGGCGAGACCAGAAGAAACGTGTCCACAAGACTCAGAGAACACATTGCTTCCATGAAGAACGTGGACAGCGGCAGCTCGGCGGTGACAGAGCACGCTCTCACATCTGGGACGACGCACTACATCAGATTTGACAAGGCACGGATTTTGGCGCGAGAAAAGCACTTTGTGTCCCGCAAAATCCGAGAAGCCATTGAGATTAGTCGTCGTCGTAACTTCAACAGAGACAGAGGGTGGTACCTGTCACATACGTGGAAAACCGTTCTTCATGGAAAGCACGTCACCAGTGGCAACAGTGAGGAGGACACCTTGAGTTCCGTCTGCCGGTTAGATGTGGTTTCGTCTGAAGAAAACAGCAGTGATGAAGACGAAGCCCTCCAACCTAATCCCGCGCCTCCACTATGTACACCGCATCATCACCCCCCACCAACACCAATTGGATTCGTTTACATATATATTCTAACTAGTACATAGGAAATTATACAGAAAGTATTTCAATCAGAGGAAATATCCATAGATAGTTATAAGCGATTTTCATGTTTAGATAAAAATACCTAACTTCTCGTAAAAAAATGTTGGATTATTGTAAATCTGTAGTCTATAATACCTAATTTCATCACATGCCAACTTTCATTGACGGGAGAATTTTTCGGAAGTCTCCATACAACAAATATCCTCGTTGACCGGACTATCAAGTAAATCTACTGAGTTTAGATTATTAAACCGATCAAATACGAGTTGTACCTACGGCCGTCCACGGTTTCAAACTAACAAACTGTAAAAATGTACAAAATTGATTTTTAAGCATTTCGATTAACCTAGTAAAAGTTAATCTTTGCTTAACTAAATTAAAGTAAGAAGAGTGACTAAGGTAAATATACTAAGGTAAGCTGCTACGACAAATTAAATTAAAGTTCAGCTCAGATCCTTCAGCATCACAGCAAAGTTGTGATTTTATCGGTTTCCTAACGAAACTAGTCTGTAAGCAAACCTTGCTCACTGCACAGATTAATTAGTTTACCTACAACTTGAAATGTTGTCAGCAATCACAACTATTTCTACTTTTTAAAGGCCCAGGTCATTTTGAGGGCCCACTGGTGTAGTGAGAGAATGGTCGGCTTTGAAGCCAGAGGTACCGAGTTCAATCCCCGCCGTGCACCAATGGATTTTTCTATCGACAAATGTATGTGCGCTTTTTACAGTGGCCCTCCGGTGAAGGTAAAACATCATTAAGACAACCCCAACTCCCACATGGTTGGACTAGGTAGGACACTATCTAGTGTCCGCCTGTCCAGCTACCAGCCTCAAGTTAAAAAATCTGTCGCCAAACATCGAATGTGTTCCAGCAGCTATCATTGAGAGCTAGTTCCCATTCTAGCGTACTACAATTCTCGACCGCATCATCACTTACCGATAAGTGAGTTACGGTACGGATACACCGCAGCGTCCTGCATGTGCGATCTAGGCAACGATCAGATAGCGCAGTAGTATTTGTACCGACTTGTTCACACCAAACGCGATCAGAAAACAATGAAAAAGTACTTAGATCGCGCCCACAGATCACAGGACGCCGCGGTGTGGCCGTACCTTAGTGGTTAAACGCTTCCTATATGATATAAAAAAAATAAAAACAACAATAAATTTAAATAACCCCTTAATAGATACATTAGAAAAAGTGTTAATATACATTCTTAGTTATATTCTAATATATATATTAAAATATAATAAATAAAGTTAAAATCAAATTACTTAATCAAATCAAATAAGTTATAAGTCTAGATTATAATAGCAGTGAGGTATCGACGTTGAGTAGACAAATCACGATTAAAGAAAAATAAATAAATAAAATACACTACATCTAGAATAAGGTGTGGTTAGATTTAGTTAAAAAACTTACACTATGAGCTGGCAAACCTCGCGAATCTGTTTTTGCATTACATTAATCTGAATAAATGTTCACCGCGAACTTTAAAACAAAAGGACAGCCCCGACCCCTTGAAGTTTGGATCCTAACAACTTCAGCTACTTAAAATGAAATAGAAGTTCGGACAAAAAAAATTGCGTCTTTATAAGGGTAACAAAAATGTTTAGACACCTTTTTAAAGATACATACATACATAAAATCACGCCTTTTTCCCGTTGAGGTAGGCAGAGACTACTTCTTTCCATATGCTGTGATCCTGACATACCTCCTGAGATACGTCTTTCGCCTCTTCCACTTTCATGAGTGCTTTCATCTTCAGATACGGCTGAAATATGATTTTTGTACGTGATCAAGTTCCAAATCTCGGCTATTTTGAAAAAAATCCAAAAAACTTCATCAATTTTTTTTTGTAATTATTGAATCTGCTTACAAAATTTCACGAGAATCGATTAAAAATGCGTCATGTCAAGGACAATATTCGGACATTCGGACATACGAAATTTTTTTACCCAAGCTGAAACGATGACAATACAATACAATACAATACAAAAACTCTTTATTGATTACCAATTAAACAAATTGTACAAAAAACCAAACAATAAAATAAAATATATCTGAATGGCAACACAATCGGCGGTCTTATCGCTTGAAACAATTTTTTCCAGACAACCTAGTATGGAAAAAAATAAAATAAAAACAAAACATGGCGGTAGCGTACAATTTATAACTGAAATAGATAAAAATAGAATAAGTAAATAATAGACATACACAAAATATTATATACAATACAATAATAATAATATAATATACTTATACATACACATACATACAACCTATATATTAGATCAAATAATATTATTATATTACAGCAGTGTGGTACTTTTAGCTTTGTTCGGACAAATAATGAGATTTTACCATTGTGATGACCTTCGTTTTGCTTGGTCATAATGATTTGATTATACAATTTAAATGCGCCGGAAATATAAAAGGCTGCAAATACGATATAGTGTAGAGAAAATTACATTATGCTCCAATTTGAACTGATTTTGATATAACGTTTTTATAAATCGTTCATCACAGATCTCATGTCATGAATCTGTTATCGCTACACACATTCGTCGAATAATTCACACATCAATAATCACAATCAGTTTTGTTTATATCTGACTGATCTTCCTGACTGACTGATTGTCTCACCTGATGGTAAGTAAAGATGCAGTCTAAAAGGAATAGAGCTTGTCTGGAGTTGAAAAATGACAGTAAGACAAAACTTTGAACTAGAGATCTACTAGGATAAACTGACCCGCCCCTCCAAAATTTAAAACGTTTGAAAGTATTAGTGAAAGTATTTACAACGCACCACCACGCATGTGTGCGTACTGCTACTGAACACGAATCATTGCAACTACATACAAACTCTTTCATAAGGATGTGACTACACACATTAAAACAGTAATTTGGAGGGGCGGGCCATGTTATTGTAGTAGATCTAGAGCCTTTAGTTCAACTATCCTAAACCGTCTTCCAAACTAGCTAAAACCAAAAATCATGAGAGCTTCTTTCGCGTAACGTATCGATGGCTTAACTTTTAACCGAGAGATCACCGGTTCAAATCCCAGCACGAGTGTTCGTCCACAGCTGGTAGGAGCATATTTTATCGATTTTTCGCCTGACTTGCTACCAAAAAAGTAACTTGCCACCATCAAGGAGAAAATCTGCCGCCATAACCTTACGGTGTTCAGCAGCACACAGTCCTTAAGAGTCAAATATTCTAGACCTAGCGTGTTCACCATCTTCGACCACATAATCGCTTACCACCAGGCGAGATAGTGGTCAAACGCTAGCCTTTAAGATATAATAATTCAAGATTGTTTACAAAACGAAAAAACGGACTTCACATGCCGCGATAATGAAAATATCCACTAGTCATAATCATGTCGTCAAGGTATCAAATTTGTTTCTATTCCTTATCTCCATATCGCCGGAGATAATTGTCATATCTCGATTTTAAAAAAATGTATGGGACCAACCGCGAGGCATAATTTCTCAAACTAAAAAGTTCTGAGTTCTGAGAAACACTAAAAAAAATAACAGTCAAATAGAGAACCTCCTCCTTTTTTGTGAAGTCTGTTAAAAAATAAAAATAAAATCTTGCTGAAACACCGAAACAAGGATAAGGGGTGTTTAATTTTAATGAAGTGTAATTTGATTGTGAATGAAGCACTTTAGCACAAACGGTGGAGGTTTCAATCATCTTCCTCGTGACATGAGTCACATGTTAAGGGCGGGGGGGGGGGGGGGTATATTTTCTCCGAAAGGGTTAGCCGCCCAATCGAAATGTTGCTACCGCATGCTCCATTAATTGATGTATGTAACCTATTTAATATTTAGCTGAATTTGCAGATGTAGACATTTTAGTTAATTAGTAAATATCTAATTAACTAAATTGATAAATCCAATAAATAAGGTATTAACAAAAAATATGTTGTATTACATCAACATATGGCCGAGTTTTTTAGTGATGTACATATTGCTTTGACTTTATGTGAGGTATTTATATTCTATTTTATTAAACATTTAAATGCGTCACAGTGTGCGGGAGATATCCCGCAAACTGTGATTTTCTTGCATTGAAAAAGTTAGTTAAAATATTTATATAAAATTAATTAATTTAAAATATTATTTTTTCGTAGTAGGCATAATAAAACTGGTCTACCTGTGGTCTCCCAATTATCGTTGACATTTTGGGACACCCTGTTTGTATACCTATAAAATACAGGCTATATATATGGCACACAGGCATATATACAGGCTATGAGTACTTAAACTGATAACGATCAGTTTAAGTACTCATAGCCATATATTGACTCTTATAACTTACGCAGGCCTAGTGCCCTCAATAATTTGCAATGGCTTGAAAGGGGTACCGGGTAATGGCACTTACGCCAACAAAGATGAAGTTAAGGTTCGCGCCTATTAGATAAAATGTTCGATGCATCATCGGTTAAATGGTCGCCATGGACGCCTCCATACATAGATACTTTTTATTGTTCAAAGTTCTTCTTGAAATTCCAGTGGGATTTGCAACTCGCTCTTGAACCTTCTTAAAATAATTACCTCCGTTGACATCCTCATTTTTTTTAAATGTCTTGGCTTCTGTTGCAAGATACGCCGTCTTACAACAGAATGCTTTTATAATATGACATGACGCTTACGTCGTTTCCGCAGCCTTTGGACCGTGACGCTATACCATTTCCGTCAAATTTTACCCCAGTTAAAAAAGTTTTACTTGAAATAATAAGGATAGCTTAAGAACTAAAACAACCGACTTCAATGCCCCGCGAGTCAATTTCAGTAGCAAGTTTGAGACGTTTATCGTCATATCTCTAGAGATACTTATCAGATCTCGATGAAATTATAATGGAACCACCTCGAAAACGTACCCTACCGATTACAAAAAGGATCATTCGACTCGGTTCACAATTGACGGAGTAATCGCGTAACATACACACAAAAAAAAAGAAAAAAAAAGTCATATTGAGAACCTCCTTCTTTTTGGAAGTCGGCTGAAAATGCATTTCTATGTACACTTTACACACACAAGCATGTAAAGAGTAGTTAAGCGTCACCGTGCGCTTCGATACGTCGGTAACCTCTAACTTTGGGAATACTTGGCGGTGGTTTTAAATGTATAACTGTCACCAGGCTGTATTTCATGAACCGTGATAGTTAGTTGACATTTTCACAGATGATGTATTTCTGTTGCCGCTATAACAACAAATTCTAAAACAGAATAAAGTTAAAAATAATAGGGGGTCCCCATACAAGAGGCGTGTATTTTCGGCATTTCACGCGATTTACGAACGCTTAGTTAGGGACGTTTACCTAACGTCCCATAGATGGCGTTATATTGAAATGTCGAGCCCTAATCTATATCCCTATATAATAAAATACTGTAATGTGGTACGGAACCCTACTAGTGCGAGTCCGACTTGCACTTGGCCAGTTTATTAATTATATTAATAAAAATTCAATGCCCAGTTACAATATGAAACATTTACATAAGACCTTTCAGAAAATTGTGCGTACGCGAGATATAGCCGCTTTTTGATAGAAGTACGAATCTCACCCATGTGAGATTCGCATTTTGGCACGAGTTTCGAATCAATACCCAGCGCAATGCGGCCCACATACTTACATAGTAGTTTACACTGTCAGGTTTAACCTGCTTAATGGATTTTATCTCTATTTTATGTAAAAAAAAGTGTGAAAATCATCTGTACATTGATATTTACTTGTTGTCTGTTATATCTACTTAAGTTTAATATACATTAATTATATACATTATTATATTTTTAAAACTACCTAACTATAAACAAATAAATATACCTAATAAAAAACCATAAAAACTAAAATTTAGTCTACCAAACCACTACCAGTAGGTAAAGTTCCCAAAATGCTGGCTGTATTCCCCCGTTGAATGGCGATGCTTAGTCTCTGAGCTAAATACATTCCAGCATTTTGGTCCCGTGTCGTTTCAACCAGCCGTGTGGAAAGAACTTTGAAAATGCTGTGTGCACCCGGTCCCCACGGTCCTAGAGTCTCAACCCCAAAAGGCACAAATAGATAGCAGCTGTCTAAACCACTATATTTGCGCCTTTTGAGGTTCTCAGCTGCTTCTGCGGCCACACCAGGCTTTTTCTGTGTACCGGGAAGATGTGACGGTGCCAAAGTGTCGACGCAAGAAGCGTCCCATACCAAGGGCCGCCCCAACTTCCATGGTATCAATGTCATACCGTCAGGTCTTTTACCATCATCACGCATTAAGCCATTTGGTTCCAAAACTGCTGCGCATTTGATGGTGGTAAAAGCCCGACGGATGATGTCATTAAGGCTAGCGTGACGAGAAATCCTGCCTGCACTCTTAATGCAGGAGAGACCGTGGTGACCAAGCCGGCTGACGGCACTACCACACTGGCAGTGGTGTGGAGCACAACACTGTACGCCCAAGCGGAGAGATGTAGATACTCTGAAAGATGAGGAATCGAGCAAAGTACCTGTATTAGGCGATGGAAGAGCCTGTAGCCACAAACCTGATTCCCACTCTGCAACTGCTAAGAGACGGGCACGATCTTCCGAGCTAGAGCATGTTTGTATTAGATTTTTCCGTGTTAGCTCGCAGATCGGTCCATCCCAAAGTCTCTGTGATGATAGAGTTTTGGGAAAATCAGTGTTTGGGCAGGATAACGTCCACGCATTCTTGGCCTCGTCCATGTATGTGAGAGTCTTAGTTGTAGGTAGCGACGCTGCCAGTATTTTTTTTGAAAGCTCAGCAATGCTATGGACGGAAGACAAGAATGCGGGGAGTGCTACACCTGAAATCGACCTAACTCCTAGCCCTCCCATACGTACAGGTAAGGACGCCTGTACCTATGCTCTCTCATCCAAATTTATGTTCAAAACTGATGCCAAAGTATATTTTATTAAGTTATCTAAAGTGTTTAGGATTTCTGGGTGTTTCCAGAGCTGAGAACAGCGCACTGTATAGGTAAATTTTGGGACAAAAAGACAGAATTTAATAATAGTAAAAGCCATGTGGGTGTTAATTTTGAACAAGCGATTCGAGCATTCTGTAAAATTTTGAATTTTTTCATCAAAAAATATTTGTAAGGATTCGTCTAAGATAGGGGAACCCAATAACCGTAGTGAATATTTATCAATTATTTTTATGTTGGGTGCTATGTAGTTGATTTTTTTGATAATCGAATCTTTGGATGAAATTTTTTCCGAAATAAAAAGTTGACATTTTGAGAAATTTAGTTCCAGACCAATTGAACGAAAATCTTCTATAAGTAAAAGAAGATCGTTATAGACTGTATCTGTATCTCCACCTAATGTACCATCATCCAAGTACCACACATTCAACTTTGACTTAAGACGCTGAATGATGGGATGGATGGCAAGACCGAAAACTGCTGGTCCTAAGGGATCACCTTGCTGACATCGTACAGCAGAGCTAATTTCATTGCCAACATATGTTAATTTTGAAGGATTATTGTTGTTGTCTTAAATGATGGTGGCTTGACATTTAGTGCATCTATTACTTTAACTAGATATTATACAGAATGTTAATAAATTTTAGGGTAATGATAATAGTTTTTAGGGTTCCGTAGCCAAGGTAGCCAAGGTAGTAGACAAGGAACCCTTATAGTTTCGTCATTCGCATTTCATGAACTTTAAAGGAAAACTATAGCGGTTAAGGTAACTTTCTTAGATTAGCAGTAATAGTCGTTGAACTTGGGTGTCGGACAATTTTGTACCAAATACAAAATCCTTAGAATAAATCCTTTAAAGTGACAAAGACTAAAGTACCTAGTTGCTTTTTTATAACGGGTAAAGACTTGCATTGAATAACATGCTATTACGGAACCCTACACTGCGCGTGGCCCGACACGCACTTGGCCGGTTATTTTTAAGTTAAAATAAGCGAAAAACATGTATTTAATTGACACCTCATTTACCAAAATCCGATAAAACACGCGTAAACAGAAACTGAAAAAAACTGCCTTTCTTTATGTTTTACCAAAATAAAAGTATCAACATTTCCAAGCGCCTAAAAACGTGCAATATGTCTAACGAGCGACCAAAACCTTTTAATTTTACGATAAAACAGTACAGCAAATATTATTGATATTATTAATTATTATTTAATTTACATCACAGGTCGTAAATCGCTCGGTCCTTTGGAAGGCATTGACGGAGCCGAAGCCAATGTCAAGAGGCCCTTTTTAATATTATTACTATCTCGCCTGGCGGTAAGCAATGATGTAGATTGTCGAATATGGTGAACACGCTAGGATTAGAACACTCTGACTCTCAAGGGCTGTGTGCTGCCGGAACATTGTAAGGTTATGCATTACACAGTAAGGTTAGTATATGTGGCGGATTTTCTCCTTGAAAATATTAAGATAATTTTTGGTAGCAAGTCAGATGGAACGTCGATATAATATGCTCCTACCACCGATAGAACGTACTGTTACACAAAAATATATTGCTGAAATAGGGTTAAACTCCCTCGTCATCAATATATTTCGTATCTACACTAATATTATAAAGAGGAAAACTTTGTTTGTTTGGTTGTAATGAATAGGCTCAAAAACTACTGGACCGTTATTAAAAATTCTTTCACCATGCGAAAGCCACAATATCCACGAGTAACATAGGCTAAATTTTATTTTGGGAAAAAAAGGGTTCCGTAAGATATTTGGGTTTTAGCAAAACAACGTTTGCAGGGTCAGCTAGTATATGATATAGTCATACATTTACGAGCCTTGGTCTCTTTCTCCTCTAAATTACGCGACCTGATTCCGGACCCGGTCCTAGGCTTCCGATCAGCTTGAGGAAGAAGTCGGGTAGTCCACTACCCTAGTTTACAATATATATATAAATAACGACGTGGGAATTATATACTAAATATTATGTTTCTTTGAAGTGTCACACACTTTATATTTTTGTAAATTGTTATACACAATCTAAAACTTCATCGTACCGACGGGACTCGAATCCGCACCCCCCGGATTACACGTCCAGGTGCTCTGCCAATCAAGCCACAGTTCGATCCATCGATACGACGAAATCAGTGGATTGCATTTGTTAACCCAATTATGCATTGGTGGCGCCATCTATGACTACTTATTACGTAAGTTAATCATTCGGAAGAAATCATTACAGTTTTCAAATCGGACGAGAGATGTTGCACTGTGTAAATCAAATATTATGTTTCTTTGAAGTGTCACACCAATGCATAATGGGTTAACAAATGCAATCCACTACTTTCGTCGTATCGATGGATCGAACCGTGGCTTAATTGGCAGAGCACCTGGACGTGTATTCCGGGGGGTGCGGGTTCGAGTCCCGTCGGTACGATAAAATTTTGGATTGTGTTTAACAATTTATTATATACTAAGTTGTTCAAGTGCATACTATAAATAAAATTAATGTTTGCAACCCATAAAGTTTGTTTTTTAAAAACAACTCTCAGGTCCACACAACTGTACGTACGTACAGAACACGTATATGATAGTAGATTAACATATTAAAATATAAAATAGTACATAATGTGGTTATACATAATATGATGAAAGTCCACGTGTAGCTATAACAGGCCACCTGTCATAATGCAAGGTGACAAGGGACAGTAACAGCGGCTCTCTGAAATGCCATGTTAAATTACAAACGTTCCCCTTAAATTGAAATTTATATTTATGTAGTGGGGTCCTGTAGGTCTCGCTTCATTTGCAGAATGTGAAAATTGAAAGGCTCATATTTGCACAAAATTTAAACTTGAGAATATCAAAGTGAATTGCTTAGACTATTAATTTGTGTGTCATATAAAAATTGTATTTTACTGCGTGAGGATTTCTATTAAAGTTTTAAATTGAACATGAATTTTTAATCTACGAAGTATACATTAGTAATGAGTAGAGGAGGTGAATCGTTCTAAAAGGTTAAAAATAAAAACGGTTACTAAAATATATTACGTGACGGTATTTTTTAACTGTGAAATTAAGGATAACAAGGGTTAGTAAAAGATATTAGGTAAAGGTGGAATTTTTAACTGTAATAATGAATAATGGCTGACTAAAAGTCTGTGTTATGATCATGCTTCTTTCCATATTATATTTTTAACAAAGAGCTTATGAAAAGGCAACCCTACATCACTGTGCACTCAACCGCCTAGGCACACGATCCTTGGCTACGAAATGCGAGACTTATTGTCTGGACCCGTAGCTTTTCATGCTACGCGTACAGCTACGAAACTCTCAGCGTAACCCCTCTACGCAAGTCAGATTTGTAGAACGTGCAAACATGTTTATTTGTATCAACATTAATGACATCGCAACTCAACGACTATATTTAGAAAGTGTAGCTTTTAGACGGGCCTTTTTGCGTTTAGGGTTCCGTACCCAATGGGTGCCTGCAGGACCCTATTACTGAGACTTCGCTATCGGTCCGTCCATCTGTCACACGGTTGTATTATTCTGAACCTTAATATGTAGATACTACATTTTTGTTAAGGAGTGTATTTTATCATGACTGCTATAAAAACAAATGATAAGAATAAAAATTAAAATATCATCATCGACCAAATTATCGTTTACCACCAAAATAATAAACGATAGTCTATCAGATACAGAGATAACATAACATAACCCCTTCTTTGCGTCGGGGGTTAAAAATAAAAATAAATAAAGAACTAAGGGTGTCCCCATACAAGTAACTTTTTTTTTGCATTATGTTAGCTACTAATATTATAAATGTGAAAGTTTGTGTGTATGTGTGTTAGTTCTTTACGCTAAAACTACTCAACCGATTGAGCTAAAATTTAATATGTA
The DNA here is from genome assembly GCA_954871355.1 of Cabera pusaria. Classification (NCBI taxonomy): domain Eukaryota; kingdom Metazoa; phylum Arthropoda; class Insecta; order Lepidoptera; family Geometridae; genus Cabera; species Cabera pusaria. The sequence continues at coordinate 34,023,338 of OX940885.1, read as the reverse complement.
GATAGCCTAGACCCTGGAATAACACACGGGGTACTTTCCTCCCAAAATTTTTACGGGAACGATATCTACGCGGGTAAAACCGCTGGGCACAGCTTGTTATATATAAAGTCCAAGACAAACTTAGGCATTTATTCAGTACTAGCAGCCCGCCCCGGCTTCGCACGGGTAGAACATATATGCCTACAAAATTTGCATCAGTTTGTTGCATCGAATATAAAATATGAACATAGTTAACAATCATCGTCATATTTCATCCAATTTACACAAAACCTTAACGAATTATGCACCTAAACCTTCCTCATAAACACTCTGGCTATTGGTGAAAACCGCATGATTATCTGTTCAGAAGCTATTGAGATTATTTCGAACAGACAGACAGACGCAGTGATGGAGATTGTTTTATAATAATTACGTAGTGATATTGGACGGCCCTTTGGCGTAAAGGATAGTTACCCTGATTCTGACCCGAGGGTCGTTGGTTCTAATCCTAGCTATATACCTACCAATGAAAGTTTTATGTGCATTCATGAATCATGGGTTTTCGTGGGATCATTAAATTTAAAAATAATTAAGATAGTTTAAAAATTAAAACAACTGACTTCAATGCCCCGCGAGTCAATTTCAATAGCAAGTTTGAGACGTTTATCGTCATATCTCTGTTAAGTCAAGTCAAAGCATTTATTCAGTATATGGGCAAATTAAAAATTTGCACTTACACACGTCAAATTACATTAAACAGATCATATTCTATAAAAATTATTATAGATATAACAGAAACATAACTTATTGCTTTGAATTTACAAAAAAAAAAGGTATTGAGCCATTCAGCTTTCATCTAGATGTCGAACGTCACACTTAAAACACATGTTTAATTCCCCTGATTAATCTAGGGTTGCCAACCGTACTATTACATGCACCCGCAACCCAGTGCATGTTTCAGTACTTCAGACAATTTTTATCCAAAAAACTGTGAAATAATGAAACATAATAAATAAATAAAACGCAGACTAATTGCAGTACAAATCATATTCCGAATGGAACTGATTGTCCGTCTTTCAGCTGCATAATACCGTCTTAAGAGACAACCCTAGATCTGCAAACAAAAGATGAAAACTGATTGACTGTTGAATCTACTGGTGTTTCGGAAGTACTCCCATCAGATAAGAAACACCAAGAAACTCTATGGGGCTTGTCACTTATTTTAATTCATTTTTTTTAATTCATATTAAATATTTTTTTAAATTTACAACAAATAATTATGTTATCGTACAATTTATATTATATCTTGGAGCTTGGGGCATACAGGCCAAGCATTTTTGTCATTCATGTAGTCATTTAATGTATAGTACGATTTCTTCATTAAATTGGATTTTACAAAAGTTTAAAATCTGCTCATAGACAGTTGATCAATATCTTTAGGAAGTTTATTATAAAATCGTATACAGTTCCCCAAAATAGAACCACTAACTTTCCACAACCTGATTGTTGAACCTGAAAATTGAGGTAAAATTAATCTATTTTTGTGTCTTGTATTGAAATTATGTACATTGGACCTCTTATCATAATCATTCAATTTTTTGCGTACATACATAATATTTTCATATATATATATATTGACATGCCACTGTGAGAATTTTAATCTCCTTAAATGTTTCACGAAGTGAGTCTCGCGACTTCATGGTATATATAGATCGAATAGCTCTTTTTTGTAAAACAAATATAGATTGGATTTCGGCGGCTTTCCCCCACAATAAAATGCCATAAGACATTATACTGTGGAAGTAGCTAAAGTAAACCAATCTAGCAGTGGATTCGTCAGTCAAGTTTCTAATTTTACGTACTGCGTATGCAGCGGAGCTCAATCTAACTGCTAGAGCCGATATTTGAGAACCCCTCTGTAGCTTTGAATCCAGGGTGATGCCCAAGAATGTAGCGGATTCAACAAATTCTAGTGGTACATAGTTTATTAATATCCTGCTATTAATGACACCTTTTCTTAGATTTGGCAGCGAGAATTTAAATCATTTAGTTTTTTTGGCGTTTAGTAATAAGTTATTGGTTTTAAACCAATTCAAAACCTGTGTGATTGATTTGTTAACATCGTCAAATTTAGGCGCAATCCTATCTATTTTTAATATTAAGGATGTATCATCCGCGAACAAAACAATGTCACATAAGTTTTGCACGACAGACGGCAAGTCTATACTAATAATATTATAAAGAGAGAACATTTGTATTTTTGTATGTTTGTAATGAGTAAGCTCAAAAACTACTGAACCGTATTTAAAAAATTCTTTCACTAATACATAGAATGGCCTTTCGGAATGAAAATAGGCTATATATTATCCCGTTTAAATCAAAGGTACATTCGTGGAGACCTAATTTGCAACCTAAGTCGGCAAATAAACGGTCGAAAAAACACGTTTCTGACGAAGGCTGCTTAATTGAAAATAGATAGAAGAATATTTTCTATGCAAGAGTTGTACAACTTAATAAGACCTACAAAAAAGTCCGCGATAGCATATGTCTATCTCTTAAGATTGACTCACAGTAACCATTTTAATCTAAAAATGTTTGTTAAAAATATTACATTCAAAGGCTATTTTCAAGTATATAGTATTAATCCTTATCCAAATAATTACGTTAATTCGCTTGGCCACATATTATAGATTAAAATTGTCCTTTACAGTATATAATTCAAATGAAAACTCTAGAAGATATCACGAATTTCACAAACACGCATCGCAAAAATAATAAAATATTTGCAGTGAAACCACAGATTAGGTCATATTTACTACGAAAATATTATTATAAGCTTAGCTATGCTGTAGATCCCCACCGATCACAATCAATTTGAAGTCAATATAGTATAATAATATGATCTATTGTATAAAATATTATTCATCTATATATATATATATATATATAATATAATATAATATAATATAATATAATATAATATAATATAATATAATATAATATAATATAATATAATATAATATAATATAATATAATATAATATAATATAATATAATATAATATAATATAATATAATATTTTAAACCACCCCGACTGATCTATGTATAATAGCTTTTTCCAATGACTCTAAACACGACATTTAAAATCTGAGCTGTAAGTTGGTGAGGATTTGAGTATTCTGTAGAGTCCAGGAGGCTTCCATGTTCTTACAATATCGTTGAAGAAGAAGATTTTCGAATTGATCAGACCTATGAAAGTTGATTTCATAGCGCAATTAACTAGAAAAAAGCTCATAATTTTATAACGATTGAACGAATTTTCATGAATCAAAGCTAAGAAAAATCTCGATGAAGACATCTATCAAACAAAAAAAAACTATCAATAATAAAAACAAAATCGGTTCATCCGGTTAGGTGCTAAGATGCTACAGACAGACACACAGATACACACGTTAAACGTATATTACCCCTACATTTTGCGTCGGGGAACGCCGTAAGGTTACGGCGGCAGATGTACTCCTTGGTGGTAAGCTACTTTATGGTAGATTTAATGATTCCACTACCACTGTAAGAAAACTCATGATTCATGAATGCACTTAAAATTTCATTGGTAGGTATATAGCTAGGATTAGAACCAACGACCGTCGGGTCAGAATCAGGGTAACTATCCTTTACGCCAAAGGGCCGTCCAATATCAATACGTAAGTAATATAAAACAAAGTTCATCACTGCGTCTGTCTGTCTGTTCGCAATAATCTCAATAGCTACTGAACGGATTATCATGCGGTTTTCACCAATAGCCAGAGTGTTTATGAGGAAGGTTTAGGTGCATAATTCGTTAAGGTTTTGTGTAATTTAATATGACGATGGTTGTTAAATATGTTCATATTTTATATTCAATGCAACAAACTGATGCAAATTTTGTAGGCATATATGTTCTACCCGTGCGAAGCCGGGGTGGGCTGCTAGTCATTAATATAAACTAGAAATAAAAATGGTCCTAAGATCGATCCCTGCGGAACTCCCATTTTTATGAGGGATCCAGATGACCTGACGCCATTGACAACCATCTGTATTCTATTACAGAGGTAGGATGAGACCAGATCAAGTGCTTTTCCGTTAACGCCGTAGTGTTTTTCAGACGCAATCAAACGCTTTAGATAAGTCACAGAAAACGCCGATAGCATCTTGTGCTTTCTCCCAGGCATCAAATATATGTTTAAGAAGATCTATTCCAGCATCAGTACTGGAACGCCCCTTAGTGAAGCCATATTATTTGTGATTTAAAAGATGATTAATATTAAAATGTACCAAAAGCTGGTCTAAAATAACTTTTTCAAAAACTTTACTGAGCGCCGGTAATATAGAGATTGGTCTATAGTTTGTGTTCACTGATTTGAATAGGGGAATTAATTTACTTTTTTTCATTACATCAGGAAAGACACCTTCATCGACGCATCTGTTAAAAATAAACGCTAAGTGAGGGCTAATTACATTAATAATATAACTAAGTACTTTGGTTGACATACCCCACAGATCCTCGGTTTTCTTTTGATTGAGCATTTTAAACGTTTTGATAATTGATATTGAAGTTATGTGTCAGAACTCAAACATAGAATCACATTCATTCACACACTTTGATACTAAAACAAAAGCATCCTTAGGAGAAGAGTTTAAAGGCTGAGTAGTAATAATAGGTACTTGTGAGAAGAACTCAACAAATGTGTTAGCGACATCATTATTTTCTATGATTAATTTATTATTAACTTTTAACATAATTTTACCGTCCCTCTGCTTAATTTTTCCAGTTTCTGTATTAATTACTTTCCATGTTGATTTTATTTTGTCATCGGCATGCTTAATTTTTCTAATTTTCCTTTGAATGTAATATTTTTTAATAAACATTTTTAGATTAAAATGGTTACTGTGAGTCAATCTTAAGAGATAGACATATGCTATCGCGGACTTTTTTGTAGGTCTTATTAAGTTGTACAACTCTTGCATAGAAAATATTCTTCTATCTATTTTCAATTAAGCAGCGTTCGTAAGAAACGTGTATTTTCGACCGTTTATTTGCCGACTTAGGTTGCAAATTAGGTCTCCACGAATGTACCTTTGATTTAAACGGGATAATATATAGACTATTTTCATTCCGAAAGTCCATTCTATATATTAGTGAAAGAATTTTTTTAATCGGTTCAGTAGTTTTTGAGTTTACTCATTACAAACATACAAAAATACAAATTTTCTCTCCTTATAATATTAGTATAGATATAGATAGATCATATTATTATACTATATTGACTTCAAATTAATTGCGATCGGTGGGGATCTACAGAAAAGTTAAGCTTATAATAATAGTTTCGTAGTAACTATGACCTATTCTGTGGTTTGACTGCAAATATTTTATTAATTTTGCGATGCGTGTATGTGAAATCCGTGATATCTTCTAGGTCTATCTTAATCTATAATATGTGGCCAAGCTAATTAACGTAATTATTTGGATAAGGATTAATACTATATATTTGAAAATAGCCCTGGGAGTTATGTAATATTTTTTAACAAAAAATTAAAGATTAAAATGGTTACTGTGAGTCAACCTTAAGAGATAGACATATGCTGTCGCGGACTTTTTTGTAGGTCTTATTAAGTTGTACAACTCTTTCATAGAAAATATTCTTCCATCTGTTTTCAATTGAGCAGCGTTCGTAAGAAACGGTTTTTTCGACCGTTTTTTTGTCGACTTAGGTTGCAAATTAGAGTTCATCGAATGTACCTTTGATTTAAACGGCATAATATATAGCCTTTTTTCATTCCGAAAGTCCATTCTATATATTAGTGAAAGAATTTTTTAAATCGGTCCAGTAGTTTTTGAGCCAAATCATTACAAACATACAATAATACAAAAATACAAATGTTCTCTCTTTATAATATTAGTATAGATAATATGGGCAAATCAAAAATTGTATCAATGGTAATTGTTATATTAAAAATTATAAAAAAAATATAATAAAAATTAAGATCGTTTAAAAACTAAAAGAACCGACATCAAACGCCGCGCTAGTCAAAGTCGCCAGTAGACGTATTAACTATTACATAGTCTGTGTTGGTAGTTAGTAGTATGTCGTCGAGATAAGTAAATGCATCGTAATACAAATGTTGATATATTAAAAACGGCTCGGCTAATTTCGTTAACATTTAAATGGGACCACCGGGAAGGGTACCCTTCGAAACGAAAAAATAATTTTTTAAATCGGTTCAGGCATCTTCGAGTAATCGGTGATCATACATTAAAACAAATATTCCGACGAATTGAGAACCTCCTCCTTTTTAGTAGAAGTCGGTTTAAAACATAAAACAAAGTAATGAGCCATTTAACCTTCATCCAAACGTCGACCGTCACACTTAAAAAAATATTTCATTATACATTTGAGAGCAATGAAAGCGGTTCGGTGATAAAAAGCGATAACTTTTAAAATATTTTAGCAACCCTTTTAAAATAAAAACTATATTAAAGTTTATGTTATTACAAATGTAAGAAGAAGTAAATTCTTTTAATTTTTTTTGTATATAGAAAACGACAAACAAAATTAAGACTATTTAATAAATGGAATTCTAGTGAAAACCGACCCGTATAACAGCCGTATAACAGCCGTATTAACAGCTCGTGATTGCAATAAGTACTATATATTAAAACAGATATATATATATATATATATATATATATATATATCTTTTATATCTCTATATCCCTAATAACTCTGTGACGCTACGCTCACTTTCTATCACATAGATTGTTATATGTTTACATCTCCCTTATTCTAACTCCGTGACGCTCTCTTTTTAACGCATGTAGAGTATTATATGCATCTCGCTTACTCTAACTCCTTTACGATCTCTTTTTAACGCAGGGTATGTTATATGGTTACATCCCGCTTACTCTAACTCCGCGAAATAAGTTGTTGCGTTGAAGATATAAAAGAGTTAAAGAGATGATGGTGAAATGTAAGATATACGGATATAATCTTTGGTTTAAGGAGATATATCTCTTTTAAGTTAATCACTCCTGAGTTACACACGTCTAATGGCAAGCTTATTTCAAAATTCTCGTCCCTAATAATTTGAGTTCAGGTACTACATTCACGCTGCAAAATGTTTGCATATTTTCCACAGAATACTAGACTTCCATATATTCTTGGTTTCAAGATGTTCCACGATCATACATCTAGTCTTAAAGTAAAGTTAGAATATAAAGATAAATAGATAAAAGTTCATGGAAACGTATTACTTAAAAAAAATTGTTACAATTTTTATCCAAAAAATTGTCTGAAGTAATGAAACATACCATTGGGTTGAGGGTGCACGTAATAACGGTTGGCAACCCTACATTAATCAGGGGAATTAAATATTTGTTTTAAGTGTGACGTTTGACGTTTAAATGAATACTGAATGGCTCATTATTTTGTTTATTTTTATTCAAAGCAATAAATTATGTTATTGTTATTTAGAATAATTATGATTGATATGATCTATTTAATGTTATTTGACGTGTGTAAGTGCAGATTTTTAATTTGCCCATATACTGAATAAATGCTTTGACTTTTGACTTGATTGCAAGTTGGAGAATTTTTATTATACTATATTTGGACTGAATGTATGTTTATCTAGGTTTAACGTGTCTCTCAAAAATGTTTGAGGCAAGTACTCATTATCAAAAAGTGTGAAAGCCTTTGTCAAGAAGCTAATGTTGTATTATTATGTGTAAAATTATATAAAACAAATGTGGCCAAGATTTGAAAGGATATTTTTATTATATTTGGTACAGCAGTACCATACGTTTTTTTTTAAATTATGGTGCGCAGAGGATGTCGCGAAAGCATGCAACACCATATGGCATTACATTCTAATACATAAATTAAGATCGTTTAAAAATAAAAAAGAACCGACTTCAAACGTCGCGCTTGTCAAAGTAGCCAGTAGACGCAGTAACTATTATATAACCTATGCCAGTAGTTAGTAGTTCTTATGTCGTCAAGATAAATCAATGCATCGTTATACAAATGTTGATATTTTAACAACGGCTCGGCCGTTTTCGTTAAAATGTTAAATGAAAAAAATGGTAATGGTAACCTTTGAAACGAAAAAAAAAACTGGCCAAGTGCAAGTCGGACTCGTACTCGTAGGGTTCCGTAACACAGTTAAATATTCCATAACTATGATTTTTCGCAACTACAAAATTAACTTTGTTTTTCATAGTGCTTGTATGAAAAACAAAGTTATCTTTGCGGTCGCCATATCTCTAAAACTGCTGACTTTATCTCGTTCAAACCAATTTTCGTTGTTAGTTTTTATTGAGATCTACAGCATATATTTTTTTAGATTTTTCACTCTCATACTTTAAAAGTTAGAGGGGGGAGGGGGGGACACACATTTTACCACTTTAGACGCGCCTATCTTTCAAATGATTGACTTTGAGAAAAAATGATTTTAGAAACCTCAATGTCATTTTTGAAGACCTATCCATAGACACCCCACACGTATAGGTTTGAAGAAACAATTTTTTTTGGTTTCAGTTCCATGTATGAGATGCCTTGGATGGATCCCTTAAACTTTTATTTTTTTTACTTTTGTATAAAAATCGGAAAGCGGTTTATAGAATACATCTACCTACCAAGTTTCAATTCTGTAGTCCTAACAGTTTCGGAATAAAATGGCTGTGACATACGGACGGACAGACAGACAGACAGACATGACGAATATAAGGGTTCTGTTTTTTGCCATTCAGCTACGGAACCCTAAAAAACGTGTGTGTACTTATGTACACGCGTTAGAAGTTATACTTCTGTGGCGTATGGAAAAAAAATAACTAAACTACTAAAATAACTAAAATGCAGTAGTGATTAACGATAAATATTAAAATTAATCAAAAAGATTTTATTTAAATAAAAAGGTTTTATTAACGTTAAAATATGACGTTAAATATGACGTTCTTACGAAATGACATATACAACTTGAACATAGTCATGCCACCTAGAACTAACTTCACGGTGTAGAATTTAGGTGTCGGTGTGCGCGCGCATCGTAACACCTAGAACTAACTTCACTATGTTAAATTTAGGTGTCGGTGTGCGCGCGCATCGTAAAAATTCATTCTCATCATTTTTCTCTATCGCGCCAAAAGAAGTATAACTTCAAAATTAATTTTCAAATCAGTTGAGTTCGATTTCGAGTAATCAGTGAACATACATAAAGATTCCGACGAATTGAGAACCTCCTCTTTTATTGTGAAGTCGGTTAAAAATGAAGTACAATTGTGAAATCTATAACAACGTCTATGTGTTCAACAGTATGTATGATTTTATACAGGAGCAGAGTTAGAATATACGCGTCAATGTATTTATTATCCATAGGAAAAGCTACGGGTCGCAGCGCAATTAGGCCAACTTTGAGATACAAATCGATGTTTGCACTTAGCCGCGAAATATGTTTACCTACTCCATATTGGAAAATTCTAGGTTTGTTCTATACAAGGTTTTCCTTTATTTTGAGATCACATGAAAATCAGGGCGTCTGCTTAATGACTAGCAGTTATAGGAAGCATTTTAAGTGGACTACAGCATCGTTTTTTTAGGGTTCCGTACCCAAAGGGTAAAACGGGACCCTATTACTAAGACTCCGCTGTCCATCTCTCTGTCTGTCTGTCTGTCTGTCCGTCTATCACCAGGCTATAGCTCATTAACCGTGATAGTTCTAGACAGTTGAAATTTTCACAGATGGTGTATTTCTGTTGCCGCTAGAACAACAAATACTAAAAATAAAATTAAGTTAAAAATTAAAGGGGGTCCCCATACAAAAAATGTGTTTTTGCGACCAAACCAAATATTCTTTGTAATATCAATTAATCAAATATATGAGGTTGAAACTCTGTTATGTTTCGTATTGTACGGAACCCTCCCTAAGTGTGACTCGCACTTGGCCAGGTTTATTTTTATTAAACTATATATTTACGGTTTTTTTTTATGTGTGAATTGACTTTTAAGGTCGATTCACACAAAAAAAAACCGTCACGTTCAACCGTCACATCCGTGATGGCCGGTGCCGGCACTGACACTGACGGTACTGAGACGACACTGTCACTGACAAGTGTGAATACATCCATAGAGAATGTTTGAAAGAATAATTATCACTGATGCGGTACTGTGCCGGAACTGTGGTTTCACTGATATGTGTGAATCGACCTTTAGTGTGCGATAAGAGACGCGATGCTGACTCGAACTTGGCCAGTTAGTTTTATTCTTTTATATCGTATAGGCTAGCATTTGACTACTCACAATGTGGTAAGTGATGATACAGTCAAGGATGGCAGCACGCTAGGCCTAGAATGGGAACAGGCTTTCAAGGAATCTCTCAGACGTTTGGCCATTTTCTAAGTTGAGGGTGGTAGCTGGCTAGGTGGACACCTTATAGTGTCCTACCACCATGCCAGGCAAACTCTAGTCGTTACAAAGTCGCTACAACAAAAGTCTAGCTACTAGTTGATAGATATAATGTTCATACCTACAAAGGTTAATAATTTTGAAAGGTCAGCGTTACCCATATCAAAGTAAAGTTGTTTACTAAGGCAGTGGCCACGGAGGCTAACAATGCGTATTCTGATTATCTGCTGACTAAGTTGGCCCGCAATTATAGGAATTATATGCACCTACATTATGAATTAAAGTAATTTAAAAAGATAAATTATTGCTCTCCTTTTTTAGGCCCTGTACATTGTTTGAAATAAATATATTTTATAGCACAGCGTGACCTAAACCCGCACTTTACGCACGCTTTTCCGTGACTTAAATAGTTCATTATTGCACGACGTTTAGCACTCTCGCTGCGCTCGGGTGGCCGGTGTAGCACTAACTTCACGCTGTGCAGTAATAGACTACTTAAGTCACACGTATCGTAATATACTATTATAAGAACATTGCAACTTCAGCCTGCTCATTTTTAGGGTTTCGTACCTCAAAAGGTAAAAAGGAACCCTTATAAGATCACTTTCTTGTCCGTCTGCCTGTACGTCTGTCAGTCCGTCTGTCTCTCCGTCTGTCTATTTGTCTGTCTGTCCCGTCTGTCTGTCTGTCTGTCCGTCTATCTGTCCGTTTGTCCGTGTGTCACCACTGATTTTCTCAGGAACAGGTGGACCTATCAAGTTGAAATTTACACCTGATACTGAAGTCTATAGTCCCTATTGGGTGTATAAAAATCAAGGTCTTGAGTCAACACAGATAAAAAGATATGGGCAAATTTATATTTTCGCGAAAACTTCTTAGTACCAAAATATACCTTAATTTTCAACTTTTTTATTTTATTTTTTCGGAATTTTTCCTTTACTTGTGCTGTAAGACCTTGCCTTTAATTAAAATTGACAATTCTAGGACAACCGGAAGTACCCCTATAGGTTTTGGGTCGAAAACCTATAGGTTACTTCCCGTTGACCTAGAATCATGAAATTTGGGAAGAAGCAAGGTCTTACAGCAATAAATCAATAAAGGAAAAAATCCAAAAAATAAAAAAAGTTGAAATTTAAAGGGTGCCCCCATACATTACATAGTTTACGCCAATTATAGTAGACCTCTGAGTTATATGAAAGCTGATACAATTTAGAGGTCTAGCTTAATTGGTACATACCAACGTTGGTACGGACGCCTCGGTGGGCGAGTTCAACTCGACTTGGCCGGTTTTTATTTTAACTATCATCATCATTATGATCAAAAGCCCAAAATAATCTGTACACTGTTGGACGTAATAGGCCTACGGCACACCACTCGATTTTTAGATCTATTTTTATGGTTCCTTACCCAATTTACATATATTACTGAGACTTTGCAGTCCGTCCGTCATATTGTCCGCATTTCACAGGGTTGTATCTCCTTAACCGTAATATACAATGTAATATATATTACTAGGGTAGCTATAACAACAATTGCTATAGACAGAATAAAGTTCAAAATAAAAGGGGGTCACCAGACAAGAAACGAGTTACTCAAACGCGACATATTTAGATCACCCAATGTAAGGCCGAAAGTTATTAGTTTTCGAGATATTTGGAAATAAGCAATTTTTTAAAATATCCAATTTTGGGTGTTACAAGTTTGACGTGATTATCTATGAATGTGTGTGTCTGTATATGTGTATGTCTGTCTGTGGCATCGTAGCGACAAACGGATGAACCAATTGTGATTTAGTTGTTTTTGTTTGATAGGTGTCTTAATAAGAGTGTTCTTAGTTATGATTCATAAAAAATCGTTCAGCCGTTTTAAGACTAAGTTTTTTTAGTGTTTTGTACCTAAAAAAGAAACCTTATAGGATCACTTTATTGTCGAAGCCGCGGGAAGCTGCTAGTTTTTGTGTTCATGCGAATGTCCCGCTATCTTTGCTTTGCTAAGTGACTCAGCAGCACAATTTTCAATATTTTAACTGAAACTCTTCGTTGTAAACCTCAGGTACTTCAGATAATGCAACACTATCGAGTGTGCGGTCGATTGCAAGTCACATATTAAGATAAAACCATATCTCTATCGGATATCTCATACCAATTGATCGACGTTTACAACATGTAATCCCCGTTTTATCAAAACATCTAAAAATTAACTGATAATGATATGTGGCGATAAGTGGCAGAAACGAGAATTTGATACCATTTACGTATCGATCTGGGATTCGATAAGCATGTCAGAATGAGACTTGCTATATCTAGATTTAAACATACAAATTTGCAGGCTGGAAGATATTATAGTGATAACATCGAATGTTCTCTAATTGTCACTGTTAAGTGTCATCATCATCATAATAAGCCTGTGTCAGTTTACTGCTGGACGTAAATCTCTTCCAAGATAAGCCATTGAGCCCGATTTTTGCTCATTGGGAAGTATATGCCCTAATTACCACGCTGGGCAGGTGGGTGATATGTTTATACCACCATTTGTCGGTCGCCAAAGCCTCGTGTTGGTAAGCAGGTTGCACCATGGGCAGGTGAGGTTGGCTGAGAGCACTGAGGTGGTATTTGTGCTTCCTTACATCTCTGTCAAGTGTAATGTAATGTAAATTACTTTCGCCTAAAACTCCTGTTTTACTTATTTCAAATAGACTATGACGAGTTTGACTTAACTTGGCACGTGTATGGAAAGGCTATTAAATTAGCCCTCCATTTTGTATTTGTTTCCGTGCCTGATACTCTGTAATAGGAACTTAAGAAGTCTCCTTTAAAAACAAATACAACAAGTCAATTATAATTCTTGCTTTGTCTTTCACAGAAGATACAATATCAACATGAAATCTTTAACCATAATGGAAGATTTGAGAGAACTTGCTTGTTCTGTCAACACATGTAAATCACGAGGGCATTTTTAAATAAAAAAATATTGTTGTGGTATCCTTTTCCAAGGAAATGTCCACCTTCATTTGAATTCGCAAATCGAGATATAACCTTGACTTTTATTTTTAACAGATACTTATTTTTGGATCACTGGATATACAACAACAGATTTAAATAACTTCGAATGATGGAAACATAAGTCTTTTACAAGATAATATTGCAGCAAGTCATCATTAACAGCCAGTATTTGGTCACTCTTGGATAAAGGTCTCTTCTATGGCACGTCACTGAGCTCGATCTTCAGCTCTTTGTTTCCAACCACTGCCAGCCAGCTTGCGTATATCATCGCTCCACCTACCTGGAGGGCGTCCTTCGCTTCGCTTACTGAGCCGTGGTCTCCATTATAAAACACTAATTCAATGAAATTGTAGACTTGAATCATAAAAAAGCAGAAGCTACTGGTCTTTGAGACACAGCTAAGGTGGTTCAGGTGCCTAAGGATTTAAATCCTACTTCTTACTAATATTATAAAGGCGACAGTGTGTGTGTACATTTGTTACATCTTCACGCTAAAACTAATTAACCGATTGAGCTGAAATTTGGAATTTAGATAGCCTAGTCTCTAGAATAACACATAGGGTATACAACACTTTTTATCCCAACATTTTAACGGGAACGATGTCTACGCGGGCAAAACCGCGAGGTCGTAAAACCATAATTGCGTCAGTAGACTTATATTAATGTGGTGTAATTATCTGTAATCTGTCATTACCATGATGTTTTAACATCCACTCTTATTTCACTTACCTGCAACTTATAACAAACAAGTCAAAGTAAATAAAAATTGCTCAAGTACCTATATAATTATTCTGCCTTACCTATTTACACCAAGAAAAGTGATAAATAAGCAATAAAAAAATATCAAAGACTTTACTTTTTCCGTCGGATGTAATAAAATTAGAGACTTGTTAAATAACAAAAAGTTCAAAGGTATCAGGAGGTACCTACAGTAAGCTCGCCCGCCCTAACATTTCCGAGGCGGTGTTTGACAAATATAATTACTTCTATCGAGTTTTGGAAATTTGATTATTTCCCTGGCAATTCAAATCGTTTTATTACGATCATTGTGAATTAAAGGGCAAGTATTATTCAAGAGGTATTTGCGTTTGAATTGGGGTTGTATTATCATTAGGGCAATCAGGTTTTGACTATATTCTTAATAATATTTTATTACTTATCGTGACTTCATCTGCAGATTCGTTATTCTACCAAACCAGTAACGATAACCCGGGGGTCTTCGCCAACGCTTACCTATCTAGTATAAAAAAAACAGAATTTTTGTGTACCTTATGATTATTATGGTTTGTACTATTTTTTATATCTCATAGAATAGCGGTAAACCACTATCTCACTTGGTGGTAAGCGATGATGTGGGCGAAGATGGTTTACACGCTAGGCCTAGAATCAAGAATCAAAGCATTTATTCAGTATGTAGGCAGTATTAATATACGCACGTATACACGTCAAAATCATAAAATAGAGTTTATGCTCTGACTTCAAAAGGCTGTGTGCTGCCGGAACACCGTAAGCTTATGGCTGTATATTTTCTCCTTGATAGTCGTAATCTACTTTTTGGTAGCATGTCAGGTGGAACATCGATATAATATGCTTCTACCGCCTGTGGACGAACACCCGTGCTGGGATTTGAACCGGTGTCTTCTTGCTTAAAAGTCTGGCCATCAATCTTTTACGCCAACGGGCTCCAACTGATACGACACTCTAAAGGTTATCGCCGACTAGTCCAACACCGCTTTCACCCGGCAAAAAATGTTAACCTTATGACGTTTACTGCAGACAGACTTCACATTGACACACACAGACAGCGCTGTCTGCTCTTTTTAGGGTTCCGTACCCAAAGGGTAAAACGGGACCCTATTACTAAGACTCCGCTGTCCGTCTGTCTGTCTGTCTGTCACCAGGCTGTAACTCATGAACCGTGATAGTTAGACAGTTGAAATTTTCACAGATGATGTATTTCTGTTGCCGCTATAAAAACAAATACTAAAAACAGAATAAAGTTAAAAATGAATTTGGTATTTTTTGCTCGATCTTATAAAATACTGTAGTATGCTACGGAACCCTACTAGTGCGAGTCCAACTTGCACTTGGCCAGTTTATTTTTTTTAAGTCTATGTACACTGAACGTCATAATTCATCATTCATCATAATCGTTCATCGTTCATCGTTCATTCATGATCATTTTTTGCCGGGTGGAAGCGGTATTGGACTAGTCGACAACAATCTTTACAATTACCAGGCCTGTCGCACTCCGCGCTGTAGCTATGAAACTACAAGTACTTCCGCGCACCCTCTCGGGTGCATGTTCAGTCAGTTAAGTGCCACGCGCGCTCTCGATCGGCCGCGCGCCTTACCTGTACCTACCTCATTATTATATTCCTTGCTTACGATATTAACATACAAAAATATTATTCAGTATGTCTGAACGAAGGGCTACAAAGCATTGCGTAGCATACGTTTATACATACTTATACGTTTTTAGGGTTCCGTACCCAAAGGGTAAAACGGGACCCTATTACTAAGACTCCGCTGTCCGTCTGTCTGTCTGTCTGTCTGTCTGTCTGTCCGTCTGTCACCAGGCTGTATCTCATGAACCGTGATAGTTAGACAGTTGAAATTTTCACAGATGGTGTATTTCTGTTGCCGCTATAACAACAAATACTAAAAACAGAATAAAATTAAAGATAATAGAGGGTCCCCATACAAGAAACGTGTTTTTTTCGGCATTTCACGTCATCTATGAACGCTTAGTTAGGTCAACGTCCCATAGATGGCGTTATATTGAAATGTCGATCCATAACACATTTGTTATACGTTAGATGGCGTTATAAGAAACAAAATGTTTATTAATTATTATTTTTTGCTGGCGAAAAATGATAGTGGTATTTTTTGCTCGATCTTATAAAATAATGTAGTGTGGTACGGAACCCTACGAGTGCGAGTCCGACTTGCACTTGGCCAGTTTATTACATACTCATTTTCAATTGAATGTAGAACATTATTTTCTACCGACATTCCAAACAGAAGGAGGTTCTTAATTCGTCTTTGTGTGTATGTTACGCGATTACTCCGTCAATTGTGAACCGATTTGAATGATTTTTTTTTAATCGGTAGAGTTTGTTGCCGAGGTGGTACCACTGTAATTTCATTGAGATCTGATGAGGGTCTCCAGAGATATGACGATAAACGTCTCAAACTTGCAACCGAAACTGACTCGCGCGGCATGGAAGTTGGTTGTTTTAGTTTTAACTATCTTAATTAAACTATCACATAAACTATCTTAATTAAAGTATAACTATAGTACTTTTATCCTACCTCGACATTAAACATGAATGTAGCACTTTAAATATACTCATTACATTGTTCTACCTTAAAGTATTCTGCTACCAATTAAAGGCTTCAATAAGCTATCTTATAACACTCAACCCTATAGGAGAGGCCGCGAGTTGACCGAGTTATTCAGACTCTCGCTGTGCGGACTTACGGTGCATTTCACTGTGCGCAACACGCGGTTCATAGTTACTATTAGTTGATACTGTGACGCAAATTCAAGGTCGCACACGAGGCGTGAAGCGCATTTTGAACGTTACCGACGTTGTAACTAGGTTTAATCTCGCCTTTTTGCTCTCAGGGAGTGCAATTTCTGTACTTGTACTATTAATTATTCTGTGCAATTACCTATATTTGTAAACCAAACAATATATATATTTCTTAAATGGTTCCGCGCTATTTGATTGTGGATAGTCACAGTCATTAAACTATCGGCAATAAAATGCTACCACGTAATGGTGATTAAATTGCTATTGTAATTAACATATTTTTGTATAATTGTAAAAAATCACGGTCAAAGATTTATATAAACATGGCATAGCATAAATATAAAATAAGATATAATTTATAAAAATATTGTTAGGTAATCTTTACATAGTATATAGCAAAGTCGCTTAGATCTTTTAAACTATGCAACGGTTTTTCATACAATTTCATCAATAGATAGAACAAATTCTAATATTTAATATATATAATGTAATTTAATAATATTTAATGTACATGACAGTGATTAATGTAACAATGTAATTTTAGTAGTCCTTAGCTCGTATTATATTGCAACCAGAGTAAATAAAAGCATCGGGTGTTCGAATTCAAGTAAAAATACACAAGTAAAAACACCCAAATACTAACGACAAGTGTGACCGCAGCATAAGGGTCAGTTCAGACTGCGACGCGGCGCGCACTTGTTAGGAGAGTCATACAAAAACGAACTTTACCTAAGACATAAAAAGATACACATTCAATTGAGTTAATTCGGCGGCTTAAGGCTGCTCCGCGCGGTGCAGCTCAACGCAGTGAGACACGCGGTGCGGCTGAATTATCTCAACAAAATGGGTGTCTTATTTGTGTAGTTAATAAAGTTCAATTTTTTATCACGCGGCTTCCCCATGCGCCAAGCGAAACATCGTCACGTCGCGTCGCGTCGCGTCTCGTCGTGTCGCTTCCCGGTGTGAACTGACCCTGTGGCAAAAAAAAAACAAAAGAACCAATCTCTGTGTAGAACCCAGCTTGTGTGTGAAAAATCAACGCACCGACCAGCTGGGTCAGTAAATTGAATAAATAAATAACTATTAAATGAGAATGTGACCTAAATACATATAGAATTTAAATGTTGATACACTCATAAGGCTTTATTAGATCGACAGTGTTTATATTTTATTAATGAATGGGGATTTGTCGTAAACGTGTTGACATGTACGCTATGATCTTTCCTATTAATGTACGTTTTACGACGTCTTGTTTAACTTTATGTTTCAATATACAGTCATTTATAACCCGCTGAGGTACTCATACCCGTGTAGAGGAAGGGCCTCTTTTTTACTGACTTCATAAAAGGACGAGGTTATCAATTCGAATGTATTTATGTTTGATTTGATCTTTCAGAGTTTCGTCATCTATCAACCGATTTGCATAAATATTTTACAAAACCACCTCAAACTTGACTTGACGAAAATGACTAACGCGGCATTTGAAGTCGGTTTTTGTATTTTTTTTTAAACTGTGATTTGATAGAATTTTACGCGTCCCTACACTAAGCCTTTAACCTTGACACTATTGGATATTAGGTCTCATATGCCTTGTTATTTAACTAGTTTTATTTTTCTATCTTATAACTTAAATTCAAGCGTTTGACCACTATCTTAAATTTCACACATCGCTACAATTTTCTTTTGCACAGCGTAGCTTCACGCTAACTTCACGCCGTGCAATAATATACTACTTAAGTCACGAGTATCGTATATTATTTTGTAGCTGTCAGTGAGACATAAACCCGCACTTTACGGTTGCTACGCTTTTTCGTCAAATAGAATATTATGCACGACGATTAGCTCCCTCGCTGCGCTTGGGTGCCAACTTCACGCCGTGCAATAATCGACTATTTAAGTCACGGAAAAGCGTGCGTAAAGTGTGGGTTTAGGTCACACTGCACTATAAAGTTAAATATTCTACCCAGTCAAAGAAAAGGGTAAGTAAGTATCAGAATCTTGGTTAGTGTCAATAAATAATGGAAATACCCCCAAGTATTTATGTAGCGGGAGAGCAAAGTTGCTTGATGTTATTCCGTTGGGATAGGAAGCAAAAACATTGTTTTACGAACTTTATGTAACAAAACAGTGTGTTTAGGCGTTGAAACAGTTAAATTGTAGCCCTCATTCGAGTCATACACGTGTCGAGTACATGTAAGTCAAATAAATAAGTTACAGGAAGGTAATATAAGGCTTAAAATATCTTTCTAACCCCCGACGCAAAAAGAAGGGGAGTTATAAGTTTGACGTGTGTATCTGCGTGTAAACGATTTTTAGCCGATTTCACAAAACAGGAGGAGGTTCTCAATTCGACTGTTTTTTTTATGTTTGTTACCTCAGGACTCCGTTAAATCTTAGCCGATTTGAAATGTTCTTTTTAAAGCGGCTACACACGACCCTAAAATCACTGGCAATATCGGGACAGTGATGGGGAGGATCCTAGATCGTGTCATAAATCGCCTCGTGTGTAGGCAAATCCTACCCGATTTTTATTGTTTACCCTAACTCTAAAATCGCTTCGGGCGAGCTCACGATTTAGGGACGATTATCGTCTAGGGAGCGTTGTCGGCACGTGTGTAGCGAAATCGGGACTGATTTTGTTGTTTTGAGAGTGTCGGAGGCATCTCGGATCAACGAGCACTCTGTAGCACGGTCGGTTACGTTACTGACTGGTAGGGACGTGTGTAGAGTAGTAGCCGATTTCATCCCCACCACCACTGTCCCGATATCGCCACCGATTTTAGGGCCGTGTGTAGGCCGTTTTAGGGTTCCGTAGTCCTGACAAGGAACCCTTATAGTTTTGTCATGTCCGTCTGTCTGTCAGTCTGTCTGTCTGTCCGAGGTTTTACTAAGAGACCGTTAACATTAGAGAGCTGTAATTTCGTGGGGTCGTGTATATACATTACGCCGATAAAGTGGTGAAATAACATTTTGAAAAATATTTTTTTTTAGTGTAGCTCCCTTACATGAGAAGTGGGTATGAATTTTTTTTCGTCGTCTATCCCATCGTGTGTGGTATTGTTGAATAGGTCTTTTAAAATGACTTTAGATTTGCGAATACCATTTTTCGATTGAATGCTTCATTTACGAAATATTAAACTTTAAAGTACAAATTTTTGTTCCAGTAGTGCGTCCCCCCCCCCCTCTAAAAGCTAAACTGCTGGCTTGAAAAATCTGGAAAAAATCCTGAGAATAGTGCATTTCATGAACTTTAAAGGAAAACTATAGCGGTTGAGATAACTTTGTTAGTTTAGCAGTAATAGTCGTTGAACTTGGGTGTTAGATAATTTTGTACCAAATACAAAATCTTTAGAATAAATCCTTTAAAGTGACAAAGACGAAGTACCTATAATATGTGCCATATAGATTGGCACTAAAGTGCGTAGACCTTTCAATGGTCTAGCAGCGGTGACAAACCTTTTATAACTGTGATTATAATTAGGTTTTCTTTTTACTTAGCGGTGTGTTCTAATTTTTATCTTGCACTAAAATATCCAAAGTTTTTTTTCTGAAACATGTATACATATTTATTTGAGATGGAGTCTGCATTAATATATTGGGTTTAATGTAAGATTAATGTGTGTTGGAAAATAAATAAATAAAATATATTTCATAGGATTTATTTTATATTGTTAGTAGTATTTAATTATATAATTGCCATCACTTAATTCTTGGCAAAATTAATTTATAAAATAAACTAATTTATTTTATATGAGTACGACGAGAGGTCGATGCACTTTAGTGCCAATCTATATGGCACGGATTATAGTTGCTTTATAACGGGTAAATACTTGCATTGAATAACGGGCTACTACGGAACCCTACTGCGCGTGGCCTGACACGAACTTGGCCGGTTATTTTGTTTGAACGACTATGCTTCCCGTTTGGTCCCATTCAAATTTTATCGAAATCTGACAATTATCTCCGGAGATATGGAGATAAACAATATAAGCAAATTTGTATACTTAGATGACATGATTATAACTTGCCAGTACTTTGACTATCGCGGCATGTGAATTCGGTTTTTTCGTATTGTATGATCATAAATTATCATTAAGTATTTTTTGTTCGATAAGTGTCTTAATCATTAATTTATTCTTGACGGACACTCAATTGAAACCTCTATACCATTTGATGTGAAGTGTCGATGCGGTCTAAGATAGTATCGTGATTTGCACTCGACAAATGTATGGCCTAGACTGCAAAGGTCGCGGCCGTGAGTTCAAGGTCTTTTTAGCGTTCCATTGGCGTAAAAGAGATGGTTTGACTTCTATGCTAGAGGTCACCAGTTCAAATCCTAGCATGGGTGTTTGTCCAGGTCACGCCTGACTTGCTATCAAAAAGTAGCTCACTACCATTAAGGAAAAAATCTGCCGCCATAACCTTACGTTATTCCAGCAGCACACAGACCTTGCGAGTCAGATTCAGATAAAGATTCAGATATTTAGTCACCATATTATAACAATAGAGCGTTACATTTGGTATGTAAATTACAATAATAGTTTGGTTTAAATTAATGAAACGGTTACCATATTTGTGTCAGTAAATTAACAATAGATAGTATAACAGTAAGTAAATAGTATAACATTTTAGAAGCAGAGAGTATTCTAGGCCTAGCGAGCCTAGCATTTAGGCATAGTGTCACCATCTTTAACCACATCATCTCGCCTGGTGGAATGCACCACCAGGCGAGATAGTGGTCAAATGCTAATAAGATTTGAAAAGTCAAGAACACAATTTAAACAGTTACAATATCAAGGATATGTTATCTTGTTAATCTATTTTTACTTATTGTCGTTTGATTTGATATCTATAAACAGGCGCCATCGTCATGTAGCGACCGATTACTGTTTATCATTATCTTGATATTATCACTAATATTGATAAGAAATACGTTAAGTTTTAAAATAACGGCACACCCAATTACATCAACAGATTAGTAAAAACAGCAGGAATATCTACAAAAAATAAAAACAACCAAGTCGAGTTTGACTTGCCCACCGAGGCTTCCGGACTAGCTTATTAAAATGCAAACTTAACTTTGCAGTTCGATCCATAGAAAATGTACTGCTATAACTGCAAATAATAAGTTTGTATTGTAATAATAGTAAATTCATTTTTCTTTGTGATTTACTCGTAACTACATGCTTACGGTTTTCAGAGTTATTCCTTTATGAGTGGTTCGATATTTTGCTTCTCGACAAAATTCACGATTCTGAGTCAACGGGGTCCCTATAGGTTTTGATTCCCTTGAATCGCAAGATATGCGACATAAACCTATAGGGTACTTCCGGTTGCACTAGAATCATGAAATTTGGCAAGAAGCAAGATCTTGAAGCACTTATAAAGGAATACATCTTAAAACCGTAAATATATAGTTTAATAATAAAAAAAGGTAAATTTCCAAACAAATTACAAACTTATCATTTGTTGTGTTATCTTATCATTAGTTGGTGCAATATATTTTGTACGGATCGAACTAAAAAGTTAAGTTTGTCCTTAAACCTAGTCTGAGAAGTTGGTACGGAAGCCTTGGCGGGCGAGTCCAACTCGACTTGGCCGGATTTATTTGTATAATGAATTGTTTAATTATTAAGATTAATTTAAAACATATAGTTTTAAAGATATAAGTAGATTTTTAACCGACTTCAAAAAAGGAGGAGGTTTCTCAATTCGTCCGTATATATTATGTTTTTTTTTTTTTAATGTTTGTACGCGGATAACTTCGTCGTTTATGAACTGATTTTGATTATTCTTTTTTTGTTCTGATAAATATCTCCAGCGATATGGAGATAAACGCCTCAAAATTGGTACTGAAAATGAATAGCGCGGCATTGAAGTCGGTTCTTTTTAGTTTTTTAAACGTCTTATAAATAGTCTGTATGTATTATAGTTTTAGGAGAAGTTTATATTGTATATAAAATACAAGATAAACTACTTGTAAAACTATAATACAGACTATTTAAAACCTACAAATAAAAAACTAAATTAAGGTCGCTGTCCGCTGGTAGGGTATATATATATAATTAAGGGTACCCAAGAAGCTGGCCACATTACCTCTTCGTATGGCAGGACTAATTCGTTGTCCGAGATAAACGCTAGCTCTTTGGTCGTGAGAGACATCTATTAAAAGTCTAGACAACTCCTTTACAAGACCGCATGCTTGTTGACCTCTCGGGCCCATAGGCTTGACCCCAAACGGAAGAAACGCGCGATTGTCTATATTGTCTCCATATTTCCTCCGCTTGAGGGCCTCTGCCGCGTCTACGGCTGCTCCTGCAGCCCGTGAGGTACTGGATGCTGTTATCGTTTTGGCGCACGTTGCATCCCACACTAGTGGCTTTATAATTATACGACCACATCTTCGCTTACCACCAGGCGAGGTAGTGGTCAAACGCAAGACTATAATATATATAAGATACAATATAAAATAAAACCGGCTAAGTCGAGTTGAACTCGCCCACCGAGGCTTCCGTACAACCAATTAAATAAAATAACTTTTTTTTAAAATAAAATCATTTATTTCTCTCACACAATGGGTTCTTAATGTCTATAAAATGTCTAAGGCTAGTTATACATATGTACATTATCGTTGTGAGAGACTGGTGCCTGAAATAGGTTTGAAAAAACCTGTAGTACAGGTCACCAGTGCCCTCCCGCGGATCGTAAAAAATAACGTTGTGAGCCTCATGAAAGTTATAAAGTAATACATTTCAAATGTCATGGTGAGAAGTTCAATGACGTCTTAAATTATTTAACTTAACTAGGAAGTACATATTGGGGATGTAACGTTGCAGCTTTGTGTGTCTATGTGTGCGTACGTGAGCGCGTACGTGAGTGTGTGTGTGTCTGGGTACGAGTATATGTGTGTATGTGGGTGAGTATTTGCAGTGAATGAGAAGTACTTAATGTGTGTGTATGTGTGTATGTGGGTGAGTATTTGCAGTGAATGAGAAGTACTTATAATATTATTGGTAGGTTCCTTTTATAATTTCTTAATTGTTTTGGTTATAAATCAGAGAAAACAACAGACAGGGAGAGAACAAAGGTGGGAATAATAATGTGATGTTAATCAAGGAAGAGTAAGTTAAGTAAGGCTTTCTTTTTATTATTGTAGGAATTTTCAAATAATCATGTGTAGTAAATTTTCAGTGTCGTTATAATTGAGTGACTGCAGGAATATTGACACTTGTTGTTTGCAGATATGGATATTAAGCGGGAATAGTGAGAGTTTATTGTTCAGTTTGTTATAAAGATACTGTCCTTGGTAACAGAAAAAGTGCCGTGTTAGAGACGAGTGAAGGGGCTTGTCACACGATTCCTTTTCTACGTTTGTCCTTTACGAAGTCTGGTTCGTATTTTAATTGCTTGTGGTATTTAATGACAGTGCGCAGAATAAAAGACTGTCTCACTGACAGTACTTGCCATTTCTCGTACAGGTCAGTCGTTGGAAACCTATAAGGCAGACCAGCTCCAACCTTCAAAATGGCACGTTGTGCCCTCTCAGCGTCAATTATATGGGTTTTTGCAGCACCGCCCCACGATGTGATACAATATTCTATCAGAGATTGGCACAACGCATAGTACACCATTTTGATGACGTGGTGGTCGGCGACGTGTCTCAGGCTTTTAAAAATGTAGATTAACTTACGGAGCCTAGTCACTAGTAAATCTACATGAGGTCTGAATGTGAGCGTTTCGTTAGCTAGACCTCTAAATTGTATCAGCGCTCATACAATTTAGAGGTCTACCTTAATTGGCGCAATCTATGTATGTATGGGGACACCCTTTAATTATCATTTTTTTTTACTTTTTGGAATTTTTCCTTAATTTATGCTGTAAGACCTTGCTTCTTGCCATATTTTGTGATTCTAGGTCAACGGGAAGTACCCTATAGGTTTTCGACCCAAAACCTATAGGGTACTTCCGGTTTACCTAGAATTGTCAATTTTGGTTATAAGCAAGGTCTTAGAGCACAAAAAATAAGCGGGTATAAATTTCAACTGGCTAGGTCCACCCGTTCCTGAGAAAATCAGTGGTGACACATGGACAGACAGACAGACAGACGGACAAGGAAGTGATCTTATAAAGGGTTCCTTTCTTTACCTTTTGAGGTACGGAACCCTAAAAACGTAAAATAAGATACCAATTTCAGTAACACAGTACAAAACATTCACAAGCACATTGCATATCAAAATAACCACAGATACAAGCACATTACACTTAGTAAATAACACCGTAAGGTATTTTACGAAACATTAACTCAAAGACAGTAAATGTAGGTTACATTACTGTCATAAAAATAACATCTAAAGCTTTCTAAAGCCTTTGGAAAAGGGTGGATAACTATGGAAATTCACGGAGTGTCACTCAGATAGATACTCAAAGGATGGTTTGCATAATTTATATGTAAAGCGGCTCTTAGAATTGCGGTACCTATAGATGCTCTTATGACTTTTCTGCGAGAAAAAAAATATTCAAGGAAAAAGCATGCAAATGATTTCATTCAAAGTGAATTAAGAAATGGGACGGAATTCACAAGTGTAGCGTTGAAAATACGAAAAATGCGAGCTAATTTATTAACCGACTTCACAAAAAAGGAGGAGGTTCTCAAGTCGTCGGAATGTTTTTTTTATGTATGCTCGCCGATTGCTCAGAGATGCCTGAACAGAATTGGAAAATTCTTTTTATGTTTCAATAGGTACCCTTCTCAGGTGGGCCCAACTAACGAAACGAAACGTTTAACGAAACGGCGGAGCCGTTTTTTATATATCAACATTTGTATTACGATGCATTTACTTATCTAGACGACATACTACTAACTACTGGCAAAGATTATATAATAGTTACTACGTCTACTGCCTACTTTGACTAGCGCGACGTAACAGAAGGGTACCCTTTAAAACAAACAAAGAATTTTCCAAAACTATTCAGGCATCTGCGAGAAATTGGTGGACATACTAAAAAAAAAAGATTCCGGCGAATTGAGAACCTCCTCCTTTTTGTGAAGGTGGTTAACAATATCTCTATTCATACAGTTTTCGTGTGATTTTGTTTTTTGATTCATCTATACAATAGAAAGTCGTGTTAGTTACTACACTTATAACTCAAGAACGGCTGGACCAATTTTCATGATTTTTGTATTTTTGGAATTGACATTGTCAGAAATAGGATAATTAATATTAAAAACGATAAATAATTGACCTATAAAATTATCATTAGATAAAATATTTTGCCAAAATGTTCCTGGGTTTCAAAATTGCCAATAATTTGATGTTCAATTGTTTATCCCGTCGATACGGTAAACCGCAAATTAGTAAGGGTCATTGCTACACACGATTAGTGTATTTAGCCAGTGTCAAGTATAAATAAATTATAAGTAAAAAATATTTATAAAAACAAGCTTTTATCTGGGATAATGAACTACAATGTTAAAAATAAATTCAATTAAGTATTTGGCGTGTAGGTACTTACCTATATTCTTAAAAGCTTGAAGCAGCACCCGTTTTTCAGGCAAGGTAATTACTATACTTCAGTGCGTCAAGGTTTTAATAAAACTGGCCAAGTGCGTGTGAGACTTTTGTCTCGCACACGGAGGATTCCGAACCTCAGTATAATAAACAATCGTTCCCATAGATGGCGCTATAGTAAAAACATATTTTTTGTATGGGGACCCCCTTTAATTTGTAACTTTGTTCTGTTTTTAGTATTTGTTGTTATAGCGGCAACAGAAATACATCATCTGTGAACATTTCAACTGTCTAACTATCACGGTTCATGAGATACAGCCTGGTGACAGACGGACAGACAGACAGAC
The DNA here is from genome assembly GCA_954871355.1 of Cabera pusaria. Taxonomy (NCBI): domain Eukaryota; kingdom Metazoa; phylum Arthropoda; class Insecta; order Lepidoptera; family Geometridae; genus Cabera; species Cabera pusaria. The sequence continues at coordinate 33,996,527 of OX940885.1, read as the reverse complement.
AGACAGACAGACGGCAGACAGACAGACGGACAGCGGAGACTCAGTAATAGGGTTCCGTTTGTACCCTTTGGGTTCGGAACCCTAAAAATAAAGGTAAGTACTTACACGCCAAATACTTACTTGAATTTATTATTAACATTTTAGTTCATTATCTCAGATAAAAGCTTGTTTTTAAAAATATTTTTTACTTATAATTTATTTTTAACTTTTTAGTATGTAAGTATAGATACCGACTACCTACCTACTACCTAAGTATTTACGAGAGGGCATAATGTTTTAAAATATTCCACGGATATTTGATATGATTATGGGTAAAGTGCTATTCAAGGAAAATCAATCGACTCGGTGGGGCTATGTTGCTTTATAACAGACTAGCAGCCCGCCCCGGCTTCGCACGGGTAGAACATATATGCCTACAAAATTTGTATCAGTTTGTTGCATCGAATATAAAATATGAAGAACATATTTAACAATCATCGTCATATTTCATCCAATTTACACAAAACCTTAACGAATTATGCACCTAAACCTTCCTCATAAACACTCTGGCTATTGGTGAAAACCGCATGATAATCCGTTCAGTAGCTATTGAGATTATTGCGAACAGACAGACAGACGCAGTGATGGACTTTTTTAATACTTATTTACGTAGTGATATTGGACGGCCCTTTTGGCGTAAAGGATAGTTACCCTGATTCTGACCCGACGGTCGTTGGTTCTAATCCTAGCTATATACCTACCAATGAAAGTTTAATTTATATGCATTCATGAATCATGGGTTTTCGTACAGTGGTAGTTAAATCTACCAAAAAGTAGCTTACCACCAAGGTTAACATCTGCCGCCGTAACCTTACGGCGTTCCCCGACGCAAAATGTAGGGGTAATATACGTTTAACGTGTGTATCTGTCTGTGTGTCTGTCTGTAGCATCTTAGCACCTAACCGGATGAACCGATTTTGTTTTTATTATTGATAGTTTTTTGTTTGTTTGATAGATGTCTTCATCGAGAGTTTTCTTAGCTTTGATTCATGAAAATTCGTTCAATCGTTATAAACTATGAGCTTTTTTCTAGTTAATTGCGCTATGAAATCAACTTTCATAGGTCTGATTAATTCGAAAATCTTCTTCTTCAACGATATTGTAAGAACATGGAAGCGTTGACCTGATGCTGGGACATCTCCTGGACTCTATAGAATACTCAAATCCTCATCAACTTACAGCTCAGATTTTAAATGTCGTGTTTAGAGTCATTGGAATGCTTTTAATGAAAAGATTATACATAGATCAGTCGGGGTGGTTTAAAATATTATATTATTATATATATATAGATGAATATTATTTTATACAATAGATCATATTATTGTACTATATTGACTTCAAATTGATTGTGATCGGTGGGTATCTACAGCATAGCTAAGCTTATAATAATATTTTCGTAGTAACTATGACCTAATCTGTGGTTTCACTGCAAATATTTTATTAATTTTGCCATGCGTGTATGTGAAATTCGTGATATCTTCTAGAGTTTTCATTTGAATTGTATACTGTAAAGGACAATTTTAATTTATAATATGTGGCCAATCTAATTAACGTAATTATTTGGATAAGGATGAATACTATATACTTGAAAATATCCTTGGAAGTTATGTAATATTTTTTAACAAAAAATTTTAAGATTAAAATGGTTACTGTAAGTCAACCTTAAGAGATAGACATATGTTGTTGCGGATTTTTTTGTAGGTCTTATTAAGTTGTACAACTCTTGCACAGAAAATATTCTTCTATCTATTTTCAATTAAGCAGCGTTCGTAAGAAACGTGTTTTTTCGACCGTTTTTTTGCCGACTTAGGTCGCAAATTAGGTCTCCACGAATGTACCTTTGATTTAAACGGGATAATATATAGCCTATTTTTATTCCGAAAGTCCACTCTATGTATTAGTGAAAGAATTTTTTAAATCGGTTCAGTAGTTTTTGAGCCAAATCATTACAAACATACAAAATACAAAAATACAAATGTTCTCTCTTTATAATATTAGTAAAGATATGCCATGGCCACCTTACAGCTTCAGCATCAGAATATATTGGCTATCATTTAAGTGTAAAGTGCTCCTCAAGGCGAATCATTTGAGCCCAAATTCACTGGGATTACGTTATTTTATCACAGAGATGCCGTGGCCACCTTCCAGCTGCATCACCAGTACCTAAATATCATCTAGGTGTAAAGTCCTCTTCAAGACGAATCAATCGAGCGCAAACTCGTTAGGGTTTTGTTTTTTTAACAAAGATATTCCGTGGCTGCCTTCCAGCTTCATCATCAGACCCTGGATATTATCTAGGTGTAAAGTTCTCTTCAAGACAAATCGATCGAGCCCAAACTCGGTAGGGTTATGTTGATTTATCACAGAGATGCCGTGGCCACCTTCCAGCTTAATCATTAGACCCTGGATATCATCTAGGCGTAAAGTTTTCTTCAAGAAAAATCAATCGAGCCCAAACTCGGTGGGATTATGTTGTTTTATCACAGAGATGCCGTGGCCACCTTCCGTCTCCATCATCAGCCCAGCTCCATGGTACCATATCATTGTATTGTCACCGATGATACATAAGTACACCAAATTTAAGTCCAATCAGACATCGGAAAGTGGGTCTAATTTAGCTTCCAAGATTCCACCTGAACATACATAGTGACATACATACATACATACATTGCAAGTTAAATAAAAGCTTAGTCAATAGTCAATAGTCATTTATTCGTAATAAAATACACGTCGAAAAAAATACATTTTAAAGATATAACATACAACTATAATATATAAGATACAACTTTGTGTACATAATTCAATTTTATGTAAAAAGCATAGTAATTAGAATTCGAGAAAAATAAATAATTAATATATAATATTAAATATTTTCATATAAAATGTCTTTAAGTTTATTTTTTATTCTTTTAAATACTTATGCTTAAATGCTTTTTTAATACTTCAAGTTTTTGTGCATTCAAGTCATGTAGATTTAAAAAATGTTAATAAATTTTAAATACTGTCAGTAATGACAATTGTATGACATATTGATTGATTGTCAAATGTGCGTGCGTTCAGAAATGTATGCTTACAAGCAATCAAGACAATAATAATCAACTTCTAATCAATTTATTCGTCAGAATGTAGGTAAATACAGAGATATGCAAGAATGAGATAGCCAATTTATGAGTGCCGTATGTATACAGTCGTATCCATTAGGCAAAAAAATATGAGACAGTTATCCATGAAGTAGGTATACTTATTCAGAATTACAATTAAATACCGGTGATTATATTTTTACAATTAAAATTAAACTCAATCTAACTAATTTCAAGTTAATAACTTATTTATAACAAGAAAAACATTGTTTCATTGCATCATGTCTTGCTGACACGCGGTTGAAATACGTGATTATTGTATTTTTATTCTATTTCTGTATTGCCATAATACATTACTAAACGTAATATCTCTTTTGTATTCATTGTATTACGTTCATAAACGCCTAAATTACTCGTATATTCATCCAAAAGGTAACACGACATTCATTGTCTGTTAGGTGGTACGAAGTTCGCCGGGCCAGCTAGTTTGAACGAAACATTTTAAAATATTTCCGAAAATGACAAAGAGACTCCGAATTAACTTTCACTCTTACCAGACTAAGTGAATCGATGAGTGACATGTCATTTTTCGGTGGATTGTGCAAGCCACAAGTGAAGATACCACCAGTCGACATACATTTAGCAACATTCAGGCATCACAAGTAGACGCGGGGTTCTTGTTAATTAAAAGGGTTATTACACCACACTGAATTAGGGCCTAATTAGGCGCCCTAACTTCCTAAGTGTTATTTCATTGCACAATAGGCGGACCGGGTCTTCTCTTGCTCCCTCATTAGGGACCCATACAGCTTAACTCTTATTATACCTCCCTGATTAAGGAGTTAGGGGCCCAGATTCAGTGTGGTGTAATACCCCTTTCATAGCAGTAAGCTATAAAAGCTTGTAATAAAACACCGTCGGCAAAATTACGAATTTGAAGCAAGCCAATATTATGATTAAAAAATAATAGAACCCGATGCTCGTTCCCCGTGGAGCCCGTGAAGTGCCTGGAGTATATTGATATTTGAGGCTCGACGACCGACGGCTCAAGACGTATTGACAGCTGTCTCAGCCTAGAAGAATGCTCTGATAAATTACAAGTGACAAAAATCACTTCAAACCACGAGAAATAATGAAATATACTCTGTTTTTGCTTTGCTACGTGAAGATGTAGGTACAGTATCAACAATTTTTTTGACGAAATGCTTAGCAAGTTATGGGATGGTCCCGAACAGTGAATTAGAGATATCCTTTTTAAAAGCTTTTATTTAACTTGCTATGTATGTATGCTTGTATGTATACATGTATGTATGTATGTATGTATGTCACTATGTATGTTCAGGTGGAATCTTGGAAGCTAAATTAAACCCACTTCCCGATGTCCGATTGGACTCAAATTTGGTGTACTTATGTATCTTTGGTGATATATGGTGATATATGGAGCTAGTCTGATGATGGATACGGAAGGTGGCCACGGCATCTCTGTGATAAAACAACATAACCCCACCGAATTTGGGCTCGATTGATTTGTCTTGAAAAGAACTTTACACCTGGATGATATCCAGGGTCTGATGATGAAGCTGGAAGGTGGTCACGGCATCTCTGTGATAAATCAACGTAACTCTACTGAGTTTGGGCTCGATTGATTAGTCTTGCAGAGAACTTGACACCTAGATGATATCCAGGGCCTGATGATGAAGCTGGAAGGTAGCTACGGCATCTCTGTGATAAATCAACATAACCCTACCAAGTTTAGGCTCGATTGCATCGTCTTGAAGAGAATTTTACACCTAGATGATATCCAGGGTCTGATGATGAAGCTGGAAGGTGGTCACGGCATCTCTGTGATAAATCAACGTAACTCTACTGAGTTTGGGCTCGATTGATTAGTCTTGCAGAGAACTTTACACCTAGATGATATCCAGGGCCTGATGATGAAGCTGGAAGGTAGCCACGGAATCTCTGTGATAAAACAACAAGACCCTACCGAACTTGGGCTCGATTGATTCGTCTTGAAGAGAACTTTACACATCGATGATATTTAGCGACTGGTGATGAAGCTGGAAGGTGGCCACGGCATCTCCGTGATAAAATAACGTAACCCTAGCGAATTTGGGCTCAAATGATTCGTCTTGAGAAGCACTTTACACTTAAACGATATCCAGGATCTGATGATGAAGCTGTAAGGTGGCCATGGCATTTCTGTTATAAAGCAACATAGCCCCACCAAGTCGATTGATTTTTTTTGAAGAGCACTTTACCCATAATCACATCAAATATCCGTGGATTTTTTATGTGATTATGGGTAAACCTACCTACTAAAAAGTTAAAAATTAAGCCAAGTAAAAAATATTTCTAAAAACAAGTTTTTATCTGGGATAATGAACTAAAATGTTATAAATAAATTCTAGTAAGTATTTGGCGTGTAGGTACTTACCTATATGTTTAAAAGCTGGAGGCACTGAAGTACAGTAATTACCTAGCATGAAAACGGGTCTTGCTTCAAGCTTTCCGGTTATATGGTCATCCAGCTGCTTATACTTTAAGAAGAAATGACTTTCTCAATACAATCATTTCCTGTGCAATTTTCTTCAGGGAAAAGAGTTTTATAATTAATCTATATTTTATCTTTGTTTCAGATTTACTGTTCACCTACATAAACCCTTCGCTTTTGTGTTAAGTGTTCTTCTGTATAGAATATTAAAATTCGTAGTTTAGTGTTACTTTAGACATTAACGTATCAGTGAGAGTGACTAGTGACAGTGACAGTGACAGTCGTTACCGCGATATAGACGCAATGCTTGAAGACGGTTAAAGTGAGAACGGGATAGAAGATGTCGCTCCCGATGAAGAGATCATTTAGCTCCGAGGGGGGCTCGTCTTCCAAACGAGATTGGAAGATGAGACTTAGTCTTCGGAGCCGGAGTGGGCATAGTGTGGTAAGTTTATATACTGTTATTCTATATACTGTGTACCTCATCATATATGCTATTTCTTTAATTAATAGGATATATTTCCTAGGTGTTTAAATTGTTATTTAATTGAGATCTGTAAAGTATCTCAAGAGATATAGAGATAAACACCTCTTAGTGATAGTGGTCAAACGCTAGCTTATATAAAATATTTAAATATTATAGCAATTATCCGTGGACGAGACACTAAATATAATTTAATAAAACGCTTGAAACGCTAAAAATTTGAGCAAAAAGACAATGATGTCTTCTCGCTCAAATTTCCATAGTTAACATAGAATCGATAACCGTATCTAATTTATAACTTGAGAGATTACAACTTTCTTGTATTGTTCTTGTAATATCTGTATCAGTATTTTTACGGCTCATTTTGTGTTTTTAACCCCCGACGCAAAAATCATGTAATAAGTTAGACGTTTGTATCTGTGTATTTATGATGTGTGTGTCTCTCTATGGCATCATAGCTCCCAAACAGATAAACTGATTTTGATTTAGTTATTTTTTTGATAGGAGACTTTATCTAGATTGTTCTTAGCTTTGGTCAGTAAAAAGTCGTTAAGCCGTTTTAAGAGTGTCAGCTTTGTAATAGTTGATGACGCTATGAGATCAACTTTCGCAGTTCAACATTTGAGGTCAATTTTCAGCTTGTCGTTTTAGTTCGCTGGTCGGCAGTTTGTAGTCTTGAACAATTTTGTACCCACGACCATTGATAAAGATATATCACCACCTGCAACGTCATATTCCAACGTTGTGAGGTATATTATAGGTCTATTTTGCGGGAAATAGAAATTCCATTAGACACACCGTCACAGTCTCGTGATCTGTTTAGTTTGTGCTATTCTTTATTCTATGGTTTCATTCTAGTCAAATCCAGATCAAACAAGTGGTAAAGTTTTTGTCCGTAAAGACTATATGATATTTTACTACAAATTCCAGTCCAGTTTTAAAGTAAAATAACCGGCCAAGTGCGTGTTGGGCCACGCACAGTGTAGGGTTCCGTAGTAGCCTATTATTCAATGCAAGTCTTTACCTGTTATAAACAAGCAACTGGGTACTCCGTCTTTGTCACTTTAAAGGATTTATGCTAAGGATTTTGTATTTAGTACAAAATTATCCAACACCCAAGTTCAACGACTATTACTGCTAAACTAATAAAATTATCTTAACCGCTATAATTTTCCTTTAAAGTTCATGAAATGCGCTATTATCACGAATTTTTCCAGATTTTTCAAGCCAGCAGTTTAGCCTTTAGAGGAAGGGGACGCCCTACTGAAACAAAAATGTGCACTTTAAAGTTTAATATTTCGTAAATGGAGCATTCAATCGAAAAATTGTATTAGCAACCCTTAAGTCATTTAAAAGACCTATTCTACGATATCCCACACGATGGGGTAGTCGATAAAAAAAATTCACCCCCTCTTCTCATATTGGGGAAAAAAAATATTTTTCAAAATTTTATTTCAGCACTTTGTAGGCGTCATTTATTTACATACCCCCACAAAATTACAGCTTTCTAGTATTCACGGTCTCTTAGCAAAACCTCGGACAGACAGACAGACGGACACGACGAAACTATAAGGGTTCCTTGTCAGGACTACGGAACCCTAAAAAACACAATGGACAGTAAAGTAGAGTCTGAAAATGCACAGTAAAGTTGAGTTGTGAGTCTAAAGTGTAAAAGTACGGCCACATCGCGGTGTCCTGCGATCTGCGGGCGCAATCTCAGTACTTTTCAATTGCTTTCTTCTCGCGTTTGGTGTGAACCAGTCGGTACAAATACTACTGCGCTATCTGATCGCCGCCTAGATGTGTGATACGTGAGCGGTTAATATTACGCCTAATGACTTAAAAGGAAAGGGATGAAAGTGAATGAAAGAAACAACAAAGGTTAAATGGTTATTATTGAAAATAAATAATAGTTTAAAAAAACTAAAAAAATACACATTTATAGAAAATACAACTAAAAAATAGAAAATAAATTTTAATAAATTTGAATTAAAAATAGTGTAAGAAAAAATGATTTTATTGTAAAAAAAAAGCGTGGGGTGCATGGTATCAATAGTTCCAAGTATTTTATGAACAGATATGACTAGAAGCGTTATTTTGATAATATCCTGAAAAGCACCCCACACTTTTTTTTACAATAAAATCATTTTTTCTTACACTATTTTTAATTCAAATTTATTAAAATTTATTTTCTATTTTTAGTTGGATTTTCTATAAAAGCGTATTTTTTTAGTTTTTTTAAACTATTATTTATTTTTCATTTTTTAGTCGAATTTTTTAAATTTTTTTTTTTTAATTTTTTTATTGTCATCGGTCTTTAATAAGTATGCCAAATTTCGAGTGAATCCGACGTTTTGAAGGGGGTTACAATCATGTTCAAAGATTCCGTTACATACTAACATACAAACATACATACGTCTGAAGCTAATAAAAGCGTATTAAAAAGGAAAGAATGGCAAATTGTAAGGTTAAGATTGAAGAAGAGAGAGTATAAGTGAAAGAGTTCGTGTATCTGGATTCCAAGTTTACAAGAGATAGTAAGTATGAAAGTGATATTGAGCGAAAAGTATTGGCAGAAAACTAAGTTTGTGGGTTGAAAGAAGAAGCATGACAGTAATATTAATGCTGTAGAATTGAGAAGTATGAGAAGTATAATTGAAATTACTCTGATGGATAAGGTGGAGAACAGTGTGATAAGGGATTGTGGTGGGGTAGAAGATATAGTGACAAAGATAGAGAAAGGGATCTATCATCTAGAGATGGTGGATGAAGAAAGATCTAAATGAAAGAGAGATAATGAGAGAGAAAATTTATGAGAATAGTGTGAATGGGCCAGCGGGTAGAGACCGACCTAGGCGAACGTATCACGATCGGATCGGAAACGTTTTAAAAATGGACAAGTCAAAAGAACATATAACCGGTGAACATGTATGAAGGCACTCATGGATGGGGATGAAGCAAAAGAGGTTTGTCAGGATCGTAGCACGTAGAAATAAGTAGGCTGTACCTATCCCAACCGAAAAAAGCGTGATTTTATGTATGTATGTAAGTGTAAAATATGCAGTAACAAACGTGCATCATTTAAAAAAAATGTAGGCATGATCAAGTTCCAGACAATAACATCATGTAACGCATAGGTACTACAGGATCCGAACTTGATATATTCATTTATTCATGCAAATAACATGAAATTTTCCACCAAACTGTCAACAAATTGACGCATTAGCTTTTGCAAAGACCGGTTTTAGTAAACAACCCTACTCAGTCCATTGTTTTTGTTATAATTACGTTGAATACATTTCATAATTTTTTGACATTGCTGCTATGTAGTATTTTTTACATACATACATACAATCACGCCTTTTCCCCGTTGGGGTAAGCAGAGACTACTTCTTTCCACATGCTACGATCCTGACATACCTCCTTCGCTTCTTCCACTTTCATGAGCGCATTCGTACATGCTCGCCGGTTATAGGTACTTTTGACTTTAGGTATAAGTATTTTTTTATTTGTATTTTTGTATGTTTGTAATGAGTAAGCTCAAAAACTACTGAACCGATTTAAAAATTTTTTTCACTAATACATAGAATGGACTTTCGGAATGAAAATAGGCTATATGTTATCCCGTTTAAATCAAAGGTACATTCGTGGAGACCTAATTTGCAACCTAAGTCGGCAAATAAACGGTCGAAAAAACACGTTTCTTACGAACGCTGCTTAATTGAAAATAGATAGAAGAATATTTTCTTTGCAAGAGTTGTACAACTTAATAAGACCTACAAAAAAATCTACGACAGCATATGTCTATCTCTGAAGATTGACTCACAGTAACCATTTTAATCTTAAAATTTTTGTGAAAAAATATTACATAACTTCCAAGGCTATTTTCAAGTATATAGTATTAATCCTTATCCAAATAATTACGTTAATTAGCTTGGTCACATATTATAGATTAAAATTGTCCTTTACAGTATACAATTCAAATGAAAACTCTAGAAGATATCACGAATTTCACAAACACGCATCGCAAAATTAATAAAATATTTGCAGTGAAACCACAGATTAGGTCATAGTTACTATGAAAATATTATTATAAGCTTAGCTATGCTGTAGATCCCCACCGATCACAATCAATTTGAAGTCAATATAGTATAATAATATGATCTATTGTATAAAATAATATTCATCTATACCTATATATAATAATATAATATAATATTTTAAACCACCCCGACTGATCTATGTATAACAGCTTTTTCCAATGACTCTAAACACGACATTTAAAATCTGAGCGAGTGATGAGCTGAGAGTCCAGGAGGCTTCCATGTTCTTACAATATCGTTGAAGAAGAAGATTTTCGAATTGATCAGACCTATGAAAGTTGATTTCATAGCGCAATTAACTAGAAAAAAGCTCATAATTTTATAACGATTGAACGAATTTTCACGAATCAAAGCTAAGAAAACTCTCGATGAAGACATCTATCAAACAAAAAAAAAAACTATCAATAATAAAATCAAAATCGGTTCATCCGGTTAGGTGCTAAGATGCTACAGATACACACGTTAAACGTATATTACCCCTACGATTTGCGTCGGGGAACGCCGTAAGGTTACGGCGGCAGATGTACTCCTTGGTGGTAAGCTACTTTTTGGTAGATTTAATGATTCCACTACCACTGTACGAAAACTCATGATTCATGAATGCACATAAAACTTTCATTGGTAGGTATATAGCTAGGATTAGAACCAACGACCGTCGGGTCAGAATCAGGGTAACTATCCTTTACGCCAAAGGGCCGTCCAATATCAATACGTAAGTATTATAAAACAAAGTTCATCACTGCGTCTGTCTGTCTGTTCGCAATAAACTCAATAGCTACTGAACGGATTATCATGCGGTTTTCACCAATAGCTAGAGTGTTTATGAGGAAGGTTTAGGTGCATAATTCGTTAAGGTTTTGTGTAAATTGGATGAAATATGACGATGGTTGTTAAATATGTTCATATTTTATATTCGATGCAACAAACTGATGCAAATTTTGTAGGCATATATGTTCTACCCGTGCGAAGCCGGGGCAGGCTGCTAGTTTATTAATAAACGACGAAGTTAACCGCGAACAAACATAAAAAATGTATATATATATACGAAAACATTTTTTTTTTAAGTCGGCTAAAAAGGAGACAAAACCCTCTTGAAAAACTACCGCCCGATTTCGCTTCTGAGCCATGTTTACAAGTAATTTTCAAGGGTCATCACGAACCGTCTTGCATGAAGACTCGATGAATTCCAACCTCTGGAATAGGCTGGGTTTCGAAACTTTCGAAGCGGTTACAGCTCCATAGACCACATCCACACATTGCGGCAGATTGTACAGAAGACCGAAGAATACAATCGGCCCTTGTGCAAGGTGCTTAGCGTTTGTGGACTGTGAGAAGGCCTTCGACTCAATCGAAACCTGGTCTGTTCTGGAGTCTTTGCAGCGTTGCCAAGTTGACTGGCGATATATCGAAGTGATGAGATGTCTGTATAATGCCGCAACGATGACTGTACTGTACTAGTACCTGTAGATTTTTCAAATAAGCAACTTAAATCACGCTTTTATCAGTAGGTACCTCCATGATGAAGTGTGGCTCGTAACGTTTTTGGATGGGAAAACATTGCAAATTAATTTAGATATTTACGTCTCTGTGGCATTGAAAAAAAGCTGTCACAATTTGAATACGAGCAAAAAATGTGCCGATTTATATTCAGCCACACCCTGTTATTCAGTTTTCTCTGCGTGAAATATTAAAATATACACCGTTTTACATGCAATAAAATGCTCATTTTGAGGAGAAGTATAAACAATTGTATGAGCATGTGTCGACGGTATATTACTAGTTTAAAGAAGGTCGATATTTCAATTGTAGTTTATGTATGCCGACCCAGCCTTTGTCATGAATTGTAAATTTCAAATGTTATTATGATTCCGTACCCGAGGGTGAAGACGTATTACTAAAGGTACGAACACACCGCGGCGTCATGCGACCGCCTGCGCGTTCGCGTTCTGAATTTCTATTGTTATCTGAGCGGCTTCGATCGCGTTTGGTGTGAACCAGGCGGTACAAATACTACTGCGTTATCTGATCGCCGCCTAGATCACGCACGTAGGACGCCGCGGTGTGGTTGTACCTTAACCCTCCGTTCTCAGTCCGTCTGTCCTTCCGGCTGTCAGACCGTTACATTTGTGGAACCTACGAGTAGATATGTAGACTATTGAAATTCACATAAGTTGTGTTACAATAATAACTAGTAGTTCAGTGAGAACAGTAGACCTCGTGTGCGCTTATAAGCATGGAATAACCGATACTTTCCCGTTTCCCATGTTAGTTAAGCCACACCGATAGGGATATAAGTTTTAGCGATTACTCACGTTCTCTTGGTTCAAGGAGTTTGAATTTGGTGCCTATGGGTTTGTCTTGTGAAAGCTAAGAAGACTACGTAGTCAGATTGGTGTAGGCTCGCTACTCTCGCTCGGATAATATAAGCATAATATAAGCAATGATATCCATCGAATAAAATATTTCTTAGTATGTTGTTTTCGCTGCATCGTGAAAAGGACTCATTATATAGAAGCACGAGACGGAATCACGTACCAAAAGTGACACAAACATTTTGCAAAATGAAACCCTTCATTATTATGCGACTCTAACTCGTACTTGCCAGTTTTTTAACCGACTTCAAAAAAAGGTTTTTTTTTTTTTTTTTTTATGTTTGTTCGCGGATATCTTCGTCATTTATGAACCGATTTCGATTATTCTTTTTTTGTTCGAAAGGAGATATCCCAAGTGTGGTCCCATGGTAATTTTATCGAGGTATAATAAGTATCTCCAGAGATATTGAGATAAACATCTCAAAATTGGTACTGAAAATGAATAGCGCGGCATTGAAGTCGGTTGTTTTTTAGTTTTTAAACGATATTATTGTTTTATTTAAATATCATCTTGATACGCAGTATAAAAATAATGATATGTAAATATTCCTGTCTGAAGGGTCGAAAATTATGCATGCAGTTCAAGACTGTCAGATGATATTAGCATTTATCGATGATTTTGTAAAGTTTCCAGAATGTTCCGAGAATCAGAAAGTTGCTTGATAATGAGGTTCATAATGATAATGTATTCTTAGCTTTAATAACTGGATAGCCTAGATATATTCCCTCTTCGTGATGTGGACTTATAATGTCAAATAATTGCATTAAGTTCTCAACAAACTCAGTCAACATTGTTATATATCGGATTTCAGAGTCTTTAACGATATTTAGATTTAGTAGTAAGTCTCGACCAATACACATCAAGAGACTCTTGCTAGATTATATGAATGGATTGAGGGCTACGAGTACATCGAGAAGGCGGTACTTGATAAGAGACCAAATAACTATAACAGGTGTTTTTGTATGGTTTGACTCAGTCTCAGGCTAACGGTAACTATAACTATTAACTGGTGTTTTTATATGGATTTTGACAGTTTTAGATGTTTGTTATAGCTAAAGTAAGATGGTGCAATTAATGTTTCAAAGTAACCAATATCAGTGACTTATCAAGTTTTAAGACCATTAAACAAAATAAGATCGTTTTAAAAACTAAAAGAACCGACTTCAAATCCTGCGCTATTAATTTTCAGTACCAACTTTGAGGTGTTGTTCATCTCCACATCTCTGGAGATACTTATCAAATCTCAATGAAATTACTATGGTACCACCCTTGGGATATCTCCTTTCCAACAATAAAATAATCATCAAAATCGGTTCTTAATCGACGAAAATATCAGAACATACAAAAAAATATATACGGTAGAATTGAGAAACATCCTTCTTTTTAACCGACTTCACAAAAAAGAAGGAGGTTCTCAATTCGTCTGTATGTTTTTTTTTGTGTATGTTTTGTGTATGTTACGTGATTACACCGTCAATTCTGAACCGATTCGAATAATACTTTTTGTAATCGGTAGGGTACGTTTCCGAAGTGGTCCCATTGTATTTTCATCGAGATCTGATAAGTATCTCCAGAGATATGACGATAAACGTCTCAAACTTGCTACTGAAATTGACTTGAATTGACGCGGGGCATGGAAGTCGGTTGTTTTAGTTTTTCAACCGACTTCCATGCCCCGCGAGTCAGTTTCATTAACAAGTGTGAGACGTTTATCATCATATCTCTTGAGATACTTATCAAATCTCAATGAAATTCCAATGGAACCACTTCGGAGGTGTATTCTACCGAGTAAAAAAATAATCATTTGAATCGGTTCATAATTGACGGAGTAATGGCGTAACATACATACAAAAAAAAACATACAGACGAATTGAGAACCTCCTCCTTTTTTGGAAGTCGGTTTAAAATATAATACGTTAATATTCATAAAACACGTAAGCCCATTATACTCTAAACTAAAGCTCAACTAATAACCCTTAGATAAAGTCAGAGCTTGTTTCAATCAACCTACATTTTGGGCTAAGCAATTTCCATATCAGCTGTATCGATCTAGTTATAAAACTTCAGATGTAAATAGACTTGAGCTGGTGAAACAAGCAATTACAGTCTCAACCAAGTTTGTCGAAACGCCTTTTTAGGGTTCCGTAGCCGAATGGTAAAAAACGAAACCCTTATAGATTTGTCTGTCTGTCCATTCGTCTATCTGTCCGCCCGTATGTCACAGCCATTTTATTCCAAAACTATTAAGACTACACAGTGGAAAATTGGTAGGTGGGTGTATTCTGTAAACCGATTGACGATTTTTATACAAAAATAAAAGAAATAAATGTTTAAGGGGGGTTTTCCATACATAAAACTAAAAACAAAAAAAAATCATAGACACTATACGTGCGAAGTGTCTATAGATAGGTCTTTAAAAATTACATTGAGGTTTCTTAAACAATTTTTTCGCAAAGTCAATCATTTGTAAGATAGAGACTTCTAAAGTGGTAAAATGTATGCCCCCCCACCCCAATTAATTTTAAAGTAATGGTACGGACACACCGCGGCGTCCTGCGATCTGCGGGCGCGATCTCAGTACTTTTCAATTGTTTTCTGATCGCGTTTGGTGTGAACCAGTTGGTACAAATACTACTGCGCTATCTGATCGGCGCCTAGATCGCGTGCGCAGAACGCTGCGGTGTGTCCGTACGTTAAGGGAGTGAAAAATAAAAAATATATATATGCCGTAGAGCTCATTAAAAACTTTTAAGGAAAATTGGTTTAAACGAGATATAGTCAGCTGTTTTTGAGAAAAGCAACCGCAAGCAACAAACAACAAAAAATATAGTTATGAAATACTCTACTATATTACCGGAACCCTAAGAGTGCGAGTCCGACTTTGCACTTGGCCAGATCATTAACTCATTGACTGGAAATGCAAAACCAATAAAGTGGTTTTAGTTAAGATATAGCAAAGGCTGCTTTAGACACTACTCTACCGAATTCAATAAAGAGGAGGTACTAAATTCAAATATTAATATATTTTTCAACCAACTTCAAAAAACAAAGGAGGTTCTCAATTCGTCTGTATGTTTTTTTTTGTGTGTATTTTACGTGATTTCTCCGTCAATTCTGAACCGATTCGAATGATTCTTTTTGTTATCGGTAGGGTACGTTTCCGAGGTGATTTTTTTGTAATTTCATCGAGATCTGAGAAGTATCTCCAGAGATATGACGAGAAACGTCTCAAACTTGCTACTCATATTGACTCGCAGGGCATGGAAGTCGGTTGTTTTAGTTTTTAAACTATCTTAATAATTATTATCATATTATTTTCGGGCATAACTCCGTCATAATATAGACTAATAGATTCGGTAGAAATTTATTCCGAAATGGTACTATTTGTTTCGTAAAGATCTGATATATATCTCCAGAAATATGGTGATAAATATCTCAAACTTGCTACTGAAAGTGGCTTGCACGGCATATGAACTCGATTTTTAGTTGTAGTCACATATTTGAGGTGAATCGTGTAGTGGGAGAATGGTCGGCTTTAACGCCAGAGGTACTGAGTTCATCCCCGCCGTGCACCAATGGATTGTTCTATCCAAAAATGTATGTGAGCTTTTCACGGTGGCCCTCCGGTGAAGGAAAAACATCGTTAAAAAACCCCCGGCATGGTGGTAGGATACTATCTAATGTCCACCTGGCCAGCTACAACCCTTAAGTTAGAAAATCTGTCACCAAACATCTATTGTGCTCCGGCAGCTATCCTTGAGAGCCAGTTCCCATTCTAGGCCTAGCGTGCTACCATTGTCAACTGCATCATAACTTACCAACAGGTGAGATAGTGGTCAAACGCTAGCCTATATGATATATAAAAAAAGATTCTTTAATTTTTATACTATCTTGTGTATAAGGTCAGATAAAACAGTAACCTTTCCACTCGCGATCCAATATTTCACAGCATCCTGGACGGATATGACTTGTTCCAGTTCAAGCTAATGGAGAAACTATAATAGTATAAAAATTGCAGCCGCCCTACTTACTTTTATGGTTCCGTACCTCAAAAGGTAAAAAAGGAAACCTTATAAGATTACTTTCTTGTCTGTCAGTCCGTCTGTCACCGCCGATTTTCTCAGGAACAGATGGACCTAGCAAGTTGAAATTTGTACCAGATACTGAGGTCTATACAAAATAGCCCTTATTAAGTGTATAATAAACTGGCCAAGTGCAAGTTGGACTCGCACTCGTAGGGTTCCGTAACACAGTAGAGTATTCTATAACTATGATTTAACTACATAAATAACTTTGTTTTTCATAGTGTTTGTATGAAAAACAAAGTTATACTTGCGGTCGCTATATCTCAACAACTGCTAACTGTATATCGTTCAAACCAGTTTTCGTTGAAAGTTTTTATTGAGATCTACAGAATATATTTTTTCTAGATTTTTCACTCCCTTACTTTAGAAGTTAGAGGGGGGGAGGGGTTTACACACATTTTACCACTTTAGACGCACCTATCTCTTAAATGATTGACTTTGAGAAAAATGATTTTAGGAACCTCAATGTCGTTTTCAAAAACCTATCCATAGACTACACGTATAGGTTTGAAGAATTTTTTTTTTGTTCCAGTTCCATGTATGGGATGCCCCCCTTAAACTTTTATATTTTTTACTTTTGTATAAAAATCGGAAAGCGGTTTACAGAATACATCTACCTACCAAGTTTCAATTCTGTAGTCCTAATAGTTTCGGAATAAAATGGCTGTGACATACGGACGGACAGACAGACAGACAGACATGGCGAATCTATAAGGGTTCCGTTTTTTGCCATTCGGCTACGGAACCCTAAAAGTCAAGTTCCTGAGTTAACACCATAAAAATATATGTGCAAATATAGATTTTCGCGAAAACTTATAAGTTGTAAATGTACCTTCATTTTATTTATTTTTTATTTTTCGGAGTTTTTCCTGTACTGGTGCTGTAAGACCTTGCTTTTAACCAAAATTGACAATTGTAGGTCAATCGGAAGTTTTGGGTTTTGGGTCATAAACCTATAGGATACTTCCCGTTGACCTAGAATTATGAAACTTGGCAAGAAGGAAGGTCGTGAAGCACTCATCATCATCATCAGCCTATACTTGTCCACTGCTGGACATAGGCCTCTCCAACTGCACGCCACTGAGCACGATCCTCTGCTACTCTCATCCAGCTCTTGCCAGCCACCTTGCGAACATCATCGCTCCACCCAGTCTGAGGGCGTCTTACGCTACGTTTGCCGATTCGCGGTCTCCACTCAAGAACTCCACTCCACTTATTCAACTTTTATTTAGGGGCTTTGTAAGTCACGTTAAATTCCCGTTTTTTAAATCTATAAATCCATACATATGTTGTTTAATAACAAAAAATAGGTAAACTTACTATAACAAACGTATTATTTGTAGTTAGTGTAATACATTATCTATGGATCGAACTACAAAGTTGGTACGGAAGCCTCAGTGCGGTGGGCGAGTCCAACTCGACTTAGCCGGTTTTTTTTACTTAGATGTTTGTTACCCGACTACAAAAGGAATTGTCATGATTTTAAACAAGCTTCTACCAACTTCTCAATTCGTCAGTATGCTTTTTAGGGTTTCGTAGCCAAGTGGCCAAAAACGGACCCTTATCTAATAGGTAGTAGATAGATACTACCTACATGTATATACCTACTTACTACTACTACATACATAGTATCTATCTACTATCCAATAGACTTGGCTGGCACCGACTTTAAATAGATAAGTGGGTAGCGTTTATAATAATTATATTAGCGCTTTTGAGTGCCTGTTTGTGGTTATGAAGTCGGTTTTTTTTTTAAACAATTTATTAGCGGATCATGACGTCACGTGGATTTTCAACACTCTAATTATCGTCGTCATTTTCGGGGTTCCGTAGCCGAATGGCAAAAAACAGAACCCTTATAGATTCGTCATGTCTATCTGTCTGTCCGTCCGTATGTTACAGCCACTTTCTTCCAAAACTTTAAGGACTACAGTTGAAATTTGGAAGGTAGATGTATTCTGTGAACAGCTTTACGATTTTTGTAGAAAAATAAAAAATAAGGTACATACATGGAACTGAAACTAAAAAAAAATTAATTAAACCTAATTAATTATAAGTGCTGCGTGTTTACTGGTTGGACTTAACAAATGAAAATTAGGTTCTTAAATGGATTAATAATATGAATATTATTAATAATAATTAATATTAATTTAGTCGATGCAGAAATAAACCTCAAACAGAGGAAACCTCAAAGGATGCTACTGTTGGTAATGGATACATATTTTCTTCATTTGGGGTAGAAACAATGAGCGCATGGAGTCAGGATGCCCAGAGTTTTGTTAAGGAGTTGTCCAGACGCCTAATTGACATCACCCGTGACCAAAGAGCTGGCGCTTACCTCGGCCAACGTATTAGCCTAGCTATACAACCAGGTAACGTTGCTAGCTCTATTTGTTGAAAATTGCATCAAAATCAGTAGCGTAGTTTAAAAGATCTAACAGCGTACAGGCGTGACTTTGTTTTTAACCGACTTCAAAAAAGGAGGAGGTTTCTCATTATATATATATATATATATATATATATATATATTTTTTTTTTTATTTTTTTATTTTTTTTTTTTTTTTTTTGTTTGTTCGCGGATAACTTCGCCGTTTATGAACCGATTTCGATTATTCTTTTTTTGTTCGAAAGGAGATATCCCAAGTGTGGTACCATGGTAATTTTATCGAGGTATGATAAGTATCTCCAGAGATATTGAGATAAACATCTCAAAATTGGTACTGAAAATGAATAGCGCGGCATTGAAGTCGGTTGTTTTTTAGTTTTTAAACGATATTATATACTATGTAAAATATGATTGCTCTACTATTCCAAACGAATAGGGTAAAATCTTTCCAGGTGTGTGCTACACCTGGAAACATTTTACAAATATTGTTATAGTAAGTTTTTACAAATATAAAGGAAATATTGCAGAATTAAGTACACCTGACTTCCCGACAATGTATAATAAATATTTCGAATACGGCATATCACCCGCACGTGGACCAAACTAAACGAAAACATTGATACTAAATTCCAGTCGAAATCTATTAACTGATTGATTTACCTACCCATGAGAATCTGTGTTAATGTTAAAACTACGGCTAAGGTTCAGTCACAAATTAAAAGCTTTTTTAATGTAATTAATCGATAAATATGTCCTTCACAACGTAAAGTGCACTGTCGGTTTCACAATAATGCAGCTGATCGATTCGGTCACCGTTAACTCACAGTGGGCTGATTTACAACCCAATTTTACTGTTCCTACCGCTGGCCATCATGGCCTGTCATTCGCACCTAATTATACACTTTACGACTCCGAAAACAAGGCCCATATTCCAACCACCATTATTTTGTAAACATTCGGACCGGAGCTAATTCTGACCGGAGTTCACGTTTGATCCGAACAAATGTTTTTATTTGGTTTCGTGGTTCGACATTGTGGTAGACAAATACTTTTCGAGATGCGATTACAGACGACCCTTTGATGTCTGTTGATACGGAATTGGTAGAATTTTAATTTATAGCAACTATTTCTTCGCATTCTTCTAGATCGAAGTTTTGTGTAGTCGGGTAGACGATAAGCGAGTGTATGTATTAAGGGGTGTAGTAACTTTTAATATGTTTTACTCAGAGGTGTCATTGCGAATTATCTTAATGGTTGTAATGTCTTACATCATATTTGTCAGTTTATTGAAACGATTTCAACAGGCCCAAACACGACATCTCAGCTGTAAGTTGCTGAGGAGTTGAGTATTCTGTAGATTCCAGGAGATAGCAAAGCAACAAATCAATCCTACCATGTTCGTATAATATTATTAAACTAAGAGGATACTAAATTTCGAATTTATCAAGAAAAATTCAAGTTTATTTCGTAACGTCATCAACTATATAACCGGCCAAGTGCGTGTCAGGCCACGCGCAGTGTAGGGTTCCGTAGTAGCCTGTTATTCAATGCAAGTCTTTACCCGTTATAAACAAGCAACTAGGTACTCCGTCTTTGTCACTTTAAATTATTTATTCTGAGGATTTTGTATTTGGTACAAAATTATCCAACACCCAAGTTCAACGACTATTACTGCTAAACTAATAAAGTTATCTCAACCGCTATAATTTCCATGTAAAGTTCATGAAATGCGCTATTATCACGATTTTTTCAAAGTACACAGTTTAGCTTTTAGGGGGGGGGGGACGCCCTACTAGAACAAAAATTTGCACTTTAAAGTTCTATAAATATTTCATAAATGGAGCATTCAATTGAAAAATGGTATTAGCAATGTTTAAGTCATTTTAAAAGACCTATTCAACGATATGCCACACGATGGGGTAGACGATGAAAAAAAAAACATCCCCACTTCTCATATAAGGGAGCTACACTACAAAAAAATTTTTCAAAATTTTATTTCAGCACTTTGTCGGCGTCGTCAGTAAGTTTGCTACTTCCGTGGAGAAAGGTTGTGTTCGCGTTGCGCCTGCTCTAGTCCACTCGGGTAAGGCGCTGACGCAGCAGCCTACTTAGCCGTCGCGAGTGCATTGTTTATACGGTCGTCGCGATGACCCAGATACGCGTAGTGAGTGAAACAAGCTAATTTTGTGTAAACAAATGTTAAGGCGAAGCAACTAATAACGTTGGCTTCACCTACAAAAATAACTTTATCAACGGAAACGGAACGATTGCTATATGATCGTTTCGAAGAAGAAAAAAGACAACGTATTAAATTACAGGATCTTGTTGGTGAACTACAAAACCAAATCCACGAGCTTCAGTGCCATCTTAAACATGTTCGGGAGCAGAATGACACTGTTCCAACTAAACAGCCCAATAATGAAGAACCTTCAGCCGCAGTCCAGTACGAGACGGACGAGGAGGAACTCGCTAAAGAAACCGGGTGGGTGCGAGAAAAAGGTAGGAAGAAAAGGAAGTTGTTAAAGTCTCCCTCCCCCACGCAAGATGATTCCCCTAGTCCGATCGCCAAAGAAAAGTTAAAAAAACCTCCCCAACCTCCACCAATTGTTGTTGAAGACGTCCGAAACTATCAGGCGTTTTACGACTTTTTATTGACAAGCGTTCCTAAGGACACGTTCATCATAAAAGTAATGAACAGTGAATGTGCGAAGATAAATGCGCGCGATGAAGATTCGTATAGAAGTATTACGAAATTGCTGTCACAACAGAGCTTACGTTGGCATTCTTACGAAAATAAGCAGGATAGACCTATAAGAGTCATGGCTAAAAATCTTCATTCTTCGTGTATACCTGATAGAATAGTGAGTGACCTGACCCTCAATGGATTTAAAATTCTAAGTGCGGTCAACAAACTCAGCTGGAGGAAGAAGGAACCACTTAATATGTTTCTGCTTTCTTTCGAAAAAGATGAAGACATAAATAAAATTTACAATATAAGGATAATATTAGGATGCAAAGTGGAGATTGAACCTGTGAAAACTTCCAGACTTCTCCCCCAATGTAAAAGGTGCCAATCATATGGGCACACGCAAAAGTACTGTTCCAAGGAACCACGATGCGTTAAATGTACAGGCAAGCATTTGACTCGAGACTGTCAGAAGCCAGCTGATGCTAAACCGAAATGTGTACACTGTGGTCAACCGCACCCCGCTAACTACAGGGGATGCATAGTAGCGAAGGAATTACAAAGCTTAAAAAATAAGCATACAAAGAAAAATGTCACAACTACCACTACCCAGGCGCCAAGTGCAAATAATACCAAAAAGGCACAAAGCGTAACTAAAAACATCACGTACGCTCAAATGACTAAAGGAACTCAGCAACAGCGATTACCACAGCCTCAAACTCAACAGAAAAATTCCACTATCGACGAAAAAGTTAATCAAATTTTGTCACTTATGACCTCATTCGACAGTAGGTTGAAAAAAATAGAAAATAGCACTAAAATGGCTACTTCAAACATACATCATGCATAGATCACTAAATATAATGGCGTGGAATGCAAATGGACTGCTTCATCATCGAAATGAACTACAGGTGGTCCTCAATACAGAAAATATCGATATTTGTCTTGTTTCCGAATCACATTTTACACGTGAATCCTACATCAGACTACAAGGATATAAAACATACCACGCTCTGCACCCGGATAATACCGCAAGAGGAGGCAGCGCCATCATCATAAGAGATAATATCAATCACTTTGAAAAACATAAGTTTGAAGAACAACATATACAAGCAGTTGCTATACAGCTTGAAACTAAAAGGTATCCCATCACATTATCATCGATATACTGTCCGCCTAAGCACGCACTAAAAGTGGAACAGTACATAAGTTTTCTAAAAGAACTAGGTAACAGATTTATACTGGGAGGTGACTTTAATGCTAAGAATAC
Source organism: Cabera pusaria (assembly GCA_954871355.1). Taxonomy (NCBI): domain Eukaryota; kingdom Metazoa; phylum Arthropoda; class Insecta; order Lepidoptera; family Geometridae; genus Cabera; species Cabera pusaria. The sequence continues at coordinate 33,973,527 of OX940885.1, read as the reverse complement.
CTACTGGGGATCGAGACTTACTACCACTAAAGGAAAAGAACTATTAACAGCCATTAGAGACTGCAAATGTGATGTCATATCAACAGGCAAGCCAACTTACTGGCCCACTGATCCTTTGAAGATTCCTGACCTCATAGATTTTTTTATTTATAAAAATATATCACCAAGCTTTTTGCATATTCAGGAAGGTTATGATATGAACTCTGACCACTCACCGATAATTCTAACGGTAAGTGAGAACATCATTGAGAAAGAAACCAGCCCTTCTTTGGCAAATAAAAACACAGATTGGGAAAGCTTCAAGCTAGATTTAGACAGTATAACTGACCTAAAAACTTCATTAAAATGCCCAAATGAAGTAGATATAGATTTAAAAAAATTCATAACCGACATTCAACAATGTGCCTGGAAAATACACCAGAATACAAAAAGAAAAATAGATGTAATTATTATCCCATAGAAATAAGAGATATGATAGCTAATAAAAGAAGACAGCGACAGCAATGGCACATGACAAGATGTCCAAAAGACAAAATGCTTCTGAACAACTTAACAAAAAAACTTCGAAAGACAATACAAGCTTTCAATGACGAATCCATGAACACTTACATGAGTCAGCTGACAAGTGATCGTTCAACTAACTACTCATTGTGGAAAACCACTAAAAACCTTAAAAAACCTACTCTACAGGTCCCACCTATAAAAGAAAATAACGGAAGTTGGGCCGTCAGCAATGAACAGAAAGCTTCTAGATTTTCTCAACACTTAGAGTTGATATTTCAGCCTAACGAGGATATGAACCATGCCTTCGTGCTAACTGAAACATCCCAAGATGATATTGAAATTAAACTTACAACACCAAGAGAAGTTTACAATGAAATCAAAAAGCTAAAAAAGAAAAAGACGCCGGGATATGATTTGATTTCAGGTGAAGTACTCCAAAATCTTCCCCGAAAAGCGGTAATCAAATTAACAACACTCATAAATGCGTCATTCAGACTTCAATACGTGCCCGACTTGTGGAAAATAGCTGAGGTTATAATGATCTAGAAGCCTGGTAAACCACCGCAAGCTGCAACATTATACAGACCAATATCTCTGCTACCAATAATATCGAAGTTATTCGAGAAACTGCTCTTGAAAAGGCTGAAACCCATTATAGAAGAAAGAAACCTTATTCCTGACTACCAGTTCGGATTTAGGGAAAATCACTCCACCATAGACCAGGTTCATAGAATCACCAACATCATAGAAAATGCTCTGGAAGAAAAGAAAGTTTGCACTACCGTCTTCTTGGATGTAGCTCAAGCATTCGACAAAGTTTGGCATAAGGGCCTCATACACAAACTGACAAATATGCTTCCAAAACAGTTTGCAGATATTCTTGAATCTTACTTAACACAAAGGATGTTCAGGATAAGACTAGATGACTCATACTCAGAACTAAAGCAGATAAAGGCTGGAGTACCACAGGGCAGTGTTTTAGGTCCGGTCCTGTACGTATTATACACCTGTGATATTCCTCATTTAGAAAATAACACTATCGCAACCTTCGCGGATGACACAACCATTATGGCTACAGGTGTCACCCAAGAGGAAGCAGTAGAAAAAGTTCAGACAGCAGTCAACTCCATAGTTGCATGGACAAAGCAATGGCGAATAAAGCTCAACGAAAGTAAATCTGTACACGTAGATTTCACAAATAAGAGACCAAACTACCATCCAGTGTTCATAAATAATCAACCAATACCTTACGATAGCAAAGCAAAATATCTAGGGATGACATTAGACGCAAAGCTAAGCTGGAAGCTGCATGTCAAAAAGAAACGTGAAGAATTAGAGCTTCGCTACAAGAATATGCACTGGCTGTTTGGAAAATATTCATCTCTGTCAGTGCATAACAAAATGCTATTATATAAACAAGTCCTTAAGCCAATATGGACTTATGGTATCCAGCTATGGGGATGCACCAAACAGAGCAACGTACAGATTATACAAAGATTTCAAAATAAAGTGCTCAGGAGCATTGTAAAGGCACCCTGGTACATTAGAAATGACGACCTCCATCGGGACCTAAAAGTGGAACACGTCGCTAAAACAATAAAACAGTATGCTGAAGCTCACGATCGTAGACTTCACCATCATGTGAACGTCGAGGCTATCCAGCTCCTCGACAACACAGACATAGTGAGAAGACTAAAAAGGGTAAAACCTTTCGAGTTACTTCAGTGATATTTTACAAAGTGAGCATAAGTGTACGCTTTTTAAAAGAACACAATAACAAAGTGTCTTCCCCTTAATAGAGACATTAGGAAAAGTGTTAATGGACACATTCTTAGTAATATTTTAATAGTAAATTAAGTTAAAATCAAATTACTTATTAGCCTAGTTATAAGGCTAGATTGTAATAGCAGTGAGATATCTACTCTACGTAGATAAATCACTACAAAAAAAAAAAAAAACTTTGTCGGCGTAATAAATATACATACCTCCACAAAATTACAGCTTTCTAGTATGAACGGTCTTTTAGCAAAACCTCGGACAGACAGACAGACGGACATGACGAAACTATAAGGGTTCCTTGTCAGTACTACGGAACCCTAAAAAGCTCATAGTCTTAAAACAGATGAATGGTTTTTTTATGAATCACACTATATAGAACACTATTGATTAAGAAACCTATCAAAGAAAAGAAAATCTAAATCTTCGCTAAATGGCTACAGACAGACACACATAATATATGTACACACGTCAAACTAATAAAAAAAAAAAAAAAAAAAAAAAAGTTTATTGTCAGAACAAATAGAGTACATCATACATCATGATGTACTCTACATCATACATATATAATTTCCTATCATAAGATATAGTTTGTACAATCGGAGTACACTCAGCACAATTCTGCGGAGAAACGAATCTCCCGCAGGGCTGGTTTTCAGTGCACTCCGTTGCTCGAACTCAGATGTTTGTCGAGCGTAGGATTATGTAGTAGCGGGTTAGCGTAACATGAAATATTCATAAAGAGAACAGACAAACAAAAGCACAATTTAAAAGAAACCAAATGTAACAAAAAAAATATATTAGACAAAAAAACAAAACCCAACGTTCATTCTTACTACTATATGTTGTGATGAATTAATTCTATTTACGAGTCTGAGTGTATGTGAATAGTATATGTGAAATAACACCCCTCTTCTGTGGGAGTTAACAAGTCTTGGGTTTTATAATTGCTAGTGTCACACTATACTAACTTAGGTATGCCGAGTTTAAACCAGGCGATTTATGTTGTTCAACTTCTATGGATATTGTTCTTCTATGGACGTACTTTTCTTTCGATTCCAAGTACTTTTAATATCGATACTTTGGAATCGATATTGAGTAGGTACCGGTTAAAAGTACTCGTCTAGTTACTCAATTATTTGTCTCGGAAGAACATTTAGGCTAGTATTGTAGAGTGTTAATAACGTTTAGAATTCAGCTATTTGATTGGCTAATCAAGCGCGATTAAATCGCTAGAGAAGTATCAAATGAGTATTTGTTGTAATTTGTATCTTACATTCCTATGAAATTGAACGACAAAAATCGTCTGATCTAAAGCTGGTATTACGTAAATTCACTGCCAGCTTTACGGTAGAGTCTACTTGAGATCGGCGATAGTTTCATACAGCTTTTATTATCCTTGGTTTAAATGAGCTTTATTTTATGTTATAGTCTATATCGTAAGAGTATATGAAACCTTATGCCGCATTGAACGGAGATGACCTTCGCTGAATGAGCTCGGAATGAGTATGTGAGGGGAAGCCTGAACGTGGCACCAGTGACTGAGAAGTTAGGAAGCAATGGGCTAGCCTGGTATGGACATTATAAGAAGAAGTGAAGTCCACGTGACTAGAAAGGCAATGGACATGAAAGTGGATGGCTATAGAGGAAGAGGAAGACTTAATAATTAAGATAGTTTAAAACTACAATAACCAACTTCCATGCCGCGTGAGTCAGTTTCAGTAGCAAGTTAGAGACGTTTATAGAGATACTTATCAGATCTCGATGAAATTACAATGGGACCTCCTCGAAAACAAACCCTACCGATTAAAAATAATCATTCAAATCGGTTCAATTTACGGAGTAATCGTGTAACATACATACAAAAAAAAACATTCAGACGAATTGAGGTGCGACATTTTTCTTTATTTGCTTATTTTTTAAGCTTTGGAGTTCTTTGGCTACTATACAGCCTCTATAGTTAGCAGGGTGCGGTTCACCACAGTGAACACATTTAGGTTTAGAATCCGCTGGCTTATTACAGTCTCTGGTCAGATGCTTGCCCGTGCATTTGACGCATCTTGGCTCCTTAGAGCAGTACTTTTGCGTGTGCCTATATGATTGGCACCGCTTGCATTGAGGGAGAAGTCTGGAGTTTTTAATTGGTTCAATCTCCACTCTGCATCCTAAGATTGTTCTAATGTTGTAAATTTTATTTATATCCTCTTCTTTTTGGAATGAAATTAGAAACATATTTAACAGTTCCTTTTTCTTCCAGCTAAGCTTATTGACGGCATTTTGTATTTTAAGCCCGTTGAGAGTCAAAATCACTTACAATTCTATCTGGTTTGCAGGTAGAATGTAGATTTTAGGCCATAACTCTAATGGGTCTATCTTGCTTATTCTCGTAAGAATGCCAGTGTAAGTTTCCATCTGACAGCAATTTGGTAATAGCTCTGTACGAGTCTTCATCGCCTGCATTTATTTTAGCACATTCTCCATTCAATACTTTTATGCTGAACGCATCTCTCGGGGCGCTCGTGAGCAAACAGTCGTAAAACGCCTGATAGTTTCGGACGTTCTCTATAACAATAGGTAGAGGCTGGGTAGGTTTTTTTACTTTTCCCTTGGTGGTCTCACTAGGAGGATCACCTTGCGTCGGGGAGGGAGACTTTAGCAACTTCCTTTTCTTCCTACTCTTTTCTCGAACCCACCCGATTTTTCTCGCTAGTTCTTCTTCGTCAGTCTCGTACTGGACTGGTGCTGAAGGTTCCTCATTGCTGGGCTGTTGAGTTGGAGGAGTGTCATACATGCGAACATGCTTCAGATGGCATTGAAGCTCGTGTATCTGATTTTTTAGGTCGCTAACAAGATCTTCTAATTTTATTCTTTGTCTTCTTTCGTCATCAAAACGATGTATAACAGTTGTTCTGTCTCGGTTGTTAAAGTTATCTTAGCAGGAGAAGCCATGATTATAAATAGCTTCGCCTTAACATTTGTTTACATAAAATGTACGTGTTTCACTCACTACGCGTATCTAGGTCATCGCGGTGACCGTATAAACAATACACTCGCGATGGCTAAGTAGGCTGCTGCGTCAGCGCCTTACCCGAGCGGACTAGAGCAAGTGCAAGGCGAACGCGACCTTTCTTTGCAGAAGTAGCGAAGTCACCTTCCACCACGCCACAGGTTTCAATTCTAAATAAAACCAAAAAGTCCATTGCGGTACAAAACGTAACTAAAAATATCACGTACGCTCAAATAACCAAAGAAACTCAGCAACAGAGATTACCACAGCCTCAAATCCAGCAGAAAAGTTCCAACATCGACGAAAAATTAAATCAAATTTTGTCTCTTATGACCTCTTTGTCACCTTTCTTTCTTGACTCTTTGTTGACCTCAGGTTGAAAAAACTGGAAAATAGCACTAAAATGGCTACAGCAAAACATTCATCATGAACAAGTCACTAAAGATAATGGCAGGGAATGCTAATGGCTACTACATCATCGAAATGAGCTACAGGTAGTCCTAAACACAGAAAATATCGATGTGTGCTTGGTCTCTGAATCACATTTTACACGCGAATCCTACATCAAATTAAAAGGTTATAAAACTTATCACGCACTGCATCCTGATAATACCGCAAGATGAGGCAGCACCATCATAATAAAGGATAACATCTACCATTACGAAACACATAAGTTTGAAGAATAACACATTCAAGCTGTAGCTATTCAACTTAAAACTAAAAGACATCCTAGAAATCTTATTCCTGACTACCAGTTTGGATTTAGGGAAAAACACTCCACTATAGACCAGGTTCATCGAATCACCAACATCATTGAAAACGCACTAGAAGAAAAGAAAGTTTGCACCACAGTATTCTTAGATGTAGCGCAAGCATTTGACAAAGTTTGGCATAAGGGGCTCATACACAAATTGAGAAGTATGCTTCCGAAACAGTTCGCAGATATTCTTGAGTCTTACTTAACACAAAGGATGTTTAGAATAAGACAAAATGACTCGTTCTCAGAATTAATGCAAATAAAGGCTGGAGTACCACAGGGCAGTGTTCTAGGTCCGGTCCTGTACCTATTATATACCTGTGATATCACTGAGTTAGAAAATAACACCATTGCAACTTTCGCGGATGACACAGCCATTATGGCTACAGGGGCCACCCATGAAGAAGCAGTCGCAAAGGTCCAGACAGCAATCAACACCATAGTTGATTGGACAAAGAAATAAGCTAAGCTAGAAGCTGCACGTCAAAAAGAAAAGAGAAGAATTGGAGCTCCGCTACAAGAATATGCACTGGCTGTTCGGAAGACATTCTTCCCTATCTGTGAATAATAAATTATTATTGTATAAACATGTCCTAAAGCCAATATGGACTTATGGTATCCAGCTATGGGGCTGCACCAAACAAACCAACACACAGATAATACAAAGATTCCAAAATAAAGTACTCAGGAGTATTGTACGGGCACCGTGGTACATCAGAAATGACGATCTTCACCGGGACCTAAAAGTGGAGCACGTCGCTAAAACAATCAAACAGTTTGCTGAAGCTCACGATCGCAGACTTCACCATCATGTGAATGTCGAGGCCATCCAGCTCCTCGACAACACGGACATAGTGAGAAGACTAAAAAGGGTCAACCCCTTCGAGTTACTTTAGTGATACTTTATCAAGTGAACAAAGTGTAGTGATAGTGAACGCGAACGCTACAAAAAGAACACAAGAACAAAGTGTCTTCCCCTTAATAGAGACATTAAGAAAAGTGTTAATGGACACATTCTTAGTAATATTCTAATAGTAAATTAAGTCAAAATCAAATTACTCATTAGCCTTGTAGCATTAGGCTAGATTGTAATAGTAGTGAGATATCTGCATCAAGTAGATAAATCATTATAAAAAATAAAATAAAAGACGAATTGAGAACCTTCCTTCTTTTTGGGAAGTCGGTGAAAAATGGTGAATAGACTGTGTGATAGAAGATATGGATGTAAAAGGAGTGGATGCTGAGGTGATCGAGTAGACCCAAATGGAAGAGAATAACATTTTGAACCGATCCTACTTAAGTGGGATACGGGTAGGAAGATGATGATGAGTTTGTAACCTTATTTATGAAACCAGTCAGGACCTCGCATCAGGACACGTGACCTGATCAAAAATTCGTAAAACGGAGGAAGAGTAGATCAAATGCACAACGTTAATGTTTAAGTTTTCACTTCTGCCGGCACTCCCGGAGGGCATGCAACACGTTCTATTAAAAAAATTAAATTATTATTAATTTATGTATCTATACTTATTATTCAAATTTAATCTATTTTAAAACGATTTAAAATGGTGACCTGTTAAAAGCTATATACGTCTTGTTACCTCACTGGATACTTTATTAAAAGGATACCTTTGCTTTTCTGTTCTATAAAATTGTTCTAAATAGTTACGGAATATATGGAATATATCATTAGGCTGTCCTTGAGAGCTCATTCATTAGTTCATTCTTAATTCATCGTACGTACAGCAAATGAATTGAATTCCTTGCCGGTCTTTGTGTTTGTCGTTTCTCTACAACCTGGGCCTCTTTAAATCGTAAGTGAGAGGTATCTTCTAAGTAAGCGTGCTACATTTTTTAAAATGCTAGATAGACAAGTGTTTGACCACTGTCTCACCCGATGTTAAGAGACGATGCGGTTGACGGTGTAGCACGCCTACCTAGTAGATACCTGTTCACTCGTGATTTGAAGGCCCCCGTATTGTAGCTAACCGGAAAAACAGACACTGGCAACGAATTCCATTCCTTGGCGGCACGTATGATACAGGACGAAGCAAAAAACTTCGAATGTGTAGATGGCACGTCCACCATGAAGCGATGGCGCACATCGGTACGTCTGGTTGTCCGATAGAAGAAAGATAATGGCGGTACTATTTCGTGCAATTGGATGGCACACTCTCCGATAGAAAACTGATAATCTAGCGACTTTGCGGCGATGCTCTAGGCTATCAATTACTTCCAGCGCCTCCAGTTGATATTTGGCTGACCTATCCCAGAGGTGAGAACAGTACTCTATACAATGATCGGACCTGTGGTTGATACGAGTTGAGCAGCTGCTCCGGTGTGAAGTACTCTCCCACCTAAGCCGTAGTACCGAGTTTTTTTTAGGACAACTGGGCCTTGGACTCGATGTAGGATCCAAAGTTGAATGTCACCCACATTCAACTTAAAGAGATGCCAAGAAGCTCAAGGTGGTCAGTTATCGATACGAATACATTTCAAAGAGTAGGGTCAATTGAAATGAACTCCTTTTGGCGGAGAATAGACACGCCTGGGTCTTAGCAGCATTGAACTTTACCAAATTGGTATCACCCCAATCGGAGACAGCGTTTAGGGACAAGTTCATGCGCTCGACCATTGCCTTCCTAAGACATTGGATTTCAGCTGCACTGGTCCGTGCACTGTATGTGTAGCTCTCTACAACAGTGCTGTCGCCTGCATACTCAAAGATACCGGGCTTTAGCAGATCGTTGATATCCAGCAGAAATACATCGTCGATCGCAACGTAACTTAACATCAGGTGAGATAGTGGTCAAACGCTTACCAGTTGGTCACAGAGCGACTGGCCAGTAAATGTTGTTCTAGTGGTTAGTGAGCCTGTCCGATAACCAAAGATCGTGGGTTTGATTCCCACACGGGACAATTATCTGTGTGATCCACAAACAATTGTTCCGAGCCTGGGTGTTATTGTATCCGTGATTTGTATGGTTGTAAAGTCCCCCGCGACACAGAGTTTCCTTGTGCGGGGTGTTGTCTCAAAAAAGTCATTCAAAAATAACATTACATTCACCTATATGTTAGAAAAATCACAGAATTTAGTTATTTGTAGATTTATTTGTACAACCAATATTCATGGATTCGAAATAGGTTTATCCGTTTTGGGCGCTACGATGCCTCAGACAGACACACAGGTCAAATTTATATAACCCATTCTTTGTGGGTCGGGTGTTAAAATATGTTTGGGAGATAAATAAACTGATTCATAATTCGTCTACTTTGCTTATGTTCAGGTTTGCTTCAAACCTGAACATTAGCAAAGTAGACGAATATTTCGACATAAATTCAAAGAAATATATTTCAAGAAAGTGTTCCAAGCTTGGGCAGGCTTACGATGGGCGGGTGACGTCATCCGCCGGAACTTCCGCCTCCGAGAATACTCGTGCGCCACAGACTGTCTATCTATTGTATTTGAATGTCAACCATGTGTACAAAACGTTTTTAACCTTCGACTAAGGGCCTTGCTGAAAATGAGACAAACATTTTGTTTTTTAACCAACTTCACAAAAACGGAGGAGATTCTCAATACGACGTTTGATGATGATGTTTTTTTATGTCTGTTACCTCAGAACTCCGTCAAATATTAACCGATTTGAAAAAATATGTTTTTTTTTAAGATTATGCCTCCCGTTTGTTCCCATTCAAATTTTATCGTGGTCTGATAATTATTTCCGGAGATATATATGGAGAAGAACAATATAAACAAATTTATATACCTTGACGACATGCGACGCTTATGGCTAGTGGCCACAAAAATAGTGATAATACACTACACACAATAATAATACCTTAATAATAAGGTAGTATTTATATTTCTGTGCTAGTGGCTATTTTGACTCTCGTGGCATGTGAAGTTGGTTATTCCGATTTTTACGATCATAAGTTATAAAGTATGAGGTTCGTGACTTTTTTACATTGTGTGTGTGTTCGTATGTACCCTTACAATTCCTCAGCTTATTTGATGTATTTTCACGAACAAAAGTATTGTTACAAGCTTCACTGTATGCCGCGGGCTATTATCTATCTAATACTATAAGAATCTTTGTCCTGACATACTGACTGACTGACTGACTGAACTGTCAGTCAGTCAGTCGACTGACTGACTGACTGACTCACTGCCTGACTCACTGACAGACAACGCACAGCCTAAACAGCTGGTCGTAGATACTTGAAATTTGGAGGGTATATTTGTCTTAGTACGGGTGTACTAAGAATTTTTCAAAATTCACCCCTTAAGGGAATGAAATGGGGGTTCAAAGTTTGTATGGAGAAACAAGATTAGATAGTCTTTTCTATCCAAAACTTCACACAAGTGCTTTAGTACAAAAATAAGTAAATACGTGTTTCAGGTTTTTTGAAATTCCACCCCTAAGAGGGTGAAATGGGGTAACAAAGTGTGAAAATCAATGGTTTTCGGATTGCGCTGAAATTTGGCATACAGGTGGTTATTATGCAGTAAGTATCAGTTAAGAAAGGATTTTCTAAAATTCACCCCTTAAAGGGATGAAACGGGGATACAAAGTTTCTATGGAGAAACAATATTAGATAGTCTTTTCTATTCGAAACTTCACACAAGTGCTTCAGGACATAAATAAGTAAACACGTGTATTAGGTTTTTTTGAAATTCCACCCCTAAGAGGGTGAAATGGGGTAACAAAGTCTAAAACTCAATATTGTTTTGGATTGCGCTGAAATTTGGCATACAAGTGGTTATGACGTTGGTATCCGCTAAGAAATGTTTTTTTTAATGTGCACTCCTTAAGGGGGTGAAACGGGGGTTCAAAGTTTGAGAAACGACATTAGATTGTCTTTTTTATTCAAAACTATACATAAGTATTTCTGAAAATATATATACAGCTTCAGGATTTTTCAAAATTTCACCCCTAATTCCCTTAGTCACGCGATAACTTGAAAATGGGTGGACCTCATTGGCTAATACTTTTTGATTTTGGTTGGAAAAAAAACTAAGTAAACGAAATGACGCGGGCGATGCCGTGGGACACTTTTGTCTGTGACTTATAGACAACGCACAGCCTAAACCACTGGTCGTAGAGACTTGAAATTTAGAGGGTATACGAGGAGTGTACTAAGAACGTATTTTTGGAAATTCTACCGCGAAGAGGGTTAAATGAAGTAAAAACGTTTGTAGGAAAGTTCATTGTTTTTGATCATAAAGCGATAAGAATTGGTGTTTAAGTAGGTCATCTAATACTATAAGAATCTTTGTCCTGACATACTGACTGACTGACTGACTGACTGACTGACTGACTCACTGACTGACTCACTGACAGACAACGCACAGCCTAAACCGCTGGTCGTAGATACTTGAAATTTGGAGGGTATATTTGTCTTAGTACGTAGGGGTGTACTAAGAAAGGATTTTTCAAAATTCACCCCTTAAGGGAATGAAATGAGGGTTCAAAGTTTGTATGGAGAAACAAGATTAGATAGTCTTTTCTATCCAAAACTTCATACAAGTGCTTCAGTACAAAAATAAGTAAATACGTGTTTCAGGTTTTTTTGAAAGTCCACCCCTAAGAGGGTGAAATGGGGTAACAAAGTCTGAAAATTTGTAGGAAAGTTCATTGTTTTTGATCATAAAGCGATAAGAATTGGTGTTTAAGTAGGTCATCTAATACTATAAGAATCTTTGTCCTGACATACTGACTGACTGACTGACTGACTAACTGACAGACAACGCACAGCCTAAACCGCTGGTCGTAGAGACTTGCAATTTGGAGGGCATATTTGTCTTAGTACAAAGTCTAAAAATCAATATTGTTTCGGATTGCGCTGTAATTTAGAATGCAGATAGTTATTATGACGTAGGTATCCGATAAGAATAGATTTTCCAAGTTCACCTCTTAAGGAGACGGAACGGGGATTCAAAGTTTGTATGGCAAAACAAGATTAGATAGTCTGTTTTATTCGAAACCTTACTTAAGTACTTCTGAAAATAAATAAGTTAATACGTGTTGCAGGATGTTTCGAAATAGGGTAGGTAACAAAGTCTGAAAATCAATATGGTTTTTCGGGTTTTATAAATATGAATCCCTATTTGCCTTAGCCACGTGATAACTTGAAAACGGAGGAACCGATTTGGCTAATTCTTTTTTTATGTCTTTTATGATAGAAAGGTTTTTACAAAAGAAACGTTATAAGTGAATAAAATCAGTTTATGACGCGGGCGAAGCCGCGGGGCACTTCTAGTAGGCTATAAATGAATATCATAAATTGATAACATATAACTAAGATAGTTTAAAAACTAAAACAACCGACTTCAATGCCCCGCGAGTCAATTTTAGTAGCAAGATTGAGACGTTTATTGTCATATCTCTGAAGATAAGATACTTATCAGATCTCGATGAAATTACAATGGGATCAGCTCGGAAGCGAACCTTTCCGATTAAAAAAATAATCATTCAAACCAGTCCACAATTGACGGAGTAATCGCGTAACATACACACAAAAAAACATACAGACGAATTGAGAAACTCCTTCTTTATGGGAAGTCGGTTGAAAATAAGATACTTCAGTGTTTGATCGAGTTAAAAGACGGTAAAAGAATTTTAGTTCTAAGTAGATGCTCTGTCTGATAAATCACTGCTTTACGACTATTATATCGAGGGCCAGTTTCACCGGCTCCTGATAATGCGTTAGATAGTTATCTGACACATGGCGCCATATAAAATCTGTTAGGAACCCGTGGAACTAGCCTGAGACATGTAATTGCAATTGACACTTTGCCATTAAACCAAAACACTAAAGTCAATTGGTAAGATCAAACGATTTCGTAACGAGACCGCATCGTCATTTAACGTCAGGTCAGACGGTGGAAAAATGCTTACGTGAACGAAATTAAAACAAATATTTCACGACTACATATTATAGCTAAGTGGTAGAACTATCTCAGGTGGACTGGCAAAAATCCTTTAACTTAAATAACACTACATTTGATTTGTTATATTTTTGGTGTCAAACCAAGCGTTTTCATATCGTCTCGTAGGCTCAGATATTGGTTCTATACTCAAAGCTCGTAAGTTATATTTAAATCCCCATTAAGTCATCGGCATGATCAAAACTGCATGCTTCACGGAACTTTTTCGCTGCCTTAGATTTTCTTTTCAGGACTAGAAATCCGTGCGCCGGCATATCTGCGAGGCTTTTATGTTTGTTCGGTTGAACGGTAGCGAGTGCTGGGATCTGCGCTTAGAGTGAAAGCTTCAGTAGTTTCAAAATTACTACTATGTATAGCAACTTGAATTTGAATAACGTTCGCTTATTTGGCGTCAGTTACTTGATATTTTTATTACTATAGACACGTTGTGTTTTGATTTGGGATTCTGTATAAAAATAACACGTATAACACAGAATCATTAATAGTACTACTTGCACGCTAATGATTTCTATCTTTTTGCCCACCTAGCCTAGTGATTAAACAACATTTGTGTTATTTCGTGAAAATGTCAATCGTATCGCTGCGTTTAATTGTGAATAATTTTATAACATTATTTTTTACACCTTATAGGTTAGCATTTGACCACTTTCTCACCTGGTGGTAAATGATGATGTGGTCAAAGATGTTGAACCCGCTAGGCCGAAAATGGTCCGTCTCATAAAGGTTGTGCTGCCGGAACACCAAAAGGTTTGGGTGGCTGATTTTCTCCTTGATGGGGGCCTGTTACTTTATGGTGTCAAGTAAGGCACAACATCGATGTAATGCTCTTAACAACTGTGGACAACATTTTTCGCCAATTTAACAAAAGTGTGTTAATTAGCAACGAAAGAAAGCAATCGACACCAATATTATAAATGCGAAAGTCAGTTTGTTTATTTGTTTGGGACTTCTTCACGGTCAAACAGCCCGACCGATTTAGCTGAAATTTTGCACAGGGATAGCCAGTATTATGGATTACGCTATAAGATACATTTTAACGCGGGCAAAGCCGCGGGGCATAGTAATCTTTTTTATGAATCATTGATTGATTAAGACTGGTTTCATTTACATTCATCACTGCCAACCGGCGCCGTAGATATTGGATATATCACCTAGAAAATTAATGTAACCTCTGCGAAAGTCAAAGGGACAAACACTGTGAGATATTGGGGTAAAAGGGGGCAAATATATATTGTGTTACTTGTGATAATAATACTTGACATACGAAGTTTATTGGCTCGTATAAAATTAGAATATTAATCACTACATTTATAAAACAAAGTCCCCAGCCATGTCTATCTGTCTGTCTGTTCGCAATAAGTTCAAAAATGAAAACCGGCCAAGTCGAGTTGAACTCGCTCACCGAGGCTTCCGTGCCAACGTTGGTATGTACCAATTAAGCTAGACCTCTAAATTGTAACAGCGCTCATATAACTCAGAGGTCTACCTTAATTGGCGTGTACTATGAATGTATGCACCCTTTAATTTTCAACTTGTTTTATTTTTTGGATTTTTTCCTCAATTTGTGCTGTAAGACCTTGCTTCTTGCCAAATTTCATGATTCTAGGTCAACGGGAAGTACCTTATAGGTTTTCGACCCAAAACCTATAGGGTACTTACCGTTGACCTAGAATTGTCAATTTTTGGTTAAAAACAAGGTCTTACAGTACAAATTAAGGAAAAATTCCGAAAAATAAAAAAAGTTGAAAATGAAGGTACATTTTGGCACTATAAAGTTTTCGCGAAAATCTAAATTTGCCCATATCTTTTTATTGTGTTGACTCAAGACCTTGATTTTTATACACCCAATAGAGACTATAGACTTCAGTATCAAGTATAAATTTCAACTTGCTAGGTCCACCTGTTCCTGAGAAAATCAGTGGTGACACACGGACAGACAGACAGACAGACAGACAGACAGACAGATGGACAGACGGACAAAAAAGAGATCTAATAAGGGTTCCTTTTTTTACCTTTTGAGGTACGGAACCCTAATTACTAGATTTCATGCGGTTTTCACCAATAGACATTCAGTTTATGAAGGTTTAATTCTTTATAGTTGTACTCTCATAGACATATAGAAATACTTGTTGTCTTTTTCGGACATAAAACACAAACATACACAAAATCATGCCTTTTTCTCGTTGGGGTAGGCAGAGACTATTTCCTTCCACATGCTTCGATTCCGACATACTCTTTCTCTACTCTTTCGCTTCTTCCACTTTCATATATGCTCGCCGGTTATAGGTACTTTTGACTTGACTTTTCTTTATATGGTTCGATATATGAATACGTTGGCCTAGGTCGACATAATGTGAAACACGATACATTTAAATAGCAAAATGCTAAACAGTGCTGGTCAAAGGTCTATCAAGAGAGGTCATTGTCGCCATCCTGCGTGTTAATTTGCCCTACACGTGATCCACTATACATATAGTAGAGAACATATATAGCATTAGCAGGCAGAAGCAGGTTGTTAGACAAGGACACACTCCCACCCTGGTGTCTCTCAATTGGGCCGTTTTGTTCTACAAAGCAATTACAATCGATGGTTCTAAATGGGTGCCCACTGGAAGTAGTTATTGGATATGGCTCAAACCATCGTCGAAATATGTTTGCACAGGTCTGGCTTGATATTCAGTCTTATCCATGAAATACACGTTAAGTCAGAGGCGCTCAGTGGATTGGACTTAATAGATCAGTGGAGTATTTATTGAAGTGAAAACTTCTTTAGCAGCGTTGTGCACTTTTCTTAGGATGGTTAAAAAATGTTAAACTTTCGTCTGGGTCACGTGTCTTGGTCGTAAGACGGAGCGCAGGGCGCTTGCGCGAGGTGTCTTTCCAACGGAGCGCAGGGCGCTTGCGCAAGGTGTCATTCCAAAATATTTAAAAATGACGTATTTCAGTTTCACTTCTGCCGGTACTCCCTTTACTAATGTGCTCCCGAAGTGCAACCCGTTGTTTTTTTTTACACCGAACTGGGTAGCACTTTACCACTATCTCACCTGATGTTAAGTGCTGATGTGATCAATGATGGAACGTGCTTATCCAGAAGATACCTATTCACTCGCGATTGGAAGACCCCCATATTGTACTTAAACTTGTACTTATCATCCAATCCAAGCAAATTATCTTACAAGGAGAAATTTTAAGTAGTCCTTTTGTCTTTACATAGCATAAAACAATGTTGGTCCCGCTGTCTGTACACTTATATCTTTTAAGCTACAGAAAGGATTTTATTGCAGTTTTCAGCAATAATATTTTTTTTATTACGAACTGTGCAAGCGTTTGGCCGCTATCTCACCTGATGGTAAGAGACGACGCGGTCGAGGATAGAGCACGCTTGCTCAGTAAAAACCTATTCACTCGAGACTTGAACGCTCCGAGGTTATATTTAAGTGGAAAAACAGACGCCGGCAAGTCATTCCATTTCTTGGCAGTTCTTACAATAAAAGAGGCACCGAAACTAATAAAATAACTAAATAACATAAAATAGGGTAATTCAAGAAGAAGGTTTATAACTAGGTTCAACGCGGGCAAAATCGTGAGGCGCAGCTAGCTAAGAACAAATAGATAATGTGGTCCAGAGGTGGTAGGAGCATTATAGCGATGTCCCACCTGACTTGTTACCAAAATGTATATAATCAGGAGCAAAACCTTTTTTAATCTGACCTAACAGTATTATAGCTTTAATTCTGCATATAGAAAGATCACCTTGAACCATTTCATTGATAGGATATTTTAGAACGTGTCTGAAGCAAGCTGAAACCGCTGATGACGTAATTGTCAAAAGCCTATAATTAAGCAACAGTTTTGATAACCTTTATGCAGATGACACAGCCTTCGGTTTTAAATATAAATAGAAACAGGTCAGCTTGGCTCAGTCCAGCTAATTAATTATAATAATAATTAAAAAATTAGTTACGTTATTAATAGAATAGCTGTGCCCCGCGGTTTTACCGGCTTAGACATTGTTCCCGTGGGAATATCGGGATAGTTATTTTTTGTGTGGTAAAATAATTTCATAATTTAATTTCATAATTTATTCACACACAATAAGCATTACAAAACACAATATGACTTAAAGAGAAAAAAAGGAGGAGGTTTCTCAATTCGACCGTATATATATATATTATTTTTATTTTTTTTTTATGTTTGTTCGCGGATAACTTCGTCGTTTATGATGATGACTGATTGAACTGATTTTGATTATTCTTTTTTTGTTCGAAAGGAGATATCCCAAGTGTGATACCATGGTAATTTTTTCGAGGTCTGATAAGTATCTCCAGAGATATTGCGATAAACATCTCACAATTGGTACTGAAAATGAATAGCGCGGCATTAAAGTCGGTTCTTTTTTAGTTTTTAAACGAAAAAAATTATAATTTATAAATTTATAATACTCTCTTAATAAGTGCGCGCCGCGTTGCGTCGCGGTGTGAGCTTACCCTTATATAATTCTATATAATAGTATAATATATTTTAAAAACGTATATATTAATAATTATTAATAAAGCCATAATCATGCTACAAACAAATTACACTTGAGGCAAAAATATTGTAACGTTATACTCTTTTGGCTTCCGAAATTTGTTTCAAACATAAACGAGCAAAACAAAGCTTTACAAAATTGGGTAACTTGAAACCATGTCGATACTGTTTAAAATTGTTGGTAGGCATCTCCTAATATAAAATTATTTGTTGGATTAATTTGTCAGTACCTACGTAATTACAATACGCACAAGTTACGTTAATACGTTTATCCCGCCTTAATGCGTTTTGTAATGTTTATAAAATCAATACTAATAATATCAGCTTTTTGTTTGGGATTTCTCGGTTTGACCGATTTAGCTGAAATTTTGCACAGATATAGCCAGTTTTATGGACTATTAGGCTTTAGGATACTTTTGGAAGCGGAGCGGAGCGAAGCCGCGTAACACAGCCAGTGGCTTAATATTTTGTTTGAGTTTCATACTATTTAAAAAAAAATGTGCATTTTTCAATTTTTGTACCACCTACCTTTTATAATCTATTTTATTCCTCTTCATACCCGGTTGTCTGAAATAAAAAGACCGCAATTTTTTACCAATTCTTATAATTTTTTTCTGTCTCTATTTGTTATTTCTTGGTTTGCAAATAAAGAGTTGTATTATATTGTATTGCAATCTCTAATCCAGACTAATATTATAAAGACGTTTACTTCTCTGTCACTCTGTCTGTTGCCTAATCACGCCTAAACGGACGATAGTAAATAATAATCTAATATATAAAATTCTCGTGTCACAGTTTTCGTTGCCATACTCCTCCGAAACGGCTTGACCGATTTTGATGAAATTTTTTGCGCTTATCCGGTATCTATGAGAATCGGCCAACATCTATTTTTCATCCCCCTAAATGTTAGGGGTAGTCCACCCCTAATTTTTTTATTTTATTTTTTAGACAAAATTTTTAATTTCTTTTTTTTTATGATACAACATACAAAAATACATACAATCCTCAATTTTCACCCTTCTACGATCAACCCTTATTTTTTAATAGCCATTTTAGTAATTTAATCATTTTTCCTCCATACATACTTACAATAAGTAAGCTATTTTTTGTCTACACTAGAAATTACTACGAAATTATTTATATGGCAAAACAACGTTTGCCGGGTCAGCTAGTAATTAATAATATTTTTATTGACATAATCGATCCGAGCTTACAGTCACAAGAAGTCACATGAGTTAACCTTTTCTTTACTTATGTGCTGAAGTTTAACAAGGAGTTACTTTCTGACATGAAGATGAACAAAAACTAAAACAACCGACTTCAATGCCCCGCGAGTTAATTTCAGTAGCAAGCTTGAGACGTTTATCGTCATATCTCTGGAGATACTAATTAGATCTCGATGAAATTACAATGGATTCACCTCAGAAATGTACCCTACTGATTACAAAAAGAATCATTCGAATCGGTTCGGAATTGACGGAGTAATCGCGTAACTTACACACAAAAAAAAAAGAATTAAAAAAATACAGACGAATTGAGAACCTCTTTCTTTTTGGAAGTCAGTTGAAAAGAAAGGTTGTTACGAAAGAAAAGCTTTAAACAAATGAAAGAATTTTTTTACGCGGGCGAAGCCGCGAAGTTCTTCTCTAGTTCTCTTTGTATCATCGGCAAATCGATGTATAAAGTCTTTGTAAACTTTAAAATCTAGGATGCCATTTTAGTTTTAAATCTAGTCTGTTGTCAATTTCTAACTACTTTATAGTTACTTTACGTACGCGCAAATGGAAGAAATAATGTTGTATCAGGCATCTAAAATACTAGTTAAACAGGCTATCATTTATTGGAGGGCCCAGTGGTGTAGTGAGAAAATGTTTAGCTTTGATGCCAGAGGTGCCGAGTTCAATCCCCACCGTGCACGAATGGATTTTTCTATGGAAAATTTATGTGCGCTTTTCACAGTGGCCCTTCGGTGAAAGAAAAACATCATTCAGAAACCCTCAACCTCCGCATAGTGGTAAGACACTACCCTGGTCCGCCTGGCCAGCTACCACCCTTAAGTTAGAAAGTCTGTCGCCAAACATGTAATGTGTGATCCGGCGACTATCCTTAAGGTCCTAGCGTGTTATCATCTTCGACAACATCAGCACTTACCAACAAGTGAGATAGTGGTCAAACGCTAGCCTATTTGATATAAAAAATCTATGCTAAAATGTTATAATATAGAGATTTGCGTGGCAGTTTCCCGTTCCCCAAATCGATAAAAAGATACCTATAACTGCGTATGACAAAATGTAATCCAATAATCTACCCCTACATTAAAATAGAGCCAGATCGAGGAATAAATCTGGATGTAACCTCACCGACAGATCAGTCCCTTTGCAATAATGTTCATGATGTTACCCTCCAGCTTATATATAATTCAATCAAAGCTGAACATCCCTATCACAAAGTTTGGAAGTCGGCCTTGATTTTCCCCGAACCGCTTGTTGCCTGCTATACCTACCATTTTAATGTCGATGGGTCGGCCTGAACTGAAGTCGACCAGAGTTCGCTAACAAACTTCCACAAAGTTTTGAGAGGAGTTCTCTTTCGAATTTGGGTGTTTCGATTGTTTTACTTATTGAAATGGCTAATAGGGATTTCTGGTTTCTGATTTAATATGTCTGTCGAAGGCTTCGGTGCGTACGCTTTACATCTTCAAAAAACTGGACGGCGGCGGCAAATATTATGTTTTATTCCTTTCATATAAGGTACATGGTAATGTTTCAATTGAGTGTAGAATTTAAGGATTTTAATTCCTTTGAGTTCGTGAGCTTAGGCTATTTTTATTAAACAGAACAAAAAAAAATTTGGTTTTTCAATATATATTTTTTACAAGCCGAAAAATGTATAGAAATAAACGAATAATAATAATATGCAACAATATAGCATATGCGGGAAACAAACTTCGCAACAAATAGCACAGTTGATTAAAAACCTTCCATTAGAACTATAGAATAATATAACAACAATTTAAAATCGCTTAAAAAACTAAAAGAACCGACTTCTAATGTCGCGCTAGTTAAAGTAGCCAGACGAAGTAACTATTATATAATCTGTGCCAGTATTTAGTAGTATGTCGTCAAGATAAGTAAATGCATCGTAATACAAATGTTGATATATTAAAAACGGCTCGGCCGATTTCGTTAAAATTTAAATGGGACCACCTGGGAAGGGCACCCTTTGCAACGAAAAACGATTTTTTAAATCGGTTCAGGCATCTTCGAGTAATCGGTTAACATACATAAAACATAATTTAAAAAAAAAAATCCGACGAATTGAGAACCTCCTGCTTTTTTGTTAAGTCGCGTTGGTTAAAAAAAATACATACATTTTTATTTATATTTTATAGGCTAGCATTTGATATCTCTCCAGTAGTTCAGTAGTCTCTCTCACATGAATAGCGATGTATTTCAAGCGATAATCGTCGATACGAAAAGAGATGCAGATAACAACTGGATAGCTGCATCTTATTCTAGTAGACATTTGCGATGACAAGACGCATCGCTATCTTTATATTCTATGACAAGACTTCCTCCCCAGGTCGTAAATACTACGAAAATTAGCGTTTCCGCGATGCAAGCTAGGATACTTTTATACGCAGGCAAAGCTGTGGGTGCAGCTAGTGACTAAATAAATAAAGTAGTCAGTTGAAAAAATAAACTGGCCATGTGCAAGTCGCACTCGTAGAGTTCCGTACCTCACTGCAGTATTTTATAAGATCGAGCAAAAAATACGCAATAAATATTATCATTTTTCGCCAGCAAAAAATAATAATTAATTAACATTTTACTTCTTATAACGCCATCCAACGCCTAACATAGGCGTTAGGGATTGGCATTTCAATATAACGCCATCTATGGGACGTTTACCTAACTAAGCGTTCATAGATGGCGTGAAATGCAGAAAAAAACACGTTTCTTGTATGGGGACCCTCTATTATTTTTAACTTTATTTTGGGTTTAGTATTTGTTGTTATAGCGGCAGCAGAAATACATCATCTGTGAAAATTTCAACTGTATAACTATCACGGTTCATGAGATACAGCCTGGTGACAGACGGACAGACAGACAGACAGACAGACAGACGGACAGCGGAGTCTTAGTAATAAGGTCCCGTTTTACCCTTTGGGTACGGAACCCTAAAAAACAACAAATTACATATAATAGCAAATCAAAAAAGATACCCAGACAAAACACCGTAGGTAGCCGTAGGTGTCATTATTTTCATAAAGTATTTCTAAGCAACAAGTAAATAAAAACTCACTAGTGTTAGACTAAACAATGTAATGTTACCTAATTGTTATTTCTCAATAACAGTGTTGCATTTCTTCTAAGCTTTTATCTCAATTAACCGTAATCAATATGACTTTAAGCTGGTTATAGGAAACCTTTTAGCATTGTTTATTTATTCCTTCAGCAAAATAAACTAGAACCCAAACAAATAAGGAAAAGAAAACAGATTCCCAGACAAAACATTGCAGATTGTCATTGTTTTCTTAAAACTATTTCTAGCTAGTAAATACAGTCTAATTTGTGCTAGACTAAACAATGCAATGGTATTATTTACCTTATTGTTATGTCTCAATACTCTTAGTAGTGTCGCATTTTCTTCAAAGCTCTTCTCTCAATTAAACCTTAATCAATATGACTTTACGAGAGCTTGTTTTATAACAAACCTTTTCGCATTGCTTATTTATTCCTTCAGCAAAATAAACTAGAAACCAAACAAAATAGGAAAAGAAAACAGGTTCCCAGACAAAACATTGCAGATTGTCGTTATTTTCTTAAAACTATTTCTAGCTAGTAAATACAGTCTCATTTGTGCTAGACTAAACAATGCAATGGCACCTAATTTTTATGTCTATATTCTAGTGTAGCATTTTCTTCAAAGCTTTATCTCAACTTACCGTAATCAATATGAATTTACGTGAGCTAGTTTAGAAGAAACCTTTTTGTATTATTTGTTTATTTCTTCAACCAAATAGTCGACCGATGCCTGCTTAGAACTCACTAGCTTAGAACTGATATTGATGCTACTGATATTAATGAACTAAGTGCCAGATACCGAACTCATTGTCAACTGTTGTATGAAACAACAATTGTTATGTGAATTAGAATGAACCGCTGCCACACTGCCTAATACAGTAGCAACATTATTTCTCTGTCATTTATTAAGCCGTAAAAATAATGAGAAAAGTGGTCATTAAAATTACAAGGTTTATGCAATGGTATCTATATATATAAAAGAAAGTCGTGTTACACTATTTATAACTCAAGAACGGCTTTACCGATATGGCTGAAAATTGGTGAGGAGGTAGCTTAGAGCCAGGCGACGGACATAGGATACTATGTATGGTGGTGTTTCTTTTTTTTTTTTTTTGGTGAATGTCTGCGTGTGTAGCATAATGTTGAAAAACATGCTATTTGCATTCTCACCAAAATTCCACTGAAAATCTTCAGTAAACACCTCATCTTTACTGAAGGTATGACTTAGACTAGACTTTTACTTGAAAACTGAGCTGAAATGGGACTCTGACCCATCTCTACGACCAAAATTGATAAAAACTTGAAAATTTTTAATATTTGACACTGACTAAATACACCAATCGTGTGGAGACATAATTAAACTTAGAAAATTGTATGCTTACAAGCAATCGAGACAATAATAATCAATGCCTAATCAATTTTATATTTTGTTAGAATTTAGGTAAATAAAAAAAAGAGATATGCCAGAATGTGATAGCCAAGTTCAGAATGTCGTATGTATACAGTCTTATCCATAAGGCAAACAATATTAGAAAGTTATTCATTAAGTAAGTACCTATACTTATTCAGAATTAAAATTAAATACTGGTGATTATATTTTTACAATCAAAATTAAACTCAATCGAACTAATTTCAAGTTAATAACTTATCTATAACAATAATAACATTGTTTCATTGCATCATGTCTTGCTGACACGCGGTTGAAGTACTTGATTGTTGTATTTTTATTCTATTTCTGTATTGCCACAACTTTATTATTTACTTGATAATCAAAGTGCCATAATACATTACTGAACTTAATATCTCTTTTGTATTCATTGTATTACGTTCATAAAAGTCTAAATTAAGTTAATCTAAAAGGTAACACGACATTCGTTGTCTGTTAGGTGCTACGAAGTTCGCCGAGCCAGCTAGTTAAATATAAACCGACGCTGAGCAGTGACTGCAAAATTTAGGTAATTTTAAATTGTGTATGTCACATTTTGCCTTGAATAACGTAATGTTTATGTTGGATAACTGATTACTATGTTAACAAACATATAAAGATACTAATCTTCGGACAGCAAATTCGTAGAGCTTGTGTTGTAGACGTGAAGTCGTCACATAGCGGCGTGCTTCTTGTCCTTTTAAAATGTAATTTTGGCGTGCTATATAGGGCACAGGATTTAAACATATTGTCGCAACTATTTTTAGGGTTCCTTACCTTATAAAAGAGAAAAGGAACTCGTTTAGGATAACTTTGTTATCCGGCTGTCAAAATCTTCTCAGAAACGCTTAGAGGTATCAAGTTGAAACTTATATCAAATACTTAGGTCTATGATATCTTTCAGCTGTGAAGAAATCAAACTATATATATTTAGAAATATAAGTCAAGGTGACCAAAAGACATGACTGTTTATGTCGCATATATTCGCATATTTTGCGATTTAACCGGGGAATCAAAACCTATACAGGGTATTATTTGTTGACTTTGAATCATCAAATTTGGCAAGAAGCAAGGTCTTAAAGCACTTATATGGGCATATGTAGCTTAACAACAAAAAATGCAAATGTACTATAGCAAACTTATTATTTGCAGTTGGTGCAATACATTTTCTGTGGTTCGAACTGGAAAGTTAAGTTTGTCTTTTAACCTAGTTTGACAAATTTGTACGGAAGCCTCGGTGCGCAAGTTCAACTTGCACTTGGCCGATTTGACCACTATCTCGCCTGATGATACGCGATGATGTAGTCGAAGATAGTGAACACACTAGGCCTAGA
Source organism: Cabera pusaria (assembly GCA_954871355.1). Classification (NCBI taxonomy): domain Eukaryota; kingdom Metazoa; phylum Arthropoda; class Insecta; order Lepidoptera; family Geometridae; genus Cabera; species Cabera pusaria. The sequence goes on along the minus strand of OX940885.1, from coordinate 33,948,934 downwards.
ATGGTCTGCCTCTCAAGGGCTGCTTTTCTCGGCAGATTTTCTGGTGGTAAGCTACTTTTTGGTACGAGTACCAAGTCAGATGGTACAAGTCCATATAACGCCTCCACCACATTGTAGCCTTAACAAAGGTTAGGTTTTTAGAAGTCCTTGTATGTATTATTAAAATATGATCTATATATTGCCTAAATATACAATTTTTAACCGACTTCAAAAAATAAGAGAGAGAGAGAAGAAGAGGTTTATCAATCCAACCGTATATATATTTTTAATTTGTATTCGCGGATAACGTCGTCGTTTATCAACTGATTTTAATTTTTTTTTAAAGGGTACATTTCCTAGGTGTTCTCATTGTTATTTATTTGAGATCTGAAAAGTATTTTCAGATATTCGACTATAAATATCTCAAACTTGCTATTGAAACTGACTCGCGCGGCATAGAAGTCGGTTGTTTTAGTTTCTAAACTATCTTAATTATAATGTTTAAGGTGTCAAAATTATGATTGAGATTCTGTATTATAGTTAGATAGAAAGGCATTTTCAGCCGTATTTCGCAATTTCGAATCTTTTGCAATTCATTTTTTTCATCATCATCATCATCGTCATCATCAGCCGGTGTCAGTCCACTGCTGGACTCCCTCAAGATGCGCCACTGAGCTCGATCTTCGGCTCTTCTTTTCCAGTCACTGCCCACCGCTTTCCGTATGTCGTCGCTCCACCTGGTCATAAGACGTCCTTCGCTACGTTTTCCGATTCGCGGTCTTCACTCTAGGACAAGTTTACCCCAACGGTTATTACTCCTGCAGCATATATGATCAGCCCACTGCCACTTCAGTTTACTAATCCGTTGAGCTATGTCGATTACTTTAGTTATTATTAATTTTTTTAATTTAAATTAATTTGTTCATTTAATAAATTCATTCATTGAGTGAATAGTATCTTACTACTTACTACTAAATTAACGTTAGAAAAACAAATAAGAAATGGTCAAAGCTATAAGCGGGAGTATTTCAATATTTTATTACCGATCATCCACAGGATCACTGTAAAGTGCTATGAAATATCTTAGTACAAGGCCTACAAGATTGTAGATATGCTACGGGAATATTTTTCGTAGAGATACCGCTACTCGTAGCATTCGTAGACTTCGTAGCGTGTAAAAAGCTTACTTACATTATTTTTTAAATTTTGTTTATAATTCTCATAGCATACGCACTTCTCATGGTTTTATTTTACGTATACGTTTCTTGTATGGGGACCCCTTTGATTTTTAATTTAATTAAGTTTTTATTATTTGATCTTATAGCAGCCATTGCAATACACACCATGTGTAAATTTCAAGTCTTTATCTATTAAGCTTTGTAAGATCAAACATAAAAAGCCTCAAAAACACGTTTCGTGTATGGGGACCCCTTTTATTATTTTGTTTTTATCGGTTTTTATACACAAATAGCGAATACCCATGTATGGAAGCGCCATAATAACAACCATCAAAATATGTCAATACAATGACAAAAATGTATGATCGAACCAACAATGACCACCAGGGACAACCACCAAAATTCAAAATATTAAAATCTAAATACCTACGCGATAATTCGAGTAATTCGGATATATTATGGTGTCGATTCAAAATCCTTAATTGAATACGTGCTAAGTCCAAATTTTCAATTCGAGCAGAATCTATCCTACCGTACCGAAGGGAAGGACGTCAAATGTTTGACAGGAAAGTAGGTAGAACAGTTTTTACTATCTTCCTTGCAATTTTTCCAAATTTTCTCACCGTTTAAACCTTCCTTGGACTACGACAAACATTTTAAAACCAAAATCAGCTAAATCGGCACAGCCGATCGCAAGTTTAGCGAGACGAACAGCAATTGATTTTTATATATAAGAAGAAGAATAAAAAGAAGACGGTAACTTTATCAGCTTATACAAAGTGATATTTTGAAATAAAATGGATTGTTTTATTTTTATTTACTTTATATTACTAGACTCGCATCTTCTAGTTTCTCATACTAACATCATACGTACTAACCGTATAATCCCAAATACTGTGTATACGCCGATGACATTCAGCTTTACCTTTATATATTTAAAGCCTTCTATGTTCCATAATACGGTGTCAAAATTCTTCGGTTATTAGTACGTCGGCCATAACAGTGACCGTAGCTAGCATGTATTGTTGCTGTTCGCAGAAACTTTGTTGGAATTTAACCAAGGAAATGGAAGAAAATATATTATGTAATGTGTAGAATGTTTATTTTCTAAGCTCTTCATAAAGACTGACAGACACTATATATTCCAAATATAATTGTATCACTGACACTATAGATAAACTAAACTATAGAGAGTTTTAATAGCTCATATAAGAAGTATTACTACAACATCCTCCCTCAATTAAAATTCTCTAAAAAAAAAAGTATAGGTATAAAAAAAAAATGTGCAAGGTCAAATTAAACTTAAACCTGACAAACACTTGTAATGTGCAATGCGACCTAATGGTTTTGTAAACACATCAGCGTGCATTTCATCTGACCTCACATATTTTAAAGTAATGATACCTTCTGATACTTTTTCCCTTATAAAATGATATTTAGTATCGATATGTTTGGTACGCTCGTGGTGCACGGGGTTGATTACTAAACTCTGTGCACTCTGACTGTCGTTATTTATTATTACGATATCAGACTTACCACACAACTCGTAAATAAATCTTCTGAGATAACTGGCTTCCTTAGCTGCAGCAGTCAGCGCCATGTATTCCGCCTCCGTAGATGACAGCGCCACTGTACGCTGTTTCTTTGATTGCCATGCTATCGGTGCACTTCCCAATTCAAAGAAATATCCAGTATAGCTCCTTCGATCAGATGGGCAATTTGCCCAATCTGCATCTGCATAACCTTGTAGATATTGCCCCGATTTTCTGTAATTCAGGGCATAATTTATCGTACCTTTCAAATATTGCAAGACCCTTTTTGCAGCGGTCCAATGTTCCTTATTGTACTTCGTATTGAACTGACTCAAATAGCTAGTAACAAATGCTATGTCAGGACGAGTGTTCACCGCAAGGAACATTAACGATCCGATGAGATTTTGGTACGGAAAAGACTCATCACCGGTTCCAACACTCAACTTTTTGAGACTTGATGGAGTATCTACAGTCTTACAACTATCCATACCAAACCTTTTCAGCAGATTGGTAATAAATGTTTTTTGATTTACCTTTATCTCACCATCTTTTCGGGCTATATTTAAGCCTAAATAATAATTAAGATCGCCCAGATCTTTTAGCGCAAATTTATTTGATAATTCACCTTTCACTTTTTGAAATGTCATGTCACTTTTATGAAAGACAATCATGTCATCAACATAAATAGCAACTATAACCAATTCTTGACCAAAAAGTTTTTTGTATACGCATGGTTCCGAAGGAGTTTTTATGAAACCCAAATTTATCAAAGTTCTATCTAACATGATGTTCCATGCTCTGGGGGCTTGTTTTAGCCCGTATAAGGATTTTTGTAGCAGACAAACTTTACCTTCTTGACTCTTCTCCACAAAACCTTGAGGTTGTTCCATATATACTTCCTCTTCAAGATCTCCATTGAGAAAAGCGGTGTCAACGTCTAAATGTCTCATTTTCAGGTCCAATTCTGCAGCTAAAGCAAATAATGCACGGAGTGAAGAATGCCGAATTACTGGAGCAAAAGTTTCGTTATAGTCGATACCTTCTACCTGCTTGAAACCTTTTACTACAAGTCTCGCTTTGTGCTTCATAATATTACCGTCAGCATCTCGCTTTATTCTGTAAACCCATTTGCAAGGAATAACCTTTTTATTTCCACCAGGTTTGTCTACTAATTTCCACGTCTTCAATTTTATGAGCGAGTTATATTCATTAGTCATTGCTGAATGCCATTCATCAGCATCATCAGCATTAACCGCTTCCAAATAACTCTTCGGCTCATTCATGTCGTCAGCTGATACCATACTGGTATAAAAATCAGGCTGTTTACGACTCCTAGTCGGATACCTTTGCTTCGTTTCCTCTTCTTCTTCTGGACTTGCAGGACCTTCTGACTCAGCACTATTGTAGTTGTCACTACTTACCGAATTATACTCTTGACATACTTCATCCCTGTCGTCTACTAAGGACATGGATGACGGTATCATACATTCCTGTTCCTTATCCCTGTCGTTCATTAAGATGATAGGTTGTGGTCTCATAGATTCCACTACAGGTTCAGAGTTTACTACATTACCTTTCAGTGATATGAAACAATCTTCGAAGAATGTTACATCTCGGGATTTCAATAATCGCCTAGGGAACGAAGACTCCCTGAAGTAGTAACTATTTGGATCTTCTGTATATCCTACAAATGTTACCTCCTTTGCCTTCATATCCAACTTATTTCGTTGACAAGCGGGTACTTGTATGAGTGCTTTACATCCAAACACACGCAAATGGCTCAAATCACCTTTGTGACCGTTCCACTTTTCAAATGGTGTTTTTCTATCTAGAGCACGATGCGGCGACCTATTTTTCAAATATACAGCAACTTTAAAAGCGTCTTCCCAATAGGCCTTCGACAGCGAACTCTCAGAAAGCATTGAACGTGCTTTTTCCACAATGGAACGATTAGTACGTTCAGCAACGCCATTCTGCTGAGGACTATATGGCACCGTGGTCTGGTGAATCACTCCCTTCAACGATAAATAATCCTCTAGCTCCTTGTTAACAAACTCTGTACCACAGTCGGTTCTCAAAGTTTTTATTTGAGCCCCAGTTTGCTTTTCAAGTAATGTTTGAAAATCGCAAAACTTTTCTTTCACTTGTGCTTTCGAAGCAATAAAGTAAGGATAAATCTTACGTGTAAAATCATCTATAAAAAGTAAAACATACCTATTTCCTTGAAATGATTCTACTGACATTGGTCCACATAAATCCGAGTGGACTAATTCTAATAATGATGTAGCTCTTGTATATGCCAGCTTCTTGAATGGTTTTCTCGCCTGCTTACCTTCGACACAGGCAATACAACTCGATTTATCTACTTCGGTGTAATCGATACCTACTTGAGCGTTTTTCAACTGATGCATACCAATGCGACATAAGTGTCCTAACCGTTTGTGCCATAACTGGTACCTATTTAACGAGTCAGAGTGCACATCGTACGCCATATTTTGGAGGGAATTAGTTGTACAGTCAAGAGTGTACAGTCCACCACTAGCTGAACCATGCAGTATCACCTCACCTTTAACAGAAAAATCATTACCTTTATAAAAGTTACATCCATGTTTATCAAAAACTACAACAAAACCTTTGTCTACAACCTTCTTGACAGAAATTAGATTACTTTTCAAATCAGGTACATACGCTACATCCTTTATGCAGTCTACTGCACCAGTAGTTTGTATAGTAATGTCACCAGTTCCACCACATTCGATCTTCTCACCATTGGCAACTGTTACTGTGCCACCTTCTAAGGGTTTTATGTTCTGAAACCAATCTTGTCTCGGAGTCATATGCTCTGAGGCACCTGAGTCAATGAACCATTTATCTTTCTCGGGACTCAAAGACGTACCTAGAGCGGTGAAAGAAGTCTCCTTTTCTGATGAACATTTCACTTTCATTAGTAGAGGACAGTCAGGCCGTTTGTGTCCAGGTTTTTTGCATTCATAACAAATAATTGAATTCTTCTTTTTCAGCTTATGTTTAAAATCATTTGATCGATTATTTGACTGCAAAGCTGCATCATTTTGTGTGGAGTCAATCTTTGACATCTCATTCAACAACTTTCTTTTGACCAGCTCGGTACTTACTTCCACATTGCTGTTTTCCAACGCCATTATTAGGGGATCATATCTCGAAGTGAGTCCACCTAACAAAATCGCAGCAATCGAAGTATCTTCTATTACTTTACCGATGTCAGCCAAATCTTGTGCTGTACTCAATACAGCGTTGATATATAGCTCTATATTATCAAACCCATCAAGAGAGAGCCTATACAGTTTTCGCTCTAAAGTCAATCTCCTGCCCATACCTTTATCTTCATAAGCATTCTCTAATGCTTTCCAAGCTTCACAGGCAGTCTTTGAACTTCTTATATGCGTAATCGCAGAGCCGTCTACAGTTAGACATATTTTTGCAAGAGCCTTCTGGTCATTTCTGTTTCGAACTTGTTCAGTCGATTGATCTTCATTGTCGTAGCCACTAATAGTTGCCCATAAATCCTCATGTATAAGGAAGTTCCTCATCTTAAATTTCCACGAAGAATATCCCTCTCTACCACATAGGAGAAGCGATGGCATTGCAGAAGATGTCGAGCACCGACTTCCAAGAGAATCACCTCTCGACATTTTTCAAATCGATTTTTAACCAAACGAAAAAATGACCCAAAATATTTTTTATTTATTACACTATTGGTTTACAAAAAAACACTTTAATCCATCTCGTGCTGATAACGTGTTGGAATTTAACCAAGGAAATGGAAGAAAATATATTATGTAATGTGTAGAATGTTTATTTTCTAAGCTCTTCATAAAGACTGACAGACACTATATATTCCAAATATAATTGTATCACTGACACTATAGATAAACTAAACTATAGAGAGTTTTAATAGCTCATATAAGAAGTATTACTACAACAAACTTAGTAGTCATAGACGTAGAAAACAAATCATAATTATATTGTCACTAGTTGTGCTCGCTACTTCGTGCGCGTAGAATAGTGTCTTTGGGTAGCATTAACTAATAAGACACACACATATCCTAGCTACACCGCACCCTACCACGCCACGCTAATCCCCCTTCCCCTCCCCTCGCTTACCCTCCCCCCTTTTCCTTCCCTTAACTTACCCTCCCCTCCCCCTTCCCCTCACTTCCACATCCCTTCCCCCTCCCCTCCCCTCCCCCTGCATAAATAGAGAACAGAAACGTCACTTCTTTACTAAAAAACGTTCATAGGTAAGACATTCTAAATAATTATTTTGTTCTCAGGACGCTTTGCGCGGGCGCCGATGCGCTTCGCTGCGCTCCGCTGCGAACTCCACGCGCCCTGGTGAGGACTCGGGGCGTAGCACCCCCTCTGCTGCGCCCCGCACCTCCCCTTCACCGGCGGAAACCCCCGCCCCGAAGAAGTCCAACTGGGAAGTGATAGAACACTTCTCCTCCAGCCGGAGTCGGGCTAGAAGTCCAACTGCCGTAAGTACCTTTCTATTTAACAAACGAAATATTGGCTTGTTTTTTTTTGCTCATGTCGAAATGGAAGATAGATAGATAAGACAACATATAAAATCTAATATACCCACTAAGTTACTTCTTAAAATACTAACCTACCTTATCAATGAAAAACATTCGGAGGTGGCAATAGCCCAATGGATAGGGTGTCGGACTGGCGATCGAGAGGTCGTGAGTTCGATCCCCACCCTACCCATTGCACTATTGACGTGAACCCACTCCAGACACAGGCATATTTAGCATAGTTGGAGCATAGCATACAAGACTACTAGTAACGTGCACCCACATTGCGAGTAATCTTAAAAAACAACATATTTTAAAAACCTATAAAATGTAAAAAAGTTTAAAGTAAGCGAGCAGGTAAGTGAAACTCATAAAAGTGGGAGAAGCGAAAAAGGTATGTCAGCATCGTATGTAGGAATAAGTATTTTCTGCTGCCCCGATGGGAAAAAACGGGAAAGCAGTGCACCGCGGTTTTATCCATGCATACATCGTTCCCGTGGAAATATCGGGATAAAAAGCTATCTACTAACTAAATTACAGCTTAATCGGTTGAGTAGTTTAAGCGTGAAGAAATAACACACAAACTTTCGCCTGTATACTATTAGTAGGATGTAAATACCTACTAAGATTAACTTACAAACTAAAATAATTAGCAGCAATTTCAAGTATATGCATGATATATAGCTTGAGACGAGGCAGTGGGCAATTGATTTTAGCCTAATTCATAAAGCTCACTATCGCAATCTCACTCATAATTATTTCTACTATTATTCAGCGTTTACAAGCGCCAAAAATCACGGAGTAATACTAGATTTATAGTTATCGTGAGTTTGAATCATGATTATAACATACCGACTATTATACTCTGTTTGTAGTCGACTGCCTCGACCTAGGTTTCGTGCATGTCCGATGCTCTTCCTCGGATGGGCGGTTTTATCGTTAAGAGAGATTTCTACCTGACAATCTTTGGATGGATAGTTGACATTGTTTTAATCAAGAGTGTTCTTAGCTTTGATTCATGAAAATCCGTTCAGCCGTTTTAAGACTATGGGTTTTTTTCTAGATGGTGACGCTATTACATCAACTTTTATAGGTTTGATATTTTTGAGATTCAGTATCCTCTTACTTCAACGACATTGTGAGAACATGTTAGAATTGACCTGGTGCTGGGGCATCTGCTAGAATCTGCAGAATACTCTACTCCTCACCAACTTAGATCAGAGATATTGTTTGGGTTCATTGGAATGGTCTCAATGGACAAATTATAAATAGATCAGTCTGGGGTGGTTTTGAATGTTGAATTTAAGAATTATCTTGAAATTAAAATACATTCTAAACTGTATTTTAATTAAATTGTTAAACACAATCCAAAATTTCATCGTACCGACGGGACTTGAACCCGCAACCTCCGGAATGACATGTTCCGGTGCTTTGCCAATTAAGCCACGGTGCGAAGTATCGTTACGACGAAATTAGTGGATTGCATTTGTTAGCCCAATTATGCATTGGTGGCGTCATCTATGACTACTTATTACGTAAGTTAATCATTCGGAAGAAATCATTACAGTTTTCAAATGCGACGAGAGATGTTGCACTGCGTAAATCAAATATTATGTTTCTTTGAAGTGTTACACTCCAAAATTTCCGACAGGTTCAAGTCCCGTCGGTACGATGAAATTTTAGATTGTGTTTAACAATTTACAAAAATATAAAATGTGTAACACTTCAAAGAAACATAATATTTGTATTTTTAACCGACTTCAAAAAAAGGAGGAGGTTTCTCAATTCGACCGTATATATATATATATATATATTTTTTTTAATGTTTGTTCGCGGATAACTTCGTCGTTTATGAACCGATTTCGATAATTCTTTTTTTGTTCGAAAGGAGATATCCCAAGTGTGGTACCATGGTAATTTTATCGAGGTATGATAAGTATCTCCAGAGATATTGAGATAAACATCTCAAAATTGGTACTGAAAATGAATAGCGCGGCATTGAAGTCGGTTGTTTTTTAGTTTTTAAACGATATTATAATAGTTCATTAACTGAGATCTTGTTCAATGAAAAACCTTCTAAGTCATAGAACCATAATCCATTATTTCAATTGTTTTAACTCTATTCGTGTCCAAGATGCGACGAATCGATACCGACTAAACTATTCTATTCTAATTTCCGACAAACGCCACACGATTGTATTTGTCCGTAAACATTGAAGCCCATCCCGAAAAGGGTCTATTACTTTGAAAGGGTGGATCTGTATGGACCTTTTACCATCGAGACAATAGTTGCGACAATGGAACTTCACAAAATCTTTGGACAATCACTATTGTTACATTAGTATTTGGGACCTATTAAAATCATGACTAATATTGTGAAAATGAATGTGTTTTTGATGTCTTGATGGTTAAAAACTTTTGTAACTTTATCACTTTGTCAGATAGTTCGTTGAGGCATGATAAGGTACCAACTTCAGAAATATTAATAATAAGGTATTTTTAAATTTGATATATAATTTATGACATTAAATTATTTTTTTTTAAGATTACTCGCAATGTGGTTTGCACATTACTAGTATTCTTGTTAACCCCTCCAACTAAGCTAAATATGCTTGTGTCTGGAGTGGGTTCACGTCAATAGTGCAATCGATGGGGTGGGGATCGAACTCACGACCTCTCGATCGCCCGTCCGACACCCTATCCATTGGTTGATACTAATCAACCTAATCACGCCTAAACGGACTATATGGCCCTCAGATAAATAAATTTTCAAAGATTTTACCGAACTAAAATTTAACAAGGAGATTCTTTATAGTATGAGGACGAACGTAGGCGTACCTTTTGTGAAAATTAAAACTTAAACAGCTAAGATAACAGAAATGATGATTGACAGAGCTTTACAATGATAAAATTCTTGGTGTTCGTGAATGAAGACTCGGGTGACAGCTAGTTTTACAGAAAAGCCGACCACACGGCGCGTTGCGTCGCCGTTGCATCGACGCAGCGCTGTCGCTGCGTTGTTTCCAGACATATTATCCATAGTGTTCGCACGCTGCGCTGCGTTGTCGCAACGCACACATGACTGCTTCGTAACGATGCTGCGACGCAGCACCCGTGTAACCGGCAATGCGTGCACATTTTTGCGTAGCGACGATACAGCGCACCGTGTGGACCGGCTCTAAGAGTTAGCCATAATGGTTTAATAGGTCATAGATTACTTTATAATGTGGGCAATACCGCGGAGCACCATAAGTATATTATTAAAACTAACGTAACTCTGTCTTTATGTCTATTTAGTAATTGTTATTGTATTTAATGATTGTTGTAATTAGCTAGCGGTGGTAAGCTGTGATGTGGTCATAGATGGTGAACACGCTAGGCTTAGAATATTCTGACTTTCAAAGGATTTTACAAGACATTAGCACAAAATACATTGAGACTTGCTTCAAAGTACTAACCAAAGAATCGAACAATAGGACAGAAGGCAAGCCCATATTCGAATTTGGTCGGCCTAAATAAATAGTGAAATTATTGCTTCTTCGACCGATGTAGTCATTATTACACACGCCCTATTACGGGGGAATAAGGATGAAATTGTCAATGACGATTACAAATATTGATTGTGGAGAACTGTGTTGTTCTTTCATTTCTTTGGAAGAGCCTTGGTGCCCGCGGCATAATCTTGGTTACTGACAACGTTCCGTTTCAGTTTAAATAAGAGAAAAATGTACGCAAAAATGCTCCCTCTTTGAGAAAAGGCAAACAACGGGCTTGAAGTAATAGCGTTGAGAGGTTTCATTTGTTTATAAATAAATAAACTGGCCAAGCGCGAGTCCGACGCGGACACGTAGGGTATATTTAAGTTTCCTGTATGGGGACCCCCTTTAATTTGTAATAATTTAATTTTTATTATTTAATGTATTAGTAGGATATATCATCATCATCATTATCAGCCAATTTCCTTCCACTGCTGGACATAGGCCTCTCCTATGGCACGCCACTGAGCTCGATCTTATCCTATTCGTTTCCAACCGCTGCCAGCCAGCTTGCGTGTATCATATATTATGAGCAAATTTCAGATCTCTATTTATTACGGATCACGAGCAAAAAACACGTTTCTTGTATGGGAACCCTCTTTAATTTTTTAACTTTGTTATGTCATGAAGATTTGAAGAAGAAAGAAGCTAAAAATGGCTACCGAGTGAGTTGAAATAAGTCTCGATCTCTGTATAACCATCGGATGAAAAATCAAGTAAAAACTCACACTCAAGTTTGCTTTTTTATCTAGCATCAAATTTATTCGTAGTGCATCACTAACAAAACAACTACAACTTATGAAAACACCCGCTGCGGATCGAGAAATGAAAATACAAATTTCGAACACGAAAATGTATTTGAAAATACGAGGGAAATAAAGTTTGTACCGGAACCGGCTCTGTCTACCCGCATCTGCCTGAGGCTTACTGCGTTCCATACTCACAGTGTAAAACAAATAATTCAACTGAAATATCTGCAAGTATGGCAACTTTAATTCACACTGAATATAGCGCTCATTGCGCTGATTTAATTTGACAGCTATCATAGAAATAGGAATAATTTATTCCTATTTCTGTGACAGCTATAAATAAACTGTTCTCGTGTCTGTTTAACTTTAGAGGTGAGACAATGTTAGCAATATTTTAATGCTGTCAGATTTTGGGGCAAATTTCACCGGATACTAACTGCACCTGGTCCTCCAATATCGTTGAAATAAGAGGATATCGAATTTAGAATTGATGAGACCTATGAAATTTGATTTCACAGCGTCATCAATTATTAAAAGCTGATAGCCTTAAAACGACTGAACAGATTTTCAAGAATCACAGCTAGAACACTAGAACATAAACACTAAGAACACTAGATGAAAACAAATATCAAACAAAGAAAATTAAATCAAAATCTGTTCAGCCGTTGGATGCTACGATGTCACAGACAGACGACACATAAACAAATACACACTTCAAACTTATAACACCCCTTCTTTTTGCGTCGGGGGTTAAAAATAAGTTGTATCGTCCAACTGTGCCGTGACTCATTCAAATTGAATATTCCTTTAACGTACTCCCTGCACGCGTTTCCTTTTCCAACCATAATTGAATTTTCTTTTGACGAAGTTTCCGACATCAATCTTTTTAGTCGAGAATATAATAAAATTAAAAATACTTCAGGTAAATTACTGTTCATACCATCGAATTATGCGAAAAATTTTGAGAAGTTTTCGATGTAATTCCTAACGTAGCAAAACACTAAAGCGATTTTCGTGTCTATTTGCTTACGAATTAAAGCGTTTGTAAACTTGGTCAGATTCATAGATTACCCCGAAATAGATGTTGCATGACAGCAAAAGCATGAAAAATAAACTGGCGAAGTGCAAGTCGGCCTCGCACTAGTACGGTTCCGTACCACACTACAGTATTTTATAAGATCGAGCAAAAATACCACTATCATTTTTCGCCAGCAAAAAATAATAATTCATAAACATTTTATTTCTTATAACGCCGTCTAACGTGTAACAAAGGAGTTAGGGATCGACATTTCAATATAACGCCATCTATGGGACGTTTATCTAACTAAGCGTTCATAGATGGCGTGAAATGCCAACAAAAACACGTTTCTTGTATGGGGACCCTCTATTATTTTTAACTTTATTCTGTTTTTAGAATTTGTTGTTATAGCGGCAACAGAAATACATCATCTGTGAAAATTTCAACTGTCTAACTATCACGGTTCATGAGATACAGCCTGGTGACAGACGGACAGACAGACAGACAGACAGACAGACAGACAGACAGACAGACAGACAGACGGACAGACAGACACACAGACAGACAGACAGACAGACAGACAGACAGACAGACAGACAGACAGACAGACGGACAGCGGAGTCTTAGTAATAGGGTCCCGTTTTACCCTTTCGGTACGGAACCCTAAAAATGCACTGTATATCAATGCAAATAATTTTTTGATGCGATCGTTTTGAAGCAAGTTTTTTGTCGTTATCGTTTCCTCACTAATGGGTGTCATAATAATCTATATTTAAATATTACACATGCATCTCAATTGCTCATTCGATGCTAATTTTATTGTACTCTTCAATTTTCCTATTGCATTTCTGATAATGTCAGACCATCGACCATTTGTATTTTTTAAGCATGATAGTTAAGCGTTTGACCACAATCTCACATGATGTTAAGTGACGACGTGATCGGCGATGTATCGATAGATTTGGCCTCTAGGCTGTGTCTGGCACATTTATATAACACTATCTGAATAACATTCGTTGACCATTAGCTTATATATACGTTATGGCGCCTCTTCACAATCGGCAATGATCGACAGTCGTTAATCGTCTGTGATCGGCAAGGTAATCGTCACGATCATTGTGCAAGCATCCACACGATCGTCCGTGATCATTTATAGAGCGGCAAACTTGTATTTAAAAACAAAAAAACGACGCAATGTACGCACGGCTCCGCTGTCCTCCGGTGAATGAATGATCGGCGATCGTGTGGGCACGCGCTTCCCAACTACAAGCGATTCCCTTTGATGCGTGCCCGAAAAACCGACAAGTCACCGATCGCCGCGATCATGACGACGAATAAGGACCATGATGGCCGACTACAGGCGAGTAGCCCTTCTACACGATCGTGCTCGCGTGTGATCGTCTATGATCACCGATTGTGAAGAGGCGCCATTATACGTTAACGATCTTTGTCAACTCAAAATTACTAACTGCAAAGTGTTTACATATGCGGATGATACTGTCCTTGTAGTTCACGGTACATCTTGGAATGATGCTCAATTTCATGCCGAAAATGCATTAAAAACTGTTAAAGAATGGCTTACCCGTAATCTTCTTACCCTTAACCTTGAGAAAACCAAATTTATAACTTTTTCACCCAATAAAATAACCCAACCTAAAGCTTTTTCAATCATAGCCCACCATGAAGCAGATTGTAGTGTGCCCTGTAACTGCTATTCTTTGACTAGGACTACCAGCATTAAATATTTGGGAGTCTTTATTGACGATCTGTTGAACTGGAAACCCCATATTGAGACACTAATATCACGCGCCAGAAGACTTATCTACGTTTTTAAAAATATTAGAAACTCAGCCGATCATCAAATCATAAAAACTGTATATTATTCGCTGGCTCAATCTATCTTAACTTATTGTGATACTGTTTGGGGAGGCACATTTCCCACTACGCTCCTACCTCTCGAACGAGCTCAGAGAGCTATACTGAAGGTGGCTTTTAAAAAGCCTTTTAGATTTCCTACCACCTCTCTCTATAAAAAAATAGAAGTACTCACGGTCAGGCAACTCTACATCTTCCATGTGATCCTCCGAAAACACAAAAATACACCATATGATCAAGACAATAATACAACTCTTCGCAGAACTAATCGTCATATCTTTCATACAACAACTTGCCGAACTACTCTAGCGGAACGGCACTACGAAGTTCTATCAACCCGAATATATAATAAAGCCAATAAAGTTAATAATATATTCTCGCTCACATACCATAAAGTCAAAGCTATTATTGAACAATGGCTACAATCTCTCACATACTCAGTGACTGAAGAAGAATTGATAAAATCTCTAGCTATTTGATTTCATATATTCTCGCGTTCACACATACATACACTCACACAATACACATAAACACACACACAAACACACACACACACGCACACACACACACACACACATACACACACACACACACACACACACATCACCAAATCTAAATAATCACACTCACAATCATTATTTATTTTATTTTAAGTTTTATTATTCTCCATTTAAGTATTTTGATAAAACTAGAAAAAAATAACTTTTTTTCTTTTTTTTTTTTTTTTAATGTATACTTTTTCTAACTATTTAATTATAGTTACGACATTATGTATAATTTATAGTATAGCATTTGTATAGCAACTACCTTTTCCGAATGATAAAATGTAACGGGAGGCCTTGGTACCTGAGATACAGTTTAATTACTAGTGCAGGTGCCAAGGGACTATCTATAAATGTAAACAGGTAGCTAATTAATGATATAATTTATTGTTACGTTACCCTCAAATTGTGTCAATATTTTTTAATTTATTTATTTATTTTAGCTTGCCTGGCCACAATGCCACAAGGTTCACGATGTTTATAGCTTCACTTAAGCCAATACAGAATTCTTTAAGAATTTATTGCTTTTAATTTAAACAAGGTGTAATTGTTGAATCAAAATTACTTTTTCTCTATACAAAGGCTATTAAAATTTAACAAAAAACTAAACTGATGTTAAATAGAAACTTAAAAGTGAAAATTAAAATAACCCCTTTAGATCCAACATCTAAGCTCCTAAAGTAAATGTATGTACTTAACTAATAGCTTAGTTTGAGACGGCGCTAAACCATCTTAATAAAAGTAATTTAAATGAAACAAACTTGAAGATATAAAACAATCCTATATTCATATAAAATATAAGCTTGTAGATATAATATAATGACATATAATACAATACGAGTACAAAATACTCTTTATTAACACCAATTCAGAAAACAATACAAAAAGTAGTACTAAATAATACTAATAAACAACTTAATGAAAGAAATGGTTGTCTGTAAAGTTGGTTTACGGACGATCGTTCAACGTGACAACTTCATAACATAATATCGTTTAAAAACTAAAAAAGAACCGACTTCAATGCCGCGCTATTCATTTTCAGTACCAATTTTGAGATGTTTATCTCGATATCTCTGGAGATACTTATCAGACCTCGATAAAATTACCATGGTACCACACTTGGGATATCTCCTTTCAAACAAAAAAAAATCATAATCGGTTCATAAACGACGAAGTTATCCGCGAACAAACATAAAAAATAAATTTAAAAGAATGCGATCGAATTGAGAAACCTCCTCCTTTTTTGAAGTCGGTTAAAAACATAAAATATGCAGCGCAAACATACAATGAGCGTAACGGGACAAAGAGCGTGACGGGACATTTTTCGTGCATGCAGCCACCGTTCATCAATTTATTAGATGTTGTCACGTCAAACATAATCATTCAATTTGGCCAATACATTAAAAATATGTCATCTTCATGATCATCAGCAGCCTTTGTTAGTCCACTGCTGGACTTAGGCCTCTTCCAATCGCTCGCCACTGAGCATGATCTTCAGCTCTGCGCATCTAATGACTACCACCTTGCGCAGATAGTGGCTCTATCTCGCTGGAGGACCTACAATACGTTTTCCCAAACGTAGTCACAGCTCCAGTTAAAAAGATATGGGTAGTAAAATAAAAAAATAAATATACACGTCAAATTGATAACCTACTCTGTGTACTTTCTATGTAGAATATACATACATTTCTTATTTGGAACATAAAACGCCACATCCAAAGGGATATTCTTTCACATACGTTTCGTATTTATTTTTACGTCTGTACTTTTATTTGTACAATAATTTGCCACATGAAATACATTTCCTTTCACGTAAGTATTGCAAGTCAGTGGCTTATATCTCCGATGATTATGCTGTACATCTATCCATCTCTAAAGGTACGACCACACCGCGGCGTCCAGCGCCCGCGTGCGTGTTCACGATCTGAATTTCTATTGTTTTCTGATCGCCGTAGATCGCGTTTGGTGTGAACCAGTCGGTACAAATCACAGAAATAAGAATAATCTTATTATTCTTATTTCTGTGATTTGTACTGACAAAAAGAATAACCTTATTATTCTTATTTCTGTGATTTGTACTGACTGGTTCACACCAAACGCGATCTACGGCGATCAGAAAACAATAGAAATTCAGATCGTGAACACGCACGCGGGCGCTGGATGCCGCGGTGTGGTCGTACCTTTAGAGATGGATAGATGTACAGCATAATCATCGGAGATATAAGCCACTGACTTGCAATACTTATGTGAAAGGAAATGTATTTCATGTATAATAAGGTACAGTGAATAATAAGGTACCTTATAAGGTACCTTATTATTCCTATTTCCGTGGTACAAATACTACTGCGCTATTTGAACGCCGCTTAGATCGCGCATGCAGGACGCCGTGGTGTGGTCGTACCTTAAAAGCTTTTAACATATTTGGTTTCATATGAACATAATCATTGTAAAAACTGAAAATTTTGCATATGTCAGTCAATATCTGATAACATTTATGTTACAAGAAACAGAAGTGTTATAACAGTATATATTTTTGGCGTAGGTATTTGTGAATTCCTATTTTACCGACTTTACAAAAAAGGAGGAAGTTCTCAATTCGTAGGCATCTCTTTTTTCAATGTATTTTCACCGATTACTCGAAGATGCCTGAACCGATTTGGAAAATTCTTGTTTTGTTTCAAAGGGTACCTTTACCAAGTAGTCCAGGTCCCAGGTAGAATCTAGTTGAACGGCGCTGTTTAGTAAAGAGGCTAGGCTGTAAATTGAACGGCTTATTAAGCTGTCTGCCTGCAACATATAGATATCATGAAAAGTCATGTACATAATGTCATCCCAACGTAACTATGACGGTAGTTAATCGTCCCACCAACCCGGGTTGGGTTGGTGATACGATTAACTTTCTTAACTTTCGAAATAAAACATATACTCTAACTTAATTTACCCCAGATTGAAACTTGTTGATATTTTGGGGAGGAAATTGTCGAACGAAGTTTGGTTTAATGAAAACTTTTCCCGAAGTTGTAATGAATATACACTTCTTAACATAGAAATATAAGGACAAGGCTTTTTACACATAGTTATATGTACCAACGGAACCCTATTACTGAAACTTCACTGTCCGTCCGTACGTCTGTCTTAGAGATGTATCTTATCAACCATAATGGGTGAAAACTTGAATTTTTAACAGAATGTGTAAGTGGGGCCGCTAAAATAATACAAACAAATTATTTTGCAATCCTATTTTTGCCAAGAAGGCAAAGTCACCCTATCGTCAGTTCGATTGATTCACGATTTTTATCAGCGGCGTTCAGTGATTTGCTCATTTATCCCCAGGCTTACTTGGATTCCGAGTTAAACGAGTTTCCGTGGTTCTTGTATTATATATACGAGTAGGAACGTTCGTACAATCTGCACTTACACTTGGCTTGGACTATTGCGAATTCAGTTTGGAGTTAAGATACAGCCACACCGCGGCGTCCTGCGATCTGCGGGCGCGATCTCAGTACTTTTCAATTGTTTTCTGATCGTGTTTGGTGTGAAACAATCGGTACAAATACTACTGCGCTATCTGATAGCCGCCTAGATTGCGCGCGCAGGACGATGCAGTGTGTCTGTACCTTTATAGTTGTTGTAAATTATATTTTAGTACATTTGATGAAGTCTACGATCGTGAGCTTCGGCATATTTTGAAATTACACTAATGACGTCATCCACTTTAAAGTCGTCGTTTCTGATATACCATGGTTTACGATGCCCCTAAGTACTTTGTTTTGGAATCGCTGGATGCTCTGGATATTGCTTTGACTGTTACAGCCCCATAGCTGATAGCTGATAGCCTTCCATAAGTCCATACTGGTACAAAGACTTTTTGGTATAAAAGTAATTTGTTGTGCACCGACAGCGTAGAGTGTCTTCCTAGCAGCCACTGCATCTTTTTGTAGCGAAGCTCTAACTCTTTGCGTTTCTTTTTGACGTGTGGCTTCCAGCGAAGATTTGCGTCTAGAGTCATGCCTAAGTACTTGGCTTTGTTTTTGTATGGTACTGTTTGGCCATTTATGGACACTGGGTAGTATTGTTTTTTATTTGTAAAATCAATTAATAGACTTCGTTTCATTAAGTTTCATCCTCCATTTTTTCGTTCAGTCAAAGATAGGATTGACAGCAGTTTGAACTTTATTTACTGCTTTCTCGTGAGTGACTCCTTAAGCCATAATAGCTGTATCATCCGCATAAGGTTACAATGATGTAATTTTATTATTTTGGAATATCACAAGTGTATAATATGTGCAAGATGGGACCCATTACGCTTGCTTGTGGTACCCCTGTTTCAATTTGCTTTAACTGCGAGTAAGCATCTTCTTATCTTACCCTAAAAATACGATCTGATAAGTAGGCTTCCAAGAGGTCAGCAAAATGTTTGGATAGCATTGTCTTAGCTTATATAATAGACCTTCGTAACAAACTTTATAGAATGCCTGCGCTAAATCAAGACATACTGTTGATCACACTTTCTTTTTAATACGCTTTTATTAGCTTCAGACGTATGTATGTTTGTATGTTAGTATGTAACGGAATCTTTGAACATGATTTTAACCCCCTTCAAAACGTCGGATTAACTCGAAATGCATATAATAATGGCATACTTATTAAGGACCGATGACAATAAATAAATAATAAAAAAAATAAAGAAAAAAATAAAATAAAAAATAAAATCGACTAAAAAATGAAAAATAAATAATAGTTTAAAAAAAACTAAAAAAATACGCTTTTATAGGAAATCCAACTGAAAATAGAAAATAAATTTTAATAAATTTAAATTAAAAATAGTGTAAGAAAAAATGATTTTATTGTAAAAAAAAGCGTGGGGTGCTTTTCAGGATATTATCAAAATAACCCTTCTAGTCATATCTGTTCATAAAATATTTGGAACTATTGATACCATGCACCCCACGCTTTTTTTTTTATAATAAAATCATTTTTTATTACACTATTTTTAATTCAAATTTATTAAAATTTATTTTCTATTTTTTAGTTGGATTTTCTATAAAAGCGTATTTTTTTAGTTTTTTTTAAACTATTATTTATCTTCTAAAACACTCTCTATGACATTAGTGATTCTATGTACTTGGTCTATAGTAGAATGTATTTTAGAAATAAGGTCTCAATGGTACTAATAAACGTATTATTATTTTATTTCGTACATTATTATTATTATGTTATGCTTTACATAATATTCTCTCCACCTCGGGAGGTAAGTTTGCACGGGCCAAAGCCAAGTGCTAGGAGAGTGATAGGAATTTTCTAACTATTCGGCAGGTATTCAATGTAACGGCTTTTTGGAGAAGTTTGTAGAAGTTTTTGGGTTTAGATCAAGCATCTCAAGATTAATAAGTAAATTTTTAGGTATAACTCCGGTCGTGGATAGTATGATGGGTATGGTTTTAACTGTATGAATTTGCCACTGTGTTTTTAATTCGATGGCTAAGTCTGTGTAGCTGAGAAAATAGGCAAGCTATTTTCTCGGTTTGAGTGTGTAAATTATGAGTGTTACATATTGCTATGTCTATTATAAAAGCAGCTTTGTTAGTTTTATCTAGCAAAGTTATATCAGGTCTATTGTAATGTATGGTCTTGTCGGTAATTATAGTTCTGTCCCAGTAGAGTCTGTGTCGGTTGTTTTCAATGACAGATTCTGGTTTGTATTTGTAATATGGGATCTTTTCAGGTATGAGGTTGTATTTATAGCCTAGAAACTGGTGTATGATTGCAGCTACGTGGTCGTGGCGAAGTTTGTAATCTGTTTGTACTATTGCTTTACATGCTCCAGTTATGTGTTGTATAGTCTCAGAGCAACTGCAGCATCTCCTACATATTATTAAAAGCTTACTAAAATATTAATATGACAAAGTTCCGTCTATTTCTAATCCCGCACGGCTTACCAACGCATATTATTGAATAAAAGCATCGCAATGCGTCATCCATTGATGTTTAGCAAGCTTTTATGCAGAACAATTACGATCTAATTTTAATTAATAGCCTCACGTGAGTATCACAAATATGCGTGAATAACCATTTTAAAATAGTTTTTGTTACGTATACCATAGGAATACAAGGAACTCTTTTTATTCTCAAGCAGTGCAGTAAAGTGCGAAAACACTCCGTCCAGATGTTTTCATGCTCTTGTATCTATACTAGTCTATATCTATACTAATATTATAAAAAGAGAACATTTGTATTTTTGTATATTTGTATTTTTGTATCCACTTTGTTTCCAGTCACTGCCCACCGCTTTCCGAATGGAAACAAAGAGCCGAAGATCGGGCTCAGTGGCGTGACTTGGGAGAGGCCTATGTCCAGCAGTGGACTGATACCGGCTGATTATGATGATGATTTTTGTATCGTTGTATGGATGTTGGTATTGATTTGGCTCAAAAACTACTGAACCGATTTTAAAAATTCTTTCACAAATATATAGAATGCACTTTTAGATTGAAAATAGGCTGTATATTATCCGGATTAAGTCATAGGTACATTCATAGATACCTATTATGCAACCTAAGTCGAAAATAAAATGGTTGAAAAAAACGTTTTTTTACGAGCGCTATATAAGAAAAATGTGTAACTAATAATATATAGTTATATAGTTTTTTCTGAGTTTCGTGTATACGTATTATCTAATATATAAAATTCTCGTGTCACAGTTTTCGTTGCCATACTCCTCCGAAACGGCTTGACCGATTTTAATGAAATTTTTTGTGGCTATCCGGTATATATGAGAATCGGCCAACATCTATTTTTCATCCCCCTAAATGTTAGGGGTAGTCCACCCCTAAATTTTTTATTTTATTTTTTTGGAAAAAATTTTTAATTTCTATTTTTTTATGATACAACATACAAAAATACATACAATCCTCAATTTTCACCCTTCTACGATCAACCCTTATTTTTTAATAGCCATTTTAGTAATTTAATCATTTTTCCTCCATACATACTTACAATAAGTAAGCTATTTTTTGTCTACACTAGAAATTACTACGAAATTATTTATATGGCAAAACAACGCCAGGTCAGTTAGTTATAAATATAATTTTAAATATATTACAATCATTATACAGCCAAATTATAAAAACATTTGTAGCTCACTCTGTCTGTTTGTTACCCAATCACGCCTAAACGAAAGATCTGATCTTACTGAAATTTAACAAAAACTTTATAGCATTAGGATGAACAAAATGTGAAAATAAAATCATGATTTTTACACATAACTTATTATTTCTTTGTTTTTGGCTTTTGCGATAATACCACCACAATTTCGCCAAAAACTTATTCTTACACATAACTTATTCTTTGCCTAAATAATAACTCATATCACACAAATGACATTTGACACAACATTGACAGAGAATTATAGCTATAAAATTCTTGGTGTACATGACCGAAATCGCGGGGTCACAGAGTACTGAATCACTCTACTACGTTCTAAGAGTAGGCACTTCCCTACATTGTTGATATCCGAGTTATGAACATATTTTGTCCAACCTAACTTTACGGAAAGTATTGCTTATAAATTTTACAGAAATTTTTTTTGCAGTGTTGGTTGGTACAAAGTACGTTCATAATTACGATTTTTTTGCAGTGTTGGTTGGTACAAAGTACGTTCATAATTACGAGTATGAGTTATTTAATTATGTATGCAATGTCGCGGGACTGCGCGGGGTATCAGCTAGTATTTTTATATAATTTCTAACTAGATAGAAAACATTGCCACACACAAATCAATGCACTGTTACTACCAACAGCTGACTAGGAAAACCAGTGTAAGCCCTTAAAAGTGTAAAACCCGCTAAGTTGGTGCCGTATCCCGTTCCAGCATAATTTGTGCAAACTTCACAAATCCTTTTGGGATGCTTCTCGGGACATTATTATCCCAATAATTATTTTCCTTGCTCATTTCGTTTTTATGAAAAAGTGCGAGCTTATGTCAAAGAAATTTTATACGTTGTTTTTTTACTTTATACCAGCTGCGCCCCGCGGCTTCACCTGCGTTTAGTTCTGTTATAAACCTTCCTTTTGAATAACTTTATCTATTGCTGAAAACTGCATTAAAATCAGTTGCGTAGTTAAAAAGATCCAAGCGTAAAGACAGCGGGAGCGATTTTGTTTAGATTATGTAAAGATTTTTCGATAAAAAAAGTTTTTAAGAGTCATTTTCTGTCATTCGGTATGAATTGCACCGTGTCTAAAGATTCAGATTGTCATCAAATGCATTTTATTCATTTTTGCATTTCAGACACATTTTTGCGGTTCATACACATAATTATCGTGTCGATCGATCTCAATTTAACCAAGTTGCATTAACCGTGGTCTTCTCGATACCACGGCAAAATGATCGAAATGTCGAGGTAAATAAAATTATTTAAGATCGTTTACAAAACTAAAAAAAACCGACTTCAAATTCCGCGCTAGTCATTTTCAGTACTAAGTTTAATGTGTTTATCACCATATCTCTGAAGATACTTATCAGATCTCAATAAAATTACAATGGGACCAAACGGGAAGCATACTCTCTTAAACCAAAAAAGCAATTTTTCAAATCGGTTTAGTATTGACGGAGTTCTGAGGTAACGAGGTTCTAGCGACGACTTTCGCAAAGCGGCGGGCAGTGACTGGAAACATAGAGCCGAAGATCGGGCTCAGTGGCGTGTCTTGGGCGAGGCTTACGTCCAGCAGTGGACTGATACCAGCTGATAATGATGATGATGTAATAAAAAATTTAAAAAAAAAACGTTTGTCTGTAACCTTGGTTTACGGACGATAGTTTAACGTGACAACGTCATAACAAAACATTGATGTTCATGTTCATGTTCATATTCATACAACAAAACATTGATGAAATTGGCGCATGCGTACAATGAGCGTAACGTGACAATGAGCGTAACGGGACATTTTTTGTGCATGCAGCCGAATGCGTACAATGAGCGTAACGTGACAATGAGCGTAACGGGACATTTTTTGTGCATGCAGCCGAATGCGTACAATGAGCGTAACGGGACAATGAGCGTAACGGGACATTTTTTGTGCATGCAGCCGAATGCGTACAATGAGCGTAACGTGACAATGAGCGTAACGGGACATTTTTTGTGCATGCAGCCGAATGCGTACAATGAGCGTAACGGGACAATGAGCGTAACGGGACATTTTTTGTGCATGCAGCCGAATGCGTACAATGAGCGTAACGGGACAATGAGCGTAACGGGACATTTTTTGTGCATGCAGCCGAATGCGTACAATGAGCGTAACGGGACAATGAGCGTAACGGGACATTGAGCGTAACGGGACATTTTTTGTGCATGCAGCCGAATGCGTACAATGAGCGTAACGGGACAATGAGCGTAACGGGACATTTTTTGTGCATGCAGCCGAATGCGTACAATGAGCGTAACGGGACAATGAGCGTAACGGGACATTGAGCGCAACGGGACATTTTTTGTGCATGCAGCCGAATGCGTACAATGAGCGTAACGGGACAATGAGCGTAACGGGACATTTTTTGTGCATGCAGCCGAATGCGTACAATGAGCGTAACGGGACAATGAGCGTAACGGGACATTGAGCGCAACGGCACATTTTTTGTGCATGCAGCCGAATGCGTACAATGAGCGTAACGGGACAATGAGCGTAACGGGACATATTTTGTGCATGCAGCCGAATGCGTACAATGAGCGTAACGGGACATTGAGCGCAACGGGACATTTTTTGTGCATGCAGCCGAATGCGTACAATGAGCGTAACGGGACAATGAGCGTAACGGGACATTGAGCGCAACGGGACATTTTTTGTGCATGCAGCCGAATGCGTACAATGAGCGTAACGGGACAATGAGCGTAACGGGACATTTTTTGTGCATGCAGCCGAATGCGTACAATGAGCGTAACGGGACAATGAGCGTAACGGGACATTGAGCGCAACGGGACATTTTTTGTGCATGCAGCCGAAAGCGTACAATGAGCGTAACGGGACAATGAGCGTAACGGGACATTTTTTGTGCATGCAGCTGAATGCGTACAATGAGCGTAACGGGACAATGAGCGTAACGGGACATTTTTTGTGCATGCAGCCGAATGCGTACAATGAGCGTAACGGGACAATGAGCGTAACGGGACATTGAGCGCAACGGGACATTTTTTGTGCATGCAGCCGAATGCGTACAATGAGCGTAACGGGACAATGAGCGTAACGGGACATTTTTTGTGCATGCAGCCAGCGTTCATCGATTTATTAGACGTCACGTCAAAATGCAGTCGAATTGAGAACCTCCTCCTTTGTTGTGAAGTCGATTAATTATGTTTTTATTGCGATAAGTCCCGTATTATAGCAAAGAATAAACTTTTTTTGATTTTAACTTCCTTTTAAATAAGTTAAATATCGAAATCGGTCCACATCAAATTAATATCTCAAAACCGTAATTTTTTTATAAAATATGCCTAAATATATAAAAATGCAGAACAATCTTCTTATTTTGAAGATGGTTAATGAAATGCTTGAACCACCGATTCAGCTTTTTCTTTTTGTTTTTCCATAAATAAAAAGGAAGTTAGCGGTGGTTATTTTCCCCCCTGTTTAGTTAGGGCAAACGTAAAAAGTTTGTCGACAACTTCTTATCAATATTGAAGTTGTTCATGCTTCAACATGCTTGTTCGGATGTTTTTGTATTTTTAACCGACTTCAAAAAAAGGAGGAGGTTTCTCAATTCGACCGTATATTATTATTATTATTACCTATTTCACAAAAACGAGGAGGTTCTCAATTCGACTATATTTTTTGTTTGTTTAATTTTTACCCGACTGCGAAAGATGGTGGGTTATGTTTTCGAGAGAGGGTTATGTGAGTGGAGTTAAAAGGTTATTTAAAATATTTCTTGTTAACAACTCCATCCGTTGAACTTTACCCGTTCGTGGTCACGCCGTTCTGCAATAGAAGGCGTTTATAAATATAACAGGCAGCGACATCTGTTCGAGAGTGGCCGGAACCCCGACATAGAACAATAGAAAACGGGACAGGTGAAACTATATAAATGATTTTAAAACACTATCTATTTTAAATTGACCGGAGTTTTACCCTCCAGATTCCATACATAATAACCTAATAACATATTGTACATTGACACACGATCCAAAATTTAATCGTACTGACGGGACTCGAACCCACGCTTCTTAAAAAACGTGCCCAGGGGCTTTAACCGACTCAACTACAGTACGATCCTATCAATACGACGATACTAATGGGTTGATCCATCTGTGATAACTATTAAGACTACCTATTTATTTTAATAACATTTGCATTATTATAAGTTTTAAGGTTTTCATGGTCACTGACAATATTATTAGAACTACTCACGGGATATTTACCATGTTTTTTATTAATTATGAGTTTCCGATATTTCGGCTCTGTTGCAAGCGCCATGATCACAGCAACAGAGCCGAAATATCGGAAACATGGTAAATATCCCGTGAGTAGTTCTAATAATATTTGCATTATTGTTATGAAAACATATATTTTCTTGGAAATACCATCTTTAGCCTGTTTAAAAGATTTGCTCGCAGTTCACGGTTGAGATGCGTTGAGAAAGCTGTAACAAGATTTACTTACTTCTGTTACTGGGTTAGACAGGTGTATAATATCAACTTATTTTACTTTGGTTTGTTGCAAGCTTATTTATTCTGCTCTTTGATGAAATTCATAAGAAGACCACTACCTCGCCTGCTGGCAAGCGATGATGATGTGGTCTAAGATGGCGAACACGCTAGGTAGATGGTGAATTCTCTGACTATCAAGATACTGTAGAGAGTGTGTGTAATTAATAACAAGGACTAATATTGAATATCATTTCATACTAATGTATGGAACGTCAATCGTAGGCAGATGTCCCAATTCGTAGCACTTGTAGACATCGTGCGTCGTAGCAGAACCAGTGTGTGCGTTGACACACCAAAAAGCGTAGAAATGCTTTTCATTATATTAGTACAATCTATGCCCCGCGGTTTTACCCAATTAGACATCGTTCTCGTAAGAATATCAGGATGAAAGAATGTCTTATGTATTATTTCAAGAGCTAGACTACCTACATACCAAATTGCAGCTCAATCGGTTCAGTAGTTTTAGCGTGAAGAAGTAACAAACACACACAAACTTCTACCTTTGTAACATTATTACGATAGCAGGATTCAACTAAGCTCTAATATTTTTTTTTTTTTTTTTTTTTTTTTTATACGTTATAGGCTAGCGTTTGACCACTATCTCACCTGTTGGTAAGTGATGATGCGGTCGAAGATGGTTAGCACGCTAGGCCTAGAATGGGAACTGGCTCTCAAGGATAGCTGCCGGAACACATTAGATGTTTGGTGACAGATTTTCTAACTTGAGGGTGGTAGCTGGCCAGGCGGATACTAGATAGTGTCCTACCAGCATGCGGGGGTTGTTGGTTTTCTTATCGATGTTTTCCTTCACCGGAGGGCCACTGTGAGAAGCGCACATAAATTTTTCGATAGAAAAATCCATTGGTGCACGGCGGTTTGAACTCGGTACCATGGCATCAAAGCCGACCGTTCTCCCGATTACGCCACCGGGCCCTCAATTATCCAGATGATATTGTAAGAGTTAAGATTATAAAGGTATTCGTCAATAACATTTGAAGATGTATACATGGCTTTTACACTCAAGGCTTAATTCAACATCTCTCTTTGTATCTGCCAATAATAATTAATTTCGCGTTGAATGCCTTAATGATGTTTATCACGACGGCGCGCTACGACAGCGGCATTTAATTTCCTGCTGGCATGCGAACACGTCTCGGTATGGGGTCGATCAGAGGTGAAGCGTATTTAGTAGGCAACTAGAACATATGACAAACATCCGATCTGTTGTCTAAGGCATCTAGCAAGCTGCATATTATAATGTACCTAAAAGGCGAGGGAAAGGAGAAAGAGACCCACGGTTTTGTTTTGTTTACACTTTGTTTTGTGCACAGGAAAAGTAATGTTTTACTCATCGAGTTATTTAAATCGATGGTTTTACTACTACTATTACTATTTAAATACTATTTTGAGACTAAATTCGAGTTAGAAAATTAACATATACCTTCATCTGCTATAATTTTGTAGTACCCGACCTTTGAGTATTCAGAAAAGAATGTGTGAACTCAAAGTGCCCGACAGTCTCTGATGTTACTGTATTTAATTATAAGGTATTTTGTAAACATTTAGAGAAAGCAATAAATTAATGAATTATATTTTTTGGGTTCCGTGCATCAAAAGGACACACCTAAAAGAAGGAACCCTTATAGATCACTTTCTTGTCTGTCTTTCCGTCTGTTCGTGTGTGACCACTGATTTTCTCAGGAACGGGTGGACCTAGCAAGTTGAAATGTATACCAGATACTGAGGATTAGAGTCCCAATTAGGCGTCAGAGGCTAAAAACAAAACTTTTATATTCCCAAATTGGGTAAGAGATATCAGTGAATTTGAAACATACTAAAGCAAGAAACATTCCCGTTGAATTTGCAGATTTAATGATTCAACCCCGAGTATCTTTATATTCCCAATCTAAGAGAAAAATGTTTTCTACATTTATGAGTACCGTGAATTCTCTGAGATTCTATTGTCATAATTTGATTATGCCATTTACTAAGCTGCAAATGCCGTGACAACGGAAACTTTTCAAATAGGAAGATTTTTACTAACCCCCAACGCAAATCAGTGTTATAAGTTTAATAAAAAATTATAATAGTTTGATAATTTTATAAATTTATGTGTGTATCTATCTCGTATCTAACATCGTAGCGCTCATACGGATGAACCGAGTTTGATTAAGTTTTTTTGTTGTGGAATAGCTGTCTTACTAGAGCGTTCTTAGCTTTTATTCGTCAACATCATACTGTTCCGTGCTAGCAAAGCCACGTATAGTTAGTTACTCATATAATTTAGTCTAGACAAACAAAACTAAAACAAAGCGTTAAATCTCTTATTCAAAGACAAAGAGTTAATCGAAGGAGCACTAAGTAAATGGATCAAGTGACGTCGTATCAATCTGATGAGCTGTTTTGTTCTTCATAGTGTGATTGACATCGGCTTCAGTATCTTAATCACAGGGTATTGTTGTAACGTTGCAATCTTGAAACTTATTGGATGACCTCATCTCATGTGCCTCTTTGTCAAGCTAACGTGGTTCAGACAATAATGATGAATAAATAAAACTGGCCAAGTGCGAGTCAGACTTTTGTCTCGCACACGGAGGGTTCCGAACCGCAGTATAATAATATATAAGTATAATATTATATTATATTACCGTGTCAATACCAAACATGCTTATTAACTACAACGCCGTTTAACGATTATCTAACGAACTTCTAGCACCAACTAAGTGAACGTTAACATAAAGGTAGGTAGTTAATATTATTTATTAATAAGTTACACACTCGTTCATAGATAACGCTTGAGTAAAAACACGTTTTTTTGTATGGAATAACAAAGTAAAAAATTAAAGGGGGTCCCCCCTTTAATTATTTACTTTGTTCTGTTTTTAGTATTTGTTGTTATAGCGGCAACAGAAATACATCATCTGTGAAAATGTCAACTAACTATCACTGTTCATGAGATACAGCCTGGTGACAGACAGACAGACAGACAGACAGACGGACAGCGGAGTCTCAGTAATAGGGTTCCATTGGTACCCTTTGGGTTCGGAACCCTAAAAACCACGCAAGTGCTACTTGGACCCGCGCACTGAGGCTTCCATCATAGTAGCGAAAACATCCTTAATCTATGGCTTCCATAAACCTTGTCAAATAAAGGACAAACTTAACGTTGCACTGCGATCCCTAGAATAATGCCTAGACACTGTTAATGCACCAACCGCAATTAATAATTTTATAATAGAAAATTCGCTTTTTTAACCGACTTCAAAAAAGGAGGTTTCTCAACTCGACCGTGTATATTTTTTCTTTTTTTTTATGGGTGTTCGCGGATAACTTCGTAGTTTATGAACTGATTTTGATTATTATTATTTTGTTGGAATGGAGATATCCCAATAGTGGTACCATAGTAATTTTATCGAGATCTGATTAGTATCGCCAGAGATATGGCGATAAACACCTCAAACTTGGTACTGAAAATGAATAGAGCGGCAATTGAAGTTGGTTATTTTAGTTTTTAAACGATCTTATTTGTTAATAAATTGCATGTTACGGTTTTCATACCTACGATTTTTTCCTTTATAAGTGCTGTGAAACCTTGCTTCTTGTCAAATTTCATGATTCTAAGTCAACGGGAAGTATCCAATATGTTTATTGCAATCGCAATTTTTTTTGGCAGCTGAAAGATATTGTATGCCTGCGTATGTGATATAAGTTTGAATGTGATACCTTTACGCGTTCCTGAGAAAAAGGGAATTGACAGACGGACAGACAGACAGACGGACAACAAAGTGATCCTGTAAGGGTTCCGTACCCAAAGGGTAAAAAACGGCACCATATTACTAAGACTCCGCTGTCCGTCTGTCTGTCTATCTTAAAATTTTCACAGATGATGTATTTCTATTGCCGAAATGACAACAAATACTAAAAAACAGAATAAAATTAATATTAAAGGGTACCATACAACAAACGTGATTTTTTTCTCGTTTTTGCTCGGTATTTATAACGGGTAACCGCTTGAAATATTCACAGAATATTGAGTTATATTATTCAGTTTGAAAATAAATAATTGAATTAAAAGTAAATTAATTATTAAGGGGTCTCCCATACAACACACATGATTTCATGCCGTATTTAAAGATAATGGCACGTGGCCGGTTTTTATTTTTGAGGTGCGGAATCCTAAAGACGAATAGAATAGAAAACCAATATCTAAATGTTCTTTAGACAAAAGACAAGTATTGACAAAGTGTCACTAAACCACACATAATGACTTTGAAATTGTCACTTATATTGTTTATCCTTTGATTATAAATGTATATAATCAAGTGTTTATCTCTAGGTTTATCTTTATTTTCATCGTGAAAGGCACTACTTCTTTTTACATTTTATAAACTGTATATATTGCCCATAAATATGTTTCCATCAAGGGGGTCAGAGGTTTCTGTGTTATGGTTGTTTTTGTGTGGTATCTTAGTGTCGAATTTTTCTAATGCAACGATTTATCCATCGGCAAATGAGTGCAGATGATCCATACAACAAAAGCTAAGGTAAATTTTAGACCAATCACACACGCGCCACTTCAGTTATCCAACTCGTTTTGTTGTAATTAAATTCACACAAATAAATAAGTCTTATAACCACCGAATGTGCGACAGATCCACCAATTCAAAGTCGCTCAGAGAGTAATCGAAAGGGCTACGAATGCTCGGAATATTTTGGAAAGATCAAATTGACCTGATGTCATCCAACACAGAACCAAAGTTATCGACATAGCTAAAGGATTAGCAAACTGAAGTGGCAGTGGGCTGGTCACATATGTCGTAGAACCGATAACCGTTGGGATAGACGTGTTCTAGAGTGGAGACCACGGCTCGGTAAACGTAGTGTAGGCCACCTTTCAACAAAGTGGGACGATGATATGCGCAAGCCTGGCTGAAGATACAGCTCAGTGGCGTGCCATAGGAGAGGCCAATATCCAATAGTGGACAAATACTGGCTGTTAAAGATGACCACCCAATAAACCTATGTCGTTAAATTAACCTCTGCATGGTAACTCATCTCATTTGCAGTTTTTGTCTACATTTTATTTAATATCTTATGGGCCAGCATTTGACCATTATCTCGCTTGGTGCAAAAGCGATGATGTGGTCAAAGATGGTGAACACGCTAGGCCTAGAATACTCTGACACTCAAGGGCTGTGTGCTACTGGAACACCGTAAGGTTATGGCGGCAGATTTTCCACTTAATGGTTGTAAACTACATTTTGGTAGCATTCTCATATTTATATTTTTTTAGCCATAACACAAATTCAACCTTAACGTGAAGTGGTCAATGCCTAACGGTACGTATAGACTTTATAACATAACATGTTATGACATTGTTATTTAACATGTTTCAGATAACGTGGACACGGAATGTTATAAAACATGTTGTAATATAATGTTAAATAGTTAAATAACAATGCTACAACATTTTATGGAACATAGCCTGTACGCACCCTTAAGAAAAATAAAAATCATACTAAAAGCTTTGTCAATATTTTTTAATTCATTTAATGTGCTGGAATAACTTTCTGTAAGGCACATTGTTGAGAAAATTCTTAGGCATTAGAATCGTTGCAACCCACAAAGTACCTATTGGGTGAAAGTTTCCTTTGTTGCTCCGGCTTGAAATGGAAAACGTGTATTGTTGAACAATTTAATAAGTCGTCTTTACTCTGGAGTTCAAACATAAAGTAAAATAAAAGCGCAAGTTACTGACGAGTTTTGTTTACTTTGCAATGTTTTTATAGCACATAATGCTTTATATGCAATAAGATCGTTTAAAAAACTAAAAAGAACCGACTTCAATGCCGCGCAATTTATTTTCAGTACCAATTTTGAGGTGTTAATCTCCATATCCCTGGAGATACTTATCAGACCTCGATAAAATTCCCATGGTACTACACTTGGGATATTTTCTTTCCAACAAAAGAATAATTAAAATTGGTTTATAAACGACGAAGTTATCCGCGAACAAACATATAAATATATATATATATATATATATATATACGGTCGAATTGAGAAACCTCCTCCTTTTTTGAAGTCGGTTAGTAAAAACATTCAACAATTCAAAAATTTTAATCACCATCTTTCTAACTAAAAAGGTGGAGGTTCTCAAACCGTATGTATATTTTTATTGGTTTTCTTTTTTATGCGAAAATGGGTAGCGCTTGAGCGCCATCTCACCTGGGGCCTTATTCAGTATGACTAATGAGATAACGCGTTCCTTAACGCGCCACGTCACGTTATTGATAAATTGTATTCTGTATGCCACACGATTGGTAAATTATACAAAACGCACGCGTTACACGTCCTCATATGTCACGATATTTTGACAGCTCAAAACGCGCTCATAACCTTACCCTACCGCGTTTTAATTGGCATAGAGAATACCATAACGCGGAGATAACGTAACACGGCACGGTAAGACTTTAAAATGGTCATACTGAATAAGGCCCCTGATGTTAAGTGATGTTCCGGTCGATTATGTAGCGCGCTTACCCAAAAGATACCTATTCACTCTCGACTAGAAGACCCCTATGTCTAATCGGAAACATACTCAGGCATACTCCAATCCTTGGCAGTACGTATGATGAAAGAGTATGTTCTTTACGCGAAAACTCCGACAATTGTGATTCGATTTGATGTTTTTTTCATTTTGAGGGTTTATTTTCGAGATTTCATTTAAATTCGACACTCCATTTTAATTTTATCAAGATCTGACAAGTATCTCTGGAAATATGGCGATAGATATATCAAACTTGCTGCTGAAACTGACTCGGACGGCATGTGAAGTCGATTATATTTTTTTTAACTTGTATCTCAGTAGTTGTGCCCGCGGCTTCGCCCGCGATAAAAAGTATCCTATAACCTAATCCATAGTACTGGCTATTCCTGTGCAAAATTTCAGCCAAATCGGTCCAGCGTTTTGGCTGTGAAGAAACAAATATACAAACTGACTTTCGCATTTATCAATACCAATATTATAAATGCGAAAGTCAGTTGCTTTGTTTTTTAAATCTGATAGGCTTGCGTTTGACCACTATCTCTCTTGGTAGTAAGCGATATTGTGGTTAAGGATCATAAACACGCTAGGTCTATGCCTTCTAGCGTGTTTATGATCCTCATTCTAGGCCTAGGCCTAGGATTGTCTGAATCTCAAGGACTGTGCTGCCGGAAAACTGTAAGGTTATACCGGCAGATATCCTCCTTGATGCTGGAAAGCTACTTTTTGGTAGAACGTCAGGAGGAGCATCAATATATTGTAGGTACTCATCAAAAGTGCCGACGTGATTAGTAGGTATAGCGTGCTTGCCTAGAAGATAGCATTTTAGATCTATACAAATTTATCACATTAATACAATTATAGCAAGGACTAATATATTTTCACTCAACTTAAAGGCACCTCGAAATTTACCTAAGGTTTTTAACGTTCGACCACTGTCTCGCTTAGTAAGTAATGATGTAGCTGGGAATGGCAGCGCGTTAAGCCAAAAATAGGAACTGGCTCTCGAGGATAGCTGCCGAAACACATTAGATGTTTGGCGACTTTTTTTCTTACTTAAGGGTAGCTGGCCAGGCGGACACAGTGTCAGAACAAAGATAATTTATGATCGTACAAAACGATAAAACCGTCTGCTCATGCCGCGATAGTCAAAGTACTGGCTAGTTACAATCATGTCATCAAAGTATACAAATTTGCTTATATTGTTTAGCTCCATATCTCCGGAGATAATTATCATTCACTTCAA
Source organism: Cabera pusaria (assembly GCA_954871355.1). NCBI lineage: Eukaryota > Metazoa > Arthropoda > Insecta > Lepidoptera > Geometridae > Cabera > Cabera pusaria. The sequence goes on along the minus strand of OX940885.1, from coordinate 33,914,480 downwards.
AACTTGATAAATTTTGAATGGGAGACATAGTCTCTCAAACAAAAAAAGATTTTTCAAATCGGTTAAAATTTGACGCAGTTCTGAGGTAACAAACACAAAAAAAAATCGATTTGAGAACCTCCTTATTTTTTGTACATTCGGTTAAAAAGAAGAAAGAAATCAACAGAAATGATCAAGGCGTCGGCCTGAAGATCGAGAAGTCGTGAGTTCGATCCCCACTTATTACACTATTGACGTGAACCCACTCCAGACACAAGCATACTTAGCTTAGTTGGAGGGGTTAACAAGACTACTAGTAATGTGTAACCCACATTACTAGTAAGCTTTTATTGAAAACAAATGAAAAAAATCACTTAGGTACTTTTGTAAGTCAGATGATCCGATCACTTGCTGAACTTATCAGGAAGGCGAAGAATATCGAGGACCCGGTGGCGTAATCGGAAGTACGGTCGGCTTTGATGCCGTGGTACCGAGTTCAAACCCCGTTGTGCACCAATGGATTTTTCTATAGAAAAAATTATGTGCGCTTCTCACAGTGGCCCTCCGTTGAAGGAAAACTTCGTTGAGAAACCAACAACCCCGAATGGTGGTAGCACACTATCTAGTTTCCGCCTGGCCAGCTACCACCTTCAAGTTAGAAAATCTGTCACAAAACATCTAATGTGTTCCGTCAGTTATCTCTGAGAGCCAGTTCCCATTCTAGACCTAGCGTGCTTACCATCTTCGCCCGCATCATCACTTACCAACTGGTGAGATAGTGACCAAACGCCAGCCTATAAGATTTAAAAAAAAAACATCACTAGATCACAAGTACCGAGCAGGAATTACTACGAAATACTGGACTTAGAATTGCTCGTAAACTTAAAAAAAGTAAAATAAAAGCTTACAATAAATCAATTATCTTATCTTGTGTTTTTCCTTCCGCAGGTGGATTCAGAGGGCGGCGATAAGACCGCGTCTCCTGCACTTCCGCTGTGCCCGTCGGGCCGGCCGGATGTGGAAGTTGAGCCGTTACTTAATGAAGGTAGGACGATCATCTCACTGCTCTGTAAATCTTTATTTACCCACATTTAGCGCGTTTAATCCAGACTCATATTATAAAAAAAACTTGTGTGTACTTATGTACACGCGTTAGAAGTTATACTTCTGTGTCGTATGGAAAAAAAAACTAAAATGCAGTAGTGTTTAACGATAAATATTAAAATTAATCAAAAAGATTTTATTTAAATAAAAAAGGTTTTATTAACGTAAAAATATGACGTTAAATTTGACATGTATAACTTAAACATAGTCATGCCACCTAGAACTAACTTCACGGTGTAGAATTTAGCTGTCGGTGTGCGCGCGTATCGTACCACCTAGAACTAACTTCACGATGTTAAATTTAGGTGTCGGTGTGCGCGCGCATCGTAAAAATTCACCGTCATAATTTTTCTCTATCGCGCCAAAAGAATTATAACTTCAAAAAGTTTTGTGACTCTGTCACTCTATCTGTTACCTAATCACGCCTAAACGGACGATCTGATCTGATCACACAAATGTTGATTGATAGAGCTTTACAGTGATGAAATTATTGGTGTACGTGCACGAAGCCAGTTACAGTTGTTAATTAATTGCAGTACTAAGAAGCATGATTGTAAACATAAAACTTTCGTGATTTGAACACAAAGTTAGTTAGTCGTCTCGTGACCACGATCAATGCAACTTGGTCAAAACGTCGAGTTAAATATTTTTTTTATTTTTTTATTTGTGAAGTAATAATTTTTTTAGCGGCATTGTGCAATTTTCTTGGGATGGGTAAAAAAATGATAATGTCACGACAGGTCACGTGTCCTGATCGTAAATACGTAAGACGGAGCGCAGGGCGGTTGCGCGAGGTGTCATTCCAAAATATTAAATAAAACCGGCACATTCGAGTTGGACTCGCCCACCGAGGCTTCCGTACCAACGTTGGTACGTACCAATTAAGCTAGACCTCTAAATTGTATGAGCGCTCATATAACTCAGAGGCCTATCTTAATTGACTGAAACTATGTATGTATGTGGACACCCTTTAATTTTCAACTTATTTTATTTTTTGGAATGTTACTTTATTTGTGCTATAAGACCTTGCTTCTTGCCAAATTTTATGATTCTAGGTCAACGGGAAGTACCCTATAGGTTTTCGACCCAAAACCTATAAGGGTACTCGACCTAGAATTGTCAATTTTGGTCACAAAAAAGGAAAAATTCCGAAAAATAAAAAAAGTTGAAAATTAAGGTAAATTTTGGTACTTACAAGTTTTTGCGAAAATCTAAATTTGCCCATATATTTTTATAGTGCTGGCACAGGACCTTGATTTTTATACACCTAATAGGGACTATAGACTTCAGTATCTGGTATACATTTCAACTTGCTAGGTCCACCCGTTCCTGAGAAAATTTGTGGTGACACACGGACAGACAGATGGACAGACAGACGGACAGACAGACGGACAGACAGACGGACAGACAGACGGACAGACACACAGACAGACAGATAGACGGACAAGAAAGTGATCTTGTAAGGGTTCCTTTTTTACCTTTTGAGCTACGGAACCCTAAAATTGACGACGCGTTCAAGTTTTCACATCTGCCGACACTCTCGGAGTGTAACATGATGTTTTTTTTTAAATTTTAATTAGTATTTTAATATTCATAACTAAGATGCATGAGTGTGTGAATTCCAAGAAAATTAATAAAAATACATTCTGGAAATCCAGGGTATTACGTACCACGCAGTCAGTTATAGCTTGATTACCTACCATCTTCGACCGCATCATCACTTACCAACAGGTGAGATAGCGGTCAAATGCTAGCCTATATGATATTAAAAAAAACTAATATTAAGACATAAACAACCTAAGTTGGTTTTACATTAGGCGGCACCACATAAAGCAATCTCTGTTATACTACTTTATTGTAGACCGGTTAAAATACATCATACACAATACTAATACATATAATAATAATACATCATCATACATAAAGCGCATCAAAGTTAGTTTAGGAATCATCATCAGATCATCATCGAAGTTCAGGTCTGAGTAACGTAATGCCCCCACGAAATATAATTTCGTTCGAAGTGCCTTTTTCAGTAATGACTGCTGCGAAAGATTTGTCTATTCCAGAAAATGATAAAAAATTTTTACTCTAAAATCTAAGTAACAAATTTCAGAAATGCTTCCTTATGTAGGCTTACTATAGGCTTACTCTGGGAAAATGATCAATGTTATTTTTACTCTAAAATCTAAGTAACGATTTTCAGAAATGCTTTAGGTTTACTCTGGGAAAATTATATTATTTTAATTAGTCGCTACCCACTCAATATTCTATTTTCCTCAATCCGTGTGCCTTTGTAATGAACACCTGGAAGGTTTATCTTGGATTTTTACGGCACAAGATCTTATAGGTCTGCACGTTATCTGATATTGCAATGAAAGCCAATATACTAACGATGTAATTAAACAGCAATTTGAAAAACTGGCCAAGTGCGAGTGAGACTTTTGTCCCGCACACGGAGGGTCCCGAACGCCATCTAAAGAATATCTAACGAACTTCTAACACCAATAAAGTGAACCTTAACGCAAATGTGTTAGCAATTAATATTATTAAATATCTGGTTGACCGCCATTGTTGCCACTTCAACAGAAAAATATGACTCTTGCCGACATCTATCGGCGAATAATAATATTATTTCTTTTCATTGAGAGCAAATAACTGCTTTACCGACACAATAACACTTAAGCTACTTCTACTCGCCAAAAGATGTCGGGAAGAGTCATATTTTAAGTTGATTATCGATAAAGTTGATTATGGAAAACACGAATAAAACAACATTTTCTGATAATGAATCCTAGCTAGATAGATTTATCGTCCCCGAAATTCCCTGCATACAAAATTTTATAAAAACGTTGGAGCCGTTTCCGAGATGAATGAATATTTCAACCGTCTAACTATCACGGTTCATGAGATACAGCCTGGTGACGGACGGACAGACAGACAGACAGACGGACAGCGGAGTCTCAGTAATAGGGCTCAGCAACATATATATATATATATAGATTATAGATATAGATTATATATATACATTTGGTATCTCAGATTAAGTTAACACGTTAGCTGCGGCACCAATTTTTGCATACTTTCCGTTCCTGCGGCACGAGGTATAATCGGCCCGTACCGTGACCAGACGTTAGGGCGACACGCGGTCTATTAGACCCCACCTCCTTTTACAGACTAAAATCCATTTTCTGGCGCTAAATCAAAGATAAATGAGAATTTTGGTCCTTATTGATATAGACAGTGAATTGATGAACCCTAATCCACCGTCGCCCCGGGATCTGATGGCTAGTTTAGGAATTATTAGCAAAACAAAATATGGGATCTTATACACCTCGTAACGCACTGAAATAGGGCAAATTTTCGCTGCGATTAGTGATGGGAAAAATAATATCGACGTTTTTAAACTGTCTTAACTACGCAACGACTTGACCGATTTTGATCAATTATATCTCATTAGATCGTTTTAAGGGCAAAACCTGTTTTGGCTCTGTTTCTGGGTTTTTTAAAATTAACTTCTTCCGACATCGTTTAGACATGTTCGGCGCTGTAAAAGGACGTGCTCTCCAATCGACGTGATGCACAACACTGGTCGCGGGAAGCTCGCGTTGAGTGCGGTACGAGGTCAGGGGGGATATGGGACGTTTTAGCCTCGTTCCGCACTGCATTAATAGTAGTTTATGCAACTGTCATATAATGAAGGGTATTAAAACACGAGTGTGAGTTTATGAAACGAGCGCAGCGAGTTTCATAATAGTAACGAGTGTTTTAATACCCGTGTTATATGCAGTTGCATACACTACTTTATCTTCACTAATGCAATTAATCAAACAACAAGAGTAAAAGCTGACAATAGTTTATTTATAATAATTGTTCAAATTTTTGATGGTACAATTTTGAAAGTTAATGTTAATTATTGATCCAGCAGCTGTAGCGGCTGCGGGGCAAGCAGTAGAGCTCGTAGAAGGAGTCGGAATATTTATAATTACTTCATTCGTCTTGTTTTCTATACTGTTCAAGATCGTATTTGAGACTTGAATTTTATTCATTAAAGACTCAATCAATGTAGCTTTCAGCCACAGTAGAAGACTTCCACCCCCCGTGTCGTTTCAGTGCGGTCAAATCACCACCGCTATCTATGAGAAGGGTCGCCGAGGTGCGCCGGAAGCAATGCCCCGTGTACAACGCTGGGTTAGGCAGATTCAAAAAACTTGCGATAGTTTTTCCCAGAGCACCAAATTTATTAATACCAGTTCTTTGATTGACGCACTTCCCCGATCTATAGCTCAAGAAAAAGGCAGGGTTTCGACAGGGGGTGGGTCGAAGTTCCATGTATTTTTTACATACGGCATAGCAGTTGCCCGTCACAACGAAAGAACGATCTATTTTCGTTTTTGTTTTCGAATCTTTCACCATGATTGTACTGTCGTCTATGTTAGAGACTTAATCGAACTGGATGTTGTATAGCTCTTGCCTTCGGCATGCCCCCATTATGCCGAAGATTAGTGCAACCTGTAACAATAAACGATATAATAAGCTTGAGGTACATAGCCAAGGCAAAAACTATGATTTATGAAGTAATAAAGTGTAGGTACCTACTACCAAATTTATACACAAAGCGCTTAAACGGAGTGTCTAGATAATTTGCGTGTGTAGTACGTAAGTACTAGGTAGATTAAATAACAGAACTAAAATACAGTTACCTTTTTAAAAAGATACAAAATATCTGGTGAATCTTCCAGAAACATCTTTATTTGACCTGATGTAAACGTCAAGGACTTTTGTTCCTTGTGTCCTTCTGAACTGCGTTTCAGGAACGCTATGACTTTTGAATACTTCGTGATATCAATATTGTTGTAGATACTCAGTGTGGACTTGAGCATAGAATATTTAGCCCACATAGAAGATGGCTTGAATTTGTCGGAGAGGTCTTTGAGATACGCAAGAATGACATTTTCAGAAAATGATGTAGTTTTCTTTTCGATCTTCCATGCCAAAAAGTTATTATATTCTTTTTCATATAATTTTCTAGATTTTTCTGGCAAAAGATTGTGAGTTACTTTTGTTGCCAATTCTAGAATATCCAGAGGCGTACAAATATCATCGTCGCTATCCATTTTTAACTTTTAATTTGTATTTTAAAAACAAAACACATTGCGAAACATTAAATTCACGCGTACGTGTATTGTCAGTGAACTTGCCGCCATTAAAATCTAACCAATGAGAGCGCAGCTGCGCGCGCAGGGCCAATCAGGAGCGAGCGCGCGCTGTTCTTTTTTTATTTAATTGGCACAAGATCTTACCAAAGAGTTTTGTGTATGTAAGTTTAGTAGTTTCGACGAAGTTTTCACGTATAACCCAACTGTTTTCAAAAGCCAGCCTAATATCAAAATTTTATACAACTTGTATGAGGATTTTGACATAAGGCTCGCCAGGTTAATTGGTCGCGTTTTATTGATGTTATAATGAGATTTTACGATACCGATGTGGATATTATACCATCATGTGAAATTGCTTAAATTGAGTGTTTTGTTATCTGCGCTATAACAGTAGTAATTATAAGTTAGGTATTGGAAACATAAGTAGAATGTTATAACATTAGTGTAGATAAAATTATATTAATTCAGTGCGGCACGAGGCCTAAGACATCCGGTACCAAGGTAGGTACACCACCGAGTCCGGAACCATTAGTGATCTCAAATATATATTTATCTCTTTCCTACACTGGACCAAACCAAAGCTATGCCATTCGCACGACAGAGAAATTAACTTTTTTGCTTGCCGCACCACAGGGAAGTTGCATCAGGGGTGATTTAGGCCTCGCTTCGTACTTAACGTGTTAATTATCAGTATTCTAAGGTCATAGGTTCTCAATAAACATCGGTCGACTATTCAGTTGAATAAATAAACAAACAAGACGAAAAGGTTTTTTATAAACAAGCTTCCGTAAACTCATATTGATTACGGTTATTTGAGATAAAGCTTTAAAGAAAATACACACTGGTATTTAGACATAACAATTAGGTACCTACCGTTGTTTAGTCTAGCACAAATGAGACTGTATTTATTAGCTGGAAATAGTTTAAGAAAGTAATGACAATCTGCGCTGTTTTGTCTGGGAATCTGTTTTGTTTTCCATTTTGTTTGGTTTTTAGTTTATTTGGTCGTATTAATAAACAAACAATGCGTAAATGTTTCTTATAAACAAGTTCTCGTAAACTCATATTGATTACGGTTAACTGAAATAAATCTTTGAGAAAACTTTTTAAATTATTTTTGTTTCTAAAATGGGTAACGCTTGACTACGATCTCGCCTGATGTTAAGTGATGATGCGGTCGATGATGTAGTGTGCTTACCTTATGCTACACTAGTATTGAGAAATAATAAATACCGTTGTTTAGTCTAGCATTCTTAAGAGGTTTCGATAATTTGGAAATCGTTTTAAGAAAATAGTCGTAAAAAGCTACGGCCTTTTGTTCTAGAATCTGTATTATTCTGCTTGTTAGTTCAGTTTGCATCATTCAGTTTTTTTTATATCTTACAGGCTAGCGTTTGACCACTATCTAGCCTGGTGGTAAGTAATGATGTGGTTGAAGATGGTTAACACGTTATCGTGGTAAGAATACTCCATAGGCCTAGAATATAATAGAACTATAATAGAACTCTCAAGGGCAGTGTGCTGTCGGAACACCGTTAGCTTATGGCGACAGTATTTCTCCTTGATGCTGGTTAGTCACTTCTTGGTAGCAAGTCAGGCGGAATATTTATATAACGAATGAGCTTTTTTTTTATTTATTTTTTTATTCGTTAAGCGTTTGACCACTATCTCACCTGATGTTAAGTGACGATGTGGTCGACGATGTAGCACGCTTGGCTAGAAGATACCTATTCACTCGCAACTTGAAGACCCCTAGATGGTACCTTTCCGGAAACACAGACTCAAGCAAGGAGTTCCAATCCCTGGCGGTACGTATGATAAATGTGGAAGCAAATCGCTTCGTTCGGATTGATGGAATATCCACCATGTAGCGGTGGCGTGTATCCATCCATCCATGAATATATATATATAGAAAAATGCATTGGTTCACGGCTGGGTTTTGAACCGGTGACCTCTTAGTTTGAAAGCAAGCTATCCTTCCCTGACGCCAACGGATAGTCCAAATAACGGAAAAAAATACTATCCCAAATCTATTCCCCGGAACAGACCAGTTTAGAGCATACGGATTTATAACTTGATAATATTTTATTATGCCAATATATATAATTTTTATTTTATGTTACGTGAAAGTTGTTTTAAAATAAATAAAAAACATTGAACTAATCACAAAAAGCTTCGGCACTTTGATGTACAAATACGAGTATGTGACTACATTTTTGAAGCCTTACATACAACCACGAGAACGGGTGAGGCTTTTTGTTATGGTAAAATGTAACAGGAAAAGCACGACGCTCGCCTGATGGTAAACGATGACGTCTACCTATTACAGATACAGCGGCATGCAAAATTCTGGCAATCCAGATTTTTTGCATGTCACTGCACTGCGCCTGTTACCTTGAGACATAAAGATGTTGAGTCTCACATGCCCTGTAATTTCACTGGACACCTTGCCATTTCAACCGAAAAATATTCCTATTTCACGGCTAAAAATTCCAGCTCCTCGACAATCCAGCTCCTCGACAACACGGACATAGTTAGAAGACTAAGAAGGGTAAAACCGTTCGAATTACTTTAGTGATATTTTACTAAGTGAGCATAAGTGTAGTGATAGTGAACGCTATATAAAAGAACACAATAACAAAGTGTCTACCCCTTAATAGAGACATTAGGAAAAGTGTTAATGGACACATTCTTAGTAATATTTTAATAGTAAATTAAGTTAAAATCAAATTACTTATTAGCCTAATTAGAAGGCTAGATTGTAATAGCAGTGAGACATCTAAGTGAAGTAGATGAATCACTACAAAAAAAAAAAAAAAACGGCTAAAAATTAATTGGCAAAGTGGTGGTACCGCCCCATGCGGACTAGCAAAAGTCCTACCACTACAGGCTTTTTATGTAAATGTTCTAATGTAAAAAACTCGCTTTCACCTTTATTCGACTTACTTTGCGAACTCTGGATAAAGTCCTGGGTACATGACAACTTGTGAAACTATTCTGTGGGCAAAATAGCTGGATAAGTTCGACTAAAGTTTTTGTTTTACCTTTACAAAGGTATTGGAGCTGTTTGTATTATAAATAGAGGTTACGTTGTGTTTACAGTTTTTTTTAATACTTTATAGGCTAGCGTTTGACCACTATCTCACCTGTTGGTAAGTGATGATGCGGTCGAAGATGGTAAGCACGCTAGGCCTAGAATGGGAACTGGCTCTCAAGGATGGCTGCCGGAACACATTAGATGTGTGGTGACAGATGTTTGAACTTGAGGGTGGTAGCTGGCCAGGCGGACACAAGATAGTGTCCTACTACCATGCGGGGGTTGTTGGTTTCTTAACGATGTTTTTCCTTCACCGGAGGGCCACTGTGTAAAGCGCACATAAATTTTTTCGATAGAAAAATCCATTGGTGCACGGCGGTTTGAACTCGGTACCACGGCATCAAAGCCGACCGTTCTCCCGATTACGCCACCGGGCCCTCAAATTGATTTTTTGTATAAAAAAGATTGTTTTTTTATAAAGTTATAATTATTAAAATACGGGATTTATCGCGCTTAAAACATTAATTTTTATTTAACTCGATATGTAAGAATATTTACATTGGAAGTAGACTTTTATTAATAGTTGATTGCTGCCTTATTTGATATTACACGGACAAAGCAATTTAAAGTGGCTATATCAACACATGTATGTGTAACAAGTAACAATATTCATTTATTTTGATTAAACACCCACGACACTGTCCTTTAGAAAATTAACACCATAATATCTAATATTATGTTTCTTTGAAGTGTTACACACTTAATATTTTTGTAAATTTTTAAACACAATCCAAAATTTCATCGTACCGACGGGACTTGAACCCGCAACCTCCGGAATAACATGTTCCGGTGCTTTGCCAATTAAGCAATTAAGCTTAATGGCCAATTAAGCTTAAGCATAAGCCAATTAAACATTAGCTTGCCAATTAAGCTTAATTGGCAAAGCACCGGAACATGTTATTCCGGAGGTTGCGGGTTCAAGTCCCGTCGGTACGATGAAATTTTGGATTGTGTTTAACAATTTACCATATCATCTATCTAAGAAAAACCATTGATTAGTTACGAACCGTTTAAAGACAAAATCGAACTAGTTTTGGAGAAAAGTGGCAACATGGATTTGCTCAAACAAATGATTATTGCAGCGCCCCCTAGTAAGTTGTCACCGTAACCCCTATCTAAAAACATGCACCAATTACACCCGAACCCATAACTGAAAAATGCATCAAAATCGGACTAGTAGTTTTGGAGATAAATGGCAACATGGATTTGCACACACAAACAAACGAACAAACATCCTCTCACCCCAAACGCATATACAGTCTCCGTTCATATGCATGCCATATCATGTAATGAAGAGTACTAATGATAACAATATACGTATACTTGCAAATTCGACTGTTCTGCCATTTGCCATTACGGAGTCAGTCATGCCAGTCTTAATAGCTCTGTCATCAGGTTAGCTCGATGGTACCAACGATGGTGGTAATATTATAATTATATTGTCACTGAAGATACGCAAGTAACACGCAACATCGGGCTCAGTGACGAGTCTTGGGAGAGGCCTACGTCCAGCAGTGGACTGACATCGGCTGACTACGATAATAATGTGTTCCGGCAGCTATCCTTGAGTCGCCGTCCACTTCGTCAACAGTTAACGTAGTAAGATTGCGACGACCACTTGATACTACTGTTTGTTGTTGACTGTCTCAACTGTGATGCGTGACATTAGTACATGTAAGATGCACATCCTCGCGAGTTAATGTAATGCCAAAACCTAGGTCGAAACAGTCAACAACGAACAGCAGTGAGTATAATAGTTGGTAATTATTGTATTATTTTCTCTCAATTAATCAAACCTGGCTTAATTCAAACCGCAATGGGCATTATCTTCACGCGAGATGTTATTTATTATTCTATTAGCTTCTGCTCCACGATTGTTCAAGAATCCATTAAGGTTATAAAACTTGTAAGAGTTCTTTTTTATTTTCTCGTTATTTGAACAAGTCTGCGGAGTAATTTACGGCGAGCAATCAAAGATTTCCCCAACTCTTAATTTAACCGCTTTTCCATTGTTTAGTTTAAAGTTTCCAGTTTTCTGTGTTTTAATACTGACTTACTAGCAAAAAAGTATCTAGATTAGATTATTCTTTGAAACATTACTCGAAGATAAACTCTTATTTTTTTAATAAATCATTACACTAGTAAACCCTGTATCGTGGGGGACTTTACAAACAACTGACACATTACACAAACTCAACACAATTTTTTTTCGTCCATCACACAAAAAATCGTTCTAGCGGCGATAGTCCTGAAACACGTGTTAATTATGTTTTTACTGAAGCACTTGTGTGAAATTTTGAATAGAAAAGACTATCTATCTAATCTTGTTTCTCCATACAATTTTTGAACCACCATTTCATGGGGATGAAAAGGATTTTCCAAAATTCCAAAATTCCAAAAGTCCAAATTTCCAAGTTCCAAAATTTAGGGGTAAAAGCGTGAATTTTGGAAAATCCTTTCTTAGTACACCTTTACATACTAATACAAATATACCCTCTAAATTTCAAGTCTCTACGACCAGCGGTTTAGGCTGTGCGTTGTCTGTCAGTCAGTCAGTCAGTCAGTATGTCAGGACAAAGATTCTTATAGTATTAGATGTAACAGGTAACAAGCGCCCCTACAAAAATTCAGTTGATTTCATAATGATACCTTGTCAGTCAAAATTGGCCCAGCCGGTTCACAACTCTGTGCAAGATACAAACAAGACTAATTATTTAGTAATCACTCATCTAATACTATGGCGTCTCCATCAGCATTATCATCTGCCTATGTAAGTCCACTGCTGGATATAGGCCTCTTCAACTACACGTTACTGAGCACAATCCTCGGCAGTCATCTATGCATCTTAGTTATAATTTCCTCTCAAGTAGTAAAAGTAAAGCCTGTTTAAATCTGCATATATAAAAGGCAAATGTTACTGACAAACTGACTGATCTATCAACACACAGCTCAAACCACTTAATAGATTGCGCTGAATTTTGGCACGCAGATAGTTATTATGACGTAGGTATCCGCTAAGAAAGGATTTTCCAAAACTCACCACTTAAGGGGATGAAACGGGGGTTCTAAGCTCGAGAAACAATAGTCTTTTTATTCGAAAATTAATAAGTAAATACGTGTCTCTGGCATTTTCGAAATTCCACCCGAGGGTGAAAATATGTGGTACCAAAGTCTAGGGTTTTATTAAAATGAATCCCTAAGGGTTATAGTCACGCCGTAACCTAAAAACGGGTGAACCACTTTGGCTAATTATTTTTGTGTTTTTATAAAAGAATGGTTTTTACGAAAAAAAACGTTGTAAAAAAATGAAAGAAGTTTTTAACGCGGGCGAAGCCGCGGTATGCTTTTAGTTTCCTCTAAAACGGAGTGTATTACACCCTCTTTGGATTCCCCGCGACGCCATTATTGTCTGAATCTTACTATCTTAACTGAAGATGTACATACTCATTACTAGGAAATATACAAGCAGAATCGAGCGAGGCACAGAAATAACAAACTGTTACTGCATTATTTACCTCTCTTTTGTTCGTTCCTTTGGTATACGAGTATTGGTATTCGTAGTTGTCGAAAAATTATGACATTTTATGTACAATATACAAAGTCACAACTTTTCCGTAATCTTAACTGATAAATTGTTTTCGACTGATTACGTATTCTAACAAAAAAAAAGAAATTATAAAAGGAAACAACTTTTGACCGGTTTCTTTGATACAAAAGATACTACAAATTTGTTTAAAAGTAATTAATTAATAACAAAAGGCAACTGCCCAAATTACACAAAAGTTTATCATCATCAGCATCATCAGCAGCCTATGTTAGTCCACTGCTGGACATAGGCCTCTTCCAATGCTCACCACTGAGCCCGATTTTCGGTTCTTCGCATCCAATGATTGCCAGCTACCTTGCGCAAATCTCGCCGGACTGACATACAGTACGTTTTCCCAAACGTGGTCTCCACTCCGAAACTCGTTCACCCCATCGGTTATCGGTTCTGCAACTAATGTGGCCGGCCCACGGCCACTTCAGATTGCTTATCCTGTAAGCTATGTCAGTTACTTTTATTTTCTGCAAATCAAAAGTTGTGGCCAAATTACCAGGGTGTCAGGAACCAATGCTTAAGTGTACGCTTCCGTTTTTCCTTTAGACTGTTGAAGTGGAAAAAGCCTTAACGTTTGGCTGAGCCGTGCTAAGCCTCTGACAGTGTTAATCTTTCTAATCTGCCATTGATTATGTTACTACGCAACGACCTTATCACATCCATCAGATTAAACTCATAATACTAATTTAACCGACCTCAAAAACATAGGAGGTTCTATGTTCGACTGTATATATTTTTTTGATGTATGTACACGGATTACTCAAAGACGCCTGAACTGATTTAGAAACTTCTTTTTTTATTTAAAAGGGTATACTTCACAGGTGGTCCCATTTAAGTTTCATCGAGATATGTTTAGTATTTTCAGAGATATGAAGATAATCACCTCCAACTTGGTACTGAAAATGATTAACGCAAAGTTAGAAGTTGGTTCTTTTAGTTTTTTAAACTATTTTTTTTAAAACTTCAATAATTAAGATAAACAAAACAAGATTTTTATCGCCATATCTCTGGAAATACTCATCAAACTGATCTTAATAAAAAAATAAATCAGTTAATAATCAGTTTGAGGTGTTTATCTCCTTATTGCTGGATTTATCGATGAATTGTATAATGTTGAAGATGTTCCTTACCAATTCAAAAAATAATCATTTGAATCGGTTCCCGATTGGCAACGTAATCGCGTAACTAAAATACAAAAAAAAACAAAAAAAATAAAAAACAAAACAGATAAATTGAAAAAAGAAGGAGTCTTTTTAGCCAACTTCATAAAAAGGAGGAGGTTTTCAATTCTCGATTATTAGCAGGATGCACCACGGGCAGGCGAGGTTGGCCGGGAGTACTGAGGTGGTATTTGTGCTCCCTTACGTAATAGGGTGTAAGGGAGCACAAATACCACCTCAGTGCTCCCCGCCAACCTCACCTGCCCGTGGTGCATCTCGGCTGACCAACTAACGAGGCTCTGCCGACCGACAAGTGCTGGTATAGCCGTTTCAAGTTATTGCGTAGCTAAATACTACAGGCCGGTGATGGGCAGCAGCGTCACCGGTGCAAGGAGCTACGTCCTGCGATTGCCAACCCGCCTCCCCAGCGTGGCGATTATCGGGCTCAGTGGCGTATCTTGAGAGAGGCCTACGTCCAACAGTAGACTAACACAGGCTGATTATGATGATGATGAATAAATAACTTAGTAGCGTAGTTTCACTTTGAGGGTCCAGTCGCGCAGTGGGAAAATAGTAGGCTTTGGTGCCAGAGGTAGTGGGTTCAAATCACCGCTGTGCATCAATGGATTTTTCTATAGAAAAATATCTGGGCGCATTTCATAGTGGCCCTTTGTGAGAGAAACTTTTTTTTTATACTTTATAGGCTAGCGTTTGACCACTATCTCACCTGTTGATAAGTGATCATGCGGTCGAAGATGGTAAGCACGCTAGGCCTAGAATGGGAACTGGCTCTCAAGGATGGCTGCCGGAACACATTAGATGTTTGGTGACAGAATTTCTAACTTGAGGGTGGTAGCTGGCCAGGCGGACACTAGATAGTGTCCTACCACCATGCGGGGGTTGTTGGTTTCTTAACGATGTTTTCCTTCACCGGAGGGCCACTGTGAAGCGCACATAAATTTTTCGATGGAAAAATCCATTGGTGCACGGCGGTTTGAACTCGGTACCACGGCATCAAAGCCGACCGTTCTCCCGATTACGCCGCCGGGCCCTCCTTTTTTAAAGTAAAATTTTAGTTAGTTAAAATCTTACAGTGATACCTCGGTGGTGCTGGTAACCCAAGTGATAGGTATTGACTGCCTTGACTAGATGAATGAATGAACGATGATGAAATTAGACCGCATCATCACTTTCCATCAGGTAACACTTTCTTAATTTCATTGCGAGTTGCGCGAAAACTTCTAAGAGATTTTTCTATAGAAAAATGTCTGGGCGCATTTCATAGTGGCCCTCCAGGGTAGAAACCCACCGCATGGTGGTAGGTCACTGTCTAGTGTCCGCCTGGCCAACTACCACCCTCAGGTTAGAAAATCGGTCACCAGTCACCTAATGTTTTATGGCAGCTATCCTTGAAAGCCAGCTTCCATTCTAGGCCTAGCGTGCTACTTTCCCCGACCGCATCATCACTTACCAGCAGAGGATAGTAATCGGTACCCTCAAGGGTTGAGCTGCCGGTATACCTTAAAGTTTTGGTGGCAGATTTTCTCTTTGCTGGTGGTAAGCTACTTTAATTTTCAAATATAAAATACAAGATAAAAAATAACCGGCCAAGTCGACTTGGACTCGCCCACCGAGGCTTTCGTACCAACGTTGGTTGGTACCAATTAAGCTAGACCTCTAAATTGTATGAGCGCTCATATAACTCAGTGGCCTATCTTAACTGGCGTAAACTATGTATGTATGGGTTATTATCTTTTCTATGGTACTGGGGACACCCATTCATTTTTTTTATTTTTTGAAATTTTTCCTTTATTTGTGCTGTAAGACCTTGGTTTTTGCCAAATTTCATGATTCTAGGTCAACGGGAAGTACCCTATAGGTTTTCGACCCTTAACCTATAGGGTACTACCGGTGGACCTAGAATTGTCAATTTCGGTTAAAAGCAAGGTCTTACAGCACAAGTTAAAGAAAATATCCGAAAAATAAGAAAGTTGAAAAGTAAGGTAAATTTTGGATCTTAGAAGTTTTCGCGAAAATCTAAATTTGCTCATATATTGTTATCGTGTTGACTCGGGATCTTAATTTTTATACACCTAATACGGACTATAGACCTCAGTATCTGGTAAAAAATTCAACTTGCTAGGTTCACCCGTTCCTGAGAACATCGGTGGTGACACACGGACAGACAGACAGACGGACAAACGGACAAGAAAGTGATCTGTAAGGGTTCCTTTTTAGGGTTCCGAACCCAAAGGGTACCAACGGAACCCTATTACTAAGACTCCGCTGTCCATCTGTCTGTCTGTCCGTCTGTCTGTCCGTCTGTCACTAGGCTATATCTCACGAACCGTAATAGTTAGACGGTTGACATTTTCACAGATGATATTTTTATTGCCGCTATAACAACAAATACTAAAAACAGAACAAAGTTAAAAATTAAAGGGGGTCCCGATACAAAAAACGTGTTTTACTATAGCGCCATGTATGAATTTGCTTACATTATTAATAATATTAATTACCTACCATAACACCTTTGTGTTAACGTTCACTTAGTTGGGTGTTAGAAGTTCGTTAGATGGCGATGTAGTTAATAAGCATGTTTAGTAATGACACGGTAATATAATTTGATATTATACTGCGGTTCGGGACCCTCCGTGTGCGACAAGTCTGGCTCGCACTTGGCCAGTTTTATTTACCTTTTGAGGTACGGAACCCTAAAAAGGAAAGAAATATCCATATTGACCAAGAAAAAGTAAAATAAACATGCTAGGTAGAATTTAAATAGGCTTTTGTATATTCTGTGCCCCATATCTGTGTAAATTGGATACGTTTAGTTACCTACGGCGAACATTACCGTATGAAAATCGAAGAGGTATACGGGTCCATATTTACGGGCCCACCCACACGTACCAAAAACGTGAGGTCGCATAATATTTGGCACTTTATCGCTGCTAATATTGTTCCCCTCTTGTAAATCATGACTCTTTACAGTTTTTTTATACACATGCGTAACATCCCCGATGCCTAAAAGAGAAGGCGTTAGTGTGTTTTTTTATCTGTGTGTTTTTGTATGTGTGTGTCTGTCTATAGCATCGTAGCGAATTTGAGTTTTTTTGACAAGTGTTTTAATAAAGCGTTTTCTTAGCTTTGATTCATGAAAGTCCGTTCAGCCGTTTACTTACGTACTCTTACTTCAGTGATATTGTATGAACGTGGTAGCATTGACTTGATGCTGGGTTCTCCTGGAATTTGCGTAATACTCTACTCCTCACCAACGTACAGCAGAGATTTTGTGTTTGTCCCAATGAACAGTTTATATATTAAAATTTGCTCGAATACCCAGATACTTTAATAAAACTAATGATAATATGAATTTAAATCACAAACCTAAATTCACTAACGTTTAACAACTAGTGTCTAATATCTTTACTAATATTATAAAGAGAGAACATTTGTATTTTTGTATGTTTGTAATGATTTGGCTCAAAAACTACTGAACCGATTTAAAAACTTCTTTCACTTATGTATAGAATAGACTTTCGGAATGAAAATAGGCTATATACTATCCCGTTTAAATCAAAGGTACATTCGTGGAGACCTAATTTGCAACCTAAGTAGACAAAAAAACGGTCGAAAAAACACGTTTCTTACGAACGCTGCTCAATTGAAAACAGATGGAAGAATATTTTCTATGGAAGAGTTGTACAGCTTAATAAGACCTACAAAAAAGTCCGCGACAGCATATGTCTATCTCTTAAGGTTCACTCAAAGTAACCATTTTAACCTTTAATTTTTTGTTAAAAAATATTACATAACTTCCAAGGCTATTTTCAGGTATATAGTATTAATCCTTATCCAAATAATTACGTTAATTAGCTTGGCCACATATTATAGATCAAAATTGTCCTTTACAGTATATAATTCAAATGAAAACTCTAGAAGATATCACGAATTTCACATACACGCGTCGCAAAATTAATAAAATATTTGCAGTGTAACCACAGATTAGTTCATAGTTACTGAGAAAATATTAATAAAAGCTTAGCTATTCTGTAGATCCCCACCGATCACAATACTACCGACAATAATACCGATCACAATGACTCTAAACACGTCATTTAGAATCTGAGCTGTAAGTTGGTGAGGATTTGAGTATTCTGTAGAGTCCAGGAGATGTCCCAGCATCAGGTCAATGCTTCCATGTTCTTACAATATCGTTGAAGAAGAAGATTTTCGGATTGATCAGACCTATGAAAGTTGATTTCATAGCGCAATTAACTAAAAGCTCATAGTGTTATAACGATTGAACGAATTTTCATAAATCAAAGCTAAGAACACTCTCGATGACTATCTATCAAACAAAAAAAAACGATCAATAATAAAATCAAAATCGGTTCATCCGGTTGGGTGCTAAGATGCTACAGACAGACACACAGATACACACGTTAAACGTATAAACCCCTACTTTTTTCCTAACATTAAGGTTACGGCGGCAGATGTTCTGCTTGGTGGTAAGCTATTTTTCAACCGACTTCCAAAAATAAGGAGGTTCTCAATTCGTCTGTATGTTTTTTTTTGTGTGTGTATGTTACCTGATTACTCCGTCAATTGTGTACCGATTCGAATGATTCTTTTTTTAATCAGTAGGGTACGTTTTCGAGGTAGTCCCATTGTAATTTCATCGAGATGTGATAAGTATCTCTAGAGATATGATGATAAACGCCTCGAACTTGCTACTGAAGTTGACTCGCGGGGCATTAAAGTCGGTTGTTTTACTTAAACTATTTTAATTATTGGTAGATTTAATGATCCCACTACCTCGGTTCGAAAACCCATGATTCATGAATGCAAATAAACTTTCATTGGTAGGCATATAGCTAGGATTAGAACCAACGACCGTCGGGTCAGAATCAGGATAACTATCCTTTACGCCAAAGGGCCGTCCAATATCACTACGTAAGTATTATAAAACAAAGTCCATCACTGCGTCTGTCTATCTGTTCGCAATAATCTCAATAGCTACTGAACGGATTATCATGCGGTTTTTACCAATAGCCAGAGTGTTTATGAGGAAGGTTTAAGTGCATAATTTGTTAAGGTTTTGTGTAAATTGGTTGAAATATGTCGATGATTGTTAAATATGTAAAAATTTTATATTCGATGCAATAAACTGATGCAAATTTTGTAGGCATATATGTTCTACCCGTGCAAAGCCGGGGCGGGCTGCTAGTAATTAAATATGCCAAGAGGTTTTCATTTGTTTACAATGTAAAACTCACTAATTAAGCCAAAAAGCAAATAAGACACAAAACCTTAAAAATAAGGCAGACAAAAACAGTCGCGAAATCTCGTAACGCGCCTATAAACTGTGGATAACTGAATAATTCTCCTCCAGGGTGCCATGAGACCCTACTTAGCACGCCCCCGTCACATTACCTACGGTTACGTGGTAAATAAAAGTTTTACGTTCAATTTGAAGGGCGTAGCTAGGCGTTGTGAGAGGGGGGTTACGCTTTATTGAAGAGCTATATAAGATAGATGTCATAGAGTTTACCCTTGTCTCTTCGAGCATTTACCAATGGAGATGTTAACGCAAGGCGTACCCCTCTGCTGGCCATGTAGCCATTATTGGCCATATGAGCGTGCGTAACTACGCTGTATTTTTGATACTGTGTGCGTGTTTCAAGCTAGTGTGCGGGATCGTTAAAGTGAGTGATTTGTGTGTGTGCAATGCGTGTTTACCTCGTCCCCCGTAAGTATCGGCAGAAAAAAGTGTTTGCGGATTACAACGTTAACATCTCCATTGGTAAATGCTCGAAGCCTTGTATTGATAAAGTAGGGGCAATGACGGTCGGTTAGGTTTAAGCAAGATAGTTTGTCTAGAATGAGTTAATTAATTCTAGTTTTGAATACATGTTTTGAAGTTATGATGATGATGATGTCTTCTAACCGAGAGGTCGTCGATCCTAGCCATGTACCAATGGATTTTTCTATGTACATTCATGGATGCTAAATGTTAACGTACCGGCTTTTTTATCGCGTTTTATTTTGGATATGCTCTCAACGTTTCGTCCTTATACGTAGGCCATTGTCTGGGAGCAGCTAGGATGGCGGCGATCTACGTGGTAGCACCTCATCGTGTGTTAGCAGCTACTATTTTTGGTAACAAGTTAGACGGAACATCGACATAATACTCCTACTACCTGTCGAAAATTTCGTATACCGTCTTCCAAATTTTACTAAGAAGAATAGCGCCCAGCAGTTACTTAATACCAGGAATTGCTATTAGATCTTTGTTAGGCGCTATTCTTTTCGTTTTGTTATCTCTCTTTCTTTCTTTATTAAATAACCCCTATAACATATATCCTGACTACATAAACGTGAAGTTTTTATGGTGTGCACCTCGATCGAGTAACAGGTAGGGGGAGGGGGCTCGTTTACCTAATTTTATTTAAGGGTTCTGCAGTAAAACTCGCCGGAACTTGATTGCCGTGAACGTTATAGGCCATACTGAAGCGATATAGGGTTCCTTTTGATAACAGAATAAAACGACGCCGTTCGGTTTCATTGTGCTGTTAAAATTGTATCGGTAGCTCTGTTATTTTATTAAAATAAAGCTTTTATTACATCGCCTCAATTTTTAGGGTTCCGTACCTCAAAAGGTAAAATAAACTGGCCAAGTGCAAGTCGGACTCGCACTCGTAGGGTTCCGTACCACACTACAGTATTTTATAAGATCGAGCAAAAATCATTTTTCGCCAGCAAAAAATAATAATAATTAAACACTTTATTTCTTATAACGCCATCTAACGTCTAACAAAGGTGTTAGGAATCGACATTTCAATATAACGCCATCTATGGGATGTTTACCTAACTAAGCGTTCATAGATGGCGTGAAATGCCGAAAAAAACACGTTTCTAATATGGGGACCCTCTATTATTTTTAACTTTAGTCTGTTTTTAGTATCTGTTGTTATAGCGGCAACAGAAATACATCATCTGTGAAAATTTCAACTGTCTAACTATCACGGTTTATGAGATACAGCCTGGTGACAGACGGACAGACAGACAGACAGAGAGACAGACAGACAGACAGCGGAGTCTTAGTAATAGGGTCCCGTTTTATCCTTTGGGTACGGAACCCTAAAAAGGAACCCTTATAAGATCACTTAAGATCACTTCTTAGTATAGTTTGCGTATGAAGCATAAGCTAAAGTAAAATTGCTTATTATCTGAAAAGGCTAGATTGTAGTGACAATATGGACGTATTTACGTACAAGTAATAATGCTCTATAAATAGAAAAAAAACAAAAATTGTAACCTTATGGATGACGCTCCTGGAGCGTAGTTCAAACCAAGTGTGGGTAGAATAGCGGGGAGTTCACCGATCACTAAAGCATGTTTCTATC
The DNA here is from genome assembly GCA_954871355.1 of Cabera pusaria. Lineage (NCBI taxonomy): Eukaryota > Metazoa > Arthropoda > Insecta > Lepidoptera > Geometridae > Cabera > Cabera pusaria. The sequence goes on along the minus strand of OX940885.1, from coordinate 33,892,977 downwards.
CTTCAACACAAAAAGGGGGAGTTATACGTTTGACGTATGTCGTTTTGTGTCTGTGTATCTGTGTTTAGATGTATCTGTGTATTGTGGCATCAAAGCACCCAAGCGGATTAACCGATTTCTTTTAGGTACATTATAGGTGACTTTATCGAGAATGACCTTAGCGTTGTTTTAAGATACCTGTCAGCTATTTAAGGATAAAAAGCTCTTTTCTAATTGGTGAATGAATGAAGACTGACAATAATGAGTAGAAAATAAATAGAAAATTCGGTATCCTGTCACTTTAATGATATTGCAAGAACGTGGTGAACTTGACTTTAAGCTGGGGCATCTTCTGAAATCGGCGGAATATTTAATCCTCACCAACTGGTGAGGATTTGAGTATTACTCTACTCCACTCCAAGCCACTCCTCCACACTCCACTCTACTCCACATTCCACTCTACTCTACTCCACATTCCACTCTACTTTACTCCACATTCCACTCTACTCTACTCATCTCTGCTATACTCCACTCTACTCTACTCTACTCTACTCTACTCTACTCTACTCTACTCTACTCTACTCTACTCTACTCTACTCTACTCTACTCTACTCTACTCTACTCTAATCTACTCAACTCTACTCTACTCTACTCTGTTTGAGACTCCAGCATTCACGAGAATCAATAGTTATTGTGGACGGGCTATGACAATACTTAAAACATGCATTGGGGGTGCACGTAATAGTACAGTTAGCAACCCTACATTCATCAGGGGATATTTTTTTGTTAAAGTTTGACGTTCGACGTTTGGATGAAGGCCGAAGGGTCGTTCATTTACTCTCATTACTTATATAAAACGAACACCCCTTTTTGCGTCGGGATAAAAAATAAGAAAATTGGTTTAAGCATTTGGGAGCTAAAATGCTACAGACAGACACTCAGATACACAGATACTATACCACGGTAAAGTTATCTATCCATTACCGTATACATACGTAAAACATAAAACACTTTCTCATATTGTGAGTACCTAAGCGTACAGACAGACGTCTATATAAACATTTTATCGTCAATTTATTCGCTTTCTATCATCTTACAGTTACAGTGTAACTATTTTTAACGAGGCATAAAATCTACATGCTGTAATGAACAGTGTATTTATATTTGGCTATAATATAACTTAATATAATGTTATTACTCACATACATTGATAGTATTTATGTCTATAATTAGTAAGGTAGGTTACTATTTTAAGAAGTAAATGCTATTATATTATATAGTAGGTATATAAGATTTTTACATATTTATGGATTTTATTGAAAACACCCCCGTCTATTGTATTTTTGATAATTAATAATTTTATATCAACGGTGGCCTGGAAGAAACGCTTAGCGATAAGGCCACCTATTTAACACTCATTTAAATTAATGCCTCGTATGTTACCTTTAGGTAATGAGGTGTGACACTAAAAAATAAATGTATCTATCTAAAAGGCAGCGTGTTCGAGTTCCAAGTCTAAAGATTAAATGAACCAAAAAGGATGTTGTTTGGCTTTTTCCAATTCTATCGGTTGACAACTTGACATTATAAAGCGTTCTCTGAACTCTTTATAGAAAACGGAAAGGTTCTCCACCCTTTTATAATCATCATATAGGCTAGCGTTTGACCACTATCTTACCTGTTGGTAAGTGATGATGCGGTCGAGGATGGTAGTGCGCTAGGCTAGAATGGGAACTGGCTCTCATGGACAGCTGCCGGAAAACATTAGATGTTTTAGCGACAGATAGTGTCCTCCTACCACCATGCTGGGGATGGTGGGGGGGGGGGGAATCTTAATGATGTGTTTCCTTCACCGGAGTGCCACTGTCAAAAGCGCACAAACAATTAGTGCACGGCGGGGATTGAACTCGGTAACTCTGGCGTCAAAGCTGACCATAACACTACAGCCACTACAGCACCACTACAGCACTGGTAAATTAGCTGATAAAAAAGCATTAATCGACCGAAAGACTAGGTCTGTATCATAATACCAACGGATGGAATTAGTATAGTGTCTACTAAAGAACTGCGGTATTAAGGTGTAATAGGCGGAGAGCCATCTTTTTGAAGCCGACCGACTGGCATTTATAGCGGTATTACATGAATCAATCGCATTTAACTCTTTCGATTAAACAAACAGATATGAAGAAGTATACAAAGCGACATGATTTGTTTGGAAATATACCAGGATATCCAAGATTTTTAACCAACTTCCAAAAAGAAGGAGCTTCTCAATTCGTCTGAATGATTTTTTTTGTGTGTGTATGTTACGCGAATACTCCGTCAATTGTAAACAGATTCGGATGATTATTTTTTTAATTGGTAGAGTACGTTTCCAAAGTTCTATTGTAATTTCATAGAGATCTGATAAGTATCTCCAAAGATATGATGGTAAAAGTCTTAAACTTGCTGAAATTGACTCGCGGGGCATGGAAGTCTGTTTTTTTAGTTTTCTTCTTTAGTTCTTAATAATGTCTTCAAGTGAATAGGTATTATACTCGCAGCTTTCATTCAACCTTAAATTTAATAAGCCATTAGATACATCAAATATTGAACATGATTGTAAGCTAACCTTTACCCTTCGATAAAGAATATATAATAGATATAAGGTCGACGCAAAAAGAATGTCCCGACGAATAAGAGCTCACACCGGGCGGTGAGCTCTTATTTTGTTCGTCGAACACAAATACTTTTGTGACGAATAGCCGTAAGTATAAGATGATGTTTTACAGAATTGCGACTTTATTTTAAGGTATTATGGTCGTAAAGATGTTGATCATAAAACGGTTTTATAACTTTTGTCTCTGTTTATTAGTCAGTATACACTTTGGACAGAATTTGGCTTTGATTTTGTAGGTAACCCGTTATCTATAGATTCATGATCGAAGCCTTTACCATAGAATTATTAATAGTACTAACATCTTAGCGTATTTCCACGGACATTTTAGTTTACCTAAGTGCATTAAGTAGTGAATAAATCTATTATTCCTAGATAATAAGCTTGTATATACTTGCAACTTAATGGCTAAATTACTAAATAAATAAATACATAAAATGTCACTTTACTACAACAAATCTTATTCCATGCTAGCTGTCCGCCTATGGAACGAACTTCCTGCAACAATAATATCGTTTAAAAACTAAAAAAGAAACGACTTCAATGCCGCGCTATTCATTTTCAGTACCAATTTTGAGATGTTTATCTCAATATCTCTGGAGATATTAATCAGACCTCGATAAAATTACCATGGTACCACACTTGCAATATCTCCTTTCGAACAAAAAAATAATAATCAAAATCGGTTCATAAACGACGAAGTTATCCGCAAACAAACATAAAAAAAATATATATATATACGGTCGAATTGAGAAAACTTCTCCTTTTTTTGAAGTCGGTTAATAAAACAAGCCCAATATCTACAAGCTTTTAAAATTCATTCTTATAAAGTTTCAGACTTTTTCAAAATGCCACCCTAACAGGATAAACTGGGGTAACAAAGTCTAAAAATCAATATTGTTTCGGATTGCGCTGAAATGTAGAATTCAGATAGTTATTATGACGTAGGTATCCGCTCAGAAAAGATTTTCTAAAAATTCCTCCCGGATACGGAACGGGGAATCATAGTTTGTATGGCGAAACAAGATGAGATAAAGTACGTGTTGTAGGATTTTTCGAAATGGGGTAGGCAACAAAGTCTGAAACTTTGGGTTTTTCGGGTTTTATAAATATGAATCCCGAATTGCCTTAGTCACGCGATAACATAAAAGCGGGTGAACCGATTTGGCTAATTCTTTTTTGATGTCTTTATTGATAGAATCGTTTTTACAAAAGAAAAGTTTTAAGTAAATAAAATAAATTTTTAACGCGGGCGAAGCCGCGGGACACTTCTAGTTATAATATAGAAATCCTGTCCATCCAAATGTTGTCTGGTAGAGATCGCTCTAAGCGATAAGACCGCCCATTGTACTACCGATATCTTATGTTCTATTGTTACTTTTGTTTGTTTTTTTTGTTCTTGGTGTGCAATAAAGTATTATTCATTCATTCATTCATAAAATGAGTCACAATACGTTCACTTACTGCTTCATCTGAAAAGCAGAATTGAATCGTGTAGAATAATGGGCTTTAAAGGAAATCCTATTACACGGACGGGTGTAGACACAATGCTTGGCTGAAACTTGTTTGTCTCGACGATCTGTGTTACTGCTAGTCAGTAGTTCACTTGTAGGTACAAATGATTAATATGTATACGATTATGTATAGCATACCAAACAAACATCGCGTTAAGATCGTCCTCTACCAGACTAACACATTCAACTATGGCTCCTATATCAAAATGTTTGTTTCATTTTGGTTGTCCAAACCCCATTACATCTAAAAGCTAAGTATTTTAACCAACTTCACAAAAAGTAGAAGGTTAACACCCCAACTAACCTAACCTAACACCTCAACGAACCTCATTTTTCAAGCCTTAGCGTAGTAGAGATAAGGTCGTCTTTGGTTTCACACATCATTCAATTTAATGGTAAAACTTGATAAAATGAAACACTTGCGTGTGTTAACGGTGTACAACGCCATCTATCGGATTTCATCCCCACTTCACATGTAGGGGAGCTACCCTAACCTCTTATATACCCCTCGGACCGGCTAATTTTGATTTTGTCTTCTCGTTCCTTTTTCAAATATAAATTCCAAATTCTATTTTCAAATTATGTCAAATGTGAACAAGTCCTCGGAACTTTACATAATTCCTCCTTGTTAAACACTCACTGCCTTCATACATGTAGCCGTGACACAGTTAGGTGTATTGGTATTTATCATCTATGTACAACAGTGCATATCTGTACTCTGTCTCTATCTGTAAATATGAATAAACAAAGTGCATTTATTAATGAAGAGAGTCACGAAAAAAATAGTGAAAGAAAATGAGTGAGTACTCTATATACATACATTTAATTATTATTAATTTGATAATAAATAATGATCCACAAGAATCCACAACAAAATATGGGACCACCATTGACGCGGTATTTTCCAGATATTTAGAAGATATAAAGTCTCAAACTTATGTTTCTTATTTCAGTTACCATAAACCTATAGTTTCAATGATAAATATTCCTGAATAACCTACTTGTATTGTAAGATAATAAAAATATTTTGAACAATATTAACTTCTCATTTATTTAATAAAAGAAAAAAAATTGTTTTCTTATCGGTCACCACACTCAAAAAGTGTAACTTGAATTAATATCAAAGAAAAAAAATACTGCATAAATAAAAAAATGCTATGCAATAGCTTTACCGCGGCAGTCCCCGAGTGCCACACGTCTTTTTTTTTGTATTCACCGATTACTTGAAGATGCCTGAACCGACTTTGCAAAAAAAAAAAAAAAACTAAATCGGTTGAGCCGTTTTTAATATATCAACATTTGTAATACGATGGTATGGTGGATGGCTATGGATGGCATGGATGGCCTAACAAAATCTTGGTGTTTTCACCAAGTTGAGGCATTACTTCACACCGCTGCTAAATTTGTATCAAACTTAAGTCGCTTCTAAGCGCCCATACTGGTGTCGTGGCCAATGTGACGTCACACGGTCCAAAACAGAGTTCCAAAACTATTTGCAAACAACGTAGCCTTTGACAGGCTTGATTTTTGTCAACTAGTGATGGCATTAAATTCAACAGGTGATTGCAAACATGGGAAACTATTCGTTTCGCGATAAAATTATTTTTTTTGTATTTATGTCTATATTCGTATTAGAATCGGATCAAAATAATAACTAAATCAAAATGGTTCAAATATGGATGGGAATTGATGATTTTAACTAATTTTGTATTAGTTACTAATCTTTGATTGTATTATCGAGAGTCTTTTTAGCTGATTTTTGAAAATCCGTTCTGCCGTTGTAAGATTACTTACATTTTTCTAGTTGATAAAGTTATGAGATTAACTTTTGTAGGTCTGGTCGATTCGAAATTTAGTATTCTCTTACTTCAGCGATATTGTAAGACCTGATACTGGGCATCTCCTAGAATCAGCAGAATACTCTACTCCTTATCAACATACAGCAGAGATGTCGTGTTTGGTTGGACTCACTTAGATCAGTCAGGGCCCCTGAAATTGAATACCACCCCTGACTCAGGGGTGGTTTTCAATTTTAAGTTTAGGTATTGTTGAAAGTGTATTTTGAATAAACATACATACATACAATCACGCCTTTTTCCTGTTGGGGTAGGCACAGACTACTTACTTCTTTATACATGCTACGATCCTGACATACCTCCTACGCTTCTTCCACTTTCATGAGCGCCTTCATACATGCTCGCCGGTTATAGGTACTTTTGACTTGGCCTTTCTTTAAAACGTCTCCGATCTGGTCGTGATACGTCCGCCTAGGTCAGCCTCTACCTACTCACCCATTCACACTCGTCTCATAAATCTGTTTCGTCAATATTTCTTCATCCATCCTCTCTAGATGTCCAAACCATTTAAGCATGCCATTCTCTATCTTTGTCACTACATCTTCTGCCACACCACAAAATTCCCTTATCACGCTATTCTCCACCTTGTCCATTAGAGTCACTATGGTATACTATCACTTTATACTATCACTATACTTTTGCATAAAAATGCAGACAAATTGAGAACCACCTACGTTATTTGGGAGTCTACTATGGAAAATGAGGTAGGTAAACTATACCGTCTCTTTCTTCCTATATACACTTTATTATATACACTTTACTATATATTTTTTTTCCTATATATACCACATAAATGAAACAAATAAAATAATGAAACATTTGTCCGTTTTGCTAAAACAGTTCGTCACGTCGCAAACTATGAATTAGTTTGACTATTCTGTCCTGTTTGAATCAGTGTTACGAAAGTTATGAAAATATAAATAAATTCTTTTGAGTAAAGGTTCGTAAATATTCGAGTTACATGTCAACATATTTTTTTTTGTATATCAGATATTTATAGGCTAGCGTTTTGACCACTATCTCACCTGTTGGTAAGTGATTATGCGGTCGAAGATGGTAAACACGCTGAGGTAATCATCAGATCTCGAAGAAATTCCAATTAGACCAAACAAACTAAACTCTCTTTTTAACCGACTTCACAAAAAAGGAGGAGGTTCTCAATTCGTCTGTGTTTTTTTTTTTTTTTTTTTTTTTTTTTGTGTGTATGTTACGCGATTTCTCCGTCAATAGTGAACGGATCCAAATGATTCTTTTTTTAATAGGTAGGATACGTTTCCGAGGTGGTCCCATTTTAATTTTATCGAGATCTGATAAGTATCTCCAGAGATATGGAGATAAATACCTCAAACATAGGAGAATGTACTGGTTTTAGTAGAAGAGTCCCAAGAAGATTGTACACAATGGAGGTTGCTATTGCATATACTTTTGAAGACTAAAAAATATGACCTTGAATAATGTTTTTACATCTTTCTTCTCGTTGATTTTGGTTTTTGACAGATATTCTTACGGTAACTGTGAGCGAGATAGAAATAAAGGTGGGGATAATTAATATTTTTTATTTTTTTTAATATCTTATAGGCTAGCGTTTGACCACTATCTCACCTGTTGCTAAGTGATGATGCGGTCGAAGATAGAGAAGTGGACTAGAATGGGAACTGGCTCTCAAGGATAGCTGCTTGAACACATTAAATGTTTGGCGACAGATTTTCTAACTTGAGGGTGGTAGCTGGCCAGGCGGATACTAGATATGTCATGCGGCGGTTGTTGGTTTCTTAACAATGTTTTCCTTCACCGGAGGGCAACTGTGAGAAGCGCACATATATTTTTCGATAGAAAAAATAATTGGTGCACGGCGGTTTGAACTCGGTACCACGGCATCAAAGCCGACTGTTCTCCCAATTACGCCAGCGGGCCCTCAATAAATAATTATATATTAATAATTATAACAAATAATTATATATAAATATAAATAATTTGTCTTCACAGGAATGTTCTACCGGGCGAAGTCTTGTTAGGGTGCAAACTTTTTTAAACATACCTAAGATTTTTTGACATGACATGACGTTTGCCGAAGATGGCGGCCATTTCAGTCCCGCGATACTGCATACATTATTAAATAACTCAGAATTATGAACGTACTTTGTACCAACCAACACTGCAAAAAAAAATTTATAAGCATAATACCACAGATTATATAATAGTTAGTACGTAAATAATACTTTCCGTTGTTAGGTTGGCTACACAGTGCTTTCATAATTCGGGTTTCAACAATATAGGGAAGTGCCTCTTATAACGTAGTAGATTAGTACTCTGTAGGCCATATGACGGCAAGTAATGTTAATAATCGCAAATAATACTTTTTTATATTCATTTTTGAATACAACTAGTCCGTGTTATAAAAGTATTTGGAATTATTGTAATAAAATAGACAATTAATTATCGTGTGTGTCAGATGCTTTAATTGCACAGGGCCATTTTGGACATTGTCTTTTGATACCTTGATGACATAATTATTACTAGTGAATATTATCACTAAAGTGATAATATTCCAAGTCAATTTTTTTAGGGTTCCGAACCCAAAGGGTACCAAATGAACACTTTCTGAGACTTTGTTGTCCGTTCGTCCGTCCGTCCGTCCGTCCGTGTGTCTATACATATGTGCGCACTTTACAGATCTGTATCTTCTTAACCGTATAGGTACATACTTGAAATTTTCAAAAAGTATATATCCGTCAGTGTATAACGGCCCAGACACCAAATGTAATAGATCCATGTAATTTAATTAAAACTTGTTATGCACTTAAAAGGGTAAAATAAGTAATTTTTCAAAAAAAATAAAACCGACTTCATAATCACAAACAGGCACTCAAAAGCGAAAAATAATTTACTTAAAATTATTATAAGCGCTACCCACTTATCTATTTGAAGTCGGTGCCAGCCAAGTCTATTGGATAGTAGATAGATACTATGTATGTAGTAGTAGTAAGTAGGTACATGTAGGTTAGTAAGTAGGTAGATACATGTAGGTATTATCTATCTACAACCTATTAGACTTGGCTGGCACCGACTTCAAATAGATAAGTGGGTAGCGCTTATAATAATTTTAAGTAAATTATTTTTCGCTTTTGAGTGCCTGTTTGTGATTATGAAGTCGGTTTTATTTTTTTTGAAAAAATACTTATTTGTTTGAGTATTTACTTACGTCCACGTAAGAGTTTTACAAGTCGGTTAATAAATGATGGAGTTCTTAGATAACAGACAAAAAAAAACTACAGACAAATTGAAAAACTCCTTTTTTGAAGTCGTTTGAAATATAATAAAAAAGTAAACTATAAGTTCGTTTAAAAAGAACCAACTTCAATGCCGCGCTTTTAATTTATAGTACCAATTTTGAGGTGTTTATTTCCATATCTCTGGAGATACTTATCAGACCTCAATAAAATTACCATGGTACCACACTTGGGATATCTCATTTCCAACAAAAAATAATATTCAAAATCGGTTCTTAAACGACGAAGTTATCCGCGAACAAACATAAAAAAAAACATATACGGTCGAATTGAGAAACCTCCTCCTTTTTTTGAAGTCGGTTAAAAACGAGTACCTATGAACTAGTGCGTGGCCAGGTTTCAATTTAAAGAATCCAGACAGGATTATCATACCACCCGTTCTCCACGAATGACTGATTTTACACAACAATTTTGCAGGCTTTTTCAATGTTTTCATCCAATTTACAAAAAGATGGACGTTTTCAATTTTTTGACGTGACAACGTCAGCTAAATCAATGAACGCCGGCTGCATGCACGAAAAAGTGTCTCGTTACGCTCATTGTACGCATGCGCCGATTTAAACAATGTTTTGTTATGACGTTGTCACGTTAACTATCGTCCGTAAACCAACATTACAGTCGACCAAATTTTTTTTAAATTTTTTTTATAATGTGGAGCGGGCAACATGCTGGCGGCCAACCTGATGGTAAGTGGTCACCGCTGCCTATAGACATCAGCAAAACCAGAGGTATTGCCGGTGTGTTGCCTACCCTTATTAGAGAGCACTCTCATTACTCTACGTTTGAAGATACCCAGATTAAATGCTTCTGGGAAGCTTTCACGTGGGAGCTCATTCCACATCTTACAGGTACGTGGGACGAAAAATCGTGTGAAACGAGTAATATGTGATGCCCACGTGTCTATAATGTGCGGATGTGCTTTTTAAGGTTCCGTAGCCGAATGGCAAAAAACGGAACCCCTATAGATTCGTTATGTCTGTCAGTCTGTCCGTCTGTTCGTATGTCACAGCCACTTTATTCCGAAACTATAAGGACTACAGTGACAACACAGTTGAAAATATAAGAAAATATAATAAATTACCAAAGGAAGTTAAAAACTCATCTACATTTAACATTTATAAAAATAAATTAAAAAGTCACATACTGAATGACATCACGCTAATGTAGTGTACGTTAACTTTCTGTACAATTGTTGCACTGTGTCACATCAAGATAACTTGTTTTAGGTGTAGTGTGAGTCATAAGTAGGAACGACGATAACTCTTATTTCAATAATTATTGTCACTAAAGTGGGTCATGTGGTCATGGTAGGTACCCACATAGTTAAATAATTTTTGTATGTGAATTAATATAAGTTTTATTGTTAATTTAATTAAGTTGAAGTTACGTAATATAATTACATACTGTGCCTAGTTTCCATGTAAGTGAAATTGTATTTCTTTATGGAAATAAAATATCTTTAACCACAAATAGGTAGGTGTATTCTGTGAACCACTTTACGATTTTTCAACAAAAATAAAATAAATACATTATTAAGGGGGGAGGGAAGGGCTCCGCATACATGGAATGTTCGAAAATCTATCGCCAAACATCTAATGTGTTCCGGCATAGCTGTCTGCTTGAGAGCCAGTTTCCATTATAGACCTAGCGTGCTACTATCCTCGACCGCATCAACACTTACCAACAGGAGACATAGTGGTCAAACGCTAGCCTATATAAATATAATTATGACTTTTAAACAAACACTTTTGGGATTATTTCTATTAGTTTTTAATTGATGTCTATACCACTTTCGTTCCTTTACATTTGTAATTTTGTGGGACCTTTGTTATAATACATAATAAACATTATCGCTAGTCACTACATATAGTAATATAAGATCGTTTAAATAAACTGGCCAAGTGCAAGTTGGACTCGCACTAGTAGGGTTCCGTACCACACTACAGTATTTTATAAGATCGAGCCAAAAATACCACTATCATTTTTCGCCAGCAAAAAATAATAATTAATAAACATTTTGTTTCTTATAACGCCATCTAACGTCTAACAAAGGTGTTAGGGATCGAGATTTCAATATACGCCATCTATGGGATGTTAACCTAACTAAGCGTTCATAGACGACGTGAAATGCCGAAAAAACACGTTTCTTGTATGGGGACCTTCTATTATCTTTAACTTTATTCTGTTTTTAGTATTTGTTGTTATAACGGCAACAGAAATACATCATCTGTGGAAATTTCAACTGTCTAACTATCACGGTTCATGAGATACAGCCTGGTGACAGACGGACAGACAGACAGACAGACAGACAGACAGACAGACGGACAGCGGAGTCTTAGTAATAGGGTCCCGTTTTATCCTTCGGGTACGGAACCCTAAAAACTAAAAAAGAACCGACTTCAATGCCGCGCTATTAATTTTCTGTACCAATTTTAGTTGTTTATCTCCATATCTCTGGAGATACTTATCAGACCTCGATAAAATTAACATGGTACACTTGGGATATCCCATTTCCAACAAAAATTAATATTCAAAATCGGTTCTTAAACGACGAAGTTATCCGCGAACAAACATAAAAAAAACATATACGGTTGAATTGAGAAACCTCCTCCTTTTTTTGAAGTCGGTTAAAAAGAAGGTGAAGTATGTATATTGTTATATACAATCCAAAATATCACCCGGGATGGGACTTGAATCCACGCCTCCCGGGGAAAATGCCCATACATTGTACCAATTAGCTACATTACGACCCTATCGAAACTACTGGTTATGCATTGGCCTTGAGAATCAGAGTATTTTACGTCCATCGTGTTCACCATTTTCGACGACATCATCGCTTACCACCAGGCAAGATATTTTTCAAAATTGGTTTTATATAAGGTACTAGCTGACCCTGCAAACGTTGTTTTGCTAAAACCCAAATATCTTATGGAACCCTATTTTTTTCCAAAATAAAATTTAGCCTATGTTACTCGTGGATACTCGTGCCTATGTTACCCTATGGCTTTTGAATGGTGAAAGAATTTTTAAAAACGGTCCAGTAGTTTTTGAGCCTATTCATTACAACCAAACAAACAAAGTTTTCCTCTTTATAATATTAGTGTAGATAAATAAAACCGGCCAAGTTGAGATGGACTCGCCCACCGAGGCTTTCGTACCAACTTCTCAAAGAAGGTTAAAGAACAATCTCAACCTTGCAGTTCGATCCATAAAAAAATGTATTGCACCAACCGCAAATAATAATAGTAAATTAACTTTTTTTTGTTATTAAACTAAATATTCACTGTTTTTAGATTTATTCCTGTATATAAATGTGCTTCAAGACCTTGCTTTTTCCAAAATTTTATAACTCTAGGTCAATGGGAAGTATAGTGAAATCACAAAATATGCAAAAATATGCGAGATATCAGCTGGTGTCAGTATACTGCTGGCCGTAGGCCTCTCCCAAGATGCGCCACTGAGCCCGATCTTCGGCTCTTCTTTTCCAATCACTGCCCAACGCTTAGCGTATACCGCGTTAACCTACAAGTTTGATTTTTTTACAGCCGGAAGATACCGTAAATCCAAGTATTTACAAGTTTCAACTTGATATCTCAACGCATTCCGGAGATAAAGGGTCTTGACAGACGTACAGACGGACGGACAAACTAACAGACAGACAGACAGTAGGACAGACAGACAGACAACAAAGTGATCCTATAAAGGTTTCTTATTTCCTTTTAAACGGAACTATCGGTACGGAATCCTAAAAATGGTCCTGTAATTTAACTAGACATTTGAATAACAGAATGTACAATGATGCATTACAGTTAAAACGGTGGTATTGCCCCAGGCAGACGAGCGGAAGCACAACCACTATCATAACCGAATCAATTAAACTCCACCAAAACACCATTAACCAACGGTTAATTAGCTTTGTCCGTAGATTTTTGATGAAACCACGAGCTTTTAATCATCAGACAAAAACAAACATGTAATTGTGATAAATTGAATAAATAAATAAATATAAAATTTAATCTGGTTATGATCCCTCTGCTGGCAATTAACTATCACTAGCAGCGCGTCGCGGTTTCGCCCACGTAGTTCCCGTACCCGTAATAATACGGGTATCAAATATAGCCTATGTTACTCGCTGATAATGTAGCTTTCCATTAGTGTAAGAATTTCTGAAATCGATCCAGTAGTTATTTAGTTAAATCGATACAAACAAACAAACAAATCTTTCCTATTTATAATATTAGTTTGGATATATCGACGAGTTATAGAGGCTATTTGATGTAAGAGATATTTTGAAACTTAGCAATAGTGATTTTTAACCGACTTCAAAAAAAGGAGGAGGTTTCTCAATTCGACCGTATATATATATATATATATATTTTTTTTTTTTTTTTTTTAATGTTTGTTCGCGGATAACTTCGTCGTTTATGAACCGATTTCGATAATTCTTTTTTTGTTCGAAAGGAGATATCCCAAGTGTGGTACCATGGTAATTTTATCGAGGTATAATAAGTATCTCCAGAGATATTGAGATAAACATCTCAAAATTGGAACTGAAAATGAATAGCGCGGCATTGAAGTCGGTTGTTTTTTAGTTTTTAAACGAAATTATTAGTTACAGTTTAGGAAAAAAATATTAAAAAAAACTGCATAAACTTATTATACATATTATAAAGGACAAGCCGCTACTTTTACAACAATTTCGTGACTTAATGCGCTCTTAATTGGAACATAAAATATTGGTTCATACCAAATGCCCTTTTTTGATGAAAAGCAGTGACTAAACTGGCGGGGGTTTAAAGTAATAATAAAAACTAATTAACATAGTATATATATATACAAACAACAACAACCGAAATCCACTTCAATTTTGAAATTTTATCGTCATATCTCTGGAAATACTTATCATATCTCGATTTAATTACAATAGAACCAACTAAAAATGTACCCTACCAATTAAAATAATATCGTTGAAAAACTAAAAATAACCGACTTCAATGCCGCGCTATTCATTTTCAGTACCAATTTTGAGGTGTTTATCTCAATATCTCTGGAGATACTTATCAGACCTCGACAAAATTACCTTGGTACTACACTTGAGATATCTCCTTTCCAACAAAAAAGAATAATTAAAATCGGTTCATAAACGACGAAGTTATCCGCGAAGAAAAAAAAAAAAAAAAAATATATATATATACGGTCGAATTGAGAAACCACCTCCTTTTTTTGAAGTCGGTTAATAATATAATGATTCATATCGGTTCACAATTGACGGAGTTGTCGCGTAACATACTCGTACATACAATCGACTTAAGAAATTCCTCCTTTTTGGACGTTGGTTAAAAAAGATTCAAGTATTCAAGTACTGTTAGGACAGGGCTAAATATTTAGAAGGTACTAATTTATACGGCAAAAAAGTTTTAAGCGACATAGCTAGGTGTTTTCATTACAAATATCTCAACGCAAATTGTGTATGAAAATTTGTGCTTTATCTCCGGAACGCGTAGAGGTAACCAGTTGAAAATACTTGGGTTTACGGTATCTTTCAGCTTTCAAAAAATCAAACTTGTAAGTCAACGCAATTAAAAAATATGACCGTTTTCTCAATGATTATTCGAATAATATATTCGTTTATAATCTACCAATTGATCACAATTTCACATGATATTTTTATATCGTACTAGCTGACCCGGCAAACGTTGTTTTGCCATATAAATAAATGGCTATTAAAAAATAAGGGTTGATCGTAGAAAGGTGAAAATTGAGGATTGTATGTATTTTTGTATGTTGTATCATAAAAAAATAGAAATTAAAAATTTTTGTCTAAAAAATAAAAAAAAAATTTAGGGGTACACTACCCCTAACATTTAGGGGGATGAAAAATAGATGTTGGCCGATTCGCATAGATACCGGATAAGCACAAAAAATTTCATCAAAATCGGTCAAGCCGTTTCGGAGGAGTATGGCAACGAAAACTGTGACACGAGAATTTTATATATTAGATTAGATATGGACTAGCGCTTGCCAACTATCTCATTTTTTGGTTATTATCAATTATTATTTATTATCAATATGGTAATAAACATACTATTCAAGATCTAAAAAACTGGCCAAGTGCAAGTCGGACTCGCACTCGTAGGGTTCCGTAACACAGTAGAGTATTCTATAACTTTGATTTTTCGCAACTACAAAATTAACTTTGTTTTTCATAGTGTTTGTATGAAAAACAAAGTTATCTTTGCGGTCGCCATATCTCTAAAACTGCTAACTGTATCTCGTTCAAACCCATTTTCGTTGATAGTTTTTATTGAGATCTACAGCATATATTTTTTTTAGATTTTTCACTCCCATACTTTAAAAGTTAGAGGGGACACACATTTTACCACTTTAGGCGCGCCTATCTTTCAAATGATTGACTTTGAGAAAAAATGATTTTAGGAACCTCAATATCATTTTTAAAGACCTATCCATAGACACCTCACACGTTTTTTGTTTCAGTTCTATGTATGGGATGCCCCCCCTTCAACTTTTATATTTTTTATTTTTGTATAAAAATCGGAAAGCGGTTCACAGAATACATCTGCCTACCAAGTTTCAATTCTGTAGTCCTAACAGTTTCGGAATAAAATGGCTGTGACATACGGACGGACAGACAGACAGACAGACCGTTAGACAGACAGAAATGACGAATCTATAAGGGTTCCGTTTTTTGCCATTCGGCTACGGAACGTTAAAAAGTATGTTATTTAACAAATTATTTGGCACGACACCCCTCTGTTTTGTCTTTGATAGACACACGAGTACTAGGCGCCCATGAAACGTGATGTCTATTGTAAATGTTTCCCGCGTATTCACAACGAAGTTAGAGGTTTATTTTGCGTCGAATGCGTTTTGTGATAACAGCTCTCGAATAACAACGTGCGAGTTCTATCGTTTCATGATGTGTTGGTACCTATTCGATGCGAATGTGGACTTAGTACGTAACGTGGGCTTATTTTCGAGTAATTATTGTACTGTAATATGAACTGCAAATGATATGCTTGCTGTCTCTCGCATAAATTCTGAAACATGATGTAATAATTTCCGACTGGCAAGTCTACATTCACTGAGATTATTTAAGCTACTATAAGTGGTCTGATGTAGACGAATTGTGTAGAATAAGCATGTTTAATTCAAAACACCAAAATGTAACCAAAATTTATTGTATTGGTCTGATGTTGATAACAAACGATAATACTTAGTGGCTTTATGAGTTGTAGACCTCGTGAGTTTGTAAGAAAGATAAAAAATATTCACCTCCCACCATAATAAAAACCACCCCGACCCCTTCAAGTTCAAAGAATGAAAAAGATGTTCGGATAAAAAAGTTACGTCAATAAGCGTAGGTAACAAAAAAGTTTTGTGACATTTTTAAACATGTTTCGTAATAGCTGATACAATTATTTTTTGACCCCCGACGGAAAAAGAAGATGTATTTTAAGTTTGATGAGTGTATCTGTCTATGTGTATCTGTGGCTTTGTAGCGCCCAAATAGAGCAACCAATTTTGATTTTGTATTTTTTGTTTGATAGATCTTTTAATCGACAGTGGTTTTAGATTTGATTTATGAAAATCCATTCAGCTGTATGAAGACTATGAGATTCAATATACAATCACGCCTTTTTCCCGTTGGGGTAGGCAGAGACTACTTCTTTCCACTTTCAAATGTCTGATCAATTCGAAATTCAGTACCCTCTTACTTCAACGATATTATAAGAACATGGTAGCATTAACCTGATGCTGGGGCATCTCATGGAAGCTGCAGAATACTCAACTCCTCGCCAACTTACAGCATATATGTCGAGTTTAGGCTCGTTGGAATACTCTTAATAAACAGATTATATATAGATCAGCCAGGGGTGGCTTTTACCGTTGAATTAAAGTAAATTATTAGTAAATTACTTTAACAAATTTCCAAAAGGTGAATCGACAAAAAAATCCATGTAATCACCGAACCATACCTACCTTAAAAATTCCATTCTCAACATTCCATGTAAGAATCGGTTAATAAATGCGACCCGTAGAGAACTGACATCCAGATAGACGTACAAATCCATTTTTGCCCAAGTAAATTTTGCCAATAAACTTTGTGTCTTCACTCTGCCATTTTATGGGTTCCGTAGCCGAATGGCAATAAACGGAACCCTTATAGATTCGTCATGTATGTCTGTCTGTGCGTATGTCACAGCCACTTTATTCCGAAACTATTAAAACTTTACAGTTGAAACTTGGTAGATAGGTGTATTCTGCGAACTGCTTTACGATTTTCATACAAAAAACAATAACAAATGATAAGGAGGGAATATGGAATTCATGGAACTTCCCCATACATGGAACTGAAACTAAAACCAATTTTGTTCATCAAACTTATACGTGTGGGGTAGGAATAGGGGGGGTAGGGTGTCTATAGATAGGTCTTTAAAAATGACTTTGAGGTTTCTAAAACATTTTTTTCTCAAAGTCAAGACAAAGTCTCAAAGTCAGACACTTATAAAGTGGCAAAATATGTTTCTCTTTGTTTTTCACACAAATACCAGGTAATTTTTTGGTAGCGAAAAATGATAATAAAAAAATACTCTACTGTGTTATAGCACCCTACGAGTGCGAGTTCAACTTGCAGTTGACCAGTTTATTCTCTAAAATAATTCTAAAGCCTATATTTCTATTACGTAGTATATTCAGGTTAAGTCAGGGTAGTTTAATCTGTTTCAGATAAGCACTGACTCTGAATATAAAGCTCGGTCGAGCAGTAAAGCTTGATTAGTAAGCGACCTACTGGCTGACGACTCTAGTAAATAATGAATAAGGATACTAAATAACTATTGCCCCCTACAAAGAAAGTTATATTTTCTTCGTAGATTTCCCCGAAATAAAAACCCGTGTTAATTCAGCTTAGGTAGTGTTTGATGGTTGTTCGAATTACTCCAAAGCCTAGAGCGTCGCCGCAGAATTGCTTGTTTATCAGGTATTCAACCGACTTTAAAAATCAGAAGGTTCTCAATTCGTCTGTATGATATTTTTTGAAAATGTCTACATCTCTGTTTTATAATTCAGAGGTCGCGGGTTCGTATTGAGCCGTAATGGATTCTCATTTCTTTTTTTCACCGGTATGTATATTTAAAAATGCTTGGATGTTGAAAAAAAATTATTGTGAAGAAAACCGTGACCCAGTCAACCTAACACGTATTCACCTTGTCGTGCTTTCCAATCCCTGGCGGTACGTATGATGAGCGTGAAAGCAATTTTGAGGGCCCGGTGGCGTAATCGGTACCTAGTTCAAACCGCCGTGCACCAATGGATTTTTCTGTCGTAAAATGTATGTGCGCTTTTCACAGTGGCTTTCTGGTGAAGGAAAAACATCGTTAAGAAACCAACAACCCCCGCATGGTGGATGGTAGGACACTATTTAGTGTCCGCCTGGCCAGCTACCACCCTCAAGTTAGAAAATCTGTCAATGTCTGTCTGTCAATCTGTCACCAAAAATCGAATGTGTTCCAGCAGCTGTCCTTGAGTGCCAGTTCCCATGTGTGCTACCATCTTCGACCGCATCATCACTTACCAACAGATGAGATAGTGGTCAAACGCTAGCCTATATTCACATAATATAAAACACAATTATTAATCTACCGTGTACAATCTCACGGTGCACGGTTTGAGGGCTACATAAGGTTGCAAAGGACCTTTATTTTTAACCGACTTCACTAAAAAGGAGGAGGTTCTCATTATTTTTATATTTTTTTAAATAAAGATTACTCGCAATGTGGGTTTCACATTACTAGTATTCTTGTTAACCTCTCCAACTAAGCTAAATGCTTGTGTCTGGAGTGGGTTCACGTCAATAGTGCAATGGGTGGGGTGGGGATCGAACTCACGACCTCTCGATCGCCAGTCCGACACCTTATCCATTGGGCTATTGCCGCCTCGTTGTATGTTTTTACGTTTTTACTTGGCTGGCACCGACTTCAAATAGATAAGTGGGTAGCGCTTATAATAATTATATTAAGTAACTTATTTTTCGCTTTTGAGTGCCTGTTTGTGGTTATGAATTCGGTTTAATTTTTTTGGAAAAGAATTTATTTTAGGTTAACCCTGCCTCGAACAAGTGAACAAATCCTATTTGGAGATTATTGTAAAACATATTTAAGAACATTTCATGTTTAATTTTCATATGCGAACGATCCAAGGGCGGAAGGTAGTGTGCACCGGGTATTATAAAAAAAAACACCATTTCAACCTTCCAAAAAGAAGGAGATTCTCAATCCGTCTGTATGTTTTTTTGTATGTTATGCGATTACTCCGTCAATTGTGAACCGATTCGAATGATCCTTTTTTAATCGGTAGCGTACGTTTCTGAGATAATTCCATTTAAATTTTATCGAGATCTGATAAGTATCTCCAGAGATATGAAGATCAAACTTGCTACTGAAATTAACTCGCGAGGCATGGAAGTCGGTTGTTTTAGATTATAAACTATCTTAATTATTTAAGGTACCGCACCGTAAACCTTAAAAGATAAATTCAATCTGTCCGTTGTCCACGGTACGCGTGGCGTATATACATTGTATACGCCAATTAAGATAGGGCTGTGAGTTGTATGAGCGCTCATACAATATAGAGGTCTTGCTTAATTGGTACCAACCAACGTTGGTACGGAAGCCTCGGTGGGCGAGTGCAACTCGACTCGAGATCTAGGGTTGCCTGTTACGACGGTATTATGCAGCTGATAGAGGGACAATCAGTACCATTCGGAATATGATTTGTACTGCAATTAGTCTGCGTTTTATTTATTTATTATGTTTCATTATTTCACAATTTTTTGGATAAAAATTGTCTAAAGTACTGAAACATGCACTGGGTTGCGGGTGCACGTAATAGTATGGTTAGCAACCCTACATTAATCAGGGGAATTAAACATGTGTTTTAAGTGTGACGTTCGACGTCTAGATAAAAGCTGAATGGCTCAATACCTTTGTTTTTTTTTGTAAATTCAAAGCAATAACTTATGTTTCTGTTATATCTATAATATTTTTATTGAATATGATTTATTTAATGTTATTTGACGTGTGTAAGTGCAATTTTTTAATTTGCCCATAACCTGAATAAAAGCTTTGATTTTTGACTTGGCCGGTTTTATTTCTTTAAGAAAACGTCTCATTGAAGACCAATATTATATTTCACATGGACCTAGAATCATGAAACTTTACATGAAGGACGTCCTTGCCAAATAGCACAAGTAAAGTGTAAAGACCAAATGTTTTAACTGAAAACTTCTTTAGCGGCGTTCTGAACTTTTTGGGATGGGTAAAAAATCATCAGCATCATCACTTACCAACGGTGAGTTAGTGGTCAAACGCTAGCGTATAAGATATTAAAAAAAAAAACTAAACTCGCGGTAGGACCCATGACCTGATCGAAAATTCGTAAGACGGAGGTAGAGCAGAAACATGTTTCGGGATGGGTGAAAAATGTTAAGCTCGCGTCAGGACTCGTGATCTAATCGAAAATTCGTAAGACGGAGGGAGAGTAGACCAAATACACAACGTTAATTTTCAAGTTTTCACTTTTGCCGGCACTCCCTGAGTGCAACCTGTTGTTTTTTTTTGCAATTTAACACTGTATAATATCTCTTGGCGCAAGTAAAACTTAAACTTGTCTGTGTCGACGGCCAATGCTAAGCAGATGACAAATTATAAAAGTGACGCATACTTCGGTTTACATACATACATACAATCACGCCTTTTTCCCGTTGGGGTAGGCAGAGACTACTTCTTTTCACATGCTACGATCCTGACATACCATTTTCGCTTCTTCCACTTTCATGAGCGCCTTCATACATGCTCGCCGGTTTACACTACGCTATAAATCGCAAACTACGCTGAAAACCGTGCACGAAATTCCAGTCGTTGAAATTCCGTAACATACACAGACACTTTCTAAACACAGATATATTTTCGTGGACAAATTCTTAACAAAACTGCTTCGTGATTCCTTGCGCGTATTTCGCTAGTTTTGTCATCACCATTAAGTGAAACCCTATAGAGTTAAGAGTCCAAACAATTTAGTGATCCATCCGCCTCTGCAAACATTTCAAAATGGCCGCTCACCTACCAAAGGCAATAATGAGATGCAAAAGTAAATAATACGTTCCGTCCGTGGATATTTCCCTGGGGGTCTGTCATGGCCCATCCCAAGGGGATCTGTAATATGTTTCAATATTAGAGATCACATTTGTACGTAGCTTTGGTGTTCGGTCGTTATTTTGTCTGGTTGAGATTGATTTTGTTCGAAGTATCATTTAGGTCAGAAGCGACAAAGACGACAACCGACTAAGACTTATACAGTAGAGTTTGATTAAAATCCTTATAATGATATTCCTTATTTATTCTTTAAGGCATAGGTACTGTATTCAATGTTACCAACACGTATCAAAAAACAAGTAACAAAATTAAAATTTTGAATAAACACCCACGACAATGTCCTTTAGAAAATTAACGTCATTACATCTATCTAAGAACCACCACTGATTAATTAAGAACCGTTTAAAGAAAAAATCGAACTAGTTTTGGAGAGAAATGGCAATATGAATTTGCACAAACAAATGTTTACTGCAGCGCTCCCTGGTGAGTTGTCACCGTAACACCTATCTATACACATGCACCAACTACACCCGAACCCATAACTGAAAACTGCATCAAAATAGTAGTTTTGGAGAAAAATAGCAACATCGATTTGCACACACAAACAAACAAACATCCTCTCACCCCAAACGTATATACAGTCTCCGTTCCGACGTGGGTAAAAAATAAGCTGAAATTAAAAATTACTCAAATTGATATGATTTCATTTCATCCAATTTCTTTACATAAATTAAATAAAGATTAATAAATATTTCTACACCGTTATATCCATTACACAAACATAATATCAATACTACTTATCTTACTTGAATTATTAAGAAAAAAAACTTAACTAATACCAAACAAAATGTAAGCTAAGATACATAAACACACATTTTACCACTTTAGAAGTGTCTGTCTTTTAAATTATTGACTTTGAGAAATAAATAGTTTTAGGAACCTCAATGTCATTTTTAAATGCCTATCTCTAGACGTATAGGTTTGATCGATTTTGTTATTTTAGTTTCCGTTTCATTTTTGGGGAGAGCCCCTCGTTAATCTATTATTTTTTTATTTATGTATAAAAATCGTAGAGCTGTTTACGGAATACACCTACCTACCAAGTTTCAACTGTGTAGTCTCAATAGTTTCGAAATAAAATGGCTGTGACATACGGACAGACAGACAGATGGACAGACAGACAGACAGACATGACGAATCTATAAGGGTTGCGTTTTTTGCCATTCGGCTACGGAACCCTAAAAAGTGTGTATTAGCTCTAACGCACAAATAGACAACTCTCCGTCTCCCTGTCTCTCTCCGTGTCCCTCTGATTCCGAAAAGAAACTTACACACACTCTCCTTTACGGAGAGTCGGTTAAAAGCACAGAAATAGGAACGATAACCTTATTTTTCCTATTTATGTGTTTAAATGGAATTATACCCCATCAATAATGAAAAATGTACATCCATTTTCAATTGAGCCATTGTTTACTTACTGTTACTTTCTGTTTTCAGGTTGCAAGTTTTCAATATGTTATGAGCTTGAAAGGTTAGCTTGACACTGGTTATATCTTATTGTATGCAAGGTTTGCGAGCAAGTTCACGAACATGCTCTACAAAAACTTCATTGCTCCGCACTCACACAGGCTATTTACACAATTCGAAAGCGCGTAAAAATCGACGTGTGGATGTTTTTTGACTCCCGTTGCAAAAAGTAGGGCGTTATGAGTATAACGTGTGTATCTGTGTATGCGTGTGTGTCTGTCTGTGGCATAATAGCGCCTACATATACGTTTGAACCGATTTTAATTTAGTTTTCTTTGTTTAAAAAGGTGTTTTAATCGAGGGTGTCAATGAGTTTGATTCATGTAAATTCCTTTAGCCGTTCTAAGACTGAGCTTTTTTCTAGATGACGCTATGGAATCAGCTTTTATAGGTCGGATCAATGCGGAAATCGGTATCCTTGTACTTATATGATATTGTTAGAACGTGGTAGCATTGGCTTGATGCTGGGACATCTTCTGGAATCTGCAGAATACCCAATACTCCTCGCCAATTTACAGCAGAGATGTCGAGTTTGGGCTCGTGAGAATGATCTCAAAATCTATTATCTATTAGGTCAAACAGCTCTTCCAATCATTCTTCTTTGAAGGAGGTAAAAGATACCACAGCGCACTAATGTTTCTACGCATGCGGAGTAGTTTCAATCTTTCACAAAGCTTGGGATAGACAAACCTAGTTCTTATGGATAAATCGAGGGTTACATTAAGTACCATACATTTTTTTAGTTTCATTATGGCTCCACGATTAGTGCATTTAGCCAGTGTCTAATATAAATATTCTTCAAGTTATTGTGAGTTCAATTCACAAAGATCAGTCAATATTCACATTTCACGCTTCGAGCATTTACCAATGGAGATGTTAACGCAAGGCGTACCCCTCTGCTGGCCATATAGCCATTATTGGCCATATGAGCGTGCGTAACTACGCTGTATTTTTGATACTGTGTGCGTGTTTCAAGCTAGTGTGCGGGATCGTTAAAGTGAGTGATTTGTGTGTGTGCAATGCGTGTTTACCTCGTTCCCCGTAAGTATCGGCAGAAAAAAATGTTTGCGGAATAGAACGTTAACATCTCCATTGGTAAATGCTCGAAGATTTCACGTCAAATTGAATTGAAGTCATAGTCTAGTCAAAGCCATACCCTCAGTAAAGATGTGGATCTTACTAAAGATTTTCAGTGAATTTTGGGTGAAAACGCAAATAGCATGTTTTCAACATTGTGCTGTTACCCTACACTCGCACACATTCGCCGGCACTTAATGGTTAATAATCCACATTTATTACACAATATTAACACGCAGAAGAACACTAGTGAACACACGAACAAGAACACACCGAGTTTCACTATTTCACTTATTTGTTTTTATATATATAAAAATTGTCTGAAGTACTGAAACACAAAATTACATGTATGGTTGGTTTTAACCTACTTTAATTTTTTTTTAAATATTCTGACGTTAACGAATGGATGACAGCTGAATGGTTCATTACTTTTTTTTTCTAATTCAAAGCGTTAAATTCTGCTTTTGCTGTGTTTACTTGATAATTGGTTATGATTTATTTTATGATTTATGATTTTGACGTGTATATGTGCGTTTATTAATACTGCCTACATACTGAATAAATGCTTTGATTCTTGATTCTGAACACAAGTTTTAGGAAAAAATACAATGAGAGCACACACATTTTTTCACGTGCCCGTCTAAACTCTACCATACATTTGTAACGTTCGTTAATTTTGTCAAGATTTATGATGGCGGTCCGAGGCGATCAATGGTAACTAATCAATCATACATTATTGTCAATATTACAATGGATAGTGGCGATTGTCAATAGCATTAACGTGATTGAAAGCAATTAATAATATTACCATTTTCAGTGATGCAAATTAAAAATTTAAAATAAAATAAATTGCCTTTTGAGCAGGGCCCGCTCAGACCGCGACGCGACGCTACAAGACGCAGCGATCAACTTTAAAGATAATTATACACAAGTAATATTTTAAAAAACCTTTTTAAACACCAGCTTTTACATAACCTAGGACCAGAGTAAGTCAAGACAAATCCAACGAGCCCCAACGCGACGGGTATAACAAGTGTAGTTTAGAAGTTCCTTTGGCCACCTTCCAGCTCCATCATCAGATCAGCACCATGTCATCATAATATTGTATTGTCACATGATGTACACATGTATGCAAAATTTCAGCTCAATCAAACCCCTGGAAGTCGCTCTAAAATCAATCGCAAGATTTGTAACGGACAAATAAATTCGCCGTGAAGTAGAGATAAAGCATGTAAAAATAAAACTTTATGTACTACAAAATGAGATACATTTTATTAAAATAATTCGGCGGTATCGGGTTGCACTGCGCGGTCTCTCGCTGCGCCGCGCTGCGCAGCGCGTAACCACAAGCATTGTCACGTCGCGTCGCGTTCATTCTTCCAGGTTTATTAACACGTTTTATTTAGTTTCATTTATAAACTACTCAACTATTCATATTTAACTCTCAATAGATAATTAAAAACCAAACAAAACTTAAATACTTAATATAATAAAAAAAAACCTTTTACAACCCAAGACCAGAGTAAGTCAAGACAAATCCAACGAGCCCAGGGGTATAACATTATAATGTAGTTTGGGAGTTCTTTTTTACACATGTATGCAAAATTTCGGCTCAATAAAAAACCGGGAAGTGGATCAAATTTAATTTGCTAGATTTGATATCAAACAGCTTGAGGACAAACACCGAGACAGGTGAAACTAAATAAAAGCTTGTAATATACATATATGACTGTTCGCTAAGTATTTACTTAGCATGGAAAATTGCTCAAATCTTTGGACCAACGACTTGACTGAATAGTCAAAAAAGTTGGTATAAAACAAATGTCTACGAGATGGAAAATTAAAGAAAACTGAAAGTGGATATTCTATGGGTTTTTGTACGAACATTAAAAAAGTTTAAACAGGGCTGGGTCAGGTAGCTAAAAATAAACCAAGACAAAAGTTCTGTTCAGATATTTTAAAGAAATAACTCATAGAGATAGTGGTGTATACGTACAAACTTATCTACTTCTGAGTTCAATACATAAGTACGTCTTGATTCGAGGCTTGGACGAGCCCGAATTGTCTGTAATAGCCGGATCTGCGGCTTGGAAGTACGAGCCAGAATCCCGAAAGGCCATTTACAGCAAATTGAAGTATTTTAGAAAGGTCCAAATAGCTAAAGTTTAATCAAGAACGGAGCGATAAAGTGTCTTCTTATTTTGAGATACTGCTTACATGGGCGGCTATTTTACAGGTCAGAGATATCGTAGACCTGAGTATTTGATATAAGGTTCAAAATGGCGACCTTTACGTGTTCCCGAGAAAAAGGGTGTTGACCAACGAAATATTTATAATAAGGTAGGTCTTGACAGACGGACAGACATATACATTGCCTTGGTGTTCCGCCTGACTAACTGCTACCAAAAATTAGCTTACTGCCAATGACGAGAAAATCTGCCGTCATAACCTTACAGTGTTCCGGCAGCACACAGACCTTTAGAGTCAGAGTATTTTAGGCCTAGCATGTTCACTATCTTCGATCACATCATCGCTTACTACTGAGCGTGATAGTGTTCAATAATGGACGCTGGATTATAAAATATAAATTAAAAGTTGAATTCAAATTCAAAACAACTGATCTATGTATAATCTTTTCATTGAGACTACTCCGATAAGTCCAAACACGACGTCTCTGCTATAAATTGGTGAGAAGTTTATTATTCTGCAGATTCCAGGAGATTCCCCTGCAGGTTAGTGCTTTCATGTTCTTACAATATCGTTGAAGTAAGAGGATACCGAATTTCGGATCAATCAGACCTATGAAAGTTTATTTCTTAGCGCCATCAACTAAAAAAAACTTATTGTCTTAATGAATCTTCGATTTTCAGGAATCAAAGCTAAGAAAACTCTCGATGAAAACACCATATCAAACAAAAAAAAAACAAAATCAAAATCGGTTCATCCATTTAAGCGCTACAATGCCACAGACAGAAACACACATACCATACATCATCAGCCTGTATCAGTCCACTGCTGGACATAGGCCTCTCCCAAGATGCGCCACTGAGCCCGATCTTCGGCTCTTCTCTTCCAGTCACTGCCCACCGCTTTGCGTATGTCGTCGCTCCACCTGGTCACAGGACGTCCTACGCTACGTTTGCCGATTCGCGGTCTCCACTCTAGGACAAGTCTGCCCCAACGGTTATCAGTCCTGCGGCAGATATGACCAGCCCACTGCCACTTCAGCTTGCTAATCCGTTGAGCTATGTCGATAACTTTAGTTCTCTGGCGAATTACTTCGTTCCGGATTCGATCCCGCAGAGAAATACCGAGCATAGCTCTCTCCATAGCACGCTGAGCGACTTTAAACTGGTGGACCAGTCGGACTGTGAGTGTCCACGTCTCGGCACCGTATGTCATCACAGGTAGGACGCACTGGTTAAAGACTTTTGTCTTTAGACACTGTGGTATAGGCGACGAGAAGACTCGACGGAGTTTTCCGAATGCTGCCCAGCCCAGCTGAATTCTTCTCTGGATTTCCTTCTCGAAGTTATGTTTGCCTAGTTGGAGCGTTTGCCCTAGGTAAACATACTTAGTGACAACTTCGAGTGGGATTCCATCTACGGCAATCGGTTCCGGAACAACGTGCTCGTTGTACATGACTTTGGTTTTGTCCAAATTCATCCGGAGACCGATGCTACGAGAAGAATCAGCTAGGCCATTCAACATCCTTTGTAGGTCCTGCAGCGTCTCTGCCATAATGACGATGTCATCTGCGAATCGTAAGTGAGAGATGTACCTGCCGTTGATGTTAATGCCACGATCTTTCCAGTCCAGCGTCTTAAACATATCCTCCAAGGCGTTAGTGAACAGTTTCGGGGATATGACGTCCCCCTGTCTCACTCCTCGACGCAGGTGGACATGTTTAGTTCGCTGGTTCTGTACTTGTACAGTCATCGTTGCGGCATTATATCAACACACATACCAATGTTTCACAAATAAACACGCTAAACTTATAACATCCCTTCTTTTTGCGTCGGGGGTAAAATGACTAATTTTTATCTGAGGAACCTAGGAACTTTTTCGCAATCTAGACCCTTTTTTTAATAGCGTGTGAAATTCTCATATTATATACATAATACACTCCTGCATAAGTATGTCCAACGGTGTGTTGACAACATTCTATCCGCGAAAATTGCAGCCAAATTATTGTCTGTGAGCAAAATAAAATAAAGTTATACCTATGTTTTATTGATATTGTTTTCTTTCACCTCGCCGCGACGTTGTTTAATAATAAGTTTACTTGACCTTCGATACGGGCGATCTGCCTCAAAACGATTGTTAATTGCTTTTCTTCAATTACAGCATTTATTTTCCGTTTAGAAATCGGTTTTGTTCGTGCCGTTGTTTGCCTTATGAACAATTTTCATTTCATATTACAAACAGCCTATAATATTCAAATTAGTTTCATTTTCTGTGTTAATTGGAGTTTAGGTAAGTTTTATTAATACTTCAAGTATAGAAAGAAACATTTCACATTAATAATAATAACTTAAATTGATAATGACTTAAATATCTAAAAAAAAACGCGTCAAATGCCGTGCTAGTCATTACCCCTGACGCAAAAAAGGGGTGTTATATGTTTGACATGTTTGGCCTGTGACATCGTAGCGCCCAAACGGATAAACCGATTTTGATTTAGTTTTTTTATTAGATATGTGTCTTAATTGAGAGTGTTCATAGCTTTGATACATGAAAATCCGTTCAGCGTATGAGCTTTTTTCTAGATGATGACGCTATGAAATCAACTTACGCCTTACGCTATCTTTTTTCGCCTTGTGGCAACACTAACGATAACACTGTCAAAAATCAGCTGTGCCGGTTTTAATCTAAATATTAGGAAAATAGTCATTAAATCTTAGAAATATTATTAAATCTTAAGTGCAAAAGTGATAAATAACACCACTTAGTGTTATTTAATATTTGTGTGACCTATTTCGTGTGATTCGAAAATCGACAATAATCCGGTCTCGGTCGGCGCGGGAACTGGAGCTGTCAAACAAGAGAGAGACCTCTTGGTATATCATATCAGGATATATCCTGGACCTTTGGATGCTTCTGAACAAAAAACCTGGGGAGTATTGTTTTCGTAACCTTTATTAACCGTATGCATTAGGTACTGTTAAATAAACTCACTGCCACCCTCTTTAAATCACCAACATTAAATTCGATCAAAGTCGGTTACAAATTGTCAATTTTTTCGATTTTCCCGTCGTATTTATATACCTAACTTGTAATCTCGAGTTCTACTGTATTATTAAAGGTTAAACTAACAGTTTTAGTGTAGAAATAATGTTTATATATGTAAATAATACAAACTTCACATAAGAAAGAATACACTGTCTATACAGTACTTTTCATGGCAGGTCTTATAATTTTGATTGAATATTAACTATATAATCACTTTATCACTGACTTCCTAATATAAAATATCAATAAATATAAAATTTAAACAAAGAGATATTGTTAAACTTGTTAATAACCCATTGTCTTACTAGTATCAATTATCAGTCACATATAAACTGTATTGGCTAGCTTGAAAGTAAAGTACTCCTTCCTGGTTTGCAGAGACAATATCAGCCACAATGACTACCCGTAGAATGGATATTGAGGCCAAATTGAAGGCGGCTCTCCTGGAACTGAAAACTTGCAAGGACTCCAAAAAAGATTTGCTGCAAGAACTTCAGGATCATGAATCTGACATGGCAAAGATGTTGGAGAAGAACGCAGACCTCAAACACCAATTGGCCGAGTATGACATTGCTCTGGAAGACCTGAGAGACCAGCGTGACAGGCTTCTAGAAACAGTGGATGTACATGCACAAAACCAAGAACTATTCGAACGTACACTGACCTATATCCGGGATTTGGAGCAAGAGCTTTCATTTACAAAAGATAAACTAGAAGAAATGACGACATCTCCTGTATTGCAAAATAATACTAATCAAGACAACACTTTGGATCTATATACAGAGTTCATCGGCTCAGGTTCTACTAATGTCTCTATGAAGGGTTCCAATAAGATTAAAAAGTACATTAAGTATAAGAAAATCATTAGGAAAAATACGCATAAATTACAAAAAATTAACCATATCAAAAAAATAAATTTAAAGACTTGTAAGAAAAACATCGACTTAAGTAAAGAATTACAGCATTGCCTAGAGATGTTAGATCGCAGTAACAAAGAATTAATAGAATTTAAAGAAAAGGCTGAATTATTAAAACAAGAAATGTGCGTCTCAAAAGTTTTAATTGGGGTTCCTATCTGTGGTGTGCAGAGTGAATGCTACCAAGAGGATAGCAGCTCACCAAGTACAGCTAATACTGCAAGTTTACGTGCACAGACTGACTTGGTTAGGCAGGAAGTAGTGTCATCGTTACAGTGCACTGGTGCCTCCGAGGTGGACTCAGGCAGTCCTTTACAACTGCCGGAGCCTGCTAGAGAGACCATTGTGTTCAGCGATGAAATGGGAGTAGGTATGGGTAGCTTATTAGACAATAGATTGAACCAAAATGTTTATAACAATTGCTGCCCTAATTTATCAATTACAGATTTATGTAAAAAAATATGCAGCTTTCAGTATCACAAAAATTGTACTATTGTATTGCAGCTAGGTAATAGCACAAAGGTTAAAAAAGCTGATATTAATATTCTAATTAAACTTTTGTCAGACATTGCCAGCAGAGGCATTAGTAAAATAATAGTTTGTTCATTCCCGTATCTTAAAACAAGTAGTTGCTCTTATAATGAGCATGCTCATAAATTGAACTTGGCACTGTACAATTTGACGTGTCGCTTCAGCGACTTTTTGTATTTTGAAACCAACAAATTTATTAGTAAAGTAATATTGACAAAGGATACTTTGTATCTCAATAAGACTAATAAGTCGACCATTGCTAAGTTATTAGCATACAATATTTATGACCCTGTTTTACATATTGTAACAGATCACAAAGACGAGCCCCAACGTAGTGGTGTTACTATGCAGGGTAATTGTAGCGTAGTAGACTTAGTTAGTTTAAACTAATGTCTAAGACAATGGGGAGGCCTGACTCAATCAACATTTTTCATCAGAATATACAAGGTCTCTCCAGCAAAGCCTTAGAGTTAGAATTATTTCTCAATTATTATAAAGTTGACATAATGTGTATTACTGAACACTGGTTTGTGAAAGGTACTTTGTTACCAATATTAAAAAATTATACAATTGCCAGCACATTCATTAGACAAAAGGCAATTCGTGGTGGCTCACTAATATATGTAACTGAAAATTGTAACTTTAAAGAGCGTAAAGACATAGTAGCTTTGTCTGTGGAACGATGTGTTGAATTATCTTGTATAGAGCTGGGGCAACATATAGTCATCTGTGTATACAGACCTCCATCGGCTGATTATAAAATGTTTGAAACAATTATGGAAGAAGTAATGAGCAAAGTCTTCAACACCTCTAAATATTTAATAGTTTGTGGCGATTTCAATGTTAATTTAATTGAGCAGTCTCCGCTCAGCGACAAATTAAAAAATTTATTTCTAAGCTTCAATCTGAAGCATCTTTTTAATCAGCCAACAAGAATCACTAGCTCGTCAGCTACCTGCTTGGACAATGTGTTCTGCAACTGTGAACCCGAAAAAATTGCAATTTTTGATAAACTTGGCTCGGACCATCTGGGACAAAGTGTCACTTTTTCATGTAAATTATCCATCAAAGGCCAAGAACATTTTTACAGGCCCATTACCACCAAACGGGTTGAACAGTTTGTGGATATCATTGACAAGCAATTAATGAACCTAAGATTTTCTGAGGATCCTGATGACCTATGCAGTGCTTTATTTCAAATGTTAGATGCAGAGTTCAATGATATTTTTAAAATTAAAATGGTTAGAAAGGGTGCGAAGGTTCGTTTCGATGACTGGGCAACTCCTGGTATTTATAAAAGTAGAAACAATTTGTATAACTTGTACTCACAAAAAACCATTAATTTACATAATACTAAATTCATAAATCACTTAAAATTGTATTCAAAAACTTTTAAAGTTGTTTGTCAGACAGCAAAATCACTGCATCTAAGTAGAAAAATTAAGCAAGCCGATGACAAAATAAAATCAACATGGAAAGTCATTAATACAGAAACTGGAAAAATTAAGCAGAGGGACGGTAAAATTATGTTAAAAGTTAATAATAAATTAATCATAGATAATAATGATGTCGCTAACACATTTGTTGAGTACTTCTCACAAGTACCTATTATTACTACTCAGCCTTTAAACTCTTCCCCTAAGGATGCTTTTGTTTTACTATCGAAGTGTGTGAATGTATGTGACTCTATGTTTGAGTTCAGACACATAAATTCAATATCAATTATCAAAACTTTTAAAATGCTCAATCAAAAGAAAACCGAGGATCTGTGGGGTATGTCAACCAAAGTACTTAGTTATATTATTAATGCAATTAGCCCTCACTTAGCGTTTATTTTTAACAGATGCGTCGATGAAG
This sequence comes from Cabera pusaria, assembly GCA_954871355.1. Lineage (NCBI taxonomy): Eukaryota > Metazoa > Arthropoda > Insecta > Lepidoptera > Geometridae > Cabera > Cabera pusaria. Next base: position 33,860,368 of record OX940885.1, on the reverse strand, counting down.
GTGTCTTTCCTGATGTAATGAAAAAAAGTAAATTAATTCCCCTATACAAATCAGTGAACAAAAATGACCCTTCAAACTATAGACCAATCTCTATATTACCGGCGCTCAGTAAAGTTTTTGAAAAAGTTATATTAGACCAGCTTTTGGCACATTTTAATATTAATCATCTTTTAAATCACAAACAATATGGTTTCACTAAGGGGCGTTCTACTACTGATGCTGGAGTAGATCTTCTTAAACATATATTTGATGCCTGGGAGAAAGCACAAGATGCTATCGGCGTTTTCTGTGACTTATCTAAAGCGTTTGATTGCGTCTGTCACAAAACGCTAATTTGCAAATTAAAACACTACGGCGTTAACGGAAAAGCACTTGATCTGGTCTCATCCTACCTCAGTAATAGAATACAGATGGTTGAGGTCAATGGCGTCAGGTCATCTGGATCCCTCATAAAAATGGGAGTTCCGCAGGGATCGATCTTAGGACCATTTTTATTTCTAGTTTATATTAATGACTTGCCGTCTTTCGTGCAAAACTTATGTGACATTGTTTTGTTCGCGGATGATACATCCTTAATATTCAAAATAGATAGGATTGCGCCTGGATTTGACGATGTTAACAAATCAATCGCACAGGTTTTGAATTGGTTTACAACCAATAACTTATTACTGAACGCCAAAAAAACTAAATGTATTAAATTCTCGCTGCCAAATGTAAGAAAGGGTGTCATTAATAGCAGGATATTAATAAACGATGTACCGATAGAATTTGTTGAATCCGCTACATTCTTGGGCATCACCCTGGATTCAAAACTACAATGGGGTTCTCAAATATCGGCTCTGGCAGGTAGATTGAGCTCCGCTGCATACGCAGTACGTAAAATCAGAAACTTGACTGACGAATCCACTGCTAGATTGGTTTACTTTAGCTACTTCCATAGTATAATGTCCTATGGCATTTTATTGTGGGGGAAAGCCGCCGAAATCCAATCTATATTTGTTTTACAAAAAAGAGCTATTCGATCTATATATACCATGAAGTCGCGAGACTCACTTCGTGAAAAATTTAAGGAGATTAAAATTCTCACAGTGGCATGTCAATATATATATGAAAATATTATGTATGTACGCAAAAATTTGAATGAGTATGATAAGAGGTCCGATGTACATAATTTCAATACAAGACACAAAAATAGATTAATTCTACCTCAATTCAGGTTGTGGAAAGTTAGTGGTTCTTTTCTGGGGAACTGTATACGATTTTATAATAAACTTCCTAAAGATATTGATCAACTGTCTATAAGCAGATTTAAAACCTTTGTAAAATCCAATTTAATGAAGAAATCGTACTATACAATAAATGACTATATGAATGACAAAAATGCTTGGCCTGAATGCCCCAAGCTCCAAGATATAATATAAATTGTATGATAATAGAATTACTTATTGTACATTAAACATTTATTTAATATGAATTAAAAAAAATGAATTAAAATAAGTGACAAGCCCCATAGAGTTTCTTGGTGTTTCTTCTCTGATGGGAGTACTTCCGAAACACCAGTAGATTCAACAGTCAATCAGTTTTCATCTTTTGTTTGCAGATCTAGGGTTGCCTGTTACGACGGTATTATGCGGCTGATAGTCGGACAATCAGTTCCATTCGGAACATGATTTGTACTGCAATTAGTCTGCGTTTTATTTATCTATTATGTTTCATTATTTCACAATTTTTTGGATAAAAATTATCTGAAGTACTGAAACATGCACTGGGTTGCGGGTGCACGTAATGGTACGGTTGGCAACCCTACATTAATAAGGGGAATTAAACATGTGTTTTAAGTGTGACGTTCGACGTCTAGATGAAAGCTGAATGGCTCAATACCTTTGTTTTTTTTTTGTAAATTCAAAGCGTTATGTTTCTGTTATATCTATATTTTTTGTTGAATATGATCTATTTAATGTTATTTGACGTGTGTAAGTGCTAATTTTTAATTTACCCATATACTGAATAAATGCTTTGACTTTGACTTTGACTTTGACTACGTAGTTTTGATCAATTCAATATTCGTATACTCTTACTTCAACGATATTGTTAACATGTGTTTTCTACAAGCCTGGAAGAACTTGACAACGATGACCTAATGCTGGGACATCTCCTGGAATCTGCAGAATGCTCATATAACTAACAGTAGATATGTCGAGTTTGGGCTTATCGGAATGGTCTCAATTAACAGATTATGAATAAATCGGTCGGAGATGGTTTCGTATATTTTGAATTAATATAAATATAATTTTCAGTATTAATTTTGGAGTGTTTATCTCTATCTTTATCTCTAGAAATACTTATCGGATTTCCAACATGAGGGTGATAGCTGGCCAGTTGGACACTAAGTAGTACTTACTAGCAAAATCTTATTCACAAGCGGCAATAGCCCAATGGCTAAGTCATTGGCCTGGCGATCGAGAGGTCGTGAGTTCGATACCCACCCATTGCTCTATTGATGTGAACCCACTCTAGACTTAAGAATATTTTAGCTTAGTTGGAGAGGTTAACAAGACTACTAGTAATGTACTACTTATATTGCTAGTAAGTATTAAAAATAAATCTTCTTTTCTCAGCTAGCCAAGTTAAGAGAAAATTTTCTTTATATTGCTAGTAGCTTTACTTCACCAGGGAATCTTAAATCAAATGTAGTAGGTCGGTTCACGTTCGAAACTCAATTTCCTATCTGTATCCGTATCAGGGCACTTCAGCGTATAACAGCATGGTCGAGAAAGCACCGGATATCCGGCGTCCTGGTAGCCGCGAATGAAACGAGTCACGCACCAAACACGTCCACAGTAAACAATGTTACGTTACTATTCACATGTTTCAAACAATGTTACGTACGTTGGGATTCATATATTTCAGTTACATCGCCATCAAGGCACAAAAAAGTATTAAACTTAACTTAAAAAGAAAGTATTAAACTGAGCTTAATTTAAAAATTAACTAATAGTAAACTTTACTAAGGGCCAGTTTCACCGGTTCCTGATTACTCTATTAAGAACTTATATCACCCAAAAAGTACACAGTTTACCTACATATCATGGAAAGCGTTCTATGACAATGACGCGAGTTCCATGATTTTTGTTCACCAATAATAACCGGCCAAGTGCTTGTCGGGCCACGCGCAATGTAGGGTTCCATAGTAGCCCGTTATTCAATGCAAGTCTTTGCCCGTTATAAACAAGCAACTAGGTACTTCGTCTTTGTCACTTTAAAGCATTTATTCTAAGTATTTTGTATTTGATATTAGCAACCCTTAAGTCATTTTAAAATACCTATTCAACGATATCCCAAACAATGGGGTCGATAATGAAAAAAAAAAAATCATCCCCACTTCTCATATAGAGGAGCTACCCTAAAAAAAATATTTTTCATAATTTTATTTCAACACTTTGTCGGCGTAATATATATACATACCCCCACAAAATAACAGTTTTCTAGTATTAACGGTCTCTTAGCAAAACCTTGGACAGACAGACAGACAGACAGACGGACATGACGAAACTATAAGGGTTCCTTGTCAGGACTACGGAACCCTAAAAAAGTGCACAACGAGCCTAAAGAAGTTTCACTTAAAAAACATGCAACTCTCCCAACCCATCTTCCATACTGGCTGACACCAAACAAGAAATATCTTAATACCATCACTACACAGTAGTTTATTTTTTTATTTTATTCACAGATGCTGATGGCGAGGCGGGTGGAAATGGTGCAGGTGATGGGGAAGAGGATACCGATGAAGACGTCGGGTCTGGCTGCATCAAGTACTGCGACATGGTCTGCCCGAAGCCATTACAAGGAATATGCCATACCAACCGATTCAAGAACTTAAATGTGAGTATTTATTGATTTTGCAAAATGAACTGTATGCCTATCGAAATGGAGTTGTCTTTCTTCACGCAAAAGGAGCGGACTCACCTAGTTGCGGAAAATAACCCGCGCACCGAGTAGAGTTGTCAATGTCTATAAAGTGTGAACTTGTGAAGATACCTCTTTTTACGGCTTATCTACAATGCCCGGCAATGCGCAAAATGATTCCGAGTCAGTACAAAAGTGTGCAAGTATTTTTTACTATTTATGACTTTTATTATGAGATAATTATATAAAAAACTCATCAAACAGTGAAAGCAGTTAAGTATCGCAAATAAATTGACACATATACAATGCGAAAATGTTGGTCTGTAATGTAGTTTTGTTTTTGTTTTTCATGTGTTCGATGAATGGAAAGTCGACTGAACTATTCTTCGAATGGAATTTACTGCTAAACAACCTTTTTGCCAAACGCTGCTTCGACTGAACGATTCATCGAATATTGTTTAACCGATGCAGAGCTCTTTCGAATGAATTTTACTAAGTACATATTTAAAAATTTTAAAAAATATGTTGGGAAAAAAATTCAGTAGTTTGTCAGTAGATCGTCAAACTTATCTTAACCAAAAAACAATAATATATAAATGATTTTTCAAAATAAATAAAACCGACTTCATAACCACAAACAGGCACTCAAAATAAATTACTTAATATAATTATTATAAGCGCTACCCACTTATCTATTTGAAGTCGGTGCCAGCCAAGTCTATATAATAGTAGATAGATACTACCTACATGTATCTACCTACTTACTACTACTACATACATAGTATCTATCTACTATCCAATAGACTTGGCTGGCACCGACTTCAAATAGATAAGTGGGTAGCGCTTATAATAATTATATTAGCTTTTGAGTGCCTGTTTGTGGTTATGAAGTCCGTGTAATTTTTTTTTAAATAATTTGTTTTACTCTTTTTAGTGCAAAATAAGTTTTTATTAAACTGCATGCATCCATAAAATTTCGTGTCTGGGCCGTTATACACTGATGGATATATACTTTGTGAAAATTGCAAGTATGTATTATGGTTAAGAAGATACAGATCTGTAAAGTGCGCACATATAGACACACGGCCGGATGGACTGACGGACGGACGAACGGACAACAAAGTCTCCGAAAGTTTTCATTTGGTACCCATCATTTGGGTTCGAAACCGTAAAAAATTGACTTTAAATGCCGCGCTAGTAAAAATATTCACTAGTCATAATGATGTCATCAATGTAAAGGACAATGTTCAAAATGGCCCTGTGCAATAAACGTTATAAGAGTTGGCACTTTCCTACATTGTTAATACCCGAATTATGAAAGCACTACGTAGCCAATCTAACAACGGAAAGTATTATTTACGTAGTAACTATTATATAATCTGTGTTATTATACTTATAAATTTTTTTTGCAGTGTTCGTTGGTACAAAGTACGTTCATAATTCTGAGTTATTTAATTATGTATGCAGTGTCCCGGGACTGATATGGCCACCATTTTCGCCAAACGTCATGCCATGCCAAAAAATACTAACCAACTTTGAACCCTAACAAGACTTTGCCCGGTAGAACATTCCTGTGAAGACAAATTAATTCTGAGTGAGATAGAAACAAAGGTGAGGACTTTTGTTTCTATCTCGCTCACAGTTACCGTGAGAATATCTGTCAAAAACCAAAATCAACGTGAAGAAAGACGTAAAAACATTATTCAAGGTCATATTTTTTAGTCTTCAAAAGTATATGCAATAGCAACCTCCATTGTGTATAGTCTTCTTGGGACTCTTCTTCTAAAACCAGTACATTCTCCTATGTTTGAGGTATTTATCTCCATATATCTGGAGATACTAATCAGATCTCAATGAAATTAAAATGGGACCACCTCGGAAACGTACCCTACCTATTAAAAAATAATTATTTGAATCCGTTCACAATTGACGGAGTCATCGCGTAACATACACACACAAAAAAAAACATACAGATGAATTGAGAACCTCCGCCTTTTTTGTGAAGTCGGTTAAAAACCTAAAATGAACGTTTATATTACACATCAAATTCTAGGGCAAAGTCACATAGGTCTCATAGGTTAGGTTAGGATACTTGTGCCAGAACCGAATCGGCCCGTGTTTACTGGTCTAATGCACATTGACTTGTTTCCTCACAATATATTCAGTTCAGTAGGACAGGATAAAGTCTGCGCCTCATATTGTTGTTGTAAGTAAAACTCATTGGAAATAGCAGTCCAGCGATTCAAAAAAAGTCGATGTCTTGTTCAGTCGAAGCAGCGTTTGGCAACAGAAGGTTATTTCGCACTAAATTCCATTCGAACAATCGTTCAGTCGACTTTCAATCGTCGAACACATTTCCTTCTTTTTGCGTACATTATTATGAACTACAATTCGTAGTTCATGTATTATTTCGTATGTTTTTTCTTTCTTTCATCGCTGTCAGGTTCTCGTGATTGTGACAGCTTTACATGTCCTTTATTATTACGGCTCGGTAATTTCCCCGTGGATTAGCGGCTGATTTTAGGGCCTTGAATATCAAACGAGCAAATTCAAAACCCTTACAATGTCAATGTCATAAACACGTCTGTCTGAGAAGTAATATGTATGAATATTTTATGCTACCCAAAAATGGCAATATACATACCATATATAAAATCACGTCTTTTTCCCGTTGGGGTAGGCAGATACTACTTCATTCCACATGCAAAATCTAAACGAAAAATCAAATAAAAACCTAAAATTAAAATGTCAAGAAAGCAAATATCAAATATCCTTAATCTTAAATCATTATCATCATCATCATTACCATTTGCACTTTAAGTCTGACCACTACATGGAATTATTCTTCTTCCTTTCATTAAACAAGACTCATCCCTGTTCTGAGTTACTCCTGGCTTGGTCTGTTTGAATACTTTTGTGTATATTTTCGACAAAATACCTATGGCGACATAAAACCTTTCTGATGATTGTAATAATTTTTTTTTAAATATCTTATAGGCTAGCGTTTTGACCACTATCTCACCTGTTGGTAAGTGATGATGCGGTCGAAGATGGTAAGCACGCTAGGCCTAGAATGGGAACTGGCTCTCAAGGATAGCTGCCGGAATACATTAGATGTTTGGTGACAGATTTTCTAACTTGAGGGTGGTAGCTGACCAGGTGGACACTAGATAGTGTCCTACCACCATGCGGGGGTTGTTGGTTTCTTAACGATGTTTTCCTTCACCGGAGGGCCACTGTGAGAAGCGCACATAATTTTTTCGATGGAAAAATCCATTGGTGCACGGTGGTTTAAACTCGGTACAACGGCATCAAAGCCGACCGTTCTCTTGATTACGCCACCGGGCCCTCAAATGTAATCGGGCAACACAGACTTGAGCATGAGATCCAATTCCTTGGCAGTGCCTATGATAGGATGGCCACGGCGGTCAAATGTATAATAATTTGACAATTCACCAGGGGACAACTCACCAGGGGGCGCTGCAGTAATCATTTGTTGGTGCAAATCGATGTTGCCTTTTTTCTTCAAAATGACTAGTCCGCTTTAGATGCAGTTTTCAGTTATGGGTTCGTGTTTGATCACCAGGGGACGCTGCAGTGTTAAATCCGCCGCGCCATGCTTTCTCAACAAATCTCACTGCAGACTTCAGATTACGCTTACATCCCAAGGGCCATTTTCACCGGTTCCTGATAGCCCTATTAAGCACTTATCAGACAGACTTTTTGATGCTTTTATGCGGCGTCGTATGTCAGATAACTATTTATCACATTGTCAGGAACCGGTGAAAATGGCCTTAAATCTATGAACCCTTCTCCTCACGCGGTTCTTGTTAGCCCTATTAGGAACTTATCTGACTGATTATTGACTCTTTTATGCGGCGTTATATGTCAGATAACTATGTATCACTTTATCAGGAACCGGTGAAAATGGCCTTAAATCTGTGAATCTTACTATTCACGCGGTTCCTGTTAGCCCTATTAGAAACTTATCTGGAAGATTTTTGACGCTTTTATGGTGCGTCGTATTTCAAATAGTTATCTGTCACTTTACTATGCACCAGTGTAAATGGCCCTGAGTATAAATAAGACACAACCGTTGGATATTTAATTTATTTTGTTCATAATATTGTTACATTGCGTCGTCGAGTCGCGATGTTTCGCCAAGCTTCTCGAACAAAAATAGTGTGGGAAACAATAGAGTAATTAGGGGCTATAAACACCCGACCCGACCGTCATAAAAGTAACCTTCCTGGAATCCCAACCCTAGTCAATGTACCTCGTTTTGTAGTTAAGATTGAACCTTATTCTTTAGTCGTTAGAGATAAAATTAGCATGTATGGTAAAGTTGTTTACATCAGATGTTCCGCCCCTTTTGTTTTTGATTTATTGCTTGTTTGTCTGTTATTTTTATTCTTTATAGATCGAGGATTTTCTAGAATAATTATTGTGTCCTATATAAAACGTCGCACCGCGGCGTTGAGTCAGTCATTTCTTTGGAAGCAACAGTGTAACTATCTAAGCGCGGATAGCGACCAAGTGATCGTTAAGTGTTATCAGTGAACTCGTGTTGTGAACTGTGAACAGTGAAATCAGTGATTGTGAACTAACGACCTCAGTGTGTGTTAACGGAATTTTGATAATTGTGCAAGACGATTTGGACAACTACTGTGAACATTGTGTAACCTAGTGTTCAGTGGAAATAAACGTTCATCTCATCGGATTGGCATTTTAATACCACCCCGCACGTAACAATATGCTGAAAGTGACAATTTGGAGCAAAATCAGGCAAAAAATCTCTCAAAATCTTAATACAAAAAAGAGTAAATTCATGTGAACGCTACATTCCATACCCTCGTTCGCGTAGTAATGTACGTAAGGAGAAGAGAACATGCTCAAAATTAAATTCGCACAAAGGCTAGAGATATTCGCAATTTTCTGGATTATAAATAAATACAGAACAATGTCAATGTTCTGTTCTTTTGATCACGGAAATATAATTGTGTTTCGGGGTTTTAGAAATGGTGCAGAAAATAAACAACCTTTTAAACAACTCTTGACATTTTTAGCTTATTCAAGTTCTATTTTAATATTTTCAACCAACTACCAAAAAGCTAAACTGCTGGCTTAAAAAATCTGGAAATATTCGTGATAATAGCGCATTTCATGATCTTTAAAGAAAAAATTATAGCGGTTAAGATAACTTTATTAGTTTAGCAGTAATAGTCGTTGAACTTGGGTGTTGGATAATTTTGTACCAAATACAAAATCCTTAGAATAAATCCTTTAAAGTGACAAAGACGGAGTACCTAGTTGCTTGTTTATAACGGGTAAAAACTTGCATTGAATAACAGGCTACTACGGAACCCTACACAGAGCGTGGCCCGACAATTAGCAATTTAGCTGTTAGAGGGGGGGAGACGCCCTACTAGAACAAAAATTTTCACTTTAAAGTTTAATATTTCGTAAATGGAGCACTCAATCGAAAAATGGTATTAGCAACCCTTAAGTCATTTAAAAGACCTATTCAACGATACCCCACACGATGGGGTAGACGTAAAAAAAAATATTGTTCACAATTTTATTTCAGTACTTTGTCGGCGTAATATATATACATACCCCCACAAAATTACAGCTTTCTAGTATAAATGGTATCTTAGCAAAACCTTGGACAGACAGACAGACGGACATGACAAAACAATAAGGGTTCCTTGTCAAGACTACGGAACCCTAAAAAAAATAGGATAGGATGATGCCCCGTCCTTTCCAATCCAGCGATTTGAAGAAATCCTCAAGAGTGTTAGTGAACAATTTGGGGGAAATAACGTCCCCTTGTCTCTCAATCTTCTATGTAAGGGGATAGGTTCAGTCTGATGATTTTGTGCTTAGAAGGTATTATCTAGAACTATCTCAACACTTGGACGTATCTCCAATCAACTTGGCACCTGACACCGCCGCATATGCCTAGCGTGTTCACCATCTTTGACTACATAATCGTTCTTCATCAGTCGAGATAGTGGTTAAAAGCTAGCATATCAGACATAAAAAAACAGACGCTTCATTGGCGTTGTTCGTCATAAAATTAATATTATTCTAAGCAGCCGGCGTATATTGAATATCATAATTTAACATAATTGCCTACAATTTACAAAAGTTCCGGTGGCATTATTAACAGACCTTGTTTAAAACTATTTCTGGATATATTTGGCAGTTAATTATTGTTGTGTTACATAACTAAAATTGATTTCAGACAATTATAAGTTTAATAGGTCAAATTATTTGTTTAGTAGTTAATACTGTTACTGTGTTACTTAATTGTACTATTGAACTTCTTTTGAGCTTTTTGGATGGGTAAAAAATGTTAAACTCGCGTTAGGACCTCGCGTCGATCACGTGACCAGATCGAAAATTCGTGAGCACCGCGTTGTTTTTAGGGTTCCGTACCTCAAAGGGTAAAAAAAGGAACCCTTATAAGATCACTTTCTTGTCCGTCTGTCTGTCTGTCTGTCTGTCCGTCTGTCTGTCCGTCTGTCTGTCCATCTGTCTGTCCATCTCTCTGTCCGTCTGTCTGTCCGTCTGTCCGTGTGTCACCACTGATTTTCTCAAGAACGGGTGGACCTAGCAAGTTGAAATTTATACCTAATACTGAGGTCTATAGTCCCTATTGAGTGTATAATAAACAGGCCAAGTGCAAGTCGGACTCGCACACGTAGGGTTCCGATTGAAAAAAATTTGCCGGAGAAATTAAGTATCTACATAGTTTTAACATCGATATATATAAATACCGTGTCAATTCTAAACATGCTTATTTACTACAACGCCATCTAACGAATGTCGAACGAACTTCTAACACCCACCATGTGAACGTTAACTCAAAGGTCAGTAACCTTTTTGATTGTTACCATCGTTCATAGATGGCGCTATAGTAAAAACACGTTTTTTGTATGGGGACCCCCTTTAATTTTGAACTTTGTTCTGTTTTTAGTATTTGTTGTTATAGCGGCAACAGAAATGCATCACCTGTGAAAATTTCAACCGTCTAACTATCATGGTTCTTGAGATACAGCCTGATGACAGACGAACAGACAGACAGACAGACATACAGACAGACAGACGGACAGCGGAGTCTCAGTAATAGGGTTCCGTTGGTACCCTTTGGGTTCGGAACCCTAAAAATGAAGGACTTGAGTCAACACAATAAAAAGATATGGGCAAATTTAGATTTTCGCGAAAACTTGTTAGTACCAAAATGTACCTTAATTTTCAACTTTTTTTATTTTTTCCCTTTACTTGTGCTCTAAGACCTTACTTATAACCAAAATTGACAATTCTAGGTAAACCGAAGGTACCCTATAGGTTTTGGGTCGAAAACCTATAGGGTACTTCTCGTTGACCTACAATCATGAAATTTGGCAAGAAGCAAGGTCTTATAGCACAAATTAAGGAAAAATTACAAAAAATAAAAAAAGTTGAAAATTAAAGGGGGTCAGTGTCTCAGTAATAGGGTTCCGTTGGTACCCTTTGGTTTGGAACTCTAAAAATGAATTACCAACTGATTGAAGGATAATTAAGATAGTTTAAAAACTAAAACAGACGACTTTTCATGCCCTGCGAGTCAGTTTCAGTAGCAAGTTTGAGACGTTAATCGTCATATCTCTGCAGATACTTATATCAAATCTCAATTAAATTACAATGGGACTACTTTGCCAATGTATCCTACCGATTAAAAAAAGAAACATTCGAATCGGTTCACAAATGACGGAGTAATGGCGTATCATACATATACAAAAATATAACTGGCCAAGTGCGAGTCAGACTTTGTCTCGCACACGGAGGGTTCCGAACCTGAGTATAATAATATAAAAGTATAATATTATTTTATATTACCGTGTCAATACCAAACATGCTTATTAACAACAACGCCATCTAACGAATATCTAACAAACTTCTAACACCTAAATGAACGTTAACACAAAGGTAGGTAATTAATATTATTTATTAATAAGTAAAACAATCGTTCATAGATGGCGCTATAGTAAAAACACGTTTTTTGTATGGGGACCTCTTTAATTTGTATCTTTGTTCTGTTTTAAGTATTTGTTGTTATAGCGGCAACAGAAATACATCATCTGTGAAAATTTCAACCGTCTTAGTATTACGGTTCATGAGATACAGCCTGGTGACAGACGGACGGACAGACAGACAGACAGACAGAAGAACAGCGGTGTCTCAGTAATAAGGTTCCGTTGGTACCCTTTGGGTTCGGAACCCTAAAAATGAATTACCAACTGATTGAAGGATAAATAAGCTAGTTTAAAAACTACAACAGCCGACTTTTCATGCCCTGCGAGTCAGTTTCAGTAGCAAGTTTGAGACGTTATTCGTTATATCTCTGGAGATACTTATATCCAATCTCAATGAAATTACAATGGGATCTGATTAAAAAATAATTATTCGAATCGGTTCACAATTGACGGAGTAATCGCGTAACATACATATACAAAAAAAAACACACGAATTGAGAACCTCCTCCGTTTTAAAAGTAGGTTGAAAAAATAGCTTTTCCTCTTATAACAGACAAAAACCCAGAATAAAAAAGCCTTACACAAGTCGTAGCATAATTTCTTTATCCTCACTGTAATGTGTAAGCGTATTACCATTCTCCACCTATAGGATTTATAAAAACAGGCGAACATTTGAGTCGCTCACGGAATTCATCGGTATCATGAAATATTCATAGAATCAAAAAGTTTATCGGTACAAATACATTTTCTGAGCAAATTTTGCCAGCGTGCGGTCTTTGGTTGCCGCACCTTGCGGAAATCTCGTTTGTTTACTTACGAGCCAGGCTTATGAGTGAGCGTTTCGGGCGTCACTTCATCATCAACTTTTGTTATTTTTAACCGACTTCAAAAAAAGGAGGTGGTTTCTCAATTCGACCGTATATATATATATATATATGTATATATATATATTTTATGTTTGTTCGCGGATAACTTCGTCGTTTATGAACCGATTTTGATTATTCTTTTTTTGTTCGAAAGGAGATTTTCCAAGTGTGGTACCATGGTAATTTTATCGAGGTCTGATAAGTATTTCCAGAGATATTGAGATAAATACCTCAAAATTGGTACTGAAAATGAATAGCGCGGCATTGAAGTCGGTTCTTTTTTAGTTTTTAAACGATATCTAATACTATAAGAACATACTGACTGACTGACTGACTCACTGACAGACATCGCACAGCCTAAACCGCTGGTCGTAGAGACTTGAAATTTGGAGGGTATATTTGTCTTAGTACGTAAGGGTGTACTAAGAAAGGATTTTGCAAAATTCACCCCTTAAAGGGATGAAATGGGGGTTCAAAGTTTGTATGGAAAAACAAGATAAGATAGTCTTTTCTATCCGAAACTTCACATAAGTGCTTCAGTAAAAAAATAAGTTAATACGTGTATCAGGTTTTTTTGAAATTCCACCCCTAAGAGAGTGCAATGGGCTAATAACAAAGTGTGAAAATCAATATTGTTTCGGATTGCGTTGAAATTTGGCATGCAGATAGTTATTACAACGTTAGTTAGCTCTAACAAAGAATTTTCCAAAATTCACCCCTGAAGGGGATGAAACGGCGGTTCAAAGTTTGTATGGAAAAACAAGATTAGATAGTATTTTCTATTCGAAACTTCATACAAGTGCTCCAATAAAAAAATATGTAAATACGTGTTTCATGTTTTTTTGAAATTCCACCCCTAAGAGGGTGCAATGGAGTAATAACAAAGTGTGAAAATCAATATTGTTTCGGATTGCGTTGAAATTTGGCATACAGATAGTTATTACAACGATAGTTAGCTCTAATAAAGAATTTTCCAAAATTCACCCCTGAAGGGGATGAAACGGGGGTTCAAAGTTTGTATGGAAAAACAAGATTAGATAGTCTTTTATATTCGAAACTTAACACAAGTACTTAAGTAAGTAAATACAAGTTTCAGGCTCTTTCGAAATTCCAGCCCTAAAAGGGTAAAGTGGAGTAACAAAGTCTGAAATCAATATTGTTTCGGATTGCGCTGAAATTTGGCATGCAGATAGTTATTTTGACTTAGGTATCCGCTAAGAAAGAATTTTTCAAAATATACTCTTTAAGGGGATGAAGCGGGGGTTCAAAGTTTGGATAGTAGTTTTATTCGACATTTCACACAAGTACTTCTGTAAATAAATAAGTAAATACGAGTTTCAGACTTTTTCAAAATGCCACCTTAAGAGGATAAACTGGGGTAACAAAGTCTAAAAATCAATATTGTTTCGGAGTGCGCTGAAATTTAGAATGCAGATAGTTATTATGACGTAGGTATCCATTTTTAACCGACTTCAAAAAAAGGAGGAGGTTTCTCAATTCGACCGTTTTTTTTTTTTTTTTTTTTTTTTTTTTTTATGTTTGTTCGGGGATAACTTCGTCATTTATGCACCGATTTTGATTATTCTTTTTTTGTTCGAAAGGAGATATCCCAAGTGTAGTACCATGGAAATTTTATCGAGGTCTGATAAGTATCTCCAGAGATATTGAGATAAACATCTCAAAATTGGTACTGAAAATGAACATTGAAGTCTGTTCTTTTTTAGTTTTTAAACGATATTATTCAATTTCAATTCATTTATTCGCAGACACATATATATATATATCGATATATAGATATATCCATATTATTAGAGATGCACAAATAAATATTAGTAGGATCCGCTCAGAAAGAATTTTCTAAAAATTCCTCCCGGATACTGAACGGAGATTCAAAGTTTGTATGGCGAAACAAGATGGGATAAAGTAGGTACGTGTTGTAGGATTTAGGATTAGGATTTATCGAAATGGGGTAGGTAACAAAGTCTGTAAATTTAGGTTTTTCGGGTTTTATAAATATGAATCCCGAATTGCCTTAGTCACGCGATAACATGGAAACGGGTGAAGCGATTTGGCGAATTCTTTTTTGATGTGTTTAATGATAGAATCGTTTTTACAAAAGAAAAGTTTTAAGTAAATAAAAGAAGGTTTTAACGCAGGCGTAGCCGCGGGGCACTTCTAGTTATCACATATATTTCCAACCGACATCCAAAAAGAAGGAGGTTCTTTATTCGTCTCTATGTTTTTTATTGTGTATGTTACCCGATTACTCCGTCAATTGTGAACCGATTCGTATGATTATTTTTTTAATCGGTGGGGTACATTTTCGAAATCGTCCCATTGCAATTTTATCGAGATCTGATAAGTATCTCAAGAGATATGACGACAAACGTCTCAAACTTGGTACTGAAACTGACTCGCGTGGCATGGAAGTCGGTTGTTTTACTTTTTAAACTATAATATCTTATCTTATATTTTTTTTTGCTCTTATAACGTGTTTAGTCTCATTGCTGATGCGGTGTTGATAATTATGGTGCTAAATTTCAACTTTTGCCTACCTATCATTGAGATATTAAATATCGGACAATAATAGAGATATTGCATTGTTATTTGATTATTAAATGTGTCGTATGATTCAAGTCAAAGGTGCAATGGGTGGAGATTGAACTCATGACCTCGCGATCGCCAGGCAGCGCTTTAACCATTAGGTTTTTGCCACTTAAATACTTACATACACTAAATACAAACTATACACTAGTAGACGAGAAATGTTCTGTGAGAATCGTAGACCTCGCGTGCCCGTATAACAATTGAAACTCGTCCATATACAACACTACAGCCAACTTCTCCACTCTACTCCCCCTTCTTTTTAGGGTTCCATAGCCGAATGGCAAAAAACGGAACCCTTATAGATTCGCCATGTCTGTCTGTCCGTCCGTCCGTATGTCACAGCCATTTTATTCCGAAACTATTAAGACTACACAGTTGAAAATTGGTAGGTGGGTGTATTCTGTAAACCGATTAACGAATTTTTATACAAAAATAAAAGAAATAAATGTTTAAGGGGGGTTTTCCATACATAAAACTAAAAACAAAAAAAATTCATAGACACTATACGTGCGAAGTGTCTATAGATAGGTCTTTAAAAATTACATTGAGGTTTCTTAAACAATTTTTTCGCAAAGTCAATCATTTGTAAGATAGAGACTTCTAAAGTGGTAAAATGTATGCCCCCCCACCCCTCGTAATTTTAAAGTAATGGTACGGACACACCGCGGCGTCCTGCGATCTGCGGGCGCGATCTCAGTACTTTTCAATTGTTTTCTGATCGCGTTTGTCACAGCCATTTTATTCCGAAACTGTTAAGACTACAGAATTGAAACTTGGTAGGTAGATGTATTCTGTGAACCGCTTTTCGATTTTTGTACAAAAATAAAAAATATAAAAGTTTAAGGGCGGGCATCCCATACATGAAACTTGAACAAAAAAATTTTTTTTCTTCAAACGTATACGTGTGGGGTCTATGAATAGGTCTTCAAAAATGACGTTGAGGTTCCTAAAATCATTTTTTCTCAAAGTCAATCATTTGAAAGATAGGCGCGTCTAAAGTGGTAAAATGTGCGCCCCCCCCCCCCTCTAACTTTTAAAGTATGGGAGTGAAAAATCTAAAAAAAATATATGCTGTAGATCTCAATAAAAACTAACATCGAAAATTGGTTTTAACCAGATACAGTCAGCAGTTTTAGAGATATAGCGACCGCAAGTATAACTTTGTTTTTCAAAAACAAAGTTATTTTTGTAGTTGCGAAAAATCATAGTTATAGAATACTCTACTGTGTTACGGAACCCTACGAGTGTGAGTCCGACTTGCACTTGGCCAGTTTTTTTTAGCTACATTTTGTGTAGAATGTAGTTTTTAGTGTGCCCTTCCAATTTGACTGAAATCCGTAGATAAATAACGCTACAGCAAACGTTTCACCTATTTCTCCTATTTCCCTCCAATAAAAAAAAACGCGATAGATAAAGCAACTCGTGTGCCAATTTTTGTCAAAATTGGTTGAAAAATGCTACCTGAAGAAGCAACTGAGAACAGACAGACAGACAGACAGACAAACATCCGGACAAAAGCATTTTTGGCCTACTTGAAACTAAGACTTTATAAACGAACGCTTTGCTCGCTCGCCCTATCTATCTCGTTCAAACTATGAGCTGTTGAAATTATTATCCTAAATTTGACAAAGTTATTGTATATTGAACTTTATGGGATCACCTCAATATTAAATCTATATCACCCATAATGGCATCTCAAGGAGGATTAGATTACGTAGGCGGCCGACTGTAAAATGAACCGATGAACAATTACCTACTTGTGATTTGCGCAATCCTACATAATTTAAAATGAAAAGTTACGGAGAGAGAAGAAGTGTAGTGATATCAGATTTTATCCCATTAAAATCAAGTTTATTTTCTTGCCAGCCAGTTAAACTTATAACTACTCTATTTTTTGCGTCGGTTGTTAAAAAGTTAGACAATATCAAACGAAACGTTGATATCTTCGTTATGTTAAAATTATTTTTGCAAATTGAGAAGGATCAATGGTGTAGTGGAAGATTGGTCGGCTTTGACGCCCGAGGTACCGAGTTCAATTCCCGCCGTGCACCAATAGATTTTTCTACCGAAAAGTTTATGTGCACTTTTCACAGTGCCCTTCAATCTTCGTTGAATGGAAAAACATCGTTAAGAAAACCCCAACCTCCACATGTTTGTAGGACGCTATCTAGTGTCCGCCTGGCCAGCTACTACCCTCAACTTATAAAATCTGTCGCCAAACATCTTATGTGTTCCGGCAGATATCCTTAGTTCTCATTCTCGGCTTAGCGTGCTACCATCCTCGACCGCATCATCACATACCAACAGGTAGCATATAAGTGGTCAAAACGCTAGCCTACATGATATATATAAAAAATCCTTCTGCAATCGTTCGTAAACACATTATATCAACAAATATCACTTGCAAAGCCCTCGACGCAGAAGTATCCAAACTCTTGGAATCGAACTTCGTGTGAAATGGAGGCTTCCTATACAGATTGCCTTCAGTCGAAACTTAATCAATTAAGTGCTATAATAATACGCACAAAGAAGACATGCTAATCTCTTAACTTCGAAAAACGACGGGATAAGGTAAATGTTTGGATAACTGAGCTATAATACGATCCAGGAAAATCAAGATCAGCGGGATTATTCTCAATCATTCGAAAGCAAATTTGGATTCGAAAACTGCCTTTACTTCGACTTGAATCTTTGCAATTCACTATGCTTCGGGTATCGGTTACTTTTGAAATTTAAATTCGACAAAATCAGTGATTCTAATTGGAAGAGTTTTCGCGACAAAATAGCTCACGGATTTATCACCATCTAAAGTCATTAAAACCGGCTAAGTCGGGTTGGACTCGCCCACCGAGGCTTCCGTACCAACGTTGGTTAGTTCCAATTAAGCTAGACCTCTAAATTGTATCAGCGCTCATATAACGCAGAGGCCTATCTTAATTGGTGAAACTATGTATGTATGGGGACACCCTTTAATTTTCAACTTTTATTATTTTTGGAATTTTTCCTTTATGTGTGCTGTAAGACCTTGCTTTTTGCCAAATTTCATGATTCCAGATCAACGGGAAGTACCAAAAAATTGTTATAGAAACCTCAATGTCATTTTCAAATACCTATCTATAGACACCTCGCACCGCACGTATAGGTTTGAAGAATTTTTTTTTTAAATTTCAGTTCTAAGTCTGGGGAGACTCCGCTTAATGTTTTATTTTTCTATTTTTGTGTGAAAATCGTAAAGTGGTTCACAGAATACACCTACCTACCAAGTTTCACTTGCGTAGTCCCAATAGTTTCGGAATATAGTGGCTGTGACATACGGACGGACAGACAGACGGACATACAGACAGACATGACGAATGTATAAGGGTTCCGTTTTTTGCTATTCGGCTACGGAACCCTAAAAAGCACACGAATCATTTCCATTTTAGTAAAAAAATCAGCCGCAAAAGCGACAAGCTCAATTAATTTCTAAAGCAAAGATAAAAACATGAAAACCCAACGGAAAATACACCGACGGTACACAAACTGTTGAACGGGCTTGGGCTGTTTTCAAACGTTATTTATACCTAATAGATTCAATGTTACCGGCAAATATTTACCTTGCGAAGGACGAACACAACATTTTTTATTTTTTATACCGCCCTCAAAAATCTCGACAAGAGGGTATTAGAAAAATATCTACACGAATATTAGAAACGGGTTAAAATTTAATTTGCCTCCTTTAATTTTCAACCGATTTTCAATAAATTATAAGTAAAAAATATTTTTAAAAACAAGCTTTTTCTCTGGGACAATGAACTAAAATGTTAAAAATAAATTCTAGTAAGTATTTGGCGTGTAGGTACTTACCTATATTCTTAAAAGCTTGAAGCACTACCCGTTTTTCAGGCTAGGTAATTACTATGCTTCAGTGCCTCAAGCTTTAGTTCAATGTCCCAGATTGAAGCCTGTTTTTAAAAATATTTTTTATTTATAATTTATTTTTAACTTTTTAGTAGGTAGGTATAGATTCCGAATACCTACCTACTACCTAAGTATTTAAGAGAAAGCAGGATGTTTTAAAATATCCCACGGATATTTGATGTGATTATGGGTAAAGTGCTCTTCAAGGAAAATCAATCGACTCGGTGGGGCTATGTTGCTTTATAACAGAAATGCCATGGCCACCTTACAGCTTCATCATCAGATCCTGGCTATCATTTGTGTAAAGTGCTCCTCAACACGAATAATTTGAGCCCAAATTCACTGGGGATACGTTGTTTTATCACATAGATGCCGTGGCCTCCTTCCGTCTCCATTATCAGACCAGCTCCATGATACCATATCATTGTATTGTCACCGAAGATACATAACCAAATTTGAGTCCAATCGGACATCGGGAAGTGGGTCTAATTTAGCTTCCAAGATTCCACCCGAAAATACATAGTTACATACATACATACATTGCAAGTTAAATAAAAGCTTGTAAAAAGGTGGAGGTTTCAATTCGCCCGTATTTGTTTTTTACCCGACTACGGCGAAGCAAAAAGGAGGGTTATGTTTCTGACCGGTATGTGGGTATGTATGTATGTATGTATGTTTGTATGTATGTATGTGTGTATGTATGTATGTATGTTTGTATGTATGTTCATCTGTTCCCTCATGACTTCTAAACTTTTTATCATAATTTGACAAATGAGGTGTTGTTGGACGCGTCTTATTTGTCTGCTGGTTATAGGCTATGTAACGTCACAAGAAATTGAATGTGGCGCCCTCTAGAGGGCACGAAGTAAAGAATTTAAAAAAAAAATTCACCCCACCCCATCGTGTTTAATATTAAGGTAGGGTTTGGTACATCACTTTTTTGTCAAGCGTAGCGTTTGCGAGATATATCCCGTCGAAGTCAAGCAAATAAATTTTTACCCCACGGTAAAAAAAGAATAGGGACCCACCCCCCCAAAGAAGCAATAGGGAGGGTTATGTGTTTGTTGATATCGCTATGTATGTATGTAAGTATGTTGACATGTATGCATGTATACATTTATACAAAGCCCCAAAATACTTAAATAAAAAATAAGTTCATAAACTAAAACCCGACTACTGAAATATCACGCTCTAAAAAGTATGAAACAAGAAAATATTCTCATCTGAGATCGCTATGTACAAACTATTCAATATGTTTCGTTTATTATATAAAAATTTACTTTTAATAAATGTTATATCGTATTTTTTATACCTATTCTTAGTGGTGCTCAGAAGATAGCCGTGGTCGTACGTCACCTACCGTAACAAATAATACATTCTGAAAAGTAGCATACGACCACGGGTATCCACTGAACACCACTAAGAATATTTATAAAATACGATAAAACATTTATTAAACGTAAGTTTTTTATATAATAAACGATACATATTGAATAGTTTGTACATAGCTATCTCAGATGAGAATATTTTCTTGTTTCATACTTGTTAGAGCGTGATATTTCAGTAGTCGGGTTTTAGTTTTTGAACTTATTGTTTATGTTCTTTTGATATTGTATGTATGTTACGCGATTACTTTGGAAATTGTGAACCGATTCAAATGATCCTGTTTTTAATTAGTATGGTAGATTTCCAAGGTGGTCCCATTGTAATTTCATCAAGATCTGATGAGTTTATTCAAAGATATAAGGATAAACACCTCAAACATAGTATTGAAAATGACTAGCGCTGAATTTGAAGTCGGTTTTTTTTTGTAAACGATCGTAAATTATTTTCTTGAATAATGTGACGTTAAAATGACAAGATAGACGCTCACCTGATTGTAAGGAGTAACGTACGTCTATAACAGATACTGTGTCACGCAAACATTTTTATTATAATCATGTTCTCTCTACGAAACCTGACAAAACTTGAGTAACAAAAATTGTGCAAGCAGACTATTATTATTGTTTAGTTACAATTTTGTAAAAAATAAACAGAATACCGAGGCCGGAATTCTTTGCGTTCACAAATAATTGTTTACCAAACTCCTCCTCGTTGTCAATTTATCGTGAGTCTAATAGGAGTTTGTTGTCATTGGCACAATGACCTTCCGGCCCCTCAAAATAACTACCCTTGCTGACCGTGGACATTGTATCTACCTTGAAAAAATTCAACAAGTTTGTCAGGTTTAAGCATACCCAAAAATAAACTGGCCAAGTGCAAGTCGGACTCGCACTCGTAGGGTTCCGTAACACAGTTAAGTATTCCATAACTATGATTTTTCGCATCTACAAAATTAATTGATTAATTAATTAATTAATTAATTTATTGATCAGGTGATATTAGCATCATCGGAGGAGGAGTTGCAAAGAATTGTTAATATTATGCATGACGCCTTAAAAAGCAAAGGGATGAAAGTGAATGTAAGCAAGACCAAAGTAATGGTTTTTGAAAGAGAAGAAAGAATGACTGATTGTTATGTGACGATTGAAGGAGAAAGAGTGGAACAAGTGAAAGAGTTTGTGTACCTGGGTTCTAAGTTTACGAGAGATGGTAAGTATGAAAGTGATATTGAGCGAAGAGTTTTGGCTGGAAACCAAGTGAGTGGGGCACTACATAACTTTATGAGAAGTCAGAACGTGTCTAAAAAAGCACGACTGGCTGTACATAGGGGATTGTTGGTTCCCACACTCATGTATGGTAGTGAATGCTGGGTATGGCAGAAGAAGCATGAAAGTAAAATTAATGCTGTAGAAATGAGAAGTTTGAGAAGTATGATCGGAGTGACTCTGATGGATAAGTTGGAGAACAGCGTGATAAGGGAATGTTGTGGTGTGGTAGAAGATGTAGTGACAAAGATAGAGAAAGGGATGCTTAGATGGTTTGGACATCTAGAAAGGATGGATGAAGAAAGATTGACGAAACAGATTTATGAGACGTGTGTGAATGGGCCAGTTGGTAGAAGAGGCCGACCTAGGCGAACGTATCACGACCAGATCGGAGACGTTTTAAAAAAAGGCCAAGTCAAAAGTACCTATAACCGGCGAGCATGTATGAAGACGCTCATGAAAGTGGAAGAAGCGAAGGCGGTATGTCAGGATCGTAGCATGTGGAAAGAAGTAGTCTCTGCCTACCCCAACGGGAAAAAGGCGTGATTGTATGTATGTACAAAATTAACTTTGTTTTTCATAGTGTTTGTATGAAAAACAAGTTAGAGACGCTAGAGAAACTAAGATTTTTTTTATCCTATAGGCTAGTGTTTGACCACTATCTCGTCTGGTGGTAAGCGATGATGATTAAATTAAAAGGCTTTTTAGGGTTCCGTAGCCTAATGGAAAAAAACGGAACCCTTATAGATTCGTCATGTCTGTCTGTCTGTCCGTCCGTGTATCACATTCACTTTATTCCGAATCTGTTAAGACTACACAGTTGAAACTTGGTAGGTAGGTATATAGAACCGCTTTACGATTTTTATACAATAAAAAACCGGCCAAGTCGAGTTTAACTCGCCCACCGAGGCTTCCGTACCAACGTTGGTATGTACCAATTAAGCTAGACCTCTAAATTGTATCAGCGCTTATATAACTCAGAGGTCTACCTTAATTGGCGTATACTATGTATGTATGGAGGCACCCTTTAATTTTTAACTATTTTTAGTTTTTGGATTTTTTCCTTAATATGTGCTTTAAGACTGCTTATTGCCAAATTTCATGATTCTAGGTCAACAGGAAGTACCTTATAGGTTTTCGACCCAAAACCTATGGGGTACTTCCGGTTGACCTAGAATTGTCAATTTTGGTTAAAAGCAAGGTCATACAGCACAACTAAAGGAAAAATTCCGAAAAATATAAAAAAGTTGGAAATTAAGGTACATTTTGGTACTAAGAAGTTTTCGCGAAAATCTAAATTTGCCCATATCTTTTTATTGTGTTGATTCAAGACCTTGATTTTTATACACCCAATAGGAACTATAGACTTCAGTATCAGGTATACATTTCAACTTGCTAGGTCCACCTGTTCCTGAGAAAATCAGTGGTGACACACGGACAGACAGACGAACAGACAGACAGACAGACAGAAGGACAAGAAAGTGATCTTATAAGGGTTCCTTTGTTTACCTTTTGAGGTACGGAACCTCAAATAAAAAAAAAGTTAACGACATATCCATACATAGAAGGACTCCCCATACATAGAACTGAAACTAAATTCATTCATGCAATTCTTCATCAAACCAACAGAAATAATAATAATAAGGTAGTCACTCATATTTCTGTGATCAAACCTATATGTGCAGGGTCTATAGATAGGTCTTTGAAAATGACATTGAGGTTCCTAAAACCATGTTTTCTCAAAGTCAATTATTTGAAAGATAGACACTTTTAAAGCGTTGAAATGTGTGTCGGCAATTCCCTCCCCCCCTAACTTTTAAAGTAAGTGAGTGAAAAATTAAAAAAATATATATGCTGTAAATCTGTAAAGATTTTCAACGAAAATTGGTTTCAACGAGACATAGTTGCAGTTTTTGTGATATAATAACCGCAAATATAACTTTGTTTTTACATTACATTACACATAATACAATTACTATGAAAAACAAAGTACATTTTTTGTTGGCAAATAATGATATTTACGAAATCCTCTACTGCGTTACGGAGCCGTACTAGTGCGGGTCCGACTTGCACTTGACTAGTTTATTGTATAAGGTGTTCCATAAAATATTCTATGAAGGACTATTTATCAAATTACAAGAGGCAAATGTTCATTTCATTTCATTATTCCACATTACTTGGCGTGCCATAGTTGAGCCCTATGTCCAGCAGTGGAGAGAGATAGGCTAGTGGTGATAATGATAAAGATGACTCTGATGCTTATGATTCCACATTACTTGGAAAACAATATAAATAAACACAAAATTAGCATACAACAATAATAAATGACAATGTCATTAAAATAACTTCCAAGAAATATCAATCAGTGAAATATTTTCGTAAACGGGTATTTTCCCCACATATTCACTTATTTTCACGATATAATAATTAAATGGCTGCATAATTATTCTACATATTTGGAGAACCTTTATTGACGAGCCTTTGTTTAATCCTGAATCGTGAATAACTCGTTTCGTGGCACACGTCGAATAAAATGAATTGTATTTTTATCGCACAAATAAAAGGTTGAAACTATGTATCAATCTAGCACGTTGCATGAATTAATGAAACAAGCTGTAGGCATTCGCCTATATACAGGATGTTTGGTGGATGGACCGACCAAAGTTTTTGGGGGGTTGGGGGGGTCATTCGCAATTTTTCCAGCGTAGACTGAAATACTTAGTGTCACGGTGTTTTAGATATGATTTTTTTTTCAACATCACCAAATATCTTGCCTTTAAATCGTGCTAACTTTTTTGTTTGTGGTTGTAATACGACGAATAAATTTGTGCTGTATTTTGCAATGTGTCTGTATTCTAAATTACAAATTCTTAATTTCGGGTGATTTCAGTTGATTAAAAAAAAAACAAAATAAACATATTTAAAACACCGTGACACTTAGGACTTCGGGTCTACCAGGGGAAACTAGCACTTGACCCCCCCAACCCCATAAAATTTTGTCGGTCTATCGACTAAACAACCTGTATAATGTTTGTATAAAGCAACTAGGTGTTCGATAGTTTTGTTTGCCTGTGATTTGGGTATGACCTCGATTTCTATAAATAATCCAAATTAATTGTCATCTATAAGTGTGTTATTATTACTTTATATCCTACTCATAGTCCTTGGGTGGTGTTAACTGGGTGACCACTGATCTGAATGGGCTAAATTTAGTTGTCCTGTGCAAACAAGTAGGTAATTGCGTCTTAGGTTTAAGCTAGACGGGAGACACGTAAGACATACAGCTCACAGGCCTTGAGAGTCCGAATATTCTAGGCTTAGCGTGTTCACCATCTTTCACCACATCATCGCTTACCACCAAGCAAAAAAAATATTACATCCGAAAGTATTTTTTTTCTTTCTGTCTTTCTATCTTTCGAAATCTTTATTATGATGTATATAAAAAAACTTATTTTAGACATAAACTCAATGCATTTATTTATCTAGCAACTAGCGACCTACGCGGTTTTGCACGGGTAGAGCATGTATAGGTATCTAATTTTTTTGGCATTAGAATGTTGCGTCGAATATTATGTAACATCTTCAACAATAATCGTTATATTTTAACCATTTTAGACAAAACCATAACTAATTATACACACAAACCTTCCTCTTGAAATACTCTGTGTTAATTAGAGAAATCATGATGAAAATCTGTTCAGTTTTTATTTTATCGCGAAAAGACAGACAGCCAAACGCGGCGGGGGACTTTGTTTTATAATATGTAGTGATGTAGGCAGTATTTATACACGCACTTATATATCATAGGGTTATAGGCGAGATAGCTACAATAATACAAATCATAAGCCAGGAAAAGTAACTGCGTTATAAAATGGAGTGAATGTAATTTTGTCCGATTTAACCCCACTAAGACACAAGTTTGCGCTTTTACTGCTAAAAAGACTCCTTTTTCCGTAGCTCCCCGATTTCAGGGCGTTCCTCTTAAAATATCCAACAGTCTTGGGATCCTAAGCATCGACATTTACAGTGAGGTCCAATTTAAGAGTCACCTGGAAGCCAAAGCAAAACTTGCATCCAGGAAGCTAGGCGTGCTTAACAGAGCGAAGCGATATTATCCACCACGTCAACGGCTTGTGCTTTACAAGGCACAAGTTCGACCACACATGGAATATTGCTTGTACCTCTGGAACGGCGCTCCGAGCTACCTTCAGCCTCTTGATTCCTTACAGCGAAGAGCCACTAGAATTGTCGACGATCCCGAGCTCTGTGAAAAACTGGAGCCACTCAGCCTCCGTAGAGACGTCGGAGCGCTATCCATCTTTTACCGTCTCTATAATGGGGAATACTCTGAAGAGCTTTTTAACCTGATTCCACCATGGCCATTTTTTTATCGTACTGCTCGGCACCGTCAAAAAGCTCACCCTCACATCTTACAGACCTGGACATCTCGAACTACCCGTTTTAACCTAGAATTTTTACCGCGTACCTGTAAGATGTGGAATGATTTACCCGCCGCGATTTTTCCATCTAGCTATAAGATGGAGTCTTTTATAAAGGGTATCCACAAACTCCTCAAAGATCGGCAACGCATCAACAGCACTCATGGTGTTGCAGTTGTCCATAGGCGACGGTAACCGCTTACGATCAGGCGGGCTGTCTGCTTGTTTTCCAACCATAACATAAAAAAAAAACTGACCCAACAAAAGTCGTGTCCAAGCAGGCGGGGTTAAAAGTCGTGTCCAGCGAGTCATTAGTCGGACATTTGTCTTGTTTGACTCAACTGTCATAACAGACAGTGCAGCATATGCGCGAACCAATCCCTGCTTTCGTTCGGAATTTAAATCGATCTCCAAGCCAATCATTTGTTACTTCGAAAGTGATTCTTATTTTGAATCTACGTCGTTTTGGTTTGAAGGAGGGCCACTTTTTGTGTGGAATTTGTTCTGAATTAGAGTTCCTGAGTTATTATTTATTCGTAGCGAGATAGTTATTTAACGATAGCCTAAGAAAAAAAAAAGTAGGTCAAAGTCGCGTTTTCTCGCCGTCCGTTCGATATATTTTGCATTTCTTCGAGATTTCTTTACATTTAGTATGAAATTTAATTTCAAGATGTCATGGGCGCGCCCTGTCACTATCTGGCTTTTGCCTTACATTTCCAGACAAGCCAGATTTAGTCTCTTTTTTGTCATTTTTTCTATTTAAATGAAAAAATACCGACAAAGTTTAAATTTTAATTTAAACCATATTGTGTAAACTTTTTACTTATCCTTTATAATAACTTTATAATACCTTATAGTTATGATTTTCATAAGATTTGAAAGTGTTCGTTTTAGATAACTGTGTTCCACAACACAGGTTTATACCTAGTGTGGAACCCTGGGTTTATTTATGTTTAACTTTTTTCTTTGACAATAAAATTATATTATATATTATATTATATTAAGTGCGAGTTGGACACGCGCACCGAGGGTTCCGTACAAACTTGTCAAACTAGGTTATAGGACAAACTTAACTTTGCAGTTCGATCACTAGACCGAAACAAGTTTAAAATAGTAAATTCGCTTCGGATACGGAACCCTCAAAACACTAGCTAAATTTCTTTCATCCAGCTCTAACCAATCCTCATACAAAGATTGTCAATCTGCAGTCTCCACTCAAGAAGCTAAGAAACCACTGTTGTAATTGTTGCGAACAGAATATAATATTTTAACAATTTTCCGAATTTTCTGAGCTATATCTACGTAATGTGCCGTCCAATTACCACGCATTTGTAACTTCCATAAAAGCCTATCATATTGTTCACATTTAAACCCTCACACCTCTATCGTCTCCTAAAGACCAGGGTATACTACAAAAGGAAATAAATTTCAATAGATTCGATCTGGAGGCCTTCGGGCCGGGACGGGACGGAGCCGGTTTAATATCATAAGGTAATTGAAGCGTGAAAGGTCCACTTCGTGACGTGCCGGACAATCATTGGGATGAAACGTGCCGTGGTTGGTACAGCTATATGTTGTGGGTTTTAGATTTTTTTAAGTACATAAGGCTTATATTTCTTCACATATCACATGCTTTTCTAAAGAAGGACTCCAGATGAATCCGAAATGATTCACAATCGCATTGTTACATAATCTTCTGCGGTGCGCATACTTTGACCGATGACAGATTAGGTGTACTCACCTTTAGATTCCATATCTACTCGTATTATACTTAAATTCAAAATGTAAAACCTACCCCGACTGATCTATGTGTAATATGTTCATTGAGACCATTCCAATGAGCCTGAACACGACATCTCTGTTCCAAGTTGGTAAGGAGTAAAATATTCTGCAGATTCCAGGAATCGCCCTACCATCAGGTCAATGTCACCATGTTCTTACAAGATCATTGAATAAGAGGATAACGAATTTTGAATTGAGACCTATGAAATTTGGTCTCATATCGTCATCAACTAGAAACAAGCTCTTAAACGGCTAAACGGATTCTCTTGAATCAAAGCTAAGAATAACGATACCACAGACAGACACACATATACACAGATACACGCGTCGAACTTCGAACTATAACACGCTTTCTTTTCGCGTCGGGTGTTAAAAACAAAGAAAGCTTTATTTTACATTTGCAATATTAGTAGACTAGACATTACATTTTAAAATATCCAAACCTTACCAACACTTTCTGTAACCTAAAAGTACAAAAGTTTCTCGGCTGAAGTATCAATCTCACCTCTTTCAAGTTTCTGGCGGTATCTTTTCACAGCCGTTACGGAAAATGTATAACTCATTAATATCACAGTAACTTTTAATGGTGGTGGGCCTGAATCTCGACCATTGTCTCTCCACGCTTTATTTGTTTTAAAGAAATGTATTCATTCATGCATTCATTTATTGCTTTCTGTAAATCTAATACTATAAGAATCTTTGTCCTGACATACTGACTGACAAAGTGTGAAAATCAATATTGTTTCGGAATTTTTGGATTGGGCTGAAATTGAGCATGTAGATAGTTATTACGACGTAAGAGCCCTCTGAGAAAGGATTTTCCAAAATTCACCCCTGAAGGGGATGAAACGGGGGTCCTAAGTGTCCTGCGTTTGTTTGTTTTATATTTGAATTTTAACACAAGTACTTAAGTAAATAAATACGTGTTTCAGGCTTTTTCGAAATTGCACCTCTAAAAGGGTGAAGTGGGGTAACAAAGTCTGAAATTAATATTGTTTCGGATTGCGCTGAAATTTGGCATGCAGATAGTTATTATGACGTACTCGTAGGTATCCGCTCACAAAGGATTTTCTAAAAATTCCTCCCGGATACGGAACGGGGATTCAAAGTTTGTATGGCGAAATAAGATGAGATAAAGTACGTGTTGTAGGATTTTTTGAAATACAACAAAGTATGAACATTTGGGTTTTACGGTTTTTATAAATATGAATCCCGAATTGCCTTAGTCACGCGATAACATGAAAACGAGTGAACCGATTTTGGCTAATTCTAATTTGATGTATTTAATGATAGAATCGTTTTTACAAAAGAAAAGTTTTAAGTAAACAAAAGAAGTTTTTACCGCGGGCGAAGCCGCGGGCCACTTCTAGTGTTTACATAAAAAACATTAAATTATAGAACCTATCCAGCACAATAATAATAATTTTAGAGCAGAGGAAAGTGTCGTGCAAATTTTTAGAGTTCCGTACCCAAAAAAGTACCAAAGGAAGTTTATGGTATCGGACACTAATTTCTGATTGATAGATTTGGGCCGATTCCAAACCCGATATATCTGAGTTTTAATTCAACCAAGCGGATTTTGATACTGTTTTTAAATTGGTGAAACTAAGTATGCATTAGGCTTATGTCTAACAGTGGATGGAAATTTGCTGATAATGATGATGATGAAGGCATAGCGTGCCACCATTCACGACCGCATCAACACATACCAACGCTAAGCCTAGAATGGGAACTGACTATAAAGGATAGCTGCCGTAACACATTAGATGTTTGGCGACAGATTCAATTAAATTCATTTATTCCTGAACCATAACAAATTGTATGGGAAATTAACTACATATTATTAACTTGAGGGTTATTTGAGGGAGTTTACTTGAGGGATTCTAACTTGAGGGTAGTAGCTGGCCAGCCGGACACTAGATAGTGTCCTACTACCATGCGGGGGTTTTTTTAACGATGTTTTTCCATCACCGGAGGGCCACTGTGTCCGTCTGTCTGTCTGTCTGTCTGTCTGTCTGTCTGTCTGTCTGTCCGTCCGTCTGTCTGTCACCAGGCTGTATCTCATGAACCGTGATAGTTAGACGGTTGAAATTTTCACAGATGATGTATTTCTGTTGCAGCTATACCGAAAAATACTAAGAACAGAACAAAGTTAAACATTAAAGGATTTAAAACAAAAAACGCGTTTTTTACGATAGCGCCACCTATATGTGAATCTTCATAGATGGCGCTATCGTGTTTACTTTAATCTCGGAATCTGAATCTGAATCTCGGAAACGGCTCCAACGATTAATTTAAATTTAGTATTTCGATTTGGGATTTCGGGGGCGATAAATCGATCTAGCTAGGATTCATTTTTGGAAAATGTTGTTTTATTCGTGTTTTCAATAATCAACTTTATCGATAATCAACTTAAAATATGACTCTTCTCGACATCTATTGCCGAGTAGAAGTAGCATTAGTGTTAGCAGTTAGTAGCTCTCAATTTAAAAAAAAAGTATTATTATTCGCCAATAGATATCGGGAAAAGTCATATTTTTCTGTTTATGTGGCAAAAAAAACGGTCTTCCAGATGTTTCATAATATTTATTAAACACCTTTGTGTTAACGTTTACTTAGTTGGTGTTAGAAGTTCTTTAGATATTCGTTAGATGGCATTCGGAACCCTCCGTGTGCGGGACAAAAGTCTGACTCGCACTTGGCCAGTTTCATTTTGTGTTTGTTGACTCAGAAATCCGTCAATTCTTAACCAATTTTTTTTTGTTTGAGAAAGTATGCTTTCCGTTTGCCGTGACCGTGCGATGGCTAATGCCCGGTTCCTATAACATAAGAACGGATCGTTTTGCTAACGATCGATTTAATTTGATACGAGAATGTTTGCGTCTCGTGTCAAATGTAACCGATCGTAAGCAAAATGATCCGTTCTTATGTTATAGGAACTGGGCATAAGTCATTCTATATATTAAACCGATTCAGTTTTACATTACATCTTGAACCTTTTTTACCCACGACGGAACGCAGACTGTATATGCGTTTGGAGTGAGAGGATGTTTGTTTGTTTGTTTGTGTGTGCATACAATACAATAATGCAATACATGTTGCCATTTTTCTCCAAAACTACTAGTCCAATATTAATGCAATTTTCAGTAATGGGTTCGGGTGTAATTGGTGCATGTTTTTAGATAGGTGTTACGGTGACAACTCACCAGGAGGCGCTGCAGTAATCATTTGTTGGTGCAAATCGATGTTGCCACTTTTCTTCTCTTCTTCTTCTTGATGGGATTATTAGAATACACCTCATTAAAATTATCTAAAGACTATTAATTGAATTTACTAAACGATCAAATTTTAATTAACATGAAGTATCAGGGTCAACAGCGAAATAGTAATTAAATAGCTATTATCGACGCAGCCTAAACTGTTAACAAATTAGTTAATTTCGGTGTTTCAAACAAGATAAATTAAAAAAGCTTTGCATGTAAAAGCTTTTTAATTAATTTAGGAGAAGTTAATACTCTTGGGTCGTTTCATACCTCGTCTTGAGGATAATGTATTGAGTCAGTATGTGAAATTGCGTCTATATTTTCTATCTTTATAAGATTATGCGTGAAAATGTAAAATAGAATATAATACATAATAGAAATTGTTTTTGGCTTAAGGGGTAGTCAGGATTTTCAAAATATAAAATTTTTGTTTTTTGCATTTTCTTTAAGTGTTAAATCTTAAAAATATTCTCTGAAAATTTGAAGTTGATCCGATAATTACTTTTAGAGTTATTCGACAAATAACAAAGAGCGCTCGGGCACTTCAAAACGCTTGGGAGCAGGTAAATGCGTTTTTCTCAAAACTATGTTTTTTGAACTGGTGACAACTGTAACTTGAAAACCGCTCAGTAGATTTTAATGAAATTTGTACAGCTTTTATAGAATACATAATAAACTAGGGCCTGAACGAAGGATTTTTTTAATTTCAAATATTTCAATTTTTTAAGACCAATTAACAGTTGACTTTTTCCCAAAAATTTAGAAAAAAATTCCTGAGTCCGCCATTTTTTTAATTTTTGAAAAAAAAAAATTTTCAATCAGGCCCAGGATTATCTATTTATAAAACGATTTTTTCTTATTCGATTGATTTTAGATGAATCTCCAAGGACTTACGATTGTCACCGCAAGGACCTTTTTTTGGGACTGGGTCAACAGAAACAGCTATAACTTTGAAAATTATTAAAAAAAAAATCTCAAATTTTCGTGACTTCAAGTCAAAACATTGTGTAATAATGCCATATAATTACTTTTGTAAAATAAAATGATTTAATAGCCAAAAAAAATTACTGAAAATTATCATTTTTTCGTGTCTCTGACTACCCCTAACCCCTTAAATTCAAAGTGGTCAGTAAAAGTAATGGGAGGGAAATGAAAATTATATCCAACTTTTTTTTAAAATATATACAACTGTGAGTGCTCCCAGCACTTGACCACTATCTCACCTGATGTTAAGTGATGATGCGGTCGATGATGGTGCGCGCTTACCCAAAATATACCTATTCACTCGCGATTTGAAGACCCCCATATTGTATTTAGCCGGAAACACAAACTCAAGCAGGGCATTCCATTCCCTGGCGGTTCACATGATGAACGAAGATGCAAATCGTTTCGTTCGGGTAGATGGTATATCCACCATAAATCGGTGGCGCCTTTAAGTGTCTCTGGATGTCCGATAATAAGACTTGCATTAAGTGCTTGACGAGACAGTGGTGTTAAGCACCACTGTCTCGTCAAGGTTTTGTTATCAGAATCTATCTATTCGGCCAGTTTCAGACACAATAATTGTTGTCTTTCTTCAAGGAGCGCATCTACTGCAAACTACGCGAAAAGAGCTTCGGCATGTAAAAACAACAGTTGTATAAATTCAATATAATCCGAATGCTTTATTTTAATATATCTTTATAACAAATAAGTATGAAAGTTAAACATTATTTTATAACTATATACAATACTAGCTGACCCGGCAAACGTTGTTTTGCTAAAACCCAAATATCTTACGGAACCCTATTTTTTTCCAAATAGCCTATGTTACTCGTGGATAATGTGGCCTTCGAATGGTGAAAGAATTTTTAAAAACGGTCCAGTAGTTTTTGAGCCTATTCATTACAACCA
Organism: Cabera pusaria; assembly: GCA_954871355.1. Classification (NCBI taxonomy): domain Eukaryota; kingdom Metazoa; phylum Arthropoda; class Insecta; order Lepidoptera; family Geometridae; genus Cabera; species Cabera pusaria. The sequence goes on along the minus strand of OX940885.1, from coordinate 33,827,043 downwards.
AACAAACAAAGTTTTCCTCTTTATAATATTAGTGTAGATAGTGTAAATAAACTACTCCTAAAACTATAATACAGACTATATAAAATCTACTTATAAAAAACTGAATTAGAGTCCGCTGTCCGCTGGTAGAGTACCCAATAAATTAAGATCGTTTTAATAAAACTAAAAGAACCGACTTCAAACTTCGCGCTAGTCAATGTAGCCAGTAGACGTAGTAACTATTGTATAATCTGTGCCAGTAGTAAGTAGTAATTCGTCGAGATAAGTAAATGCATCTTAATACAAATGTTGATATATTAAAAACGGCTCGGCCAATTTCGTTAAAATTACAATGGGACTACCTTGGAACCCAACCCACAAAAATCATGCAGACGAATTGAGAACCTCCTCCTTTTTGTGAGTTCGGTTAAAAAGCTGGCGACATTACCTGTATGAATTGAATTTAAAGTAAAATCTTTAAAAAAATAATTTCAAAAACTTAAAAAATAATCAATTTTGATTTGGTTGACAAAAAGCAAGTAAAAAAATAATTACTACAAGCAGCCCACAAAAGCCAAATTAATTTTCTTTTCGATTTAGAATTTGTTCCTTTGTTCGTAACTTTTAACTGCCTTGTGATGGAAAGTCTTCTATATAGAAAAAAAACAGTTAAGTGCGAGTTGGACTCGCGTACCGAGGCTTCCGTACACACTTGTCAAACTAGGTTAAAGTACAAACTTAACTGTGCAGTTCGATCCATAGACCGATGCCTAGACACTGTTCATTGATTGAACAGACCCTATAGGTTTTGATTCCCATGTGAAATTATTATGCTGAGATGGGTCATATTTTGCACCAAAACACATCTGTTTAAATTAGTTCATAATTTAATAATAAATATATATATATATATATATATTATGTTTTATTGTATATATAATGTATGTATTATTAGCTAATTGTGTTTAATAAAAAAAAAAACATACAGACGAATTGAGAACCTCCTCCTTTTTTGTGAAGTCGGTTAAAAATAAATATATTTTCTTTCTTTCTTTCTGAAATCGCAAATTATGCAAAAAAATGCGACTTTAACGTTCCCATCTTTTGATCGCATTGACTTACAAACTTAATTTTTTTACAGCTGTAAGTTTTTTTTAAATACTTTATAGGCTACTTACTTACGTTTGACCACTATCTCACCTGTTGGTAAGTGATGATGGTAAGCACGCTAGGCCTAGAATGGGAACTGGCTCTCAAGGACGCCTGCCGGAACACATCAGATGTTTGGTGACAGATTTTCTAACTTGAGGGTGGTAGCTGGCCAGGCGGATACTAGATAGTGTCCCACCACCATGCGAGGGTTGTTGGTTTCTTAACGATGTTTTCCTTCACCGGAGGGCCACTGTGAAAAGCGCATATACATTTTTCGATAGAAAAATCCATTGTTGCACGGCGGTTTGAACTCGGTACCAAGGCATTAAAGCCGACCGTTCTCCCGATTACGCCACTGTGCCCTCAAAATATATAGATACTCTAGACCTGAGTATTTGATATAAGTTTCAACTTGATATTTCTAGGCGTTCTTGAGAAAAAGGGATGTTGTCTGTCTGTCTGTCTTAACAGACAGACAGACAGACAGACGGACATCAAATTAATCCTAATAGGGTTCCTTTTCAACCGACTTCCAAAAAGAAGGAGGTTCTCAATTCATCTGTATGTTTTTTTGTGTGTGTATGTTACGCGATTCCTCCGTCAATTGTGAACTGATTTGAATGATTCTTTTTTGAATCGGTAGGGTTCGAGGTGGTCTCATTGTAATTTTATCGAGATCTGATAAGTATCTCCAGTGATATGACTATAAACGTCTTAAACTTGCTACTGAAATCGACTCGCGGGGCATGGAATTCGGTTGTTTTAGTTACTAAACTATGTTAATTATTTCCTTTGAGGTACGGAACCCTAAAAACGTTTGTTTTATGTTTTTTTGTTTGTCAACAGATATGCTAAAAGATTTTCGTGTAAAGATATACAAACATTTTCCACATTGTAGGTAGGTAGAAGCATATCATTTCGATGCGCACTAATCTAAACTCTGTAAACTCTTTGAACTAATCTGAAATGAACATATCTAATATAACGGTTACAGTTTCTATCACAAATTTATCAACAAATTTTGAACCTAAAGTAATATATTTATGTACTTGTGTTACGCAACAGTTACGTGATTGTTTTGGCCATTTTATTTATTTAGCACAAGTAAAGGAAAAATTCCGAAAATAAAACAAGTTGAAAGTTAAGGTACATTTCGGTACTTACAACCTTGATTTGATTTTTATACACCTAATAGGGACTATAGACCTCAGTATCAGGTACAAATTTTAACTTGCTAGGTGCAGCCGTTCCTGAGAAAATCGGTGCTGCCACACGGACAGACAGACGGAAAGACGGGCCGACGGGACGAGGGACAGACGGACAGACGGACAAGAAAGTGATCTTATAATGGTTCCTTTTTAGGGTTCCGTACGCAAAGGGTAAAACGGGACCCTATTACTAAGACTCCGCTGTCTGTCTGTCTGTCTGTCTGTCTGTCTGTCTGTCTGTCTGTCTCTCCGTCTGTCACCAGGCTGTATTTCATGAACCGTGATAGTTGGACAGTCGAAATTTTCACAGATGAGGTATTTCTGTTGCCGCTATAACAACAAATACTAAAACAGAATAAATTTAAAAATAATAGAGGGTCCCCATACAAGAAACGTGTTTTTTTCGGCATTTCACGCCATCTATGTACGCTTAGTTTGGTAAACGTCCCATAGATGGCGTTATATTAAAATGTCGATCCCTAACACCTTTGTTAGACGTTAGATGGCGTTATAAGAAATAAAATGTTTATTAATTATTATTTTCGAAAAATTATAGTGGTATTTTTTGCTCGATCTTATAAAATACTGTAGTGTGGTACGGAACCCTGCGAGTGCGAGTCCGACTTGCAATTGGCCAGTTTATTTTACCTTTTGAGGTGCGAAACCCTAAAAACTGGTAAAACTAGGTACAGGTATATAATTCCAACCAAATAATATGTCTCCCAGTCTGAATAAGGTCTGAATAAGAGAAAACACTATTTTGCGAATATTTTGTTTCCTATTTCTGCAAATTGGCTGAAGACTTGTGATCTTTTTTTTAATACTGAACTGGTTAGCACTAGACAATCATCTCACCTTATGTTATGTGATGATGCGGTCGATGATGGAGCGATCTTAATTATAATTAGAATGTTATTCATTTATTTTTGTGTACACTATTCAATACTGCTTTATTTACTTTTATCACATAAACGGTAGAAATCTTCACAATTCTTCTTTAAAGTTCATCTAACTTCGAGGACCATTTAATCAAAGCTGAACGTTTGAAAAAATCTCCTCCTAAATGACCTACAATTCAGATAAGAAAATGTCCGAGCCCTAGTTAAAATCTCTTTCAAAGAGGGTCTTAACTGTATTTTGAACACGACTTTTGGTTGGGGCCCTTGTCGGGCCCATTATGTCGCAATTTGGTGTACTCTTCCTCGTTATAATCTACGCGGACACTTTCCTTATTGCTCAGCTTTTATTATTATGTGCCCGGAATACTTTTGCCATGTAAAATTTTCTTTACATATTAATTTACTAGCTGTACCTGCGACTTCGTACGCGTGGAAAAGTGTCTTAGGGTAGCATTTTTAATTACTTAGGCTAATTATTTTACAAATAAGACACATGCGTATCCCACCAACACCGCACCGTACCACGCCGCACAAATCCCCCCTCCCCCTCTCCCCTTTTCCTGTATCTTCCACCCACCTCCCTTTCCCCCCACTTCCCTCTCCCTCTCCCCTTTCCTCCCACTTCCGATTCCCTCCCCTCCCCTCCCCTCTCTTCCCTCACTCCCCTCCCTTCACCTTCCCCTTACTTCCCTCTTCTCTTCCCTTTCCCCCCTTCCACTTCCCCTCCCCTTTCCTTTCCTTTCATCTCCCCTCCCTTTCCCCTTCTACCCACTTCCACCTCCCCTCCTCTCCACCCCCCTTCCCCTTCCCCGTCACAAACTTTGAATGTCATATTTATTTATATCGAATCAACAGCCTAAACAATAAGTTTCAAGCTTCTAGCTTAAAAAATGACGGATGACTTCCATACAACAACTACCTTAACTTTCATCCCCCCTTTCAACCCCTTACAACCCTCTTTTCGCATTAAAAAGTAGCCTATGTCCTTTCTCAGGCTCTAGACTATCTATGTATTAAATTTCATTTAAATCCGTTCAGTAGAATAGTCACATAAACCTTACATATTTCCATACAAACTTTCGTCCCCTATTCCCTATTGTTATTTTTACATCCTTCAGGGTAAAACTTTTACAAACTTTGAATATCATATTTATTTATTTAATCAACAGCCTAAAAAATAAGTTTCAAGCTTCGAGCTCTAAAACTGACGATACTTCTATACAACAAACATTTCATCCCCCCTTTTAACAACCGTTTTTCGCATTAAAAAGTAGCCTACGTCCTTTCTCAGGCTCTAGACTACCTGTGTACCAAATTGCATTTAAATCGGTTCAGTATCACATTCACATATACCTTAAATATTTCCATACAAAACTTTTACAAACTTTGAATGTCATATTTATTTATATCGAATCAACAACCTAAAAAATACATTTCAAGCTTCTATCTCCTAAAATGACGATATTTCCATACAACTTTTCATCCCCCATTTCAACCTCTTACAACCCGTTTTTCGCCATAAAAAGTAGCCTATAACCTTTCTCAGGCTCTACACTATCTGTGTACCAAATTTCATTTAAATCAGTTTACTGGTTTTGGCGTGAAAGTGAGACAGACAGACAGACAGAGTTACTTTCGCATTTATAATATTAGTTAGGATCAGGATTAGTTAGGATTTTTAAGATTTTGTTATATAGACGTGAGATATGACGTTGATATGATATGCCTGACACTACTAATAGTAAAGAAGACTGTTTTATTGTTACTTATATTTATAATTTTTTATAGACTAGTATTTTGACCACTGCCTCGCCTTGGCCTAGAATGGTTTAACTCTCAAGGGCTGTGCTGCCGAAACACCTTTAGGTTTTGCCGACAGATTTTCTCTAGCTAGACATTTAAATTGTATCAGCGCTCATATAACTCAGAGGTCTACCTTAATTGTCGCGAACTATGTATGTATGGGGACACCCTTTAATTTTCAATTTTTTTATTTTTAGGAATTATTCCTTAATTTGTGCTGTAAGACTTTGCTTCTTGCCAAATTTCAAGATTCTAGGTCAACGGGAAGTAGTACCCCACAGGTTTTCGACCCAAATCCTATAGAGTACTTCCGGTTTACATAGAATTGTCAATTATGGTTATAAGCAAGGTCTTAGAGCACAAGTGAAGGAAAAATTCCGAAAAATAAAAAAGTTGTAAATTAAGGTACATTTTGGTACTTTCAAGTTTTTGCGAAAATCTAAATTTGCCCATATCTTTTTATTGAGTTGACTCAAGACCTTGATTTTTATACACCCAATAGGGACTATAGACTTCAGTATCAGGTATAAATTTCAACTTGCTAGGTCCACCCGTTCCTGAGAAAATCAGTGGTGACACATAGACAGACGAACAGACAGACAGAGAGACAGACGGAAAAGAAATAGATCTTATAAGGGTTCCCTTTTTTTACCTTTTGAGGTACGGAACCCTAAAAAGGTGCACTGCAGATATTTTGACAAATTCAATTTAATAGAATAGAATAGAATAACTCTTTATTGAACACCATTCAGAAAACATTAAAAAACTTAAGTAAACATTCACAAATAAGTGTTACAAAAGGCGGTCTTATCGCTGAGAGCGATCTCTTCCATACAACCTTTGGGTAATGAGGATTTGATTAATGAACATGGCGGGGTAAATATGGTGTTAAATACCTAAACTAAAATAAATAAGTAAATACATAAACACTACACTACAGATACATATAATACATAAATAATTAATTTTATAATTCATTTAATCCGTATGCTTTAACTATAAGGTTGTAATTGCTTTCTAGAACAAAACGGCCCAATTGAGAGACACCAGGGTGGGAGTGTGTCCTTGTCTAACAACCTGCTAGGCTCATATATGTTCTATACTATATATATGGTACATATATAAGTGGTCCATACAAAAAAAAGGGTCAAACTCCGTTCAAGGTCGGCCTCATGGGGGCCGGTGTACGCGATCAAGTTTAATATGTAGCAGGTCTGTGTTCAAATACAATGGTTAAGTTAAATGCTTTACTTTTTCCAATAAAAGCAATAACATAATTGCTAACCTAATAATTTTATAGATGGCAAATTCCATGAATAATGATGTGACTAAAAGAACCGACTTAAAATGCCGCACTAATAAAATATATATATAAACATAATATATATACGGTCGAATTGAGAAACCTCCTCCTTTTTTGAAGTCGGTTAAAAAAACAAATAGCTCGATCGATTCACTACTTCTTTAAACACCAACAATCAACTTATTAATAATTTTACAAAACATACCAAGGCCGTAAACTCTCTAAAACTGAAAACAGAATACTTGCTCTTTTTAGGGTTCCGTACCCAAAGGGTAAAACGGGACCCTATTACTAAGACTCCGCTGTCCGTCTGTCTGTCTGTCTGTCCGTCTGTCACCAGGCTATAGCTCATTAACCGTGATAGTTAGACAGTTGAAATTTTCACAGATGGTGTATTTCTGTTGCCGCTAGAACAACAAATACTAAAAACAAAATAAAGTTAAACATTAAAGGGGGTCCCCATACAAAAAACGTGTTTTAACCGCCATCTATCTAATTAGTTTCGGCAAACTGACATATATGGCGCTAGTAAACGAGCCCCGTCTTTCTAGATCGCGACCAAACCAAATATTCTTGGTAATATCAATTATTCAAATATATGAGGTTGAAAGTCTGTTATGTTTCGTATTGTACGGAACCCTCCCTAAGTGTGCGATAAGAGACGCGATGCTGACTCGCACTTGGTCAGTTTTATATTTAAACAAGAACAATACATTAATCTTCATGTCAATAGCGCAACATTAAAAGGGAACGCAGGTCCTTAACAATGCGGAAGGTAAGTCGAGCAAAAGCAGCCGTTCTTTGTTCAGCTCTTCTGTATAATCGATGAAAAATATCAGCTACTTTCCAAAGCTTCTCACAATGAGTCTAAAATTTCACCTTGGGATATTCAGAATGATCGGTACAAAGGCCTCGGGAATTAATTAGGGCGAATTTTTCGCAGGGACCTGTCACGAACACTGAATCTGATCGGTTAGTGTGACCACAAACTGCGGGCATATTATGTTCTATTAATAGACTAGTCCGATGTATATTAGACGTTGACATCTTTTAGCAAAATGTATGTAATACGGTTGCTTTTCAACCTGGGATGTGCAAGCCAGATCAAAGCCAGATACTATATAACCGTTTCCACCAAAGCTAGCACCAGGTGGCTGTGTTGCTAAGATGCGCGACCTAAAATTATCGATGCATCGCACTTGTACTCTGCTCCGCACATGGCTATACTAATACCTCTCACGTATGCATGCATTCAGACATACCTACTAGTAAACTTCCTATTTGTATTATTTATATATTCTTACGATTTGTTACTACTTGTCGCAGTTATTAATTACTTACATAAGATTAGTCAAATTTCACGGAACTTGGAAATAAGATCATTGTCAGGGGGAGTGCTGGTGACCTGTATTTGCAGGTTTTTCAAAACCTACTTCAGGCACCAGCCTCTCATAGGATGGAGTCCTTTATCTGAGTATTAGACTAAGTACCTATTTTTAACCCCCGACGCAAAAAGAAGGGGGGTAATATACGTTTGACGTGTGTATCTGTGTGTCTGTCTGGTGGCATCGTAGCGCCCAAACCTGTTCGGGCGCTACGATGCCACCAGACAGACACACAGATACACACGTCAAACTTATAACAAAACTTATAACGTCTGGGGTTAAAAACTCTGCGCCTTGGTAGCTTAGCAATGTAGCATTTCTCTGGTTTCCTTACAGAGTCGTTTTTATTAGTACCGTAGTAGTTAGAATAACTAATACTAAGAATCAACAGAAATATCACTGTTGTATTCCTATTTCTCCATTAATAATTACATAGCTTCTTTTCACGAGATATCCAAACCGGTTCCTACCCTCCGGTAATATATGTTATATCTACTTAATTAATAACCTGTTGCCAAGTATCATAAATAATATACGTCATTCTAATAAATATCTAACTATAATTAATAATTACGCCTTCGTTCTTAGCTATATAGTATGACGTAATAGAGGGTAAGTGAGCTCAGTGAAGTTAGTGAGGACCACTTACTTGTGTTTGGTCCCACCATACATTTTTATCGCTTTATTTTGCTAAATAGGCATCAAAACGGTCCCAACGAAAGGAACCTAGGTTGGAGTGTGTCCTTGTCTAACAACCTGCCAGTGCCATTATATGTACTCTACTATACTATAAGTATAGTGTGTATATACATGGTCCATACAAAAGAATGGGACAAACTCCGTTCAAGGTCGGTCTCTTGCGGGCCGGTAGTTCATCGTCGTAATTAATATAGTAAAACGTCGTTGCAGGAAACAACTACTCTATCAGGAATGCCATTCCTTCGCTGTGTGTATGATGAATGTACTATATGTATTTCATACAACAAAACCTTTCTATTGCGATGTATAACCTTTCTATATGTCCTATATGTCCTGTATGTCCTGTATGTCCTTTATGTCCTATATGTCCTATATCTCCTATATGTCCTATATGTCCTATATGTCCTATATGTCCTATATGTCCTATATGTCCTATATGTCCTATATTATGTCCTATATGTCCTATATGTCTAACTCCAAACAATAATAATTTCCATAATGCTAAAACATACATTTCTTTCCCAGGTGGAGATGCTTTACCAGCGCTACTTCCTCCGCATGAACCAGAACAATATGACTCATATGCTGGGGCTACTGCTGGCTGTGGTGACTTCGCTCATAGCTGTGCAGGGCCACAGCATGTACATGGCCCACGAGTTGATCAGAGAGAGAAACTTGTTCTACGGGTTATTTACCACCTCTACCAAGGCTAAAACAATTCGGTAGGCTAATTCTTATGTTTTCATATAATTAAATACATCAAATCACGCCTTTTAACAAGCTTTATCTCTTCTTCACGGCAAATTTGTCCGTCACAGATCTTGCGATTGATTTTAGAGCGAATTCTAGGAGTTCGATTGAGCTGAAATTTTGCATACATGTATAAATCACGTGACAATGCAATATTATGATGACATGGTGCTGATCTGATGATGGAGCTGAAAGTTGGTCAAAGGAACTCCTAAACTACACATGTTATACCTGTCGTGTTTGGGCTCGTTGGATTTGTCTTGACTTACTCTGGTTATGTTAATTTATGTTACTCTGGTTATGTTAAAGCTTGTGTTTAAAAAGGTTTTTTTTAAATATTACTTGTTCTCATTAAGGTAGGCAGAGCTCCATATGCTACGATCCCGACATACCTCTGTCGCTTCTTCCACTTTCATGAGCACCTTCACAAAATTGTGTCTTTATTTTATTTATTTATTTTATATCTTATAGCCTAGCGTTTGATCACAAACTCACCTGTTGGTAAGTGATGATGCGATCGAGGATGGTAGCACGCTAGGCCTAGAATGGGAACTGGCTCACAAGGATACTTATAATAATTTAAGCTCCTAACAAAACGATAAAGAAACGACTTCGAATGCCGCGGTAGTCATTTCCAGTACCTGAGATGTTTATCTCCTTATCTCCGGAGACACTTATCAGATCTCGATGAAATTACAACGGAGATTGTAACGAATAGAGATACAACCTTGGAGACGTACCCAATCATTCGAGGCGGGGTAATCGCGTATTGTTACGCTACATACAAATAATGTTACATAAAAAAAAAACGGGCCAAGTGCGAGTCAGACTTTTGTCCCGCACACGGAAGGTTCCGAACGCCATCTAACGAATATCTAACGAACTTCTAACACCAACTAAGTAAAGGTTAACACAAAGTCTGGTTGAAAGCTACTTCTACTCGCCAATAGATGTCAGGAAGAGTCAAATTTTATATTGATTATCGATAAAGTTGATTATTGAAAACACGAATAAAACAACATTTTCTGTAAATGAATTCTAGCTAGATCGATTTATCGCCCCCGAAATCCCCTGTATACTAAATTTTATTTAATCGTTGGAGTCGTTTCCGAGATTCACATTCAGATTCCGAGATTAAGGTAAACACGATATATCTATGATGGCACGGCACTATCGTAAAAAACACGTTTTTTGTTTTAAACCCTTTAATTTTTAACTTTGTTCTGTTTTTAGTATTTGTTGTTATAGCGGAAACAGAAATACATCATCTGTGAAAATTTCAACGGTTTAACTATCACGGTTCATGAGATACAGCCTGGTGACAGACGGACACCGGAGTCTCAGTAATAGGGTTCCGTTGGATCCTCTTTGAGTTCGAAACCCTAAAAATATACAAAAAATAAAACCTCCTCGATTTTAGAAGTCTGTTAAAATTTATGAACTGATTGAAATAAAATTGAAATTGGTTTAGCCGCAATCAAGTGATCCAAACAAACAAAAATAAATTCTTCCTAAACACATAGTATTCTGCGATCGACAACCCGTCTACCCAGCGCGGTGATTAGGGCATATCCCTTACAATGAGCCGAAGATTGGGCTCAGTGGCGAATCTCAGGAGAACCCTGCGTCCAGCAGTGGCCTGACACTGGCAGATTATGATGACATAGTATTCTGGCATAGATTTTCAATACCATTTACATAGTATTATGACAGCTAAAACACCGTACGACAATATGAAATTGCCAGGCAAATTTCACTGCGTGCACAAATCCAGGAATAGCAGTGGTGTGGCTTTGAATTTAACCAAAAGCTATAATTGGTTTTTGTAGCAGCTCACAGCAAGAACAATTTTTTATCAGTTTTTCACGATAGTGTCAAAGCGAATAACTTTTCGATTAAAATTTGATGGGATGTTACAAGCTGAAACATAATATCTAAAAAAATTTGTATTTTCGCGTTGCGAATTTTTAACGCAGCGCTGGGGTTAGGCAGATAAAAATTTTATATTGTCTGTGCAAAAAGAGAACCATCGTAGAAATTGAGTGCGCGCGTGTTGATGGTGTTGGTTCTAATACACTGTTTTTTATCGCGTTGACAACATTGCTCTGTCAATACGACTTTATATGTTTGATACCTTGGTAGGTACCTACTCTTATCATTATCGGGTGGTACGAGGTAACTATATACCTTCCTTCCTTACCTTTGAATGCTAGTTCATCGTAAAGCCACGGCGGTTCCTTTTTTTTTACAGCGTAGCACTTGAGCGTCTATCTCACCTTATGTTAAGTGATGATGCGATCGATGATGGATAATCTTTTTGCAGAGAGATTTTTATGGCAGTAATTTTTAAGGTTCCGTACCTAAAGGGTAAAACGGGACCCTATTACTAAGACTTCGCTGTCCGTCTGTATGTCTGTCTGTCTGTCTGTCTGTCTGTCCGTCTGTCACCAGGCTATAGCTCATTAACCGTGATAGTTAGAAAGTTGAAATTTTCACAGATGGTGTATTGCCGTTGCCGCTAGAACAACAAATACTAAAAACAAAAAAAAAATTAAAAATCAAAGGGGGTCCCCATACAAAAAACGTGTTTTTAAACGCCATCTATCTAATTAGTTTCGGCAAAATGACAAAGATGGCGCTAGTAAACCGTCTTTCTAGATCGCGACCAAACCAAATATTCTTGGTAATATCAATTAATCAAATATATGACGTTGAAACTCTGTTATGTTTCGTATTGTACGGAACCCTCCCTAAGTGTGCGATAAGAGACGCGATGCTGACTCGCACTTGGCCAGTTTTATTTAACAGAGCGCAAGGTACAAATAGTTTGCTATATATAGAAGTAAAATTGCAGGCAGTGTGAAACGTTTTATAGTCTCAAGGTTCATTGGTCTATGATTAATGACGTGCACAATTCTGGCATTTGAACTTGGCGTGCCACCGTATAATTTATAGGCAAATATCACCAATTGCTGTAATAAAAAAAAATCGTACAATCGAAAATATTGCCGTCCATAATTATTTCTAGAACTACTTGCATGCATATTGTTATTAAAATAAACTATAATATAGTCTCTTTTATATATGTATATTATTTATGGGTATACATAAAATCTCGCGTTTTTCCTGTTGGGGTAGGCAGAGACATACTTCTATCCACATGCCAACATCTTGACAAATCTCTTTTCCTTCTTCCACTTTCATGATTGCTTTCATACATGCTCGCCGGATATTCTCCTCTTGACTGGGCCTTTGTTTAAAACGTCTCCGATCTGGTCGTGATACATTTGCCTAGATTGGTCTTACCAGCTGGTCCAATACTCGTCTCATTAATCTGATTCGTTAATCTTTAATTGAATATCTAGAGAGGATGGATGAATGCATCCATCCTCTCTAGATGTCCACACCATCGAAGCATCTCTTTCTTCTACCACACCACAACATTCCCTTATCACGCTGTTCTCCACCTTATTCATCAGATTCACTCCTATCATACTTTAACAACTTCTCATTTCTACGGCATTAATTTTACTTTTATGCTACGGTAGAAACTATATGCAAGCCGAAATAAGCAAATAAAGTACCTTTAAAAAGGTATCCTTTAAGCCTCTATAATAACTTATGTTAATGCCTGCGTCTTTACAGTTGAATTTTTAACTTTACCCATCTAATGAGCAATCTGCCTTTAAGCCAACATTCAATTCAAGTTAAATCGGCAATAGCCCATTGGCTAAAGCGTCGGCCTGGTGGTCGTGAGTTCAATCCTCACCCATTGCACTGTTGATGTGAACCCACTCCAGACACAAGCATATTTAGCTTGGTTGGAGGGGTTAACAAGACTACTAGTAATGTGCAATCCACATTGCTAGTAAGCTTTGTACCAACTTCACAAAAAATGAGGAGGTTCTTAATTCGCCTGTATGTTTTTTTTGTTTGTATGTTACGCGATTACTCCGTCCATTATTAAATGATTCTTTTTTAAATCGGTAGGGTACATTTCAGAGGTGGTCCCATAGTAATTTCATTGAGATCTGATAAGTGTCTCCAGAGATATGACGATAAACATCTCAAACTTGCTTTTGTAACTGACTCGCGCGGCATGGAAGTCGATTTTTTTAGTTTTTAAACTATCTTAATTATTATTGTTTTAATTAGATACACATAGATACAATTATACAATACCAGTAAATGTATGTGTTGTTTTTTTTCACAGTGACATGACACTTGCACCCCACGAGACTATATTTCGGAATGTAACGGAACGTTTGAATGAAACTAACGTACTGATGCTGTACGAAAAAGATCGGATTGGACAGATCCTGAACGTCTCTTTGATTGGAATCTGCTGCCTTGTATATATGTGTAAGTAATTTTTAACCCCTAATGCAATGCACCACTGAATTGATTTCGATTTTAGATTGCTAGTTTTACATCAATCATAATAATATGTGAAGTTCCAGTTCTCGATCGTTGTTCTCTCATTACAAGTTAGCTTAGGGTATTATGTTAGTACGAACTCTTTTTACAGTTTTTAACTTTTTACGTGATTTTTTGTTTACAATTTTCTCTTGTTGAAAATGTCTCACCGTTATGTCTAAGATCTGATCTGACAGTGACAGGCATATAATATAATGTGACAATGACAGCATAATAATAAGCTGCGTTCATAACCTGTGCGCCAATTTTTAAGAACTTTTTCTTAAAAATTGGCTTTTTAAATTAAATATTTTTGTATCGAATTGTATCTATTTTAATTATCTATATATTTATTTAAATGTGTTTTGATTGAATGTATGTTTCTGTAATATTATTTATTTTTGTAATTTACTTCGTGTCCAATCCGCAATGCCGCGCTATTCATTTTCAGTACCAATTTTGAGATGTTTATCTCAATATCTCTGGAGATACTTATCATATCTCGATGAAATTACTATAGCATCACTCTTGGGATATCTCGTCTCAAAAAATAAACTGGCTAAGTGCAAGTCGGACTCGCACTAGTAGGGTTCCTCGATAACATTACCATGGTACCACACTTGGGATATCTCCTTTTGAACAAAAAAAGAATAATCAAAATTGGTTCATAAACGACGAAGTTATCCGCGAACAAACATAAAAAAAAATATATATATATATATATACGGTCGAATTGAGAAACCTCCTCCTTTTTTTGAAGTCGGTTAAAAATAGCCGAAGATCGGGCTCAGTGGCGCATCTTGGGAGAGGCCTACGTCCAGCAGTGGACTGACACCGGCTGATGATGGTGATGATCTAAATCTGTGTATGTGTGTGTCTGCCTGTGGTATCGTAGCGCCTAAACGGATGAACCGAATTTCATGTAGTTTTTGTTTCATAGTTGTCATAATCGAGAGTGTTCTCTTTTATTAATGAAAATCCGATCAGCCGTTTAAGTCTACGAGCTTTTTTTCGGTCTGATCAATTTCAAATTCGGTATCCTCTTACTTCTATGATATTGTGAGATATTATATTGACATTGTTATATTGATCCTGGGGTATCTGAAATCTGCAGAATACTTTACTGCTCACCTCCAGCACAAATTTTGTGTTTGGGTTCATTGGAATGGTATCACTAATCAGATTATAAATTGTGGTTTTTTAATAAAAAATAAGACCTATCAGATACAAAATATTTAGGATAGTTTAAAAACTAAAACAACCAACTTCCATGTCCCGCGAGTCAGTTTTAAGTCTTGAGGTTATCAGTTTGAAAACCTCAGTAGCGAGTGTGATACGTTTATCGTCATATCTCTGAAAATACTTGACAGATCTCAATAAAATTACAATGGGACCACCTCGATAATGTACCCTACGAAAATAATCATTCGAATCGGTTCACAATTGACCGTGAAATCGCGTAACATACATACCAATAAGATCGTTTAAAAAACTAAAAAGAACCGACTTCAATGCCGCGCTATTAATTTTGTGTACCAATTTTGAGGTGTGTATCTCTGGAGATACTTACCAGACCTCGATAAAATTACCATGGTATCAGACTTGGGATATTTCCTTTCCAACAAAAAAAGAATAATCAAAATTGGTTCATAAACGACGAAGTTATCCGCGAACAAACATAAAAAAATAAAAAAAGACATATACGGTCGAATTGAGAAACCTCCTCCTTTTTTTGAAGTCGGTAAAAAAAAGGTACAGACGAATTGAGAACCTCATTCTTTTCGGAAGTCGGTTTAAAAACGACTCATACCTTTCAACATGACCACCTACATAATATTTATGTCGAAACTCTGTGAATCCAGATACGTGTTTGTTCAGTGATGGTTTATCTTTTAATACACGGTGCGGTTAGAGAGGAATCCTACCATGGCGATGGGAAGGCGATAGTGAGACGAAGCACTAGATTAAAGGCTTATACCTAATCCCCACAATGAAACTGCCTCGACCCGAACTATCTGCCGAAATGGTTAAACATTCAGCGAGATTAACGAACGATTCCTTGAACCTCAGTTAATCTATTGTCTGTGGATTATTGTGACTAGTGGTGACCACTACTATTCTAAACTATTATATACTGATTATAGTTTTCAATTTTAACTTACTCGTATTTATTCACTGCTCGATAAAAGCCATTCTCTTAACATGTCACCGAGATTTTTGTCGACAAAATCATTGCTTAATTTTATTTTATATCATATAGGCGAGCGCTTATTCTTCGACCACTATCTCACCTGTTGGTAAGTGATGATGCGGTCGAGGATTGTAGCACGCTAGGCCTAGAATCAGAACTGGCTCTCAAGGATAGCTGCCGTAACATATTAGATGTTTGGCGACAGATTTTCTAACTTACTACCACCATGCGGGGGGGATCGGGGGTTTCTTAACGATGTTTTTCCTTCACTGGAGGCTCACTGTGAAAAGCGCACATAATTTTTAATATATCATAATTTTTTTAATAATTTAAATCCATTGGTGCACGGCGAGGATTGAGCTTGGTACCTCTGGCATCAAGGCCGACCATTCTTCCACTATACACCACTTGGCCCTTATATAAAACAGGTCATACTGTCTATATTATTATAACACCAAGAGTGAATAGGTATCTTTTGGGTAAGTGCGCTACAACATTAACTACATCATTATTTAACATCAGGTGATAAAGTAATTGTAAACTTTTAACTTTTGTGATTTGAACACATAGTTATAAATATTAAAATACGGGACTTATCGCGCCTAAAACATTATGACATTAGTGTTATAATTATAAAGTAGGTCCGTCGTACGTCGCGATTGAACTGACGACGTAACTTTGTAATGGCGTTGCAGTTACGATAAACATATGTTTGCTGGTTGTTTACCGTTCTAATAATTGATGAGCATTAAACAACATTATTATATCAATAATCAATGAATGTTATAATTTTGTGCCAAACTGAGCGTCAAATAACTTGGTAAACAATATTTTTCTAAATCTATACTGCGCTATTACAAGGTTATGTCAGCGCTTTATATTTGTAGTGCTGTGCTAACAATAACAGGCAATAATAGTATCGTAATCTGTTCTTATACAGTTATCTTATACTATAAGAATCTTTGTCCTGACATACTGACTGACTCACTGACAGACATCGCACAGCCTAAACCGCTGGTCGTAGAGACTTGAAACTTGGAGGGTATATTTGTCTTAGTACGTAGGGGTTTTTCAAAATTCACTCCTTAAGGGGATGAAATGGGGGTTCAAAGTTTGTATGAAGAAACAAGATTAGATACTATTTTCTATTCGAAACTTCATACAAGTGCTAAAAAAAGTAAATACGTGTTTCAGTTTTTTTTAAATCCACCCCTAAGAGGGTGAAATGGGGTAACAAAGTGTGAAAATCAATATTGTTTCGGATTACGCTGAAATTTGGCATGCAGATAGTTATTACGAAGTTAGTTCCCTCTGAGAAGGTATTTTCAAAAATTCACCCCTGTAGGGGATGAAACGGGGGTTCAAAGTTCGTATGGAGAAACAAGATTAGATAGTATTTTATATTTGAAACTTAACACAAGTACTTAAGTAAGTAAATACGTGTTTCATGTTCTTTCGAAATTCCACCCCTCAAAAGGTAAAGAGGGGTAACAAAGTCTGAAATCAATATTGTTTCGGATTGCGCTGAAATTTGGCATGCAGATAGTTATTTTGACATAGGTTGAGAAAGAATTTTTCAAAATTCACTCTTCAAGGGAATGAAGCGGGGGTTCAAAGTTTGGATAGTCATTTTATTCGACAATTCACACAAGTACTTCTGTAAATAAATAAGTAAATACGAGTTTCAGACTTTTTCAAAATGCCACCCTAACAGGATAAACTAGGGTAACAAAGTCTAAATATCAATATTGTTTCGGATTGCGCTGAAATTTAGAATGCAGATAATTATTTATTATGACGTAGGTATCCGCTCAGAAAAGATTTTCTAAAAATTTCTCCCGGATACGGAACGGGGAATCATAGTCTGTATGGCGAAACAAGATGAGATAAAGGACGTGTTGTAGGATTTTCGAAATGGGGTAGGCAACAAAGTCTGAAACTTTGGCTTTTTCGGGTTTTATAAATATGAATCCCGAATTGCCTTAGTCACGCGATAACATGAAAACGGGTAAACCGATTTGGCAAATTCTTTTTTGATGTCTTTTTTGATAGAATCGTTTTTACAAAAGAAAAGTTTTAAGTAAATAAAAGAAGTTTTTAACGCGGGCGAAGCCGCGGGACACCTCTAGTACTTTATAAAATAATACGTTTTGTTTTTCTTTTTAAGAATTTGAAAATAATGGACTTTAAGATAACTTTAATGAAATATAAAAATAAAACTACGACAAAACCGAACGCGCGAAAGATATATTGATAATAATATAATTATACATGTAGGCGAAGATGATGATGAAGACACCACCTCCTCGAGCGAATCGGAGTCTGATTAATATTCTGTACGCACATTCAATTCAATGTACTTTATTGCATAGAAATACAGACTGTAACTTTGTAACAAAGAATAAATAAAACAATTTTATTATATTAATATTACCTTTTTTTGGTTTCCATTTAAATAACTAAAATATAAATTTTAAATGATTCCGCCAATGTAAAACGAAAATAATCTTTAAAATAATGCGGTGGTTCATTTTGGAGGAACGAACTCAGTGTTATGTTGTGCCCATCACTAGTCGTGACTAACTGATAGGTGTCAGGAACGCATTCTCTGAACGGCCGAAGTATACTTTTATTATTTTTTATTTAACTCGACGTTTCGACCAAGTTGCATTGATCGTGGTCACGTCGAGTTGAATAAAAATGAATGTTTCATGCGCGATAAGTCCCGAATGTTAATATTTAGAACTAAGTGATGTATAAGTCAAGCGTGTGTTTCTATTCAACAGGCCTGCTACTGTGCTTGACTCGCCCTGCCATGAACGAGATATACCTGCTCACCATCTCCTACGTGGTCCTCGGCACGTTCCTCATCATGGACCTGTCCATCAGCGGCACGGCTATCTTGAGGTAACTATACAACTACAAGCGTGCTACCATCCTCGACCGCATCATCACTTACCAACAGGTTAGATAGTGGACAAACGATAGTCTATCCTATATGACATATAAAAAATAAACTGGCCAAGTGCAAGTCGGACTTACACTCGTAGGGTTCCGTACCACACTACAGTATTTTATAAGATCGAGCAAAAAATAACACTATCATTTTTCGCCAGCAAAAAAATATATATTAAACATTTTATATCTTATAACGCCATCTAACGTCTAACAAAGGTATTAGGGATCGACATTTCAATATAACGCCATCTATGCGACGTTTACCTAACTAAGCGATCATAGATGGCGTAACGTTGAAATGCCGAAAATAACACGTTGGTCTTGGGGACCCTCTATTATTATAAATTTTATTCTGTTTTTAGTATTTGTTGTTATAGCGGCAACAGAAATACATCATCTGTCAAAGCAATAATTCTAATAATAAATCTGTCGAGCAATAATTACTAAAGGTTTATTGCTATGAGATTCTAACCAAAGCCGGGTAGGTCACGAGAGGTCACGAGTCTTATTTAAACTATGTCACGTGTGTATCCCCCGATTTTCAATGTATTAATAGAGCTCCCAATGTTAAGGATCTGCTACATAATCGATGGTTGCCGCTTACTATCAGACGACCAGACAACTTTATTGGTCCTCATGCATTGACTTATTAGATTGATATTATCTAGTATTTTCAACTGACTTAATTATGTATTTATATTATGTACTAAGTCAATAAGAAGTAGTAATAACCTTCGAGCATTTACGCATTGCACACACACAAATCACTCACTTTATCGATCCCGCACACTAGCTTGAAACACGCACACAGTATTAAAAATACAGCGTAGTTACGCCCGCTCATATGGCCAAAAATGGCTATATGGCCAGCAGAGGGATACGCCTTGCGTTAACATCTCCTTCGGTAACTGCTCGAAGAGTAATAACTATCTATTTATCATATTAATTAATATTTTGAGTGTGCATGAAATGAAATATCACTAACACTAAACTTATTATAAACTTCCGATTATATAATATTATACTTCTTGTCGTAGACTGTCTCGACCTAGGTTTCGTGCATTTTCGATGCACTTCCTCGGGAGTTTACGCAGCAAGATCGCGATGACCACACTGCTGTGTAAACTCCCGAGGAAGTGCATCGAAAATGCACGAAACCTAGGTCGTGACAGTTGACAAAAATCAGAATCAAATTAAGCTACAGAATTGCTATTGCTGGTAAATCGACCTAATATTAAGATAAGACACAAAAATAAAGAAATGTATAAAACCGCAAAATTACCGATGGGGCCGGAAGTAAGGTTTATGAACGAATGGCGTGAAATCGAAAACTGGACATAGAAAACATATCGTTTGGCATACAGAATACAATTTTTCAATAACGTACCGTGGCGCGTTTAAGGAACACGTGTACGTTTCGAGCACGCTACGACATCACACGTTTTTGGCAAGTTATCTCATTGGTCATACTGAATAGGGGCCCTGTAGTGAGTATAATAATCGGTAGTTTATAATCATTATTCAAACTCACTGGAACTATAAATCTAGCAATTTATGATCGTACAAAACGAAAAAACTGACTACACATGCCGCGATAGTCTTAAGTACTAGCTTGTTATAATCATGTTATCAAAGTATACAAATTCGTGTATATTGTTTATCTCCATATCTCCGGAGATAATTGTCAGATTTCGATAAAATTGAGTGGGACCAAACGGGAGAAATAATCTCTCAAACAAAAAAAGAACTTTTCAAATCGGTTAAGATTTGACGTAGTTCTGAGCAATCAAAAAAAAAGTTGTATTGTAAACCTCTTCCTTTTTTGTGAAGCTGGTTAAAAATTAATAGCGCTCAAATAAATACCACTTATACGTAGAGTAATGAACAAAGTTATGTGATTATATTTATATGCAATATTGGGTAATGAAAAAATTATGCTTTCAATTTTTTTATCTATATATATAAAAGAAAGTCAAAAGTAACTCAAGAACGGCTGAACCAATTTTTATGATTTTTTTATTTTTGGAATTGTCTTTGTCAGGAATAGGATAATTAAGTATTAAAAACAATGAATAATTGACCTAAAAAAATTATATAAGAAAAATATTTTGCCAAAATGTTCCTGGGTTTCAAAACTGCCAATCATTTGATGTTCAATTGTTTATCCCGTCGATACGGTAAACCTCAAATTAATAAGGGTCATCGCTCCACACGATTAGTGTATTTAGCCAGTTTCAAGTATGAAAATTCTTTAAGTTTTTGTGATTTCAAGTCATGTACATTTTAAAAATGTTAATAAATTTTTATTAGTCATTCAGTAATGACAATTGTATGATATATTTATTGATTGTCAAATATGCGTGCGTTCAGAAATGTATGCTTACGAGTTTTTGGCAGGAACGTGGAAAAATGTGTGTCTCATTCTATTTTTTCCTAAAACTGGTGTTCTTTCGCGTGTTAATGTATAATAAATTTGAATTATTAACCATTAAGTGCCGGTGAATGTGTGCGAGTGTAGGGAAACAGCGCAATGTTGAAAAATATGCTATTTGAGTTCTCACCAAAATTCGCACGCTTGCGCATGGTCGTGTGGAAACAGTCCACGCGAGCCTGCGCAAACGTGCAAACCTACGAGCAAGCATGTTTGCCCGTACGCACAACGCTCTTCGCTCGCGCTCAATGTCAGCGTTGTCTTTGAGGTCAGATGTGACAATGTGGCCTAGATATTTAAATTGTCTAACCCTTTTCAGCAGTAGATAGGCTGATGATAATGATGAGCTAGCGATTGACCAATATATTTCAAAAAACTTACTCGAAATCACAGTATTCTAGACCTAGCTTGTTCACTATCTTCGACCACATCATCGTATACCACCAGGCAAGATAGTGGTCAAATCTATAAAAAAAGACCACTCACACATTCACGTGCCTTCCAAAATTTCTCCAAAAGTGTTTTTGCACTAAAGTGAAATAACTACATAAAATAAATATTTTTAAACATTGAATCGAAATGTAATGTAAATACACTGTAGATATAGGTAATGCGTAAAATCTACATTACATTCTTTTAGAAGAATAAATTTCCTTTGATGTTGGTAAAATAAGATTTTCATACATTTAATCTAATGCTAAAAACAGGTCCATTTTAATGAGATATCACTATCAAAGGAGTCGTCTAGTGTTATTTATTTTATAATTGTAGCAATTTAATTTTGAAGCTAAACTCAGTAAATAACCACATTTACAGTAAGTATGAACTAAGCAAGAAGCCTTTGTAAGGCCATTGTAGTCGGAGAATGACATTCAGCGGCCACGGCTCTCTACTTGTGTTGATATAAAATTAAACTTTGCTCGGCACCCCGCCACTCAAACAAACCACAAAGCAAGGGTCCATTTTGTTTACATCAGATTTTGAAAACTGTTCCAAATGCCCTCACCGAGTAACTTCAGAAATTTGTTTTCTCGTTTGCATGGGACGTGCCGTAGTACCGAGTGTTTGATGCCAAATTGGATCAAAGCCTATTTTATGCTTAAACTAGTTTTACCCGCGTATGCATTGTTCTCGTTCCGAAATATAACAGTGTTACGAAGTAACTATTATATAATCTGTGTCTAGGCTATCAATGTACCAAATTTCAGCTCAATCGGTTGAGTAGTAACACACATATACACAAACTTTATAATATTAGTAGGCTTAGGGCCAGTTTCACCGGTTTCTGATAGCCCTATTAGGAACCAGAGGTCCAGGCGGGACCTTTGAGGGCCCGGTGGCGTAATCGGAAGAACGGTCGGCTTTGATGCCAGAGGTTATTAGTTCTAACCCCGCCGCGCGCACCAATGGACTTTTCTATCGAAAAAATTATGTGCGCTTTTCCAGTGGCCCTCCAGTGAAGGAAAAACATCGTTAAGAAACTCCCAACCTCTGCATTGTGATAGGACACTATCTAGCGTCCGCCTGGCCAGCTACCGCGCCTAGCGTGATTACCATCTTCGACCGTATCATCACTTACCAACAGGTGAGATAGTGGTCAAACGCTAGCCTATAAGAAATATATTTCAAAAAACTTATCTGACGGATTTTTGACAACTTTTATATAGATAAAACTTTAAACTTTTATCTATCAGATAGCTGTTTTGAGTTTCTTGTCGTTAACCTTTATATAGATGGATATTTATATGAAAACGTTAGTACTTACAAAACACATTTTTAGGGTTCCGTACCCAAAGGGTAAAACGGGACCCTATTACTAAGACTCCGCTGTCTGTCTGTCTGTCTATCTGTCCGTCTGTTTGTCTGTCTGTCCGTCTGTCACCAGGCTGTATCTCATGAACTGTGATAGTTAGACAGTTGACATTTTCACAGATGGTGTATTTCTGTTGCCGCTAGAACAACAAATACTAAAAACAAAATAAAGTTAAAAATTAAAGGAGGTCCCCATACATAAAAAGTGTTTTTAAACGCCATCTATCTGATTAGTTTCGGCAAAATGACATAGATGGTGCTAGTAAACGAGCCCCGTCTTTCTAGATCGCGACCAAACCAAATATTCTTGGTAATATCAATTAATCAAATGTATGGGTTGAAACTCTGTTATGTTTCGTATTGTACGGAACCCTCCCTAAGTGTTCGATAAGAGACGTGATGCTGACTCGCACTTGATTAATATTTAGTTGTCCAAGCTTCTCCAATGCTAAATGGGAGTTCATTCCACAAATGAACTGCCTTCATGGTAAAAGACATGTTGAAGCGTTGAGATGTGTGAGAGTGTTCGTGTATCTTCAACGAAAGTGTGTAGATACTGTAATCGTAATAGACGGGGCTTAGAGACTCGTGAGAACTGAAAGTGTTCTTTTAAATAGAAAAGAGTGAAAAGTAGAAAAATAATATTAAGAGTTGAGACAAAATATGGGCGTTTCACAACAAATGCCAATAAATTTAACGAGTTTTACGATTTTGTTATTCATTTTTAACCGACTTCAAAAAAGGAGGAGGTTTCTCAATTCGACCGTATACATGTTTTTTTTTTATGTTTGTTCGCGGATAACTTCGTCGCTTATGAACCGATTTTGATTATTCTTTTTTTGTTGGAAAGAAAATGTCCCAAGTGTGGTACCATGTTAATTTTATCGAGGTCCGATTAGTATCTCCAGAGATATGGAGATAAACATCTCAAAATTGGTACTGAAAACTAATAACGCGGCATTGAAGTCGGTTCTTTTTTAGTTTTTTAAACGATATTATAATAGTAATGGAACTTTAAGGTGAACTTTGTGAGTACAATAAACTTTAAATAGTGTGAATTTTTGTTTCAATAACAGAGGAACACAAAACATTATTTTCAACCGACTTACCAAACAGAAGGAGGTTCTCAATTCGTCTGTATGTATTTTTTTGTATGTATGTTACGCGATTACTCCGTCAATTGTGAACCGATTTAAATGATACTTTTTTTTATCGGTGGGGTTCGTTTTCGAGATGGTCTCACTGTAATTTAATTGAGATTTGATAAGTATCTCCAGAGCTATGACGATAAATGTCTCCAACTTGCTACTGAAATTGACTGGCGGGGCATGGAAGTGGTTGTTTTAGTTTTTAAACTATCTTAATTATTTTTCTGATGTGTTAATGTTTGCACGGACAAATGTAAGGCCATACATTTGTCAGCGGTCGGGCGTGAGAGGGAATGTGTATCATATCTCTACTCCTGGCTTTTATCTCAATTTGAGGAGAGTAGCAATAGGCAAAGTATAGTTGGTAGAACTATCTCCAAGGTAATTTGAAGCAGGAGAAAAAGAGGGGTTTCCGTTAGTAGCTTAGACTGTAGTTTGGATTTAAAATGTGAGATGTGAAACGTGGAGTTTTCCTCGGGTAGGAAGGAGTTTTCATTTAACCGACTTCACAAAAAAGGAGGAGGTTTATTACTTTTATTTTGTTTTATGTCGATCGCATCATCACTTAACATCAGGTGAGATAGTGATCAAGTGCTACCCAGTTCGTAATAAAAAAAAAAAAAAAAAAATGTTTGTTACCTCAGAACTACGTCAAATTCGTAACAGATTTGAAAAAATCTTTTTTTTTGAGAGATTCATATTTTATCAAGATCTCAAAATATTCTCCGGAGATATGGAGATAAACATCTTAAACTAGAAATCGTTGCATGTGTATACCTTGATGACATGATACTGGCTAATTTAACTATCGCGGCATGTGAAGTCGGTTTTTAGTTTTGTACGATCGTAACTTATGTATAACCGACTTCACAAAAAAAGGAGGAGGTTCTCAATTTGTCTGTATGTTTTTTTCTTCTTTTTTTGTGTGTATATTACGCGATTACTCCGTTAATTGTGAACCGATTCGAATGATTATTTTTGTAATCGGTAGGGTACGTTTTCGAAGTGGTCCCATTGTAATATCATCGAGATCTGATGAGTATCTCCAGAGATATGACGATAAACGTCTCAAACTTGCTACTGAAATTGACTCGCGGGGCATTGAAGTCGGTTGTTTTAGTTTTTTAACTAAATTATACAAATTATCTTAATTATGTATTATTATCATATAAGCTAGCGTTTGACCACTATCTCACCTGTTGGTAAGTGATGATGTGGTGGAGGATGGTAGCACGCTAGGCCTAGAATGGGAACTAGCTCTCAAGGATAGCTGCCGGAACGCATTAGTTGTTTGGCCACAGATTTTCTAACTTGAGGGTGGTAGCTGGCCAGGCGGACACTAGATAGTGTCCTATCACAATGCGGAGGATGGGAGTTTCTTAACGATGTTTTCCTTCACCAGAGGGCCACTGTGAAAAGCGCACTGACATGTTTCTATAGAAAATTCCATTGGTGCACGCCGGGGATTGAACTCGGTATCTCTGACGTCAATGCCGACCATTATCCCACTACACGACTGGGCCCTGAAATGAGCTGTCATTTACAGAATTACTTGGAGGCCTTGAATACGAGAAAGTAAAGGTGATAAGGTGCTTAGTCAGAAAATGTGATGAGTGGCGTTCTTCTCGAATTTATAGATTTATTCGAGTTCAAGAGCCGTGTGAAGGTCGGGACAAGCACAGTGGCCTTATTCAGTACGACCAATGAGACAACGCGTTCCTTAACGCGCCACGTTACGTTATAAAAAAATTGTATTCTGTATGCCACACGATAGGTAAATTATACAAAACGCGCGCGTTACACGTCCTTATATGTCACGATATTTTGACAGCTTAAAACGCGCTCATAACCTTACCCTACCGCGTTTTAATTGGCATAGAGAATACAATAACGCGGAGATAACGTAACACGGCACGGTAAGACTTTAAAATGGTCATACTCAATAAGGCCCCGGTTCTTATTATATTACTAACAGTGGCTCGCGGCTTCGCCCGCATTAAAAACTACTGTACAATATAATACAAAACAATAACTCTTCATTGTCACCAACTTACACAGTAACATTTACACAACATTGTATTCCGAAAATTAATGGCACCATGGGCGGTCTTATCGCTAAGAGCGATCTCTTGCAGACAACCTTTAGATGGACATGACATATACGTTTAACATGGACGGTGGCATGTTAAATAAATATCGCCGGGGGAGAACCCCCGTTTCATCCCCTTAAGGGGGTGAATTTTAGAAACGTCGTCATAACTGTCTGCTTGCCAAATTTTAGCGCAATCCGAAACAATTTTGATTTTCAGACTTTGGTACCCAATTTCGCCCTCTTAGGGGTGGAATTTCAAAAAAGCATGTTTTTACTGAAGCACTTGTGTGAAGTTTCGAACAGAAAATACTGTCTTATCTTGGAAATTAGAATGGAATTGGAATTGATGAATTTTGGGAAATCCTTTCTTAGTACACCCTTACATACTTAGACAAATATACCCTCCAAATTTCAAGTCTCTACGACCAGCAGTTTAGGCTGTGCGTTGTTTCTAAGTCAGTCAGTCAGTCAGTATTTTAGTACAAAGATCCTTATAGTAATAGATGTATACTGGCACAACGCGGTAACCTGCCTAGAAGAGTATTACCATAGTATTGTTGTATTTTGTTGTTTTGTTTTTTGGTGATCAATAATAAGTTATTGTATTGCAACCAACGAGCGAAATCGGACGAACTAGCATAGAATAGAATAACTCTTTATTGAACACCATTCAGAAAACATTAAAAAACTTAAGTAAACATTCACAAATAAGTGTTACAAAAGGCGGTCTTATCGCTGAGAGCGATCTCTTCCAGACAACCTTTGGGTAATGAGGATTTGTTTAATGAACATGGCGGGGTAAATATGGTGTTAAATACCTTAACTAAAATAAATAAGTAAATACATAAACACTACACTGCAGATACATACGAACTAATTGATTTTGGATGATTTCGAACTTACTATATGCTACTCAGAAGGGTTTGCGTGGGCTGAAGGTACAGAGGCAAAGGTCATAAATAATGGGACGTTCACAAGCCCTGTAAAACGTTACCTTATGGATTAGCTGATTCGCTCTGTAGAACTTTACTGAGAGAGCATTAGGAAACTTTTGCGAAAAAGCTAATTTATAAAGTGCTAACCACACGGACCTTATTTTGCCATTATCTCTTTTTCTATATTATCGCGCATTTTGCGTTGGCCTCAAAAAGATCAGGCGCATTTTATTTTTTAATAAATTTGTTAAATATATGTTATGATGTATTTTGAGGGTCCGGTGGTGTAAGTGGTAGAATGGTCGGCTTTGATGCCAGAGGTACCGAGTTGAAACCCCGTCTCGCGCCAATGAATTTTTCCATCGACAAGTTTATGTGTGATTTTCACAGTGGCCCTCCGGCGAAGGAAAAACATCGTTAAGGAACTAACAACCCCCGCATGGTGGTAGGACACTATCTAGTGTCCGCCTGGCCAGCTACCACCCTCAAGCTAGAAAATCTGTCGCCAAAACTTCTGATGTGATCCGGCAGCTATCTTTGAGAGCCAGTTCCCATTCTAGGCTTAGCGTGCTTACCATCTTCGACAGTATCATCGTTTACCAACAGGTAAGATAGTGGTCAACCGCTTGCCTTTAAGATAAACAAAAGTATTAGTATTGTAACAAGTTAAGTAAAACTAAGGAAAAAATCTCCGAATGATTCGATGAGTCACTTTGGGCATCGCAAGGCTTAACGAAAGATGGTCACGGGTTCAAGCCTTGTGTGTGTGTGTGTGTGTGTGTGTGTGTGTGTTTGTGTGTATGTGTGCGTGTGTGTGTGTGCGCGTGTCTGTACCATCGTAGCCCTCAAACCAAACGGATGAAACGATTTTGATTTAGTTTGGTTTTGTTTGATGTTATAATAGGTTGGGGAAAAAGTTTCATCGCATTTTTTAAGAAAATTCAAAACATTTTTTAATATAGTTTATTTACATTTAACTAAAGTATGTAGGTACCATTTTGTTTGATAACTTTTTGCCATCTTGCAAGTAGGGACATGATCCCATTGCTATAGAAATTTTGGGGCTTCTGATCAAAAAACCGCGACAAGTAGTTTTGGCAGTCCTCTCGTGATGTTAACTTGACACTGCCTAGAAATCTGAAGGTGCAAGGTCAGGACTATACGGCGGATGCATAATCACCTCCCAGCCAAACTCTCTTAATAACTGCTGAGTGGCTAAAGATGTGTGAGGATTAGCGTTATCATGATGAAAAACCACACCCCTTCTGTTGATTAATTCCGGCCGCTTTCTTTCAAATTCTTGCTATAATCTCATCAGTTGTTCACAGTAGAGTTCAGAATCGATGGTCCTGCCTGGTGGTAACAGCTCATAATAAATAATGCCTTTCCAATCCCACCACATACACAACATCACCTTGTTGCGAGTTAACCCGGGTTTTGCCACAGTCTGTGAAGCCTGACCGGTGATGAGCTTTTTTGTGTACCCAGTTTTTTTTCAAATGCGCCAAAACTGGTTTGTGGTCAATTCCCAGTTCTTCAGCTACGTCGTTACTACTGATATGCCGATATTGCTCCACTTTTTCAAAAATGGCATCCATTTTATCCGTAATAGGGCGACCAGAGCGAGGTGCATCTTTGACATCAAAATTTCCGGATTGAAAACGCTTAAACCAAATTTGTGCTACTCTCACAGACACTGCACTAGGTCCATAAACATCGCAATTTGTTGCATTTTTACCTTTTTTTGTAGTAAAATTTTAAAATGTATTGAATTTCTTCATTAGATTCACTCATCTTCACAGTACGAAAAACAAATGAAAATCACACATTTTCCTAATTTGAATATGGAATTATGTTCTTTAAAATTTAAACTTTTAATTATACTAAAACCAGCCAGATACAAATAGTATAGCCAAAGAGATTTCATTACAAGTTCATTCTTACTATAATGCGAAAAGACTTTTTTACAATTTTGTTATGGTCTCTATATACAGATTAAAGGGGTAGTTTTAAATGTTAGTATTAAATACTTATGTCTGTCGTTAACCATGGAAACTATGTACATTCAAAATAAATACATAATTAACTTCTTAATATGTGTAGGTACTCATAATTCGGAAAATGACATTTTCAGGTGTTGAATATTACCAACTTGTACTGAGTATTTATAATAACTATTATACATTTTATTTCAAACAGTTATTAAAGAGTCTAAACAAGGTGATAACAACAGAGCTAATCTAATACTATAAGTATCTTTGTCCTGACATACTGACTGACTGACTCACTGACAGACCACGCACAACCTAAACCGCTGGTCGTAGAGACTTGAAATTTGGAGAGTATATTTGTCTTAGTACGTAGGGGTGTACTAAGAAAGGATTTTTCAAAATTCACCCCTTAAGGGGATGAAACGGGGATTCAAAGTTTGTATGGAGAAACAAGATTAGATAGTCTTTTCTATTCGAAACTTCATAAAAGTGCTCCAGTAAAAAAATAAGTAAATACGTGTTTTAGGTTTTTTTTTAATTACACCCCTAAGAGGGTTAATGGGGTAACAAAGTGTGAAAATCAATATTGTTTCGGATTGAGCTGAAATTTGGCATGCAGATAGTTATTACGATGTTAGTTCCCTCTGAGAAAGTATTTTTCAAAATTCGCCCCTGAAAGGGATGAAACGGGGGTTCAAAGAGTGTATGGAGAAACAAGATTAGATAGTATTTTCTATTCGAAACTTCATACAAGTGCTCCAGTAAAAAAATAAGTAAATACGTGTTTCATGTTTTTTTTTAATTACACCCCTAAGAGGGTGAAATGGGGTAACAAAGTGTGAAAATCAATATTGTTTCGGATTGCGCTGAAATTTGGCATGCAGATAGTTATCACGAAGTTAGTTCCCTCTGAGAAAGTATTTTCTAAAATTCACCCCTGAAGGGGATGAAACGGGGGTTCAAAGTTTGTATGGAGAAACAAGATTTAGATAGTCTTTTATATTTGAAACTTAACACAAGTACTTAAGTAAGTGAATACGTGTTTCATGCTCTTTCGAAATTCCACCCCTAAAAGGGTGAAGAGGGGTAACAAAGTCTGAAATCAATATTGTTTCGGATTGCGCTGAAATCTGGCAAGCAGATAATTATTTTGACATAGGTTAGAAAAAATTTTTCAAAATTCACTCTTCAAGGGAATGAAGCGGGGTTTCAAAGTTTGGATAGTCATTTCATTCGACATTTCACACAAGTACATCTGTAAATAAATAAGTAAATACGAGTTTCAGACTTTTTCAAAATGCCACCCTAACAGGATAAACTGGGGTAACAAAGTCTAAAAATCAATATTGTTTCGGATTGCGCTGAAATTTAGAATGCAGATAGGTATTATGACGTAGGTATCCGCTCAGAAAAGATTTTCTAAAAATTCCTCCCGGATACGGAACGGGGAATCATAGTTTGTATGGCGAAACGAGATGAGATAAAGTACGTGTTGTAGGATTTTTCGAAGTGAGGTAGGCAACAAAGTCTGAAACTTTGGGTTTTTCGGGTTTTATAAATATGAATCCCGAATTGCCTTAGTCCCGCGATAACATGAAAACGGGTGAACAGATTTGGCTAATTCTTTTTTGATGTCTTTATTGATAGAATCGTTTTTACAAAAGAAAAGTTTTAAAAGAAGTTTAAAAGAAGTTAAGTAAATAAAAGAAGTTTTTAACGCGGGCGAAGCCGCGGGACACTTCTAGTATAAATATATGAACAGAGAGGTATACTCGTACTCGTACCTATCCGCTTGACATTTGTTAGAGTGGCGAGCGGCAAGAATGTCACCGTGAAATGTACCATCCGCTACTTTAAAAGCCGGAAACTGTTTTGATGCCCTCTGACATGCAGTCTTTCTAAAAAAAACTCGTTGAAGTTATACTTCTTTTGGCGAGTGGCGCTTGGAAAAATTATGAGAATAACATTTTTACGATATGAGCGCGCAACGACAGCCAAATAACGACATGCTTAGATTATGCGACATGACAAAATAAGTTGTTTTCTGTAGAAAATTGCGCATCGTAATGCGCACGCATACCAACAGCGCTGTTTTTCAAATTTTTATTCCTTTTCAACCGACTTCCAAAAAAGGAGGTTCGCAATTCGTCTGTATAATTAAAAAAAAAAATTTTTGTATGTTTGTTAGGCAATTACTCCGTCAATCATGAACCAACTCCAATGATTCTTTTTTTAATAGGTAGGGTACGTTTCCGAGTTGGTCCAATTGTGATTTGAATAGGTATCTTCTGGGTAAGCACGCTACATCATCGATCGCATCATCACTTAACATCAGGTGAGATAGTGATCAAGTGCTACCCAGTTCAGTATAAAAAAAAAAAAAAAATCATTGAGATCTGATAAGTATCTCCAGAGATATGATTTCAATTTCAATTCAATTTTTTAATTTATTTATTGTTCAATTTGGGTGGACAACAAATGGAATTATACTTATAGCTTAATGTTTGCAGTATAGTTTTTTTTTGTAAACGATATTTACTACACATTGTAAAAGAAAGTCACTCGCCGCATCTCTCTATCTGTCTGTCTTAGGCTTTACTTTACCGTGTCTTACCACTTTTTAATTTTTAAAAATATATTATTTAGGCTAGCGTTTAACCACTATCTCACCTGTTGGTAAGTGACGATGTAGTCGAAGATGGTAGCACGCGAGGCCTATGGTAACTGGCTCTTAAGGATAGCTGCCAGAACACATTAGATGTTTGGCGACAGATTTTCTTACTTGAGGGTGGTAGCTGGCCAGGCGGACATTAGATAGTGTCCGACCACCATGTGGGGGTTGGAGGTTTCTTAATGATGTTTTTCCTTCACCGGAGGGCCACTGTGAAAAGCGCACGTTTTTTCGATAAAAAATCCATTGGTGCACGGCGGGGATTAAACTCTGTACCTCTGGCGTCAAAGCCGACCATTCAACTACTTCACCACTAGGCCCTCAATTAATTAATAAGCTCATGTTCATTTCACAGGCTTTTTTTTTGAGGCTATCCAGCTCCTCTACAACACGGACATAGTGATAAGACTAAAAAGGATAAACCTCTTGAGTTAGTTTAGTGAAGTGACAATGGACTGGGATAAAGAGGGTAGAAGATCTGTTCAGGCTAGCCCTGAACAGAGACAAATTTAGAAGGATGACTGCCAACCTTCAGTAATGGAGAGGCACCATAAGAAGAAGAAGTGAAGTGACAGTAAAATAGTGAACAGTGCTTACAAAGAACACAATAAAATAGTGTCTTCGCCTTAATAGAGACAATAAGAAAAGTGCCATTGGACACATTCTTAGTTTAACAATAGTTAGCAGTTTAGGTCAAATTTAAATTACTTATTAGTCTTAAGACTAGATTGTAATTTTAATGATATGCCATTATATTGGAATAGCATTAGTGAAAAAAATAAAAAATAAATGTTCATTTCACAGGGGCTTACGAATAAGTAGTGGAGCCGTCGCATTCTTCACCTACCTGGCATATGCGGCTTTACCACTGCGGCTTCACGAGGCATCAGCAGGTGGACTGGGCCTGGCAATAATTAACATCGGAGCTCATTTCCTGCTGCCCAATTTCATGGAATCTCATGTAAGTGTTCATTGACATTAATCAATAGTATCAACACCATCATATTCAGTCTGAATTTTTCAAGTGGGCGTGGATGGTTCAACGGGCTCGATTCCTGGCTAGGAATATTGTTTTTTTTTTTAAATCCAATGATGCACTTTTAGTTTTCATCAAAATCAGACCCGAGGCTTCTTTTTTTTTAATTCTTTATAACTGGAGCCTTTTCGCCCATGCGAATATGTCGCTCCGCTTAGTCATAAAAAAAATATATTAACAATCTAAGTAAGTAGGTATACGTCTCAACACTAATCTGTTGTGCTCTGACCATCAGAGCTGATTTTACCATGGCTAGAATAATTTTAATTTGCTGACACATGGGCTGGGATAGATAATTATTACATAATCCAATAGAACTGTCATCGAACAATAAACGTCTTTGGTCTACATTATAATAAATAATTAATAAAAATGTTTATTGGAAAAAAATGGCATTAATACAATAAATCAATAATCACCTGGTACTTAAACTAGGTTATAAACCCGTATGATAAGCGCCAGGCCTCTTCCGTCTTTTTGTTCTGTTTTGCCAGAATATCGCATGTAGTATGTAAAGCTGCCGAACTGTAAGAACTTGACATTCTATATGAATGTCAACCGTCGGGAATCTCATATGACGACCCTTGCTGCACTTTAGTATTCCTCTCTGTGCTCGTTCAAGTTGAATCAAATGTGACTTGCTTGTACCTCCCCATGCAGTCAGACAGTACGTTATTATTGATTGACATAGGGAGAAATACAGCATTTGAATTATTTCTCAGTCTGCGCTATCTAGTATTGCCCTGAAAACAGCTGAGAGCCTGCAAACCCGGTGAGAGAGGTCTTTAATATGTGGCGCGAAGGTGAGTTTATTGTCAATGGTGAAGCCAAGATATTTGATACAATCTATCTTTTCGACTTTGGGACAGTTGCACGTAGGGGCTAAATAAGACTGGCAAGAAGTTGTTGTATGACTATGTAGACTAAAGTGATCATTTTGCCCAGGATTACGGATATAGAATGTAATATTCCGGACACCCTCTATCAAGACATGGTAAACGTCCTCCTCTTGACCCGAGGCTTCTTTGAGTACTTTTCGCTATTCCTCATAGTTTCTGATTAAGCCATCCACGCCCACTTGAAAAATTCACCCTGTGTAATGAGTGGATACCGCGAATCGGCAAACGTAGCGTAGAACGTCATGTGACCAGGTGGATCGACGACATTCGCAAAGCTGTGGGCAGTGACTGGAAAAGAAAAGCCGAAGATTGGGCTCAGTGGTGCATCTTAGGAGAGGCTTACGTCCAGCGAAAACGAACGAAACGGATGAACCGATTTTGATTTAGTTTTTTTGAAGTTATACTTCTTTTGGCGCGATAGAGAAAAAATGATGAGAGTGAATTTTTACGATGCGCGCGCACACCGACACCTAAATTTAACACCGTGAAGTTAGTTCTAGGTGGTACGATGCGCGCGCACACCGCCACCTAAATTCTACACCGTGAAGTTAGTTCTAGGTGGCATGACTATGTTCAAGTTGTATATGTCATTTCGTAAGAACGTCATATTTAACGTCATATTTTAACGTTAATAAAACCTTTTTTATTTAAATAAAACCTTTTTGATTAATTTTAATATTTATCGTTAATCACTACTGCATTTAGTTATTTTTTTTCCATACGCCACAGAAGTATAACTTCTAACGCGTGTACATAAGTACACATACGTTTTTTTTTGTTCGAGAGGTGTATTCTCAGCTTTAATTCATGAATGTACGTTCAGCCGTTTTAAGACTATGGGCTTTTTTTAGGTGATGACGCTATTAAAACAACTTTCATTTATGTCTGATCAATTCTACCTTCGGTATTATATCTTACTTCAACGATATTGTAAGAACATAGTAGCATTGGCCTAATGCTGGGACATCACCAACATGCTCAACTCCTCACCAACTTACAACAGAGATGTCGAGTTTGGATTTATTGAAATAGTCTCAATGAACAGATTATACATAGATCAGTCGGAGATGGTTTTAAAATTTGAATTTAGGTATTATATCTTGTCCAATAGAATTAGCTTAGTTACAAGGATCTGATGATAAGGAGCTTGGAGTCTACATTTTAGTTCAAGCGTGTTTTTTTCAACCGACTTCCGAAGAAAAAGAGGTTTTCAATTCGTCTATGTTTTTAGGGTTCCGTACCCAAAGGGTGAAACAGGACCCTATTACTAAGACTCCGCTGTCTGTCTGACTGTCTGTCTTTCCGTCTGTCACCAGGCTATAGCTCATAAACCGTGATAGTTAGATAGTTGAAATTTTCACAGATGGTGTATTTCTGTTGCCGCTAGAACAACAAATACTAAAAACAAAATAAATTTGAAAATTAAAGGGGGTCCCCATACTAAAAACGTGTTTTTAAACGCCATCTGTCTAATTAGTTTCGGCGAAATGACATAGCTAGCGCTAGTAAACGAGCCCCGTCCTTCTTGATCGCGACCAAACCAAATATTCTTGGTAATATCAATTAATCAAATATGTGAGGTTGAAACTCTGTTATGTTTCGTATTGTACGGAACCCTCCCTAAGTGTGCGATAAGAGACGCGATGCTGACTTTCACTTGGCCAGTTTTATTTATTTTTTGTATGTATGTTACGCGATTACTCCGTCAATTGTGAACCGATTCATTAAATATTCAATGTGGTTTTTTTGTAATTTCATCAATATCTGATAAGTATCTTCAGAAATATTATAGAAACTTGCTACTGAAACTGACTCGCTGGGCATGGAAGTCGGTTGTTTTAGTTTTTAAACATTTTTTAAAATATCTTATAGGCTAGCGTTTGATCACTATCTCAGCTCATAGTAAGTGATGATGCGGTCGAAAATGGTAAGCACGCTAGGCCTAGAATGGGAACTGGCTCACAAGGATAGCTGCCGAAACACATTAGATATTTAGCGATAGATTTTTTAACTTGAGGGTGGTAGCTGGCCAGGTGGACACTAGATAGTGTCCTACCACCTTGAAAAACTATCTCAATCACAGTTCTTAAAAAGTGTAACTTATAAGTTAGAAATACGTCACTAATGTAACACTTCTTTGCAGATTTACACAAGCATCGCATGCCTGATAGCATGCAACATTGCTGGAATAATGACTCATCATCCACGAGAACTGGCCCAACGTCGCGCCTTTCTTGAGACCAGAGACTGTGTCGAGGCTCGCCTTGTCACACAACGTGAAAACCAACAACAGGTAATCTTAACTTATATTATAGATAATATATATAATTGTATATATATATATATATATATAGTAGCTGTGCCCGCGACTTCGTCCGCCTGGAATAGTGTCTTTGGGTAGCATTTTAAATATTCAGGCTAATTATTTTACAAATAAGACACATCCCTCTCCCTCACCCCTCTCCTCTCCCTCTCTCTTCCCTCCACCCCCTCTCCCCTCACTTCCCCTCCCCTCCCCTCTCTCTTTCCCTTTCCTCTTCCCCTCACTTCCACCCTCCCTCCCCTCCCCTTAGTCTTCCTTCCTCTTCTCCCTCCCCCTTCCCCCTCACAAACTTTGAATGACATATTAATTTATATCGAATCAACTTAAACAATAAGTTTCAAGCTTCTAGCTCTAAAAATGACGATACTTCCATACAACTTTTCATCCCCCCTTTCAACCCCTTACAACCCTCTTTTCGCATTAAAAAGTAGCCTATGTCCGTTCTCAGGCTCTAGACTATCTGTCTACCAAATTTCATTTAAATCGGTTCAGTGGTTTTGGCGTGAAAGTGACACAGACAGACAGACATAGTTACTTTCGCATTTATAATATTAGTTAGAATGGTATGGTAATCTAAAGTAATATTGAAGAGGAAGAATTTGATATTTTGTTTCATTGTTTATTATATTTTAAGCC
This sequence comes from Cabera pusaria, assembly GCA_954871355.1. Classification (NCBI taxonomy): domain Eukaryota; kingdom Metazoa; phylum Arthropoda; class Insecta; order Lepidoptera; family Geometridae; genus Cabera; species Cabera pusaria. The sequence goes on along the minus strand of OX940885.1, from coordinate 33,790,326 downwards.
AAAAACTACTGAACCGATTTCAAAAATTCTTTCATTAATGGAAAGCTACGTTATCGGTGAGTAACATAAGCTATAATTTATACCCGTATTCTCACGGAAACGGGAACTGCGCAGGTCAAAACCGTGAGTCGCTGCTAGTTACAGACTTAGTAAATCATCATCATTTTTGATCAGCCAATTTCTAATGGTCTGCCGCACCGTCAATTAGCTGTATCAGGGCGCCATTTAGCTTTGATATTTTTCAAACTTGCGGCAGATATGGCCAGCTCAGTTCCATTTTAGCATGGCGGCTTTCCCAGCTACGTCAATAATTTGGATTTTGAAGCGTAGCGTAGGCACAGAAAAGGTAATAATACTACGTAGCGTAGCGCGACAGACAGACAGACAGACAGACGGACAGATGGACAGCGGAGTCTCATTAATAGGGTTCCGTTGGTACCCTTTGGTTTCGGAACCTTAAAAAATAACGGGTTGCAATTCGGGAGTGTCGGTAGAAGTGAAAACATAAACATTAACGTTGTGCATTTGGTCTACTCACCCTCCTTCTTACGAATTTTCGAACTGGTCACGTGTCCTGACGCGAGTTAAACATTGTTTTACCCATCCCAAAAAAGGTTTCTAATCTCCCTCCGTCTTACGAATTTTCGATCAGGTCACGTGTCCTGACGCGAGGTCCTTACGCGAGCTTAACAGTTTTTACCCATCTCAAAAAGTTCATGACGCCGCTAAAGAAGTTTTCACTTCAAAAACATACAGACAAATTTGAGAACCTCCTCCTTTCTGGACGTCGGTTGAAAATACGTTCTATTATTTGTGACTCTGTATAGCTTTTCTAATACAAAAAGTTGTTTCAGCTCAGGATGTGAAAACCTGGTTGTGAGTTGATATGAACTGTCAATTAAGATGATGAATGGGATCGGTTACTTTCACCAGAGACAATCCATCACAATTACTTCGATCGGTTTTCAATATTCATTTTCACATTTCACGTTGCATCTCAAATATCTCGTAGCTGAGATTTTTTGTTCATAATCAAAATATATGTTATTGTTAACTGTGTATAAAAGTATATGGTCATTTTGTTTCATGGGTGTATAAACAGTTTGCCCTTTCCGGGCTTTTTAAGGATTAAATTTCAAATCCATATGGATTTCATCATGTATTACAAACAAAAATACAAATACATAAACTGAGAATCTCATCCTTTTTGAAGTTGGTAAATTAAAATCCATCGAACTATTAAGAACAGACTTTAAATGCCGCGCTATTCATTTTATAAAATCAAGTTTGGGGTGACTATTGATATTAAGACTTTGTTACCCTATTTCATCCCTTAAGGGGTGAATTTTGAAAAATAATTTCTTAATACACCCTTACATACTTAGACAAATAAACCCTCCAAATTTCAAGTCTCTACAACCAGCGGTTTAGGCTGTGCGTTGTCTATATGTCAGTCAGTCAGTATGTCAGGACAAAGATTCTTATAGTATTAGATTGGGCGGAAAGCGTAGCTAGAAATTCTTCTCACCATAGTGTTCGTTAATTGCCATCGCCGCGTCTGTTGTGAATAATTGACGTACAGGGATGCATTTGAATATTAGTACTCATATTAACCGTTGGGCTAGACATGTTCTGGGGTGGAAATCGCGAATCGGAAAATGTAGCGTAAGACGTCCTGTGACCAGGTATAGCGACAAAGAACCGAAGATCGGGCTTAATGGCGTATCTTGGGAGAGGCCTATTGTGGTGGCACCATCTAGGTCGTAATCGTCTATTTATTTATATAGGTATATCGAGTGAGTCTTAACAGTTTCAGGTATCCCGTCGTATGGGAGAGTATGAGCACAACATCCTGTCAAATCTAGTTTTATAGTCTACATTTTTATCAGTACATTCGACCGATTGGACATGAACTAATTACCTTGCCATTCCACCTAAGCTTACTTGTACATGACAGTTCCTTTTACTTCTGAAGGTATTAGATAGGTCGCCGTTCTTTAATTTTAGCGTGTAAGACTTGTTAAAATTCATAGGTTTGTCATAGTAAGTGTTAGGATAGCGTGGGTTGGTGTATTAAGTTCCTGTGTGGCCTATTTCGATCCACCGCTGACAGAGACAAGTCCAGAGCGATATCTAGGGAACCTACTGGCGGGACTTACCTCTCGGCAAAGCCGATGGGGGAATAAACCGTCCGTAAATTACCCTAACGCTGCGAAGCGTATATGTGTATCTCTTTCGTAGATAACGCTCAATAGTGTTCTTCCCCAGATTTTTCGGTACCAAAAGTTTACGTATCATAATTATGGATTTGTGAGACAGTTTGGCCAAACTGAGTGCAAGGACGGTTCGAGAGTTTGTGTGATTTTGAGATATCCAGGCTGCATCTCCCGCCACGGCCATGTACTGATTTCATTAATTTCAATAATGCCAACGAGTATACTAACGTCGTTGTATTCTCAAATGTTAGATGTGTATGCTCACCTCACCAACACAACAAAACCCCAAAATCTGTCGTCAGACTTCTATACTCGAACATTCTGATTTTCACTACTATCAAAATACTTATTCGTAATTTTCGTCGCTCACGATGTTCCCGCCAACAAGGCCCGCCTTCTAGTTCTGCAGCCAGCCTCTTATAAAACTAAGTTTCAGTTAGCTTACTAAGTTATGATTTTATCGATTACTCCGTTATCATCCTCTCTGGATATTCGAACTTGATACCATCATTCAAGTGCGGCAACGTCACTTTCCATTTATCCTGCCTATACATTTATAGTTGTATGTTTATATATATTTATATATATCAACATGTATCGGGTGAGATACATATAGACCAACAGAGATAGCCATTAAATATATTAATTACTTATATTGCTAGTCATGCTCATGATAATCTCTGTTGTTCTTGTATCGAGAAAAAAAGTCTTAAAATTAATTGAATAAAATCCAGTAAGTAGAATGTTAATTCATATATTTCAGATCCACAATCAAACCAAAAAACTAAAGAACTTGGCATTTATTGAGATCAATCTTGTGTTGTTTTGTTTTAATCGACCAGCTATTCTGTTCCTAAGGCATTTAATCGAGAGGGAAAACGAATAGCTAAATAAAAAACCCTCTCGGCCAGAAAAACCACCATCAACAATCTCATCCTAGTGGACTTCGATGAAACATTTATACTATCACATTTACAATCTATTTACAACTAATCTCTATCTCATTATTATTAACATCACGTCAATATTCCAAAACCCGGCAAAGGGACACACCCCATTGAACAATAATAGGTCCTCCGACATTCAAATCTTTACTACCAGATCTCTCTATGACACAGAGCGTCATTTACAAGCCATATTCACAATACGTTAGAAATGTTCATCTCCTGACATCTAGATTTAAGCTGAATAGATTTTATTCGTAAATTAATTAAGGAACCTATGTCCTTGTTTGCGTTCTAAATTTGAACTGTGATGGTTGTTGATGTGTTTTAATTTGGAGAAATTACAGGTTATCTATTTCTTCACATGAATTTCAACCATATATACATTATTTTTATAATGATAATAAGAAATGCTTCCAAAAAAAAACCCCGGAGAAAGTGAGGAAAGTATTTAGACTGAATTCTTTTCAAATCGTATGTTTCAGAATCCATAATAATATACTTGATGTCAATATTATTATTTCAGATAAAAAGTGATCAACAACTAAAGTACTGTGAATAAATTACTTTTATATATTTTAATAGAAGGTACGTTAGTTACCACAACTGCAACGACTCGGTGTTAAAAAAATAAACAACACTTCATATATCACTGAAGTTACTCGTAGACTACGAAACCCGGAGTTTCGTGAGTTAAGATATTGTTCCCTCGGTGGGTTCAGGTGTTCATTCCTGATTCGCGACTTGATTCCCACTCCCGACCCTGTCTTGCCAAAGCCGAGTCCCAAGCTCGTTCATCCCCCCATGATCTGAAAAAAAAACCTCTGTGAAAATATGTCCATTCCTCTCATTGGCTACCTGTTACCATAGCGTTACCCGAAGGCGGTCAATTTTGTTGTTACGCCTCTTCTAGTTCCTGGAAGAAATTCGAAATCTCGCTTCTTCACGCAGTTTTTTTTTCTGCACGTGTTGACCATTTACAACCTTTACGGATTTTTTTCTTTAAGGCCCCGCTGAGTTATTTGAAACTTAATGTCTTTGCAAGCCCTACGTAATAAAGCAGTTTATTTTTTTGTTTTATTCACGCTCTTCGGCTGTTTCGCTATTTAAGTAGGGATACTTAAATAGCGAAACACCCTATTTTCGGTCCGACAAAACCATGTGGTGATCACATGATCCACCTCACTATGTCTAACATTAGAGTAACACTGGCTGATTATGATGATGATTATTATGAATATGAATTTACACTTAATGCAAAGATAGTTTCCGACACAAAACTTTCCTTCGGCGAAAGTTTTAACTCTCCGCATAACAATAACTTTTAGGAAATGTTTAAACGGTATATTTTATTGCCAGGAACGTCTGCTTCTTTCGGTGCTTCCCCGTCATGTGGCCATGGAAATGAAAGCAGACATCGCCAGTCAGCCGCGAGAAGAACAGTTCCATAAGATCTACATCCAGCGATACGAAAACGTCAGGTAAGTTTTCACAATGTAGATAGACTATAAATCCGAGGTTAAACTTATAGATTTAAAAACGGGAATTTAACGTGACTTTCGCGATGTCGATATAGCGATCGACATATGTTTCGGCCTCATCCGGAGGCCTTCTTCAGGATCTTGAGTGCGGGGCGCTCGCCGACGCGTTCAACCTCGCACTGCGGGCCGCTGCTCGTGCAGCGCGGGCGGACGGAGCGGGCGGCGGTGGCGGCGGTGGTGGTGTTGGTGGGGGGTGATGATGCGGTGTACATAGTGGAGGCGCGGGATTAGGTTGGAGGGCTTCGTCTTCATCACTGCTGTTTACTTCAGACGAAACCTCATCCAAACATATGTCGATCGCTATATCGACATCGCGTAAGTCACGTTAAATTCCCGTTTTAAAATCTATAAGTTTAAAATGAACGTGAGTTTTTATAATAAAATCCGAGGTTAAGTTAGCCACAGAGTTAAATAAACTGGCCAAGTGCAAGTCAGACCTCGCACTCATAGGGTACCGTAACACAGCCCAATATTTTACAAGACCGAGCACTTTTACGCCTGCAAAAATCTTTTTTCTTCTTTCCTTCGTTGTTTGTATAATGGACAAATTTATATTTTTAGTTAGGGTTTTACTTATAAGTGATATTATCTGAGAATTGGACTAGTCCGTCATTACATGTATCTTCCTATGATCATCCATTCATATTATTCAATTAATTATTCAAAAGTACTGTTTAATTTTATGCAAACATTTGTGTGTAACATGTGTAACATAACTTATATGCATTTTTTTCTCCATAACGTTTTTCGTAAGCGTCATTTAGCTCACTAATGTTTAATGTCCTTTTTAGGGTTCCGTACCTCAAAATGTAAAAAAGGAACCCTTATAAGATCATCTAACCGTAAATTTGCAGTTTCATAAAAAAAAGGTAAATTTACTTTTACAAACTTATTATTTCTAGTTGGTGCCATACAGGCGCTCGTGTGTTCTTGTCAATTTTAAAGCTAAAACGATGGCTGTCTTTGCTGAACCATTAAATATCATGTTATTAGATCACATTTTTGCAATAAAACGATTTTAACATTTTTCAGGATTGTGGCCCTTTTGTTTCTAATGAGCAATATGTGGTTATTTTACTATTATAAACTTATTATTTGTAGTTGGTGCAATATATTTTCTATGGATCGAACTAAAAAGTTATGTTTGTCCTAAAGGACAATTAGGTTAAAACCTAATCTAAGAAGTTGGTACAGACTTGGCCGGTTTCAGGGGTTCCAAACCCAAAGGGTACCAACGGAACCCTATTACTGAGACTCCGCTGTCCGTCTGTCTGTCTGTCTGTCTGTCTGTCCGTCTGTCTGTCTGTCCGTCTGTCTCCAGGCTGTATCTCATGAACCGTGATAGTTAGACGGTTGAAATTTTCACAGATGATGTATTTCTGTCGCCGCTATAACAACAAATACTAAAAAGAGAACAAAGTTAAAAATTAAAGGGGGCCCCATACAAAAAACGTATTTTTTACCATAGTGCCATCTATGAACGATTGTTTACCTCAGTGTTTTTCAACCTTTTTTATGACGCGACCCCCTTAGTATGAAAATAAAATTTCACGACCCCCTACTTGCACTGTTTATAATCTATATTTTGTTATTTTGCTAGCTTCTGCCCGCGGCTTCGTTCGTGTGGCCTACATGAAACAAATTACATATTTTTCTTTTGAAACAAATATTATAAGCATTTTCAAACACAACACCTACAAATGCTCTTTATTTAATATTTTCTTAAAAGTATACATTCAAACTTTGTTTTTTTTTCGTTTACTGAGGCTTCGCAACCCTCCCGATCGCCTTATAGAGGCTACGCGACTCCACAGGGGGTAAACCAGTGTTTCTCAACGTATGGGTAGTGACCCACACGTTGAGAAACACTGGTTTAACTTATTATTACCTACCCTAACACCTTTGTGTTAACGTTCACTTAGTTGGTGTTAGAAGTTCGTTATATATTCGTTAGATGGCGTTGTAGTAAATAAGCATGTTTTGTTTTGACACGGTATTTATATATATCGATGTTCAAACTATGTACTTAATTTTCCCGGCAATTTTCGTTCAATCGGAATCGTACGTGTGCGAGTCTGACTCGCAATTGGCCAGTTTATTTATTTTTACTGACTACTTATAGGTCGCTTTAAGTATACGGAAAACTATCACTACCGTAATTACGTAAGAGAGCTAGAATCTAAAAGAAGGCCACTTAAGTGACGTTGTGAATCACTCGCAACTTTTCAATTCAATTTGTTTTGATACACTTTCCTATTTCATTTCACATCGCATTTTGAATTGCCATCTGTCCTGCATACAAACTATACAAGTATGCTCTCTAGGAAATAGCTGAGGGAGCTTACAAATTGAGTTGATTATTCAGGACTATTCAGGCAACGATTTAGTGGAAAGTCAGAAACGCAGGTCAAAGGCTTGGGAGCACTATATTCGCAGCTTATAAGTTGCCTTGGCAACTGTGAATGACGTAAGTATCGCTTCTGTGGAAGCTCGGAGGCAGGATGACTACACACCGAAATTGATAGAGATGTCTCAAAGCGGAGCACCTCTCGGTTAGGCTTAATTCGTTTTGGAGCATTCTGACAATAGGCATGACGACAATATCAACAAATCAAAGATTTAATAATTTTAGGGGAAATAAATATTAAAACAATTTATAACACTAGTTTAGTTTTATTTAAAAAATTGAGATTATTAAGATTTTCAGTAAAATAAAACATTAAAATACTGCTATCGGCCATTTTGATTGAAACACCAATCACAGCGCATGACGTCACGACTATATCCTCTTATGAGGTTTTCTTGAATATGTTATTACATTTTGGAAAACCCATGTATTCGTTGTCACAGATTATATAATAGTTACTACGTTAATTATGTCATTTAGGTATGTCACAGCCGACGCCATGACACATGTGAGCTGTTTTTGCGCACTATTGAAAAAATATTAGAAGTATTGCTTTAAACTTCATTAAACTTAAGTTAATTACCGAAATATAGGTTTTTTCGTGGATAGTAAATGTGTTCCCACATTACGGAAGAGGATTTCAAAATCTTTCGTCACGCCTATTGCATGAAACGCGACAGCTGGCTAATTGCATCTACCGTTCGACTGAGCGATGGTAGGACACACTCAACGGTGAACTAACTTGGTGAGCGTAGATTTCCAATTTTAAACCGACTTCCAAAATGGAATATTCTTCCTGTAATCGTCTTTTTTTTGTATGTATGTTACGCGATTACTCCGTCAATTGTGAACCGATTTGAATGATTCTTTGTTTAATTAATAGGGGACATTCCCAAGGTAGTCCCATTGTTATTTCATCGAGATGTGAGAAGTATCTCCAGAGATATGACGATAAACGTCTCAAACTTGCTACTGAAACTGTTTCGCGGGGCATTGAAGTCGGTTATTTAAGTTTTTAAACTATATTAATTATTAACTACGGGGAAGTGATTTCGTTAGGATTATAATTGTTGCTAGCCGCAAAATTATAGCGGTTTTAATTTTGTTTCTTTCTATTTTCTGTTTAATATTTAAATAATTTAAATAGTAGCATGTGGAAAGAAGTAGTTTCTGCCTACCCCAACGGGAAAAAGGCGTAATTTTATGTATGTATTATAATACAAAAATAATGTTGGCTATTCAAAACATTGCAAACCGCTGTTTCTGTAATGGGTAGATGTCATCGCTTACCATCAGGCAAGCGTCGTTCTTGTCCTGTTATCTCATAAAAAAACGGATCGCTTCTAGTTATGAGTACCCCCTATTTTTTATTATTTTCATAGTGATAGGATTTTTAGTTCATAGTTTCAATGAAGAATAAATTCAAAAACTAAAACAACTGACTTCCATGCCCCGTGAGTCAATTTCAGTAGTAAGTTTGAGACGTTTATCGTCATATCTCTGGAGGTACTTATCAGATCCCAATGGAATTATAATAGGACCACCATGGAAATGTGCCATACCAATTAAAATAAAACTGGCCAAATGCGAGTCAGACTTTTGTCACGCACACGGAGGGTTCCAAACGCCATCTAACGAATATCGAACGAACTTCTAACAACAACTAAGTAAACGTTAACACAAAGGTGTTAGTAATTAATATTATTAAATATCTAGTCGAACGAGCTTTGTTCGGTATATTTTGCCACTTAAACAGAAAAATATGACTTTTCCCGGCATCTATTGACGAATAATAATACAATTTTTTTTAACTGAGAGCAACTAAGCTACCTCTACAACGTTAACACAAAGGTGTTAGTAATTAATATTATTAAATATCTAGTCGAACGAGCTTTGTTCGGTATATTTTGCCACTTAAACAGAAAAATATGACTTTTCCCGGCATCTATTGACGAATAATAATACAATTTTTTTTAACTGAGAGCAACTAAGCTACCTCTACTCGCCAATAGATGTCGGGAAGAGTCATATTTTAAGTTGATTACCGATAAAGTTGATTATTGAAAACACGAACCAAACAACAATGTTTGAAAATGAATCCTAGCTAGATCTATTTATGGCCCCAGAAATCCTCTGTATACTAAATTTTATTTAATCGTTGGAGCCGTTCCCGAGATTGCGATTAAAATTTCGAGATTAAGGTATACACGATAGCGTCATCTATGATGAAAAACACGATTTTTGTTTTAAACCCTTTAATTTGTAACTTTGTTCTGTTCTTAGTATTTGTTGTTATAGCGGCAACAGAAATCCATCATCTGTGAAAATTTCAACCGTCTAACTATCACGGTTCATGAGATTCAGCCTGGTGATAAACGAACAGACAAACAGACACACAGACGGACAGTGGAGTCTCAGTAATAGGGTTCCATTTGTACCCTTTGGGTTCGGAACCCTAAAAATAATCATTCGAATAGGTTCACGATTGACGGAGTAATCGCGTAACATACGTACAAAAAAAATATTAAAATAATAAAAAAAACCACAGACGAGTTGAGAACCTCCTCCTTTTTTGGAAGTCGGTTGAAAATGAAACGCTACCGTTACCTACTAATTCCATCTATATGATGAAAATTCCAAGTAAAATTCAAAATTCCAACTCTTACGGTTCAGAAGATACAGCCCCTGACGGACGGAAGGACGGACGGACAGTGGAGTCTCAGTAATAAAGCAAAACAAATTATAGTTTTTAGTGTAAGCCAACCTTATTGCCAGTTTACATCTTATATTCCCTGTGACAGCAAACATTTTGATTTTGCAATTTTACAAAGAGAATTTTTAAGTGGGCCGGTCAAAGCTACAGCTTAGCGGATTATGTTTTCCTAGCACCTTTCACCATTACATCAAACGAAAGCGCACAGTCATTGAAATGGTCATAAAATTTTAATATATTTTCTGTTTACGAAGTATACCTTTTTAACTCCCGACGCAAAATCAAGGGGTGTTTAAGTTTGACGTGTGTATCTGTGTATGTGTGTGTCTGTCTGTGGCTTCGTAGCGCTCAAACGGATAAATCTATTTTGAAGTGAAAACTTCTTTAGCGGCGTTGTCAACTTTTTGGGATGGGTAAAAAATGTTAAACTCGCGTCAGGACCTCGTGTTAAGACACGTGACCTGATGAAAAATTCGTAAGCCGAAGGGAGAGCAAAAACTTTGTTTGGGATGGGTAAAAAAATGTTGAACTCCCCACCACTCTAAAATGTTAAAGACCGGAGCGAAAATTTATAAGACGGAGGGTGGTTTTTAATTTTCAATTTTAGTTCTATTTGAGTATGATCTAGGTTGAGTCTATCTGGCGCAAAAAAACATAAGGTTTTACTACTTTTAAGTATTTAAAATGCGTAAGAAATGAATTGATGTTTTAAAAAATCTATTCAAGTGTATGTTGCACTCATGTGGTCAGAGTTTTAAAAGATAAGATAAATCAAAGTCCATCATGTTTGTGCAACATCTTTAACTATAGTCTGGCCATAACTGCTGTACACTCCCTGAGGTATGCGCGTGGCGAGACGGGGGGGACGCGGGTATGCGCGCGGCGAGACGTGGGGGACGCGCTCCGTCAGTCTGCCTCTGTTTCCCCGGCTCCCAGTGTCGGAGTGTACAGCAGTTACGGCCAGACTATAGCTGTACCCCGCGGCTTCACCCCCGTTCAAAAGTATCCTATAGCCTAATCCATAGAGCTGGCTATCCCTATACAAAATTTCAGCTAAATCGGTCCAGCCGTTTGACAGTGAAGAAGCCACAAACAAACAAAATAAACAAATAAACAAAATGACTTTTGCATTAATAACATTGATGTTAATGTAACAGATACGAAAGAGTTATGTCAGGATCGTAGCATGTGGAAAGAAGTAGTATCTGCCTGCCCTAACGGAGAAAGGGCGTAATTTTATCAACCGACTTCCAAAAAGAAGTTTCTCAATTCGTCTGTATGTTTTTTTTGTGTATGTTACGCGATTACTCCGTCAATTGTAAACCGATTCGAATGATTCTTTTTATAATCGCTAGGGTACGTTTCCGAGGTGATCCCATTGTAATTTCATCGAGATCTGATAAGTATATCCAGAGATATGACGATACACGTCTCAAACTTGCTACTGAAACTGACTCGCGGGGCATGGAAGTCGGTTGTTCTAGTTTTTAAACTATCTTAATTTTGTATGTATGTATGTATGTGTGTATGTATGTAACAGATACTGAATTTTGAATTGATCAGACCTATGAAAGTTACTCGCATAGCCTTATCTACTAGAAAAGTGCTTAAAATCTTTTATACGGCTAAACGGGTTTTCTTGAAACAAAGCTAAGAACACTTGCGAAATTACCAATGAAACAAAAATAAAACTGGCCAAGTGCGAGTCAGCATCGCGTCTTTTATTGCACACTTAGGGAGGGTTCCGTACAATACGAAACATAACAGAGTTTCAACCTCATATATTTGATTAATTGATATTACCAAGAATATTGGGTTTGGTCGCGATCTAGAAAGACGGGCTCGTTTACTAGCGCCATCTATGTCATTTTGCCGAAACTAATTAGATAGATGGCGTTTAAAAACACGTTTTTTGTATGGGGACCCCCTTTAATTTTTAATTTTATTTTGTTTTTAGTATTTGTTGTTCTAGCGGCAACAGAAATACACCATCTGTGAAAGTTTCAACTGTCTAACTATCACGGTTAATGATCTATAGCCTGGTGACAGACGGACAGACAGACAGACAGACAGACGGACAGCGGAGTCTTAGTAATAGGGTCCCGTTTTACCCTTTGGGTACGGAACCCTAAAAAAAAACTAAATAAAAACCTTTCCTTCATTACCGAGCTACGATGCCACAGATATACACCCACATCAAACTTATTAAACCCCTCTTTTTGTTTCGGAGGTTAAGGTTATGTCACAAGAGTAGGGGACTCTTGTGTCATCGCATCTATCAACGCGTTTTGAGGGCCCAGTGGTGTAGTAGGAGAATGGTTGGCTTTGACGCCAGAGGTACCGAGTTCAATCCCCGTCGTGCACCAATGGATTTTTATATCGAAAAATTTACGTGTGCTTTTCACAGTGGCCCTCTGGTGAAGGTAAAACATCGTTAAGAAACCCCAACCCCCGCATGGTGGTAGGACTATATCTAGTGTCCGCCTGGCCAGCTACCATCCTCAAGTTAGGAAATCTGTCGCGAAACAACTAATGTGTTCCGGCAGCTATCCTTGATAGCCAGTTCCCATTCTAGGCTTAGCTTGCTATCATCCTCGACCGCATCATAACTTACCAACAGGTGAGATAGTGGTCAAACACTAGCCTATATTATATAAAATAACATAAAGAGTAAAATAAGTGAAATAAAGTCTAACATTTACATTTAAAATTATAAATAAAATTAATGGGCAATGTTTTCTCAGTACTAGCACGTTTTATATAAAGGGTTTTATATGTTTTTATTAGTAGCCATTTGATAGCATAAAATACTCCTTCATACATTATAATGCTTTGAAGTTTTAAACAACGTTACAAGGAAGCTGCTACGAAAATTGGACCGTATACTTCCGGTATTACTGATAAACGATACTTAAATAAATAAATATTCAAATATTACATGTCAACTTCTCGCCTACATATATTACTAAACGTGAGAACGAGACAAGCATACATTAAAGTCATAAGTAAAGCAACGTTTATAAGTAAAGCGTTTTGTACGTAATATAATAAAGCTTGTATTCTCGGGAGACTGAGTGCGGGAAATTAATGGCGCGTATCGTTGCGAAAGCAAATACATAATATTGTTCCACGAGAACGGAACCAGTAGGCCTACTCCGAAATGACACATCTGAAAGTTCGGGCCCGGCCAAAACACGACCGAATTTGCCGATGACCTACTACGAAAAAAGTTTAGATATAATTGACATAAAATGACGATAAAACTGTTGTCAAATTATCGGTCGGGATATTTTCGTTTAGTAGGGATTTTACAACAGAATGTCAAATGAATTTCGGTCGGACTGAATGATAAGCTGAACCGACCGAACAAACCGAATGTGATTCGTAGCAGGAAACGCCCGATAATTTCGGCCGATACTTCAGATTACCACTTCGTAGTAGGCCTCCAGGCTGGTAATTGTGTAAATTGCGGGCAATCATAGGAAGCTACGGTACACAAGCTTGTTTGTTCTATAGAAACGTGTGTATAGTCTAATTTACTGGAAAATTAATCAAGTAAATCAACGCACGTAAATTAGTTTATTGTAAGTTCATCAATGATTTTTATCTAAGACTAGTTGCACCGCAAAGGTTTCGTGATATAATTTGTAGCATACGTATATGTATAATCAGAATATAAGAGTTTCCATTTTATGAAAATCTGTTCAGTCACTTCAACGTGCAGTGTAGAGGAACTCTGTTTTTTTTTTGTAAAGGTTACTAGCATTGTGGGATTCATGTTACTAGTATTCTTGTTAACCTCTCCAACTCAGCTTAATAGTCTCTGGAGTGGGTTCACGTATTGACGTGAACCCAATTAATTCAATAACGGTACAATGGAGTAGATAAACTCTCAATAAAATGTTGCTCAGAAACCGACCATAAGTTGTTTAAGAGTGTAAATTATTATGCTATGGATAAGTTGTCGGACTGGCGATCGAGAGGTCTTGAGTTTGATCCTTACCCATTGCACTATTGACTAGCGATCGAGAGGCCGTGAGTTCGATCCTTAATAATAATAATTCCTTGCACTCAATAGTGCAATGGGTAAGGATCGAACTCACGACCTCTCGATCGCCAGTCCGACAACTTATCCATAGCATAATAATTTACACTCTTAAACAACTTATGGTCGGTTTCTGAGCTACATTTTGTTGAGAGTTTATCTACTCCATTGTACCGTTATTGAATAGATTAACTCTCAATAAATGTACTCAGAAACCGGCCATAAGTACTCATAATTTTGCATTTATAATTTTAAATTAATGAAAGCCTATACGACTAAAAAGACCGCGCCATTTTTTCTACCTCTTCGTAGTTTGGAAATTAGTTTATGAAACAAAATGTGAAATGTGTAAGGTAGGAGATATTGTCAAAAAACTGTCCATAAGGCGCCATTTTCCAATATGGCGGTGCGAGCGGCAATTATACGAGGTGGCAAAATCGATATTCGAAAACGTATAATTTAAGATCGTTTAAAAAACCATAAGAACCGACTTCAAACGTCGCGCTAGTTAACATGTAACTATTACATAATCTGTGCCAGTAGTTAGTAGTACGATTAAGTCATCGAGATAAGTAAATGCGTCGTAATACTAATGGTGATATTTTAGAAACAGCTCAGCCGATTTCGTTAAAATTTAAACGGAACCACCTGAAAAGAGTACCCTTTGAAACGAAAAAAAGAATTTTCCAAATCGGTTCTAGGTATCTTCGAGTAATCGGTGAACATATATAAAAAAAAAGATTCCGACGAATTTAGAACCTCCTCCTTTTTTGTAAAGTCGGTTAACAATAGCACGTTGAAATCTATAAAATCACCTATGTTGAAAACTCCCGGAAAAAATCAAGATAACCTAATATTTGAGCACCAAATTACTGTCCTACAACTGATAAGGATGAACGGTAAACTAATGAGTTTACCTGCATTTCCTGCCTTGTTTTTCTTACGAATTAAAGGATAAAATTGAAAATAGTCCCCTAAAAGCTTAACAAGAAAGTTAAGTAGGTTAGTTGTTAACAAGACAAAGCCTGCATAACTAAAAGTGGCGGTTAAATGACGTGCATATTTAATTTTAAACTTTTACTTAAAAGTTTTTTTTTATAAACTTTTATTTAACTTGCAATGTATTTATGTATGTATGTCACTATGTATGTTCGAGTGGAATCTTGGATGCTAAATTAGACCCACTTCCCGATGTCCGATTGGACTCAAATTTGATGTACTTATGTATCTTCGGTGACAATACAATGATATGGTACCATGGAGCTGGTCTGATGATGGAGACGGAAGGTGGCCACGGCATCTTTGTAATAAAACAACATAACCCCACCGATTCTCGACCACCGACTCTCTGGGCTCGATTGATTTGTCTTGAAAAGAACTTTACACCTAGATGATATCCACATATAACACATCTTTAGACGGGGAGAGTTTCTCGTCTCGAAGATAAGATTATCGAAGGAATATAAAGAAGATTATATGTCTAAACATTCACCCCTCTCGCTCTTCCACTCTGGCGACAAGTGACTCGCAATAGAATATTGATAGTGTCGGTCTAAACAGAATTTTCTCGTATTTCGATTCTCGCATTCAAAACGGTTCAACCCGATTTGTACGATACTCGTATGAACTTGAAAAATGTCATACGAGATCGTGTTTATACAAGTTGAGACTCTCATAAGCAAGAATCTGCTTACTATACTTTTGTTGTGTAAACAAACATAGGCGAATCTCGTATGATATAATCGTAGGCGAGATTTTAGTTCTTGCCTGTGTGTAAACATTTTGATACGATTGTGTTATGGCGATTATTGCTTGTGATAGTAGCCTATGGTTTCTCGTAAGCAAATGTACAAGAAACTCTCCCCGTCTAAATGGGCCTTAATTGCTTTACCGATTCAGTACTTCTACTCACCAATAGATGTCGGGAAGAGTTATATTTTAAGTTGATTATCAATAAAGTTGAATATTGAAAACACGAATAAAACAATATTTTCTGAAAATGACTCCTAGCTAGATCGATTTATCGCCCCCGAAATCCCCTGTAGGTATACTAAATTTTATTTAATCGTTGGAGCCGCTTCCAAGATTCAGATTAAGGTAAAGGCGATAGCACCATCTTTGATACTAGGTAGGTGGCGCTGCGCTATCATAAAAAACTTTTTTTAAACTTTTCTTCAATTTTTTACTTTGTTCTGTTCTTAGTATTTGTTGTTATAGCGGCAACAGAAATACATCATCTGTGAAAATTTCAACCGTCTAACTATCACGGTTCATGAGATACAGCCTGGTGACAGACGGACAGACAGACAGACAGACAGACAGACAGACAGACAGACAGACAGACAGACAGACAGACAGACAGACGGACAGCGGAGTCTCAGTAATAGGGTTCCGTTGGTACCCTTTGGGTTCGGTACCCTAACAAGCTTATATCTGGGACAATGAACTAAAATGTTAAAAATAAATTCTAGTAAGTTTTCGGCGTGTAGGTATTTACCTATATTTTTAAAAGCTTGAGGCACTGAAGTGTAGTAATTACCTAGGCTGAAAAACAGGTCTTGCTTCAAGCTTTTAAAAATATAGGTAAGTACCTACACGCCAAATACTTACTAGAATTTATTTTTAACATTTTAGTTTATTGTCCCAGATAGAAGTATGTTCTTAAAAATATTTTTTAAGCTATTGCATAGCTTCTATCGCGGGCCTTGAGCGTGGAGACCGAATCCAGAAATTCCGTAACGAAAATAAAACCTAACACCCCAACGAACCTCATTTTTTAAGCCTTAGCGTAGTAGAGATAAGGTCGTCTTTGGTTTCACACATCATTCAATTTAATGGTAAAACTTGATAAAATGAAACACTTGCGTGTGTTAACGGTGTACAACGCCATCTATCGGATTTCATCCCCACTTCACATGTAGGGGAGCTTCCCTAATCGCTTATATACCCCTCGGACCAGCAAATTGTGATTTTGTCGTCTCGTTCCTTTTTCAAATATAAATTCCGAATTCTATTTTCAAATTATGTCAAGGGTGAACAAGTCCTCGGAACTTTACATAATTCCTCCTTGTTAAACACTCACTGCCTTCATACATGTAGCTGTGACACAGATAGGTGTATAGGTATTTATCATCTATGTACAGCAGTGGATATCTGTACTCTGTCTCTATCTGTAAATATGAATAAACAAAGTGCATTTATTAATGAAGAAAGTCACGAAAAAAATAGTGAAAGAAAATGAGTGAGTATTTACCGGCCCTTTATATTATAGGGTGTAGGTATGTTGGCGGCTATATGGAGAGGTCCTATCTCTATACTGAGTGAGCTAGGGTGTTAGTAAAGTAAAGTCACTGAGCACTTATAAACAGTTTATTCCTTTATATAAAAACGTAAGTTACACTGATATTATTTATCTATATAATCGTTGCGTATGCGACGTGCGCAACCGCGGCGAAGGATAAGGGACGACTAAAGTTCCCACGGCCTAAACTATGTCATCACAAGTACTCTATATACATACATTTTATTATTATTAATTTGAAAATAAATAATGACTCACAAGAATTCACAACAAAATATGAGACCACCATTGACGCGGTATTGTCCAGATATTTAGAAGATATCAAGTCTCAAACTTATGTATCTTATTTTAGTTACCATAAACCTATAGTTTCAATGATAAATATTCCTGAATAACCTACATGTATTGTAAGATAATAAAAATACTTTGAACAATATTAACTTCTCATTTATTTAATAAAGAAAAAAAATTGTTTTCCTATCGGTCACCTCACTCAAAAAGTGTAACTCAATAGAAAAAAAATACTGCATATATATAAGTTATTTTTCAAAAAAAATAAAACCGACTTCATAACCACAAAAAGGCACTCAAAAACGAAAAATAATTTACTTAAAATTATTATAAGCGTTACCCACGTCTCTATTTGAAGTCGGTGCCAGCCAAGTCTAATAGGTAGTAGATAGATAATACCTACGAGTACATGTATCTACCTACTTACTAACCTACATGTACCTACTTACTACTACTACATACATAGCATCTATCTAATATCCAATAGACTTGGCTGGCACCGACTTCAAATAGAGACGTGGGTAACGCTTATAATAATTTTAAGTAAATTATTTTTCGTTTTTGAGTGCCTTTTTGTGGTTATGAAGTCGGTTTTATTTTTTTTGAAAAATAACTTATTTTACCCTTTTTAGTGCAAAAAAAGTTTTAATGAAATTACGTGCATCTATTAAATTTCGTGTCTGGGCCGTTATACACTGACGGATATATACTTTTTGAAAATTTCAAGTGTGTACCTATAACGGTTAAGAAGATACAGATCTGTAAAGTGCGCACATATAGACACACGGACGGACGGACGGACGGACGAACAGACAACAAAGTCTCAGAAAGTGTTCATTTGGTAGCCTTTGGGTTCGGAACCCTAAAAAAATTGACTTTAAATGCCGCGCTAAAGTGAAAATATTCACTAGTAATAATGATGTCATCAAGGTCTCATAGGACAATATCCAAAATGGCCCTGTGCAATAAAAGCATCTGACACACGATAATTAATTGTCTATTTTATTACAATAATTCCAAATACTTTTATAACACGGACTAGTTGTATTCCAAAATGAATATAAAAAAGTATTATTTGCGATTATTAACATTAATTGCCGCCATATGGCCAACAGGGTACTGAATCACTCTACTACGTTATAAGAGGCACTTCCCTATATTGTGGATACCCGAATTATGTAAGCACTGTGTAGCCAACCTAACAACGGAAAGTATTATTTACGTAGTAACTATTATATAATATGTGGTTTTATACTTATAATTTTTTTTTGCTGTGTTGATTGGTACAAAGTACGTTCATGATTCTGAGTTATTTAATTATGTATGCAGTGTCGCGGGACTGAAATGGCCGCCATCTTCGCCAAATGTCATGTCATGTCAAAAAATATTAGGTATGTTTAAAAAAGTTTGCACTCTAACAAGACTTTGCCCGGTAGAACATTCCTGTGAAGACAAATTATTTATATTTATACATAATTATTTATTATAATTATTAATATATAATTATTTATTGAGGGCCCGGTGGCGTAATTGGGAGAACAGTCGGCTTTGATGCCGTGGTACCGAGTTCAAACCGCCGTGCACCAATGAATTTCTCACAGTGGCCCTCCGGTGAAGGAAAACATCGTTAAGAAACCAATAACCCCCGCATGGTGGTAGAACATATCTAGTGTCCGCCTGGCCAGCTACCACCCTCAAGTCAGAAAATCTGTCGCCAAACATCTAATGTGTTCCGGCAGCTATCCTTGAGAGCCAGTTCCCATTCTAGTCCACTTCTCTATCTTCGACCGCATCATCACTTAGCAACAGGTGAGATAGTGGTCAAACGCTTGCCTATAAGATATTACAAAAAAAATTTCCCCACCTTTATTTCTATCTCGCTCACAGTTACCGTAAGAATGTCTTATATGCAATAGCAACCTCCATTGTGTATAATCTTCTTGGGACTCTTCTACTAAAACTAGTACAATCTCCTATGTTTGGGGTATTTATCTCCATATCTCTGGTGATACTAATCAGATCTCGATAAAATTAAAATGGGACCACCTCGGAAACGTATCCTACCAATTAAAAAAAGAATCATTTGAATCCGTACACAATTGATGGAGAAATCGCGTAACATACACACAAAAAAAAAAAAAAAAAAAAAAAAAAAACATACAGACGAATTGAGAACCTCCTCCTTTTTTGTGAAGTCGGTTAAAAAAATGCTATGCAATAGCTTTACCGCGGCAGTCCCCGAGTGCCACACGTCTTTTTTTACTTATAATTTATTATATATCCAGACTAATATTATAAAGAGATCATATAAGCTAGCGTTTGACCACTATCTCACCTGTTGATAAGTGATGATGCGGTCGAAGATAGTAAGCACGCTAGGCCTAGAACTGGCTCACAATGATAGCTGCCGGAACACATTAGAGGTTTTGACGACAGGTTTTCTAACTTGAGGGTGGTAGCTGGCCAGGCGAACATTAGATAGTTTCCTACCACCATGCGGGGGTTGTTGGTTTCTTAACGATGTGTTTCCTTCACCGGAGGGCCACTCTGAAAAGCGCACATAAATTGTTCTATAGAAAAATACATTGGTGCACGACGCGGATCAAACTCGGTACCTTTGGCATCAAAGCCGACCGTATTCCCGATTACGCCACCGGGCCCTGAAATATTTTTTGTTCTCTTCTTACAAAATAAAATCAATACCTCTTTCATTTGTGCTTTGCTTTTATTTTTATTCGACTTCGGGAGGGCTATGTGGTTGACCGGTAGGTACCTATGTATGCATGTTTGTGTATCATAAGTTCTACGACCACGGTTATTCTCTGAGCATTACTATGATTAATGTGTTAAGTATATTGAAATATATTAGTACGGCAATCGTATATACGGCAATAGACCAATGGCTAAGGTGTTGGCCTGGCGATCGAGAGGTTGTGAGGTCGATCCCTACACATTGATACACTCCGCACGCAAGATATTTAGTTTAGTTAGAGAGGTTAACCCAACATTGCAAACATTTTTTTTATAAGATTTTTTTATTGACAAAATTATTTGCGCTTTTTGCAGTGGCCCTTCGATGAAGGTAAACCATTGTTAATAAACTTCCAACCCCCGCAAGGTTGTAAGACACTATCTAGTTTCCGCCTGGCCAGCTACTACCCTCAAGTTGGAAAATCTGCCGCCAAAACATCTTATGTGTTTCAGCGGCTATCCTTGAGATTCAGTTCCCATTTTTGGCCTAGCGTGCTACCATCCTTGACCGCTCCCCACTCACTCCCCAACAGGTGAGATATTGGTCAAACGCCAAAAACTATATGACAAAAACTAAATGAAAATAAAAAATAAATACGATAATTATTGAAGAGTTTGTACATAGAAATTTCGGATTGGAATACTTACATTTTATTATTGTAATTTTTCACTATTCGGGTTTTAGTTTTTGAACTTAATTTTTGTTCTAACTATTGAACGTTTCAGAAATAGGGATCTGTTGGTATCCTTTACGTTCGGAACCCTTAAAAATATAATAGTACTCGCTTTTAAAATTATAGCCCTATAGCCTAATCCCCATAGTACTGGATATATCAGTGCAAAATTTCAGCTAAATCGGTCCAGCTGTTTGACCGTGAAAAAGTCCCAACCTGACAAACTGACAAACTGACTTTTATAATACTTATGTTGATGAACATCGAAGCTGATCATAACGAGCAAACTTTCCATCATCATCATCAGCATGTCTCTGTCCACTGCTGGACATAGGCCTCACAAAGCCTACAGTTAAATAATTGTTCCTAGGTCCTATAAATCACAGCAAGTTAAGTTGAGATGTACAACATTGAATGCGATCGTAATTACTCAGATGGAACTTGTCAAAGCTACATCAAACATGGCGGATAGATCGAGTTTGATCAAACTTCTGTTCATATCTGCGCTAATGCAATTTACGGCACAGATATATCAAATATTCTATGTATTATGTTTTTTCAAATGTTACTACATTTTTTATTTCTGTTTTATATACCCCAAAATTTCACTGTACCGACGCCGCGACAAGAGTCTATCCCGTGCCTTCCGGAAAACATACATGCCTAGACGCTTTACCATATCAGCTACAGTTATCATCATAATTAACAGCCAGTATTCGTCTATTGCTGGACATACGCTTCTCCTATGGCACGCCACTGAGCTTGATCTTCAGCTCATTGTTTCCAACCGCTGCCAGCCAGCTTGCGTATATCATCGTTCCACCTAGCTGGACTAAACGAAGCGTAGGACGCCCACGCTTCGTTAACCGAGCCGTGGTCTCCACTACAGCTACAGTACTACGACCTTATCTATATTACCATGACAGTATCTGACCATATCAAAGCATAATATATAGCACGTAAAATAATATTCAATTCAATTCAATATTTATTTATTTCATACAAGATTAATACATTTGTTAGTAATTAGAAGCTTTATCCCTACTACGGCGAATTTGTGCGTCATAAATCTTGCGATTGATTTTAGAGCGACTTCCAGGGGTTCGATTGAGCTGAAATTTTGCATACATGTGTAAATCGTGTGACTATGCAATATTGTGATGACATGGTGCTGATCTGATCATGGAGCTGGAAGGTGGCCAAAGAAACTCCTAAACTACACATGTTATACCTGTCGTGTTTGGGCTCGTTGGATTTGTCTTGACTTACTCTGGTCCTAGGTTATGTTAAAGCTTGTGTTTAAAAAGAATTTTTAAAATATTACTTGTTATTAGTACGCTTATAAATAGGTTAGTATACATAAAAATTAAATCAAAACAACTTTATCATATAGATTTACATAGAAGAAGAAGAGATGAAACCGGCCAATATGTCAATGTGTTGTGATTATATTGGCGAACCTAATATATATTAAGACCGTCCCAGTCAAGTTGGACTCGCCCACCGAGGCTTCCGTGCTACTTGTACTATTCATTATTCTGTGTCCGTGCAAACTTTTGAAGCTAGGTTAAAAGACAAACTTAACTTTTTTTTGTTATGAAACTACATAAATTTACGGTTTTCAGGTTATAATTTTTTCCTATATAAGTGCTGCGAGACCTTGCTTCTCGCCAAATGTCATGATTCTATTTCAACGAGAAGTACCTATTCTATAGGTTTTGATTTTGAGGGCCCGGTGGCGTAATCGGGAGAACGTTCGGCTTTGATGCCGTGGTACCGAGTTCAAACCGCCGTGCACCAATGGATTTTTCTATCGAAAAATTTATGTGCGCTTCTCACAGTGGCCCTCCGGTGAAGGAAAAACATCGTTAAGAAACCAACAAAACCCCCGCATGGTGGTAGGACACTATCTAGTGTCCGCCTGGCCAGCTACCACCCTCAAGTTAGAAAATCTGTCACCAAACATCTAATGTGTTCCGGCAGCTATCCTTGAGAGCCAGTTCCCATTCTAGGCCTAGCGTGCTTACCATCTTCGACCGCATCATCACTTACCAACAGGTGAGATAGTGGTCAAACGCTAGCCTATAACGTATAAAAAAAAAAAAAAAAAAAAAAAAAAGATTCCCTATGGAAATTGCAAAAAATGCGCGTTGGCTTAACAGTTTTACTTTTTACAGCTTAAAGATTCTGTAGTCTCGAGTACTTGATTTAAGTTTCTACTTGATACCTTTACACGTTCCTGAGTAAAATGGTATTGACAGACGGACAGACAAACAGACAGACGGACAACAGAGTGATCCTATAAGGGTTGTTTTCCTTT
Source organism: Cabera pusaria (assembly GCA_954871355.1). NCBI lineage: Eukaryota > Metazoa > Arthropoda > Insecta > Lepidoptera > Geometridae > Cabera > Cabera pusaria. The sequence goes on along the minus strand of OX940885.1, from coordinate 33,767,123 downwards.
TGAGGTACGGAACCCTAAAAAGCACGGTAGCTGAATCTCAGGCTTCTTCTTAGCACTATTTGCTCTTCTTTTGTGTAATCCAAACTACGAATAAATAATAAGTCCCGAAATGAAAACTGCGTTAAAAAAAATGACCCAAAAAAAGTCGTGTCCAAGCAGACAGGGTTAAAAGTCGTGTCCAGCGCGTCATTAGTCGGACATTTGTCTTGCTTGACTTAACTGTTATAACAGACATTGCAGCACATGCTTGAACCAATCCCTGCTTTTGTTCCGAATTTAAACCAATCTCCAAGCCATTCATTTGTAATTTCGAAAGTGATTCTTATTTTGAAACTACGTCGTTTGGGTTTGAAAGAGGGCCACTTTTTGTGTGGAATTTGTTCTGAATTAGACTTCCTGACTTATTATTTATTCGTAGAATCCATAGCACTTACATATCTGCGATGAATGCACACACACTCAAACAGCAGAGCAGTGGATTATTTTAGACCTGGAATCCCTATACAATGTATCCGGACTGTTGGACTCCACAAATTTAATTGGAACGCTTGAATAAAGATGGATGCTGTCAATAGGATGCTGACAACTCGTACCTGTTCAGGTGGATAAAGTTGTAACTAAAACTACTTAAACTTTTGATAGCATCTTAATTACTTAGTTATATCAATATGTATTTTGATCCTGATAAAAGCGGTAATAGCCCAATAGCTAAGGTATCGGCCTGACGATCGAGAGCGATCGTAAGGCCGATACCTTAGCTATTCGTTCGTGAGTTTGATCCTTACCCATACTACTATTGACGTGGACCCACTCCAGACACAAGTATATATAGCTTAGTTGGAGGGGTTACCAATAAGCTTTTGTATAAAAAAATAAATGAATAGATAAATAATACACAGTACTATTATTTATTCTGTTTCAACTAAACCGATAAAATAGTGACATTGTCTTTAGTAAATTATCTCACTGTCAAAATTGGGTGAAAATTTCAGTATTCTAAACTTTTGCGTGCTGCAGCATTTATAGGTTTATTACGTCATAACTTACGGTAATAGTTATGTGCTTGTAGATATTTCCTGTTTTTTTGGTATTTTTAACCGACTTCAAAAAAAGGAGGAGGTTTCTCAATTCGACCGTATATATATTTTTTTTTTTTTTTATGTTTGTTCGCGGATAACTTCGTCGTTTTGAACCGATTTCGATTATTCTTTTTTTGTTCGAAAGGAGATATCCCAAGTGTGGTACCATGGTAATTTTATTGAGGTATGAGAAGTATCTCCAGAGATATTGAGATAAACATCTTAAAATTGGTACTGAAAATGAATAGCGCGGCATTGAAGTCGGTTGTTTTTTAGTTTTTAAACGATATTATAATAACTAATATTCAGTGTATAAGTATTTCTGGTTTTAAGTGAATGATCAATAGAGTTTATCTTGTCCTGTTACAATATTTTATATCTACTGCTTATGTTATTAAGTAGCATGATAAGCAAAATGATTGGCTTATGGCAAACAAAGCTCACAAATTATACTGCACATCATTCAACTCGAAACAAATTGTACACCCAAGTGGTAAGAACGTTATATCAATGTTCTGCCTAACTTGTTACCAACAATAGCTTACCACTATCAAGGAAAAATCTGTCACCTTGCGGTGGTTCGGCAGCTTATATCCCTTGAGAGTCAGGCCATTCTCAGCCTAGTGTGTTCACTATCCTCGATCTCATCATCGCTTTCCACCAGGCAAGATAGTGTTGGGCAAAGCTCTTGTATCGAAAATTAAAAAATATTGTACATTGAATTCTTTATTCGAGGGTACCTCATAAACCAGGGTGCATTAAATTGGCACTTTTAATCATGGAGTTGGGCCGGTATAGCTCAAATATGTAGTATATTTAAAGGCGACAATAGCCCAATGGATAGGGTGTCGGACTGGCGATCGAGAGGTCGTGAGTTCGATCCCCACCCCACCCATTGCACTATTGACGTGAACCCACTCCAGACACAAGCATATTTAGCTTAGTTGGAGGGGTTAACAAGAATACTAGTAATGTGCAACCCACATTGCGAGTAATCTTTATAAAAAAAAAAAAATATTTGAATTTCGCGGTGAGGTGAAAACGTTACAGCGTAACAACGTGCAAACGTAACATATCCGGGGCGTTTTAATAATTCAAGACCATTGCATCAGTGAATGCTTCGACAACACATGGCTAATTGCCTGAAAATTGGGCATACATATTGAATTTGGTTTTGAAACATAATATTAGCAGTGAAATTCATATAACCTCAGTATTATACTAAAAACCTTTGTATTTAATCACACATTGCACTTAGTTTAGACACAGAATAATGAATAGTACGTTTAGATTGCATTTCCACCGTCACCTATTGCGGAGACATTATTAGCCACTTTGTCTTTTAATTTTAATCCTACATTTATATGGATTATTTGGACATCTAGAGAGGTTGGATGAAGAAAGATTGAACGAAACAGATTTATGAGACGAGTGTGAATTGGCCAGTCGATAGAGGCCGACGTAGGCAAAAGTATCACCACCAGATCGGAGACGTTTTGAAGAAAGGCGAAGTCAAAAGTACCTATAACCGACGAGCATGTATGAAGGCCCTCGTGTAAGTGGAAGAAGCGAAAGAGGTATGTCAGGATCGTAGCATGTGGAAAGCAGTCTCTGCCTACCCAGACGGGAAAAAGGCGTGATTGTATATGTATGTATGTATGTAAGTTATTCCTGGGCTACTTCGTAAGCGCCACTCACCACTTTGTGGGTTGTTCGAGCTATAGCCAGAGCCCACCACTACCCAGCACTATTTGTTATTTGGAAGCCCTAATAGAGTATCATACATGAATATTTTGGAGTTACAATAATATAACAAAAATATTATATAAACTACATGCACGCATCTATAAAATTTCCTGTCTGGGCCGTTATAGACTGACGGATATACTTTGTGAAAATTTCAAGTATGAACCTATTACGGTTAAGAAGATACAGATCTTTAAAGTGCGCACATATAGACACACGGACGGACGGACAAACGGACAGCAAAGTCTCAGAAAGTGTTCATTTGGGACCCTTTGGGTTCAGAACCCAAAAAAATTGACTTCAAATGCCGTGCTAGTGAAAATATCCACTAGTCATAATGATGTCATCAAGGTAACAAAGGACAATATCCAAAATGGCCCTGTCCAATAAAAGTATCTGACACATACGATAATTAATTGTCTGTCAAATACTTTTATAATACGGACTAGTTGTATTCCAAATGAAAATTAAAAAGTAATATTTGCGATTATTAACATTAATCGCCGCCGTATGGCCGCCATCTTCGCCAAGCGTCATGTCATGTCAAAAATTATTAAGTATGCTCAAAATCGTTGCACCCTAACAAGACTTTGCCCCGTAGAACATTCCTGTGAAGACAAATTAATTCTCCCCCACCTTTGTTTCTATCTCGCTCACAGTTACCGTAAGAATATCTGTCAAAAACCAAAATCAACGTGAAGAAAGATGTAAAAACATTATTCAAGGTCATATTTTTTAGTCTTCAAAAGTATATGCAATAGCAACCTCCATTGTGTATAATCTTCTTGGGACTCTTATTCTAAAACCATTACATTATCCTATGTTTGAGGTATTTATCTCCATATCTCTAGAAATACTAATCAGATCTCGATTAAATTAAAATGGGACCACTTTGGAAACGTACCCTACCGATTACAAAAATAATCATTTGAATCGGTTCAGCATTGGCGGAGTAATCGCGTAACATACAAACAAAAATAAAACATACAGACGAATTGAGAACCTTCTCCTCTATTGTGAAGTCAGTTAAAAAGGGAAAGATTTTATTTTTGTTTGTTTGTAACGATTTAACTCAAGAACTACTGGACCTATTTAAAAAATTCTTTAAACATTATCAATGAGTAACATAAGCTATATTTTATCCCCATATTCTGACGGGTATAGGAACTATGCGGGTGCAACCGCAAGGCGCTGCTAGTAAACTATGAAAAAAAACTAAGATTTTACTTTTAACTAGCTGTGCCCGCGACTTCGTTCGCGTGAAATAGTGTCTTTGGGTAGCATTAACAAAAAAGACACATACGTATCCCAACTACACCGCGCCGTACCACGCCACCCATTAGGGTGGCGTGGTACGGTAGGAGGGAGGGGTATTAACCCCTCCCTCCTCCCCTCACATACCCTCCCCTCCCCCTCCCCGTCACTTCCACATCCCCTCCCCTCCAGCTCTCCTGCCCTCCCCCTCCACTCCCCCTACCCACCCCCTCAGCTCCCGTTCCAGTCCAGCGTTCGAATCTACCGCTGGAATGCCACTCGAATAAAGTGAACCGGCACTGGCATATTCTCATTCCAGTGAGCAATCTAGTCCAGTGCCTGGATTGGAACAAAAAATTTGATTTTCTGATCACTCATGAAGCTCTACACGCACAGGTGACGGCTTGACTACTGTTTAAGCCACACCCTGTATATGTATAGAACGAATTCTGTTAAATAATTACAAATAAAGAAAAACTAACAGAATGTATTCAGGTCTGGAAGGTCCGGGAACATTTTAATATTTGCCCGGATATGACTTCTCTAGCGGAAATGACTGGTGAAACCGGACGTTCGGTGTCCATTCCTGTCGTTGGGAAAGCGGGATTACAATGGAAACGTTTCTATTCAAGAGAAACCAGTTAACGTCTTAATACAACCTTTAGAGCTAGAGGGAGCCGCGAGTAAATAACCTAGGAAAATTTGGCCAGCCCATGATCCCATAAAAAAAAAATGTGTGTTAACTGGCCAAGTGCAAGTCGGACTCGCACTCGTAGGATTCCGTACCACACTACAGTATTTTATAAGATCGAGCAAAAATAAACTGGCCAAGTGCAAGTCGGACTCGCACTCGTAGGGTTCCGTAACACAGTTGAGTATTCCATAACTATGATTTTTCGCAACTACAAAATTAACTTTTTTTTTATAGTGTTTGTATGAAAAACAACGTTATCTTTGCGGTCGCCATATCTCTAAAACTGCTGACTGTATCTCGTTCAAACCAATTTTCGTTGTTAGTTTTTATTGAGATCTACAGCATATATTTTTTTTAGATTTTTCTCTCCTATACTATAAAAGTTAGAGGGGGGGCACACATTTTACCACTTTAGACGCGCCTATCTTCCAAATGATTAACTTTGAGAAAAAATGATTTTAGAAACCTCAATGTCATTTTTGAAGACCTATCCATAGACACGTATAGCTTTGAAGAAATATTTTTTTTTGTTTCAATTCCATGTATGGGATGCCCCCCTTAAACTTTTATATTTTATAGTTTTGTATAAAAATCGGAAAGCGGTTCACAGAATACATCTACCTACCAAGTTTCAATTCTGTAGTCTTAACAGTTTTGGAATAAAATGGCTGTGACATACGGACGGACAGACAGACAGACAGACATGACGAATCTATAAGGGTTCCGTTTTTGCCATTTGGCTACGGAACCCTAAAAACCACTATCATTTTTTGCCAGCAAAAATAATAATTAATAATATTTTATATCAAAACAGAGTTGTGAGCCGCGTGCTTATTTCTTATAACGCCATCTAACGGTATCGGTACGTTATCTAAGTGAAAGTTGAAAAAAAGGTGTTAGGGATCGGCATTTCAATATAACGCCTATCTATGGACTTTTACCTAAGCGTTCATAGATGGCGTTACATTAAAATGCCGAAAAAACACGTCTCTTGTGTGGGGATCCCCTATAATTATAAACTTTATTCTGTTTTTAGTATTTTTTGTTATAGCAGCAACAGAAATACATCATGTGTGAAAATTTCAATTATCTTACTATCACGGTTCATTAGATACAGCCTAGTGATAGACGGACAGACAGACTGATAGACAGACAGATAGACGAACAGCGGAGTCTTAGTAATAGGGTCCCGTTTTACCCTTTGGGTAAAGAACCCTAAAAAACATGCCAACGAATTGAGAAATTTTTCATTTTTAGGGTTCCATAGCAGAATGTCAAAAAACGGAACCCTCATTATGTTATAGATTCGTCATGTCTGTCTGTCTATCTGTCCGTTCGAATGTCACAGCCAATTTATTCCAAAACTGTTGCGAAAAGTGCGAAAGAATCCACACAAATATTATAATGAGTTCTACCGCTGGTCCTTTTCTCGCTTCGCTCGTCGACGCACGTCATTCTGTGGTCACTGTTAGTGTGTTGCCTTAGTGTACACTAATGAACAGGCTAGGCAAGTAATTAAACGTCATCGATCTAAGTCATTTGTCTAGCTGTTTAATAAATGGCTAGGCAAGTAATGAAATGTCATTGATCCAAGTCATTTGCCTGGCTGTTTGATCAAATGGTTGGATAACATCCAGGAATTTAGTTGAACGGCGCTGTTTAGCTAAGAGGCTAGGCGTTTATTTTAACGGCTAATTAAGCTGCCTGCGACGTATATATATGTATCTTTCCAATAAAAAAGATTATTAACCAACAGTCAGCGTAGACATAAACTGTATTGTCCTGTTGAAATAAAAAAAAACTGGCCAAGTGTAAGTCGGACTCGCACTCGTAGGGTTCCGTAACACAGTTGAGTATTCCATAACTATGATTTTTCGCAACTACAAAATTAACTTTGTTTTTATAGTGTTTGTATGAAAAACAAAGTTATCTTTGCGGTCGCCATATCTCTAAAACTGCTGACTGTATCTCGTTCAAACCAATTTTCGTTGTTAGTTTTTATTGAGATCTACAGCATATATTTTTTTTAGATTTTTCTCTCCCATACTATAAAAGTTAGAGGGGGGGGGGACACACATTTTACCACTTTAGACGCGCCTATCTTCCAAATGATTGACTTTGAGAAAAAATGATTTTAGAAACCTCATTGTCATTTTTCTTGTATTTCCTCTATTATTTTTAACTTTATTCTGTTTTTCACAGATTTGGACAGACAGACAGACAGACAGACAGACAGACAGAGCGACAGACAGACAGACGGACAGCGGAGTCTTAGTAATAGGGTCCCGTTTAACCCTTTGGGTACGGAACCCTAAAAAAACTGAAGCCCAAAAGTCTAATTAGTAGATCAGGCTCTGATAGCTTTAATTAAAGGTTGCGAGGAATATATAACATACACAATTATGTTATATAATTTGGCATGTAATTATCTGGCGCCTTAGTTTCTGCTCGCGATTTACTCTTTAATTAGTTAATTTACTACAAGCCTTAGTGATAAAGAGATAATAAAAGCTTGTAACTACAATCGATACAATGTAACAAAAATTTTAGAAGTCAATTTAAACACTACTTTATTAACTTATGAATACGTTTTTTAATACTGTATTTTCAATGCATACGAAAAATAGAAAGATTTTTTTTTTGTTTAAAAGAAAGGTCAAGTCAAAAGTACCTATAACCGGCGAGCATGTATGAAGACGCTCATGAAAGTGGAAGAAGCGAAGGAGGTATGTCAGGATCGTAGCATGTGCAAAGAAGTAATCTCTGCCTACCCCAACGGAAAAAAGGCGTGATTGTATGTATGTATGTATCCGAAAAAATACTTTTATTTTTTGTTTTTAATCGACTTCACAAAAAAGGAAGAGGTTCTCAATTCGTCTGTATGTTTTTTTTTTTTTTTGATAGTATGTTACGCGATTTCTCCGTCAATAGTGAACGGATCCAAATGATTCTTTTTTTAATAGGTAGGATACGTTTCCGAGGTGGTCCCATTTTAATTTTTGGTATATAAAGTAGATAATCTGTGTATTACACTCTTTGAGTATTCAGACAGAATACTCAAAGTCAAAGATTACATACACTAAAAGTACGGCCAAAACGTAACTAGCCTGAATTTTTAACCGTTCATATATATATATATATATATATATATATATATATATATATACATATATATACATATATATATAAATTTGCGCTGCTTTTTAAAGTACTAAGCCAGTCACAATGAAACTAAATTATATTAAAAAATTAAATTTATTAATATTATTTATTAAATTAAAAAAGATATATATATATATATATAAATATACATATATGTAATGTTTGTTCGCGGATAACTTCGTCGTTTATGAACCTATTTTTATGATTCTTTTTTGTTGGAAAGGAGATATTCCAAGAGTTATTTCATAGAGGTCTGATAAGTATCTCCAGAGATATGGAGATAAACACCTCAAACATGGTACTGAAAATTAATATCGCGGCATTTGAAGTCGGTTCTATATTTTATTATTGTACCACGATCACGGAACTATACTCGTGTCAAAACTTCACTGCACGCAATAAAAGTGTGGAAAAGAGATGCCCATATAGTGTTTTAGGAATGTTACGACATTGGTATAAATACAAACTGTTAACAAGAAAACTGCAACCATAGTACAACATAATTAAGATAGTTTAAAAACTAAAACAACCGACTTCAATGCCCCGCGAGTCAATTTCAGTAGCAAGTTTGAGACGTTTATCGTCATATCTCTGGAGATACTAATCACATCTCGATGAAATTACAATGGAACCACCTCGGAAACGTACTCTCCCGATAGCAAAAATAATCATTCGAATCGGTCCAGAATTGACGGAGTAATCGCGTAACATGCACACAAAAAAAAAGAAAAAAAACAGACGAATTTAGAACCTCCTTCGTTTTGAAAGTCGGTTGATAATAATAGAAAATAATAGAACTATGGACCATTACAAATGTTTGTTTAAGATAATTTATTTATAAAATGTATATTGTTGCAGCATCCTGTTCGCTGACATCTGCGGCTTCACATCTCTTTCAGACCAATGTACGGCTGAAGAACTAGTACGCCTTCTGAACGAGCTCTTTGCCCGGTATGTTGGTGTAATGTCTTATTGTTGTTAGATAATTAATGTATTCCTGTAAGCCTGATAAGATTTATATATAAAAAAAATTACAAAAAGAACAATCTACAATTTTACTACACCAAAATAACGATTTAAAGCAATTCACAATTTAACACAACACAATAATTAAAGAAATGGGATAGAATAACCGGCCAAGTGCGTGTCGGGCCACGTGCAGTGTAGGGTTCCGTAGTAGCCCGTTATCCAATGCACGTCTTTACCCGTTATAAACAAGCTACTAGGTACTTCGTCTTTGTCACTTTAAAGTTTTTGTTCTAAGGATTTTGTATTTGGTACAAAATTATCCAATACCCAAGTTTAACGCCTATTACTGCTTAACTAATAAAGTTTTAACCGCTATCGTTTTCCTTTAAACTTCATGAAATGCGCTATTATCATGAATTTTTCCAGATTGTTCAAGCCAGCAGTTTAGCTTTTAGAAGGGGGGGGGGGGACGGGGACTTTTTCCCGTTGGGGTAGGCAGAGACTGCTTCTGTCCACATGCTACGATCCTGACATACCTCCTTCGCTTCTTCCACTTTCATGAGCGCTTTCATACATGCTCGCCGGTTAAAGGTACTTTTGACTTGGCCTTCCTTTAAAACGTCTCCGATCTGGTCGTGGTACGTTCACCTAGGTCGGCCTCTACCGGCTGCCCCATTCACACTCCTCTCATAAATCTGTTTCGTCAGTCTTTTTTTATCCATCCTCTCTATATGTCCAAACCATTTAAGCATCCCTTTCTCTATATATTTTTATCATGATTATAAAGGTACCGACTATTATACTACTATTTGATGTCGAATGTCTTGACCTAGCAGTGCTCGTCACGATCTCGCTGCGTAAACTCCCGAGGAAAGCACGGAAAGTGGTCGAGACATTCGACTTCAAATAGTAGTGAGTATAGTAGGCGGTACTTTTATAATCACAATTACAATATTAAGGGCCTGTTTCACCGGTTCCTAAAGCGTCAGTTATCTGACACATGACGCCATATAAAAGCCGTCAAAAATCTGTCAGATTTCTTCATATTAGCGCTACCAGTAACCCGTGAAACTGGCCCTAATTAATATACATTAATCATAAAAGACATCAAAGAAGTAAAAGCCAAATCGGTTTACCCGTTTTCAAGTTATTGCGTAACTAAAGGAAATAGGAATTCATATTTATAAAACCCGAAAAACCATATTTATTTTCAGACTTTTCTACCAACCCCTTGCAAAAATCCTGCAACACGTATTTACTTATTTATTTATAGAAGTACTTAAGTAAATCTATAAGTTTATTTATATAATTAAAGTATATATAATTAAAATAATAAGTAATATCCAGGAGTAATTTTTCGAAAATCCTTTCTTTGCGGATACTTACGCCATAACAACTATCTGCATTCTAAATTTCAGCGCAATCCGAAACAATATTGATTTTCAGACTTAGTTACCCCACTTTACCCTCTTAGTGTGGCATTTTGAAAAAGCCTAAAACTCCTATTTACATATGTATTTACAGAAGTACTTGTGTGAAATGTCGAATAAAATTACTATACAAACTTTGAACCCCGCTTCATCCCCTTAAAGAGTGAATTTTGAAAAATCATCTCTTAGCGGATACTTACGTCAATAACTGTCTGCAAGCTAAAATTCAGCGCAATCCGAAACAATATTGATATCAAACTTTGTTACCCCAATTCACCCTATTAGGGGTGGCATTTCGAAAAAGCCTGAAACACGTATTTACTTATTTATTTACTGAAGTACTTGTGAAGTACTTGTGCAAAGTTTCAAATAGAAAAGACTATCTTATCTTGTTTCTCCATACAAACTTTGAATTTTGGAAAATCCTTTCTTAACAGATACTAACGTCATAATAACTATCTGCATGCCAAGTTTCAGCGCAATCCAAAACAATATTGATTTTCACACTTTGTTACCCATTTCACCTTCTCATGGGTTGAATTTTGAAAAAGCCTGAAACACGTTATTATTTATTTATTTACTGAAGCACTTGTGTGAAGTTTAGAAGAGAAAATACTATGTAATCTTGTTTTTCCGTACTAACTTTGAACCCCCATTTCTCGCCCATAAGGGGTGAATTTTAGAAAAACATTTTTCCTAGCAAATTAACGTCGTAATATCTATCTGCATGCCAAATTTCAGCGCAACCCGAAACAATATTGATTTTCACACTTTGTTACCCAATTTCACCCTTTTAGGGGTGGAATTAAAAAAAAGCCTGAAACACGTATTTACTAATTTTTTTTAGAAAAGACTATCTGATCTTGTTTCTCCATACAAACTTTGAAAGTTTGTAAAGTTTGTTGTTGCTTGTGAATTTTGGAAAATCCTTTCTTTACGTACTAAGACAAATATACCCTCCAAATTTCAAGTCTCTACCACCAGCGGTTTAGGCTGTGCGTTGTCTATCAGTCAGTTCGTATGTCAAGACAAAGATTCTTATAGTATTAGATTACCAGGGATCCATAATACTGCATTATGGTTCAATACGAGTAGGCAGGTAGGTAAAGACTTACCTGAATCGAAAGAAAACAGCTGCGAGTCGATGTTGCAAAGTCAACGAGACGGCTTCTTAGAAAGGATGAAATAAACTTTTATAACAGCGTCGCGGCGTCGTTAAAATTTTGATTATAAACGAAGCGACTTAACTGCCGACTATTCTTCGTCTTACTGCAACTTTCTTCATTCATCATCATCAGCAGCCTTTGTTAGTCCATTGCTGGACATAGGCCTCTCCTAATGCTAGCAATTGAGCTGAGAACACATAGAACCTGCAACCATTGGGGGTAAACGAGTTATTGAGTGGAGACCGCGTATCGACAAACGTAGCGTAGGACGCTCTCAGACTAGGTGGAGCGATGATGTTCGCAAGGTGGCTGGCAAGAGATGGATGAGAGTAGCAGAGGATCGTGCTCATTGGTGTGCAGTTGGAGATGCATATGTCCAGCAGTGGACTAATATAAGCTGATGATGTGAGCTGAGGGAGCAGATGAACGTAAATACATACCTTTCAAATACTTAACCGATGTAATAATAAAAGCACCCAAAAATAATCATAATTACAACGTTTTAGGGTTCCGAACCCAAAGGGTACCAACGGAACCCTATTACTGAGACTCCGCTGTCCGTCCGTCTGTCTGTCTGTCTGTCTGTCTGTCTGTCTGTCTGTCTGTCTGTCTGTCTATCTGTCCGTCTGTCACCAGGCTGTATCTCATGAACCGTGATAGATAGACGATTGAAATTTTCACAGATGATGTATTTCTGTTGCCGCTATAACAACAAATACTAAAAACAGATCAAAGTTAAGAATTAAAGGGGGTCCCTATCCAAAAAACGTGTTTTTACTATAGCGCCATCTATGAACGATTGTTTACCAGTGTTTCTCAACCTTTTTCATGACGCGACGCGACCCCCTTAGTATGAAAAAAAATCGTCCTACTTGCACTGTTTATTATTTGTGTTTTGTTATATTTCTAGCTTCTACCCGTGGTTTAGTTCGTGTGGCCTACAGGAAACAAATTACATATTTTCTTTTAAACCAAAAATTATAAGCACTCTCAGTCAAAACTCCTACTTTACTCACTCTTAAATTAATATTTTCTTTTAAAGTATGTTTTCAAACTTTGTTTTTTTTTTCTTTTACTGAGGCTTTGCGACTCCTCAGGGGTTCACGAGTGGCGCGACCCACACGTTGAAAAACACTGGTTTTTTGTGTTAACTAGAGATGCGCTGAATATTCGTTTGGTATTCGGTATTCAGCGTATTTGGCATCTTTTCCATTATTTGTATTCTGCCAAATTATTCGGTTTTGTTGCCAAATATATTCGGTTCAAGCATTCCTATTTTCTTGGCTCATGTAGCCAAGGTGTAGAACTAAAAGACAAAACTTCTTATATAAGACTTATGTTATATTATAAGTCAAAGAAAACATATTTACTTCTTAACCTATAGTTAGTAGGTATATTCAGCCTTAAATCAACATTTAATTTAAATCTTGCAAAAATATTTATTTTTAAACTTTAAATCAACATTTTTATAAACATCAATTAAATCCATCCAAGTTCCTAATCTAACCAGCAGCGGCACGTAGCGCACATGCTAGGACTTGTTTACGCGGCAAAACAATGTAATGGTAAACCGAATAATTCAGCCGAATATCTGTTTCGGTAAAGGTTAAACCGATTAATATTCGGTATTCGGTAATTCGGTGAAACCACTATACGGCGCATCTCTAGTGTTAACGTTCACTTAGTTGGCGTTAGCAGTTCGTTAGACATTCGTTAGATGGCGTTGTAGTAAATAAGCATGTTTAGTATTGACACGGTATTTATATTATCGATGTACTTTGTACTTTATTTTTCCGGCAAATTTTGTTTACTCGGAACCCTACTTGTGCGGGTCCGACTCGCACTTGGCCAGTTTATTCAGTTTTTGGTCACAAGGACTTTTACAAATAGGTTATTTGAATGAGTGACATTCTATACTCTTCCAAACACTTATTATTAATAATGTTTTTAACTTTACGAGAATTAATTGGAAACCCAATTATTGGCAGACCTAACATAGCTCAACACAATGTTTTATTAATTTTGTTACTTACCAAATTATTTTTCTAAAAGACTGACGAAATTTCTCGAACCATAATGGAGTATTTTGTTTCCAAACAGGACAGATAATTAGAAATTTTAATAATACATCATTCTCGGGTGAAAATCTTTATAAAAATTTTGTGTCACGACGTTTCTCCACGATTAACGTCCAAAGGAATAAACCAATTTTCATGAAATTTTGCACGCTATTTACAGTTTGGTCCAACTTGAGAGGTAGGATATATTTTCAATATTTTTTCATATCATATAGGCAAGCGTTTGACCACTATCTCTCCTGTTGGTAAGTGATGATGCGGTCGAGAATGGTAGCACAATAGGCCTAGAATGGTAAGTGGCTCTCAAGGATAGCTGCCGGAATACATTAGATGTTTAGCGACAGTTTTTCTAACTTGAGGGTGGTAGCTGGCCAGGCGGACACTAGATAGTGTCCTTCCAACACGCAAGGGTTCGGGGTTTCTTAACGATGTTTTTTCTTCTACCGAGGGCCACTGTGAAAATCGCGCATACATTTATTATGGTTACAATGTATGAAAAAAATAACACCCGAGTAAAGCCGGGGGGCAGGTTGCTAGTTTATTAAGTAATTTTTATTATCTGATATAGCTCAACGTGTTTCGAGAATATTTGTTTCTACTTAAGCAGGCCTACTTATGTTCAGACTAGTTTACTAATTGGTTAACTTATTTATCTAATATATAAAATTCTCGTGTCACAGTTTTCGTTGCCATACTCCTCCGAAACGGCTTGACCGATTTTGATGAAATTTTTTGTGCTTATCCGGTATCTATGAGAATCGGCCAACATCTATTTTTCATCCCCCTAAATGTTAGGGGTAGTCCACCCCTAAATTTTTATTTTATTTTTTAGACAAAATTTTTAATTTCTATTTTTTTATGATACAACATACAAAAATACATACAATCCTCAATTTTCACCCTTCTACGATCAACCCTTATTTTTTAATAGCCGGAAATTATTTATATGGCAAAACAACGTTTGCCGGGTCAGCTAGTTTAATAATTACATTTAAGAACATTCTTAGTTCTTTTTAAAGATATTGTATAACAATTCATACTTTAATAACTGACTGCATCACCATTCAGGAGTTGTACTGTACTATTCATTCGCGATTTGAAGACCCCCATGTCTTACAGAACAAATGCCTTGAATTCGACATCATTATCATAATCAGCCGGTGTCAGTCCACTGCTGGGCATAGACCTTACGCCACTGAGCCCGATCTTCTGCTCTTTTTTTTCAGTATTTCGTTTCTCCAAATGCTTTGAATTAAAATTGCTACACTCCAGGGCACTGCAATTTACATTCACATTCACACACTCGAATCGTGCTTGTTAGCACCGAGAAAAGTTTGTAAAAATCTTGTTCCTTGGTTGTAGGACATACGGAATCTAACTTATCGGAAAATACCTCTGTGCAGCACAGGAAATCTCGATAGAGGTTTCCAGTGGAAGTTTGATCGTGTATTTACAACTTTCTCAATTCTAAGCCGATAGTGCAAATTGGTGCTTCGAATACATCTGCCTTGATGGTTATCCGCATCGTTACATTTAATGAGGTTGTGTGTTCTCGCTTAGGTTAAAGTTAAACACATTGTTCAGCTGAGTGCACTTCACCTTTGTAATATGTTAAATTAGTTTGTAGATTTCTTATATTTGTAACCCCCGACAAAAAAAGATGGGGTGTTATAAGTTTGACATGTGTATCTGTGTGTCTGTCTGTGGCATCGCCTAAACAGACCGATTAGCTAGCTAATAGCTTATTTTTTTGTGAATCGAGAGTGTTCTTCTCTTTGACTCATGAAAGTCTGTTCAGAAGTTTGAAGACTTTTTTGGATGATGACGCTATGAAATCAACATTAATAGGTCTGATCAATTCGAAATTCAGTATTTTATTACTTCAACGATAATGTATTACTTAATTGGCTCCCTATCCGTCTTCGCCGGAATACTCATATCCTTTCCCTTCTATATACCATATTGTTCAATCCCTCAACTCCCATTTATTTAAAAGAACGTTTCCAGTTTCTCTCTTCCACCAATACCCTTTCTCTTAGGTCATCGGAAAACTTGGTTCTCAACATTCCAGCAAATAATACTAACTTTTATGATGCGTCATTCTCTGTGCAAGACGTGCTCAGTCTCTGTGTAGTTTTAAAGCTCATGTCAAAAATTATTACTTGTCACTTAAATAATATTATGTTAGTATTAAGTCATTCGTTTCAGCATTAGAAATATTATAATTTGATTATTTATTGTGCATCTATATATATATATATATATATATATATATATATATAGTAAATTATATATAATATATATATTTGTATTATGTATGTATATGTTTATACATGTAGATTATTAGTAAGTCTATGTATTTTATATTAATTTAAACCCTTTCCTCGTCACCTATCATGCCACCGTCCATGCTCAACATAATTAAATATAATTTCCATACTAAGGTTGTCTGGAAGACATCGCTTTTAGCGATAAGACCGCCCATTGTACCAGTAATTTACTTAGTGCAAATGTTTGTATCTTCTTTTTTGTGCAAATTGGTGTCAATAAAGAATTATTGTATTGTATTTAACATGGTAGCGTTGAATATTATGTCTCTTTGAAGTGTCTCACACTTTATATTTTTGTAAATTGCTAAACACAATCCAAAATTTCATCGTACCGACGGGACTTGAACCCGCAACCTCCGTGGTACAACAATGGTAGCGTTGACCTGATGCTGGGAAATCTCATGGCATCTGCATAATACTCAACCTCACCAACATGCAGCAGAGATGTTGTGTATTTAGGCTCATTGTAATGGTTTCAATGAATAGATTGTAAAAAGATCTTTCGGGGGTGGTTTTTAGAGTTCCGTACCCAAAGGGCAAAACGGGACCCTATTACTAAGACTCCGCTGTCCGTCTGTCTGTCTGTCTGTCTGTCTGTCTGTCTGTCTGTCTGTCTGTTTGTCTGTCTGTCTGTCTGTCTGTCACCAGGCTATAGCTCATTAACCGTAATAGTTAGACAGTCCGTTGCCGCTAGAACAACAAATACTAAAAACAAAATAAAGTTAAAAAACGAGCGCCCCATCTTTCTAGATCGCGACCAAACTAAATATTCTTGGTAATATCAATTAATCAAATATTTGAGGTTGAAACTCTGTTATGTTTGGTATTGTACGGAACCCTCCCTAAGTGTGCGATAAGAGACGCGATGCTGACTCGCACTTGGCCAGTTTTATTACATTTTTAATGTAAGTTATTATCTTAATAATACTTAAATTTAAAACCATTTCTGATTGATCTATGTAAAATCTGTTCATTAAGACCCTTTGAATGAGCCCAAATACGAAACCGCTGCTGTAAGTTGGCGAAGAGGTGCGGTATTCTGCAGATTGGAGTAGATGTCCCAGCATCAGGTCAACGCTACCATCTAATACTATAAGAATCTTTGTCCTGACATACTGACTGACTGACTCACTGACTGACAGACAACTCACAGCCTTAACAGCTGGTCGTAGAGACTTGAAATGTTGAGGGTATATTTGTCTTAGTACGTAAGGGTGTACTAAGAAAGGATTTTTCAAAATTCACCTCTTTAGGGGATGAAATAGGGGTTCAAAGTTTGTATGGCGAAACTATATTAGAAAGTTTTTCTATTCGAAACTTCACACAAGTGCTTCAGTAAGTAAATAAGAAAATAGGTGTTTCAGGTTTTTCGAAATGCCACCCCTAAATGAGTGAAGGGGTCACTAAGTCTGAAATCAACATTGTTTCGGATTGCGCTGAAATTTGGCATGCAGATAGTTGTTATGGCGTAATTAAATAAAAGAGGTCTTTAACGCGGGCGAAGCCGCGGGGCACTTCTAGTGTATAATAAGTCACTTCAAGTGTAAATATATTATTGTTGAAGTAAGAGAATACTGCTTAGTACAGCGTACAGCTTCGGGTCAATGTTTGTACAACATCATGAAAATAAGCAGCTGCTATATTTGAGAGCCAGTTCCCATGTTAGGTCTGGCGTGCTACCATCTTCAACCGCATCATCACTTACCGACATGTGAGATAGTGGTCAAACGCAAGCCTATATATATATGAAATGAAAATAAACTGGCCAAGTGCAAGTCGGACTCGCACTCGTAGGGTTCCGTACCACAATACAGTATTTTATAAGGTCGAGCAAATAATACCACTATCTTTTTTCGCCAGCAAAAAATAATAATTAATAAACATGTTATTTTTTATAACGCCATCTAACGTCTAACAATGGTGTTAGGGATCGACATTATAATATAACGCCATCTATGGGACGTTTACCTAACTAAGCGTACATAGGTGGCGTGAAAAACCGAAAAAATACGTTTCTTGTATGGGGACCCTCTATTATTTTTAACTTTATTCTGTTTTTAGTATTTGTTGTTATAGCGGCAACAGAAATACATAATCAGTGAAAATTTTGACTAACTATCACGGTTCATGAGATACAGCCTGGTGACAGACGGACAGACAGACAGACAGACAGACAGACACACAGACAGAAAGACAGACAGACAGACGGACAGCGGAGTCTTAGTAATAGGGTCCCGTTTTACTTGGGTCAGGAACCCTAAAAAGTAGGTAGATACTGAATTTATTATGATGATGATGATAATGATGTCACTATGTTCTGTATACTAAATTAGCATTATTTGCAAAAAACGGTATGCTTATGTCACTTATAAATACAAACCTTGCAAATCAAAATCGGTCAAAATATAATTATGTACATACACTCGAAAATCTCCAGACTTAATATTATAAAAACGTTTGTTACTCTGTCACTCTGTCCGTTTGTTTCCTAATCACGCCTAAACGGACAATCCGATCTTACTGAAGGAAATACTTTTATGGCAAGAATATGAACATAAGCTACATTTTGTGAAAAATAAAATCATGATACATTTCCACATAACTTAAATAACTCAAATCACACAAATGTTGATTGACAGAGGTTTACAGTGATTAAATTCTTTGTGTACGTGAACGAAGTCGGGGGGTATCATCTAGTCAGGTTATAAATTAACGAAATGTGCTGCGATTTCAATTGACGGCAGTAATTCGCGATCCCTAAAGAAATGGTATATTCTAAACAAACGTATTTCATCATATTCGGACAGTACAACGATACGATTGGATCATCCATCACGGTACGAACGCAGGGCGCTAACGACCGGCCCCCGCCCGCCCAAAGGACTTAATGGACCCGCCTTGTCCTAATGAAATACAAATTAACGAGACAAGGTCCGTGAAAAACTTGGATTATTTATTTAAGTAAAACTTTGCTTGGAATGGCACGAAATTCTAATGAAATGGAAATAGTTCATTCACAATTAAAATTATGTGTTACTGTTGCTTGCCCCGTCAGTTCACTCATTTATTATTAAAATAGTTTAAAAACTAAAAGAACTGACTTCCATGTCCCGCGCGTCAATTTCAGTTGCAAATTTGATAAATTTATCGTCATATCTCTGGAGATAATTATCAGATCTCGATAAAATTACAATTACCTCGGAAACGTACCCTACCAATAAAAAAAGAATCATTCAAATCGGATCACAATTGACGGAGTAATCACGTAACACACGTAACAATATTATACATCTATAATAAGTAAAATATTTCACTACGCATAAACGAATACACACGAATAAAACAGACTATCTAATCTTGTGTCGTCATACAAAGTTTAAATCCCCGTTCCGTATCCAGAAGGAATTTTTACAAAATCCTTTCTGTGCGGATACCTACGTCACAATATCTATCTGCATTCTCAATTTCAGCGCAATCCGAAACCATATTGATTTTAAGACTTTGTTACCCCTTTTCCCTATTTTAGGGGTGGAATTTCAAAAAGCCTGAAACACGTATTTATTATTTACTTAAGTACTTGTGTGAAGTTTCGAATAGAAAAGACTATCTAATCTTGTTTCTCCGTACAAACTTTGAATCTCCGTTTCATCCCCTTTAGGGGTAAATTTTGGAAAATCCTTTCACAGAGGGAACTAACGTCATAATATTTATCTGCATGCCAAATTTCAGAGCAATCCGAAACAATATTGATTTTTAGACTTTGTTACCCCATTTCACCCTCTTAGGGGTGGAATGTCAAAAAAGCCTGAACCTCCTATTTTCTTATTTTTTTACTGAAGCACTTGTGTAAAGTTTCGAATTGAAAATACTATCTAATCTTGTTTCTCCATACAAACTTCGAACCCCCATTTCATCCCCTAAAGGGGTAAATTTTGGAAAATCCTTTCTAGTACGTGTACTACGTACTAAGACCAATTTACCCTCCAAATTTCAAGTCTCTACGATCAGCGGTTTAGGCTGTGCGTTGTCTGTCAGTCAGTCAGTCAGTCAGTCAGTCGGTCAGTATGTCAGGACAAAGATTATATTAGATTATATTATAGTATTAAGATTATTATTTTTTTTTATTTGTTTTGTTTTGTTTGATTTATATCATAGCTAAGGGCATTCTAGATTAATAAAAAAATAAACCAAAATCGGTTCACCCATTGAAATATGAATAATACTACCTTATTATTCTTATTTCTATGGGTTCACCAGTTAGGGCGCTACGATGCCACAGACAGACACACACAGACACATATGTATACACCCGCCAAACTTATTACACCCTTTCTTTTTGCATCGGGCGTTAAAAATTACATTTTCCAGTAAATTTTCCTCTATCAGAAATCTCAATAGCGGAAAGTGACAGGATGCAATAAAACTAGTTTTATTGAATCAATAGTTCACCTCTAAAGTGATATAATAAACTTTGTTCCTAGCCTTAACCGTATAAAGAATCCATTCAAACAGGTGAGAATCTTGGTCGCCCCCTGGGGCTCGTAAATTTGATTCACTTTATTGCACCACTACGCATCGACATCTGACTTTAATAGCGGATTAATGAAGTCGTACGAGGCAGGTCGTATTTCTAATCAAAGTAAACTGTTCGAGGGTTAATTTTCTATCGTGCGCCAACATTGTGTTTATTATTAGGTCATTTATACATATAAAATTGACCAAGTGCATGTAGGATTTCGCAGATTCAGTGCTCCGCATCAAATGTAAAATATAAGTGGTTCGAATTGCATAATTATGCATAAGCAGTAGGTGCCCGTAGCAGGGGTATGCCGTCGCTCGCGTCCCTTCTGTGCTACGTATTTAACCGCAAAATCAAGTTTAAAGCCAAGTGTGAGTTGGTCTCACACACCGAGGGTTCCGTAAAAACATGTCAAGCTAGGTTAAAGGTCACCCGCGGAACCCTAAAAATTTGAGAAACTTTTTTTTTTATCAATACCTACATTGTTATTAATTAGTAAAATAAACTTCAACAAATTTCAAGTTCATAGATCAATGGGAAGTTAAAAATAAAACTGGCCAAGTGCGAGTAAGCATCGCGTCTCTTATCGCACACTTAGGGAGGGTTCCGTACAATACGAAACATAACAGAGTTTCAACCTCATATATTTGATTAATTGATGTTACCAAGAATATTTGGTTTGGTCGCGATCTAGAAAGACGGGGCTCGTTTACTAGCGCCATCTATGTCATTTTGCCGAAACTAATTATATAGATGGCGTTTAAAAACACATTTTTGTATGTATCCGTTAATTTTTAACTTTATTTTGCTTTTAGTATTTGTTGTTCTAGCGGCAGAAGAAATACACCATCTGTGAAAATTTCAACAATCTAACTATCACGGTTCATGAGCTATAGGCTGGTGACAGACGGACAGATAGACAGACAGACAGACAGACAGACAGACAGACAGATGGACAGCGGAGTCTTAGTAATAGGGTCCCGTTTTACCCTTTGGGTACGGAACCCTAAAAATCTTAAAAACTTTCTTGTGACGGAAACGGCTGGACCGATTGTGGTATGGTGGATATTGTCTGGTTCCCTTTTGCACTTGCAAAACAACCAACTTCCATGCCCCGCGAGTCAGTTTCAGTAGCAAGTTTGAGACGTTTATCGTCATATCTCAGGAGATACTTTTCAGATCTCGATAAAATTACAAAAAGACCACATCGAAAACAAACCTTACCGATTAAAAAGAGAATCATTCAAATCGGTTCACAATTGACAAAGTAATCGCGAAAAAAAAACATACAGACAAATTGAGAACCTCCTTCTTTTTAGGAAGTCGCTTGAAAAGTAAAGCCATTTTGAAAATAAAGTATCTCCTCACTAAGCTTTTGATTTTTTTTAAGTGAAACTTTTATTACTACGCCTCAATTTTTTTCGTCCATCTATCGAACGCCGCATTACAGACGGTACTGATTGATGGATATGATTGGATGGATGGATATGACATTTAGGTTTAGCTGTGATTTGCAGACGCTTCCTTAGCCATTTTGTTTACATGTTAATGTTTCATGTCAAATGCTGTCATAGTAGCTAGCTACCATAGCTACACATAAATAAAAAGTTTCCCTTGCATGGTGGTTTTATAAAATCACACCACACTCTTTTTAACCGACTTCAAAAAAAGGAGGAGGTTTCTCAATTCGACCGTATATATATATATTTTTTTATTAATTTTTTTTAATGTTTGTTCGCGGATAACTTCGTCGTTTATGAACCGATTTCGATTATTCTTTTTTTGTTCGAAAGGAGATATCCCAAGTGTGGTACCATGGTAATTTTATCGAGGTATGATAAGTATCTCCAGAGATATTGAGATAAACATCTTAAAATTGGTACTGAAAATGAATAGCGCGGCATTGAAGTCGGTTGTTTTTTAGTTTTTAAACGATATTATACTATATATTTTTAACTAGATCTAGAAGATTTTTCTATCGTTATGTATTCCGATTTAATTATAATCGTGTTTTTTCCTCATAGATTTGACCGACTGGCTGCTGAGCATCATTGCCTCAGGATCAAGCTCCTCGGAGACTGCTATTACTGCGTTTCTGGATTGCCCGAGGCGCGAGACGACCACGCTAAATGCTGCGTCGAAATGGGACTTGATATGATCGACGCCATTGCGTGAGCATAACTACTTTTCTCTATAAGTTACAACACACAAACGTCTTCGATTCTATAGTAGGTTACAACATATAAACATCTTTGATTCTATAGTAGGTTGCAACACATAAACATCTTCGATTCTATAGTAGGTTACAACACATAAACATCTTCGATTCTATAGTAGGTTGCAACACATAAACAACTTCGATTCTATAGTAGGTTACAACACATAAACACCTTTGATTCTATAGTAGGTTACAACACATAAACATCTTCGTTTCTATAGTAGGTTGCAACACATAAACAACTTCGATTCTATAGTAGGTTACAACACATAAACACCTTTGATTCTATAGTAGGTTACAACACATAAACATCTTCGATTCTATAGTAGGTTGCAACACATAAACATCTTCGATTCTATAGTAGGTTACAACACATAAACATCTTCGATTCTAAAGTAGGTTACAACACATAAACATCTTTAATTCTATAGTAGGTTACAACACATAAACATCTTAGATTCTATAGTAGGTTGCAACACATAAACATCTTCGATTCTATAGTAGGTTATTACACATAAACATCTTCGTTTCTATAGTAGGTTACAGCACATAAACATCTTAGATTCTATAGTAGGTTGCAACACATAAACATCTTCGATTCTATAGTAGGTTACAACACATAAACATCTTCGATTCTATAGTAGTAAAAGTCAGAGTATTCTATACAGCACAGCGTATACATACAGAAAAGCGTAAACTTTTTTACTGTTTGTCCACTTAAGGGGACAGATTAAGGGGACAAACAGGAATAAACCAGATTTCTGAGGTAAATCTTATTTTGTGTATGTAACGTTTTATTTCATTCTTGCAGTCTCGTCCGTGAAGTGATGGCTGTGAATGTAAACATGCGCGTGGGCATCCATACTGGTCGGGTCCATTGCGTCGTGCTTGGTCTACGCAAGTGGCAGTTTGACGTGTGGTCCAATGACGTCACGCTAGCGAACTATATGGAGAGTGGTGGCATTGCCGGGTGAGCAATACATATATCATTTCATAAATTCGTTTCAACCAGATACGAAGTAATTCGCCAGAGAACTAAAGTGATCGACATAGCTCAACGGATTAGCAAACTGAAGTGGCAATGGGCTGGCCATATCTACCGTAGGACCGATAACCGTTGGGGTAGACTGGTTCTAGAGTGAAGACCGCGAATCGGTAAACGTAGCGAAGGACGCCCTGTGACCAGGTGGAGTAACGACATTCGCAAAGCAGTGGGCCGAGACTGGAAACAAAGAGCCGAAGATCAGGCTCAGTGGCGTGACTTGGGAGAGGCCTATGTCCAGCAGTGGATTATGATTATGATGATGATGATGATGTTTCGACCAGAGAGGAGACGTTGTAAAGGTAAAGAAAGGCTAAGTCATAAGTACCTTTAACCGGTGAACATGTTTAAATGCGCTCATAAAAGTGAAAAAAGCGAGAGAGGTATGTCAGGATTGTAGCATGTGAAAAGAAGTGGTAGCTGCCTACCCCAATGGAAAATAGACGTGATTTTAGGTGTGTATGTTACATTTGTTTATTGTGCAAACACATAGATCTATTTTTTATTACTCTTATCATAAATCTTATCCTACTAATATTTTAAATGCGAAAGTAAGTGTGTGTGTGTGTGTGTGTGTGTGTGTGTGAATGTTTGTTACCACGTATCTCGATAACTACAAAACCAATTTTAATGAAATGTAAAAAGTAGATAGTGTAGGTTCTAACTTAAGACATAGGCTAATCTTATTTTTGAAAATCATCCTCTAGAGGGGTTAAATAGGGTGATAAAATTTCTATGGAAAATGTTATTCCTTGGGCAGATTTACTCAAAACTCGGTACAAATAAACTTTAAAACAAATAATGATACACGTGTATTTCATTTTTTAAAACTACCCCCAGGTGGCATGAAAAATGAATTTTCTTTGTAAAAATTACAAAAAAATCAGTAATATTTGTTTTCACGTATTCCTTTGTCCGATTCACTTAAAACTCGGTACAAACAAACCTTAAAATAAATGATAAGACAGGTGTTTTTATTTTTTCAAATCTAACCCTAAGGGGGTGTAAAATGATTTTGTTTGGAAAAGTCATAGAAAATTCAGTAATGTTTGTTTCCAAGTATTCCTTGGTCTGATTCACTCAACACTCGGTACATAATTATAATCTATAAAACAAATAATGAGACACGTATTTTTTTATTTTCCAAATCTACCCCTAGGGTGTGTTTTCAACCCCTGAAAGGGTTACATAGGGTGATAAATTTTCTATGAAATATGTTATTCCTTGGTCCGGTTCACTCAAACTCGGTACAAATAAAACTTAAAACAAATAATGAAACATGTTTTTTTTATGTCTTTCAAATCTACCCCTAGGGGGAGTGACAATTTAATTTTATCTGGAGAAATCATAGAAAATACATTAATGTTTGTTTCCACGTATCTGCATAAATATAATACTAAATCGATGTTGATAATATTGGAAATGTAGATAGTGTAGGTCCTGAAATAAAACATAATAAGGAAGGTACTTTAATTTTCAATTTTATCCCCTTTAATGGTTAAACAGGGTGATAAAGTTTCTATGGTAAATTTTATTACATGGTTTGATTCACTCAACATTCGTGTGCAAAATGAAATTCGTAAGTACATATAGAAAACATGTATTCCCTGGTTCTATTCACTATGTAGGGAAATACAGTTTTACGTAAATAATGAAATCTGAAATGATTTTCCAAAATTCACCCCTTAAAGGGATGAAACGGGAGTTCAAAGTTTCTATATAAAAACAACATAAGATTTATTTTAATTTAACTATTAAATTAACTATTTTATTGAAAACTTCTTACAAGTACTTCTGTAAATCAGTTAGTAAATATGTGTTTCAGGCTTTTTCGAAATTCCACCTTTCAGAGAGTGAAAAGGGGTACAAACAAACAAAACAAAGTTTGGAAATCAATATGATTTTTGGGATATCATATAAATGAGTCCCTATGTCCCTTGGTCACGCCATAACTTGAAAACGGGTAGACCATCGAATTATTATCTACAGAAACCAAGTACGCGCGTTTCATACTCGCCGTTCATTTGGGTCAGAATCCGTAATAATTCGATGGGGTAGACCGATATGGCTAATTCAGTTTTTCATGTGTTTTTATGAAAAAAAAAAAAAAAGAAATGAATGAAGTTATTAACACGGGCGTAGCCGCGGGGCACTGCTAGTCTTATTATAAAACCTTAATGTTTTTTTTTCAACCGACTTCCAAAAAGGAGGTTCTTAATTCGTCTGTATGTTGTGTTTGTGTGTATGTTACGCGATTACTCCGTCAATTGTAAACGATTCGATGATTCTTTTTTTAATCGGTAGGGTACATTTCCGAGGAAGTTCTATAATTATGTATTAATGTATATTATAATGTAATTTCATCGAGATCTGTTAAGTATCTCCAGAGATATGGACGATAAACATCTCAAACTTGCTACTGAAATTGACTCGCGGGGCATAGAAGTCGGTTGTTTTAGTTTTTAAACTATCTTAATTATTATTATAGCTTCTAACTAAGCTAAGTATGCTTGAGTCTGGAGTGGGTTTCAAGTCAATAGTGCAATGGTTGGGGATCAAACTCACGATCGAAACGAAACGAAATGTTGACTGACTCTCGGTTAAACTACAACAAGGTAGCGAGGCAAAATGTACTTGACAGAACATTGCGATTCATATTACTTTGTACTATTATGCAACAAAACAAATCTTAACTTTTAAAATCGGTACGTTGAAGAGCAAGTTTCCGAATTTGTGTGTTAGGTTTCCCGATAGTTGCACAGTTGGTTTAACTTTCTGTCCAATATAAAGTTAGTAGGTAGCACTGAATAGTTTACTTGCGAATTTGACTATATTAAACAGATTGGAAACGTCAAAATAAAATAATCATACAAAAGATATGCCCCGGGTGAGGATCGAACTCACG
Source organism: Cabera pusaria (assembly GCA_954871355.1). Lineage (NCBI taxonomy): Eukaryota > Metazoa > Arthropoda > Insecta > Lepidoptera > Geometridae > Cabera > Cabera pusaria. The sequence goes on along the minus strand of OX940885.1, from coordinate 33,740,531 downwards.
ACCTTAAGATTATGAGACTTACGCGCTGCCTACTGCGCCACCGAGGCTCTTACATAAGGTACGAAATAAAGCTATTGCTTGAGTTTATCTAAACTGAGGAAAACTTTATGGGATATTGACAGTGTTACTTATAAAAATCTGTTGATCAATTGCTGAACTGCCTCTCAGCTGAGAAGATGTCAAAGACTTGATCATTACTCAACTTTTTTTCACTCATAAACGTTAGTCAGTCGTTGCTTGGTTGAGACACGAAATAGATATGCTCCATGGGCTGTTGGTATAGACTATAACCAAATTAATCGACTAAAGAACGATTCCAGCCCTCAGATATTCATTTTTATCTGTAACGGGCTGTAGATTTGACAGATCAAGTAACAAAAAATACCGCGAAATTCGAAAATCGATAAACTACCCATATATCAGCTGATTGGTGCTGTCAACGCCATCTTGCTTCTCAGCAAGTGCTTAACTTTGAGAGCTGTCAATGCAATGCTCAACGACCTCTCAACTTTGATTACTGTTTATGAGTGAGATTTTCCTTGATCAATAGTTCAGCAATTGCTCAAAATTTGAGACACGTTTATAAGTAACACCGTTAGTATTTGATGTTCACTACTTAAGCACGCGTTAAGTACACAAGCTGGCTGGCAGCTGTTGGAAATGAATAGGTTAAGATCGAGCTTCGTGGCGTACCATAGGAGAGGCCTATGTCCAGGAGTAGACGGACATTTGCTGATAACGATGATAATGATAATGATTTCTCATTATAATTTATAATGTATTATTTTTTTTTTTTGTAACAGTCGAGTTCACATCACTACTGAGACGCTAAAATGCCTCGGAGATGAGTACAAAGTGGAAGATGGACATGGCGGCACTCGCAACTCCTACCTGAAAGACAATAACATCGACACCTTCCTGATTGTACCGGACAATACGAGCCGTGTGGTAAGTGTCCTTTAACCGACTTCAAAAAAAAGGAAGAGGTTTCTCAATTCGACCGTATAAATGTTTTTTTATGTTTGTTCGCGCGATCATTTCGTCGTTTGAGGACCGATTTTAATTATTCTTTTTTTGTTAGAAAGGAGGATTCCAAGTGTGGTACCATGGTACATTTATCGAGGTCTGATAAGTATCTCCAGAGATATTGAGATAAACACCTCAAAATTGGTACTGAAAATTAATAGCGCGGCATTGAAGTCGGTTCTTTTTAGTATTTTAAGCAAATTCAAAAAAAGGAGGAGGTTTCTCAATTCGACCGTATATATATATATATGTATATATATATATATATATATATATGTTATGTTTATTTGCGGATAATTTCGTCGTTTATGAACCGATTTTAATTTTTCTTTTTTTTTTGTTAAAAGGAGATATCCCAAGCATGGTACCATGGTAATTTTATCGAGGTCTGACAAATATCTCCAGAGATATTGAGATAAATACCTCAAAATTGGTACTGAAAATGAATAGCGCGGAATTAAGTCGGTTCTTTTTAGTTTTTTAAACGATCTTATTATAAGCTTTATCTCTACTTCACGGTGAATTTATTTGTCCGTCACAAATCTTGCAAATTAAACTTAATCCACATCCCGGTTACCGATTGAGCTGACATTTTGCATGCATGTGTAAATTACATGACAATGCAATATTATGATGACATGGCGCTGATCTGATGATGGAGCTGGAAGGTGGCCAAAGGAATACTAAACTAAACTACACATGTTATACCCGTCGTGTTTGGGCTCGTTGGATTTGTCTTAACTTACTCTAGTCCTAGGTTACGTAAAAGCTTGTGTTTAAAAAGGTTTTTTTTTAATATTAATAATAAGTGATTTAATTATAGCTCCACTAAATTAGTGTATTTAGCCAATGTCAAATAGCTATTGTAATTGTTCAAGTTTTCGTAAATTCAAGTCATAAAATTGAGTCAAAGTCACATTTTGAGTCAAGTTGAATTAATATTCTAGTCCAAGTCATACCTTCAGTAAAGATGTGGACTTTACTGAAGATTTTTAGCGGAATTTTGGTGAGAAAGCATATTAGTATGTTTTTAAATATTGTAATTTGGTGTTTTTTTTTTTACTTTTGTAATATTCGGCTTTTGAATATTACTACTTTTTGCACGACTATTTGTGACAATTGTATATTGTTTTCAGGATAAGAAACCACAACACCCTCTCATAATAAACGACAACGTTTCGAAGGAATTGCGTGTCATGGGACACGGGTCTCAGCACGGCAAACACTCCTCCAAGTAAGTGTTACATCATCATAACGAACATCTTTGACGTCATCACCAAAATGATCAAAATTATCAACACGATCCTATAAATAGCATGCCACCAGAATCTGACGCTAAAATCTTGCAAGGTGTTCCGGAAGCACAGCCCTTTAGAGTCAGACCATTCTAGGGGGTCTTCAAATCGCGAGTGACTAGGTGTCTTCTAGGCAAGTCTGCTGCATCGTCGATCACATATTGTTGCTTATCAACTATAAGTAAACTGGCCAAGTGCAAGTGGGACTCGCAGTCATAGGGTTCCGTAACTCAGTAGAGTATTCTGTAACTATCATTAAAATTTTTCGCCACAAAATAAAACTTTGTTTTTAATAGTGTGTGTGTGTACACACACACTATTAAAAAAGTGTGTGTGAAAAACAAAGTTATATTTGCGGTCGCTTTATCTCAAAAACTGCTGACTGTAACTCGTTCACACCATTTTTTTTTGTTGTTAGTGTTTATTAAGTTCTAAAGCATATATTTTTGGTTAGATTTTTCACTCCCTTTCTTTAAAAGTTAAGAGTGGGAACATACATTTTACCACTTAGACGTCAATCTTTCAAATGATTGACTTTAAGAAGAGAGAGACCTATCTATATATACCCCGCACGTAAAGGTTTAGTAAAATAAAAATGTTGGTTACGGTTCCATGTCTGGGGAGCCCTCCCTAAAATTATATTTTTTTTATTTTTGTAAAAAATCGTAAAGCGGTTTACAGAATACATCTACCAACCAAGTTTCAATTTTGCAGTCTTAATAGATTCAAAATAAAGTGGCTGTGACATACGGACGGACGAACAAACATACAGACATGACGATAAGGGTTCCGTTTTTGCCATTCGGCTACGGAACCCTAATAAAGGCCTAGTGAGTGTCCCCCTTTAGTGTAGTGGCCACCACCAACCACGTCATCGCTTACTACCAAGCCAGATATTTTAATTTACGTTTCTTTTTTTACTGCGGGACTTTTTCGCATATTTTTTAATTTTTTAAATTATTTATTGTAATTTTGTTTCGTAGCTGTGGCATCAAATCAAAGTAAAATCCAACAGCAGAAGGTCACACGCACCCCTTGTGAAAAAATTAATTTAAAAAAAATGTATAATATATTTTTTTATTTTACTTCCAATACCAAAAATCAAAAAATGCACCGTGTGTGTTTTCAGCAGCGAACGAGGATTTAAGCCATTCATTAGTTTCAAAAAAGTTTCAATACACCTTCCTAACTAAATAGGCATGCCACGATAATTGCCATTTTTAGGGTTCCGTAGCCGAATGGCAAAAAATGAAACCCTTTTAGATTCTTCATGTCTGTCTGTTTGTCTATCTATCTGTCTGTCCGTCTGGCCGTCCGTATGTCACAGCTATTTTATTCCGAAACTATTAAACTACACAGTAGAAACTTGGTAGGTAGGTGTATTCTGTAAACCGCTACTTCTCAAAGTCAATAATTTGAAAGATTTGAAGACACTTCTAAAATGTTAAAATGTATGTCCCACTCTAAATTTAAAAGTAAGGGAAAAAAATATGCTGTAGATCTTATTAAAAACTTTCAACGATAATTGTTTTAAACGAGATATAGTCTGCAGTTTTTGAGATATAGCAACCGCAAACATGACTTTGTTTTTCATACAAACACTATGAAAACAAATTTATTTGTTTGCTAGCGAAAAATTATTGTTATAAAATACTCTACTGTGTTACGGAACCCTACAAGTGCGAGTCCAACTTGCACTTGGCCAGTTTATTTTAAATGTCAAATAGGCTAGCGTTTGACCACTATCTCACCTGTTGGTAGGTAATTATGCGGTCGAGGATGGTAGCACGCTAGGCCTAGAATGGTAACTGGCTCTCAAGAATAGCTGCCGGAACACACGAGATGTTGGGCGAATGATTCTAACTTGAAGGTGGTAGCTGGCCAGGTGGTCACTGCCATTGAGCCAGCTCAGTATCTTCTACTATTTAAATTTCAGGCAATTCCAGATAAGTTCTCTCATCCTCTACTTACTGAGTGATGGAGGTACTTAAACAATAATAACAAGATCCAACACCAGATTATAGACTGTAATTCTGACATCTAATACCCTGGGATTCTGATTAATTACTCAGAATTAGTTTCACTTTACTGACCGTCCAATTATGGTGATGAGAGCTGTTTAGGAGATATACCCACGCATGTCTGAAAGCCTTCACATACGACGTTTTTCAGACGTTCATTTCATTAATCTTTGGTTGGAATAAATTTATTCACACGTGAGATCATTGAAATTAGAAAGAGGTATGTCAGAATCGTAACATGTGGAAAAAAGTAGTCTCAACCTACCCCAACGGAAAAAGGCATGATTGTATGTATGTATTTTATTATATTAAAATTTGACCGATTCTAAATTCGATTATTTATTCAGGAAAGACCATATCTAACCATATCTAGCCATATCTAACCATTTGTAGAGTAACAACGACATAGTATGCTCACTTTATTGTCTTTAAATCGGTTAAAAACAAATAAGTTACAGGTTACACACGCACGCACGCAAACACCCTGCACACACCATACATACACACACACACACACACGCACACACACACACACACACACACACACACACACACACACACACACACACACACACACACACACATACGTTCACAGACACACACGCACGCACTCACACTCATAAACAAATTAAATAATATCTCTGCTCTCTATTTGGAAAATCATTACATAAAGTAAATCCGTTATTAGATGAAAAAGATAGTATATATAAGCCAATCTATTTTTATTTTTTAGATCTGTGGATATTGTTATAAAGAAAATAATTAAAATAAATAAATATCTATCACATATTTGCACAGATAAATCTCATAAGCAACACGGCTTGCTATGTTACATACGTAAAATCACGCATTTTTCCCGTTGGGGTAGGCAGAGACTACATCTTTCCACATGCTACGATCCTGACATACCTCTTATTAGCAGCCTTTAAAAAAGAAGGTTTCTCAATTTGTTCGCGGATATTGGATTTGTTCGTCGTATAAAAACCGATTTTGATGATTATTTTTTTGTTGGAAATAAGATTATTTCATTGAGATCTGATAAGTATCTCCAGAGATATGGGGATAAACACCTCAAACTTTATACTGAAAATTAATAGCGCGCCATTTAGTAACGCGCGTTGATAAAACGTTTTGTTTAAAGGTCCTCATGATGCTCTATAGATCTGAGATATTGCGGTCAAAGCGTTTGAACTAAAGCTAGACCTATAATTACAGGCGATGTTTAATTAACTAAGTTACTAGTATTCCATCTCTTTATTCACTGGTTATGATAATATATTCCTTACATACTATGTATAACCCAGTATTAAGGTATATGTTTTTTAACCGACTTCACAAAAAAAGGAGGAGGTTCTCAATTCGTCTGTGTTTTTTTTTATTCAATGATTCTTCACTAATAGGTAGTAGATAGATACTACCTACATGTATACATAGTATCTATCTACTATCCAATAGACTTGGCTGCCACCGACTTCAAATAGAAATGTTATAATGATTATATTAAGTAATTTATTTTTTGCTTTTGAGTGGCTGTTTGTGGTTATGAAGTCGGTTTTATTTTTTTTGAAAAATAATTTATGTGGGTCAAAATATCTTGGAAGCTAAATTAGACTGTCTGACCTTTGATTGGACTCAAATTTGGTGTGCTTGCGTATCTTTATGTTATATCTGACAGGCTAGCGTTTGATCACAATTTTGCCTGGTGTAAAGCGATGATGTGGTCGAAGATGGCGGCGTAAAATGGTTTGCCTGTCAAGGGATGTGTGCTGCCGGAATATCTTGCGACGGATTTTCTCCTTGATGGTGGTAAGCTACTTTTTGGTAGCATTTCCGACGGAACATCGATATAATGCTTCTACTACATGCGTATCAGTGACAATGCAATATTATTGAACATCGAGCTGAACTATGTGTGAATGTACTGGAACTTGGTCAAATGGTGTGATTATAAAATATAGGCTAGTATGTAAAATCTTATATCTTATATATATATAAAAGAAAGTCGTGTTAGTTACTACACTTATAACTCAAGAACGGCTGGCCACTTTTTATGATTTTTGTATTTTTGGAATTGTCTTTGTCAGGAATAGGATAGTAATTATTAAAAACAATAAATAATTCACCTAAAAAATTATATAAGCAAACATATTTTGCCAAAATGTTCCTGGGTTTAAAAACTGCCGATTATTTGATGTTCAATTGTTTATCCCGCCGTATTTTTTTTTTATAATTATGGCTCCACACTATTAGTGTATTTAGCCCGTGTCAAGTAGTAAGTCAAGTAATAATTCTTCAAGTTTTTGTGAATTCAAGACATGTAGATTTTTAAAATGTCAAATATTGTGAGTAATGATAATTGTTTGATATATTTATTGATTGTCAAATATCCGTGCGTTCACAAATGTATGCTTACAAGCAACTTAAAAAAGTTTATATTTCCAAAAACCATTTTTACCAATTTTTATTCTATGTCTGGATTGCCATAATACATTAATAAACTTAATATCTCTTTTGTATTCTTGTATTCATTGTATACGTTTATAAAAGCCTAAAACAAGTTAATCTAAAAGGTAACACGACATTAATTGTCTGTTAGGTGGTACGAAGTTCGCCGGGCCAGCTAGTATATATATATGTATATATATATAAGGTATATATTTACATGGGTGAAGTCCCCAAAACCAAAGTAATTTTTACCGACTTCACAAAAAAGGAGAAGGTTCTCCATTCGTCGCAATCTTTTTTTTTAAATTTATGTTCACCGATTACTCAAAAATGCCAGAACCAATTTGAAAAAAATCTTTATAGTGTTCCGTACCTCAAAAGGTAAAAAAAAGGAACCCTTATATGATCATTTTCTTGTCCGTCTGTCTGTCTGTCTGTCTGTCTGTCCGTCTGTCTGTCCGTCTGTCTGTCCGTGTGTCACCACTGATTTTCTCAGGAACGGGTGGACCTAGCAAGTTGAAGTTTATACCTGATACTGAGGTCTATAGCCCCTATTGGGTGTATAAAAATCAAGGTCTTGAGTGGGCACAATAAAAAGATATAGGCAAATTTAGATTTTCGCAAAAACTTTTTTCCTTTACCTGTGCTCTAAGACCTGGCTTATAACCAAAATTGACAATTCTAGGTAAACCGGAAGTACCCTATAGGTTCTGGGTCGAAAACCTATAGGGTACTTCCCGTTGACCTAGAATCATGAAATTTGGCAAGAAGCAAGGTCTTACAGCACAAATTAAGGAAAAATTCCATAAAATAAAAAAAGTTGAAAATTAAAGAGTGTCCCTGTACATACATAGTTTCCGCCAATTAAGGTAGACCTCTGAGTTATATGAGCGGTGATACAATTTATAGGTCTAGCTTAATTGGTTGGTACGGAAGCCTCGGTGGGCGAGTTCTACTCGACTTAGCCGGTTTTATTTTGTTTCAAAGGGTACCCTTTCCAGGTAGTCCCATTTAAATTTCAACGAAATCGGCCGAGCCGTTTTTAATATATCAACATTTGTATTACGATATATTTACTTATCTCGACGACATACTATTAACTACTAGCACAGATTATATAATAGTAACTACGTCTACTAGCTACTTAGACTAGAGCGACGTTTGAAGTCGGTTCTTTTAGTTTTTTAAATGATCTTAAATTATTATAAATTCTGACACTAACAAGATGATTAAACGCGTAGATGAATCTTTAAAACTGCTTTCAAAGTTTGAACTTATAAACTAGATGTTACCTCTGCATTTCACTGCCGAGCACACATTGCTTAGTTTCTAACTTGAAAGTTACCGCGCAGCGTATCCACGTCATGACCACAAAGAAAAAGAAACAGGTCGAAGGAGCCTTACGTCCTAGCCTAGTTATGTAAATAAAACCGGCCCAGTGCAAATCAGACTTGCGAACGAAGGGTTCCATACCATCTATAATAAAACTGGCCAAGTGCGAGTCAGCATCGCGTCTCTTATCGCACACTTAGGGAGGGTTCCTTACAATACGAAACATAACAGAGTTTCAACCTCATATATTTGATTAATTGATATTACCAAGAATATTTGGTTTGGTCGCGATCTAGAAAGACGGGGCTCGTTTACTAGCGCCATCTATGTCATTTTGCCGAAACTAATTAGATAGATAGCGTTTAAAAACACGTTTTTTTGTATGGGGACCCCCTTTAATTTTTAACTTTATTTTGTTTTTAGTATTTGTTGTTCTAGCAGCAACATAAATACACCATCTGTGAAAATTTCAACAGTTTAACTATCACGGTTCATGAGCTATAGCCTGGTGACAGACGGACAGACAGACAGACAGACAGACAGACAGACAGAAAGATAGACAGACAGACAGACAGACGGACAGCGGAGTCTTAGTAATAGGGTCCCGTTTTACCCTTTGGGTACGGAACCCTAAAAATGGCAAAAAAATCATGCCCTTTGAATATTTATTTTATTTTAAACTTTGAATACAATTAAATAATAACAACATTAAATAATATTGAATAATGTAACTCAATAGTCTGTGAATATTTCAAGCGTCTACATGTCGCCGTTATCAATATCGAGCAAGAACGAGCAAAACATTCACGTGTGCTGTATGGGATCCCCTTTAAATATTTGTTTTATTCTATAGTGTTAGTATTTGTTGCTATAGAGGCAACAGAAATACATCATCTGTGAAAATTGCAACTGTCTAACTATCACGGTTCATGAGGTACAGACGGACAGACGGACGGACAGCAGAGACTTAGTATAGTCTGGCCATAACTGCTGTACACTCCCTGAGGTATGCGCGGCGAGGTGGGAGCCGGGGAAACAGACTGTGGGGACGGCAGACTGACGGAGCGCGACCCCCCCGTCTCGCCGCGCGCATACCCGCGTCCCCCCCGTCTCGCCGCGCGCATACCTTAGGGAGTGTACAGCAGTTATGGCCAGACTATAGTAATAGGGTCCCGTTTTTTACCCTTTGGGCACGGAACCCTAAACAGTAAACCAAAGAAAATTAATCATAATTGATTAATTTTGACAGATTTAATCTTGAAATCTTGATAGATTTTAATGTCTGTCTACAAATGCTCATATTTTGTTTTGTGGTCATTGGTATTGAAAGTAATATTACTAATTATTACAAGTCAAAAGTACCTATAACCAGTGAGAATGTATGAAGGCGCTCATGAAAGTAGAAGAAGCGAAAAGGTATGTCAGGATCGTAGCATGTGGAAAGAAGTCTCTGCCCACCACAACGGGAATACATTTTAATGAATTTAAATTAAGAATAGTGTTAAAAACTTCAATAAATATAAATTAATAATAGTGTGAATAAAATAAAATATTTTATTTAAAAAAAAGCGTGAAGCATGGTGTCAATAGTTATAAATATTTTATTGACAGATATGAGTAGAGTGATTATCATTTTGATAATATTTTAAAAGCACCCCACGCTTTTTTTTAAATAAAATATATTTTTTTGTATTCACACTATTATTAATTTATATTTATTGAAATTTATTTTCTATTTTTTAGTTCGGTTTTCTATAAAAGCATGTTTTTTAGTTTTTTTTTAACTATTATTTATTTTCTACTTTTTAGTTGAAAAATGGAATATTTTTTTATCAAATTAGTGTATTGTCATCGGTCCTCGATAAATCTACAAAGTTTAAACGAAATCTGGCCGTTTAAAGTGGGTCAAAATCGCGACCATAGAATTCGGTTACAAACATACAAACATACAGCAAATACTCATTAATGCTCGAAAAAGTACAAAAAGCGTTTTTGAGATATTTGTATAAACGCATCAATGGATATTACCCGTACATGTATCCCACTAAGTTTCTCTTGGGATCATTGGGTTACAATTCTCTTCAAGTTAGACGTCAAAGGCACCAACTTACTTTTATGTGCAAAATTTTAAGGGGTAAAATTGACGCACCGGATCTGCATGATGAGCTGTGCCAGGTGTTTGTCCCCGACAATTACTTGCGCAGCAGACGTCACAAGCTGTTCGCCGTGGGGCATTGCCGCACGGTAGCACGCAGCATGTCGCCCATACCGCGCTCACTCGCAGCTTTCAATGCTCTGCTGTCTACCGACACCGACTGCGACTTGTTTGAGGATGGATGGCAGAAGATTATGTCGGATTGTCTCATGTTTTCTGAGAGATATGATTGAAAGTGTGCTATGTAATTTTAATTTAATTTTAATATATGTAATTTAATTTTATTTGATAATTTGTTATTAGAACTTTTAATACTATTTATTTGCTTTGTTGGATTAATGTGATATAATTTAACTTTTATAATTCAGATAACTATTTATGATATTCTAGACTGATTTATTTTTATTATGATTTAAAATGTTCTATATATATATAATTTAGTTGTAATATTCCTTAATTAATGTAATTGGTTTTTGTACCGTTTTGATTAAGGTTAAATAAATAAATAAATAAATAAATAATACAGGTGAAGCTAATAAAAAGCGTGATTGTATGTATTTATGGTATAAATTCCGCGAATATAGAACGTTAACCGTCAATTACCTAAACAGCCAATCTGAATTTATAGTCTCATAGCATTGGCCTAAATCTTTCGATTTCACCTGGGGCCTTATTCAGTATGACTAATGAGATAACGCGTTCCTTAACGCGCCACGTCACGTTATTGAAAAATTGTATTCTGTATGCTACACGATAGGTAAAATATACAAAACGCGCGCGTTACACGTCCTCATATTTCACGATTATTTTGACAGCTCAAAACGCGCTCATAACCTTACCCTACCACGTTTTAAGTGGCATAGAGAATACCATAACGCGGAGATAACGTAACACGGCACGGTAAGACTTTAAAATGGTCATACTGAATAAGGCCCCTGGATTCAATGCGAAATAATGCACAGCTAACTCCTTATCCTTACTCTATGGTTTAATTATACTTACAGACTAAGGTTGAGATGCACCATCTTACTTTATATATAAATAACGTTAAAAATAAGTAAAACTCCATAAAAAAACACCAGTTATAGTTATGGTTTAAGTTTAAGTTTAACTAGTTGTTCACTTCGGAGTTATCATTCCACATGTCCCATGCAAGTTTTTAACTGACTTCAAAAAGTAGGAGGTTTTATGTTCGACTGGTTTTTTTATGTTTGTTCACCGATTACTCAAAGACGGAACCGATTTGGAAAATTCTTTTTTTTTTTAAGTTATACTTCTTTTGGCGCGATAGAGAAAATTATGAGAGTGAATTGTTACGATGCGCGCGCACACCGACACCTAAATTCTACACCGTGAAGTTAGTTCTAGGTGGCATGACTATGTTCAAGTTGTATATTCTAGTATTTTTATATTTAGAACACGTGTTTCGTAAGAACGTCATATTTTTACGTTAATAAAACCTTTTTTATTTAAATAAAATCTTTTTGATTAATTTTAATATTTATCGTTAATCACTACTGCATTTTAGTTATTTTTTTTCCATACGCTACAGAAGTATAACTTCTAACGCGTGTACATAAGTACACACATGTTTTGTTTGAATGCTTATATATATAATGGTTATACGGTACGGCGGTAACATTTAAATTTCATGGAAATATGTTCTGTATCGTCGTTTTAATTCAGTTGGTTTAAATTTTCTAAACGATCTTAAATTATTAATTACGTAGAAATAACATATATCTGGTAAAAATATATAAATGAGTCATATATATATTTTTTTATATATTATAGTTTTGCGTTTGACCACTATCTCACCTGTTTGTAAGTGATGATGCGGTCGAAGATGGTAAGCACGGTAGGCCTAGAATGGGAACTGGCTCTCAAGGATAGCTGCCGGAACACATTAGATGTTTTGGCGACAGATTTTCTAACTTGAGGGTAGTAGCTGGCCAGGCGGACACTAGATAGTGTCCTACCACCATGCAAAATATCGAGTCGAAATCATATGCGAGAGAAAGAGGTATACCACAACATGTGCGCTTAACTATTTCTCTCTTTTGCATGCATAAAGGGTTTAGCGCGGTAACTCGTATGAACTTCTATATCCGGCGGGTCTATGAGCAAGTTGAGCTACATACGTTCGAAACGTGTCTATGCATATCAGTGCGTTAATTGAGTGCATACATCTGCGCAAGGCATTAGCATTGTGGAATCTGGGCGAAAGTGCGCTGGATTACACAACTTTGCATTTTGTGGATGTGTTTTGTGAACAAAAAAGGATCATTGAGCAAGGTTTAGTGAGTACACGCATAATGTAAATAAATAAGGGATAATACTTTAACAAGTTAATTATAAAAAAAACCGACTGCGTAAAAAATTAAATATTCATTGTTTTTAGAATTTTTTATTTTGGTTATTGATGGCGTATAACTTATAGTCGAAATTAATTAATTCCGCTTAGCCAACTACCCCCCTTAATGTCAAACATCAAATTTGTTCCGGCAGCTATCCATAAGAGCTAGTTCCAATTCTAGGCCTAGCATGCAACCATCTTCAACCGCATCATCACTTACCACTAGATGAGATAGTGGTCAAACGCAAACCTATATGATATTAAAAAAAAAACAAAATAGAATAAATCAGGCTGGCGTAGAGGCAACCAGGCGAAAGACTATCACATCATTATGTTTGCGAATTATCTTTGCAACAAACTCTTCTCATAAGAATAACCGCACTTTTTAATGCCATATAGGTTAGCGACTTGCCACTATATCGCCTGGTGATAAGCGATGATGTGGTCGAAGGAAAAGCAAAAAAAGCAACGTTAAAGTCACTGTACGAGCTATGCATTGTACATTCACCTTTTCACCGCATTAATTTTAATTTAGACTAAGTCAGCAAACCTCACATACATTTCTTATTTCGCAATTGACCGCGCCGTATCGCTAACTCACATAGCACTTTATTTATCACCTAAATTTCCTTGCATTTTATAAACCGACTCAAAAATTAGGACGTTCTAAAATAAATATAATATATTATACTCGTATGTGTTCGCGGATAACTTCGTCGTTAATGAACCGATTTTGATGATGTCTCTTTTTAGGGTGCCGTACCCAAAGGGTAAAACGGGACTCTATTACTAAGACTTCGCTGTCCGTCTGTCTGTCTGTATGTCTGTCTGTATGTCTGTCTGTCCGTCTGTCACCAGGCTGTATCTCATGAACCGTGATAGTTAGTCAGTTGAAATTTTCACAGATGATGTATTTCTGTTGCCGCTATAACAACAAATACTAAAAACAGAATGAAGTTAAAAATAATAGAGGGTCCCAATACAAGAAACGTGTTTCCTTGGGCATTTCACGCCATCTATGAACGCGTAGTTAGGTAAACGTCCCATAGATGGCGTTATATTGTAATGTCGATCCCTAACTCCTTTATTAGACGTTAGATGGCGTTATAAGAAATAAAATGTTTATTCATTATTATTTTTTGCTGGTGAAAAATGATAGTAGTATTTTTTGCTCGATCTTATAAAATACTGTAGTGTGGTACGGAACCCTACTAGTGCGAGTCCGACTTGCACTTGGCCAGTTTATTTTTTGAGACGAGATATCCCAAGAGTGGTGCTATAGTAATTTCATCGAGATATGATAAGTATCTCTAGAGGTATGGAGATAAACACCTCAAATTTGGTACTGAAAATTAATAGCGCGGTATCGGTCAGTTCTTTTAGTTTTTTAAACGATCTTATATTATAATTTTTAGCATTGAACTTATTATCATTTTAAACTATTTGTTTATATTACGTTCCTTAAACTAGCCTAGGGTTCGTACAGTTGTACGTAGGACATAATACATCAATGGTACAGTCAATAACTTTTACAAAAATCAACTTTAGATTGAAACTCAAGTGTGATGGAACGTGGCTAACGTGGCTATCCCAATTTTTCGTTACTAATGTTAGTATTAAAAGCTACGTGGAGGCAGCGATGCCAATAATTGGAACATGGGTATTTGCGGATGACAACAAGATTAGCTTGGCCGGTCCGTAACTGGGTAACATTCATTTACTGCCCTAAACTGGTTTGGGTCGATATTTGGATGCATCCAAGCTGAACTTAACGATGTTAATGGCGAAAATTATATTAGCTTCCTGCCACGGTGAAACTGTTGCTGATTATCACGTTACTGTCTGAAACAGTTTTGGTATTGAAAGGATTTTTGTTTTGCGAAAATATTCGATGAACATTTTTCTTCTTTGAAATCGACTTTATACAAGGTGATGTTCTTAATCCGAATGTTTATTTTATAATGTACTAGCTGTGCCCCACGGTTTTGCCCGCGTAGCCTTTTGAAGGGTCCGAACCCAAAGGCTACCAACGGAACCCTATTACTAAGACTCCGCTGTCTGTCTGTCTGTCTGTCTGTCCGTCTGTCACCAGGCTGCATCTCATGAACCGTGATAGTTAGACGGTTGAAATTTTTACAGATGTTGTATTTCTGTTGCCGCTATAACAACAAATACTAAAAACAAAACATGTTAAAAATTAAAGGACATACAAAAAACGTGTTTACTATAGCGCCATCTATTAACGATTGTTTAACTTATTAATAAATAATATTATTTACCTACCTTTGTGTTTACGTTCACCTGGTTGGTGTTAGATGTTCGTTAGATATTCGTTAGATGGCGTTTTAGTCAATAAGCATGTTTGGTATTGACACGGTAATATAATATAATATTATACTTGTATATTATTATACTGCGGTTCGGAACCCTTTGTGTGCGAGACAAAAGTCTGACTCGCACTTAACCAGTTTTATTTGGCTCACACACAACAACTTTGCTAAAGATCATCGCATGATCAAAATGCATAGTTTACGATTCTATAAAGGACATACAGACAAACATTCACTTTTTATAATAAGAGATGTTCTGGGGCTCTCTCATTCTACTATTATTTTAAATGCGAATATTTACACATAAAGTTCAAATTTTAAGATGTTAGATGACGAAGCAAGTGCCTCTGGTTCTAACATCGCGGTAAATATCGTTTGCGCGATGCAGGATATCATAGATTTAAGCAATATTACAAGGAGAACTGTGTAGCTTACTTCAGCGCCATCTAGATGCTCTTATGTAAAGTTGAGTTAGTGAGATTAAAATGTATTGATGATAATGTGAGACAAAAATGGCCTAACGGATTTAGATGAAATTTTGTATACAGGTACTTTACAATATGGATTAACACACACATTACTTAATGGCGCGGGCGAAGCCGCGGGGCGCAGTTATTATAGATATATATTGATACGCATATAACTCAGTGTATTCATAGGTAAATTCACAGCCTACTAAGAATATACACTATCGGCCTTACTAATAAAGTTTTTTTCACTCTGTATACACGTTGTATACCACAAAAGCTGACCAATAAAAATATTTTTGACGTAAGCGTTGAATAAATTTGGTATACAGATGTGCCATTATCAAAGGAGGCTATTCATTTCTTAAACAGCCTGGGACCCTAGTTTAGCGAGTGTGTAAAGGATTAAAATGGCGGATTTCTCTATTATCAGCTGATCGAAATCATGACTAGACATAGTAACTATTATTGAATCTGTGTCTAGTATTCTGTGAAAAAAAACGTTTTGATTCTTCAAACTTCAAAAAGTATGCTGTTATTTGAGGATAGTTTGTATGTGTTAGATTTGTTCTCATTGAAATGGATTACATAAATTATTTCGACATATTTGACCATTGGGAGATAGGGGAGGCAAACAAAAAATTGAAAACATTATGAAAACCGTGCAGATCCATTTTTTTTAACAATTCAGATTTTTCATTTTATTTACAAATTACAGGTTTACGAAAAGCTATGTGGAAGAAACTAAACGTAGTTATTACATTCTCTTTGGAAATTGACAATTTATTCAAAGATGGCTACAATCATGTTTATATTGTAGCCATGGAGACCGCTAGTCTCCATGGATACAATGTCAACAACGTAGACAGAGGACAACAGTAAATTTGAGTGATTCGTTCTAAAACTTGTTTTAAGTCTTTCACTCCTACTAAAAGAAAATATTTTCCATTATATCAAATAATTTCAACAAAAAGTTCCAAAAACAACGTAGTTTGATTAATATTGCATTACCAAAACAAAATTTCAAGACTAATATTAATAATTAGTAAACTTTATGAAAAATTAATTTACGGAACTATTTGAGACAAAAACAGTTTCTAAACGAATTGACTAATAGTTGCCAGATGAAAAAGAAAAAAGTGTTAAACGTCTATGTAGATACCCACCGCCTATTCAACGTTTATTAGTCAAACAATGGATTGACGCGTGTTTAGCGTTTATTCATTGTGCAACTGTACAACCGTTTAACGGATGTATAGGCAATTTTTTATTAGTAAGGCCGTATATGTGGTAAATGTGACGTGATAACTACGTACGGTACTACGTTCATCAATAATTTATGAACAAAATTAAAAAACCAAATTCCAGGAAAGTATCCAGTAGCCATAATTGTGTCATCAAGGCATACAAATTTGTTTATATTGTTTATCTCTCTTTATCTCCGGAGGTGATTATCAGATCTCGATAAAACTTAATGGGACCCAACGGGAGTCATAATCTCTCATACAACAATTTTTTTTTTCTTATATTTGTGAAGTCGGTTTAAAAGAAACTACTTCATTGTGCAATAGTTTCTTCAACAAAGAAAATACAAAAAGTACATAAAACCCCGTGCCCAGTAAATCGAAGATAATATAATGCATTATTCATCGGTTGTCGTGTGGTACACAGCGGCACATTAGCGTCACTTTACAGCTGACTTCATCTCGGAATAACATCTTATTTCATTATGAAATTGATAGAATGATATCTTGGCAGTTTAGTTACACTATTTTTTATAGCTTATATTTGAGTGGAGACCACAAATCGGTAAATTTAGCGTAGGACGTCTTGTGAACTGCAGGTCAAGCATGGCCTTATCCCCGGGGGAAAGACAAAATTAATTTACCTGTTTTTCACCACTGACAAGAGATCAACACAACAATTTAAACGCTTGGTGAAGTTTAACCCCGAGTTTTGATTTTGTTTCGTATTAAAAGGTTTAAAAAAAGAATTGATCAAAACTCAGCGGGCTTTTATAATTGTCAAAAAACTTTACTTATAATTTGACTTCTCCACCAAACAAAACACGAATAGGTGGAAAGACAAAATATATATAGCTTTTCTTCGGTCGTCTGACGAAGGTACTTAACAGTCTTTTGTTGGGAGGCAACAAGGTGCGCGCCTTCAACGGCTGGGTTATGCCTCTACTTATATACACCTTTGACATACTAAGGTGGACTCAGACTGAACTAGACGCCCTGGACAGAAAAGTTCGAAAGCAATTGACATCACATCACATGCTTCACCCACGCTCGTCTGTTATGAGACTGTATATCCCACGGAAATGGGGTGGTCGAGGCTTTTTAAATGCCAAGACACCCCACAACCGTGAGGTGTGCAGTCTCCGGGAATATTTCCTAAGCAACGAGTGTGGGATGCATTGCGATGTGGTGTCAGTTGACAAGACTTTCACCCCTCTATAAAGCGAACTGGCGCAAGCCTCAGGTGCTGAGCACTGAGGACCGCAAGGACGTATGGAAGAGCAAGGAGCTGCATGGCCGGTTCTATCGAGTCTTAACGGGACCCGATGTGGACCTGCTCGCGTCGGTGAACTGGCTACGATTCGGGGACCTCTTTGGAGAAACCGAAGGTTTTGTTTGTGCAATTGCGGACGAAGTTATCAAGAATAACTTGTAATCCTTGTATTTACAAACAACATAATATATAAGTCTCAAGGTTGTCGTTAATCTTTTGATCCTGAAATTTAAAGAAATGTGTTGTTGCAGAGTTGACCCAATATCTGAGAACAAGAAGCCAGAAGATGAAGTGAACGAGTATCTGATGAAAGCGATCGACGCGCGCTCTATCGACCGTCTCCGCGCCGAGCATTGCCGCTCGTTCTTTCTTACCTTCAAGGACTACAGCATCGAGAGGAAGGTAAGATTTACCTTAGTTAAACGGTAATCATAGAAAACTTAAGTCTTAGTGTCACCCTAGCTTATTATTCCTATTTCTGTGGTGTCACCTAATCGCGTATGAGTATAAGCTTATACTACTTATTATTATACTTGAAAAATGAATTTAATTACCACTTAAGAAAGGGTTATAATTATCTGCAAGACCCGCGTCAGGCGATTCATTAACTCCACAAGCAATCACGGACCGTCATTCTAAATAGATGTCTATTGGAACCACCAAAATAATCATACCAAAAATCTGTTTGCCGAGTTCAGAACTAGAAAACCATGGAGTAGAAACGTTCCTAGTGGCATTTTAAGTCATTCTGCCAAGTCATTTCAAGTATTTTTAACCCTCGACGCAAAAAGAAGGGGTGTTATAAGTTTGACTTGTATTTCTGTGTATGTGTGTGTCCGTCTGTGGCATCGAGCGCCCAAACGGTTGAACCGATTTTGTTTTTTTTTTAGCTTTATTTCATGAAAATCCATTCAGTCTTTAAATGTTATCAGTTCTTTTTTGGTTGATGAGAATACGATAAAAACTGTCGTAGTCCTTTGACCGCGGGCGTCAAAAAAATCAAAATGACGCTTTTGCGCACTACTTACCCGTCACTATGCTGCCGTCTGTTTAGCGTAGTATACATTAGTCAAGTAGGCGACCAATTCGAGTTCTGAGCGATAAAAAGTAGGCAATCTCAACCAACATAAACGCAAGGGCAAGTAAACTAGACCAAGTACTGAGTGAGTCGAGTGGAAGATGTCGTATTTACAGGCTCATTGGGATGATCGCAAAAAGAACAAATTATACTACATGTATGCACAAATCATTCGGGGGTGCTTTTTAAATTTTAAATCCAAGTATTATTAAAGGTTTTTATCGATATTATATGATAGCTCAGTGCGCCCAGGTGCTATTCATACTTTCTGTAAAGTTTGAACCCAAAACTTGGCAGCCTCAATAAACTGTTTGTGCCAAATCTAAGTATCAGACTTAAAAAAGATTTAAGATTTGGCTCGAAACTCAGTTTACACTTGTTAGACACGACTTGTGGGAGATAACATAAAATTCTGAAAGTGTTTTTGACTTCTTCAGTCGTCGTTATCACCATAAGTCCAAGTAAAAATTGCATAAAATACTGAGTCAACGTAATAAAACAAGCAGAGTTATAAGTTTATGGAATATACTTCATAGCTATGCTATGAGTTAGGCTTATGATGATGAGACGAGACTAAATAGATACGTGATACTTGATAATTTTTAGGGTTCCGTACCCAAAGGGTAAAACGGGACCCTTTTACTAAGACTCCGCTGTCCGTCTGTCTGCCTGTCTGTCTGTCCGTCTGTCACCAGGCTGTATCTCATGAACCGTGATAGTTAGACAGTTGAAATTTTCACAGATGATGTATTTCTGTTGCCGCTATAACAAAAAATACTAAAAACAGAATTAAGTTAAAAATAATGGAGGTCCCCATACAAGAAACGTGTTTTTTTCGGCATTTCGCGCCATCTATGAACGCTTAGTTAGGTAAACGTCCCATAGATGGCGTTATATTGAAATCTCGATCCCTAACACCTTTGTTAGACGTTAGATGGCGTTATAAGAAATAAAATGTTTATTAATTATTATTTTTTGCTGGCGAAGAATGATAGTGGTATATTTTGTTCGATCTTATAAAATACTGTAGTGTGTTACGGAACCCTACTAGTACGCGTCCGACTTGCACTTGGCCAGTTTATTTTTTAATAATCTGATATGCTAGCGTTTGACCACTATCTCGCCAGGTGGAAAGTGATTAAGTGGTTGACGATGGTGAACTCGCTAAGCCTAGAATAATCTGACTCTCAAGGCCTGTGTTACCGGAAAACCGTTAGGGAATGGCGACGAATTTTTTTTTATGATGGTTGTAAAATACTTGTTAGTAGCAAATAAGGCAGGACATTGTTATTTTAACATTATTTTTTACATATCTTATCATCTCGCCTGGCGGTAATCAATGATGTGGTCAATGATGGTGAACACGCTAGGCTTAGAATATCTCTGACTAACAAGGGATGTGTGCTGCCGAGATTAAGATTTGTATGTGGTACGCCTTTTAACCTCAACAACCTTCTAAATAAATTAAATGTGTGATCAGATGCATAGTAATTAAAAAAATAACATTCTTATGAATTTGGTAAACACAATTATGGTAAAAACTTTTATTACCACAAAACCTTCACAGTAAGACTTCATAACAAAAATACTTATTTCTTATATGCAGTCGATAATAAAAACCCTATACTCTGTACTATGTGCACTGCATACAGTGTAAGCGCATGTTATTGTACAAATGTTTATAATCCGTACCCACTGCCGATTGCTACACAATGTAGCCATGTTACGCTATGAAAGTGCTACGAGAACGTGCTACGAGAGCCTACGGACAGATTAGGTCGTCGCGTAGCATTACATACAATGTGATAATCTCCTTTGGCAACATTATAGTAGGTCAGTTATATATATACAGTGTGGAAATTAAACTCAGGCCTTGGAGGGAAACTACTTTAAATCCTTAAGCTAGCTCATTTTACTTAAAGGAGACATAGGAGGATTTAAAGTAGTTTCCCTCCAGGGCCTGAGTTTAATTTCCACACTGTATAGTATATATGATAGGTTTTTGTTTGACTACTATCTCGCCTGATGGTAAATGATGATGTCGATGTTGTTGAATACACTAGGCTTAGAATGGTTTTACTTTCAAGAGCTGCGTGCCGCCGGAACACCGTAAGTTTATAGCGGCAGATTTTCTACTTGATCGTGGGAAGTTCCTTTTTGGATGCAAGTCAGGAATATCGATATAATGCTCCTTCCATCTGTTGATGTAATTTTGCATCCATTACCAGAGAGATAATGTACACGTAGAAATGAAAAACTATGTTTGCACTTGTTTGCACCGATTACCAAATAAATCAAGAGCTTTGAAAATACGTAAAATATTTTTATAGGCAATGGGTTTACTTTTATGTAATATTGATGATAATATCATTAAAAATATTACTATCGTGATCCTATTTTTAAATGATAGAAGAGACCAGGAAAAGCGAACACTCGTCTAATGATAAGCAATGACATCTGCCAATGTTTTCGATACGGAAAACTTAATTACAAAAAATTTCAGCGTACTATAATTCACGGTTAAATAATTGATTAGTTCAATAATCGCGGCTGAAGAGATCGATCAACTTTGTATTTTGACCATTAATTCAGGCAAAGCTTCGCCATAGTCTTTTGTATTTCAACTAGCTGATATCCGTTACATGGTTCACGTATACCAATATTTCAGTAGCCTATATTCATCCTCATTTAGGCAAGATTTGGCTACGAGAAAATAGTCAGGAAGTCTAATTCGGAACAAATTGCACAGAAAAAGTGGCTCCTTCAAACCAAAACGACGTAGATTCAAAATAAAAATCACTTTCGAAGTTACAAATGATTGGCTTGGAAATTGATTTAAATTCGGTGAAGAAAGAAAGAAAGAAAGTGAAAGAAAGAGTGACAAAGAGACTAGTCTGGATTATGATCGACAATTTATGTTTTTGATTAAACTAACTTGCAGTTTTATCATAAACATAAATGGAACAATACCAAACAATACTCACCCGCATTTGCTACAACCAATTATATTCTGAAGCTCATTGAACCAAAAACCGATTCGGTTTGTAAAAAGCTATGTAAGAAAAGCTAGCTCCTGTCGTAGAACGATAACGAAACGGCTATTACCCTACACTCCAGTAACCAGAAGCGACAGCTTACTGTGCCCTCAAAAGGTAGCTGACGTCATTTGACGTCTAACCGGCTGATCTCAACAAAGCCACCGTCCCGTCGTCGAACGAACGAAATTGTGTCGGATTAGGTGGCGAATCTTACGCGATGTTTCTCTCAAGACATCCGCTATTTTCAGAAAACTCCATTTAACTAAGTCGGAGGGTAGCAGGAGAAAATTGGATTTTCGCGTGGCCGGGACCTCCGAAAACTTGACAGCTAATTAAAACGTTTTTATTTTCTGGAAACATCGCTTTGTTCGGGAATTCGTTTATACACCAATTTGGCACTACACCTTCCCGAGGCGTAATAATCTGACCGGCAGCGCCTTTGTTTGCGAGTGGGAGGATCAAAAGTAATTATGAATGTAATTTTGTTAAGTAGAAAATGCACTTTAATTTCTCTTGGAGGTTTGCTAGGAACAGTAATTAACTTTGTCCTGTATATAATGCGGTGATGTTTCGCAGACGCCTGCTGCAATACTAATAGCTAAATTATATTTTCTTTTATTACAATGCGAAATGGAATTGACTGTCACTTTGAAATATATAAATTAATGAAATCTTTCTACCTTTTTTTTTGCTATTGGTAGCCCAAAACACGCAGCTTTTGAATTACTTTTATGTTTGAACTAGTTATGCCCCGCGGTTTTGTCCTTGGCTAGTTTTTTTAAAGCTTATACTAGATATGTGGGTTGCACATTAGTAATCTTGTTAACCCCTCCAACTAAACTGAATATGTTCTTACAATATCATTGAAGTATGAGGATACCGAATTTCGAATGGATCAGACATATTATGAAATTTGATTTCATGGAGTATGACAACTAGAAAAAATTATAGTCTTAAAACGGCTGAACGGATTGTCATGTATCAAGGCTAAGAACACTCTCGATTACACCAAAATACACCTATTAAACAAAAAAAACTAAATCAAAATCAGTTAATCCGTTTGGGCTTTACGATGCCACCGACAGACACACACATACATACACACACGTTAAACTTATAACATGTAGGAAGTTTAAAATAATCTCAAATTTAGTCTAAAATTTAATGAAAATGAAAATTGAATAAGAATGAATATTATTAATATGAATTTTGTTCACAGTACACCATGGAGCGAGACAGAATGATGAAGGTCTATTTCGTCTCCTCACTCTGCATTTACACATTAGTGATCGTTATTCAGCTCATCGCATTCAAAATGTAAGTATGTTAGAAAATAATAAAACTGGCCAAGTGCGAGTCAGACTTTTGTCTCGCACACGGAGGGTTCCGAACCGCAGTATAATAATATATAAGTGTAATATTATATTATATTACCGTGTCAATACCAAACATGCTTATTGACTACAACGCCATCTAACGAATATCCAACAAACTTCTAACACCAACTAGGTGAACGTAAACACAAAGGTAGGTAATTAATATTATTTATTAATAAGTTAAACAATCGTTAATAGATGGCGCTATAGTAAACACACGTTTTTTGTATGGGGATCCCCTTTAATTTTTAACTTTGTTCTGTTTTTAGTATTTGTTGTTATAGCGGCAACAGAAATACATCATCTGTAAAAATTTCAACCGTCTAACTATCACGGTTCATTAGATACAGCCTGGTGACAGACGGACAGACAGACAGACAGACAGACGGACAGCGGAGTCTCAGTAATAGGGTTTTGTTGGTACCCTTTGGGTTCAGAACTCAGAAATAAAACTGGCCAAGTGCGAGTCAGCATCGCGTCTCTTATCGCACATTTAGGGAGGGTTCCGTACAATTCGAAACATAACAGAGTTTCAACCTCATATATTTGATTAATTGATATTACCAAGAATATTTGGTTTGGTCGCGACCTAGAAAGACGGGGCTCGTTTACTAGCGCCATCTATGTCATTTTTCCTAAACTAATTAGATAGATGGCGTTTAAAAACACGTTTTTGTATATAAATTAAAGGGGTCCCCCTTTAATTTTTAACTTTATTTTGTTTTTAGTATTTGTTGTTCTAGCGGCAACAGAAATACACCATCTGTGAAAATTTCAACTGTCTAACTATCACGGTTAATGAGCTATAGCCTGGTGACAGACGGACAGACAGACAGACAGACAGACAGACAGACAGACAGACAGACAGACAGTTAAAATGTTAATATATTGTGTATTTCTGTTGCCGCTAGAAAAACACATACTAAAAACAAAATAAAGTTAATATTAAAGAGTGAGTACCCACTCATACAAAAAACGTCTATGAAGGTCTAGGCGTCATCTGGGTGTTAACAACTCCTTCGTGTTTGTTAAGTTAACAACCTTTCTAATTACTTTCGGCAAAATAACATAGATCGCGCTAGTAAACGAGCCCCGTCTAACTAGATCGCGGTGACAAAAATCACCGTGAACTCCAATACCAAACAAAATGTACTTGGTACTATCAATTACGTAGCATCCTGCGTGTTTATAAGGCACTGTCTATGTAGTATCCAACTGCGATCTACCACAAATTACGTCGGAAAATCTATCACCAAAAATCTAAACTTCCAGATATATACAATTTCACCTTAGACTGCTACATTATTACTTAGTATTAGATAAACATTATTTCGTTTTGAAGTTATTCTTTTTGGCAAATTTGGAAAAATTATGAGATGAAAAATATTACGTTGCGCTCGCACACCGACATGAAGTTAGCCGTTCATATTCGATCGAATTTTCGTTCTTTTTTAACCGACTTCCCAAAAAAGGTTCTCAGTTCGACTGTTGTTTTTTATGTTTGTTACCTCAAAACTCCGTCAAATCTTAACCGATTTAAAAAATATTCTCTTCTTTGAGAGATTATGCCTTCTGTTTAGTCCCATTCAAAATTTATCGAGATATGACAATTATCTCCGGAGATATGAAGATAAACAATATAAGCAAATTTGTATACCTTGATGACATAATTATAACTATTATATTTAAGATTATAGCCAGTATTTGACAGTGGCCTATCGCGGCATGTGAAGGTTTTTTCGTTTTGTACGATCATACATTTTACAAAGAGTTGTCACGTACGGGATGGAATCTTAAGCAATTTTTGTTTTGATACGCCAAAGAAGTATAACATTTTAGGTGCGTACATAAGTACACACACACATTTTTTTAAAAGAAAAAGTTTACAATGTATTTTTGAACATGAATTTAAAGTTATCATGGTAAACGTTTTAATGTGTACCCATACTTATTTCCAGGACTCTGGTTGCTGGCGTGACTATCCTCGGCTGTGGCTTTGTCGTCATTACTTCCTCCTACCTGGTGCTTTGCATCCATTTCGAAGTATGTACTAAAACTAGAAAACTCTTAAAATTACGAAACGTTTCCAAGGATTTTTAAAAATATTTTTACGAGATATTTCTTCTAAAATAAGGGAATAGACAGACTTCGGAAAGCAAATATAATAATGTACAATGTTACAGACAAAAAAACTAAGTGCGATCTAGACTCGCGCATCGAGGTTTTCGTACAAAATTGTAGATATTATTATTCTTACTAAAAGTTTGCCCTAACCTAAGCTACTTTGACTTATCTTCGCCGTTCAATGTCGAGACCCGATTAGCGCATCAACCGCAAAAAATAAGATTGTAGTAGTAAATTCACATATTTTTTGTTATTAAACTACATATTTCTAATTTTTATTTTACAAATGGTATATAATATTTTACGAATTGAGAAACTCCTCTTTTTGGATGTTGATTGAAAATAAAAAGATATTTACATTTACACAGTACCTATATATAGGTATTATATTTTCTACTCGGTAGAAATAATGTCAAAATTGAATGTCAACAAAAGAACAAAGTACATCAGACTGAATATTAAATTATGATGATGGTTAAGGAAGACCTTGAAACGTTTATTTACAGGGCACGTCACCACGCTTGCGTCGCATCTCGCAAAGGATTCACAATAACCGCACTCTTGCGCAGATCATGTCGTTCATAGTTGTCACCGCTATAGCACTGCAAATACAGATCATCATGGTAAGATATGTTTCTTATTATTAAGTTTGCATCATGGTAAGGCAATGTCTTACTAGTCTATCTAGATGGACTACCCTTGACACCCTTAAAGGATAAATTTCAATTTATTTTAATTTAATTTCAATTTAATTTTTAATTCAGTTTAATTTAAATTTAATTTCATTTTAATTCCAATTTCAATTTATTTATTCATTGCGAATACAGATAATGATAAGATGTTATGTAATAAAATTTAACAAATGTAGTCAACTTATTAGCATTTAAAATTAGAGGAGAGTTTTACACTTGAGTTTAAACCAATAGCAATTAATTATTTCAGTACTAGTCTCCCGTTCTCGTGAGAATACTGGGATAATATATAACTCCCTGATAATGTAGCTTTCTATTAGTGAAAGAATTTTTGAAATCGATCGATTAGTTTTTGAGTGAAACCGTAACAAACAAACAAAAAGTCGAATCCTTCCTATCTTTACAACATTAGTTTACGATTCATATCAGCTGAAGGCTCAATCATTATTCCCATTATACTTTAAGTTGCTATTTATTTTCTCCGTCTATTATTTAATTGTGTGTGGTAAAGTATAGTGTTATTGTTCAGATTGAGGCGGTCTTCCAGACGACTACTCATGAGGAGACCCTCGCGCGTTATGTCGAGGACCTTACCTTCTGCCCCAACTACTTAAACGAGGTAAACTGGACCTAATTAAATGTACCTTCTTTTTATTAACCCCCGACTCACAAAGAAGGTGTGTTGTAAGTTTGACGTGTGTATCTGTGTATGTGTGTGTTTTGTATGTGGCACAGCGCCTAAACGGATGAACCGGTTTTCATTTAGTTTTTAGGGTTCCGAACCCAAAGGGTACCAACGGAACCCTATTACTGAGATTCCGCTGTCCGTCTGTCTGTCTGTCTGTCTGTCTGTCTGTTTGTCTGTCTGTCTGTCTGTCCGTTGTCACCAGGCTGTATCTCATGAACCGTGATAGTTAGACAGTTGAAATTTTCACAGATGATGTATTTCTGTTGCCGCTATAACAACAAATACTAAAAACAGAATAAAGTTAAAAATAATAGAGAGTCCCCATACAAGAAACGTGATTTTTTCGGCATTTCACGCCATCTATGAACGCTTAGTTAGGTCAACGTCCCATAGATGGCGTTATATTGAAATGTCGATCCCTAATACCTTTGTTAGACGTTAGATGGCGTTATAAGAAATAAAATGTTTAATAATAATTATTTTTTGCTGGCGAAAAATGGTAGTAGTATTTTTTGCTCGATCTTATAAAATACTGTAGTGTGGTACGGAACCCTACGAGTGTGAGTCCGACTTGCACTTGGCCAGTTTATTTTTATAGGTGTCATTATTGAGAGTATTCTTAGGTTTGATTCATGAAAATCCGGTAATCAGTTTAAGACTATGAGCTTTTTGTAATTAATCGCTTTGAGATCAACTATCACAGGTCTGATCAATTCGAAATTTAGAATCCTCTTACTTCGATGATATTGTAAAATAATGGTAGCATTGACCTGATGCTGGGGCATCTCCTGCAATCCACAGATATACTCCTCTCCAACTAAGAGCAGTTTGAGCTCATTGAATTTGTCTACAGGTCGCGATTGTCACGCTACGTGAATTAAGATTACGTTATTAGAAAAAGAAAGATAGAGAGAGAGAGGAGGGAGGGGAAGAGGGGAAGGAGAAGAGGGGGAAGGGGAGAGAGAGGTATAGAGAAAGAACAGAGGTTGGGATCTGACACATCAATCTCATCAGGTTGCCAAATCAGACCAGCTTGGCGGACTGGTTACCTCTAAGGCGACTGACCCCTGCTCCCCCGCTGGGAGGGGACGACTGTCCCCAGTGGAAGTGAAGAGTGCAATAAGAGGGCTGCAGGCGAGAAAGGCACCCGGTAATGACGGGATCCCGACCGCCGCAATCAAGCAGTTGCCAACAAGGGGCATGGTCTGTTTGACCCGGCTCTTCAATGGTATACTGCGGACTGGCCACTTTCCCTCTCTCTGGAAGACTGGTAAAGTAATCGTCATCCCGAAGCCAGGAAAGGACAGACGATTACCAGCCAGCTACCGACCCATTTTACTTCTGCCTCACATCGCGAAGCTGTTCGAGCGGCTGCTGCTGCGGAGACTACGCCCCTACTGCGTCCCCAGGGATGAGCAGTTTGGTTTTCGTACGCGGCACTCCACCACGCTCCAGCTGACGCGAGTTCTCCACTATGTGACGCATGAACAAAACATGGGAAGAAAAACAGTCGCGGTGTTTTTGGACATCGAGAAGGCTTTCGACAGGGTGTGGCACGAAGGCCTCATCTACAAGCTGGTACAGAAGACGATGCCGCCGGCTTTGATCAGCATCGTGGCATCGTTCCTCGCCGATCGTCGGTTCTACGTGTCCGTCAAGAACGTCAGCTCCGGACACTGCCTCCGGACACTGCTGCCTGTCCCCATTGTGTGCCGTCTACACAGATGACATCCCAGTCCTGGAAGAGGAGCACCTCCTACCGGGAGAAAGGGGAGTCACTCTGGCGCTCTTCGCTGACGACAGCGCCTACTTCGCCTCGTCAAGAAATGCTACCATATCCGCAAGAAGATTACAGCGGGTGTTAAACCTTCTGCCAGAATGGCTTGACAAGTGGCGCATGGCTGTCAATGTGGGAAAGACAGCTGCGCTGCTTATCGGTGCACAGCGTAATCTTCCCCCTCCACTGCAACTTCGAGGAGAAGAAGTCCGATGGGAAAAGTCGGCCAAGTACCTCGGTATTTATATTGATCGGTCCCTGAGGATGGGCCCACAAGTGACCCACGCCGTGAATCAGGCAAAAGCGGCTAGAGCCATGCTTAGACCGGTCCTAAACTCGAAGTTGCCACTAAAAACCAAGATCAGTATATACAAAACATACATCAACACGCTTAACATACGCTGCACCATCGTGGTACGCATTATGTTCAGAGTCTAACAAGAAAAGACTGCAAGTTGTCCAGAACGTCGCCCTGCGGATTTGCACAGGAGCCGGTCGTTACGTTTGCAATGACGTGATAGCCCGGGACGTCAAGATCGAGTCGGTGGGGGAGTTCGTGGTTCGGCTGGCGCGAAACATGTTCCACCGCGCAGACAACGGACCACACCTCCACCTCAGGAACATTGCGCCGCTTCACGCCCGACCACCTGACGTAACGGCCTGGCGTGCACTCCCTCGTGACATCGTCCCGCCGACACTGGATGACAATGACGACGAGGTTGTAGACGGCAACACATAGATGAGGCATGAACCACAAAGCCAAGAAGGCCAACACTACCACCAAGCCAAGACGGCCATCGTAACAGCCACAAAGCCAAGATATGGCCCACATGACCATATTGGATACCCCTACATGGAGCTACATTGTAGCCCATTCCGTTCCCGTGGTGTAGTCGCCCCACGCGCCCAGCCCGGGTAATGAGGTTTACCTCGACCCCGTCCCAACAATATTGCATTGTGATAAGCCTACTAGTTGTTGTTGTTGTTATTATCTAATAAAGATACACTTGTATAACCACTTAGTTAAGGCCACAATGTAAATAGTTAAGGTACCTGCGTGTACACCTGTGTTATTGTTGATGAATAAAAATCTTGAAATCTTGAAATCTTGATCTGACACACACCTTTTTACCCGACTGCGAAAGAAGGAGGGTTATGTTTTTCGAGTGTATGTCTGTATGTATATTTCTTTGTCACGCCCTAGAGCCTAAACGGTTTGTCGTTATTTTAACCGACTTCAAAAACAGGATATTTTTCAAATCGTCCGTATATATATATTTTTAAATGCTTTTCGTAGATAGCTTCGTCATTTTATGAACCGATTTTGATGATTATTTTTTTGTTGAAAAGGAGATATCTCTAGTATAGTACAACAGTAATTTCATTGAGATCTGATAAGTATTTCCAGAGATATGGAGATAAAAACCTTTGGTACTGAAAATTAATAGCGCGGCATTTGAAGTCGATTATTTTCGTTTTTAAACGATCTTATATGTCAGTGGGGTCAATAGATTTATTTGTCTTAGTCGTGAGAGTGACACTGAGTACATCAAAATAAAAAAGTAATCTAAAAAAAACTTATGTTTTCAAAATACATCGAGTGTGGTAAAATAAAGTAATTACGAATATATATAACTTATATGTTTTATTGGAGTTTGGAATAGGAAATGCTAATACATTAAAAAAAAATCACATAGTCGAGTTTTTTTGTACTTTTCAATAATTCACTTGTTTTCAGGTTTTCTTGCAACTGACTCTGATGGCGATGTTCACCTGCGCCGTTCACCAAATCCTCATAACGATGGTGAAGACTCTACTCTTGTTTGCCATCAGCGGATCATACATCTACATCACAATGCAAGAGGGAGCCAGCTTCGAGCAGAGCTTCAATGATTACCGGTTAGTTTGCATTTTATTTGTATATACTAGCTAACTAGTCTAGTCTAGACTAGTCCCGTGGCTTCACTTGCGTTAAAAAGTATCCTTTAGCCTAATCCATTGTACTGGCTTTCTCTGTTAAATTTCAGCTAAATTGGTCCAGCTGTTTGGCTGTGAAGAAGTCCTAAACAAACATACAAACAGACTTTCACATTGGTGAAATGGTGTCACATAATATTGGTGTTGATATTGATTTTTAATTAAACTTTATGGCAATGTATTAATTACTAATAGTCCTGTTAACTGAGATTTACCATTTATCCGTGCAAAGCGATTTGCCGCCTCTTTCATCATACGTACTGCCATGGAATGGAATTCCTTGCCTGAGTCTGTGTTTCTGATTATATACAACTTAGGGGTATTTAAGTTGAGAGTGAATAGGAATCTTTTGGGTAAGCGCGCAACATCATCGACCGTGGCATCACTTAACATCAGGTGAGATAGTGGTCAAAAGTTACCCATTTTCGCATTAAAAAAATATTAATATATTTACTTTATAATTTTTTCGTCCATCTAGCGCATGTCGCCTACATGATTTCCGAATTACAGCCGGTGCTGATTGGTAGATATGATGTATGACATTTAGGTCTACCTGTGAATGGCGGACGCTTCCGCAGCCATAATTATTTGTACACGCCATAGACGTAATATAAAAGGATGGTGCACTGCAGATGTTTTGACAAATTCAATTTAATCCGTATACTTTAACATTAGGGTTGTAATTGCTTTGTAGAACAAAACGGCCCAATTGAGAGACACCAGGGTGGGAGTGTGTCCTTGTCTAACAATCTGCTAGTCTTATATATTTTCAATACTATATGTATGGTATATATATAAGTTGTCCATACAAAAGAAAGGGACAAACTCCGGTCAAAGTCGGTCTCATGGGGCCGGTGTACGCAATCAAGTTTAATATGTAGCAGGTCTGTGGTATACGCTAATGTGTCATGTCAACTGCTGTCATAGTGACTAGCTACCCAAAGACGTTCTATATTAAACTGGACTGCGTAAACCGGTCCTAATGAGACCGACCTTGAACGGAGTTTGTCCCTTTCTTTTGTATGGACCACTTATATATATACATAGTATAGAACATATATAGCACTAGCAGGCAGTAGCAGGTTGTTAGACAAGGTCACACTACTACCTGGGTGCCTTTCTTTTGAGCCGTTTTGTTCTACAAAGCAATCACAACCTTATATTTAAATCATACGGATTAAATTGAATTTGTCTAAACGTCTGCAGTGCACCATCCTTTTATATTACGTCTATGTAGCTACCAACCATAAACGAAAAGTTTCATTAGCATCGTGGTTTCATAAAACGTACCACACTTTTTTAAATGGTGTATTATTTCTGCACAGTGACCGTTGCGGCATGGACTGGACCCAGCAATGGTTAAATATCATGATTGCTATTGGTGCTGCGCTGGCGCTTATATTACATTCGCAGCAAACGGAGAGTGGATACCGCCTTGATTTCATTTGGAAATTACAGGCTAACGGTAAGGGAACAACCACCACCATCATCTTTTTAGGGTTCCGTACCCAAAGGGTAAAACGGCACCCTATTACTAAGACTCCGCTGTCCGTCCATCTGTCTGTCTGTCTGTCTGTCTGTCTGTCCGTCCGTCTGTCACCAGGCTTTATCTCATGAACCGTGATAGTTAGACGGTTGAAATTTTCACAGATGGTGTATTTCTGTTGCCGCTAGAACAACAAATACTAAAAACAAAATAAAGTTCAAAATTAAAGGGGGTCCCCATACAAAAAACGTGTTTTTAAACGCCAGCTATCTAATTAGTTTCGGCATAATGACATAGATGGCGCTAGTAAACGAGCCCCGTCTTTCTAGATCGCGACCAAACCAAATATTCTCGGTAATATCAATTAATCAAATATATGAGGTTGAAACTCTGTTATGTTTCGTATTGTACGGAACCCTCCCTAAGTGTGCGATAAGAGACGCGATGCTAACTCGCACTTGGCCAGTTTTATTTTTTTATGTGAAGACCTCTTTAGCGCCGTTGTGAATTTTTTGGGATGGGTAAAACTTTTAAACTCGCGTCAGGACACGTGACCTGATCGAAAATTCGTTAGACGGAGGGAGAGTAGACCAAAAGTACAACGTTAATATTCAAGTTTTTACTTCTGCCGGCACTCCTGGTGCAACCCGTTGTGTTTTATAAAGTGAAACTTCTTTAGTATTTGGGGTAAAAATGTAACGGAAGTAACGTAGCGTAATATTAGATTTTATATCGTTAAACGCCCTCTATTGTAGAACGGCGTAACTACGAAGACGTATCACTCGGGCATTCGTCCCGCTAAGTTCAACAGATGGAGTTGTACAAAAGAATTCCCATTCTGTGAAGGAAGTTTCACTTCTCACTCCTAGCTTTCTTTCTACGCACCCTCTTTTTTAGGGTTCCGTACCCAAAGGGAAAAACGGGACCCTATTACTAAGACTCCGCTGTCCGTCTGTCTGTCTGTCTGTCTGTCTGTCTGTCCGTCTGTTACCAGGGTGTATCTCATTAACCGTGATAGTTAGACAGTTGAAATTTTCACAGGTGGTGTATTTCTGTTGCTACTAGATTACAAATACTAAAAGCACAATAAACTTAAAATTAAAGGGGGTATACAAAAAACGTGTTTTTTAGTATAACGCCATCTATGAGACCTTCATAGGTGTCATCTGGGTGTTAACAACTCCTTCGTGTTTGTTAAGCTAACACCTTTCTAATTAGTTTCGGCAAAATGACATAGATGGCGCTAGTCAACGAGCCCCGCCTTTCTAGATCGCGACCAAACAATATATTCTTGGTAATAATATCAATTAATCAAATATGAGCTTGAAACTCTGTTATAGTTTCGTATTGTACGGAACCCTCTCTAAATGTGCGATAGAGACGCGATTCTGACTCGCACTTGGCCAGTTTTATTTTTATTGCAGATAGGCAAACATTTGACCACTATCTCACCTGATGGAAAGTGACGATGTGATCGACCTTGTAGTATGCTTGCCTAGAAGAAAGTAAGCAGTAGTATGATATGATAGAGATAGTAGTATGATAGATGCTCGGAAACATTTCAGCCGGCAAAGTGTTCGTTTTGTTTGCGGTTCGGATAATCATCAGCCTGTATTAGTCCACTGCTGGATAAAAGATATTATCTTCGCTGGTATTGTAAAGTTATTTTTATGAATTAAAAAAATAGTAGCATAATGACAGACTTTAGGCATGTACAACTAAAATGAAATTAAAAATTTCATTGGAATACAGTCATGTCATACAGATATGTAATATATAGCTCTAATTGACCGACTTCCAAAAAGGAGGAGGTTCTCAATTCGTCTGTAGGGTTTTTCAGGGTTCCGTAGTCCTGACAAAGAACCTTTATAGTTTCGTCATGTCTGTCTGTGTGTCTGTCTGTCTGTCTGTCTGTCCGAGGTTTTGCTAAGAGACCGTTAATACTAGGGTTAGGTTAGCTCCCCTATATGTGAAGTGGGGATGTGGGGTATTGTTGAATAGGTCTTTTAAAATGATTTAAGGGTTGCCAATACCATTTTTCGATTGAATGCTCCATTTACGAAATATTAAACTTTAAAGTGCAGATTTTTGTTCCAGTAGGGCGTCTCCCCCCCTCTCTAAAAGGTAAACTGCTCATTTGTAAAATCTGGAAAAATTCGTGATAATAGCGCATTTCATGAACTTTAAAGAAAAACTATAGCGATCAAGATAACTTTATTAGTTTAGCAGTAATAGTCGTTGAACTTGGGTGTTGGATAATTTTGTACCAAATACAAAATCCTTAGAATAAATCCTTTAAAGTGACAAAGACGGAGTACCTAGTTGCTTGTGTATAACGGGTAAAGACTTGTATTGAATAACTGGCTACTACGGAACCCTACACTGCGCGTGTCCCGACACGCACTTGGCTGGTTATTATTTGTATATTAATTCGTTACGCGATTACTCTGCCAATTGAATGATTCTTTATTACCCACGACGGAACGGAGATTGTATATGCGTTTGGGGTGAGAGGATGTTTGTTTGTTTGCTTGTGTGTGAAAACCCATGTTGCCATTTTTCTTCAAAACGACTAGTCCGATTTTGATGCAGTTTTCAGTTATGGGTTCGTGTTTGATAGGTGCATGTTCTTAAATAGGTGTTACGGTGTCAACTCACTAGGGGGCGCTGCAGTAAACAATGTTTGTGCAAATCCATGTTTTTCTCCAAAACTAGTTCAATTTTGTCTTTAAACGGTTCGTAATTAATCAGTGGTGGTTCTTAGATAGATGTTATGACGTTAATTTTCTAAAGGACATTGTAGTGGGTGTTTATTCAAAATTTTAATTTTGTTACTTGTTTAATTACTAGTAATGTGATACCTAAATTGTTAGTAAGCTTTAAAAAAAACACAAATTCTTTTTGATTTAAGATGAGAAAGAAGATATGGAACACCTTGAGGCTTACAACCGCAAGCTTCTTGCCAACATCTTGCCGGAACATGTTGCCCAGCATTTCCTGTGCAGCGACAAAAATATTGACGTAAGTATTGTTTTATGGTCTGCTATTATTTATTAAAATAATATTGTAATTGACATACTTTTTAACCGACTTCACAAAAAAGGAGGAGGTCTTCAATTCGTTGGAACTTTTTTTTAACGTTTGTTCACCGATTACTCGAAGATGCCTGATGCCTGAACTGAAATTTAGAAAATTCTTTTTAGGGTTCCGTACTTCAAAAGGTAAAATGAACCCTTATAAGAGCACTTTCTTGTCAGTCTGTTCGTGTGTCTGTCTGTTTGTCTGTCTATCCGTGTGTCATCACCGTTGTCTATAGTCCCTATTAGGTATATAAAAATCAAGGTCCTGAGTCAACACGTTAAAAAGATTAGGGAAAATTTAGATTTTCGCAAAAACTTGTTAGTACCAAAATTTACCTTAATTTTCAACTTTTTTATTTTTTAGAATTTCTCATTTACTTGTGCTGTAAGACCTTGCTTTTAACCAAAATTGACAATTCTAGGTCAACCAGAAGTACCCTATAGGTATTGGGTGGAAAACCTATAGGGTACTGTAACGTAACGGAATGTAACGTAACGGAGCCCTGGAAGAGGCCTACCGCACGCTACATCCCTAAAGGAACCAGGAACCTAGACAAGACAAACTACAGGAGACGGGTTATAATAATTATATTTCTATCGATTCTACCATACTCTACGATACTTATCTTAAATAAAACTTAAACTTTATCACTGCTCTTCTACAGAAATCCTCTATATAGACCTTGTGACGTATATCAATTCATTAGCCAAAGTCTGCATCTTAGCTTGTCGCAGCTCTCCCCGTATGAACATCATTTGCGACGTATATCAATTCATTAGCCAAAGTCTGCATCTTAGCATGTCGCAGCTCCTCCCGTATGAACATCATTTCTGGACGTAGCTGTTGGTGAGCCTTCGGACCCATGCCGATGGTCAGTTGAGGGTCTATGCCCGCTAGCTGCTGGTCGAATCTGGCTGCCACATCGGATTCCAGGACGCCAGCATCTTCAAAGGAATTCTCATCCTTGACTATCACATCGTAAATCGATGGAATACTTCAGTTAGGGTAGGTAGATAAAAAGATTGTCTACTAAAAAAGCGATAACGTGAGTGGTAGACCGGTACAAATATAAATAAATTAAATATTTATAGATATTAGATGCAAATAGGTGCCTATAATCATTCTTCCTATTCCTTGTTATCCCGTTCCCATGGCAACGTGACCCGTCATAAAGAAACAAAACGTTTTAATACAAAAGAGTATATGTATGATATGTGAAAAACGTACGAGGTGATTAAAAAGATATGCCACAGTACTTCCCGTTGATCTAGAATCATGATATTTGGCAAGAAGCTAGGTCTCAGACCACAAATAAGGGAAAAATTCAAAAAAATAAGAAAAAGTTGAAAATTAAAGGGTGTCCTCATACGTACATAGTAGACTCCAATTAAGAAAGGCCTCTGAGTTATTTGAGCGCTCATACAATTTAGGGGTCTTGCTTAATTGGCACTTACCTTAAATAAATAAAATTGTGCCATGGTGTAATTTATTTTATACATGTTGACCGAACTACAAAGTTAAGTTCGTTCCTTAACCTAGTCTGAGAAGTTGGTACGGAAGCCTCGATAGGCGAGTCCAACTTTACTTGGTTTTAAAGGGTAACCTTCACAAGTGGTCCCATTTAAATTTTAACGAAATCGGTTGAGTGGTTTTTAGGGTTCCGTACCCAAAGGGTAAAACGAGACCCTATTACTAAGACTCCGCTGTCCGTCTGTCTGTCTGTCTGTCCGTCTGTCACCAAGCTGTATCTCATGAACCGTGATAGTAAGACAGTTGAAATTTTCACAGATGATGTATTTCTGTTGCCGCTATAACAACAAATACTAAAAACAGAATAAAGTTAAAAATAATAGAGGGTCCCCATACAAGAAACGTGTTTTTGTCGGCATTTCACGCCATCCATGAACGCTTAGTTAGGAAAACGTCCCATAGGTGGCGTTATATTGAAATGTCGATTCCTAACACCTTTGTTAGACATTAGATGGCGTTATAAGAAATAAAATGTTTAATAATTATTATTTTTTGCTGGCGAAAAATGATAGTGGTATTTTTTTCTTGATCTTATAAAGTAACGTAGTGTGGTACGGAACCCTACGAGTGCGAGTCCGACTTGCACTTGGCCAGTTTATTAATATTTACATTTACATTTGTATTACGATGCACTTACATACCTCAATGACATGATACTGGCCACTAATTATTATGACTAGTACGACGTTTGAATTCGGTTCGTTTAGTTTTTGAAATAATCTGAAATTATAATATTTCAATAAATAAAAATTGGTTTATTGTCAAAACAATAATAATATCGTTTAAAAACTAAAAAACAACCGACTTCAATGCCGCGCTATTCATTTTCAGTACCAATTTTGAGATGTTTATCTCAATATCTCTGGAGATACTTATCATACCTCGATAAAATTACCATGGTACTACACTTG
This sequence comes from Cabera pusaria, assembly GCA_954871355.1. Lineage (NCBI taxonomy): Eukaryota > Metazoa > Arthropoda > Insecta > Lepidoptera > Geometridae > Cabera > Cabera pusaria. The sequence continues at coordinate 33,702,829 of OX940885.1, read as the reverse complement.
GGATATCTCCTTTCGAAAAAAAAAGAATAATCGAAATCGGTTCATAAACAACGAAGTTATTCGCGAACAAACATAATATATATATATATATATATAAATATATACGGTCGAATTTAGAAACCTCCTCCTTTTTTGAAGTCGGTTAAAAAGAGATCACACATGTATTTTCGATCACAAAATATAGTTTTGACAATCGTTGACATTACTTGCAGAGCTGGTTTTCAGTGCACTCCCTTGCTCGAACTCAGAAGGTTTTTTAAGGTTTAAGTGTATTAAGTCGTTGAAATTTTCACTAAATTGGTTGAAATATGACAATGATTGTTATAGACGATTACTGGCAGGATTCGGCCAGCGGTGCTTCAACGGTTGTGCGTTTTGTAATTGTTTTGGCAGTATATTGCCAGTGGGTACTTTTAGCGATTACATATGTCAATTCATACCCGACGCAACAAGCTGATCTAAAAATTATTGGCATACCTATATGCCTTATCCGTGCGGAGCCGGGGTAGATCGCTAGTCTACGTATCAAGAATCAAAGCATTTATTCAGTATGTGTTCAGAATTAATATGCGCACATATACACGTCAAAATGATAAAATAAATCATAACCAATTATCAAGTAAACATAGCAAAAGCAGAATTTTAACGCTTCGAATTAATAATATCGTTTAAAAACTAAAAAACAACCGACTTCAATGCCGCGCTATTCATTTTCAGTACCAATTTTGAGATGTTTATCTCAATATCTCTGGAGATACTTATCATACCTCGATAAAATTACCATGGTACCACACTTGGGATATCTCCTTTCGAACAAAAAAAGAATAATCGAAATCGAAGATATCCGCAAAAAAAAAAAAAAAATATATACGGTCGAATTGAGAAACCTCCTCCTTTTTTTGAAGTCGGTTAAAAAAAACACAAAAATAATGAACCTTTCAGCTGTCATCCAATCGTTTACGACAGAATATTAAAAAAATATTAAAGTGGGTTAAAACCAACCATACATGTAACTGTGTGTTTCAGTACTTCAGACAATTTTTATATAAAAAAAAGTAAAAAGGGTCACACAGCGTAATGAAACGCGTATATGTTTTAAATTTAGGTCCTTCTAGAAAAGTCATCATCATCAGCTGTAGTCAACAGCTGGACGTAGGTCTCCCAAGATATGCCACTAAGCTCGATCTTCGGCTCTTCTTTTGTAGTCACTGCCGACCGCTTTCCATATATCGTCGCTGCTCCTCCACCAAACTATAAAACTAGCACTAGGAACTGGTCACAGGACGTCCTCGTCACTAATCCGTTGAGCTATGTCGATCACTTTAGTTCTCTGCCGAATCAGTTCGTTCCGGACTCGATCCCGCAGAGAAACACTGAGCATTGTCTCGCTATAGGTGGCTGAGTTACTTTAAATTGGGAAAAACCATCTATGTACATATTTTTCCAACAGCAAGAGCTATATCACGAGCAATGTGAGTCAGTGTGCGTGATGTTCGCTTCTATCCCGAACTTCTCTGAGTTCTACGTCGAGCTGGAAGGAAACAACGAGGGAGTCGAGTGCCTTCGCCTCCTGAATGAAATAATTGCAGACTTTGACGAGATTCTCGCTGAGGAAGAATTCCGATACATCGAGAAGATCAAAAGCACTGGCGCCACTTACATGGCTGCTTCTGGTAAGACATTTATAACTGACTTCCAAAAAGGGAGAGGTCTTCAATTTACTTTTAAGTTTTTTTTTTGTTCACCGATTATTTTGCCAATTGTGAATCGATTTGAATTGTGTAACTTTTTTTAGGTATATTTCATCTGCAAGGCGGTCCCATTTAAATTTTATCAAGATCTGATTGGTAGATACCAATCTGAAGATTCAGAGATATGACATGGCATGGAAGTCAGCTTTTTTATTTTTTAAACTATCTTCATTATTAATATCACACAAACCAACGTGTCACACTATCTCACGTCGTTAAGTGACGATGCGGTTGAGGAATTGGCTTTCAAGTACAACTGTCAGAATATATTATGAGATGTCTGTCGTTAATAATTATCGTATATTTTGCATTAGACTAACTTTTCCTTTCTGGAACTAAAAATAATAGCGTGCTATAATCCTCAACCACATCGTCACTTACTTTCAGGTGTGAAGATAGTCAAACGCTAGAAATCATTTATAGGGGCGTTTAAGTAGCCCATGGATCAACCATATTTATATTCACATTCATTTATTTCATAAAACCAATTTACATCTATCCATCGATGAATTTTATGTTGATATTATCTGTATTTTCAGATAATTGTGTCTGAAAAGGGATGTAAGGGAGCAAAATTCCACCTGATTGCTCTCAGCCAACCTCTCCTGCAAGTGGTGCATCCTGCCGATCAGCTAACGAGGCTCTGGCGACCGACAAATGGCGGGATATCCATTCAGAACGACGTAGCTAAATACCACAGGCCGGTGATGGGCAGCAGCGTCACCGGTGCGAGAAGCTACGTCCTGCGATCACCCAACCCGACTGCCCAGCGCGTGGTGATTATTTGGGCAAACCCTTCATGGCAGACACAACCACACAACGGCCCCCAGTTCCCGGTCGCCCCGCTATTCCTGACCAAGGCGGCGGTTACGGTAACGGCGGGGCAGGGGGGTGCTAAGAATCCCCGGGCGACGGAAGGCCGCCAAAACCGACTGACCCTGGCTACATTTAACGGACGCACGCTACGGCTCGATACACACTTGGCACTTCTGGAGGAAGAGCTGAAAAACATAAGATGGCATATTCTGGGGCTATGTGAAGTCCGAAGAGAGGGGGAGGACACCGTTACCCTAGAATCACGCCATCTTATGTATTTCAGAGAGGGAGAACAACCATCCCAAGGCGGCGTCGGGTTCTTGGTCCACAAGGTCCTCTCTGACAACGTTTTAGAAATCTCCAGTGTGTCGACAAGGGTAGCGTATCTTGTGATTAAACTCACCGAGAGGTATAACCTCAAGGTCATCCAAGTATACGCACCGACTTCGGTACACTCGGACGATGAAGTGGAGGAAATGTACGAGGACATTTCCAAAGCCTTGCACATAACTCAAAAGGCCCACTTCAACGTTGTCATGGGGGATCTTAACGAAAAAGTGGGAGTACAAACAAGCGGCGAATCGGTAGTAGGGCCACACGGATTGGGAAGCAGAAATCATAGGGGGCAAATGCTCGTCAACTTCCTAGAAAAAGAGGGGCTTTTTCTGATGAACTCTTTCTTCCAGAAAGATTCCCAGCGGAAGTGGACGTGGCAAAGCCCCGACGCTAAGACCAAACATGAGATCGACTTCATTATGACGGACAAAAAGCGCATATTTAGGGATGTCTCAGTGATCACTAGGTTTAAAACCGGCAGTGATCACCGACTAGTCCGAGGCTCTCTAGATATTGACTGCAAACTTGAACGTGTTCGTCTAATGAAGTCCACGTTCCGACCCAATATGCTACAATCCGGGTATACAAGTCGGGTCTGAAACGTTCCAGCTGAAACTGGAAAACCGATTTGCTGCACTGGAAACCACAATTGACGTTGACCAGGATCTCGACCATGTGGTGGACATCCTCAGGGAAGACGGGACAACATTCTGTGAGACGCGAGATGCTGCCAAGAAGTCCAAGCTTTCAGAGGAATCTCTGCAGCTAATACAAAAGCGACGTGAAAACTCTGCAGTCACTTCGTCAGATCAACGGACCCTAAATAAAAAGATTTTTAAATTGGTACGACGTGACCTCCGGAGCTCCAACACACGCTCAATTAAAGAAGCGATCGAGCAAAACCGGGGGTCCAAAGTCTTTGTCCAACAGCTGGGCCGAAACCATCTGACAAAGTTGACCACTTCTAGCGGGAGTGTCGTCGCTTCTAAGCCGGAGATTCTTAGGGAAGTAAAAGACTTCTACAGCCAATTATACACCTCACAAGCGTCTCTTCCCTAACCCGGCATCGAGGATCCTAGAGCCACTCTGACCCGCCACTATACCGAAGATTTGCCAGAAATCAGCCTAGATGAAATTGTGATGGCTCTCAGGCAGCTTAAAAACGGAAAAGCCCCCGGAGAGGATGGAATTACAACGGAGCTCTTAAAAGCCGGTGGAACTCCTACGCTACTACAGCTTTAGCGTATTTTCAATTTCGTCCTCTTTTCGGGGAGAACTCCGACGACATGGAGTAAGAGTGTGGTTGTTATGTTCTTCAAAAATGGAGACAAATCCCTTTTGAAGAACTATCGACCTATCTCGCTCTTAAGCCATGTCTATAAGTTGTTTTCTAGAGTCATCACAAATCGTCTCGCGCGTAGGCTCGACGAAGTTCAACCCCCCGAGCAGGCTGGGTTTCGAGGAGGATACGGCACCATAGACCATATCCACACAGTGCGGCAGGTTATACAGAAGACTGAAGAGTATAACCAGCCCCTATGCTTAGCGTTTGTGGACTATGAGAAAGCCTTCGACTCCATTGAAACCTGGTCTGTTCTGGAGTCTCTGCAACCGTGCCAAGTTGATTGGCGATACGTCCAATTGTTGAGAGGTCTATATGACGCCGCGACTATGACCGTCCAAGTACAAAATCAGCAGACTGAACATATCCACTTACATCGAGGAGTGAGACAAGGGGACGTTATTTCCCCCAAATAGTTCACAAATGCTCTAGAGGATATGTTCAAAACGCTGAACTGGAAAGGACGGGGTATAAATGTCAATGGCCTCTCACACTTGAGATTTGCGGACGACATCGTCATCATGGCTGAAACCGTGCAGGGCCTGCAATACATGCTGACCACCCTCGCTGATTCTTCTGCACGCATCGGTCTCCGGATGAACTTGGACAAGACCAAGATCATGTTCAACGAACATGTTATTCCGGAACCGATTGCCTTAAACGGAGTTCCTCTCGAAGTTGTTCACGAATGTCTACCTTGGGCAAATCTTGCAATTGGGCAGAAACAACTTCGAGAAGGAAGCTCGCAGAAGGATTCAGCTTGGATGGGCAGCATTCGGAAAACTTCGTCGAGTCTTTACATCGCCCATACCACAAAGCCTGAAGACGAAAGTCTTTAACGAGTGCGTCCTACCTGTTATTACTTACGGAGCCGAGACGTGGCTGACAGTGCGACTAGTTCACCAATTCAAAGTCGCTCAGAGAGCTATGGAGAGGGCTATGCTCGGAGTTTCTCTGAAGGATCGATCGAAACGAAGTCATCCGTCAGAGAACCAAAGTAATCAACATTGCTCAGAGGATTAGCAAGCTGAAATGGCAGTGGGCCGGTCACATCTGTCGCAGAACCGATAACCGTTGGGGTAAACGAGTTCTAGAGTGTAGACCACGGCTCGGCAAACGTAGTGTAGGACGCCCTCCAACTAGATGGAGCGATGATATACGCAAGCTGGCTGGCAGCGGTTGGAAACGAATAGCTGAAGATCGAGCTCAGTGGCATGCCATGGGAGAGGCCTATGTCCAGCAGTGGACGGAAATTGGCTGATAATGATGATAATGATGTGTCTGAAATGTCAATGTAGAGGTTACCTAAAATGTTTTTTTCATTTAGGACTGACAACATCGACCCGCGATCTTAGCGGTTTTCGCCACGTCACCGCAATGGCAGACTACGCTCTGCGTATCCGTCAACAACTGAACTACGTCAACGAGCACTCTTTTAACAACTTCCGTATGAGGATTGGTACGAACCATTTTGTAATAAAATCTAACGTTTTCCGATAAAAGTAACTCAGCTATCTTACTCTAATAATCTATTGCATAATATACATTGTTTGAATGTCTATAAATAAACGAACAACATCATCATAAATTCCATTGTTGATTCGTTGTAATTTTATTTCTTTTGAGTACTTCTTTCGGAAATATATTCCCTTACACTAAATCGAATTGTCGCCAACTATAGCCGTTAAAGCTGTGTGAAATCACAGTTTTTTTAACTTTGCATTAGATGACGAGACACGGCCACGCGAATCTTATTACATTGCGAATGTCCATGCCTAGCGATAGTGCGAGATGTAATTATAATGTCATCCAAGTAAATTAATTTTAGGCACAGGTTTTTTTTCGTTTGAATAGGCATTAACATCGGTCCGGTGGTCGCCGGAGTGATTGGAGCCCGAAAACCACAGTACGACATCTGGGGCAATGCTGTAAACGTGGCTTCGAGAATGGACTCCACTGGTGTACTCGACTCTATTCAGGTATGGTCATCTGATGAAATGCTTGCGTCATATTTTTACCACTGAAATTGTACACACTAACAAAATAACCGCTTAGAAAAATCAACACTCTTAACGTTCAATACCAAATATTTTGATCACTGTATTATTAAGTATTATTTTGTATAATTTTTTTTTATTTATAGCATAGTGATTAAATTTTGCATTGCGATTGAGTGGTAATAATTTTGTGATTTGATATAAAGCGAGCTTGCTTTTATTGCCCATATATTGTTCAATAATAATAATAAAAGCACATATACGACATGAATTTCAAAATAAAATAAAATAAAATGTTGTATTTAATATTAATATTATTGATTAATTTGCACGCATTGTTGGCAATGTCCACGCATTTCTTACTAAAATAACTTGCGATAAAAATGAGAACGAATTACTTTTGGTATTTTAAGCAATGCGATTGTGGTACCACAATACGATAAACACAGTAAATATTCATAATAGACATTGTATGACACGAAAATACGTACTTTTACATGAAATGATGAACGCTTCTCACAACTTGCAAGAAAAATGCAATAAAATGCAAGTACCTTTTCTGATAGGTGACAAAGGAAGTATATGATATCCTGGTGACTCGCGGTTTCAAGATGCGATGCCGGGGCAATGTAGAGGTGAAAGGCAAGGGCACCATGGTCACCTACTTTTTGGAAGGAGTCGGTGAAACTACCGACCCAGCCTGCCTTGACGTGTTTAACGTAAGTTAATTTTGTGTTTCATAAAAGTTCAATGTCATAAACGGATACACTATTAATTTATACAATTTGTTCCACCCGTTCCTTCGTTTCTGGTATCCGGAACGTTATATGTAGACATTATTATGATCTGGTTATTTAGGGCTTCGCCCGCGTTAAAAATTTCTTTCATTTACTTAAAATGGTTCTTTTGTAAAAACCTTTCTACCATAAAAACACATCAAAAATGAATTATGCAAATTGGTCCACCTGTTTTCAAACTATCGCGTGACCAAGAGAAATAGGGATTCATTTTATAAAACCCAAAAAACCATATTGATTCTTCTGAGGGTTGGAATTTTAAAAAATCGTTCAACACGTATTTACTTTTTTATTTACAAAAATATTTATGTAAAGTTTTAAATAAAACAGACTATCTAATCTTGTTTCTCCATAAAAACTTTGAATCCCCGTTCCATCTCCTTATGGGGTGAATTTTGGAAAATCCTTTCTTAGCGGATACTTACGTCATAATAACTTATCTACATGCCAAAATTTCAGGCAATCCGAAACAATATTGATTTTCAGAATTTGTTACTCCACTTCACCCTCTTAGGGGTAAAATTTTAAAAAAATCCTTAAAAACTTATTTACTCATTTATTTACTGAAGCACTTGTATGAAGTTTCGGATAAAAAAGACTATCTAATCTTGTTTCTTCTTACACACTTTAAACCCTCGTTTCATCCCCTTCAGGGGTGAATTTTGGGAAATAATTTTCTAGTACACCCGTAAGGGTGAACTTTGTGTACTTTACGTAAAAGAATAATATACCCTTAAAATGTCAAGTCTCTACGAACAGTGGTTTAGGCTGAACGTTGTCTCTAAGTCAGTCAGTCATTCAGTCAGTATGTCAGAACAAAGATTCTTATAGTATTAGCTATAATAGACTTGCGTTTGACCACACCTGATGTTAAGTGACAATGTGATCGATAATATTGAACAAATTGGGTTATTTATGTATATTCTATGTTTATCTGAATTAAAATAATTTCAAAGTCTCCCTATTTTTAGACATTTTCGCCTCTACTAACTGTCCTCACCATTTTATTGTCAAGCACATTTGAAAATAATTATACTAAAGCCGAGTTGCACTGCACCATCTTACTGTAACCGTAACTATAACCATAACCGGTGATTTTGTATGGATTTTGACTGACTTTAGACGTTTTTGTTATATTTAAAGTAAGATGGTGCAACCCAGCCTTGGTTTCATACATAAAAAATGTATAATTATTATTACAGTTAAAATTCAATCACAATATTTCAGAATCCACAGCCATCTACCTCAGGCGTGGCAAAACCTGGATGTGGATCTGGATCTGGGCCTCGGGTAAACAAGCATATTGACGACGATGATGATGAGGAAGATGACTTCGATGACGATATTCCTCCACGGCCACCACCACGCCTTCTCGAGACTCTTCCAGAAGGATATACTGATGAGGATGCTGGGCTATCACCACGGCCTTCAATCCCAATAGGTATAATTAAATTATGATAGATAGATAGATAAACTCTTTATTGACCACTTATAAAAAACAGAAACACATTAAAACTAAACAATTTAAATCTGATAGCGTCAATGGGCGGTCTTATCGCTTTAAGCGATCTCTTCCAGACAACCATGCAAGGAAAGGATTACAATCACGAAGGCTGTGGTTTATAAAAGGTGTGAATAAAATAACAAACCTATCACTACCAAGTATAATAATAATAAATTATAACAAATTGTAAACAAACTACACTATAATAAATACCCTAAAATAAATGCATAATATATACACATATAATACATACATATATATATATATATATATATATATATATATATATATATATATATATATATACATATATATTAATAAATACTTTAATATTACAAAATTTAAAACAATAATACCAAAGGAAACATATAGTTTTAAAAGTAGCTAAGACGAAAGATAGTAGGCCTTGACACAGCTTTTAAAAGTATCTATTGTTTGAGAGCGTCTAATTTCTACAGGTAAGGAATTCCATAGCACAACGGCTTTAAAATGAAAGGAATTTCCGTAGAAAGTAGTATTATGTGAAGGAATTTTTAATCTTAAGTTCTCTGATGACCTAAGTGAAGGACGAAGTGGGTGGGACAAGTAAAGATATTGAAAGCGTTCTTGAAGATAGTGGGGAGACGAAGGATTAAAGAGTATGAAATAAAGAAGTGAAAGGGTATGAGCATTATGTTTTTTTATAACCTAATTTAAAAAGGAGTTGCAAAGAATGGTTAATATTATGCATGACGCCTTAAAAAGCAAAGGGATGAAAGTGAATGTAAGCAAGACCTAAGTAATGGTTTTTGAAAGAGAAGAAAGAATGACTGATTGTTGTGTGACAATTGAAGGAGAAAGAGTGGAACAAGTGAAAGAGTTTGTGTACCTGGGTTCTAAGTTTACGAGAGATGGTAAGTATGAAAGTGATATTGAGCGAAGAGTTTTGGCTGGAAACCAAGTGAGTGGGGCACTACATAACTTTATGAGAAGTCAGAACGTGTCTAAAAAAGCACGACTGGCTGTACATAGGGGAGTGTTGGTTCCCACACTCATGTATGGTAGTGAATGCTGGTTATGGCAAAAGAAACATGAAAGTAAAATTAATGCTGTCGAAATGAGAAGTTTGAGAAGTATGATCGGAGTGACTCTGATGGATAAGTTGGAGAACAGCGTGATAAGGGAATGTTGTGGTGTGGTAGAAGATGTAGTGACAAAGATAGAGAAAGAGAGAGTTTGGACATCTAGAGAGGATGGATGAAGAAAGATTGACGAAACAGATTTGTGAGACGTGTGTGAATGGGCCAGTTGGTAGAGGCCGACCTAGGCGAACGTATTACGACCAGATCGGAGACGTTTTAAAAAAAGGCCAAGTCAAAAGTACCTATAACCGGCGAGCATGTATGAAGACGCTCATGAAAGTGGAAGAAGCGAAGGAGGTATGTCAGGATCGTAGCATGTGGAAAGAAGTAGTCTCTGCCTACCCCAATGGGAAAAAGGCGTGATTGTATGTATGTATGTATGTAATTTAAAAAAAATAATGAACAGGCACGAGATCGACCACTATCTCATCCGGTGTTAATTGATGATGTGGTGTAAGATAGTGTTGTTCTGTGCTTACCTAGAGAAGAAAAATGCTAGCAATTTGAGATGCTGATGAACTGTCTACTCGCTGGCTAAATAGAGGTATACCATAGAAGCTGTATAATTAAATAAAACTAAAAATCCCCCCAAATTTGGTTACATTATTATTTTGTTTTCATGTTTTTCAAGGTGAGCTATCTGTTGCGTTTTTTAAAAGGAGTTTAAAATCAAACAAATGAAAAGAAGTTTATATACAATCACCATTGCCGAAATCGACCGGGGAAGATCAAATGAATGGCTAGACTGATGTTTTTTTATTAATATTTTTTTATTGATGAATATCATATTTAAATACATATTATCCTATTCTTGACAAAGACTATTCCAAAAACATAAAAATCATAAAAATTAATCCAGCCGTTCTTGAGTTATAAGTGAACAAAGTACTAACTAACACGACTTTCTTTTATATATATAGATTTAATAATTTTAATTTTAAAATTATCGTGAATTTGTAACATTATTATTGTTATATACCGGCTGTAATTCACGTACCTTTAGTCGAATTTTCTCGAAACCTAGGTCGAGAAAATTCGACTAAAGGTACGTGAATTACAGCCGGTATAGAACAATAATAGATTTAATAAAGTAAATATGTGTGTGTGTTTTTGTGTGTGAATGTTTGTTACCACGTATCTCCATATCCATTAACCTATTTTAATAAAATTTTAAACGTAGATAGTGTAGGCTCTAGTGTAAGACATATGCTATAGCTTATTTTCAAAAATTATCCCTTGAAGGGGTTGAATAGGATGACTAAGTTTCTGGAACATATTTCTTGGTCTGATTCACTCAAAACTCGGTGAAAATAAACTTTAAAACAAATAATACTTACTTACTTACTGCACTGGCGCGCTGACACCAAAGTGGGTCTTGGCCTCCAACAATAAGAGACGCCATTGCTCTCTGTATTGCGCGACCTCTTGCCAGTCGGACGCCTGGAGTTGGTTCAGATCTTTTTGGACTACATCTGACCAACGGACGCCCAAAAAAATAATGGACCTATATATTTAATTTATAAAACTATACCTAGGGGGCATCGACTTCATAGCATTATGAAGTCGATGCTAGGGGGTGTTAAAATGAATTTAGCTTGAAAAAATCATAGATTTTTTTCCGCGTATTTCCGTGACTACAAAATCGTTTTGAATTAAATTGAAAATGTATGTAGAAATGCAAAAGTAAGCTTGTGTGAATCTCATATTTTTCTCAACTTTCTACGCATCAACTTCCATGCGAGTGAAGCTGCGGAGCTCAGCTTAAATAATAACAACCGCACAAAAAAAACTGCATCTTTTAACCTCCGTGATAGATCTTAGAAATTGTTTTTTGGAAATATAAACGTTTTTAAGTTGCTTGTATGCATACATTTTTGAACGCACTCGTATTTGACAGTCAATAAATATGGCAAACAATGGTCATTACTAACAGTATTAGACATTTTTAAAATCTATATGACTTGAATTCACAAAAACTTGAAGATTTTTTATACTTGACACTGGCTTAATACACTAATCGTATTCAGCCATTATTATACAAAAAAAAAAATAATGCGATAATCCGAATATTGTAATGCATCCTCACATGGGAAGAATTTTTACACTTGACACTGGCTAAATACACTAATCGTGTGGAGCAATGACCCTTATTAATTTGCGGTATCGACGGGATAAACAATTGAACATCAAATGATTCGCAGTTTTTTAACCCAGGAACATTTTGGCAAAATAATTTGTCTTATATATATATTTAAGGTCAATTATTCATTGTTTTTAATACTTATTATTCTATTCCTGACAAAGACAATTCCATAAATACAAAATCATAAAAATTGGTCCAGCCGTTCTTGAGTTATAAGTGTAGTAACTAACACGACTTTCTTTTATATATATAGATAATATGTATAATATAAGATGATTCTACATCTGGCCAAAATATGTATTTAGATGTAGGTATTTAGATATAAAAACTCGATTCTGAGGAAAAAAACTTAATACTGGTCTACAACTGGACATAGACCACTCCTCACGTCACTAAACTACAATGGAGCTAAGTGCTCCATTTATACAACTTTTGCTGGTCGCCTTACGTAGGCGTCTTACTGAGGGCGTCCTACGCTACTTGTACCAATTCGTGGTCTTCGCTCAAGAACTTGTTTACCCATGTCAGTATCTCACTAGTAATGTGCTAGTAATGACTGGTCCATCGCAGCTTCAGCTTGTTTATGCAGTGGAATATGACTTAAGTTATTTAACGTTTATTTTATTAAATCAATCACTGTGATTATTGCTTATGCTAACAACATACTACTCTTACGTTCCAGATGATATGGGGCTGCTAGGAATGTTCGCTCCAGGCTTCTTTGAAGGAGCTTGTCTTAACATAGAACCTGAATTATCAGCAGAATTCGTTGTATCGTCAGGGGAGTCAGAAGCAGAAATATCGTATGCGGAATCCACTGGTTCTTCCGCTGGATCTTGTGCTTCTTCTCGGACGGGCTTGTCGTACGCTGATGCTACTATGCAATCTCAAACTGATTCTCCGAAACATGAGGCAGCCGGCTCATCTAATCCAGATTTTACATCAAGACAATCAACAACTATACCTAGATCGTTGTCTATCCCACGAGGTATGTCTGTTATTTTTGCCCTAGATTTTTTATACGTAATATGCGTTTAACCACTATCTCACCTGATGTTAAGTGACGATGCGATCGATGATGTAGCACGCTTGCTATTCAAACTGATAATAGTGGCCTGGAATCAGAAGATTTCCAGATATTATCTTTGTTGCCGCATTTTATCTGTTTACTAGCAGTGCCCCGTAGCTATGCCTGCGTTAAAAACAACTTTTATTTATATTAATTTTTTTTCATAAGAACCATCTCCTGACGATAAAAAACACAACAAAAAAAGAGTTAGCGAAATCGGTCCAGCCGTTTACGCGTGATGCCGTGACCAAGGGCAATTGGGATTCATTTTTATATATAAGATAATTTTGGTGTCAACGAGTACGTAAATATAGTTATCATATTTACAGAGAAACAAAACGGCTCTGTCAAAACAAGCGATCAACTGAAAGAGAACAAAGGCGTTTCTGTCCTGGAAAGTTTTGAGAAGGCGGCCGCTGTACGTGCTCGAGTTAGGCGACGTCTCGAAAGACCGCATTCTCTAGTAGATGGCCCTAGTCTTCCAGAAGTAGTTGACCTTCTCACCTCAAGGGCGTATTCAGCTGAACTAGATCAACCATTCCGAGCAAATTCTAAGATCTATTCCCTGCGCGAGCTGAAACGAACGGTGGCGGAATCAAAATCAAGTGAAGAGATCGAGATGATGCTTCGAGGACCAAGAAGAACTGCGTCTCTGGCTGACTTTATCTTTCGGCGCAAGAACTCGCGACTCGCGGCCGCCACTGCCGCCGTGAATGTCATCGAAAACCCCATGAATGCGCTCAGTGACGTTCAAGCGGACGAAACTACTTAAAGAACGTGACTTAACTGTATAATGGCGGCAACTTTTTTTTTGTTTGATGCAGCTCTTTACGTAACAAAAAAGTCCTTGAAATTAAATTACCAAAACGAATACGACGTGCTTTTTGGAAATAAAAGCGTAATTATTTTCGGTATTTATTTCCATTTTGAATCTCCTAAATGCACGGTCTCAATATCAGGATTTGACATATTCTGTGCCAAGGGCGCAACCCTCATTTAAGACTGAGTAAAATAATGTTGGACCAACAACATTGCAGCTAGTTTTCGACATTGATCGAATTTTGGATCGTGTTTGACACGAAATTTAAAAAGCACGGATCGACAGAGTCGAGGCCGGAGGGTTTGATGAATCTATGCTTACGAATTTATTGATATTATTGATAGATGTACGTGGAAAGGTTCAGGGCAAGACATACATCCGCCGTCGCGAGTGTGTGTTTCTGTGAAGCCGTTTTTGCGTGAACTAGTTTGTATGTAGGTAATGCCGCTCTGTCAACGAGCGGTCGTAGGGTACAAACTTATGGTGGTACATTGTTTAGGAGTGTTTGAGGATTGATTGGGAAAATTCTGCCGTACATCTAAACATATTACCACGGATACTCCGTAAACCCGTTTCTGTTCCGTAATAACAAGAAAAAAATATATCATGTAAAATTAATAAATCGTCGTAGAAACCATGTATTGATGTTAAAAAAAATTCATAAAATTTAAAAAAATATGTCAGTACTTTGGGAAAATTTTAGTAAATTATTAGTTGCTGAAGTTAATTATATATTTATGTTGCCGAGTGTTTAATTCGCAAATTATTATTAAGTCCTAGACATCAAAAGATGTTAAAGGTTTGAATTAAAACAAAATTTTATGACTTATAGTGTTGTAGTAACTCTTGAAAATATTTAATGGAATTATAATATTACAATTGATGTCTAAAAGGAATAACCAATGTTAATTATATATACGTATAATAGATAGCATTCTTATCACAGACCACCTTCGAAACATTTGTCAATCTGAACGGAAGATACCATTACTTAAATAGAACAGTACATAGTACGTAGTAGATATTAAGAAACTCCATTATTGTAAAATCACTTTAAAAAAACTTAATTTTGTCGTATAGCACATATTTAATTGAAGCTACATTAACCCTTTTAGAAAAAATACTAAAACGTATTACTTTCCAACACATAATTTATAATAGCCGTTTCTGATTATCAAGTCGAACATTTAGAGATTATTATGAATCAGAAAAATTGGCTACTATCGAGCTTATAGTGTTCCATGTTTACAATAAATAAAAAACAAAAAGTAAGTTAAAACTATCATTGGCTTTACTTAGGCAATCGTATACATCCCACTGATTTAGTTCTAAGATATTGGGAAATGTATTTTGTTATGTGTTAAGTACTATAGAATTTTACTGACGTTTAAACTTCACTCAATAAGATTAACACATAATCACAATAGGTAGTAAACAAAGAACAAGTGAAGTTTGAAAAATAATTATCACTGTTATTTGTTTCGCAAACCTGTTTGAGGGTGTGTTTTGTTTATAGTATTGTATCTATATGCAATCAATCGAGCGTATGCTGTCGGTGCATATTCGAAAACTCTAATATAAAGGCCGTAGGCTTCAAATGCACTGATAGAAAAGGTTTGCTTAGCACCTAGAGCTTAGCGAATTACTTGGCGTGGAAAGAAGTGATACGAACGTTGACGAAATTTCGAGACGGGTCACTTAGCATGATTAGTGACTGCTGAAAGCTCGAAAGGTTAATGCTGATTATACCACCAAGCACACGATCTGCACTACCTCGTCTAGACCCGTAGTCACGGACGGCGCGTGGTTAACGCAAGGCTAGCATGCAAGCCTGCAGCGGTGGTCACTGTGTGGTCTACTCGCGCGTGAACAGCCAGCGACCGAGGTGATCCGTTGACTTTGTGGACTTGATCTAGTGATCGCGTGACAATGGAAGTTCATTAAAGAATGTTAACCGCACAAGGCGAGGCGGTGCGGATTGGGTGTCGGGTGGTTATATTCAGCTGTAGCCTTAAGACGTTAAGAGGTACACGATAACTGGTTTGCTAGGCTCGAAACGCTAAGCAAGCCCCTTGATAGTGCGACGATAAACTTTGGTATTTTAAACAAAAGTACGCTCGCTTAATATCGATTTATTTCTTACCAGGTTTATTCAAAGGCTTGCCTTCAAGTATTCTAAAATGCCAAATATCTTAAAGCCAAACTAAAATTAAGTACAACCACGATCAACTTAACAACTGTTCCCGATCAATCTGATGTTAAATACTTAAGAACTGAACTTTAGATTAAATAATTATTCCTTTGTAAATAGATGTGTATGTAATGTGTGTATTATGATAGTTAGATATGGTTTAAATTTAGACTTGGTGTTAGTGGGAAGGGTGTATTTTGATTGGAAATAAACAAAAATCAACCGTATGTTAGATCATTTAAAACAGAAAAGATTTTGGCAAGTACGTATTTCTGCAAAATGAAACAAACATAAAACAAGAGATTTTACGTCGAACAAGTAAGATTTATTAGAGAGAGTGGGTATTTTAGCGTATAATATGCGCTATAGCTAGGCGCAACCAACAACAGAAAAAAACAAAAAGTCAAGAACTTATAAGGATATTACACCACACTGAATCAGGGTTCCTAACTCCATAATCAGAGAGGGGTAATAAGAGTAATCCTAATTAGGAAGCAAGGGAAACCCAGTTCAATTTGCCACCATGCAGTGTAAAGGGAGTTAGGGCGCTCTAATAAGGATCAGGTTTGGTGTAATACCCCTTTTAAGGCGATTTTATTATTTACGTGGCATCTTATAAAAGACCTTCCCAACGATTCAAAACGTCGTTGTCCCGCGTCTTAACTTTCTTCTTTCTGGCTTGTGACTTAACAAACATTTCGAGTTTTGATCACAAAATGCATCATCGTCGTTAAATCTACAAACAAGTTTACTATGAAAGATATTTTTTTATAAATATCACTTGATTGATAATGGAAACAGTAAAATAAAGCGTTATGAGTCCAAATTAGTAGATATTGGATTTTATTTTGTATATAAAGATTACCATTTTTATAAGGTTTAGGGCCAGTTTCATCGGTTCCTGATAGCGCTAATGTAAAGAAATCTGACAGATTTTTGACAGCTTTTATATGACATTATGTGTCAGATAACTATCTAACGTATTATCAGGAACCGGTGAAACTGGCCCTCAACCTGTAGAGTTCTGAAAAACAATATTTTTGTTCTAAATACCGAGACATTAATTTTCCTATGAGTTTTAACCGATACTAATTGTGGTGATAATTTTAACTTTACAGGCAATTTTGCGCCGAATTTCACTTTTGGATTTGTCACCAGAATAATAATTTGACATCACTGGAGTTCCGATATTCGGATGCATGTTAACCTAAAGCTCGGATGTTGGGTGTTATGAAAAGCACTTTTTTACCTAAAAAGATCCGCAATTACGAGATTATCAAAATGTTATATTAAAAGTTATACTCTGTAAGATCTATTATTTGAAAAAAAATTACCGTTACCCTATTACAATGCAATATGATTGCTGCTATATACATTTTGGAAAAGCAAAATATTCTAAAAAGCCTCTCGTAATTTATCCAAAAAATAACTTAGGTAAATTAAATATGCGTCCATTTATCCAATCTCTAGTCATAATCACCCATAATGAGACTGTTCACTTTACAAACAGACTGACCTACTGCATTTTTAAAGACCCGCATTTTCTACGGTCTAAACCAGTGTTTTTCAAACTTTTTCATGACGCGACCTTCTTAGTTTGTCGTCGCGACCCCCTTCTTGCACTGTTTTATTTTTGTTATTTTGTTTTCTTTATAATCTCGTGTATAATAAATCACTTTCACTCCCTCGCAATTACAACACCTACAAATGCTCTTTAATTAACATTTTTGTAGTAAAATAATATTTTCAAACATTGTTTTTTTTACTGAGAATTCACGACCCCCGCGACCCTCTTATAGAGGCTTCGCGACCCTCCAGGGGGTCGCAACCCACACGTTGTAAAACACTGGTCTAAACTTCACAGCAATTTCTGCATCCTATTGTTTTGAATCGCTGTCCATGAGTTCTCGCATTTCACCTTATTTATTTTCCAATCTGGTTCACTTCAAGTCTAGGCAAGGGCCGCCCTTTTGTCGTGTAATGGCCTAATAATAAATAAATAGTTTTAGTTTATTACAAATAATCCAACTTGTTACTGTATCTGCTGCAAAGTCCTCTATATAGACTCATAGATCAAACTTCTTAGTTACTAGTTACATAGCTACAATAGTCCCACAAGCAGCAGATTCTGCCACCCTCACTCTTTAAGGTCCGTTTATATCTACAGACATTAAGCGTGCCAGACACGTTCCGTGACAGACAAAATAGTATTCTCCTATACAGTGCGTATAAACGTATTACTTAATATCTATCGTGCCACAACCGCGCAGACGTCGACAGACACGGGCTGTGCCTGGCTGGCATTCGCGGGTAAGAATATTTTGTCGGCGCGGTTCATATCTGTACGTGTCTGCGGCTACATGCCGAGCAGTATGAATAGAGCAACGGAACCGTGCAGACGTTTTTGGTTTTTATAAACTGCGAGAGCGGCCCCCAACACTGACGACGATGTCTGCCACGGAACGTGTCTGGCACACTCAACGTCTGTAGATATAAACGGACCTTTACTCGTCTATTTTACGAGTGGTTAGTGATTTAACATGATGACAATGCATACTTACTTGCATATTTATAACCTAGTTCCAAGTAATTAAAAACCCTCTGTACTTAAGTATTAATGTTACTTATAGACATAAATTATAAAATATAAGTAAGTAGGTGTTATAAGTTTATCGCAGCAAGCACAACATTAGAAGCTTTTTGCAAATTTTACTGTGATTCAACCTTTGTATGTCTCTGTTAAACTTTGTTTCAAACGGAACTCAATGTTGTTTTAATTGTTATGAAAAAAAACGTTATCATAATGTGATGTATTAGGCTATTAACTTTTATTCCATTTAAATTCGTAAAACGAAATCTAAAATATTTTTCGATGTTATATATATACCTTAGAAACTTTAGATAAAATATTATTAAGTGTGCCAATTCTTCTAAATTTTTAATCATCCTAACTTGAGGGAAAACGGTAAATATTATAACTTTTGATGTATGTCTATAACTTTGGGAATTTATTATATGAAAACTACTTGATACCAAAATGTTTACCAAACTATATATCTTTATGTAAGATATAATATATCGTAAGACGCCATTTGTAACACACTGTTTTATTTACGTATGTTATATTTACTTATTACTTATAATAAATATTATAATTTGCATCTAGCTAAAGCTGTCAGTTCCTATATATTTTTATAAGAATGAATATGCTCTTGTTTTAAATGTAAGATTAAATACGCATATTTCAGATATTTTCAATATCTTGATGTTAAATTGTAATATTTTAATTGTAATTGTTTTTAATTGTAATTTTAAACCAATTATTATGATAACATTGTACTTATAATAAGGCGTTTACGTAGAATATTAATCATAGTTGTAATTTTATTATCTCGAATAAGTTATGCTTTTTACAATGAATAGAAATGACAGCACAATTTTGTTCCCTAAGTTCATATGTAATGAAAAATTTGAACAGTACAGAACATTGTGTTATGTTTGCAATTTTTTTTATAAAATTATGATTTGACATAGAAAATATTAAAAGTTCTTTATTGTTCAATAACTGTGTAAGTGCATAGGTATAACAGGTGGTCTTAACATAAAATACACCACTAAATTTTAACTGCCTAAATTCTTGCAAGTCCTGGAGAGACTACCCGCAATGAGTGCAGTGACAGGATTTTTTTTTTCATTTGTCATTCACAACATGAATTTTGTTTTTTTTTCCAAATATCCGCCTAAATTTATGAACTAGAAATATTATATAATCTCAATCTCGCACGCACTTCGTGCATACCCGTCCCGTCTGTGTCAATAACACGATACGCGGATTTTCATAGAGTCCGCGCCACGACTGTAGTTCCACAGACGCGGCGCGCACATTCGTGAAAACCTTTCTTATTTTAAGTTTTCGTCCGTAATAGATTTACTATTATACATAATAAAAATATAAAGATACAACTTCTTCTTTGTGTTGAGAATTATCGATGCTAAGCTTAGAGCACATACTAATGAGTATAAGTAGTATAACCATTTTAGTTCGTAGTTTGGCCGCGATACCAGTCGTGGCGCGGGGTTTAGTCGTACATACTCATTCCCACACTAAAATCTATCATTGAATTGAACGTCAGTCTTTAGCCAGTGAACTATCGCGCCGTGCGAGAGGCACTCATTAACCAATTTTTATCATTTCGTTGGGATAGTCAATTTATGTTTGTTTTGTAATTTCTAATTGTTTTGATGTGTTCAAAATCAATGATTGAAAACCCTGTTTTAAGGTAATCACAATTTAGTGGTGTATATCGTATTAAAAATTATAACCTTCATATAAAATACCTTTGCATTTTTTTTTGCAGGTTTCGTTTGAAATGCTTCGAAATAAAAATTTATAACACATTTTTCAATGTGTTAAAAAAAATTCATAATAGTTTATCAATAGGTTATAAATAGATAATAATATTGAATTCGTTGTATTTAAATCCTAATTTGTTTTTTATTTACTATAGTAATAAATAAATGTGTTTTGTAGGCAAGCAGCTATGTCGAGTAGTTTATTTAATTAATCATTAAAATTGTTAAAGGCCTAATTTGCAATATAATTAAAACATTAGATTTTATTCATACGTAATACTACATGGAAAAAAACTTTTTAATTTTTGTTAAATATTTGCGCAGAATATTTACATACCTATCATAATTGAATCAATAGATATTAGATATTATACCAATCACAAGTTACAATTTGAATCATTGGCTTGAATTTTTATATTCCGTGCGTTCTTTTTTATAAAAAAAAGCAGTACCTATCTTACGAAATGTTTTAGATAAGTTATTTCACTTTTAGCGATGCAATGCCGCGGTGATGAAGTGACTGGCTGGGTAGTACGTATTTTCTGCTACGCAGCATTGCCACGCAGCAACGTATTTGACTTTACTAGTTGCGTACCTAAATGTGCAGCGATTTCGACCTTGACGGTCGCGTGCCTAAGCGTTACATTGTAGCGTACTCGACCTAACCACCTGTGTATCTAAGTGTTACGCTGCAGCGTACTCAACTTTACCAGCTGCGTACTCAAGCGCTAAGATTATGCATACATAACCTTACCAGCTGCGTACTCAAGCGCTAAGATTATGCATACATAACCTTACCAGTTGCGTACTCAAGCGCTAAGATTATGCATACATAACCTTACCAGCTGCGTACTCAAGCGCTAAGATTATGCATACATAACCTTACCAGCTGCGTACTCAAGCGCTAAGATTATGCATACATAACCTTACCAGCTGCGTACTCAAGCGCTAAGATTATGCATACATAACCTTACCAGCTGCGTACTCAAGCGGTAAGATTATGCATACATAACCTTACCAGCTGCGTACTCAAGCGCTAAAATTATGCATACATAACCTTACCAGCTGCGTACTCAAGCGCTAAAATTATTCATACACAACCTTACTTGCTGAGTACTTAAGCGCTCCGCTTTATCATACTCGTCCTCACCAGTAGCGTAGCGCTAAGCGCTACGCTGTAGCGTATTCGACCTAATTGGCTGGATAATGTTATACACCTTATCTGTAGGTCTTAGAGCTGAATTGCAGTTAACTGCAATACGACTCTAAGGCTATGGATAAGATTGAACACAGTCAGTCTGTTTCAATTCTTGACCGCGAGTGGTTGTCTTTAAGACATTCAGTTGCCTGTAATATTTATTGCTGGTGTCCGGAATCTATTTTATGTTTAAATAACTATAAACTAAAATGTGGTGTTATTTCTAACAATTAGTGGAGTGGTTGGATACGGAAATCCCCAATGCCCCGAAAGCCGTTCGCAGACTCGCTCCATATCCTATAATCTAAAAGTGAAGTGTTTCAATATAACATTCTGAACTAGTTATTTTAAACCAAACTAGTTACGCATACTTCAAAGTGCATAAAATACGAAACGTTCTTGAAAAACTGAAGATCGTCTAATTCTGTGAAGCCGTGTCCCAAAGGATCACATACCTTCAGCAAAGCCACTACCCGTCGAGGACAGCTGTACACATCCTGAGCTACAATTGCTAGCTTTTAGAAAACTGCAACCCGCTGACGAAAATATCTGTAACAAATCATCAATCATCCGGGATTTTATCCTTGAAACCGCATCTCGTCTCATCTCTACGTGCAATTGTCCAGCTGCGCCCTATCAACAAAGATACTTTTGGTCTCAATCACCGTGCTTTTCTGTGTCTCCCACAAATTGTAATAGTGTGTGGTCATTGTTTGGTTAAGATTGCGAAATTATAGCTTGTCAACCTTTGGCTAATTAATATTTATCCAGTGATTCTGAATATCTCTCTGAAGTTTTTATAATATCCGTGTACCAGTGAATAATTGTTATGTTGTAAATTGTAACGCTGTGGTCAATAAGGAAAAATGTTATGTTAATGCTCACGCTACATATGCTTTCTCGACCACTTACTATCTAACTTCAGGAAGTCATTCTACGCCCAGTATGCCTCAGACTAAGAGTTCTATAAACTACTAGCAAAACAATTACATAGATTTGACATAGATTTTTTTGACATAGACATTTTAAAAAGTTTTATTAAACCATGTGATAGGGAGAGAGAAAAGATAAACTAGTTTTTAGTTAATTGTTATAATTCATATAAAATGACTATCAAAGATCAGTGTTATTAAAATATTTATAATATCTTTTTTTCCAACTGCAGGTAAATGCGGAAATCGCGTGCTCAATAAAATAATCTCTACGTGGGTCCGAGGCTATCGAGCCCCGTTGGCGTAGAGGATAGATGACTTAACTTCTAAGCAATAGGTCGTCGGTTAAAGTACATAGAAATCCTATCACGGCTGTTCGTTCAGTAGGATCTAATTACATAAATGTTCCGCCTGACTTGCAACCAAAGAGTAGCTTACAACTATCAAGGAGGAATTCTGCCGCCATATATAACCTTACGGTATTCCGGCAGTACACAGCCTTTGAGAGTCAATGTATTCTAGACCTAGAGTTTTCACCAACTTCGACCATATCATCGCTAAGCATTAGGCGAGATAATGGTCAAATAGCGCCTTTGAGATATTAAAAAAAAGTTAAAACTAGCTGACGTGAGCAGCTTGTAAAATTAAAATATAAGTATTCTAGAGTACCATAGGAAAATATCTTAAGACAAAATGGATACAAGTACGTATAATACGTGCTCAGAGAACAGATATAATAAGTATGAGTAACTTTAGTATAATATATTATTAAAGATACATACATACACACATACAATCACGCCTTTTTCCCGTTGGGGTAGACAAGAGACTACTGCTTTCTTTTTTACTTCTATTTAACCGACTTAAAAAAAAGATGAGGTTTCTCAATTCGACCGTTTTTTTTATTATTTGTTTGTTCGCGGATAACTTCGTCGTTTATGAACCGATTTTGATTATTCTTTTTTTGTTTGAAAGGGGATATCCCAAGTGTGGTACCATAGTAATTTTATCGAGGTTTGATAAGTATCTCCAGAGATATTGAGATAAACATCTCAAAATTGGTACTGAATATGAATAGCGCGGCATTGAAGTCGGTTCTTTTTTAGTTTTTAAACGATATTATTTCTTTATTTCTTTTTAAAGATGTTAATAAAAAAATAAATATATACTAATAATAAATATTGTATATTAATAAGTTAAACATAAGGCCGAGAAGTGCTATGAGTTACCATGGTTTGGGTTAACTTTGTTAGCCTAATTGATTATTGCAGCCAATTAACGGGTACAAAGTCAAGAGTATGAATAGGACATAAGCTAGATATACACACTATTTTAGGCTCACTAAATAGTAAGCGATAGATACCAGTAATAAGTAATAGTACATACCAGTATGATAATTTCCTGACGTACTGGTTGTTTCTACCAGCGCGGGACCCTGAAACATAACATTCCTACATTCAACCTATTACTATTACTGCAAGCCTAGGCTTATTTTCCAATCATTTGTAATTTTGCAGTTTACACATTGAACATATTGGAACTATTGTAAAAACGACTAAATATTTGTGTAACCAGAATCAAATAGTTGAAGTCGATGCAGAATGCCGTAATATGCTACAACCTCTGACAGTTTGTTTTAGGGACATAGTCAAATAATTTGAGACCATCTCTCACTTGATAGATAATCACAGTAAACGTAAAGCTTGAATAGGAAGTGTTGGCAACGTGCTAAAACAAATTTTTGGCACTCTAGACGAGAATGACGCCCTGAAACATGATGACATTTTGGGGATTTTATTGACCAGGGTCCATATTTACTATGTACTCAAAATAAGACCATAAAATAAGTTAAAATTATTGAACTATCTCTATATTATATACTGAACGGAGCCACTGACAAACTCTCGTATAATATATATAATATTTTAGAATTATTTGTTTAACTACTATTAATAAAATACAAAACGGACGGAATATAAAAATTGTATATAAAATTATATATAACAAAGAATTATACAGTATTTTGTAAATACAAAAGATTATGTAATGGTGTAACTAAGTTTAAAATTATATTTTATGATTTGCAAGTCCAGCGACAACCGCATATCTGTGAACAAATAAAATTAAAGTCGTGTAATTTAAATTTCCCACAGATAGATGAACAGACATCATCTGACATAGAACGTGCTAATTTGAACAGAAATCTAAATCCTTAACTTTTTGGAGACTTTCATTTCAAATAGAAAGTCTATTCTTAAAGCGGGAGGTGTTATATTCCATGTCTGTAGGCTTTAGGGCTGCACTTGTTAATTGAAATGCGACTCTAAGGCTATTGATTAGGGTTGAACAGTCAGTCTGCTTCAAATTTTAAGCCACAAGCGGTTGTCGCTATGACATTAAGTTGCTTTTAATCTTTATTTTTCGTATCTGGATTAAATTTCTTTCTTTTACACCCAAAATTTGGTTTCATTTGCAACAATACTTATGCGCTACGCTGCAACGTACTCAGCTTTATAGGCTGCGTACATAAGCGGTACGCTAAAGCATACTTATCTTTACTGGCTGCGTATCTAAGAGCTGTGCTGCTTACTTGACAGTCGACCTTACCAGCGGCGTACATAAGCATTACGCGGCTGCAAACCTTACTGACTGTGTACCTAAGCATTACGCTGCAGTGTACTCCACTTTACTAACAGCGTAACTAAGCGGTACATTTTAGCGTACTGGATCAGGCTGGCTTCTTACCTAAGCGCTATGCTGCAGTGTACTCGACCTTATAACTTGTTCAGACTAGGCGATTTTTGTTGTTCAATCTCCTAGGTATATGTCTACGATACGAGTTGCAACTAAGTTAGTCGATACTTTTCTGTAGATAAAATCGCGCTTGATTAGCCAATCAAATAGCTAAATTCTAAAACTTATTATCGCTCTATGATGTAAGCCTAAATGTTCTTCCAAGACAAATAATTGAGTAATGAAACGAGTACTTTTAACCGGTACCTATTTAATATCGATTTAAAAGTATCAATACTAAAAGTACTTGGTATCGAAACTAAAGTACATCTCTCGGAAGTTGAACAACAAACACCGCCCGGTGTAAACTCGGCATTACTTCGGCTACGTACCTAAGTGCTACGCTGCAGTGTACTTTAGTCTAAGTGGCTTTGTATCCAAGTGCTACGGTGTATCGTCAACGGCCATTAGGAAAATATCCCCAGCTTGTTACTACGCTGCGCCATATATGAGAATGTATAAAAAATTAAAAAATATATATCTGTGAGTAACCGCTATACAGCAACATAACTGAGCCCCTGGGGTGGAAGTCTCTGCATTGATATCGATGCGTCTTGTCATCGCAAACGTCTAGTAGAGGGAGATGCAGCTAGACAGTTGTATACTTGTCTTTTTTCATAACGACAATTATCGGTTGAAATTAATCACTATTGACGTAGTGACTACAGGCCCTGAGCCGGTAGTCTCTACATGAATTTCGACCGATGATCGTCGTTATGAACAGGGATGAAAATGTAAACTGTCTAGCTGTATCCCTTCTATAAGACGTTAGCGATGACAGGACGCATCGATATCAATGTAGAGACTTCCACCCCTGGCCTCAACTTTTTAAGCTAGCGAAGCATCTCGCTAGCTAATTTTGATAGCGTTTAAAGCTCGGAACCCGTAAGCCAATCACAACAGCGCTTTCAATCGGCATTGCTCTGGCTTGGCTTATTGCTGGCCAGCTTACAAAATTAAGGCACTGCTTTTTTACCTAGAGCGTCTCTGCAACAGAGCGGCTGCGATCACAACCTTGGCGTTAGCATTGCATTGTTCGGATCTAGATTCTATTTTGAATTTAGAAAAACTGCTTTTGATTTGATTGATTGTGTCTGATGTTTTTCACAAAGACTGACTACAAACGACATTGCATAGAAATAGGTGGGGAATAAATGGGGTAGATCTTTGCCTAGCAGTGGATTAAATAGATTGATTAAAAATAACAATAATAACAGCAACATACATTGAATTGTAAATACATTTAATTAATCAGCATTTATATCGCGTGGAGAGAAAACTAAACTGAGTATTATTTAATTGGGAATTTTAACCTTAATTTTAAAAAAGGTTCATTATCAACTTCGTCGCTTATGAACCAATTTTGATTATTATTTTTTTGTTGGAAAGACGATATCTCCAGAATGATATCATAGTAATTTTATTGCGATCTGATAAGTATCTTCAGATATATGGAAATAAAAACCTCAAACTTGGTTCTGAAAATTTTCTTTTAGTTCGTTCTTTTAGTTTTTTAAATGATCTTATTAATTGCTTGTATCCGTAGACGGAATATATTAAAATAGACCTGGCATTAATAATAATATGAGAAGGATAAAAGTATAAAATCTATGATAATGTCTATGTATGAGAGAGCGTGACGGACAATATTTTTTTATACTTATCTGCGTATTCGATTTTATTGTTTGGCTCCAGCTCTGGTCCCAGATCTAGTGGCGCCCATTGGCTTACATCCGCTGTCATGTATGACCCGGCCAAATTACGTAGCTGGAATATGTATCACGAGTTCATCATTTAAATCGGGTTATATCTCTAATGTCTTGTCTATTTAATTTTCGTCTACGCTTGTATCATAATAACGAGTGACAGATCAAATGTTATTTACACACACCGAGGCAATTGCTCAAACATAGTTTTCTACACAATTTCATAGACCAGTCTTAAGCTTTGTTAATATTAAAAATATATAAAGAATTGATGTTTATTGAGCAACATAATTTACATTTTAACGTTGAAAATCACTTGTTGATTAAGTTTTATACTTGCATTTAAAGAGCTTTTATTCTATATCTGCACATACATACATACATACAATCACGCCTTTTTCCCATTGGGGTAGGCAGAGACTACTTCTTTCCAAATGCTACGATCCTGACATACCTCCTTCGCTTCTTCCACTTTCATGAGCGCCTTCATACATGCTCGCCGGTAATGGGTACTTTTGACTTGGCCTTTTTTTAAAACGTCTCCGATCTGGTCGTGATACGTTCGCCTAGGTCGGCCTCTACCAACTGGCCCTTTCACACTCGTCTCATAAATCTGCACAGTGATATAAAAATGATTTATAGACATTTTTTACGATATTTTTTTTTGCATGACATACCTACCGCTTTGCATTTGTATGTCATAGCATTAATAGCTACTATTACTACTATAATGAGTAGCAGTAACTAGTTATTTATCTGTTGCACTGTGGTTGGACTACTCGACCATTGAGGTTTACAAGGAGTTTCCACTCGACGCGCGTTTCTGATACGTGCGATTTTGATGCGACTCCCATAGATACAAAGACGATTGCAATGCGTTTACCATGCGTTTATTTTACGTTTTTTTACATTAATGCCTAAAGTAACAAGCCTTTACACCTCGTTTAAAATCACCGTCACTTTTTCAGTAAGCCATGTAGTTATTTTTTCAATAAATTTTAAATACTGAAATGTAGATTTTAATATTTTTTACTGCCAATATGCACAACTTGTCCTACTAATTTCCTTGAATAGGACAAGTTGTCTTTATATTATATATTATATATTATATATATATATATTTTTAGTATACTGTAAAAGTACATCAACCTCCTACTGAACTGTTGTCGTATTTAATCCAAGAAAATACGTGTAATTTAGAAGTCGTGACAGCTCTAACATAGTGTATAAAAAAAAATTAAACAACTAGCTTATACTATGTTTAAATTTCTTTAAAATTTCATTTAAAATTTAAAATTAAAGTTATTTTTAAGTAGACTGATTCCCGCTGCGCCCCGCGGATTTGCCCGCGTTTAATCCTGGTTATAAACCCATCTCTTGAATCACTCTATGTATTGACGAAAACTGCATTAAAATCAGTTCCATAAAATAAAATAATTTATTTTACTTGGTAACATTGTGCTATATATTTTTTCTGATATACCCTATTAGATTTCATGTCTGAATTCAAAATTGGCGACATTTGTAATGTTGTATTGTATATAAATTATAAAAATATTGTCGCCAAAATTATTATTAATTGCAAGCGATTACACTTCTACGCGTATATTCTGAATATTGGTATACAAAGGGGACGAAAACTCTTGCGCCTACAAAATAATGAGTTATAGCTTAAAAAAACCGCCTTATTTTTACATTTTGGTCCCAAAGTTATTCGAAAGGAAAAATTAAAATTAAAATTTATTTTAAAATATTAATTTAAAAATTTAATTGGCAGAGCACCTGGACATGTAATCCGGGGGGTGCGGGTTCGAGTCCCGTCGGTACGATGAAATTTTGGATTGTGTTTAACAATTTACAAAAATATAAAGTGTGAGACACTTCAAAGAAACATAATATTTGATTTACGCAGTGCAACATCTCTCGTCGGATTTGAAAACTGTAATGATTTCTTCCGAATGATTAACTTACGTAATAAGTAGTCATAAATGGCGCCACCAATGCATAATTGGGTTAACAAATGCAATCCACTAATTTCGTCGCATCGATGGATCGAACCGTGGCTTAATTGGCAGAGCACCTGGACGTGTAATCCGGGGGTCTATCTACGAATAAATAATAAGTCAGGAAGTCTAATTAAGAACAAATTCAACACAAAAAGTGGCCCTTCCTTCAAACCAAAACGACGTAGATTCAATAATAATCACTTTCGAAGTTACAAACGATTGGCTTGGAGATTGATTTAAATTCGGAACGAAGGCAGGGATTGGTTCGCGCATGTGCTGCAATGTCTGTTATGACAGTTGAGTCAAACAAGAAAAATGCCCGACTAATGACGCGCTGGACACGACTTTTAACCCCGCCCGCTTGGACACGAATTTGTTGGGTCATTTTTTTAACGCAGTTACATTTCCTGACTTATTATTTATTTGTAGGTATCCATCTATGTAATTCGCTTAAACATGAAATGTTATGGCAGCAATGTTTTGTTCATTTATTGAGAACGAGACGCGTGATAAAGGACGCCTGCTTGTTCTGTCGTCTTTTTTGTGATGAGCACAAAAATGTCTATGCAGTTAGGCCCGCCACACACATACGGCATTTTGAACGCTGTAAATCCATCCATATCTATGGACCTACAACATACATACGGTAGTTTTCTGTTCGAACTATTCTTTTCGAAACAGAATTCCGAATGTATGTGGCAGGTCTTAGAAAAATGAAAAGTCGCATGTCGTTCTATTTATCGACCATTGGTCACAAATCTATTGCTATTTAGTTAAACATTATAAATGCTCACACCTACTGATATTTAGCTCTTTTAATTCTACAAAATCAAATATAGCGTATGCTCAATGTATTCGTAGGGCAAGCCAGAAAAACGTGAAAAGTAACGCGCGTACGGGGCGTGGTCGGGGCGTAGACGTGGAGTCTTATTCATACAGAATCTATAGCGGCGCGTTATCTTCTGAGTCGTCATTATGGATAAGGATATCAGTAAGCGACTACGTGTCGATAGAGAGCGGGGTGGAGACGCATCGTTCTCTTGCGTTTTACGTTTATTCTATCTGACTTGCACCATGTAGAGTAATATTAATATTTAGTAAGAACCTTTACGGATCGAACCACCTTAAGTGCCTTTTCACACGTACCGGTTGCCGGGTAGCCCGGCGCCGGATACCCGGTGTCAAATAAGCTAAATGCCGGATAAATTACGCCGGTACATGTGAAAGCTATGTACCATGCCCTTACACTTCACCACCGGGTAACCGGCGCCGGCTACCCGGAAACCGGTACGTGTGAAAAGAGCCTTAATCTACTGCTCGACTTAAACAACTACTTGTTATCATATTCATAATAAACAAAGAATACGTCAAAAGCCAAATGAAATTCTGTCCTGGAAATAAAAATTCGATCTATTTACCTGTAGTTAATAGTAGTTAGATTGTGTCGATAAAAGTATTGATGATTTATGTTCTTAATGTTAAACGCCTTCTTTAATTGTATAATAAATGGTCTTAAATGTAGTATACAATGTATTTTATTTTACTTTTTTTTTATGGTATAAGGTATCAGGACAAGCATGACGTTCACCTGATGGTAAGCGATGAAGTACTACCTATACAGCGGCATACTGCCTGCCTGAATTTAGAATGTCACTGCACTGCACTGCGCCTGTTACCTTGAGTTTGTTACCTTGACATAAAGATTGAGTCTCACATGTCCTGTAATTTCACTGGACAACTTGCCATTTCAACCGAAAAACATTCCTATTTCACGGCAGAAAATTAATTGGCAAAGTGGTGGTATCGCCCCAGGCGGACTGGAAGAAGTCCTACCACTATTTATTGAAAAATTCTTCGTCTTGTTTATAAACAAACTTGTAGAGACGATGAGATGAGAACCCTGACCTAATCTATGGATGTAAGTAAAAGTTCCAAAGCTTACTATTTTAATTTTTGCAGATAATATTAACGATTGATTTTCCGACTCCTCCAATAAGGAGGCACTTTCTAATAGCGAACGCGGGGGGGGGGGGGGCACTTTTCTATACAAATGTATTCCCCCATTTCCTACTGGTCATATTTCTATTTACATACCATATACCATTCATAGCAGACCTTGATTTTTGCAGAAACAAATTTTACTCTATAATAATTTTCCAGGGAGGCAACGGGGGAATACATTTGCATGGAAAAGTGCACCCCACGATTGCTCTTAATTCGTCTGTATGTTTTTTTTTGTATGATTGTTCGCTGATTACTCCGCGATTTGTATGATTATTTTTTTCATTCATAGGTAGTTTATTTCTAAGGTGGTTTCTTTATTTTTATCAAGATTTGATAAGTATCTCCAGAGATATGACGATAAACGTCTGAAACTTTCGACTGAAACTGGCTTGCGTGGCATGAAAGTTGTTTTTTTTTTTTAACTATTTAAAAATATATACTTAAGATGGTTTAAAAAACTACAAGAACCGACTTCAAACGTCGTTAAAGTAGCCAGTTGTAAGTAGTAGTTGTCATCAAGGTATATAAATGAAACGCATATAAATGTTGATATATTAAAAAGCGCTCAACCTATTTCGTTAAAATTTAAATGAAAACACCTGGGCCGGTAGTCTGTACATGCATAGCGATGAATTTCGACCGATAATCGTCGATACAAAAAGAGATGCAGATAAAAATTGTCTAGCTGCATCTCATTCTAGCAGACGTTTGCGATGACAAGACGCATCGCTATCAATGTAGAGACTTCCACCCCTGTGAACGGTACCCTTTGAAACAAAAAAAAAATTTCAAATCGGTTCAGGCATCTTCAAGTAATCAATGAACATACATAAGAAAAGGTTCTGACGAATTGAGAACCTCCTCCTTTTTTGTGAAGTCAAAGGTTGTGTAAAAGGGAAGGAGAAGGTGTATAGAATTTTTTTTTCCGATCACATCATCGCTATGGTTGGATCGGACGGATAACGCGTCAGGCCTAGAATTATCGGAATGTCATGGGCTGTGTTGCGAAAACAGTCGTTCACTATAACACATAACGCCATCTATGAACGTTTTGTTGAACGTTTACCTACCCTAACACCTTTGTGTTGACTTTCATTTAGGTATCGTTAGTCTTTCGTTAGATGGCGTTATAGTAAATAAGCACGTGGCTTACTACTCGGTTTTGTTAATTGTTTAGTATTGTACTGTGGCACAGAATAGATACTAGTCCTACGACTGTGGTACGGAACCCTACGTGTGCGTGACTGCGAGTCTCACACGCACATGGCCAGTCTATTTAACTTTATTTACTACAAAATAGGATACACATTTCATTGCGATAGTTCAGCGGCGATAAGCTGCGCCGTGCGTGTTCGCACTGCACCGCGCGGCGCAGCGAGAAGATGTGTGATAAAAGATAGAACTTTATTTACTACACAATAGGACGGATACATTTTTATTGGGATACATCAGCGGTGCCGCGCATCTCGCTGCACCGCACGAAACTACCAACATCGTCACGTAGCGTCGCGTCTCGGTGTGAACTGACCCTAAATAAAAAATATCATAACGATCTAAACGTAAAATGTTGCATCTATCGCCATCTGTTGGGACAGCCGTGAAGTATAAAGGTCATGGAAACGTCGTTGATGTTCTCAACTTTATTTCTGATGGAAAATGTCTGGAAAGTGTACCATAGCGGTACATTCAGTTCCACCATTTTCCGCTAGAGGTAGTTAAATATAATCTTAGTTCATATGGGAAACAGGCCCTTGTCCCACAGGTATATAGTAGGATCAATTATGTATCAATGTTCCGACTGACTTGCCATGAGGTCACCATAACCTAACGGTGTTCCGGCAGCAAGCAACTCTTAAGAGTCAGATAATTCTATTCCTAGGTCTTCACCATCTTTGACCACATCATCACTTATGCTTTGGTTTCTTAGGAAAGCGGTGCCGTCATGTAGCTGCCGTAACACAGGGTCCCGTTTTACCCTTTGGGTACGGAACCCTAAAAAGACATATTATATTACCAGACCGTCGATATATGTTAAGCGATTACTCCGTCAGTTAAGAACCGATTCTAATGATTATTTGTTTAATCGGTAGGGTATATTTCCGAGGTGCAGCATATTTTCGATGAAATTACAATGGAACCCTTTGTAATTTCATCGAGATCTGATAAGTATCTCCAGAGAAATGACGATAAACGTCTCAAACATGCTACTGAAACTGAATCGCGGGGCATGGAAGTCAGTTGTTTTAGTTTTTTAACTATCTTAATTATAAATTATCAATTCAAGTTCATAACTTTACTTGAACAATATAGGTGTAAAAACCGATCGGGTAAAATAAAACAGTAATGTGTAGTATACAGCAAACGTGTTTATTTTTTACCAAGGTTATGTAAAATAGTTCCGAAAATTAGTTGCGTGGCGCCTTGCCTTTTACATATTATCTTATTTAAACTGAATAGTCATCGAATCGATTTAATTTTGATATTAATTATGTGGGTAGTTTAAAATTTCCGTCTTATTTTTAATTATTTGTGTCAATATCGCTATTACATTATATAATTTGTTTTATTTGATTTAAAAAAAAATGTATACATTAACACATTACAAAAATACACATTAACAAAATAATAATACCTATATAATATATAAAACAATAATACCTATGGCGTTTAACATTAAATAACACAAATGGAAAACTACCCACTATGAATAAAAAAAATCTATTTAATTATTAAGACAGTCACTAATTGTAATTTGTCTACAAATACGTCAGTTTCTTAAGAAAAACTTATTTGTTTTGACTTTGCAATGCGCCTAACAACTAACAATTTGAGTTTAGAACGCACTTTTCGTAAATTCGAGAAGAAAACTTGAAATCATCGTCTATGTAAACGTATAGGTAAAATGTAAACAGAGTAGAAAATTATTACACCTAAATTCAAACTCCAATTTTAATCATAACATCACTAATATCTACGTAATTTTAACCCTTCCGATGTTAAGAGATCTGGGCCGGTAGTAGTCAAGACGCATCGCTATGATATCGATGCGTCCTGTCATCGCAAACGTTTGCTAGAATGAGATGCAGTTAGACAGTTGTTATCTGCATCTCTTTTCGTATCGACGATAATCGCTATTCATGTAGAGATTACAGGCCCAGAGTCTGTCAGAGAAAACATAGTTGCTTCCAGCCGTCTGTCGCTCTGTAGTTCTGTAAAAGATGTGACTATAGTAGGGTCAATTTAATAGATCTCATTTGACATCTGTCACTCTTAGCTTCATAGTAAGGTGACTTGCTTAAAAACATCGATTCAATTGATGAATCGATACGCATCAACACAAACAAGTTTGATGTTATTCGAAATAACCAATTTCCCGGCAGCTCTAAATGAGAAATACAATTAGTATTTACTATTCAGTGTTATTCACTTGTTTGTTTTGCGTTAATATGAAATTGAAAAGACACGTGTTAATACAAATTATACAAATCGGAAATTGTTCATATTTAAACAATTTTATATGTATTTATGGATTAGAATATAGCTCCATAGAAAATAGCCCAATAAAATAAAAAAACATACTCAAATGTACCTATGGATTTAAAGTTTAGTAGTTTATCGTTTGTTTTTTAAACCAACTTATTATTGATTTTAGTTCCTGTTCAATTATTTTTGTATTTTTTTAGTCAAAGAATAATATTATATGTTAATTACAATCACAGTGTAGTTATTTTTATAGTTAAACATCCTTTACAAGTAATCATTGCATTCGATTCAACCTATCGACTGATCAATCTTTTGGTTTTTGGGTAGCATCCCTAGTGTTTATAA
This sequence comes from Cabera pusaria, assembly GCA_954871355.1. NCBI lineage: Eukaryota > Metazoa > Arthropoda > Insecta > Lepidoptera > Geometridae > Cabera > Cabera pusaria. The sequence goes on along the minus strand of OX940885.1, from coordinate 33,668,122 downwards.
AGTAAAAGTGTCCACTGACGTAACCTTGTACTGACGTTTAGTTTTTTTTAACAAAAATTGTTTATTATGTCTAAAATGAATTATTAGTCAAAGTAAATCGTAAAAACACTTTCTTTTGTAATTATTAGAATAAATATGTATTTGTAACTGAAAAATGTTAAGTAATTATGCAGTTCCGACTTTGAAATAATTAATAATTTTATGTGCACTTCATTACAAGGTTACGTTGTTGAATTTTGATGAAGTGTCAAATGTGATCTATTAAATTGACTCTACTATAAACATATTAAATCAGTAATTTGTAGGGGCGGGCCAAGTTATCGTAGAAGATCTCTACGCTTAGATCACTTAAACCACGTAACGAGTTTTAATGCAGTTTTTACCAACAGATTTGAATTAGAACAGAGTGAATTAAGAGGAAAGTTTATAAATAGGATATATAGATAAGATTCATATTTTGGTATTGTTGATTGATAATTTGTTGAAATATGACGATAATTGTTCAAGATATCGGTAGAAATCAAGCCGGCTGAGAGCTATCATCAAAAATGCTGTCTTATTCTTTTGAAATTTAATAAACTAATGTATCATGGAGTCGTTACTCCACTCTGACACTACATTATTATCTACATTGCACCCGTGCGAAGCCTGGGAGGTTGCTAGTATAGTTCATTATTTCAATTTTTTTGTTAAAACATGTCTGAAGTACTGAAATGCCCACCTAATGGTTGGCAACCCTACTCAATCAGGGCAATTTTTTTTTTAAGTGTGAAGTTTGACGTATGGATGAAAGCTGAATGGCTTATTACATTTGGCTTCATACTTTTTTTTTTTTTAATTCAATGCATTAAGGTATGCTTTTTTAAATTTAAATTAATTAATATTAATTTGATGTAAGGTTATTAGACGTGTGTAAGTACAGATTTTTAACCTCCCCATAAAGTTAAATACAAAGTTATTATAAAAGAACGAAGGGTAAAATTGAAAAGTGCGTTCCAACCAAAAGATTCCATTATACATACATACACATTGTTTTAAAAAGAATCACAAAATAACAGCCAGATTTCAGACAAACGCTTAGGTTAGGTTAGATAAAGGTTCAAAAATTGTTCAGTCGTAAGAAATAGTTTCGACAATTCGACAATGTTATATACTTATGTATAGTTATAGAGATTCACAGCTCTTTCGCGAGATCTGGGTCTCTCGTGTGGATGGTTTGTTTGTCTTTGAGACGAACAAAGTAGTAAGGTTAACACAGTTTTGATCAATTAATTTGAATAACTCGAAACAAAGGAAAACCATTGTACATCAATAACGATAACATCGGTTTCGTATTTATTTTTATATATTAGTGAAACCCGTTTCGGAAGTCTCTACATTGTCTCTACTCTGATAGCGACGGCTTTAGGACCGATATTCGTAATATTGTAGTTTAGAACGAGGTGCATAACTGTTTGATTGCATCTCTTTCCGATTGCCGAAAGTTTCAATCTTGAGTCCAGGAAGTGGAGTCAACCTTTTTGGTAGAGCCAAAAAGGTAGATTCCAAACTTCTTGCTAGAGACTGTCCGAACTCTAGGCCTCTAGTCTTTACATGAATAGCGATACATTTCGACCGATGATCGTCGCTAAGAAAAGAGATACAAATATAACAACTGTCTAGCTGCATCCCGCTCTGTTAGACGATTGCGATGACAACACGCATCGCTGTCACTGTAGAGACTCTGGATCGATAACCATCGTCGATATGCATTTTAATTGCTTTGTTTTGTTTTGAATATAAAATAGAAACATAATAACTGAGACTGACACAAATACAAATAATGTAAAATTAGGTCATTTTGGCACCCTTTACCCACTTCAGTTCTACATCACAACAAGTTTCCAAAAATTTCCTTAATCTAATTTCTGATCGTAATATTTAAACTTAAATAGATAAGTCAGTGAGTGCCGAGTTTCATACTACTCCAGTGAAGTACTAAAATGCCTTCGTTAACAGCAATAGAACACACTACGTTATAAATTGTCACTTTTTATTCTAAAATGATTACAATTATAAGATTACAATATCTAAACACCAAGCAGTGAAAATAGAAGAACAAATCCTGAGCGTCAGAAATGGCTTTCAATTCCTTTTGTATAATCGTAAAAAATTGATTACTATAAAATTATTGAATGCAACAAAGACTAAGGAATTTAATCGTTTTAATTAGTACCATTTAGTGGGGCATATGAAAACTATGCGTGAATACTAAACTGATACAATTTTATTCAACGCGTGAGATAGATTCTACAGCGCTATAGCATTGCCTGCGTTTCTTTTTCACTTTTCACGGCGTTTTTTTTGTCTACCCCATGTTATGGTACCTAAAATTTATTCGCTACCTACCATTCTAATCCAACTTTTATTATTATCTTTAAATTACAATAGTAAAATAAAATTTTGTTATTTTTCTTATTTACCCAATGTTATTTTATCATTAATATCATCTCTCTCGTCGCTTACATTACATACCTTTAAAGCCATCTTTTATTCTCATATTCCAAATTATTATTCTTTCTATCTAAGTTTTTCTACTGTTTGATAAACAAAACAAACTTAGAAAAAGTTAAATGAATGTAAGATTGTTTCGTCGTAGGTATGATCAGATCAGCCATTTCCCGAGGAGCTAGGTTCATACGATATGTGACCATAAGGATACAGTCAGATGAAGAAGAGAGGAAGGGTGCAGTTCATAGTAAACACCTACTTACGCTTCTACAACATTGATCACACTCAGATTAACTTTAGATTATATTTATTGGTGCAGTCAGCCATTTTGTCACAGATATTAGAATATGTCAAAATCATCAAGCGGTAATTTATTTATTATAGCAGTTGTGTGGAGTCGTTTTCGATTCCAAATCTTCTAGGCAAATTCTTGACTGATTTCTGATCTTGATGTGTGTGTAAATGTTCATACCTAAATCAACAGCCTTTTATGGATTATTATCTATCAGTGTTTTGTTAAAAGTCTCGTATACGAGCAAACACTACTGTGAAAAAAACTACTGTGTGGGAATTTCGTATTCGTACTGAGAGCTCGCATTTCAATCGTGTATGCTAGAGAGTTTCTTTTCTCGATTTCTTCGCCTACATTGTTTGACATTCAATTGTTTCATCCAAAGACTCGCTATAGAGCAGAGTCACATTAGAAGCAAAGGGAAACTAGGTTAGTTTCGTTTTGTATCAACGTTATTCATATCGTTCGAACAACTGCTCTGTAATTCGCGGTGTTAACCGAAGTATGACAAAAACGCGTTAGCGTAACTGAAATGACACAAATTTACTTTCGTTTAGATTCGCTTTCACTCCAATGTGGCTTGTGTTTTTTGCCGTCACCAAGCTATTTTACAGGATTTAAAGATTTAAGTGTTGATTATGTTAGTTGATAGTTAGAACTGTGACAAAACAGCTGTTTAATAAGATCATACGGTAAACATACTTCCGACTACTGAGAGTGATCGTCAAGAGCCGAACTTACAATTAATTAGGTATGTTATATTGCTACAGTGTTTTTAAATTGCATTGCTAAGTTATGTGTCATAATGACATACAGACATAACATACAGGACAAAAATAACACTAACCCTATGGTAAGCGGTGAGGTTTGCATATTTATAGATGTTATATCACGTAAAACATTGAATTTTCCTGAATTTGCCTGGTACTTAATTAATAAAATTTTGTCAATTTGTCACCATTATACTGAAACTTCGGCTCTAGACGTGTTCGACATCGAACGACAATTATCATAAATGTTAAAAAATACATCAATTATTATTGGAATCAAAACATTTGTGTACGACCGACATTTTGCAGTTTGCCGTGTTGCCGAGTCTATCTGCCATTATCCAATTTAATCCAACAAGAATAGAATTATAAAATACATAGAAAAGTGATAAAGAAACTTGCATTAAACGAAACGGTCACAAACATAACCGTCCCTTTTGCTTTGCCGTAGTCGAGTAAAAAGGAAGCTCATGTCATAACCAAAAATTACACATATGAACATCTCAGAAATATTGAAAAGGTTTGACAGGGCCACCAATAGATGGTGCCACTAACACCACGGCACTAAAATTTTAGATCGCAAAATGGCAGATAGTGGGTGAAGACGTTAAAACGGCAATATTTAAACGTATTCCTGGTAGAAAGCGTTGCTAGTGCAGTTCCCGTTGTCATTAGGAGAGTCGGGATGCTCTTGAGGCTCAGCGCCGTTAGTGCGCATCTCATCACGAACCTGAAATATTTGAAATCAAGACCTTTACATTCTGAGATGGTATCTTAGATATGGAATAAGAGAAGAGAATGGATGAGCGAATGGTATCTATTCGAAGCGTAGGACGCCTTTCAGCTAGGTGGGGCGATGTTATACCACAGATTAATTAATAGTACAATTACAGAAAATGCTCTCCCTGAGAGCAAAAATGCGAGATTGAACCTAGTTACAACCCTGGTAACGTTCAAAATGCGCTTAACGCCTCGGGTGCGACCTTGAATTTGCGACACAGCATAAACTAATAGTAACTTTGAACCGCGTGTTGCGCACCGTAAAATGCACCGTAAGTCCGCACAGCGAGAGTCTGAATAACTCGGTCAACTCGCGTGCTCTCCTATAGGGTTGAGTGTGGTTATACGCAAGGCTGGCAGCGATTCGTAACAGAACTGAAGATCGAGCTCAGTGGCGTGCCTTAGGGTAGGCCTATACCCAACACTGGATGAATACTGGCTGTTAATGATCTAGATATTAGAGCTGAATACTGTTAATAATTGGCCATTAAACATTAGGCCACTGCAGTGCAAATGGCCTCCCTTTGCAGGGAGAAGGGAGAATAGGCACTGTTGTTCCTTTCGGCTTACAATTTGCTCAAAATTTTTTTCTCAGTTTTGTAGTCAGCTGATTTACAATCTCATATTCAGGCTACCGCGATTTTGCTTGATGTTTAGTGGACACAGGGTAAAGTAGAGCATTACAGACAAGACAATAAGAAATAGAGGGCAATTTATATTCTAGTGGCTGCCCCATCAACTTAAAACTTTGTCCTCCTACAGCAGAAGAATTCTCTTCTCTCCAAACTTCAGACTTCCTTATAATTAGAATAACCTGATGGATAATGATGGTCCTACTCTAAAGTACAAGAAAGTAAGCTAATCATTAGGTTTTTTTATATCTAATGTAGGCGAGGTAAAGCCGAATTTGACCATCACCTTGCCTCTGTGATGTGGTCAAAGATGGTGAACACGGTAGACCTAGAATGGTCTAACTGTCAAGTGATATTGCTGGAACACATTAAGGTTATAGTGGCAGTGAGATTGGAAGTTTTCTCCTTGATGATATCAATGTGGCAATCAAGGCGGCAATAGCCCAATGGATAAGGTGTCGGACTGGCAATCGAGAAGTCGTGAGTTCGAATCCCACCCCACCCATTGCACTATTGACGTGAACCCACTCCAGACACAAGCATATTTAGCTTAGTTGGAGGGGTTAACAAGAATACTAGTAACGTGCAACACACATTGCGAGTAATATTTAAAAAAAAATGTTATATTTTTACTTTTTTACTAGAAACAAAAAATGACACCCACCTTTTCCACCTGACGCATCACACGCAGCATGTTCAGTCCAGACAAGTTCTTCAACTCCTGGACGCTCCACTGTCCACTTCGTAGCAGTTCCGCGAAGAGCTCAGGGTATTTCGACACATCTTCAAGTCCACGGGGAACCCTGGAATTAAAAATTAACACATAAAGCTTGAGCTTAAAATCCATCATCGTTTTGATGGTTTTATTCTTAGACTACTTTTCCATTTCATTACAATAATGGCGTGATTCGTCCTCTTGTTTTGTTCAAAACTATGCTTCTAGGTATATTTCATGTAGAGAAATATAATATTAATGTTTCAGGTAACTTGTGCAAGCCACATTTACTCTAAAGCTGCATCTACAAGAGCGAGAGTTATATCGCCGCGATCTCAACTTCTATAATATAATAAAACTGACCAAGTGCGAGTCAGACTTTTGTCCCGCACACGGAGGGTTCCGAACCGAACACCAACTAAGTAAACGTTAACACAAAGGTAGAATAGTATTATATAGTAGTAATAGTAGTAATAGACGTTAAGACGTTGTCATAAAGATATCTACAAGCGAAACATGTATAATATGTGCATCACAGTTTATAATAAACTGCCAGACGAGATAAAGACACTTAGTGGTAAGGGTTTTAAGACTAAGATAACTGAATGGCTGCTGGACAAATGTTTTTATAGCATAAAAGAATATGTAGATAATAAATCAAAATAAAAATTATTATGTAAATACCTATATACCATATAAATATTTGTACGTCTGCTTGCAGGCCGAACACATTGACAAACTGTTTCATAAGATCCGGAACTAATTATTAATGTAATATGTGTTTGACGAATAAATGATTGATTATGATTATGATTATGATTATAATAAATATTTATAAATATCTGGTTGACCGACCTTTGCTCGGTATTTTTTGCCACTTAAACAGACAAATATGACTCTTCCCGATATCTATTGACGAATAATAATACTATTTTTTAATTGAGATCCACTAACTGCTTTACCAACACAGTAACACTAAAGCTACTTCTACTCGCCAATAGATGTCGGGAAGAGTAATATTTTAAGTTGATTATCAATAAAGTTGATTATTGAAAACACGAATAAAACAACATTTTCTGAGAATGATTCCTAGCTAGATCGATTTATCGCCCCCGAAATCCCCTGTATACTAAATTTTATTTAATCGTTGGAGCCGCTTCCGAGATTCAGATTAAGGTAAAGACATCTTTGATGCTAGCTAGATGGCGCGGCGCTATCGTAATTAACTTTTTTTAAACTTTTCTTTAATTTTAAACTTTTTCTTTAAGTTCTGTTCTTAGTATTTGTTGTTATAGCGGCAGCAAAAATACATCATCTGTGAAATTTTCAACCGTCTTCACGGTTCATGAGATACAGCCTGGCGACAGACGGACAGACAGACAGACATACAGACAGACAGATAGACAGACAGACAGACGGACAGCGGAGTCTCAGTAATAGGGTTCCGTTGGTACCCTTTGGGTTCGGAACCCTAAAAACTATGAACGTGCCTCCACACGGTGATAGTTTCGCAACGTTATGACGAGAGAAATGTCTCTCGTCATAACGTTGCGAAGGCTTGACAAGCGACTCGAGTTTTGTACGAGTATCCTACAAACTGTTCGTCAGTAGTCACCATATAAACTCGCCAGGAGAAAAGCTTTATATTGAAACACAGGAGTGCGTTGTACTACGTTGCGTCGACTGAGCGTTGACGGTCCGTCGTATTTCATACAACTATCCACGGCATACCATGCACACGGAGCGCTGTAACTTTGTCGGACTATCCTAGTAATATTATAAAGGCGAAATTTTGTGTGTATGTTACTTCTTCACGCTAAAACTACTCTACCGATAAATAATACCGATAATAATAATACCGATAATAAGTAATAATCTCAAATTTGGTAATGATAGCCTAGATCTTGGAATAACACATAGGGTACTTTTTATCCCCATATTTTAACGGGAACTATGTCTACGCGGGTAATACCGCCGGGCACAGCTAGTGTAGATAAATTACAGTGTTACGACCACATAATATATCTGTGGTTGAGACGATGCAGCGCAATGTCAACGCTCTTGGCTTGCATTTTTTTCTCTTAAATCTTCAGCAATTTGCCGCGTCCGCAGCAAAAACAACGGTCCAACGAGTCATTGCAGTCTCGTGGCAATGCCGCGAAAATACGCCGGCGGAATACCTTCGTCTTGTGGAATCACTTGACGATATAAAGGCGGCACACTCTCGCTCGTGAAAGTAGTGCCTAAGTGGTGTGACCTAGTGTAGAGTCAACTTAACAATCTTATTACACTTGGGAAATATGAGTTGCATTACATGACTCGTATTCACTATTTTTAGGGTTCCGTACCCAAAGGGTAAAACGGGACCCTATTACTAAAACTCCGCCGTCCGTCTGTCTGTCTTTCTGTCTGTCTGTCTGTCTGTCTGTCTGTCTGTCTGTCTATCCGTCTGTCACCAGGCTATAGCTCATGAACCGTGACAGTTAGACAGTTGAAATTTTCACAGATGGTGTATTTCTGTTGCCGCTAGAACAACAAATACTAAAAACAAAATAAAGTTAAAAATTAAAGGGGGTTCCCATACAAAAAACGTGTTTTTAAACGCCATCTATCTAATTAGTTTCGGCAAAATGACATAGATGGCGCTAGTAAACGAGCCCCGTCTTTATAGATCGCGACCAAACCAAATATTCTTGATAATATCAATTAATCAAATATATGAGGTTGAAAGTCATGTTTCGTATTGTACAGAACCCTCCCTAAGTGTGCGATAAGAGATGCGATGCTAACTCGCTCTTGGCCGGTTTTATTGTATTTTCTATGAAAGTATAATGAAACTATGAAATGGGGATGAATGTAACTATGAATAATTGGTCATATTGCAATACTTGTAGCACGGGGTATGGAAATTTGTAATTCAAATAGTGAAATATTTCTTACATGGCAACACTGAATACTTTTTATTCATTTTTAACCCCCAACAAAAAAGAGGGGTGTAATACCATTTGCGGGTGTGTATGTGTGTTCCTATGTGTCTGTCTGTGGCTTCGTAGCGTCCGAACGAATGGATCAATTTTGATAAAGTTTTTTTTTGGTGTTTGTTACAGGTGTCTTAATCGAGTGGTCTTAATCCGTTCTATGATTGAATAATAGGTCTGATCAATTTGAAATTAAGAATGATGATGATATTATAAGAACATGATAGCATTATCTTGATGCAAGGACGTCTCCTGGAATCTGGATCCTGGAATATTAAACTCCTCACCAACTTACAGTAGTTATGTCGTGTTTGGAATCATTGGAATGGTCTCCAGGAGCATGAGCATTATACATAGACAACAATTGAATTTAATGTGTATTATTATTTTACAGTTTTTTGGATAAAAATTGTCTGAAGTACTGAAACATGCACTGGGTTGCGGGTGCACGTAATAGTACGGTTGGCAACCCTACATTAATCAGGGGAATTAAACATGTGTTTTAAGTGTGACGTTCGACGTCTAGATGAAAGCTGAATGGCTCTTTTTGTAAATTCAAAGCAATAAGTTATGTTTCTGTTATATCTATAATATTTTTTATTGAATATGATCTGTTTAATGTAATTTGACGTGTGTAAGTGCAAATTTTTAATTTGCCCATATACTGAATAAATGCTTTGACTTTTGACTTTTATTTTACGCAGAAGTTTTTTTGTGCACGTCAAGTAGGTACCTGCCTACCATGGAAACGTAGCATAAGTCAAAGGAAATGTAAACAGAATAAACACATTACATTTATAAGTATATCATGGCAATAACATGCTCCTCGAATTCAGAATTAAGGTCAGTAAATGTCAAAGGTGTTTTCATAAATTTAGCTTACGCTACGATTCACTAAATATACAACATTAAACTCAAATGGGGTTCCAGCCCAGCTTAAGCAACGCTGTTTTGTTTGAGGCACTGTGCTGAATAAATATCTGCGGCAAATATGACTTGTCAACAAACCTACTGTGATGGAGTAGAAGCAAACATCCATACTATATTATTATTTTGTTATTGCGGATAAACAAGCACGATCTAACTGGGTGGACTGTAAAGGTTTTTATGTGTATTTCTTTGAATTGGCGAGAAAATATTCGGTGCAACAATGACGTAATTACAATTTTTAACACAGTGTAATTACGTCATTGTTGCACCGAATGAGCGATATGAGTAACTGAAGCTCGAGTATCTTTATAATACGGACCTTAGTGTGAGGACTGGGGCCTTATTCATTATGACCATTTTAAAGTGTTACCGTGCCGTGTTACGTTATCTCCGCGTTATGGTATTCTCTATGCCAATTAAAACGCGGTAGGGTAAGGTTATGAGCGCGTTTTGAGCTGTCAAAATATCGTGATATATGAGGACGTGTAACGCGCGCGTTTTGTATAATTTACCTATCGTGTGGCATACAGAATACAATTTTTCAATAACGTAACGTGGCGCGTTAAGGAACGCGTTATCTCATTGGTCATACTGAATAAGGCCCCTGAGAGCCCTACAGAACAACGAACTGTGAACTAAATAGAATATTATTTATTGACCATTGTTATAACATCTACATTAAATTAGGCACGTCGTTTACACATTGACAATTTGCCTAAATATCATCTTATAGTAACTTAATATTTTAAAGATAACAAAATAAATAACATAACACATCAACATTAGTGATTTGTGCATGTAAGTTTAATGTCTGATGTTGAAGGAATTTTCATTAAGCTTCGTTGCCATATTACTGTAAAAAGCAGTGTTTGTAAATAATAATTTAATTTTGATTTTGATGTCAGTTATTAGTATTAATGTATAATGACTAGTTGGTAAATAAGGCTTTTTATATACCTAGTTTGCAAACTTTTAAACTTAAGTTTTACCATGTGCTTTATTTAGTTTTTAAGCTGCGGAGCAGCGTTGAGATTCAGTTAAAAAAGTTGGTGGTGGTTGGTGAACATCACATTAGCCATTTACCACCTGGTATTTCAATTAATTTAAAAATTTAATCTCAAAAAAGACGACTTCTAATCACTACTAATCACATCTAATCTAACAAAGTCTTTGAGATTTTACATTTATTTTTTATTAATAATTTATATATAATTAAGTTACCTGTTTACGCCATCAAAGTCACCGCCGATACCCACGTAGTCTGAGCCAATCATTCGCTTGATGTAATGGAAATGCTCTGAAATGCAGAAAAAAAGGTTGTATAATATTTAAAGTTAGATTTGTGTCATTAGTTTAACATTTTTTTTTCGAACTGTGGCGTAATCGAACCGTGGCTTAATTGGCAGAGCACCTGGACGTGTAATCCGGGGGTGCGGGTTCGAGTCCCGTCGGTACGATGAAATTTTGGATTGTGTTTAACAATTTACATTTTTTTTTTGCCTAAGAAAATAATGTTGTGAATCCCGTCTATACATATAAGACGGAGTTTGCACGAATATACATAAAAAAATAAAACTGGCCAAGTGCGAGTCAGCATCGCGTCTCTTATCGCACACTTAGGGAGGGTTCCGTACAATACGAAACATAACAGAGTTTCAACCTCATATATTTGACTAATTGATATTACCAAGAATATTTGGAACCAAAAAAAAAAAAAACATACATAAAATCACGCCCTTATTCCGTTGGGGTAGGCAGAGACTACTTCTTTCCACATCCTACGATCCAGACATACCTCTTTCGCGTCTTCCACTTTCATGAGCGCCTTCATACATGCTCGTCGGTTGTAGGTACTTTTGACTTGGCGATCCGATCTGGTCTTGATACTTTCGCCTAGATCTGCCTCTAACATTCACATTCGTCTCATCTGCTTCGTCAACCTTCCTTTTCCATCCTCTAGACGTCCAAACCATCTTAGCATCACCTTTTCCATCTTTGTCACATCTTTGATCACACCACAACATTCCCTTATTACACTGTTCTTCACCAAAAACCAATAAAAATATTGGATTGGACATTGGAATTAAGTAGTTTAAGAAATCTTATATTTCAACCAGATTGTAGTCAAACGCTTGCCTGTAAAAAAACTAAATACACTAATGAACCAAATACACTAATGAGCCAAATACGCTAACATAGTATTATAATGAAGCCGTATATGTTCTGTTACTAATAGTGTAGAGTCATAATACCTTAAGACAAAAAAACAAGGTTACTTGTAGACGTTAATTATTATCATTCACAGTACAAGGATTAAGTTCAACTTTAGCAATAGTTTGTAAGGCGAGCCAATCGCCTCTTATCGGAGTCTAAAGTTTGAGTTTTACGATCCCAATTTCACGAAGAGATACTGACACTAGCCAAGTTTGGAAACCCGCGAAGTCTATATAGCCCCTATAACACTTCTCGCGGTATTTAAGTTGAGAATGAAACGTTACGTACATAAAGTATGATTTAGACAACGTCAGTGCTGGTATGCTATTTATAATGCTGGCAAATTGTCGAGGTCATCAACCAACTTCCAAAAAGGAGGAGGTACTCAATTCATCTATATCTTTTTTTTTGTATGTTTGCTACGCGATAACTCTGCCAATTGTAAAACGATTTGAATGATTATTTTTTAGGGTCCCGTACCCAAAGGGTAAAACGGGACCCTATTACTAAGACTCCTCTGTCCATCTGTCTGTCTGTCCGTCTGTCTGTCTGTCCATCTGTCACCAGGCTGTATCTCATGAACCGTAATAGTTAGACCGTTGAAATGATCACTGATGATGTATTTCTGTTGCCGCTATAACAACGAATACTAAAAACAATAAAGTTGAAAATTAAAGGGGGTCCCCGTAGAAGAAATAAGTGTTTTTCGGCATTTCAAAATAACGCCATCTATGAACGGCGAACGCTTAGGTGAACGTCCATAGATGGCGATATATTAAAATGCCGATCCCTAACACTTTTGTGCAAACTTTCACTTCGAAAGTGTAGACGTTAGATGGCGTTATAATAAATAAGCACGCGGCTTATAACTCTGTTTTGATAAAATGTTTATTAATTATTATTTTTTGGTAGCGAAATATGATATTGGTATTTTTCTTATAAAATACTGTAGTGTGGTACGGAACCCTACGAGTGCCAGTCCAACTTGCACTTGGCCAGTTTATTTAAAATTGATAACGGTAAGGTACATCTCCGAGGTGTTATATTGTAATTTTATCAAAGACGTAATATAAAAGGATGGTGCACTGCAGATGTTTCGACAAATTCAATTTAATCCGTATGCATTGACAATAAGCTTGTAATTGCAAAACAAAACGGCCCAATTGAAAGATACCCGGGAGGGAGTGTGTCCTTGTCTAACAACCTGTTAGTCCTATATATGTTCTATACTATATGTATAGTAAGCTGTCCATACAAAAGAAAGGGATAAACTCCGTTCAAGGTCAGTCTCATTGGGGCCGGTGTACGCAGTCAAGTTTAATATTAAGTAGCAGGAATTTGAATTTTATCCAGATCTAATGAGTATTCTTAGATATATAGAGATAAAAACCTTAAACTTGGTACTGAAATGACTAGCGCGCCATTTGAAGTTGGTTTTTTTTCGTAAAACTTTTATAAATCGCCTCGAATTGTTTCGTCCATCTATCGCATGTTGCCGGTGCTGATTGGTGGATATGATGTTTGAAATTTATGTCAAGCTGTGATTGGCGGACGCTTCCGCAGCCATATTTGAACACACGAAGAAGATACACACAAACAGATCTAAATTTGTCTAAACATAATGTGAACCGTACAATATTGCAGTCTTGTAATAGTTTTCGATTTGAATTGCAGTGTCTAGTTAAATTATAAGACATGTGAGTGTTAACACATGTTAATGTGGCATGTCAACTGCTGTCATAGTAGCTAGCTACCATAGCTACACATTAACAAAAGTTTCACTTGCATCGTGGTTTTATAAAAAACCACACTATTTTTTCGTTCTGTAAACGATCTTTAACTTTTTAAGAGTGCAAACTCACTAACTAGTTTCATAATTGGATGCACAACTTAAACTAGTATCCCAAATATTCCGTAGAAACTGTTACGAAGTTCCCAGTGGGCCTGAAAGTTAGACAATCTGCGCCTGACCTCGGCATTATTTACGTTGAGGATTAATATTCTATCTACTTGGGCAACTATTCGGAAATTTCAATCGCAATCCGATCCCAACTTTACCCTCAAATGTATTGTTATAGCCTGTTTACTTCTGAGCGGTCGGTTGGATTTCCAATTGTATAGAAATGCTTTGAGAATAGGTCGCGTTTTTTAATTCCAACGCTTCCAATAGACGGATGTTATAAGTTTAACTTGTATGTAGCTGCACAAGTCTAACTCGCAATGGTTATTTGTAGTTATAATATCGTTTAAAAACTAAAAAAGAACCGACTTCAATGGCGCGCTATTCATTTTCAGTACTAATTTTGAGATGTTTATCTCAATATCTCTGGAGATACTTATCAGACCTCGATAAAATTACCATGGTACTACACTTGAGATATCTCCTTTCGAAAAAAAAAGAATAATCAAAATCGGTTCATAAACGACGAAGTTATCCGCGAACAAACATTAAAAAAAAATATATATACGGTCGAATTGAGAAACCTCCTCCTTTTTTTGAAGTCGGTTAAAAAGCTCAAAGTAGCTGGATACACTTCGGATCTAATAATTATTATGATATATCTTTCCAAAGTATAAAACAAAGACAATTCCCGCGTTTGGACGCTTAGATCTTTTAAACTACGCAACGGACTTTAATGCAGTTCTCAGCAATACATAGTGAATAGAATAGAATATTTTTATTGTCATAAATTCTACATTTTATAGGAAGAAGGTTTCTAACCGACTTCAAAAAAAGGAGGAGGTTTCTCAATTCGACCGTATATTTTGTTTTTTTTTTTTGATGTTTGTTCGCGGATAACTTCGTCGTTTATGAACCGATTTTGATTATTATTTTTTTGTTCGAAAGGAGATATCCCAAGTGTGGACCATGGTAATTTTATCGAGGTCTGATAAGTATCTCCATAGATATTGAGATAAACATCTCAAAATTGGTACTGAAAATGAATAGCGCGGCATTGAAGTCGGTTCTTTTTTAGTTTTTAAACGATATTATTAAGAGGAAGGTTTATAACTAAGATAAAACTCGGTCGAAGCTGCGGGTGCAGCTATTATAATATAAACACATCTCCTAGAGGTCGTCCGCGAAAGCGGTGGAAATACAATTTCGATGCATACGTAGGCTAAGGGTCTCCGCACACGGGCCACGGGCCACAACCACAAAACGCCGCCACCGGCATATTTCCTATAGTTTTCATACATTTTATCATGTAGCGTGTGGCGGCCACCGGCGTCACCGTGTGCGGCGAGTCCATATAAAATGTATGAAAACTATAGGAAATATGCCGGTGGTGGCTTGTGGCCGGTGGCCCGTGTGCGCCGACCCTAATTGGCTTGAGCTTACGTAGGATAGAGAGAATTGAAAAAGAGGGCAGAGATATTTTTTTAGGGTTCCGTACCCAAAGGGTAAAACGGGACCCTATTACTAAGACTACGCTGTCCGTCTGTCTGTCTGTCTGTCTGTCTGTCTGTCTGTCTGTCTGTCTGTCTGTCTGTCTATCTGTCTGTCTGTCTGTCTGTCTGTCTGTCTGTCCGTCTGTCACCAGGCTGTATCTCATGAACCGTGATAGTTGTACAGACGAAATTTTCTCAGATGATGTATTTCTGTTGCCGCTATAACAGCAAATACTAAAAACAGAATAAAATTAAAAATAATAGAGGGTCTCCCCATACAAGAAACGTGTTTTTTTCGGCATTTTACGCCATCTATGTACGTTTAGTTTGGTAAACGTCTCATAGATGGCGTTATATTAAAATGTCGATCCCCAACAACTTTGTTAGACGTTAGATGGCTTTATAAGAAATAAAACATTTATTAATTATTATTTTTTGCTGGCAAAAAATGATAGTGGTATTTTTTGCTCGATCTTATAAAATACTATAGTGTGGTACGGAACCCTACGAGTGCGAGTCCGACTTGCAATTGGCCAGTTTATTCAACAGTGAAACAGAATAGTAACTATCAAAAACAGTCCACAATACAAAATCGCGCAAAATTTTGTTTATTTCGCTATTGTTATACCAGAGTACAATCACAGAACAGATAATAATACTACGTACAATTCCAAATTCAAACAAACAGCATTATGGTATAAATGAGTGAAATAAGAAAAGGTAATCAAAAAGTAGAAGTGCGAAACATAAATCATTTATAACATTGAACTGGCTCCAAGCACACTTAATGAGACAACTCGCCGAGAAATAGCAGCAAAAAGAGGTGAGGAATAGGGATATAATCTAACTTTTTTATGAGGTATGCTTGAGAACTTCAAATCGAGGAGCCTCTTGAAACAAAGTTTTCCGTCAGGCGCTTTCTGATTATCAGGACCATTTTATGTGGGGGTCGGTAAATTACTCGGATCAAACTGAATAACTTATGCAAAGCACCCGACTTTGTATGACTATTGTTTTAAGTTGTATAATATTGGGCGGCGAAACTGGCCGACCGATGGAATTTTGTTCGTAACTGTAAACTGGGAGGAGAAACCCGCTCTACGGTGGAACATAGTACTTCAATAAATAGATTGCTAAAACACAACGCTGTCTTTTGGCTTTACGAAACAAAATAAACTGGCCAAGTACAAGTCGGACTCGCACTAGTAGAGTTCCGTACCACACTACAGTATTTTATAAGATCGAGCAAAAAATACCACCATCAATTTTCGCCAGCAAAAAATAATAATTAATAAACATTTTTTTTCTTACTAGAAGTGTCCCGCGGCTTCGCCCGCGTTAAAACCTTACTTTCTTTACTTAAAACTTTTCTTTTGTAAAAACGATTCTATCATTAAACACATCAAATAAGAATTAGCCAAATCAGTTCACCCGTTTTCATGTTATCGCGTGACTAAGGCAATTCAGGATTCATATTTATAAAACCCTAAAAACCTACATTTACAGACTTTGTTACCTACCCCATTTCGAAAAATCCTACAACAAGTACTTTATCCCATCTTGTTTCGCCATACAAACTTTGAATCCCCGTTCCGTATCCGGGAGGAATTTTCAGAAAATCATTTCTGAGCGGATACCTACGACATAATAACTATCTGCATTCTGAATTTCAGCGCAATCGGAAACAATATTTATTTTTAGACTTTGTTACCCCAGTTTATTTTCTCAGGGTGGCATTTTGAAAAAGTCTGAAACTCGTATTTCCTTATTTATTTACAGAAGTACTTGTGTGAAATGTCGAATTAAACGACTATCCAAACTTTGAACTCCCGCTTCATCCTCTTAAAGAGTGTAATATGAAAAATTCTTTCTCTGCGGATACCTAAGTCAAAATAACTATCTGCATGCCAAATTTCAGCGCAATCCGAAACAATATTGATTTCAGACTTTGTCACCCCACTTCACCCTTTTAGGGGTGGAATTTCGAAAAAGCCTGAAACACGTATTTACTTACTTAACTTACGTACTTGTGTTAAATTTCGAATATAAAAGACTATCTAATATTGTTTTTCCATACAAATTTTGAACCCCCGTTTCATCCCCTTAAGGTGTGAATTTTGATAAATCCTTTCTTAGTACACCCTTACGTACTAAGACAAATATACCCTCCAAATTTCAAGTCTCTACGACCAGCGGTTTAGGCTGTGCGTTGTCTGTCAGTGAGTCAGTATGTCAGGACAAAGATTCTTATAGTATTAGACTAGAAGTCCCCCGCGGCTACGCCCGCGTTAAAAACTCCTTTTATTTACTTAAAACTTTTCTTTTGTAAAAACGATTCTATCATTAAAGACATCAAATAAAAATTAGCCAAATTGGTTCACCTGTTTTCATGTTATCGCGTGACTAAGACAAATCAGGATTCATATTTTTAAAACCCGAAATACCCAATAAAGCGCAATCCGAAACTATATTGATTTTCAGACTTTTTTACCCCAGTTCACTCTTTTAGGGTGGCATTTTGAAAAAGTCTGAAACTCGTATTTACTTATTTATTTACAGAAGTACTTGTGTGAAATGTCGAATAAAATGACTATCCAAAATTTGAACCCCCGCTTCATCCCTTGAAGAGTGAATTTTGAAAAATCCTTTCTCAGCGGATACCTACGTCAAAATTTCTATCTGGATGCAAAATATCAGCGCAATCCGAAACAATATTGATTTCAGACATTGTTACTCCACTTCACCCTTTTAGGAATAGAATTTCAAAAAGCCTGAAACACGTATTTACTCACTTATTTACTAAACTACTTGTGTAAAGTTTCGAATATAAGAGACAATCAATTCTTGTTTCTCCATACAAACTTTGAACCCTCGTTTCATCCTCTTCAGGGATGAATTTTGGAAAACCTTTCTCAGAGGGAACTAACGTCGTAATTAATAACTATCTGCATGCCAAATTTCAGCGCAATCCAAACAATATTGATTTTTACACTTTATTACCCCATTTCACCCTCTTAGGGGTGGAATTACAAAAAAACCTGAAACACGTGTTTACTTATTTTTTTACTGAAGCACTTGTGTGAAGTTTCGGATAGAAAAGACTATCTAATCTTGTTTCTCCATACAAACTTTCAACCCCCGTTTCATCCCCTTCGAGGGTTAATTTTGGGAAATCCTTTCAAAGAGGGATCTAACGTCGTAATAACTATCTGCATGCCAAATTTCAGCGTAATCCGAAACAATATTGATTTTACACTTTATTACCCCATTTCACCCTCTTAAGGGTGGAATTTCAAAAAAACCTGAAACACGTGTTTACTTATTTTTTTACTGAAGCACTTGTGTGAAGTTTCGGATAGAAAAGACTATCTAATCTTGTTTCTCCATATAAACTTTGAACCCCCGTTTCATCCCCTTAGAGGGTTAATTTTGGAAAATCCTTTCTCAGAGGGAATTAACGTCGTAATAACTATCTGCATGCCAAATTTCAGCGTAATCCGAAACAATATTGATTTTACACTTTATTACCCCATTTCACCCTCTTAAGGGTGGAATTTCAAAAAAACCTGAAACACGTGTTTACTTATTTTTTTACTGAAGCACTTGTGTGGAGTTTCGGATAGTAAAGACTATCTAATCTTGTTTCTCCATACAAACTTTGAACCCCCGTTTCATCCCCTGCGAGGGTTAATTTGGAAAATCCTTTCTCAAAGGGAACTAACGTCTTAATAACTATCTGCGTGCCAAATTTCAGCGCAATCCGAAATAATATTGATTTTCACACTTTATTACCCCATTTCACCCTCTCAGGTGTGAAATTTCAAACAAACCTGAAACACGTGTTTACCTAATTTTTTACTGAAGCACTTGTGTGAAGTTTCAGATAGAGAAGACTATCTAATCTTGTTTCTCCATACAAACTTTGAACCCCCGTTTCATCCCCTTCGAGGGTTAATTTTGGAAAATCCTTTCTCAGAGGGAACTAACGTCGTAATAACTATCTGCATGCCAAATTCCAGCGCAATCCGAAACAATATTGATTTTCACACTTTATTACCCAATTTCACCCTCTTAGGGGTGGAATTAAAAAAAACCTGAAACACGCCTTTTAATATTTTTTTTACTGAAGCACTTGTGTGGAGTTTCAGATAGAAAAGACTATCTAATCTTGTTTCTCCATACAAACTTTTAACCCCCGTTTCATCCCCTTCGAGGGTTAATTTTGGAAAATCCTTTCTCAGTGGGAACTAACGTCGTAATAACTATTTGCATGCCAAATTTCAGCGCAATCCGAAACAATATTGATTTTACACTTTATTACCCCATTTCACCCTCTTAGGGGTGGAATTCCAAAAAAACCTGAAACACGTCTTTACTTATTTTTTTACTGAAGCACTTATGTGAAGTTTCGGATAGAAAAGACGATCTAATCTTGTTTCTCCATACAAACTTTGAACCCCCATTTCATCCCCTTAAGGGGTGAATTTTGGAAAATCCTTTCTGAGTACACCCTTACGTACTAAGACAAATATACCCTCCAAATTTCAAGTCTCTACGACCAGCGGTTTAGGCTGTGCGTTGTCTGTCAGTGAGTCAGTGAGTCAGTCAGTATGTCAGGACAAAGATTCTTATAGTATTAGATTTTCGTAGTAACTATGACCTAATCTGTGGTTTATTCTAGAGTTTTCATTTGAATTATATACTGCAAAGGACAATTTTAATCTATAATATGTGGCCAAGCTAATTAACGTAATTATTTGGATAAGGATTAATACTATATACTTGAAAATAGCCTTGGAAGTTATGTAATATTTTTTAACAAAAATTTTAAGATTAAAATGGTTACTGTGAGTCAACCTTAAGGGATAGACATATGCTGTCGCGGACTTTTTTGTAGGTCTTATTAAGTTGTACAACTCTTGCATAGAACATATTCTTCTATCTATTTTCAATTAAGCAGCGTTCGTAAGAAACGTGTTTTTTCGACCGTTTATTTGCCGACTTAGGTTGCAAATTAGGTCTCCACGAATGTACCTTTGATTTAAACGGGATAATATATAGCCTATTTTCATTTCGAAAGTCCATTCTATGAATTAGTGAAAGAATTTTTTTAATCGGTTCAGTAGTTTTTGAGCTTACTCATGTATGTTTGTAATGAGTAAACTCAAAAACTACTGAACATTTGTATTTTTGTATTTTTGTATGTTTGTAAAAAATACAAAAATACAAATGTTCTCTCTTTATAATATTAGTATAGATAACGCCATCTAACGTCTAACAAAGAAGTTAGGGATCGACATTTCAATATAACGGCATCTATGGAACGTTTACCTAACTAAGCGTTCATAGATGGCGTGAAATGGCGAAAAAAACACGTTTCTTGTATGGTTACCTACTCTATTTTTTTTAACTTTATTCTGTTTTTAGTATTTGTTGTTATAGCGGCAACAGAAATACATCATCTGTGAAAATTTCAACTTCTACTACTACTAACTAACTATCACGGTTCATGAGATACAGCCTGGTGACAGACGGACAGACAGATAGACAGACAGACAGACAGACCGACAAACAGACAGCCAGACAGATGGACCGCGAAGTCTTAGTAATAGGGTCCCGTTTTACCCTTTGGGTACGGAACCCTAAAAATGAAATGCCAAATTGTTAATCAAAAAGTGGCTGCAAAATTCTATACGACATTTCAAAAGGCAATTCAAAAACGATTTCCTATTTTGAATCCGGAGACAACTGTCAAAACTGGCTGGAGGCCTACTAAGTTAGTTAAAAAGTTCCAAAACATTCTCATTTCAACATTGCCAAACGGAAGTTTCTTCGATTTGAAAAATTTGTTGCCAAACATCTAATACATTTTTCAGCTGTCCTTGAAAGCCAGTTCCTATTCTGGACCTAGCATGTTACCATCCTCGACTATATCTTCACTTATCAACAGGTGCGATAGTGGTAACAGCTATCATGTTAAATGTACAGCTGTTTTTCATAATATACACTGAGACAGTAGTATCCTACTGTCTCAGTGTATAAGTTGCAACGGGCTATTCGGGCCACCCCTAAGCTGCAAAAATGATAAACCATTGAGCAATAGCATTTTTTTTTTTATCAACTTTTATTTAGGAGCTTAATCTTAACACACACTATATTTACAACTGTAACTTTCCTGCATTGTTATGTTGAAATAGGATTGTTGGTGACATCGTAGTATCCCGACCAGGTATTAACTGGCAACTGCCACACGCTTTATTGGATTCCTGTCACAAAGCCACTGGTGACGGCAATTCTCTGGTGGCCACAATCGACAATCGATTTGTCTGACTCCGTGGCTAAATGGCCAAAACCTCACTCGTAAGGTTATTTAGAATAACGATTGGAATGGCATCTTAAGCTTGCAAGATCTACTTGTATACAGTAATCTTGTAAATACGGCTAACTGTTAATTGCGTTAGCTGACATAGGCGATGTGCATATTTCAGCAGCAAACAATTTAGAGAGATCAATATTTGTCTCAAGTTAGAAAATATGTCGCCAAAACATTTAATTGTACCGGCAGGTTATCCTTGAGAGCCAGTTCCTAGGCCAAGCATGCGTGAGGAAAGTAAACGCAGATTTGTATGGAAATTACAATGTTACATATTAGGCACACTAGATGGCGCTTTTTAATTTCATACAAATCTGCGTTTACTTTAACGTGATCGAGTAAATAAACCGTGGATGGAGTATTAAATGGATCTGGCATTTAAATAACAATAATATTATGGGAAGGATAAAACTATACAATCACTAGTATGAGAGAGCGAGATGAACAACATTTTTTTATCCTTATCTGCATATGCGATTTTACAAAGTGGCTCCAGCACTGGCTTCCAGTTCTAGTGCACCCATTGGCTTTCGCCCCCTGTCATATATGACCCAACCAAGTTACGTTGTTCATTTTATCTTATAGCTGGAATATGTATCACGTGTTCATCATTTTAGTCGGGTTATATCTTTGTAGCTATTTCATTTGCATACGTGAATGTTCTCTGTGTTTAATTTTCCCCCTACAAAGTAAGCAAATTTAAAGAAACTGGCACTATAAGCATGGAAAAAATAATGATACTACGTATACTACTATACCACTGCTATAAGGCAGGCCGTTAAATAACTCGTGTTTGAGACAATTTCGAGCCTACTGTAAACATGGCAATATTGTTAAACACAATCCAAAATTTCATCGTACCGACAGGACTTGAACCCGCCACCTCCGGAATAACATGTCCCGGTGCTTTGCCAATTAAGCCACAGTGCGATGTATCGTTACGAAGAAATTAGTGGATTGCATTTGTTAACCCAATTATGCATTGGTGGCGCCACTACTTATTACGTAAGTTAATCATTCGGAAGAAATCATTACAGTTTTCAAATCCGAAGAGAGATGTTGCACTGCTTAAATCAAATATTATGTTTCTTTGAAGTGTTACACACTTTATATTTTTGTATATTGTTAAACACAATCCAAAATTTCATCGTACCGACGGGACTTGAACCCGCCACCTCCGGAATAACATGTTCCGGTGCTTTGCCAATTAAGCCACAGTGCGATGTATCGTTACGAAGAAATTAGTGGATTGCATTTGTTAACCCAATTATGCATTGGTGGCGCCATCTATGACTACTTATTACGTAAGTTAATCATTCGGAAGAAATCATTACAGTTTTCAAATCCGAAGAGAGATGTTGCACTGCTTAAATCAAATATTATGTTTCTTTGAAGTGTTACACACTTTATATTTTTGTATATTGTTAAACACAATCCAAAATTTCATCGTACCGACGGGACTTGAACCCGCAACCTCAGGAATAACATGTTCCGGTGCTTTGCGAATTGAGCTACAGTGCGATGTATCATTACGACGAAATTAGTGGATTGCATTTGTTAACCTAATTATGCATTGGTGGCGCCATCTGTGACTACTTATTACGTAAGTTAATCATTCGGAAGAAATCATTACAGTTTTCAAATCCGACGAGAGATGTTGCACTGCGCAAATCAAATATTATGTTTCTTTAAAGTGTTACTTTATGACGTATGAAAACACGATTTTAATTTTGTAAATTGTAAAAATATAAAGGGTGTAACACTTCAGAGAAACATAATATGTCAATATTAAATCGAAGTATATCCTTTCGTCGAAGATGTAATCGAAAAACATGCCAGCCTTTCTTGACTGGAAATCAATATATTCATTAAGTTAGTTAGGAGTTCAATCGGAATGTTTGAGAAAGAAGTTTGTATTTTCATCTTCTTGCTTCATTATTTACAACCAACTTCCAAAAGGTGCTCTTTCCTTTTTCTCAATTCTTCGGTTCGTTTTTTTTATAATTTTTAGGGTTCCGTACCCAAAGGGTAAAACGGGACCCTATTACTAAGAGTCTACTGTCCGTCTGTCTGTCTGTCTGTCTGACCGTCTGTCACCAGGCTATAGCTCATTAACCGTGATAGTTAGCCAGTTGAAATTTTCACAGATCGTGTATTTATCTTGCCGCTAGAACAACAAATACTAAAAACAAAATAAAGTTAAAAATTAAAGGGGGTCCCCATACAAAAAACGTGTTTCTAAACGCCATCTATCTAATTAGTTTCGGTAAAATGACATAGATGGCGCTAGTAAACGAGCCCCGTCTTTCTAGATCGCGACCAAACCAAATATTCTTGGTAATATCAATTAATCAAATATATGAGGTTGAAACTCTGTTATGTTTCGTATTGTACGGAACTCTCCCTAAGTGTGCGATAAGAGACGCGATGCTGACTCGCACTTGGCCTGTTTTATTTGTATGTCTGTTACGCGATTACTCCGCAACTTGAGAACTGAATCGAATGATTCTTTTTTCGTGGGTAGGGCATATCTCTACGGTATAGTTTCATTATACAATTCATTGAGATCTGATAAATATCTCCAGAGATATGGCAAAAAGCAGTTCAAACTTGCTACTGAAACTACGGCAAGTTAATTCGGTTTTTAGGGTTCCGTAGCCAAATGGCTAAAACGGAACCCTTATAGACTCGTCATTTCTGTGTGCCTGTCTGTCTGTCCGTCTGTATGTCACAGCCACTTCATTCCGAAACTATAAGGACTAAAGACTACAGTTGAAACTTGGTGGGTAGATTTTATTCTGTGAACTGCTTTACGATTTTTATACAAATAAAGATATGTACATGATGAACTGAAACTATATGAACTTTAGAGAAACCTATAGCACATTTTAAAAACCGCACATATAGCTTTGTCATTCATACAAATACTATGAAGAACAAAGTAAATATTTTGCTGGCGAAAAATGAAAGGTGTATTTTCTGCTGGATCTTATAAAACATTTTTGTGTGTTACGGAACAAGTGCGAGTCCGATTTGCACTTGGCCAGTTTATTAGTTTCTTAGTTTATTAGTTTCTCAACTATCTTGAATATCATTATTCATAGCTACTAGCTAAGAAAATGTTTGTTCGATTATAATCGAAATTTTAGTATTATTAATTATTTTATTATTATTAATGTATATATATATTTTTCTTAAATTTAGTTTTTTTGTTACATTCCATATAAAAATAATAAAGAAAACAACTATAAAAACATAAAATAATATAAAAAACCTAAGTCTAGGATGCCGCCGGCAGCGGGGCAGGGCCCAAGCTACCGGTGGGTAGGGCTGCAGATAGAGGAACCTCCTGACGATGCGTGCCGTGTTAAGAAGTACCAAAAAAAAAACGCTTTGATTGACGGACGTGTCTTTTTATATATTTTTTTTATTTACTTTTATTGAAGATATTTCTATAATTCACATTATTTGGCACCAACAGATTCACAAAAATACTTACCCTACACCCAGTGATTATTTCACCCTATTTTTCTGTGTAAATCCGAAGGCAATTATTTAGACTGTGATTCCAGTGACACAAAATGTCAGCAGTAAAAAACCAACGTAAATATCGAAGATGAATGTAAATAAGAGGAATGCTAACTAGAGCGAAATCACTTCAACAACAATCGGTACATAACGCGCACCCACCACCTCCGCCCGTCGCGTCATCTCCGAGCTCGTCTTCGGGGGACGAATTCGTCACTCCACCGGAGGGCAGCTCGTCGAGTGACGACGACCGGCCTACGCCGCCGCCGCCGCCACCACCTGCGCGACGACGAGGACGGCCACCGCTGCCGGCACGCTTGGGGCCTGCGGGACATTCTGCTCCGCGCCCGGCCCCCGCTACCGGTGGTGTAGTGTGTCGCATGCGATGGACTCAATGTATGAACGAGAATTCCATGCGCGCCTACTACGGGGTTACAGAGGGAGGAACAAACCTGTATAATATTATATTGTATATATTGTATATCCTTATTATATTATTATTATTTTTCTCGTATTTAATCTTTTTTCTTAAGTCTAGGTTTTTTACAAGATTTTTTTACAATATAGATATCAAAACAACAATACAAAAATCATTAGAAAATAACCAATACTATAAAAAAAACCTAAACCTAGGGTGCCGCCGGTAGCGGGGCAGAGCCCAAGCTACCGGTGGTTAGGGCTGCAGAGAGAGGAACCTCCTTGAAGAGGAACCTCATTATTTTTATTATTAATTGTAATAATATTTTTATGACACCTAGTTAACATTTTATGAGACATAGTAAAAGTATTTTTTTGAAGTCTACTTCTTATGAATTGATTTTCCTGAGGGCCATTGTGAAATGCGGAAATTTCGATCGAAAATCTATTTGTTGGGAATTTGAACCAACACCTCTGGCGTCAAAGCCGACCACTGCACCACTGGGCCTTTTAATGCTCTCCGCAGTGACAAAAACATAACCCTCCCTTTTGCTTCGCCGCGGTCGGGTAAAAAAGGCAAGCCACCGCGATGACAATGCAATTGATTTTCAGTACACGTGGTAATCCGTATGCTTAGTTGCATAAGATATTTAAATGGACAGACCTAAAATAAAAAAAAACAACGAGCTGCACTTCAGGAGTGCCAGCAGAAGTAAAAACTAGAACGTTGTGAATGTTGGTCTACTCTCCCTCCGTCGTACGAATTTTCAATCAGGTCACGTGTCCCAACGAAGTTTATCATTTTTTACCCATCCCAAAAAAAGTTTCTACTCTCCGTCTGTGTTACGAATTTTCGATCAGGTCACGTGTCGTGACGCAATGTCCTGACGCGAGCTTAACATTTTTTACCCATCCCAAAAAATTTCACATGCCGCTGAAGAAATGTTCACTTTAAACATAAAATTATTCGTTTTTCAGTTCTATTTCACTAGCAGCAAATAGCAAACAATAAAAACAGTTAAATTGGCCTTTGAGATTCTAGTGAATTACCACAGATTATATAATACCAACGTTTATTTCAGACAATACAAGCAAAAATGTGTCTAAGGCGCTCGACCTAGCGTTGTTATTTCTTCGTTCAGCGCGCGATGTACCGGCGTGCGCCCGATTCCGTAAAGGGTTGACTCAATGAAATAAAATAAAAGTTTACGAATTCTTTTTATTTACATATTTCAAAATAACATCAAAATTCCTAACTAAGAGTCGAATTTGAAGTCGAGAAAGTGAATTTTACGCCGTCTTGTAAATTTAGTATCGTTAGCATAAAAAAATTAAAAATATTATGCTTCTTTTTTGTCAAACCCGCAAAATGACCATGAAAAACTTAAATCATTTCTAATATAGAATACGAGTGCGCAGTTATCCCGTCATTTGAATGATACGTTGCGCGCGCGTGAGCAGTGACAACCAACAGGCAGATAGTACCGCCGGCGTTGCTGGAAAGTTTAGGTATAAAGCGCAGTAGCTATGGGCGAGTGAAGGAGGCCTGGAATTACTGACACGTATATTATGTAAGAAATTACCTACATAAGCTTACAAAATTGAGCCCTGCCCCCTGCTTCTCAATCATTTGAAAACCTATTCAGATTCGGAAGCTTCATTTTTAATTATGAATATTGATAAATCCGTGATCGTGCCACATTTTCATGTAAAACATCCACCAAAGGTCAAGAATACACATACAGGCCCATTACAACCAATCGGGTTGAACAGTTTGTGGATATCATTGACAAGCAACTAATGAACCTAATATTTTCTGAGGATCCCGATGACCTATGCAGCACTTTATCTCAAATATTGAGTGCAGAGTTCAATAATATTTTTAAATTTAAAACTATTACAAGAGCTGGGAAAATTCGGTTCGATGACTGGGCTACTCCTGGTATTTACAAAAGTAGAAATAATTTGTACAACTTATACTCACAAAAACAAATTAATTTACACAATACTAAATTCATAAATCACTTAAAACTATATTCCAAAACTTTTAAAGTGGTTTGTCAGACAGCAAAATCTTTGCATTTTAGTAGAAAAATTAAGCATGCTGATGATAAAATAAAAACAACATGGAAAATCATCAATACTGAAACTGGAAAAATAAAACAAAGAGACAGTAAGATCATCTTAAAAATTAACAATAAATTAATCATGGATAGTAATGAGGTTGCCAATACATTTGATGAGTTCTTCTCTCAAGTACCCATTACTACCACTCAGTCCATAAATTCTAGTCCCGCTGATGCTTATTCTATATTATCAAAGTGTGTAAATAAATGTGATACCTTGTTCCAGTTCAAACACGTAACTGCAGACTCAATTGTGAAAACATTTAAAATGCTCAAACAAAAGAAAACCGAGGACCTGTGGGGAATGTCAACCACAGTTCTCAGTTACATTATTACTGTTATTAGCCCATACTTAGCTTTTATTTTTAACAGATGCGTTGATCAAGGTGTCTTCCCGGATTTGATGAAAAAAAGTAAATTGATTCCTTTATTCAAATCAGTAAACAAAAATGATCCATCTAACTATAGACCAATCTCTATACTACCGGCATTGAGTAAAATTTTTGAAAAAGTAATATTAGACCAGCTTTTAACACATTTTAACATGAATGATCTTTTAAATAGCAAACAATTTGGATTTACTAAAGGGCGTTCTACTACTGATGCAGGAATAGGTCTTCTTAAACATATATTTGATGCATGGGAGAAAGCACAAGATGCTATTGGCGTGTTCTGTGACCTATCAAAAGCATTTGATTGTGTCTGTCATGAAACACTAATTTACAAATTAAAATACTACGGTGTTGAAGGTAAGGCACTTGATCTGGTATCATCATACCTCTGTAACAGAACACAGATGGTTGAAGTCAATGGCGTCAGGTCATCTGGATCCCTCATAAAAATGGGAGTCCCGCAGGGATCGATCCTAGGACCTTTTTTATTTCTAGTTTATATCAATGATTTACCGTCATTCGTACAGAACCTATGTGATATTGTTTTGTTCGCAGATGATACTTCCTTGATATTCAAAATAGATAGGACTACACCTAAATTTGACGATGTAAACAAATCAATAACACAGGTTCTGAATTGGTTTACAACCAATAACTTATTGTTAAACGCAAAAAAAACTAAATGTATTAATTTCTCTCTACCAAATGTAAAAAAGGGTATCCTAAATAGAAGTATATTAATAAATGATGAACGATTAGAACTTGTTGAATCCACAACATTCTTGGGCATCACCCTGGATTCAAAGCTTCAATGGGGTTCTCAAATATCGGTTCTAGCAGGTAGGTTAAGCTCCGCTGCATACGCAGTACGTAAAATTAGATTTTTAACGGACGAAGCCACTGCAAGATTGGTCTATTTCAGCTACTTCCACAGTATAATGTCTTATGGCATTTTATTGTGGGGGAAAGCCGCTGAAATCCAATCAATATTTGTTTTGCAGAAACGAGCTATTCGCTCTATATATAGTATGAGGTCGCGAGATTCACTTCGTGAAAAATTTAAGGAAATTAAAATTCTAACAGTGGCATGTCAATACATTTATGAAAATATTTTGTTCATACGCAAGAATATAAATGATTATAAGAAAAGGTCTGATGTACATAATTTTAATACAAGACATAAAAATAGATTAATTATACCTAATTTCAGACTGCAGAAAGTTAGTGGTTCATTCATGGGGAACTGTGTACGCTTTTACAATAAGCTACCTAAAGATATTGATCAATTGCCTATGAGCAAATTTAAAATCTATGTAAAATCCAATTTGATGAAAAAATCATACTATACAATAGGTGACTATATGGATGACAAAAATGCATGGCCTGAATGCCCCAAGTTCCAAGAACAAATATAAATTGTATTATAATTAATAATATATTGTTAAAATATTAAACCTGACATGTACAATTAATTAAAAAAAAAAAAAGATAAAATGACAAGACAAGCCCCATAGAGTTTCTTGGTGTTTCTTCTCTGATGGGAGTATTTCCGAAACACCGGTAGATTCAACAGCCATTCAGTTTTCCCCTTTTGTCCGCAGATTTTCTTTCTAGGCTTGCCATTTTTATTTTTATTTAAACAATATTATGCAGCTGACAGACGGACTATCAGTTCCATTTGGATCATGATATGTACTGTGATCGGTATGCGTTTCTCTATGTTGTGTTTCACTATTTCACTTTTTTATTTTTTTTTATATAAAAATTGTCTGAAGTACTGAAACACACACTTACATGTATGGTTGGTTTTAACCTACTTTAATTTTTTTTAAATATTCTGACGTAAACGATTGGATGACAGCTGAATGGTTCATTACTTTTTTTTCTAATTCAAAGCGTTAAATTCTGCTTTTGCTATGTTTACTTGATAATCGATTATGATTTATTTTATGATTTATGATTTTGACGTGTATATGTGCGTATATTTATACTGCCTACATACTGAATAAATGCTTTGATTCTTGATTCTTTGATTCTTTGATCTATTTTGGCCCAAAAACCTTTTCAATTCTAATCATTAATTTTTAGAGTTCCGTAGCCAAATGGCAAAAAATGCAACCGTCTGTCTGTCTGTCCGTATGCCACAGCCACTTTATTTCGAAACTATTAAGACTACACAGTTGAAATTTGGTAGGTAGGTGTTTTCTGTAAACCGCTTTACGATTTTTATATGAAAATAAAAAAAAAATATTAAGGGCCCATACATGCAATTGAATGTAAAAAAGTTTTTTTCGTAAAACTTATACGTGCTGGGCGGGGTATATAGATAGGTCTTAAAAATTTACATTTATTTTGACATTGAGGTTCCTAAAACTATTTTTTCTCAAAGTCAATAATTTGAAAGATAGGCACTAAAGTGGTAATATGTGATCCCCCTCCTTCCCTCCTTCTCTAACTTTTACAGTACAGTTACAAGGAGCAAACATAACTTCGTTTTTCATACAAACTCTATGAAAAACAAAGTAAATTTTTTGGTCGCGAAAAATTATAGTTATAAAATACTCTACTGTGTTACGGATCCCTAAGAGTGCGAGACCGACTTGCACTTGGCCAGTTTATTTCGAATTAAAATATCATAAGTACACGATCGGAGCATTATGAATTGCACAGATCCAAGTCGAAGTAAAAGCTGTTTCTGAATCCGAATTTGTTTCCGAATTATTGAGAATAACCCTGCAGGTCACAGATAAGTCTAGTAGTTATTATGTGGTCTGGTTCTATCTCAACTTTGCAGAGACAGTTTTGTTCCCTAACTATGAACGTGGTAAGAGACTTGGGCCTGATTGATAAAGTTCGATAGATCTTGCTACGCGTGGTTTCCAACAGAATGTTACGTTTGTTACCAGTGTCAAAAACACTAGAATAGTTATTTAATCGATTTATTAGGAATATTCTTAACAAAAGCATTTCTTTTCCTTTTTACATCCACTCTATTCTCTATTGATTTATCTATACCTAACCCCTCCCCCGCCATTTTATCTGTCATTCTCTGTCATGTCACAGACTAATCAGACCGGAGACTAATGACATGATAATATAAACTCTTTGCTCTAAACAGAATGAATGGAATCTTAAGGTCCATAGGCCCGCGCCGGATGCACCGCACGAATGCCACGCAAGTTTTTTTTTTTTTAGTTTTATTATGGCTCTACACGATTAGTGTATTTAACCAGTGTCAAGTATTGAAATTCTTTAAGTTTTTATGAATTTAAGTCGTAGAGATGGGTTAAAGTCACATTTCAGGGCAATTTTCAAGTAAAAGTCTAGTCGAAGTCATACCTTCAGTAAAGATATTATGTTGTTTACTGAAGATTTTCAGTGGAATTTTGATGAGAACGCAAATAGCATGTTTTTCAACATTGTGCTGTTTCCCTACACTCGCACTCATTCACCGGCACTTAATGGTTAATAATCCACATTTATTACACATTAACTCGCGGAAAATCACAAATTTTAGGAAAAAATACAATGAGACCACACACACTTTACCACGTTCCCGCCACAACTCCGCAAGAATTTTAGTTTGCATTTTCATGATTTCACATAGCGCTGCGTCCATTATCCGCGCCGGCCGGATGGATGCAAAATAATCTAAACCAAACTAAACCGCGTACTATATATACATAGACGCGTATCTTTACTTGTCAAATTGACAACATTCTTGCGCAAATGTTGCAACTGCTTTTTCTCTCAATGAAAATAGGGATGTGTGATAATAATTTAAGATTGTTCAAATGCCGCGTTAGTCATATTTAGTCCCGAGTTTGAGATGTTTCTCCATATCTCTGGAGATACTCATCAGATATTTATACATTTACAATGTAACCAAATAGCAAGTTTACTCTCTCTAAAAATACGTCTAAATCACAACGTCCTTTCAAGATTATACATTCAGTT
This sequence comes from Cabera pusaria, assembly GCA_954871355.1. Taxonomy (NCBI): domain Eukaryota; kingdom Metazoa; phylum Arthropoda; class Insecta; order Lepidoptera; family Geometridae; genus Cabera; species Cabera pusaria. The sequence continues at coordinate 33,636,135 of OX940885.1, read as the reverse complement.
TTAGCTATTAGTAATATACCAAGGTCTACAAAATTTTTGAACATCTAATATTGGTGTAGGCTCCTTGTCTCCAACCAACATTTTATTAACCTAACAGAAAAAAGCGAGAGGTGGTAATTATAATCATAATCATTTATTCATAGCAAATACAGTCATAGCGGCCTTATGAAATTATTTCGTACGCAGTATTTTACCAGATGGCGTGCAAATTAAAATATAAAATCAGAACTATTCGATAACAACATTTAAATAAAAACATAATTTATAAAATAAAAAAATATAGAATCATAAACACTCAAAATATTAGTCGATAGCCGAAAGATATATACAAACCCATTATTACATAGATGCCAATAAAAATGTCATAAAATTAAATTGTATTACATGACATGTCAACGGCATTATGCTATTATGTATGCTATAAAATAGTAACAAAGCATAATTTTGAAAAAACTAAGTTTTTGTTCATCCACTTAAAATAGACATTTTTATTATTAGCGTTTTATTAGCTTCACCTGTATGTTTGTAACCGACTTTTTTGGGCGCGATTTTGACCCACTTTAAACGGCCAGATTTCTTTCAAACTTTGTAGATTTATAGAGGACCGCTGACAATACCCTAATTTGATAAAAAAATATTCTATTTTTCAACTAAAAAGTAGAAAATAAATAATAGTTTAAAAAAACTAAAAAAACACGCCTTTTATAGAAAACCGAACTAAAAAATAGAAAATAAATTTAAATAAATTTAAATTAAGAATAGAGTTAAAAATTTCAATGAATATAAATTAATAATAGTGTGAATAAAAAATATATTTTATTTTAAAAAAAGCGTGGGTTGCTTTTAAGATATTATCAAAATGATAATCACTCTACTCATATAATGTCAAAAATATTTTAATTTATAACTATTGACACCGTGCACATCACGCTTTTTTATTTGTTTTTTTTATTCACACTATTCTTAATTTAAATTTATTTTCTATTTTTTAGTTCGGTTTTACATAAAAAGCGTGTTTTTTAGTTTTGTTTTTAAACTATGATTTATTTCTTGTACAAAAATAAACGAATTATAAATTACTTATCCCGTTCACTCTCTTGTTTCTTTCTAATATCTAATAACAATACTACATGTATAGCTGTAACATAAACTATACTAGCTACTAGCGGCGCCCCGTGGCTTTGCCTGCGTTTACTCCTAGTTTAAGTATATCCTATCCTATATCCTATCCTAGCCTAAAATTGTCTGAAGTACTGAAACATGCACTGGGTTGCGGGTGCACGTAGTAGTACGGTTGGCAACCCTACATTAATCAGCGGAATTAAACATATGTTTTAAGTGTGACGTTCAACGTCTAGATGAAAGCTGAATGGATGAAAGCAATACCTTTGTTTTTTTTTTGTAAATTCAAAGCAATAAGTTATTTTTCTGTTATATCTATAATATTTTTTATTGATATGATATATTTAATGTAATTAGACGTGTGTAAGTGCAAATTTTTAATTTGCCCATATACTGAATAAATGCTTTCATTTTTGACATTTGGCTTTTGAGTTATAAATATTCTTCTTGAATCAATATATTTATTGATGAAAACCGCAAAAAAATCTGTTGCGTAGTTTAAAAGATCTAAGCGTACAGATGCGGTAAGCGAATTTTGTTTATACTATGTATAATGTAGAGTGTCAGTTTGAATTAGGTACTTGCCTGTCTCATACGTCAAAATTAACTGGCCAAGTGCAAGTCGGACTCGCACTCGTAGGATTCCGTACCACACTACAGTATTTTATAAGATGGAGCAAAAATAATAATTTATAAACATTTTATTTCTTATAACGCCATCTAACGTCTAACAAAGGTATTAGGGATCGACATTTCAATATAACCCCATCTATGCGACGTTTACCTAACTAAGCGTTCATAGATGGCGTTACATTGAAATGCCGAAAAAACACGTTTCTTGTATGACCCTCTATTATTTTTAACTTTATTCTGTTTTTAGTATTTGTTGTTATAGCGGCAACAGAAATACATCATCTGTGAAAATTTCAACCGTCTAACTATCACGGTTCCTGAGATACAGCCTGGTGACAGACGGACAGACAGACAGACAGACAGACAGACAGACGGACAGCAGAGTCTCAGTAATAGGGTTCCGTTGGTACCCTTTGGGTTCCGAACCCTAAAAATTGTGATAAGCGTAGATGGAAAATTCCCTCCACGGTGATAAGAAATACGGTTTCTAAACACTAAATAAGAATAAGCTTTTAAGCTAGACGGAGTTAAATGTCCTTTTTGTTCAAACTTAAACGTCCAGTTTCATGTTCCCGTATTTAGTGTCACAAAGTTTTGCACTATGTCTCGTGAGGACGACAAATAGGCTCCAAGAGACGCCATATTGTTGACATTATGCAGGCGACCGTGTAACTAGGCAATACCTATGCAAATAGAGCATTATAGACTAACTCAGAGCTAAGTGGAAGCCTAGTAGTTTAGCTCTTGGTTGTGTCACTAAGAGTATTATTACCGTTTAAAAACTCTTATTGGATTTTCATATTTTTGTGGGACGTCTTCGTTAGAGTACATTGTTTTACAGACACTTATTTAATTTCATCTAAAATCTGTCGCCAAACATCTAATGTGTTCCGGCAGCTATCCTTGAGAGCCAGTTCCCATTCTAGGCCTAGCGTGGTTACCATCCTCGACCGCATCATCACTTACCAACAGGTGAGATAGTGGTCAAACGCAAAATATATGATCATCGATATATATAAAAAAGGGAGATAAGAGACCCCGCTCCTCAAAGTGGACCGTATAAATTAGGTTCGCGAACGTAATTTCACCTTACTCACATTCGAACTGGGGTTTATGTAGCACGTGCAGAATTACATGTGCAATTATCGCAGATCTATTTACCTAAATAATTAGCAAAAATGCTTTTCTCTGTTCTTCAAGCACATCAAGTTCGACATTAGAAATTCGTGTTTTCATGTAGTTGTATCTAGTTCGATTATGTTTACGTGGCACAATCACATTAGTGAGTACCGCATCTCCCTTTTTATATCGATGTATATGATACAAAAAAAAACTTAAGTATCTGCTTACTTTGTAAACTCGGTGAAAAATGTATATACTTACATTTTAATTTACTTAATTTTAGGATAACAACATAGATTAGAATAGATGACATAAGTCAGTCACTCTCAGCGATAAGACCGCCCATTGTACCAGTAATTTAAGTAGTGCAAAAGTTTGTTTACTTTTCTCTGTAAATTTGTGTCAATAAAGAGTTATTGTATTGTATTGTCGAGTTCATTCATTAGCCGATCCAGGTAGCAGGGGCTTAAGCCTCTCCCGAAATCCCCGTGACACCCGTGTTCATAAAGTCAATACAACATGTCTTACAATTTAGCGCCAAACATTCGCCATTAAAAGTTTTGTCAACCGACTTCCCAAAAAGAAGGAGGTTCTCAATTCGTCTGTATGTTTTATTTTATTTTTGTATGTATGTTACCGTTTTGTGAACCGATATGAAAGTTTTTTTTTTAAATCGGTAGGGTACGTTTCCGACATAGTTCCATTGTAATTTCATCGAGATCTGATAACTATCTCCAGAGATATGACGATAAACTTCTCAAACTTGATACTGAAACTGACTCGGGGGCATGGAAGTCGGTTGTTTTAATTTTGAAACATTCTTCTTACCACCAGGTGAAATAGGTTAATCAAACGCTAGCCTATAAGATATATTTTTTTATATAGTTTACGTGGAAGTATCGTCCCACAAAGCAGTACCTATTTCCTGAGTGATCAAACATGATGAAAGTTGCACTAGCCTCGAGGTGTTAGACTCTGGGGAGGCACGGATAGAGGACAAAAACTAGGAGTAATTGAAATACGTCATGTAGCCTGTGTAGAGGCATTTACGCAAAGTCCCTGTTGTTAGTGTTTGTGCTCAGTTGAATGCTCACACGGTTAGTTTTATTTATTCCTAGCTGCGCCCCATGACAGCGCCCCCGTAAAAACGTATCCTATGAGTTAATACAGTTTTTTTATGTTAAAATAAGCAAACGCTCAGACAGCCAGCCAGATGAAAAGAGGTTACCGTCGCCTATGAACATCTGCAACACCATTGGCGCTGTTGATGCGTTGCCGACCTTTGAGGAATTTGTGGATACCCCTTTTAAAATGACTCCATTCTATAGCTAGAGGGAAATATCTCTGCGGGCAGATCATTCCACATCTTACGGGTCCGAGGTTGAAAGCCACGGTTGAAGCGGGTGGTGAGAGACTTCCAATTCTGTAAGATACGAGGGTGAGCTCTATGACGATGTCGGACAGGTCGATAGAAAAAAGGCGACGGTGGTATTAGGTCAAAAAGCTCTTCAGAGCATTCCCCATTGTAGAGTCGGTATAAGATACACAGCGCACTCATGTCTCTACAGCTGAGGCTGTGTGGTTCTTACCTTTCATCCAGTTTAGAGGTTATAATTAAGATTTTATGATTTTAAGGTTAAAAACTAAAACAACCGACTTAAACGCCCCGCGAGCCATTTCAGTAGCAAGTTTGAGACGTTGATCGTCATATCTCTGTAGATACTTATGAAATCTCGATGAAATTACAATGGGACCACCTCGGAAACGTACCCTATCGATTACAAAAATAATCATTGAAGTCGGTTCAGAATTGACGGAGTAAAAAAGAAAAAAAAACATACAGACGAATTGAGAACCTCCTTCTTTTTTAAAGTCGGTTGATAAATGCATGAGATCCTGCATCGAGAAAACATTATTTTCTGCTTCGATAGAACCAGATGTACCTACTTACTCTGTCATCAAAATGTCTTAAACATTATACTCTATACACAAACATTTAGTAATTAACATTTAGTTATTAAAAATTATAATATTTGAAGGAGTACGATTAATAGGATCAATAGGTGATATATCAAATTAGTCAATAACTAGTTATTGTTCCTAAGAACAAGTCGTGATGTAGAGACGCGCGATAATATAGTTTTATATATGGAGGGTAGAGACAGCTACATGCTTTTGCAGTTCCATACTATATTTATATTAGATTTCCGTTCTACCCGTATTTTATTTTTTTTATAGGTCCGTCCTTATTTTTACATTTACGGCTTCTTACAACTTTTCAAACTATGGGATGTAACTACTATTAGAATATTTTCTTTACTTACCAGCTACGTCGGAAAGGGTGGCGTTCGGTGAGCACTTGACAAAGTCAGGGAAAAAGTTCACCATGATGATGCCGCCATTTTCTTTCTGTAAAAAAAAGTAATAATTAAAATGCACTACAGTCACAAAAATATTCAGGATTTAAACCCAGTACTAATTAACCCAGTTTAAAATAGAATCTGGCTGCACCGTGCGATTTCGCCCACATTAAAGACTACCCATTGTCTTCGACCCTATTTACGTGCAAGAAGTTCAGTCAAAGCGATCGATCGTTTTGACTAGTATATATACTAGATAGACTATTATCATCATCATCAGCCAACTCGATCCACTGCTGGACATAGGCCTCTCCTATGGCACGCTACTGAGCTCGATCTTCAGCTCTTTGTTCCTAACCGCTTCCAGCCAGCTTGCATATATCATCGCTCCATCTAGTGTGCGACGTTAGACTACTAAAAAAATATGATTAATGTAGGGTTGCCAACCGTCCAATTATATAAACGCCCCTAACGCAGGTTTACGTACCTACTTCAGACAATTTTTGTCACGTATATTTGATTCTCGTTTACCGTATTGCTCATATGTCAGATATTTCCTAAATAGGCTTATCAAGAAACGGTGAGACTGGCTCTTAGACTTTTTGAAACATAAAGTAAACATTACTTTTGTTTTTGCCGAATTCAATTCTTTTTATATAATATGGAGCGGCAAACAGACAAGCGGCCCGCCTGATGGTAAGTAGTCACAGCCGCCTATTGACATCTGCAAAACCAGAGATATTGCCGGTGTGTTGCCTACCCTTACAGAGCACTCTCATTACTCTTTGTTTAAAGCTACTCAGATTAAATGTTTCTGGAAAGGTTTCAGATGGGAGATCATTCCATATCTTACAGGTACGTGGGAAGAACAATCGTGTGAAACGAAACTTATTAACTTTCACCCTTATCCCACATATATCGGGTCGGTGCAACTAGTCATTCTCTTCCGTTTGGGTCTGTCCACCGCGGTCACTTCGATTCAACTAAAACCTAAAATAAAATCTGTCATATTTCTATGTTTCTTGAATCGACTTCATGTATGTTTTCATAACCCATCCTCTTTTTATATTGGAATATAGTCGTTTTATTTTTCGAGTGTGGGTGGAACGTTTTCAAAATTTTTAAAAAGATTGAAGGATAAACAAATCTTTTTAACGGGATTTGAGTTTCAGCTCGAGAGAAAGTAAGATTGTTAAAAATTGGAAAATATTACTTTTTTCCAATTTTCAATCAATTACTTTTTACCACACCAGGGGCCTTATTCAGTATGACCAATGAGATAACGCGTTCCTTAACGCGCCACGTTACGTCATTGAAAAATTGTATTCTGTATGCCACACGATAGGTAAATTATACAAAACGCGCGCGTTACACGTCCTCATATGTCACGATATCTCAAAACGCGCTCATAACCTAACCCTACCGCGTTACCGAACTTGAATTGGCATAGAGAATACCATAACGCGGAGATAACGTAACACGGCACGGTAAGACTTTAAAATGTTCATACTGAATAAGGCCCCAGGTAGCGGAAAAGGTGCGGAATCGCGTCACGGAAGCTAAATTCTGAAACTGTCCCGTGGAACTACAGCGTCAAGAATATCCAGATAGTGAACCCCTTCCACCCCACATTCCTAAATCCCCACTCTCCTTTTTATAAATATACTTCTAAATTTTATGATTCGTTATTAACATTAACTTTACATTGTAGGTTCCCGGTTCCTTTAGGGATGTAGCGTGCGGTAGGTCTCCTTCACGCGCTCCTTTACGTTACAAATCTTACCAAAGACTGAATGATATCGTCCGGCACATTACGCTGGTGGTTGCAGAGGCTGTACACAGAAGAGTGGGAGAAGATGACAGGAGCTTTCGATATCCTGATTGCAGCTCTAGTGGTGTTTTCGCCGACGTGGGAGAGGTCCACGATCATTCCTAGGCGGTTCATCTCTTTAACCACTTTCTGTTGACAAGAGAAAGAGAGTTTGAATAAGTGAAGTTTAGTAAAGGTATATATGGTAGGTATAACGTTTTAGGGGCCCAGTTGTTAGTGGGAAAATGGTCGGCTTTGATGCCAGAGGTACCGCGTTTAACCCCGCATGCTGGTAGGACACTATCTAGTGTTCGGCTGGCCAGCTATCACCCCAGGTTAGAAAATCTGTCATCAATCATCTAATGTGTTCCGGCAGCTATCTTTGAGAAACAGTTCCTATTTGAGGCCCAGCGTGCTATCATCCGCGACCGCATCATCACTCACCAACAGGTGAGATAGTGGTCAAGCGCTAGCCTATATGATATAAAAAAGTGAAACAAGTTTAAATGTGTACATGTTGCATTTGCAAGGTAGGGATAATTTACGCAGAGTGGATTTTTGAGATATGATATGACGGCAAGGGTAACAATTCTATTCTAACATTAACTGTAATATGATTTTATTCGAATTTCCGTTATATATGACAATATTTTATTATTGTAACTATTTAAAAATTTTAATATGTTGTTTGCCATTTATTAACAGACCAAAACTTTAGTCAGTTAGTACGATAAGGTGCAGTTTAATCGAACTTATTTTAGGATTAATCAGTTTTTATTCTGGGCCAATGTCTTAAATCAATCAAAAAACCATTTTGCTATTTTTTACACTTCTAATACTCTGATATTTTGATCCCTTAGTGAATTTTAACTAATAAATAAGCTAGCCAAGTGCGAGTCAGACTTTTGCCACGCACACGGTGGGTCCCAAACGCCATCTAACGAATAACTAACGAACTTCTAACTGCAACTAAGTGAGTAAGTAGAGTAAGTAAGAACTAAGTGAACATTAACACAAAAGTGTAAGTAATTAATATTATTAAATATTTGGTTGACCAAGCTTTGCTCGGTATTTTTTGCCACTATTATTGCCACTTAAAGAGAAAAATATGACTCTTCCCGACATTCACTCTTTATTTACTCGGAGAATAAAAAATACTAATTTTTTTATTGAGAGCAACTAACTGCTTTAACGACACAATAACACTAAAGCTACTTCTATTTGCCAATAGATGTCGGTAAGAGTCATATTTTAAGTTGATTATCGATAAAGTTGATTATTGAAAACACGAATTAAACAACATTTTCTCAAAATGAATCCTAGCTAGATCGATTTATCGCCCCCAAAATCCCCTGTCCCCAAAATCGTTGGAGCCGTTTTTGAGATTCAGATTCAGATTCCGAGATTAAAGTAAATATATATGGTAAAAAACACGTTCATTGTTTTAAACCCTTTAATTTTTAACTTTGTTCTGTTCTTAGTATTTGTTGCTATAGCGGCAACAGAAATACATCATCTGTGAAAATTTCAATCGTCTAACTATCACGGTGCATGAGATACAGCCTGGTGACAGACGAACAGACAGACAGACAGACGGACAGTGGAGTCTCAGTAAAAGGCTTCCGTTGGTACCCTTTGGGTTCGGAACCCTTAAAACGAATAAAACGGCAAAAAAACAGTCTTATTGACAAAGTGCTCGATATAAAATCACTTTTCACAGTAATATAATATGGATTGTCATCCAATTTTATGAAACCACGAAGTGAATTTTTTTTGTTTATGTGTAGCTATGGTAGCTGGCTACTATGACAGTAGTTGACATAATACATAGCATGTATACAAATATGGCTGCGGAAGCGTCCACCAATCACAGCTAAACCTTAATGTCATACATTATATCATCCACCAATCAAGCTAAAGCATTTATTTAAATAATGTATTTTGTGTACCTAAATAATTTGTAAATTTTCAGCTCAAATGTAGCCAGAAATTTTGGAAAGTCCTTAAAACATTTAATTGTTGTACATTGGTAAAGGTGATAAGGCACTTCCATTCGGTTACGCCGTTGTGGGATTTCGGTGACTACCTTCAATGTTCATTATTACACATTATTGGAATTTGATTCTGTTAGCACGAGTTTGCCGAAATAAAATTACATATATTTTTTAAATTCTTTATTTGTAATACGGGCTTCAAAAGATCAATGGAAATTTGGTGAAAAATGGTTTCCATGGTTTTCCAGCTATAAAAATAAAAGACAAATATTTTTTTTAACTAGCTTCACCCCGCGGCTTTGCCCACGTTTAACTTTTCAGTGTTATTTATCTGTTGGTTTCAATTTAGTTTACATGGAACTCTATTTTTTAAAATAAAAGTTACTCCTTAAAACATCAGCTATCTGCCAGTGAAATTCTCGTTAAAATCGGTCCAGTCGTTTGAGAGATTAGCCGGAACCAGCATAATGACAGATAAACATTTTAAAAATGGTTTCTGTTTTATGTACCGTATATACTTTCATATGCATTTAGTGAAAAGCTGCTAATTTGGAATTACATACAGACACTTCAATTTTGTAGATACATACATATTTATAGCCCCATTATTCTTGCAAAATACAATTTATGTTACTGTTTGAACCAAACCAAACTTAGAAATGTATGTGATTTATAGATTATGTTTATAGGCAGGTTGACCAGCCCAGATATTAGACCACTGTCTGAGATTAATCGCGCGAGAGCAAGTTTTATATATTTATTTCCATATCTCTAGAGAAAAAAGAAAGGCCTATAACCGGCGAGCATGTATGAAGGCGCTCATGAACGTGGAAGAAACGAAAGAGGTATGTCAGGATCGTAGCATGTGGAAAGAAGTAGTATCTGCCTACCCCAACGGGAAATAAACTGGCCAAGTGCAAGTCGGACTCGCACTCGTAGGGTTTCGTAACACAGTTAAGTATACCATAACTATGATTTTTCGCAACTACAAAATAACTTTGTTTTTCATAGTGTTTGTATGAAAAACAAAGTTATCTTTGCGGACGCTATATCTCTGAAACTGCTGACTGTATCTCGTTCAAACAATTTTCGTTGTTAGTTTTTATTGAGATCTACAGCATATATTTTTTTTAGATTTTTCACTCCCATACTTTAATAGTTAGTGGGGGGGGGGGACACACATTTTACCACTTTAGACGCGCCTAACTTTCAAATAATTGACTTTGAGAAAAAATGATTTTAGAAACCTCAATGTCATTTTTAAAGACCTATCCATAGACACCCAACACGTATAGGTTTAATGAACAAATTTTTTTTTGTTTGAGTTCCATGTATGGGATGCCCCCCCTCAAACTTTTATATTTTTTATTTTTGTATAAAAATCAGAAAGCGGTTCACAGAATACATCTACCTACCAAGTTTTAATACTGTACTTAACAGTTTCGGAATAAAATTGCTGTGAGATTACATATATGTATGTATGTATGTATCTCTAGAGATATAACTTGTCTCTGAAATTTAACCAATTTTAATTATTCTTCAATAGTGTAGTCTTTAGTAAATTCGGTTGTTAAGGTTTTTTAACCGACTTCAAAAAAAGGAGGAGGTTTCTCAATTCGACCGTATATTTTTTTTATTTTTTTTTTTATGTTTGTTCGCGGATAACTTCGTCGTTGTTTATGAACCGATTTTGATTATTCTTTTTTTGTTCGAAAGGAGATATCCCAAGTGTGGTACCATGGTAATTTTATCGAGGTCTGATAAGTATCTCCAGAGATATTGAGATAAACATCTAAAAATTCGTATTGAAAATGAATAGCGCGGCATTGAAGTCGGTTCTTTTTTAGTTTTTAAACGATATTATATTCTGTATATTTTTTCGTACGCTATACATTCTATAAAATGTAAGTGTGTTATGTTTTTAACAATTATTTTTTTAGGGTTCCGTAGTCTTTACAAGGAACTCTTATAGTTTCGTTATGTCCGTCTGTCTGTCTGTCTGTCTGTCCAAGGTTTTGCTGAGAGACCGTTAAGACTAGAAAGCTGTAATTTTGTAAGGGTATGTATATAAATTACGCCGAAAAAGTGGTGAGTTAGGGTAGCTCCCCTACATGAGAAGTGGGGATGAATTTTTTTTTGTCGTTTACCCCATCGTGTATGCTATCGTTGAATAGGTTTTTGTAAAATGACTTCAAGGTTGCTAATACCATTTTTCGATTGAATGCTCCATTTACGAAATATTAAACTTTAAAGTGCAAATTTTTGTTCCAGTAGGGCGTCCCCCCCCCCCCCCCGCTCTAAAAGCTAAACTTCTGGCTTGAAAAATCTGGGAAAATTAGTTTAGCAGTAATAGTCGTTGAACTTGGGTGTTAGATAATTTTGTACAAAATACAAAATCCTTCGAATAAATCCTTTAAAGTGACAAAGACGAAGTACCCAGTTGTTTGTTTATAACGGGTAATGACTTGCATTGGATAACGGGCTCCTACGGAACCCTACACTGCGCGTGGCCCGACACGCACTTGGCCGGTTATTTTATGATGCTGTTCGTATAGGTGCATACATTTCGTAAACAGACACTGTATATTGTAAACTTTAAACTTTCGCGATAGCACTTACTGGAATCCGGACCTAATCACTGGATCGAACTTCATGACCCTAAGATCCTCTCGACCGACCTCTACTATTACTCCCGTATTGTGCATGAAGCGGTAGAAATAAAAAAATACTGGCCAAGTGCAAGTCGGACTCGCACCGCACTCGTAGGGTTCCGTAACACAGTTAAGTATTCCATAACTATGATTTTTTGCAACTATAAAATTAACTTTGTTTTTCATAGTGTTTGTATGAAAAACAAAGTTATCTTTGCGGTCGCCATATCTCTAAAACTGCTGACTGTATCTCGTACAAACCAATTTTCTTTGTTAGTTTTTATTGAGATCTACAGCATATATTTTTTTTAGATTTTTCACTCCCATACTTTAAAAGTTAAAGGGGGGGGAGGGGGGGGACACACATTTTACCACTTTAGACGCGCCTATCTTTCAAATGATTGATTTTGAGAAAAAAATATTTTAAAAACCTCAATGTCATTTTTGAAGACCTATCTATAGACCCCACACGTATAGGTTTGAAGACATTTTTTTTTAATTTCAGTTCCATGTATGGGATGCAGCTTTGATTTTCGATTTGACACTTGCTAATTACAGGGTTCCAAGTTGCGGCCAACCTAAATCCATCCTCCCGGTTGAAATTGGGATACTTTGTAGGGTTCCGTAGCCGAATGGCGAAAAACGGAACCGGTATTAAGAACGCAGGACGCAGGATGCCGCGGTGTGTGCGTACCTTTAACCCCCGACAAAAAGTGTTTTAAGTTTGACGTGTGTTTAAGTTTGTCTGTGTACTTATGTGTGTGTCTGTCTGTGGCATCGTAGCGCCCAAACGGAAGAACCGATTTTGATTTAGATTTTTTTGTTGAGAGTGTTCTTAGCTTTGATTCATCAAAATCCATTTACCCGCTGAGCTTTTTAGTGTTCTTTCTAGTTGATGACGCTTTGAGATAACTTTGATTGGTGTGATCGATTTGAAATTCAGTATCCTCTTATTTTAACGACATTGTAAGAACATGAAAGTCTAGGCTCATTGGAATGGTCTCAATGAACAGATTATACTAGTACATAGATCAATTGGAGGTGGTTTTAAATTTTGAATTCATGTATTACATAATTCAGATAGTTTAAAAACTAAAACAACCGATTTCCATGCCTTATTGAGTAAATTTCAGTAGCAAGTTTAAAACGTTTATCGTCACATCTCTGTAGATACTCATCAGATCTTGATGAACTTACGATGAGAACACTTCGGAAACCTACCGTACCGATTAACAAAAGAATCATTCGAATCGGTTCACAATTGACGGAACAATCGCGTACCACACATACAAAAAAAAACATACAGACGAATATAGAACCTCCTTATTTTTGGAAGTCGGTTAAAAAGTATCTATATTTAAAGAAACAACGCATCTATATTAATATAATCCCTTAAACAACTTCACTTGCTATTTTAAATCTTAACAAATAATCAATTAACAACATAAATATAAACATCAATAGCATGCTGTTTAAAATTAATAACCTGTTACAGCCCCTGGTTAATGCTTTCACGGAAGCTTATATCTAATTAGCGCCAGTCACTAACAAGATAGCCTTACTACGGAACCTTTTGTCGGGAACTGCTGCCGTGAAATTTTAAGCGGCTTTATTGTGTAGGAATTTCGTATTGGATACTCGATATTTCGTTAGAAGGTACATCGCTTATTTCAACGATATAATCAATAATTTAAGATTATTTACAAAATGAAAAAAAAAACCGACTTCACATGCCGCGATGGACATTTTTAGTACTAAGTTTGAGATTGTAAACTTTAAACTTTCGCGATTTGAACAGATAGTTATAAATATGAAAATACGGGACTTATCGCGCCTAAAACATTAATTTTATTTAACTCGACGTTTCGACCAAGTTACATTGATCGTGCTCGTGATTGATTGACGAGAAGACTCTCGTCTCGTGACCAATAAGATTGAGATGTTTATCTCCATATCTCCGGAGATAATTATCAAATCTCGATAAAATTTGAATGTGATCAAACTAGAAGCATACTCAGTCAAACAATTTTTTTTTTTCAAATCGGTGTAGATCTTTCGGAGTTCTGATGAAACAAACATTAAAAATAAAAATACAGGTAAATTGAGTACCTCCTCCTTTTTCAATTGACATCAAAAAAGGTTGAAAGAAGGTTCTTAATTCGTCTGTATGTTTTTTTTTATGTATGTTACGCGATTACTCCGTCAATTGTGAACCGATTCGAATGATTATTTTTTAATCGGTAGGGTGCATTTCCGAGGTAGTTCCATTGTATGTTCATCGAGATATGATAAGTATCTCCAGAGATATGACGATTAACGTCTCAGTTCATAATTGACGGAGTAATCGTGTAACATACATAGACAAAAAACAAAACAAAAAAGAACAAACAGACGAACAGAGAACCTCCTCCTTTTTGGAAGTCGTTTATGTGACGGGTTCGTACTCAAATGTTTTATCAATTTAATATTATCTACCTGAACGATATTCATTATTTAAATGAACACATATTACATCTGTAATGCATAATTTACCGGTATTTACCGGTATCGATTCGCGTTTTACCTCGTCAGGACAACAAAAGTATATAAAAAAAACCTTAATTGAATGCGACGAAATTTCAATTTTGGTGAAATCATTTGAATAACGACTACTGCGGTGAAATTTTGTATTAAGTTATAGGCTACAGCGATATGGGACGGACTATTACTAAAAACATATTTTGAAGTTAATAAGAAAAGGCCTAAAAACTCTAATCCTTATCCTTACTATATATATATATATATGTATATATATATATATATATATATATATATATATATATATATATATATAATATTATATAAAAATATATATGTATATATATATATTATAATATAATATTATAAATGCGAAAGCAACTCTCTCTGTCTGTCTGTGTCACTTTCACGCTAAAACCATTGAACCGATTTAAATGAAATTGAACACAGATAGTCTAGAGCCTGAGAAAGGATATGCTACTTTTTAATTCGAAAAAAACTGGCCAAGTGCAAGTCGGACTCGCACTCGTAGGGTTCCGTAACACAGTTAAGTATACCATAACTATGATTTTTCGCAATCTCGTTCAAACCGTTTTCGTTGTTAGTTTTTATTGAGATCTACAGCATATATTTTTTTTAGATTTTTCACTCCCATACTTTAAAAGTTAGATGGGGGGGGGGGACACACATTTTACCACTTTAGACGTGCCTATCTTTCAAATGATTGACTTTGAGAAAAAAATATTTTAGGAACCTCAATGTCATTTTTGAAGACCTATCCACAGATATAGGACCCCACACGTATAGGTTTGAAGAAAAATTTTTTTTTTTGTTTCTGTTCCATGTATGGGATGCCCCCCCTTAAACTTTTATATTTTTATTTTTGTATAAAAATCGGAAAGCGGTTCACAGAATACATCTATCTACCATGTTTCAATTCTGTAGTACTAACAGTTTCGGAATAAAATGGCTGTGACATACGGACGGACAAACAGACAGACAGACAGACATGACAAATCTATAAGGGTTCCGTTTTTTGCCATTCGGCTACAGAACCCTAAAAAACGGTTGAAATGGGGGATGAAAAGTTGTATGGAAGTATCGTTATTTTTAGAGCTAGAAGCTTGAAACTTATTTTTTAGGCAGTTGATTATATAAATTCAAATTATATAAATAAATATGATATCCAAAGTTTGTGACGGGATAGAAGGAGGGGGAAGAGGAATGAGGAGGGAGGGGAGGTGGAAGTGAAGGGAAGGGAAAGGGGGATGGGAAGGGGAGGTGAGGGGAAGGGGAAAAAGGAGAGTGGAGTGGAGTGGGGGGAAGAGAGAAGGAGAGGGGGAGAGTGAAGTGAGGGAAAGGGTAGGGGGAAGGGAGAGAGGGAGGGGGGATTAGCGCGGCGTGGTACGGTGCGGTGTGGGTAGGATACGAATGTCTTATTTGTAAAATAATCAGCCTAAATAATTAAAAATGCTACCCAAAGACACTATTCCACGCGGACGAAGTCGCGGGTACAGCTAGTACATCATATAAGCTAACCCTCGCGGCTTTGCCCACGAAATATAATATATATGCCCGAAGGCGTTATTACACTCCCAATAAATAATAGTTAATTATTAGAAGTTAAATTAATTAACTTGAAGGTCTATTTGAGAATTGTAAGTTGATTGAATTCATTTGAGATTGGTAAAAAATTAAATTTACTTACCTTCACACAAATTCACTTTATTATTATTTTTAACTGAAGTTTGGTAGAAATATGGCCGCCCGACGCTCCACCCACAACACATTCGAGCCCGAACTGTCGAGCGGTACGGAGCTCCTCATCACAGAGTATTGAATCATTCTACTACGTACGTTATAAGAGTTGGCACTTCCCTACATTGCTGATACCCGAATTATGAACGTACTGTGTAGCCAACCTAACAACGGAAAGTATTATTTACGTTGTAACTATTATATAATATGTGGTATTATGCTTATAAATGTATTTTTACAGTGTTGGTTGGTACTAAGTACGTTCATAATTATGTATGTAGTGTCATGGGACTGCTCCTAACATTGCTGTGTACTATAACCAATATTTATGTTGCAACCGCATAAGGTCACTTGATTTTTGGATAGACTTTTATTTCAAGTCTTCCACTATGGGTGATCGTCACCAAAGATGATGACGCCAGCACCGCAAGTGTCAATTTTTTTAAAAACAATCGTGCGGTACCTCCTTCGTTCATATATAATGTTACTAGAAGTGCCCCGCGGCTTCGCCCGCGTTAAAAACTCAATTTATTTACATAAAACTTTTCTTTTGTAAAAACGATTCTATCATTAAAGACATCAAATATGAATTAGCCAAATCGGTTCACCCGTTTTTATGTTATCGCGTGACTAAGGCAAATCGAGATTCATATTTATAAAACCCGAAAAACTCAAATTTTCAAACTTTGTTACCTACCCCATTTCCAAAAATCCTACAACACGTACTTACTTAGTTATTTACAGAAGTACTTATGTGTAAAGTTTCGAATAAAACAGACTATCTCATCTTGTTTCGCCATACAAACTTTGAATCCCCATTCCGTATCCGAAAGGAATTTTTTGAAAATCGTTTCTGAGCTACTACCTACGTCATAATAACTATCTGTATTCTAAATTTCAGCGCAATCCGAAACAATATTGATTTTAAGACTTTGTTACCCCAGTTCACCTTCTCAGGGTGGCATTTTTAAAAAGTCTGAATTCGTATTTACTTATTTATATACACAAGTACTTGTGTGAAATGTCGAATAAAATAACTATTCAAACTTTGAACCCCCGCTTCATCCCTTTGAAAAGTGAATTTTGAAAAATCCTTTCTTAGCAGATACCTACGTCAGAATAACTATATGTATGCCAAATTTCAGCGCAATCCGAAACAATATTCATTTCAGACTATGTTACCCCACTTTACCCTCTTTGGGGTGGAATTTCGAAAAAACCTGAAACATGTATTTTTATTATTTATTTACGTAAATACTTGTGTGAAGTTTTAAATAGAAAAGACTATCTTATCTTGTTTCTTAATACAAAATTTGAACCCCCGTTTCATCCCCTTCAGGGGTGAATTTTGGAAAATCCCTCCTCAGAGGGAACTAACGTCGTAATGACTATTTGCATGCCAAATTTCAGTCCAATCCGAAACAATATTGATTTACAGACTTTGCTACTGTCAGTCAGTCAGTCAGTCAGTATGTCAGGACAAAGATTCTTATAGTATTAGATGTTCCATGTTTCATGGTAAAAAAAAAATGAAATTGTTCTAGAAGTTTTTTTGCTTATGCATTACAAACAAACGAACAAAAAAAATCTTAATTATATAGTAAGTATAGATTTATAACTATAGATGTATGTATTATGCCTAACTTATCAGAGCTTGCTTCAAGAACCTCTGGTTATGAAACTTGAGATAAGGTCGGGTCAAGTGCCCTGCTTAAAGACCCTAACCACAGATTATATTCTAGTTACTACGTAGTCCGTAACAAGGGTGTCTTATATATATATTATACACATAGAACGGAAGTCATTTAAGAATTGTGCCAGAAAAAGACGCCATTATATTTTGATTGATATCTAATTTTTAGATTTCTTCATCTATTAACGAGCAATTCTTGTATGTATTTATTTATGCTGCGTATCTTAAACGGCTCTAACGATTTGGATAAAATAATATACTATATTAGATAGGCCCGCGTTTAATCTTGGTTATAAACCTTTTTCTTGGATCACTCTATCTATTGCTGAAAACTGCATCAAAATACGTTGCGCAGTTTAAAAGATCTAAGCGTACAGACAACGATAGTGACTTTGTTTTATACTATGTAAAGATATTAATTTTTTTGTAAAAACGCAACTTTACACGAAAAAAACCGAGCAAAGCTACTCACCCAGGTACTATTCATGGAGCCTTTAATGTCAGTGCAGACGGCCAGAAAACTAAATTCGCGCCATCGACGACGTCTTCAGCATCGATTGGTTTGCTTGACGATTGTAACCGACTTCACACAAAAGGTTATCAATTACTGAGCCTAAATGTTTTTTCAGTTTTTTTATAGCACAGTGTGACATAAACCCGCACTTTGCGCACGCTTTTCCGTGACTTAAATAGTCGATTATTGCACGATGTTTAGCACACTCGCTGCGTTCGGGTACCAACTTCACGCCGTGCAATAATCTTCTATTTGACGGAAAAGCGTAGCAAGCGTAAAGTGCGGGCTTATGTCACACTGATAGCTATAATATTATAACGAGGATGCTACGCCGTGCAACTTCACGCCGTGCTACAATAGACTACTTAAGTCACACGTATCGTAATATACTATTTTTTTAGACGGTGTGCTTCCTATTTGTTCCCATTGTAGTTTAATCGAGATCCAGAGATATGAATACTTCAAACGTAGTACTAAAAATTACAATTTTTTTTTTCATAGTGCGGCATTTGAAGTCCTTTTTTGAATTTTTTAATGTAACTAGATAATATTGCTATCAAAAAGCTAGCCAATTGTTATGTGAAAATAGAGTTCAGTGGTGTATCTTGGGAGAAGCCAATGTCCAGCAGTGGATAGATACAAGCTTATAATTATGTGTGTAATCCCAGGTCTGTGAGGCTACTACTTACGACAGCTGCTTCGCCTGTACTAATTTCACATATTGTCAGTTATTTAAGATCAACAATACTGACGAGCAAACCATACTCAGTGGCTGGGCAGGCGTGTTGGCGATCGCAGGACGTAGCTTCTCGCACCGGTAACGTTGCTGCCGTTCAGCGGCCTAGTATTTAGCCACGCCATAATTTTGAAATAGTTATACCGTCATTTGTCGGTTGCCAGAGCCTCGTTTGTTGGTCAGCAGGATGCACCACGGCCAGGTGAGGTTGGCTGGGAGCACTGAGGTGGTATTTGTGCTCCCTAAGATCCCGCCATGCACCCGATAATTGGGAATAATTACTAAAATAAGAGCGTTTATTTAATTTTTGAGATTTACTACTTATCCAATACTCTGTTGAATAAAAAAAATGGCCAAGTGCAAGTCGGACTCGCACTCGTAGGGTTCCGTAACGCAGTAGAGTATTCTATAACTATGATTTTCGCAACTACAAATATAACTTTGTTTTTCATAGTGTTTGTATGAAAAACAAAGTTATACTTGCGGTCGCTATATCTCAACAACTGCTGACTGTATCTCGATCAAACTAATTTTCGTTGAAAGTTTTTATTGAGATCTACAGAATATATTTTTTCTAAATTTTTCACTCCCTAACTTTAGAAGTTAGAGAGGGGGACATACATTTTACCACTTTAGACGCTCCTATCTTTAATCATATAATTGACTTTGAGAAAAATTACTTTAGAAACCTCAATGTAATTTTTAAAGACCTATCCATAGACATCCCACACGTATAGGTTTAAAGAAAACATTTTTTTTTGCTCCAGTTCCATGTATGGGATGCCCCCCCTTTTATATTTTTATATTTTTTTATTTTTGTATAAAAATCGGAAAGCGGTTGACAGAATACGTCTACCTACTAAGTTTCAATTCTGTAGTCTTAACAGTTTCGGAATAAAATGGCTGTGACATACGGACGGACAGACAGACAGACAGACATGGCGAATCGATAAGGGTTCCGTTTTTTGCCATTCGGCTACGGAACCCTAAAAAACGCGGCTCTCTCGTCCTATGTCGTCATTTAGTTTGGGCCATTCGTTTGACTTTGTAGCCGCGTGTCTCCGAATCTACCTAATAACATGATAATGAGATTGGGAGGTATGAAGGCAATCTAGTAAACGGGTAAATAATGGTATGGACCCATTTTTATAAACTACCTCCCTGGCGCTGGAATTTTCACGGAGGTATATTGGATTTACAGTGAATATTATGTAGAAGTACATGACATTATATTTAGACATATTTCGAGCTCGATGGCGTGCAATAAAGGAAATTTATGTCCAGCAGCGGACAGATAGGCTTATGATGATGATATCTTTAGCAATAAGTAAAGGCACAGTTTCGTAACATAATCGAACAAATATAAAATTCCTATACTATGCTTTTAAGGCATCCTCTGCTTAAATTTTCCACAAGCATAGCCAATGAGACTCTAGAAACTTAAGAACAAAATAACTCTACAAATTTGAAATAGTTTTCTAAAACTTGGATGAATAAACTGTGAAGTGCCTATATGTCGAATATGCCAAATATCACATCTTCTATATAATTCTGCACGAAAAGTCGAGTCCTGGGCTTGTTAATATTAATAGATTAATATATATAGATATAAGTGACTGTTACATATATATACTGTTATTATATATAAGTGACTGTTATGTATGGAGTATAAAAGGTTAAAGAATGCAGCAAAAAAGGTTGTGGATAGAAAGAAAGAGGATCATCATCATTATCAGCCGGTATCAGTCCACTGCTGGACGTAAGCCTCCCCCAAGACACGCCAAATTTAAAAAGAAAGAAAGAGGATGATCGAGATGAATTTGATAGGAGGTTATCTGACGACTTCCAGACGAACATTAAGTTTATCTGGAAGTCCATAAGGTCAGCCAGAGGAAATCTTAATACTTCGCAACTGGACAAAGTCAGAAATCAGGATGGAAGTATTGTGAGAGGAGAGGAATGCGTTCTAAAGAGGTGGAAGAAATATTTTGAAAGTTTATTTGAAAAGGAAGATATGCAAGTACCAGTTACAACTGGTGTCGCGAATGAAGATAGCGATGGAAGTGTTATCAGCATGGAAGAGATTATGACAGCGTTACAAAGTATGAAATCGGGTAAGGCTGCAAGATATGACAGGATTTCGGTCGAGATTCTGAGGGCTGGACAAGGTGTGGTAGCGAGTCAACTGTATCGCCTTTTTAACCTTTGCTGGAGGAACCGAGTTGTACCAGGTGACTGGTGCAAAGCCGTCATTGTACAACTATACAAAGGAAAGGGATATAAGCAAGACTGCAAAAACTACCGCGGCATTAGCTTACTCAGCATCGTCGGGAAATTGTATGCAAAGGTATTGATTACAAGAGTGACGGATGAAACTGATAATAAAATGTGGGATGTACAAGCAGGAACATCCCACAGCAAGCAGGAATTAGATGTATGAATCAGGTCTTTTCCTTACGAAGCATAGCCGAAAAATGTTTGGCCAAAAGCCAAAAGATCTATTGTGCATTCGTAGACTTGGAAAAGGCCTATGACAGAGTGGTGAGGAGTGAATTGTGGTCAACATTGTCTATGTATGGGGTGAGCGGCAGTTTGATACGAGCACTGAAATCACTCTATAAGGGTTTCAGTGCTTGTTTCAGAATAAACAGAGCGTACACTGACTGGTTTAATATTGAAAAAGGTGTTAGATAGGGATGTGTTGCATCACCAGTGTTGTTCAACCTATTCATAGACAATTGCTTGACAGATCTGAAAGAAATCGTGTACAGATTAAGAATGAATGATTTAACCATCAAATGCTTCCTATACGCTGATGATCAGGTGATATTAGCATCATCGGAGGAGGAGTTGCAAAGGATGGTTAATATTATGCATAATGCCTTAAAAGGAAAGGGATGAAAGTGAATGTAAGTAAAACCAAAGTTATGGTTTTTGAAAGAGAAGAAATAATTACAGATTGTAAGGTTACAGTTGAAGGAGAGAGAGTGGAACAAGTGAAAGAGTTTGTGAACCTGGGTTCTAATTTTACGAGAGATGGTAAGTATGAAAGTGATATTGAGCGAAGAGTTTTGGCAGGAAACCAAGTGAGTGGGGCACTGCATAACTTTATGAGAAGTCAGAACGTGTCTAAACAAGCACGACTAGCTGTACATAAGGGAGTGTTAGTTCCCACACTCATGTATGGTAGTGAATGCTGGGTATGGCAGAAGAACCATGAAAGTAAAATTAATGCTGTAGAAATGAGAAGTTTGAGAAGTATGATTGGAGTGACTTTGATGGATAAGGTGGAGAACAGCATGATAAGGGAATGTTGTGGTATGGTAGAAGATGTGGTGACAAAGATAGAGAAAGGGATGCTTAGATGGGTTGGACATCTAGAGAGGATGGATGAAGAAAGACTGACGAAACAGATTTATGAGACGAGTGTGAATGGAGCAGCCCTACCGGCTGCTCCATTCACACTCGGCCGACCTAGGCGAACGTATCACGACCAGATCGGAGACGTTTTAAAGAAAGGCCAAGTCAAAAGTACTTATAACCGGCGAGCATGTATGAAGGCCCTCATGAAAGTGGAAGAAGCGAAAGAGGTATGTCAGGATCGTAGCATGTGGAAAGAAGTAGTCTCTGCCTACCGCAATGGGAAAAAGGCGTGATTGTATGTATGTATGTACGTATGTTATATATAAATTACTGTTAAATATATGTAGACTGTTATATATAAGTGACTGTTATATATAACAGATACACGTTAGACGTTAATAGATACACAGAATATTAGAAATATGTTAGAAAATAGTATTTTGTATATTTTGTACGTAATAGTGAGATTCTATTTCGCATCGGATATAGTTAAGAAAGTTTCAAAACTAAAACAACCGACTGCCAGGCCGCGCGTGTTAGTTTCATTACCAAGTTGAGATCAGGTGAGACAGTGATCAAGTGTTATCCAGTTCGGTATTAAAAAAAAAAAGGTTTTTTTTAAACGTTTATAGTCATACGAGATACTTATCAGAT
Organism: Cabera pusaria; assembly: GCA_954871355.1. Taxonomy (NCBI): domain Eukaryota; kingdom Metazoa; phylum Arthropoda; class Insecta; order Lepidoptera; family Geometridae; genus Cabera; species Cabera pusaria. Next base: position 33,613,208 of record OX940885.1, on the reverse strand, counting down.
CTCGATGAAATTACAATGGAACCATCTCAAAAGTATACCCTTTTGAAATAAAAAATATTTTTTTTAAATCGGTACATAATTGGCGAAAATATCGATGAAAACACATAAAAAAATACATACAGACGAACATAGAACCTCCTGCTTTTTGAAGTCGGTTAAAAATCGCAGTGCGGGCATAGCCTTAACGAGTGATTAGTTTCACACATTATAGACTCCTTAAAATTAACCCCATTTAAACATTGTAGGAAGACATTTGAAAGCTTTTAATCTTTTAATATTAAATGAACTTTATGATCGGCCAAGGAAGGCTCTGACTACTCTGACTACCTTCATTTTGCTTACAATCGCAAATGTAACATTGGGTATATTTAATATCAATAACAGAACCGTTCAGGCGTACCGCAAAATAGATTTAGTAGGGTCCATTTCCGTACCTACGTACCCGCTTGAAAGCAATCACAAATCACCGTTTATCGACACAAATAAACAACCAGACAAACCTTTGTGTATTAATGAAGGCTACTTAGTATTTATGGCTACTGGCCGATAATAGATCTTGCTGTTTGATTTGTGCCGCGTAATTTAGAATTATACACTGGCGATTTCTCCGTGAATTCTGGGCAGAGCGAAATGAAATAAGTTATTTTTCAAAAAAAATAAAACCGTCTTCATAATCACAAACAGGCACTCAAAATCGAAAAATAAATTACTTAAAATTATTATAAGCGCTACCCACTTACCTATTTGAAGTCGGTGCCAGCCAAGTCTAATAGGTAGTAGATAGATAATACCTACATGTATCTACCTACTTACTAACCTACATGTACCTACTTACTACTACTACATACATAGTATCTATCTACTATCCAATATACTTGGCTGGCACCGACTTCAAATAGGTAAGTGGGTAGCGCTTATAATAATTTTAAGTAATTTATTTTTCGATTTTGAGTGCCTGTTTGTGATTATGAAGACGGTTTTATTTTTTTTGAAAAATAACTTATTTTACCCTTTTTAGTGCATAACAAGTTTTAATTAAATTACATGCATCTATTACATTTGGTGTCTGGGCCGTTATACACTGACGGATATATACTTTTTGAAAATTTCAAGTATGTACCTATAACGGTTAAGAAGATACAGATCTGTAAAGTGTGCACATATATATAGACACACGGACGGACGGACGGACGGACGGACGGACGACAAAGTCTCAGAAAGTGTTCATTTGGTACCCTTTGGATTCGGAACCCTAAAAAAATTGACTTTAAATGCCTTGCTAAAGTGATAATATTCACTAGTAATAATGATATCATCAAGGTATCAAAGAACAATGTCCAAAATGGCCCTGTGCAATTAAAGCATCTGACACACACGATAATTAATTGTCTATTTTATTACAATAATTCCAAATACATTAATTTTATAACACGGACTAGTTGTATTCCAAAATGAATATAAAAAAGTATTATTTGCGATTGTTAACATTACTTGCCACCATATGGCCAACAGAGTACTGAATCACTCTACTACGTTATAAGAGGCACTTCCCTATATTGTTGAAACCCGAATTATGAAAGCACTATGTAGCCAACCTAACAACGGAATGTATTATTTACGTAGTAACTATTATATAATCTGTGGTATTATGCTTATAATTTTTTTTTTGCATTGTTGGTTGGTACAAAGTACGTTCATAATTCTGAGTTATTTAATAATGTATGCAGTGTCGCGGGACTGAAATGGCCGCCATCTTCGGCAAACGTCATGTCATGTCAAAAAAATTTGGTATGTTTAAAAAAGTTTGCATCCTAACAAGACTTTGCCCGGTAGAACATTCCTGTGAAGACAAATTATTTATATTTATATATAATTATTTATTATAATTATTAATATATAATTATTTATTGAGGGCCCGGTGGCGTAATTGGGAGAACAATCGGCTTTGATGCCGTGGTACCGAGTTCAAACCGCCGTGCACTAATGAATTTTTCGATCCAAAAATATATGTGCGCTTCTCACAGTTGCCCTCCGGTGAAGGAAAATATCGTTAAGAAACCAACAACCCCCGCATGGTGGTAGGACATATCTAGTGTCCGCCTGGCCAGCTACCACCCTCAAGTTAGAAAATCTGTCGCCAAACATCTTATGTGTTCAGGCAGCTATCCTTGAGAGCCAGTTCCCATTCTAGTCCACTTCTCTATCTTCGACCGCATCATCACTTAGCAACAGGCGAGATAGTGGTCAAACGCCAAGATAGTAAAAAAAAAAAAAATTATTATCCCCACCTTTATTTCTATCTCGCTCACAGATACCGTAAGAATATCTGTCAAAAACCAAAATCAACGAGAAGAAAGATGTAAAAACATTATTCAAGGTCATATTTTTTAGTCTTCAAAAGTATATCCAATAGCAACCTCCATTGTGTATAATCTTATTGGGACTCTTCTACTACCAGTACATTCTCCTATGTTTGAGGTATTTATCTCCATATCTCTGGAGATACTTATCAGATCTTGATAAAATTAAAATGGGACCACCTCGGAAACGTATCCTACCTATTAAAAAAAGAATCATTTGGATCCGTTCACTATTGACGGAGAAATCGCGTAACATACACACAAAAAAAAAAAACATACAGACGAATTGAAAACCTCCTCCTTTTTTGTGAAGTCGGTTAATAAAATGAAATGTATCTTTATTGCAATAACGTAGTACGATACAGAAAATGCATGACTCCTACATTCGGCCACAACAGTGATGTGCAAAAGAAAAAATTACATTTAATTATTTATGGTAAAAACAAAGAAAAAATTATTAACTATTTTTGAATTCAATCTAATTAATTAAATAAATTGAATGAATAATTATAAAACGATAGAAATCGTCATACATGTTCTTAAAATATTTGGGTAAATAGTTATATCTACTCTTATGGCGTTTACGTAGGCATTTTTTTCTAACCCCCGACGCAAAAAGCAGGTGTGCTATAAGTTTGACCTGTGTATCTATGTATGTTTGTGTCTGTGGCATCGTAGCGCCCAAACGGATAGATCAATTTTGATTTTGATTTTTTCGGGGGTTAGGTGGTTCTCTTATTTTGATTAATGAAAATCCGGTCCGTCGTTATTATGAACGATGCCCTTAGTTTTGGTGAAACAATAATTAATGTATCTATCTATATTGCTTACGTTTAATACAAATTTTCTAGATATACCATCCTGTCACAGTAATTATAAAAGAATTTCTACAAATATCTGTCAATAATTGAAAAGTAAAGATCGATTGCTTTTATATCTACCTACAGGCTAATTTTAAATTTACAAATCAATCGATACATCTCAAAAATCACTCCCATGCACAATCGCAATAGCAAAAAATTCGCCATTGTCGTTCCCACACAGGAAAATGGTTCTTAAAACTAAAGGAATAAAGTGAAATTCGCCCTTACCTCTCCGAATTCCGTGAGCCCGTTTGCTGCAGCCGGTTCATTGGCAGAGTCGGCCCTACGAACAGACAATACAAATAAATGCTGAAACAAAGCAAAGGGAAGACGTTCGCTTTTGTCTGCAGAGCATTCAGATTCGCTGGGCTTTGAGAACTTTCTAGACTAACGACCCTATTCGTCGACTCGGTTCATTTTACAGCTCAAGAATTTCGCTAATCTATCTTGTGTCTAATTATGGATGTGATTGTCCGTGAGTTTATAGAGGGTTAAGTCATATAAGCACTGGAATGATAGTATTGTTTCAGCATTTTCAGCTCCAGCTAATTGGCTAACTCTTCTTTATTTTTATGTCGTGTTAGCGCTTGACACTATCAGCTCACCTTGGTTAGTCAGTGATGGTGCGGTCTGTGATGGTAGCATGCGCACAGAATGGGAACTGGTTCTCAAGGACTGCTGCCGGAACACATTAGATGTTTGGCGACAGATTTTCCCGATTGAGGGTGGCCATGCGGACAATAGACGTTTAATACCGTGCGGGGCAGGGGGTTTTATTAATGATGTTTTCTTGCACCGGAGGGCCATTTTGAGATGTATACATAAATGTTTCGATAGAAAAATCCATTGGGATACGGTGGGGATCGTACTTGGTACAACAAGTGGTGGTAGGACACTATCTAGAGTGTCCGCCTGGCCAGTTACCACCCTCATGTGTTTATATATAAATAATAAAAAAATCTGTAGAAATCGTGGGTGCGAAATGTCTACTCATGACCACGATCACTGCAACTTGGTCGAAACGAATATCGAGGTAAATAAAATAAATGTGCGATATATTTTTAATGTTTAGACTGCAAGAGTTTAAAGCTTACTACGGCATCTTATTTGGTATTCAATCGTTTTTCTTTCAATTTAATTTTTAGGTAATAGTTCAACAGTTCTTACATAATCTGCTTCCAAAACTCTCTTTGAGAAGAAAGTTTCATCAAAAATACAGAGTTTGCGTGACCAAACCTATTAGTATCTCCGACCTTAGTTTGGAGGAGGGTTTAGCGTCCTTGGTAGCCATTTATTACAAGGGTACCTTTCTCAGTTGTAGTTCATCCATTTAACTCTATAGATCATGATCTCTATAGATTTTGATCTCAATAGATTCAATATAAGAATAAATACATCCAACGTTATAAGTTTAGACTGAAAGCTGAGCTGAGCTCAGCACATTGCGTCGTCGCAATGCAAAAATGTTAAGGCATTTTCGGCCACACAGACTCCACATCATCAGCGTAGCTACGACGCAACGTCAGTGTTAAATGGCTAAAAGGTACGGACACACCGCAGCGTCCTGCGTGCCCGATCTAGGCGGCGATCAGATAGCGCAGTAGTATTTGTACCAACTGGTTCACACCAAACGCGATCAGAAAACAATTGAAAAGTACTAAGATCGCGCCCGCAGATCCGCCTACTGCGCTATCTGATCACCGCCTAGAACGCGCACGCAGAACACTGCAGTGTGGCCGTACCTTAAATTAGATGAAATTTTTTTAAGTCTGTTGAAAACTGACATTAAATCTCAAATGCCCTGTAATTTGCCAGTACCGAGAAAATGGCTGCTAGCTCCTCTGTAATTTCCGAGCTTTATGAAAACTTTGGCAATCTGATACACCTTTCTACCCCACTGTTGAATAATTAACAAAGTGGTGATACGATATCTAGAAAATGGTTATTTTAATAGATCACATTTGACACTTCATCAAAATTCAACAAAGTAATCTTGTAACGGAGATCCCACATAATATAACGCTAGCTGTGCCCCGTGGCTTTGCCCGCATTTAATCCTAGTTTTAAACCTTCCTCTTGAATAACTCTATCTATTGCTGGAGACTGCACTAAAATCCGTTGCGTAGTTTTTTTTTGGTTAAAGGTAACAGGACAAGGACGATGCTCGCATGATGGTATACCCATTACAGATATAGCGGCACTGCGGCTGTTACCTTTAGTTATAAAGTTTTTGAGTCCCACATGCCCTGTAATTTCACTGGACTCATTGCCATTTCAACCGAAAAACATTTAATACAATACAACAACTTTATTTCAAAGAAAATCATATCTTAAACACCATGACACTTAGAACTTTGGGTCTACCGCGGAAAGCTTGTGCATGACCCCCCAACTCACCAAAAACTTAGTCGGTTCATCCACCAACACCCTCTATATTTCAGTATCATATAAAGGGCTGACTATTAAGTTAATACACAGTTAACCAAAGTAATATTCCTATTGCACTTATAGCCCACCAGCTGCTGAAATATCTTACTTCAGCAGGAGAATCTTTTAATATAATAGCGTACCATGTCGGATAGAGTAAGTACCTTTATGATAAAACTTGGCGCAATGTCGGGTTAGACTATACGCCCACTATATCGTACCATACCATCGATTTGCTTTATACGTTAGGTGACCATGTAAGCAAGCGGCAATAGCCCAATGTCTAAGGCGTCGGTCGACCTGGCGATCGAGAGATTGTGAGTCCGATCCCACACATTGCACTATTGACGTGAACCCACTCCAAACACAAGCATATTTAGCTTACTTGGACGGGTTAACAAGACTACTAAAAAATAGCCAAGTGCAAGTCAGACTCGCACTCGTAGAGTTCCGTAAACCAGTAGAGTATTTTATAAGTATAATTTCACGCCACCAAAAAATTTACTTTGTTTTTCGTAAAGCGGTTCACAGAATACACCTACCGACCAAGTTTCAACTGTGTAGTCTTAATAGTTTCGGATTAAAGTGGCTGTGACATACGGGCAGACAGAAAGACAGACATAAACGAAATCTATAAGAGTTCCGTCTTTCGCCATTCGGCTACGGAATCGTAAAAAGTGTAAAGCAGGTTAAAATGTTGTTGTAATTTATTACAAATTTGACGCTTAAAGGCTTCAATTGTTATTTTTAGGTGAAAACCGAAGATTTAAAAAAAATAAAAATACAATGTTTTGTAACTAAAACATATTTTAAATTAAAACATATGTTTCAATAGGTACCGTTTTAATGAATTCCTGTGCAAAATGTATTTTAAATATAGGCTGTTTGTTGATGTTTGACTAGTATTTCGCCTTGTGGTAAACAAAATAGTGGTCGAAATATTTCGTTTCTTTCTTTCTTTATTTCGGCTAACTTTGTTGTACAGTCAATCGGATGTTATCAACAAAAATATATAAGACAAAATGCAAAAATCAGTTTTTAATTTATATTTGTTTGCTTGTTACCATTTGACGGTTGAACGCAGCACACTACCTTTGGTAGGATTACGCTGGTCAAACGGCTCGCCCAAATTGCCTGAAGGATTTTACGGGGATAGCCAGTGTATTGAATTAAGACTTATTATTAACGCGAGCGAAGTCGCGAGACTCAACTATATAAAAATTATATTTACAATTTCAAATTACATTTTAATGATACGGTAGCGTACAGAAGGCCAACTCCGAAATGACACATCTGAAAGTTCGGGTCCGACCGAAACACGACCGAATTTGCCAATGACCAACTACGAAAAAAGTTTAAACTTTTTGACATTTTAAAGTGACGATAGAACTCTTGTCATATTACCTGTAGGTCGGGATTTTTTTGTTTAGTAGGGTTTACGATACAATAAAATGTCAAATGAATTTCGATCGTACTGAATGATAAGCTAGACCGACCGACCGAACCGACTGTGATTCGTAGTAGGAAACGCCCAATAATTTCGGCCGATACTTCGGATTACCTACTCCGAAGTGGCCTCCATACGGCATAGTGTGCGTCAATCCTAAAACATAAAACGCTCTCAAAAGTGTTAAATAAATAACGAGCCAAGTGCATGCCGCGCTAAGTGGCTGCGCTAAGTAGCTTATGTCAACACTCTAAGAGGCACGCTTGGTCAGCCTTTAATGGAACTGTACTGCTAACGGCTAACTTAAGACCGGCTTACTTGTAAATCCTGTACAAGTGACGGTTACAGAAAAATGTTTTCAGCAAAAATCTCCGTTATGTAAAGGTTGGTGAATGGACATAATATTTTTAGAAAGTGTTACATTTATTTTCTTTTTAGGAATGTAATTGTGGCATGGATTTAAAAAGCAACCAAGTTCGAGTCGGTTTCGCGCGGTTCCGTGCAAACTTTTCAAACTAGGTTAATGGACAAAGTTAACTTTGCAGTTCGATCTCTAGACCGATGAAACAACCAACGATTAATGTAGATGACGTCCAAAGAAGCACTGGGGGGGTAGATTTTCGAACAAAATTAGCTTGAACTTGAGAATCTTTGGCTTTGACTTCAGAGGTAGTAAGTAGTGGGATAAAATCCCCACCGTCCACCAATGGATTGTTCTATCGAGATGTGTGATGCGTAATACACATTGGCCCTCTTGTGAGTGTAATCCATACGAATATTATAATAAACTGGCCAAGTGCAAGTCGGACTCGCACTCGTAGGGTTCCGTACCACACTACAGTATTTTATAATATCGACCAAAAAATACCACTATCATTTTTCGCCAGCAAAAAATAATAATTAATAAGCATTTTATTTCTTATATCGCCATCTAACGTCTAACAAAGGTGTTAGGGATCGACATTTCAATATAACGCCATCTATGGGACGTTTAAATAACTAAGCGTTCATAGATGGCGTTACATTGAAATGCTGATAAAAACACGTTTCTTGTATGGGGACCCTCTATTATTTTTAACTTTATTCTGTTTTTAGTATTTGTTGTTATAGCGGCCACAGAAATACATCATCTGTGAAAATTTCAACTGTCTAACTATCACGGTTCATGAGATACAGCCTGGTGACAGACGGACAGACAGACAGACAGACAGACAGACAGACAGACGGACAGCGGAGTCTTAGTAATAGGGTCCTGTTTTACCCTTTGGGTACGGAACCCTAAAAATGTTTACAACTCTGTCTGTTTGTTACCTAATCACGCATAAACTGACGATCCATTCTTACTGAAAATTTATACCATATAGTATGAGGATGAACATAGGCTACTAAATTCTTAGTGTACGTAAACAAAGTCGCGGGCATCAGCTAGTATTTCATATAAATGTAATAATGGACAACAATAAACATTTTGTAGGTACAACTTTAATTATTTAGCAGCCTGTGGTCACTGTTAAAGAGCGGTTTCAGTTTGCGTTGCAATTAGTTTAATGGCATAATTTATTACAGTCATACCAATCGTAAACAGTTCATTTAATTAGTTATAGTTATCGACAAACTCACACATTACTAGCTGTGCCCCACAGTTTTACATAGACATCGCCGTAAGAAAATTAGGATAAAAAGTACCCTATGTGTTTTTCCAGAGTCTAGGTTATATTCATGCCAAATTTAAGCTCAATCGGTTCAGTGGTTTTAGCGTGATACTTCTTCACGCTAAACATACACACACACACACACACACACACACACACACACACACACACACTCACACACCCACACACACACACACTCTCTCTCACACACACACGCACACACACACACACACACACACACACACACACACACACAAACTTTCACTTTTATTATATTAGTAGTAAGTAGGATGATGCGATCTGTTGTGATGTGTGGTCTGATATATCAGGGCCGGTAGTCTCTACATGCATAGCGATGAATTTCGAGCGATAATCGTCGATACTAAAAGAGATGCACACAACTGTCTCGCTGCATCTCAGTCTAGCAGACGTTTGCGATACAAGACGCGTTGTTATCAATTTAGATACAACCAACCCTGGCTAATATTTGTTTTTTTTTTTCTAGTACGCCATATTCTAAGCAGTATTTTATACCGCTCAAGCGTAATCGACGTAAAACGTAAAGAGCAACAATTCGTCAGTAAAAGAACAAATGAGGTATGCTAGGGTAAATTGAAGTGAAGGTTTTTCGTAATCTTCTGCCCTAAGAGGGTTTTCGTGTGACGATAAAAGTAGAAGTCATTTTCTAAGAGAGGTTTCATCATATGATTTTATGGCAGAAACAGGGCGTTGATTTTGCTCGGTCCTGTCAGAGTCTATCAAACGGGATTGTATCAAAACGATTCCCGTAAAGAAGGTACAACACCATATTTGGTATATATAGGTGATTTGATGTCGTATAGATTCGTTCAGAGACGAACGTATTTAAAAGAGTTTTCTTTCATAATGGAAAATGAGCGTTTTTTAATATCATATATGCTAGTGTTTGATCACTATCTCACCTGTTGGTAAGTGATGATGCGGTCGAGTATGGTAGCACGCTAAGCCTAGAATGGGAACTGGCTCTCAAGTATAGCTGCCGGAACACATTAGATGTATGGCGACAGATTTTCTAACTTGAGATGCGAGGGTTGTTGCTGGCCAAGCGGACACTAGAAAGTGTCCTACCACCAAAAAACCAAAAACATATATATACTGTAGATCTTAATAAAAACTTTCAATAAATAATATCGTTTAAAAACTAAATAAAACTGGCCAAGTGCGAGTCAGACTTTGTCCCGCACACGGAGGGTTCCGAACGCCAACTGTCGAATTTCTAACGAACTTCTAACACCAACTAAGTAAACGTTAACACAAAGGTAGAATAGTATTATATAGTAGTAATAGTAATAGTAGTAATAGTAATTGTAGTAATTAATATTATTAAATATCTGGTAGACCGAGCTTTGCTCGGAATTTTTTGCCACTTAAACAGACAAATATGACTCTTCCCGACATCTATTGACGAATAATAATACTATTTTTTTAATTGAGAGCAACTAACTGCTTTACTGATACAGTACTTCTACTCGCCAATAGATGTCGGGAAGAGTCATATTTTAAGTTGATTATCAATAAAGTTGATTATTGAAAACACGAATAAAACAACATTTTCTGAAAATGACTCCTAGCTAGATCGATTTATCGCCCCCGAAATCCCCTGTAGGTATACTTAATAATTTTATTTAATCGTTGGTGCCGCTTCCGAGATTCAGATTAAGGTAAAGACGATAGCGCCATCTTAGCAACTAGATAGGTGGCGCTGCGCTATCGTAAAAAACTTTTTTTAAAATTTTCTTTAATTTTTAACTTTGTTCTGTTCTTAGTATTTGTTGTTAAAGCGGCAACAGAAATACATCATCTGTGAAAATTTCAACCATCTAACTATCACGGTTCATGAGATACAGCCTGGTGACAGACGGACAGACAGACAGACAGACAGACAGACAGACAGACAGACGGACAGCGGAGTCTCAGTAATAGGGTTCCGTTGGTACCCTTTGGGTTCGGAACCCTAAAATGAACCGACTTCAATGCCGCGCTATTCATTTTCAGTACCAATTTTGAGATGTTTATCTCAATATCTCTGGAGATACTTATCAGACCTCAATAAAATTACCATGGTACCACACTTGGGATATCTCCTTTCGAACAAAAACAAAAAGAATATTCAAAATCGGTTTCATAAACGACGAAGTTATCCGCGAACAAACATTAGAAAAAAAAAAAAAAAAAAAAAACGGTCGAATTGAGATACCTCCTCCTTTTTTTGAAGTCGGTTAAAAATGGTTTGAACGAGATGATATTGGGGTAACGTGTGTGAGTATTAGATTTTTCTACTATTTCTTTTGTTTTGTGGATGATATATTAGAACTAATTCTTCAATGTTGTTGTAGTTCTTGCCGACTTCCAGGAGGAGATTCTCAGTTTGTCTGTGTTTTTAGGGTTCCGTAGCCAAATGGCAAAAAACGGAACCCTTATAAATTTGTCATATCTGTCTGTCTGTCTGTCTGTCCGTCCGTATGTGACAGCCATTTTATTCCGAAACTATTAGGACTACAGAATTGAAATTTGGTAGGTATTCTGTGAACTGCTTTTCAATTTTTATACAAAAATAATAAATATAAAAGTTTAAGGGGGGGCAAAAATTATTTAAAAAATTCTTTAAACCTATACGTGTCTATGGATAGGTCTTTAAAGGTGACATTGGTGATATTGAGGTTCCTAAAATCATTTTTTCTCAAATTCAATCATTTTAAAGATAGGCGCGTCTAAAGTGGTAAAATGCGTCCCCCCCTCCCCCTCTAACTTTTAAAGTAAGGGAGTTAAAAATCTAGAACATATAGATTCTGTAAATCTCAATAAAAACTTTCAACGAAAATTGGTTTGAACGAGATACAATGAGCAGTTTATGAGATATAGTGACCGCAAATATAACTTTGTTTTTCATACAAACTCTATGAAAAACAAAGTTAATTTTTTGGTGGCGAAAAATCATAGTTATAAAATACTCTACTGTGTTACGGAACCCTACGAGTGCGAGTCCGACTTGCACGTGGCCAGTTTTTTTTATATAAATGTCTCTCAATGTTAGACCGCATTGTGAAATCTTGATGCTTGTCTGTCTTCAAAGAGATTTTTAGAAGTTGCATGATGGTAGGATGGTTGGTAGGTAGGTGCACTATCCAGTGTCCGCCTGGCCAGCTACTATCCTAAATTTGGAAAATCTGTCGCCAAACATCATAGGTTCCAGCAGCTGTCCTTGAGAGCCAGTTCCCATTCTAGCGGGTTACCATCAACACTTACCGACAGGTGAGATAGTGGACAAATCTGTCAGATATATAAAACGAAAACCAGTGCATCTCCAATCGTCAATATCCTATAGCAATATTCAGATATGTAGTGCGAAATATTTATTCTCACTAAGCAACACTTAGCTACATCTCACATATATAATTTGATTCCACCTTCCCCATTTTATTATCGGACATTCAGAGCCACTAAAAAGCGCCACCGATTTATGGTGGATATACCATCTACTCGAACGAAACGATTTGCATCTTCGTTCATCATGTGAACCGCCAGGGAATGGAATGCCCTGCCTGAGTCTGTGTTACCGGCTAAATACAATATGGGGGTCTTCAAATCGCGAGTGAATAGGTATCTTTTGAGTAAGCGCGCTCCATCATTGACCGCATCATCAATTAACATCAGGTGAGATAGTGGTCAAGTGCTACCCAGTTCTATGTAATAAAACAAAACCTGATGGAAACTGCTAAATCTACTATCAAGATTATATTTCGAAATTAATTTTAGAAATAAAAAGTTTAAGAAGTATGATTGGAGTGATTTTGATGGATAAGGTGAAGAACAGCGTGATAAGGGAATGTTGTAGTGTGGTAGAAGATGTAGTGACAAAGATAGAGAAATGGATGCTTAGATGGTTTTGACATCTAGAGCGGATGGATGAAGGAAGATTGACGAAACGTGTTTACGAGACGAGTGTGAATGGTCCAGCCGGTAGAGGCCGACCTAGGCGAACGTATCACAATCAGTGAGCATGTATAAAAGCGCAAGCGGAAGAAGAGAAAGAGGTATATCGGGATCGTAGCATGTGGAAATAAGTAGTCGCTGTCTACCTCAACGGGAAAGAGACGTGATTTTATGTATGTATGTAGATTGTATAATATTCGAAAAAACTGGACGAACGGATTAAATCGACGTACGATAAGCGAATATTCTCAGCCACTCGCATTACAGATTAAATACACGAAGCATCATTAGAGCTCAGTAAAGATGTACGTTTACAGAATCCCACCCCTACGCAGTAATAGTACCTATTTACAGGGGAGGGGAGTAGTACAAACGGATACAAATGCGCGCTCATTTGTACTGCTAAGTCTTGCGCTTTGATATTTACATGTGCGGCATTGCTGGGTAAGAGTTTATGGTGTGAGGAAATAGCGGACATAACTTTATAATATGAAATGTTTTATTTTATTTTATTTTAATTTTATTTTTACTTATATAGAAAACAAACAGCTTTAAACTTAGATTTAGGAAACAAATTGATAGATCAAGTAGCCTTAATTAGTTTTCACTTATAGGTACACATTAACATAATGTAAACATATCTGGATGTTAAACAATATAAAACTAGGAGTGAGAGAAAATAATAATAAAAATGATGATAAAGTATAGTTATGTAGCAGTAAAATATAAAAGAGTTGAATTTTTTTGAATCAATGAATTAATTACTTATTACTAGAGCTTACTTATTATAATAAATAAAATCGTATTGATATGATTTTGAGCATTTTACAGTAATTTGCATTACATTAGGCTTGTAGCATTTATATAAAATTCAAATTCATGATTTGGGTGTTAAATTGGATTAGAAATTAATCTTATAAGATTTATCCCCCTAATTTCTAAATCCAATAATTTATTAGCTTCAGAAGCTTCTTTAAAATACTTTCTCACTCAATCAATTGCTTCAATTAATTTTTTATTTTATAATATTTTAAAATTAATTTTATTTAAAAATTTTGAAATTAATAATATTATTTCAATAATAATTAATTCTTCTTTATTAATAAAAAAAGGAGCTGCCCCTTTCCATTTTTGATTCCCAAATATTGTAAAAGGATTATCTTGATTTAATAATTTTATTTTAATAACACAGAATCACAGAATAAACTAATGGTTCACGTACTCTTAGAGCAATACTCATCCAAAATAATATACGCAAGCGGGCTGGGAGCGTTTGGAAACAAATATCTGAAGATCGAGTTCAGTGGCGTGCAATAGGAGAGGCCTATGATGTCCGACAGTGGACGAATACTGGCTATTAATGATGATGATGATATATCACTTACCATGAAACGATCGTCATGCTTGTTGTAGTTAAATATAAAAACCAGCCAAGTCGAGTTGAACACCCCCACCGAGGCTTCCGTACCAACTTCTCAAACTAGGTTAAGGAACAAACTCAACTTTGCAGTTCGATCCATAGAAAATGTATTGCACCAACTACAAATAGTAAGTTTGTAACAGTAAATTCACTTTTTTCTTGTTATCAAACTACATATTTACAGTTTTCCTTTGAGTATTCAGTGGCTGAATACTCAAAACAGTTTTCAGATTTATTCCTATGTAAGTGGTTTTAGACCTTGCTTGCCAAATTTCATGATTCTAGGTCTAAGGTCCCTATAGGTTTTGATTATCTTTAGAAAATGCGAAAACATGTGACATAAACGGTCATATCTTTTGATTGCGTTGACATACAGGTTTGATTTTTTTACAGCCGAAAGATACCGTAGACCTGAGTATTTAATATAAGTTTTAACTTGATAACTCAATGGATTCCGGAGATAAAGGGTCTCGACAGACGGACAGACGGACAGACAGACGTACAACAAAGTGATCCTTTAAGAGTTTCTTTTTTCTTTTTGGGGTGCGGAACCCTAAAAACTTAAATTCAACACTTTTTTATTTTTAAAACAAATCTAATTGTTTTGTGTTTTGTGTTATCTATCCTAATTAAATGAAGTGGCAAAAAAATAAATATTCCATTTTATTTCGTGGAGTTTTTAATCAGTCTCCTGTCACCTGGCCTAAAAAATAAACTTGTTAAAAGACCCTTAAAATCTTAATTCTGATTCTAATTTCGTTTTCGTTTGAGTTAAGCCAAACTTAAAACAAAGAGTACGTCTAGGTTGCCCTAGAGAAAAAGTACAATAGATATTGAAGTTTCAATTAAAATTTTGAAAAGCAAACTACAACCTAACGAGGGTAGAGAATAATGTCACGTAAAGAAAGGTTTTTATTTTGTTAAGGTACATAAACCAGTTTATATCAGACTCAGACAGAGTAAAATTTTATTTGCTTGAGGCTGTTGAATAGACAATTTTTTACAAACTAAATACGCTCACGTTACCCAAGGTTTATAATAATAATAGGATAAAAACTAGACTGCTCTCTCCTCTTAATTTTTTTATATCATTTAGGCTAGCGTTTGACCACTATCTCACCTGTAAAACTGTGTGGTCAGTGATGATGCAGTCGAAGATGGTAAGCACGCTAGGCCTAGAATGGGAACTGGCTGTCAAGGATAGCTGCCGGAACACATTTGATGTTTGGCGACTGATTTTCTAACTTGAAGGTGGTAGCTAGCCAGGCGGACACTAGATAGTGTCCTGCCACCATACGGAGGTTTGGGGTTTATTTTTTTAACGATGTTTTTCTTTCACCGGAGAGCCACTGTGAAAAGCGTTCATGAATTTTTCGGAAAAATCCATTGGTGCACGGCGGGGATTGAACTCGGTACCACTGGCATCAAAGCCGACCATTCTCTCACGACACCACCTGGCTCTTAAAAGGTAATTAAAGGCATATAAGCTTTCTTTTTTACCGTCTGTGTGTCTGTCTGTGGCATCATAGCGCCTAAACCACATGATTTTTCTTTACTCATGTGCCTAAACGGATGAACCGCTTTTGATTTAGTTATTTTTGTTTGACATGTGTGTTGATCGAGAGTGTTCTTAGTCTTGAAACTATGAGTTTTTTTCAAGTTGATGATACTATGAAATCAACTTTTAAAGGTATGGTCAATTTGAAATTCGGTACTTACTTCAACTATTACTTATTTACACTATCTAGTGTCCGCCTGGCCAGCTACCACCCTCATGTTAGAAAATCTGTCACCAAACATCTAATGTGTTCCGGCAGCTATCCTTGAGAGCCAGTTCCCATTCTAGGCCTAGCGTGCTTACCATCTTCGACCGCATCATCACTTACCAACAGGTGAGATAGTGGTCAAACGCTAGCCTATAACGTATAAAAAAAAAACAATGTTGTAAGAACAATAGCATTGACCGGATGTTGTGCTGGGATATCTCCTGGAATCCGCAGAAAACTGAACTTCACACTTACTTACAGCAGAGATGTCGAGTTTAGGCTCGTTGCAATGGTCTCACTGAACAGATTCTACGTAGATTAGTCAACCGCCCCGACTAATCTATGTAGAATCTGAAAATGAAATTTTGAATAAATAAATAAATAAATTGTTTAAATAATTGTTTTGAATGTTAGTATTATTTGTCAGGCTTAGACTAATAATGGTCGGTTTCTGGGGATTATTAAGAGTTTATCTACTCAATTGTACCGTTATTGAATAGATAAACTCTCAATAAATGTACTCAGAAACGGACATTAGTCAGACAACTTATTTTAGCGTGATGGAGGAACTTACATCCTAACTCACACATAGCCGGTTTCTGAGTACATTTACCAGAGTTTATCTACGCAATAACCATAGAAATATGAATAATATATGGCAATAACGCTATAATTATGTAGATAAACACTTAATAAATGTACCTCTGAAACCGGCCAAAAATGACATTTTTTCATGACTATAATAAAATAAACTGGCCAAGTGCAAGTCGGACTCGCACTCGTAGGGTTCCGTAACACAGTTAAGTATTCCATAACTATGATTTTTTGCAACTACAAAATTAACTTTGTTTTTTTATAGTGTTTATATGAAAAACAAAGTTATCTTTGCGGTCGCCATATCTCTAAAACTGCGGACTGTATCTCGTTCAAACCAATTTTCGTTGTTAGTTTTTATTGAGATCTACAGCATATATTTTTTTAAGATTTTTTACTCCCATACTTTAAAAGTTAGAGGAGGGGGGGGACACACACACAAATTTTACCACTTTAGACGCGCCTATCTTTCAAATGATTGACCTTGAGAAAAAACTATGTCAGAAACCTCAATGTCATTTTTGAAGACCTATCCATTGACGTATAGGTTTGAAGAAAAAAAAATTTTTTTTTCATTGCCATGTATGGGATAAAAAAATCGGAAAGCGGTTCACAGAATACATCTACCTACCAAGTTTCAATTCTGTAGTCCTAACAGTTTCGGAATAAAATGGCTGTGACATATATACGGACTATAAGGACGAATCTATAAGGGTTCCGTTTTTTGCCATTCGGCTACGGAACCCTAAAAAGGTAGTAAAAGAGGAGGATATCGCAGGTGGCAGGAGGATAGTTTTAGCGCAAAACATCCCGTATTAGATTACAACTAACTACAGAGTAAGTCAGTCGATAAGATCGCTCCGCGTAACACTAAGCAAGCCTGAGGCTAGCACAATGCCATTTGTTGCGTTTATCCGAGAGACGTCTGAACTAACAGATTGCTTGGCGAGACGGTAAGACGAATATTTTGCTAGATTCAACACAATTAACAATCTACCGCTGGGGTAGACGAGTTCTGGAATGAAGACCACGGCTCGGTAAACGCAGTGTAGGACGCCCTCCAGCTAGATAGAGCGATGATATACGCAAGCTGGCTGGCAGCGGTTGTAAATTAATAGCTGAAGATGGAGCTCATAGCTGTGTCATTTTAGAGGCCTATGTCCAACTGTGGACGAAAATTGGCTGATAATGGTAATGATGCGCCATCGCTGCTTTTTTTTATTTCTTATATCGTATAGGCTAGCTATTGACCTCACGATCGCCAGTCCGACACCCTATCCATTGGGCTATTGCCGCTTAGTAGTAGCACCCGTGGTCGGAAATTGCGTAATATTGAAGCTCCACGAGCTTTAATTCTACTAGAAATGTATGGATGTGACATGTATCGGAATAAATATATAATCATTATCATTTTCAACTAACTTCCAAGCAGAATTTTCTCAATTCAAATTCAAGTTTATTTTTTGTATGTTTGTTCACCAATTACTCGGCTATTGTGAATTTATTTAGGTACGGCCACACCGTCCTGCGTTCTGCGGCCGCGATCATAGTACTTTTCAATTGTTTTCTGATCACGATTGGTGTGTATATACCAGTCGGTACAAATCTGTGGTACAAATACTACTGATCGCCGCCTAGATCGCGCACGCAGAACGCTGCGGTGTGTCTGTACCTTTAATGTTTCTTTTTTATAGGTTGGGTACACTGTCGAGGTAGTCCAATAAAAAAATTATCAATACCAGCCAGCCCCATGATTCTCAATCATTCGAATATCTATTCGGATTCGGAAGTTTCATTTTTAATTTTGAGTATCAAACAATCCGTGAGCTATTTTGTTGCAGAAACCATTCCAATTAGAATCATGATTTTTTTTAATTGAAATATTAAAAGTAACCGATCGGTGCATTGTGAATTGCAAAGATACAAGTCGAAGTAAACGCAGTTTTCGAATCCGAATTTGCTTTCGAATGATTGAAAATAACTCTGCTGATAGGAATCTCCAGAGATATGATGATAAACGTCTCAAACTTGCCATTGAAGCTGATTCGCGTGGCAAGGAATGGAAGTCGTATATATTTTTTTATAAGTATCGAAATTATTTGCGTAAAATGTTGTTAATACAGAAGTGTTAATAAAATAGTTTAACAGCAATGCGTCATGCAAGATTATTATAATTACTTTGACTTTCTACCAAAAATTAGCTTACCACCATGATGGAGAAAATCTGCCGCCATAACCTTACAGTGTTTCACCAGCACATATCGCTTGAGAGGCAGAGTATTCTAGGCCTAGCATGTTCACCGTCTTCGACCACATCATAGACAACTAGGCTAGACAGTGGTCAAACGCTAGACTATCAGATATAAAAACAACAACGGGTTGCACTCCGGGAGCAGGGGCCTTATTCAGTATGACCATTTTAAAGTCTTATCGTGCCGTGTTACGTGATCTCCGCGTTATGGTATTCTCTATGCCAATTAAAACGCGGTAGGGTAAGGTTATGAGCGCGTTTTGAGCTGTCAAAATATCGTGACATATGAGGACGTGTAACGCGCGCGTTTTATATAATTTACCTATCGTGTGGCATATAGGAATACTATTTTTCAACAACGTGACGTGGCGCGTTAAAGAACGCGTTATCTCATTTGTCATACTGAATAAGGCCCCAGAAGTGAAAACTTGAACATTCACGTTGTGCATTTGGTCTACTCTCTCTGTCTCTGTATTATGAATTTTCGATCAGGTCCTGTTTGTTATAATTTTCGATCAGATGGTGTCCTGACGCGATTTAACATTTTTTACCCATCCCAAAAAAAATTCTACTCTACACCCGTCTTACGAATTTACGATCAGGTCACGTGTCCTGACGCGAGTTTAACATTTTTTACCTATACCAAAAAAGTTCACAACGCCGCTAATAACGTTTTTACTTAAAAAACTAGTTAAGTGTGAGTTGGACTCGCGCACCGAGACTTTAACTGTGTGTCAAGTATGCATCTATTAATTATAACCATTGAGGCAATCTTCATTTATATTCACAAGAAGAAACTCCTAGTTACGCTTTCTGCTACGAGCTTTGGTTAGGTTAGCTTTAATTATAAACAGAATTGCACAGTTATGTTTATTTTACCTTGCATTTATGATCACTGTTCTTTCAGTTGCTGAACAGTGGTGACAGCGGTATTAATTGAAGGCGAATAGGTATAAATGTTCCTGAATATTTCGCTACTTAGTTGTTGAACCATGTTATACTGTTTACTAATTAAGCTAGAGTGGTTAGAGACGGTATGTTTCAATCATAATAGGAAATGTTAACTTAATCTGCTAAAACCGTTTACCACTTATTAAAATATACCTACGAAGTCTGAGTTTTTAACCGACTTCAAAAAAAGGAGGAGGTTTCTCAATTCGACCGTTTTTTTTTTCATGTTTGTTCGTGGATAACTTCGTCGTTTATGAACCGATTTTGATTTTTATTTTTTTGTTCGAAAGGAGATATCCCAAGTGTGGTACCATGGTAATTTTATTGAGGTCTGATAAGTATCTCTAGAGATTTTGAGATAAACATCTCAAATAGTTTTTAAGCGATATTATGTAATCACCAAAGCTGTAGGGAATTTTTATTTTGTTTTTACAAGCTTTTATTTAGTTTCACCTGTCCCGATGAAAAATAATACGACTACTGAAATGTTAATTACTTGAAATTACTGTTTTCTAAACAATTAAAATGTAGTAATCCTTTTTTAGGGTTCCGTACCTAAAGGGTAAAACGGGACCCTATTACTAAGACTTCGCTGTCTGTCTGTCTGTATGTCTGTCCGTCTTAACCAGGCTATAGCTCATTAACCGTGATAGTTAGACAGTTGAAATTTTCACAGATGGTGTATCTGTTGCCGCTAGAACAACAAATACTAAAAACAATATAAAGTAAAAAATTAAATTATAAAAAAAATAAAAAAATATGGGGACCCCATACAAAGAACGTGTTTTTAAACGCCATCTATCTAATTAGTTTCGGTAAAATGACATAGATGGCGCTAGTAAACGAGCCCCGTCTTTCTAGATCGCGACCAAACCAAAACCCAAATATTCAAAGACCAAATATTCTTGGTAATATCAATTAATCAAATATATGAGGTTGAAACTCTGTTATGTTTCGTATTGTACGGAACCCTCCCTAAGTGTGCGATAAGAGACGCGATGCTGACTCGCACTTGGCCAGTTTTATTATATACCTACTAGCTGACCCTGCGAACTTCGTACCGCGAATATAAATAAACTGTCCAATTGAGAGTCGGACCAATATTTGCCGGAAAAATAAGTTTCTTGTATGAGGAATAATAATAATAATTAATGAAATAATTCTCCCCTTTAATTTTTAATTTAATTTAGTTTTTATTATTCGATATTGCAGCCAAAACTTTATCTATTAATGTTTGTAAGATCTAGCATAAAAAGCCTTAAAACACGTTTCTTGTATCATTGTTTATTTAATTTTATTTTGTTTTTATCGGTTTTTATACACAAATAGCGAATACTCATGTATAGAAGCGCCATAATGACAACCATCAAAATATGTCAATACAACGACTAACATTTCTGAACGAACCAACAATATCAAATTTCAAAATATTAAAATTTAAATACCTACGTGATAATCCGAGTACTGTGGATATACTACGTTGTCGATTCAAAACCCTTAATTTAATATGTGCTTCAAATTTCAATTCTAGAGTGCAACAGTACCTAAAGGTATCTCAGTACCTAAAGGTATCTCAGTACCTAAAGGTACCCTACCGTACCGAAAGGACGAAGTCAAATGTTTGACGGGAAAGTAGGTAGAATAGTTTATATGGGAAAATAAAATTATTGTTTTTTATAATATTATCTTCCTCGCATTTTTTCCATATTTTCTCACCTTTTAAACCTTCCCTGGACTACGACAAACATTTCAAAACCAAAATCAGCTAAATCGGCCCAGCCGTTCTTGAGTTTTAGCGAGACTAACGAACAGCAATTGATTTTTATATATAACAACATATCATATTATTGGCTTTGTTTGAACACTACTTATCTCACCTATTGGTAAGTGATGATACGGTTGAGGATGGTAGGCCTGGCTCTCAAGAATAGCTGTGGCAACACATTAGATGTTTGGCGATAGATTTTACAACTTGAGGGTGGTAGCTGGCTAGGCGGACACTAGATATTGTCCTACCACCTTGGTGGTACTCAAACTTTTTTAACGATGTTTTTCCTTCACCGGAGGGCCACTGTGATAAGCGCACATACATTTTCGATAGAAAAGTCCCTTGGTGCACGGCGGGGATCGAACTCGGTACCTCTGGTGCTGATCTGATGATGGAGCTGGAAGTTGGCCAAAGGAACTCCTAAACTACCTACACATGTTATACCTGTCGTGTTTGGGCTCGTTGGATTTGTCTTGACTTACTCTGGCCCTAGGTTATGTAACGGCTTGTTTTTAAAAAAGTTTTTTTAAAATTACTTGTATTACTTGTAAGTATTACTTGTTTTTTTAGGGTTCCGTACGGGTAAACCGGGACCCAATTACTAAGACTCCGCTGTCCGTCTGTCTGTCTGTGTGTCTGTCTGTCTGTCTGTCTGTCTGTCTGTCTGTCTGTCCGTCTGTCATCAGGCTATAGCTCATTAACCGTGATAGTTAGACAGTTGAAATTTTCACAGGTGGTGTATTTCTGTTGCCGCTAGAACAACAAATACTAAAAACAAAATAAAGTTAACAATTAAAGGGGGTCCCCATACAAAAAACGTGTTTTTAAACGCCATCTATCTAATTAGTTTCGGCAAAATGACATAGATGGCGCTAGTAAACGAGCCCCGTCTTTCTAGATCGCGACCAAACCAAATATTCTTGGTAATATCAATTAATCAAATATATGAGGTTGAAACTCTGTTATGTTTCGTATTGTACGGAATCCTCCCTAAGTGTGCGATAAGAAACGCGATGCTGACTCGCACTTGGCCAGTTTTATTTATGCTTTATAGGCCAGCGATTGAACACTATCTCACTTGATGTTCAATGACGATGTGTTCCAAAATGTAGCACGTACAAGAGTTGCAGAGATTTGAAATAACGTGACAACCTAAATATTATTATGTTTTAAGAGTTATTGAATTTGGTGTACGAATAATTAAGGTTTAAAAACTAGAACCGCCGACTTTCATGTCCCGCGGGTCAGTTTCAGTAGCAAGTTTGAAACGTTTATCGTCATATCTCTGGATATCCTTATCATAATTCGATGAAATTACAATGGGACTACCTCGGAAATATACACTACCGATTACAAAAAGAATCATTCGAATCGGTTTACAATTGACGGAGTAATCGCGTAACATACATACAAAAAAAACAGCAATTTGAGAACCTCCTCCATTTTGGCAGTTGGTTATAAATTATCTTAAAATTCAGCCGACTTACCACAAAAATACGGTATCTCTTGCATTTTGATTAGTTCTAATTTTTACAAGCTTTTGTTTGACTTGCCGTTTTAGTAGGCATGTATGTATGTATGTATGTGTGGGTCAAATCTTGGAAGCTTAATCAGAACTACTTTCTGCCAATCGGTTGGACTCAAATTTGGTATACTTGTGTATTTGTGGCAATGCAATAATATGCTAACTTTGAGGTGACCTGACTGTAAGGACTGGAACTCCGCAATGGCAGATGGTAGGTCAGTCAAATTTGAGCTAATATGTTTTGTTCTCATTAGTATTTATAATTACCTACACATGATGACGTCTTTAAAAAAAACTTGTTTTTACAAAAATGTATAACCATAGACTAGGATTCAGTGTGTGTGTAAAACTTTTAATTATTTTTCAGGTTAAATGTCAATAGCAGTCCCTTTAATCAGCACCGCATATACATTTTCTTTGAAATAAAACAGAGACAAAATCTAAACAAAGCTAACGGTACCGCGTAACAATGACAAAGAAACAAAAAGCAACTACAAATACGAAAAAGGGAAAACAATTTCTCATTATAAGCGTTTTCAATCAGAAATTAATCTCGGAGTTCAGATTCTTGCTTTTTTAAAATATTCATGTATAATCGGAAATACTTGCGCATTGTTCGCAATGAGAAGTGGGATTAAATAAAGAGAAATGTAAAGTCAGAACTCTTAAGGTTGTAGCCCACTTACACTCCAACACCGCTCCCGTCAACACCTTACCCTAGTAAGGTCTTCCCTCACTCGCCCATAGCTACAGCGTTTTATACCTAAACTTTCGACCAGCGCCGGCGTTGGTATCGCCAGTCGCTTGTCACTGCTCACGTGCGCGCAACGTATTTTATTAATAAAATGCCTGGAGTAAAGTCTTGCTCATTTGACGGATGTCAATCAAAATCAGGAGACAGGCACTATCATTTCTTAAATATCCTGTAGATGAGGAAAGATAAGCTTTAATTTTATTTAAAAAACAAGAATCAAATGCAGCTCAAAAGATTAGTACCTAGCTCAATTGTTTTCATTGTTATCGTGAATAATAAGCATTTTTGTGGTGTAGATAAAAGAAATTCAAAACCTTTTTTTATGTATATTTCATTGAGTCAACCCTATACTAATGCACATCGTATCGAGCGCGCGCCGGTACATCGTGCGCTGAACGAAGTAATAACAACGCTAGGTCGAGCGTCTTAGACACATTTTTGCTTGTATTGTATGAAATAAGCATTGGTATTGTGTTTTTGTAGGGGAGTAACTTATCTGTTACGTATTAACTATTATATAATATGTGACCTTACTACGTGACGTGCTTCAAGCAAACAGTCTGCGCGAGTACACCGCGTCGGTCGCTCGCTTGAAGCGCGCATTTAATAACTTCACACACGTCATTTAATATGCGGTAAGCGAGACGTCAACTATCAAGTAGTACGATAGCGGTAAGGTCGGTTACAGTGAGCTGTCTGCTATTTTATGTTGTCAATGTTAAGTCTGTGTGCAGAGGACGTCATGAGGCTCACATTTTAACATTAATTTGCCGCGGGGGAGCGGTGTCGTATAAGTCGGCTACGACCTTACAGGTGAACGCACACTATCCAAGGCGAAAACGAAAGTCTGAACCGGTTTCTTGGTGATAATAATCGTCGTTAGTACTAAGCAATCGGACGGTCATCTTTATTGGAAATAAGAATTATCATTCTTAAGTCGCGTGTTTTGCACATGTGCCACTACATTAGCCAAAATGCCACCATTTATGATTATTTAAGAATATTTTATATTTTTATGACGAATCTAACGATACCTTAACTGTCCAAATCTATCCCGCCGTTCGGAAGATACGAGATAAATTAGAAATGTACAAACACACATACAAGATTCGCGATACAAACATAACCCTTTCTTTGCAATCGGATAAAAATAATTTTATAGTATGGTACTAGTATAAGGATGACACACTTACGAAATTTGACTGAGTGCAGTGATTTCCAAATTATGTTTAGTAATATTTTGTATCACAACAGATATGAATTTGCGGAACCCTATAATAAGCATGGTCAGAACTGTTCTTATTCATTGTATCAAAATGTAGTTTCAACACCGAATTATGTAGCATAAGGGGTGATCCATCAACACTGTCAGGGGGGAAACTCTGTTGCTATATTATTGTGAGAACAATATATTTTTAACCAACTTCACAAAAGAGGAGGAGGTTCTCAATTCATCTGTATGTTTTTTTTTTTTTTTGTGTTTATTAAGCTAAGATTATACTATTCACATTAATTTATTTGTAAGTCTTCAAATTTCGTCTTTTTAGGGTTCCGTACCCAAAGGGTAAAACGGGACCCTATTACTGAGACTTCACTGTCCGTCTGTCTGTCTGTCTGTCTGTCACCAGGCTGTATCTCATGAACTATCAGGGTTCATGAGTTGAAATTAGTTAGTTAGAGTTAGTTGAAATTTTCACAGATGGTGTATTTCTGTTGCCGCTGTAACAACAAATACTAAAAACAGAATAATGTTAAAAATAATAGAGGGTCCCCATACAAGAAACGTGTTTTCTTCGGCATTTCACGCCATCTATGAACGCTTAGTCAAGTAAACGTCCCATAGATGGCCTTATATTGAAATGTCGATCTCTAACTCCTTTGTTAGACGTTAAATGGCGTTATAAGAATTAAAATGTTTATTAATTATTATTTTTTGCTGGCGAAAAATGCTAGTGGTATTTTTTGCTCGATCTTATAAAATACTGTAGTGTGATACGGAACCCTACTAGTGCGAGTCCGACTTGCACTTGGCCAGTTTATTTAACTAAATACAATTATTAGTACAATGTTGTACCCACATAGCTTACAATAAGTTGTAAATTATGACCAAAGTATTTATTAATAATTAAATAGATGCTATACAATAACAATAAATAATAACGAACAATAATAATAAATTATTACAATAATTAGATACATATATTAAATAATTTAATGTCAATAAAAATGTATTGTCAGTAAATTCATTAAAAGAATAAAATGTTTGTTGCATAAGCCAACGTTTCAATTTGAATTTGAAGCCAGTCAGGCTATTTGCGGCGGTAATGTTTTCTGGCAGTTTGTTGTAGATCATTGGACCCATGACATGAGTCAACTTGGAGGACTTCTCTAGGGACCGCGATACACTCAATCATTTGTTTTTCCCACGAGTGTTATACGCGTGCATTGAGCTGCGTTTACTAAAGCAGTCCAGGTTCGTCCTCACGTGGACCGCCACTTGATAAATCAGGATGGAGGGTAACGTGAGGATACCCAGACTGCCGAAGTAGGGACGGGCCGAGGTGTCCATCGGTATGCGTGCCATGGACCGCACCGCACGCTTCTGAAGGCGGAAGGCGCGCTCCCAGTCCGCAGCCCGAGCCCACAGCTCCGCACCGTATTACAACTGTGAGTGCACGGTTGCAAAATAACACGCACGCACTACCTTGGTCGGTACCACTCGAGCGACTCGGTTCAATGCAAAGCATGCGCTCCCTAGTATTCCACATACCTCGTTTATGTGATTCTCCCACTTCAAACTTCGATCTATGTGGAACCCAAGGAAAGCAGTAGAACCTATATAATAGAACCTATATACCATAATCGATGCTCCATTTACGTTCACAACAAGCGGACGCTGTGACCTGCTTGAGAGGCTGAAACTGACAAAATGAGTCTTGCTCAGATTCAGTGCGAGCCCATGGCCACCGAACCATTCAGATAGATACGCGGTCATGTTATTCAAATTTCGCTCGAGGAGATCTATCGTTGGCGCCGTGATGGCCGCTGTGGCCATCTGCGTACATAAAAACTTCAACTCCTTTAATGGCGTCAGGAAGGTCGTTTATATATATATATTATACTAGCTGACCCGGCAAACGTTGTTTTGCCATATAAATAAATGGCTATTAAAAAATAAGGGTTGATCGTAGAAGGGTGAAAATTGAGGATTGTATGTATTGTTGTATGTTGTATCATAAAAAAATAGAAATTAAAAATTTAGTCTAAAACATTAAAAAAAAAATTTAGGAGTGGACTACCCCTAACATTTAGGGGGATGAAAAATAGATGTTGGCCGATTCTCATAGATACCGGATAAGCACAAAACATTTCATCAAAATCAGTCAAGCCGTTTCGGAGGAGTATGGCAACGAAAACTGTGACACGAGAATTTTATATATTAGAAGATATAGAAGTGAAAACAGAATGTTTGAAACAGATGACCCCTGAGCCACTCCCATCACTGAGCCAAGGGGGTCGGATTTCTCAGTTCCTCCACATCCAACAACTATTTGAGATCGACCTTACATAAGGTCCGTCAAATAATCTCCGATCACACCGTAATGCTGCAATTTTATTGCTAGAATAGTATGGTCGGCGACGTCAAACGCTTTCGACAGATCACAGCACAGTAGTTTGGCCTCACGAGCTGCAGCAACGCGGCGTACCACCTCACGAGCCAATGACGTCGTCGATCTCCTCTCGCGGTAGGCGTGTATAGGCGTATATAGTAGATAGGCATATCTGACAGAGCGTTCGTCTCGGATAGGTATTCTACGAGTCGGGAACTCAGACCATTCTCAAAAACATTTGCGATCGCGGGTCATATTGAGACCGGCCTATAACTGTCAATGCTGGATCGTTTGCCTTTGCCTTTGTATAGCGGTGACACCTTGCTGATTTTAAGACGGGTCGGAAACGATCCTTCCTTCAAGTAGGTGTTGTACAGGGCGGTTAGTGCAGGGGCTAACTGAATTATAGCAGTCCTTAACAGTTTATTACTAACTCCGTATATATCTTTCGATGTCTTGGGTGGGATGCGGGTCATAACTATGCGGTGAACTTCGTCAGCAGTAAACCTGCGGAACCTAAATGAGCGGTCAGCAGAAACGCGCGCTGAGTTCAGCGCGGTGCGTACCCTCAGCTTGTCCGAGCGCGGCGCGCCGCACGCTTCCGCCGCACTCAGGCACCTACAGTTCATGGCATCTATCGCATTCTTTTTAGTTTCAAATTTTAAACCGTCATCTTTTCTTAAAATGTCCGTGAAATCCAGAAAGAGAGAGTTGTTCTTGCCTCTATCTTTATTTACTATGTTCCACATAGATTTCGATGCGTTACTACTTGAGCTTATTAAATTCGAGTAATAGTTACACTTACTATTGGTCAATACCGTGTCATAATCGCAATTATTATGTCAATCATATTCTTATCGGGATTAAATTTACTGATTTCGTTAATTTCAAATACTAGGCTTTTCATATCCTTCACATCCGACGTCACCCACGTTAAATTATTTTTCTTCCGAAGGCATGTTTTCTTAAAAGGAAAACAGATATCAAACTTGTTTCTTATTACATTTACAACTGTATTCGATTTTTGAAAGGCATTTTTGTCATCTGATATTATTCCTATCTCGTACCAGTCAACGCTTGCCAGAGCCGCTACAAAATTGTCTTGATTAGACCGCGAGAACTGCCTAGCGTACCTAGGCGGTGGCTGGAATCGACGCTGCGGCCGCACTACCTCACATCTCACCGCCAGGTGATCACTGAGATGCGTGGTGACAGGTGCCGCGCTCACCGAGCCTGCTGGCAGGTTGGAGTATACGTGGTCTCTGGCCGACAACAAATGTAATAGACACTTTAAATCATTATCTAATTCGCCTAAAATGTTAATATTGAAATCTCCAACGATAAGGCACTGATAATTCACGTCTACAATTATTTTTAATAATATTTCTAAGTTATTTAAAAATTGTATATTAGTAATTAAATTTATTCTATAAATGCAAATTATCGTCATATTATATTCTAATAGGTCTATAGCTGAGATTACTACAATACTATACACCGTACTCTGAGTGTATACAGCAGTGTCTTTGTGTTCACACGGGTGTCTAATAAGAGCCAACGCACATAAGCGAAGCGCAGCGCAGATTGTATTGCTGTCATAATATTTTTAGCATTGGTAGTCGCTCCGATGCTCTAAGAGATTAATGTGTGTAATTTATTGAAGTGAAAACTTCTTTAGCAGCGTTATAGCGCAGGTCTATAATCCCTATTAGGTGTATAATAAACTGGCCAAGTGCAAGTCGGACTTGCACTCGTAGGGTTTCGATTCCGCACCACACTACAATCTAATATATAAAATTCTCGTGTCACAGTTTTCGTTGCCATACTCCTCCGAAACGGCTTGACTGATTTTGATGAAATTTTTTGTGCTTATCCGGTATCTATGAGAATCGGCCAACATCTATTTTTCATCAATCTAAATGTTAGGGGTAGTCCACCCCTAAATTTTTTTTTTTTATTTTTTAGACAAAATTTTTAATTTCTATTTTTTTATGATACAACTTACAAAAATACATACAATCCTCAATTTTCACCCTTCTACGATAAACCCTTATTTTTTAATAGCCATATTATTTATATGGCAAAACAACGTTTGCCGGGTCAGCTAGTATTTTATAAAATCGAGCATAAAATGCTGAAAGAAATCACGTTTCTTGTAATAAATTGATAAATCGATCTAGGTAGGTTTTCATTTTCAGAAAATGTTGTTTTATTCTTGTTTTCAGGTAATGAAAAATTCCTACAATATAATTAGAATATGAAGGTAAATTTCGCCAACGTTACATTGTTACGATAGCTCAGTGGGAGATCGTTCGGATGGCGATCCGAAGGACCCCGGTTCGAGTCCAGACGAGATGATTAATTTTCCAAGTGTGTTCTTTTGTAAGCAGACTATTATTCGGAGCCAAAAAAATTACTTAACACACGATTTACCAAAAAAAAATTGCTAGCAAAGCTCGGTAATCTAGATATTATTATATTATACTAGCTGTGCCAAATGTGCATAGCTGTGAAAATTAAAGGATGTCCCCATACATACGTAGTATCAGCCAATTAAGATAGGCCTCTGATTTATATTAGCGCTCAAACAATTTAAAGGTCTAGCTTAATTGGTACCTACCAACGTTGGTACGGAAGACTTGAAGTAAGTAGCCTTGTAGTAAGCGAATGTGGTTGACGATGGTGAACACGCTTGGCTGGGGATAGTGAGCACGCTAGGTCTAGAATGGTCTGACTCTCAAGAGCTGTATGCTGCTGGAACACGCGGAACAGATTTTCTTCTTGATAGTCACTATTAGCTACCACTCTGTGATACCTACATTTAGGTAGCAAGTCAGACGGAACGTCGATATAGCTCTTGTATCATCTGCGGAAATTCCTAACAGAACCGAGAAGCACTATCATACGTGATGCTTAGTGGCGATGCGGTCTAAGATCCACCTTTGGAATTGTGCTTGTCTAGAATTGAAAGACAGCAGTCAAACGAGGAGGTAGCTGGAATTTAGTATAATTCCATATTAGGGCAACTGTCACAATCCGTCTTCCATAATTTTCTTGAACCCTTATCGACATATCGGGTCGCAAGAAAATCATTTGACATAGGTTACATGATTCTCAGCGCATGTTAGCTTAATCCCATTTTCAACTGACTTTGAAATAAGGAGTGGTTCTCAATTCGTCTGTATGTTTTATTTTAACCAATTTAAAAGAAGGACGTTTCTTAATTCAACCGTATATACATATTTTTTTTATGTTTGTTCGCGGATAACTTCGTCGTTTATGAACTAATTTTGATGATTCATTTTTTGTTGGAAAGGATATCCCTAGAATGGTACCATAGTAATTAAATCGAGATCTGATAATTATCTCCAGAGCTATGGAGATAAAAACCTCAAACTTGGTTTTAAAAATTAATAGCGCGGCATTTGAAGTCGGTTCCTTTGGTTTTAAAACGATCTTATTAGTATTTGACGTGTGTATATATATATATATATATATATATATATATATACGACCGAATTGAGAACCATCCTTTTTTAAGTCGGTTAAAAAACGAATTAGGTTAAAATTTAAAGGTGTCGCCATCCAAGAAACGTATTTCTTCGGCAAATTTTGTTCAATCTTACTGTGGTACGGAACCTTACGTGTGCTAGGCCGACTCGATGTTGGCCAGTTTATTAGTTACAATAATATAACGTAATCATAAGTGTTTGTTTTATTATTAGGGCCAATTTCATCGGTTCTAATAGCACTAATTTGAAGAAATCTGACACATTTTTGACAGCTTTTATATGGCATCATGTGTCAGATAACTATCTAACGCATTATCAGGAACCTATGAAACTGGCCCTTAATCGTATCGTAACATCCCTAGGAACTCAACTAAATTAATTTTACATATCACGTTTGGGATGTATTTATTTGTCGCTAGATGGAGCCACAAGAAAAATTAAAACTCGCAAGCGTTTCATTTTAGCCATTTGAGATCCAGAGTGCAGACAAATGTCGTATTGTATGTGTTGTATATATGTCGCCGTAAAGTGGTAGTGTATTTTTAAAGGCGCTTCACACAAATTTCAGTCTTAAGCGTTTAATTTAATAATGTTCACAACTTCACATTACATTACAAATCACAATATCATATTATATCATTGGTTAATTAGATTTAGTAAGGGTTCCGTATGGTATATATAGTACCTCAAAAGGCAAAAAAAGGAACTCTTATAAGATCACTTTCTTGTCCGTCCATCCGTCTGTCCGTCTGTCCGTCTGTCCGTCTCTCTGTCTGTCTGTCTGTCCCTTTGTCACCACCGATTTTCTTAGGAACGGGTAGTTCTAGCAAAATAAAATTTATTCCGGATACTAAAGTCTATATTCCCTATTAGGTGTATAATAATCAAGGTCCTGAGTCAACACGATAAAAAGATATGGGCAAATTTATATTTTCGCAAAAACTTGTGAGTACCAAAATTTACCTTAATTTTCAACTTTTTTATTTTTCGGAATTTTTCCTGCTTTTGCTCTGACCTTGCTTTTGACCAAAATTGACATTCCCGTTGACCCGACGAAAACCTGACTGTGCCCCGCAGCTCCATCCGCGATAAAAGTATGTACTTATAAAATATGAGTATATAATAGTACAGTGTGTGTATTTTATAAAAGTCTCGATATATTTATATATTTTGCCAACGAGCTCTTTCTTACTTATAAATATTGTAACTTTTATATAAGTAATCTGTGCGTATACACAACTAGTTGCATCCCGAGACTTCGCCTGCGTTTGAAAGTCAATCTTAGCTTATGACTTATAATCCAGATTCAAAAGTATCAGTACGCTAAATTTCATCCCAATCCATTCAGCCGTGTTTGCGTGAAAGAGTAATAAATATATCCATCGAATCCATCTATACTCACCAACATTACCTATACAAAATAAAAAAAATCCTTCTAAATATCCTCCTTGTTTATATTTCTATGCAGCGGGAAAACGGACGCGCGAGCGCGGGCGCCGCCCTGTAGGGCTATTCTGTAAGCTATCTTGAAAGCGGAATCCGCGGTGAGATTTGAATTTCGTATTACGAAATTGAACCGTATTACTATCATGTTACGATTTACAGTCGAGTTCAGTTCGAGTTTACAGAATAGCCCACTGCTTCGCTCTGCCGCGCCGCTTGGGGGCCGTCCATTAATCGCGTGAGGCTTGATGGGGGGGGGGGGGGGACGGGGGTGGCAAAAATCACGAAATGTGACAAGGGGGGAGGGGGGTCACAGACATCACGTGTATTTATATTTTCATTGTTTTTTCAAACGCGCGATTTTTAAATCGAGAAGCGGCGTGGATGGACCGCCCCTTTGCTCGCTCGCGGCACCAAATTTTATAGTTTAAAACTGGCCAAGTGCGAGTCAGAGTCGCGTCTCGCATCACACACTTAGAGAGGGTTCCGTACTACAGTACAATACGAAACATAACAGAGTTTCAACCTCATAATAATGCGATGAATACATGAAATTGACTCGCGGGGAATGGAAGTCGGTTGTTTTAGTTTTTAAAGAAGAGTATTTTTTTCCATGGCACCAACTATTTTAACAAACTTCCTAATGATTTAAAGATTCTGAATGTAAATCAATTTAAGAGGAAACTTCGAAATTTCCTAATTGACAAATGCTATTATAAAGTATCTGACTTCCTGACTGACACAGAATGGATTCTTAGATTAAGATTGAATCATACTGACATTTGAATTATATTTATTTATTTTTATATGATTTTTTTTGTCTTTAATTTCGAATTGAATTGAATACAATTTAAAATTAAATTTGATTAATTAATAATTACGAATTTATTTATTTCAGAAAATAGTAAGCTAACAACATTGCCAAAACGCCAACTATTTAGTAACTAAGTTATAACAAGGGTTAAACTAATTATGAAAACTTAAAAATATCCTAAAGTTATTAATAAAAACATTCAAATTATCTATACTAATATTATAAAGAGAGAACATTTGTATTTTTGTATGTTTGTAATGAGTAAGCTCAAAAACAACAGAACCAATTTAAAAAAATCTTTCACTAATACATAGAATGGACTTTCGGAATGAAAATAGGCTATATATTATCACGTTGAAATCAAAGGTACATTCGTGGAGACCTAATTTGCAACCTAAGTCGGCAAATAAACGGTCGAAAAAACACGTTTCTGACGAACGCTGCTTAATTGAAAATAGATAGAAGAATATTTTCTATGCAAGAGTTGTACAACTTAATAAGACCTACAAAAAAGTCCGCGACAGCATATGTCTATCTCTTAAGGTTGACTCACGGTAACCATTTTAATCATAAAATTTTTGTTAAAAAATATTACATAACTTCCAAGGCTATTTTCAAGTGTATAGTATTAATCCTTATCCAAATAATTACGTTAATTAGCTTGGCCACATATTATAGATTAAAATTGTACTTTACAGTATATAATTCAAATGAAAACTCTAGAAGATATCACGAATTTCACAAACATGTAACGCAAAATTAATAAAATATTTGCAGTGAAACCAGAGATTAGGTCATAGTTACTAGGAAAATATTATTAATAAGCTTAGCTATGCTGTAGATCCCGACCGATCACAATCAATTTGAAGTCAATATAGTATAATAATATGATCTATTGTATAAAATAATACTCATCTATATATATAATAATATAATATAATATTTTAAACCACCCCGACTGATCTATGTATATATATATATATATGCTTTTTCCAATGACTCTAAACACGACATTTAAAATCTGAGCTGTAAGTGGGTGAGGATTTGAGTATTCTGTAGATTCCAGGAGGCTTCCATGTTCTTACAATATCGTTGAAGAAGAAGATTTTCGAATTGATAAGACCTATGAAAGTTGATTTCATGGCGCAATTAACTAGAAAAAAGCTCATAATTTTATAACGATTGAACGAATTTTCATGAATCAAAGCTAAGAAAACTCTCGATGAAGACATCTATCAAACAAAAAAAAAACTATCAATAATAAAAACAAAATCGGTTCATCCGGTTAAGTGCTAAGATGCTACAGACAGACACACAGATATACACGTTAAACGTATATTAACCCTACATTTTGCGTCGGGGAACGCCGTAAGGTTACGGCGGCAGATGTACTCCTTGGTGGTAAGCTACTTTTTGGTAGATTTAATGATTCCACTACCACTGTACGAAAACTCATGATTCATGAATGGACATAAAACTTTCATTGGTAGGTATATAGCTAGGATTAGAACCAACGACCGTCGGGTCAGAATCAGGGTAACTATCCTTTACGCCAAAGGGCCGTCCAATATCAATACGTAAGTATTATAAAACAAAGTTCATCACTGCGTCTGTCTGTCTGTTCGCAATAATCTCAATAGCTACTGAACGGATTATCATGCGGTTTTCACCAATAGCCAGAGTGTTTATGAGGAAGGTTTAGGTGCATAATTCGTTAAGGTTTTGTGTAAATTGGATGAAATATGACGATGGTTGTTAAATATGTTCATATTTTATATTCGATGCAACAAACTGATGCAAATTTTGTAGGCATATATGTTCTACCCGTGCGAAGCCGGGGCGGGCTGCTAGTCATTAAATATGTCGACATGTTGGAACTGATGCACGAATTAATTGATGACAGACATCGCTCATTGCGTGGGCGCTTGTCTAACATGGACGTTTGAATGCGGTGTTTAAATGTTTAATAATTTATGTCAGTTGGAAATTATGATTTTGTTATCTATACTAAAATTATTAAGAGAGAACATTTTTATTTTTGTATTTTAGTATTTTTGTATGTTTGTAATGATTTGGCTCAAAAACTACTGGACCGATTTAAAAAATTCTTTCACTAATATATAGAATGGACTTTCGAAATGAAAATTGGCTATATATTATCCCGTTTAAATTTAAGGTAAATTCGAGGAGATCTAATTTGCAACCTAAGTCGACAAAAAAACGGTCGAAAAAACATGTTTCTTACGAACGCTACTCAATAGAAAACAGATGGAAGAATATTTTCTATGGAAGAGTTGTACAATTTAATAAGACCTACAAAAAAGTCAGCAACAGCATATGTCTATCTCTTAAGGTTGACTCACAGTAACCATTTTATTCTTTAATTTTTCGTTAAAAAATATTACATAACTTCCAGGGCTATTTTCAAGTATATAGTATTAATCCTTATCCAAATAATTACGTTAATTAGCTTGGTAACATATTATAGATTAAAATTGTTCTTTACGGTATATAATTCTAATGAAAACTCTAGAAGATATCACGGATTTCACATACACGCATCGCAAAATTAATAAAATATTTGCAGTTAAACCACAGAACAGGTCATAGTTACTTCGAAAATATTATTATAAGCTTAGCTTTTCTGTAGATCCCCACCGATCGCAATCAATTTGAAGTCAATATAGTTTAATAATATGATCTATTGTATAAAATAATAATGATCTATATATATAATATAATATTTTAAACCACCCCGACCGATCTATGTATAATCTTTTAATTAAAAGCATTCCAATGACTCTAAACACGACATTTAAAATCTAAGCTGTAAGTTAGTGAGGATTTGAGTATTCTGTGGAGTCCAGGAGATGTCCCAGCATCAGGTCAATGCTTCCATGTTCTTACAATATCGTTGAAGAAGAAGATTTTCCAATTGATCAGACCTATGAAAGTTGATTAAAGCTCATAGTTTTATAACAATTGAACGAATTTTCATGAATTAAAGCTAAGAAAACTCTCGATGAAGACATCTAAAAAAAAAAAAAACTATCAATAATAACATCAAAATCGGTTCATCCGGTTGGGTGCTAAAATGCTACAGACAGACACACAGATACACACGTTAAACGTATAATACCCCTACTTTTGGCGTCGGGGAAACCGTAAGGTTATGGCGGCAGATGTTCTCCTTGGTGGTAAGCTACTTTTCAACCGACTTCCAAAACGAAGGAAGGAGGAGGTTTCTCAATTCGACCGTATATATATTTTTTTCTTTCTTTTTTTTTGTGTGTACGTTACGTGATTACTCCGTCAATTGTGAACCGATTCGAATGATTATTTTTGTAATCGGTAGTGTACGTTTCCGAGGTGGTCCCATTGTAATTTCATTGAGATGTAATAAGTATCTTCAGAGATATGACGATAAACGTCTCAAACTTGCTACTGGACTCGCGGGGCATTGAAGTCAGTTATTGGTAGATTTAATGATGCCATGAAAACCCGTGATTCATGAATGCATATAAAACTTTCATTGGTAGGTATATAGCTAGGATTAGAACCAAAGACCCACGGGTCAGAATCAGGGTAACTATCCTTTACGCCAAAGGGCCGTCCAATATCACTACGTAAGTATTATAAAACAATGTCCATCACTGCTGTCTGTCTGTCTGTTCGCAATAATCTCAATAGCTTCTGAACGGATTATCATGCGGTTTTCACCAATAGCCAGAGCGTTTATGAGGAAGGTTTAGGTCTTAGGTGCATAATTCGTTAAGGTTTTGTGTAAATTGGTTGACATATGACGAAGATTGTTAAATATGTTGATATTTTATATTCGATGCAACAAACTGATGCAAATTTTGTAGGCATATATGTTCTACCCGTGCGAAGCCGGGGCGGGCTGCTAGTTTAAAATAAATTTGTACGCCTTATCTGGCAAAACATGCATGTTCTTCATGACTATTATTGACATATTGCATGCATTTTTATATTGTATGCATACTCATGTTTTAAGCAAATAAATGATCTTTATCTTTATCTTTAAACCATATAATTTTTTTTCAGAAACCCAGACGTACTGATATGCGACACCGCTACATGGTGGTCATTGCATCAATACGCACGAAGCGATTTCGGCAAACCCAGACTCAGGCAAGGATTTTAACTCCAAGCCTGAGTCTGGGTTTCCCGATAACTTCAGTCTTCAAGTCGCCAGTGAATAGGTATCTTCTAAGCAAGCGTGTTACATCTTGGACCACTTCGTCACTGAGATAGTGGTCAATCGCTTGCCTATTTTGAAAAAAAAAAAACGTGTTTTTTCAAACACGGTTTTTTTAAGAATTTTAAAGAATTTCTTCTTAAACGAATTTATAAAGCGATTAAGAACTCAACGTACAAAAAAAAAACCGGCTTAGTCGAGTTGAACTCGCCCCCGGAGGCTTCCGTTCCAACCAATTAAGTTAGACCTCTAAATTGTATCAGCGCTCATATAACTCAGAGGTCTACCTTACTTGGCGCAAACTATGTGTCTATGGGGACACCCTTTAATTTTCAACTTATTTTATTTTATGGAATTTTTCCTTAATTTGTGATGTAAGACCTTGCTTCTTGCCAAATTTCATGATTCTAGGTCAACGGGAAGTACCCTATAGGTTTTCGACCCAAAACATATAGGGTACTTCCGGTTTACCTAGAATTGTCAATTTTGGTTATAAGCAAGTATTTAGAGCACAAGTAAAGGAAACATTCCGAAAAATAAAAAAAAGTGAAAAATTAAGGTACATTTTGGTACTAAGATGTTTTTGCGAAAATCTAAATTTGCCCATATCTTTTTATTGTGTTGACTCAAGACCTTGATTTTTATACACCCAATAGAGACTATAGACTTCAGTATCAGGTATAAATTTCAACTTGCTAGGTCCACCCGTTCCTGAGAAAATCAGTGGTGACACACGGACAGACAGACGGACAGACAGACGGACAGATAGACGGACAGACAGACGGACAGACAGACGGACAGACAGACCGACAGACAGACAGACAGACAGACAGAGAGACAGACGGACAAGAAAGTGATCTTATAAGGGTTCCTTTTTTTTACCTTTTGAGGTACGGATCCCTAAAAACGATCGTTTAATCTAACATTAATATTAAATTTAAACCAATAAATAAAATACGATTGCTATAATCATTATGCAAATAAAACGCTAAGATTATACTAAAGACTAAGACTGGTACCCGTGGGGGTAGACTCGTCCTAGAGTGGAGACCGCGAATTGGCAAACGTAGCGTAGGACGTCATGTGACTAGGTGGAGCGACGACATACGCAAAGCGGTGGGCAGTGACTGGAAGAGAAGAGCCGAAGATCGGGCTCAGTGGACTGACACAGGCTGATGATGATGATGATGATGAAAACAGAATGAAATTAAAAATGGAAGGCTGGGTCGGCCAGCCATACAAGAAACTGTTTTTCTGGCGTTTTAGGGTTGAATTCACCATTTATGCTACTAATAGAGATTTATTAAACTAAGTTCCACTAAAACGTGTTCAAACGTCGATATTGATCTTGGTTTACGCGTACTTGATTTCACCACCTGCCATCAGGCGCCATTTGATCGCGTTTACCAAAACCAAGATTTTATGCTATTACGCACAATGGAACGTAAATGTCGTCATAGAGCTGTCGTATTAGATTGTTTTGGCATTGTCAAACTGTCATATTCATATGACCAAATTCATTTCCGAGTCCGTACATGGTATATATTTTTGTGTTCAGAATCGTGAAATTCAAATTTTAAAATGTAGCCCAAGGAATTAAATTATTTATAATTTTAATAACGAAATAACAAGACGTCTCGTCTTGTTATGCCATACACGGACACGGAAACGACCGCGCAAAATACGAGTGACAGTAGCTGTAATAAAACTGGCGAAGTGCGAGTCAGACTTTGTCCCGCACACGGAGGGTTCCGAACGCCATCTGTCGAATTTCTAACGAACTTCTAACACCAACTAAGTAAATGTTAACACAAAGGTAGAATAGTATTATATAGTAGTAATAGTAATAGTGGTAATAGTAATTGTAGTAATTAATATTATTAAATATCTCGTTGACCGAGCTTTGCTCGGTATTTTTTGCCACTTAAACAGACATATATGACTCTTCCCGACATCTATTGACGAATAATAATACTATTTTTTTTAATTGAGAGCAACTAACTGCTTTACTGATACAGTACTTCTACTCGCCAATAGATGTCGGGAAGAGTCATATTTTAAGTTGATTATCAATAAAGTTGATGATTGAAAACACGAATAAAACAACATTTTCTGAAAATGACTCCTAGCTAGATCGTTTTATCGCCCCCGAAATCCCCTGTAGGTATACTAAATTTTATTTAATCGTTGGAGCCGCTTCCAAGATTCAGATTAAGGTAAAGACGATAACGCCATCTTAGCAACTAGATAGGTGGCGCTGCGCTATCGTAAAAAACTTTTTTAAAACTTTTCCTTAATGTTTAACTGTGTTCTATTCTTAGTATTTGTTGTTATAGCGGCAACAAAAATACATCATCTGTGAAAATTTCAACCGTCTAACTATCACGGTTCATGAGATACAGCCTGGTGACAGACGGACAGACAGACAGACAGACAGACAGACGGACAGCGGAGTCTCAGTAATAGGGTTCCGTTGGTACCCTTTGGGTTCGGAACCCTAAAAAGTATAAACGGGATCAAGAGCGCTGAACGCCCAAAATCAGTACCTAGTTCAGAAAAGGTTCAGAATTAGAACTCGTTTAAACTGTAACCACGTTCAATGTCAAGCCGTCAATCAAAACTGTCACGTGTATGTACACACATAGACACTAAGGGTTGATTTCACCATTTATGCTACTAATCGAGATTGTCAAATGCCGGTTTAATCTCAGTGAAACACGTAAATCAAGTTCAAGTCGACCTGATCGCGTTTATATTCACTGGTGAAATCGGCCTTAAGTGTATAAACTCCTCTGAGTGTTTAGTGTCGTAGTGTAATATTAACTGTAGTAACAATAATATGACTATTTTATATCTATATATATACTCGTACTTATCTGTGAATAAACTGAACGAAATATGTATCCCTTATCTAGAAATACTATGATTGTAATTAAGTAATAGTTAAATAATCATTTTAACCTCCTTTAATGAAAATTAAATACCCACCTAAATATTCTTATAACCGAGTCAACGAATTTATTAATTTTACAATTTAATATTAAAAATCACAGATTTCCTTTCGCTAGCTAAAGCTAAAGGGCCAGCACTCAGCAGAATACAATGAATTATGAAAAAAACTGCGATAATATTGAGTATTGTTAGACATAGACATAATTACTTAAAAATACCTACAAATACCAGTTTGCATCATTCCCAGCTGAGCTTAGACCCAGCTGAGTTATAAAACGGCGATACGCAAGACGCTCCACGCTCTAACGCTTGACTGACTTGACTGATTAGTAAAACGCTCTTCAAAGGATTTCACGAATATATATTATGTAGAGATCACATGGCCCGCCCCTTCAAATTACTGTTTTAATGTGTGTAGTCACATTTACGAAAGAGTTTGCATGTAGTGTAGTAGTTTAGTAGTTTGTATTCGTGTTCAGTAGCAGGCCGGCAGCACATTTACTCATGTGTCTCTACGTACTGCCAAGGAATAGAATTCCTTGCCGGTGTCTGTGTTTCCCAGTAACTATAACCCGAAGTCTTCATATCGCGAGTGAACTGGTATCTTCGAAGTAAGCGTGCTACATCGTCAATCGCATCATCACTTAACATCAGGTGAGATAGCAGTCAAACGATTACCTATCTAAAAAAAACTATAATCTAATATGGAAGTTGGGTAGAGGATCCGGCGCACACAAATGTTGCATCTTTAGAAACCAGGTACTCATCGAAACTGCATACAGCACACCGTCGCGTTATGCATTCCGATCAAGAAAGCAAAGTTTAAGCTGTCTATAAAATGTTTGGTTAATTTTCTGCATTGCTAAATTGTAAATAAACTTTATTTATTTTACAATCATATGAAAACAACAAAAATTTGACAGTCAGTAGAATTTATGCTTAAACACGAATTGTACACTGGTTAAGAATATTAAAACTGTTCATTCGTGTCGAAGCTTAGAAGCTTAAGCTTAAGAAAATTATGCTCAACCTTAGTCAGCCACATCGATTTGACTTTAAGGCTTCAAAATTGAGACAAACGGACGCTCGCGCGTTTACCTACAAAAATCCTCGATTGCGGGGTTTTTGTCCTATAAAAGTGCGCGGGCTTCTGCTTAGCACAGTTTCAAGCTTTAAGGTAAGGCCACACACACCGCTGCGATTTGCGGGCGCGGGCGCGATCTACTATTCAATCGTTTTCTGATCACCGTAAATCGCGTTTGGTTGGAACCAGTCGGCACAAATTTTAATGCACTATCTGACCGCACCCGCACCCTCAGATCGCACCAGTTTGGCTATACCTTACGAGTAAAATGTAATTATAGACTTACCAGGGTGTGCTGCAAGTGTGAGTAAGGGTCATATAGCGGACTCCGAGCTGGTAATAACTGCGGAGTACTCCCAATGAGTTGCCGATGGAGTGACCACCTTCGATGCCAATCAAAGAGGCGATCTTACGAGGACGGGCACTGTGAGCTTCCAGGATATCTGGTCAAAAGAAACGTTTATATTTGTAATAACTGTACATAACTGCCAGTGCCTGGTACCAGTAGGAGTACCAGCAGAATTGAAAACTTGAACATTACCGTTGTGCATTTGGTATACTCTCCCTCCGTCTTACGATTTTTTTTTGACGTTTCACCTTAAACATCATTATACAATTTTAATGATTCTCCTCCATACCTAATTGGAGAAGAATAATTAAAATTTATTTTATGTGTTCTTGTCACTATTTTTATTTACTTATGTAAAGATAACGAGTTATAGTAATGTACTGCATAGGGTTTTGGGATATTTATCTCTATAGGTACGGACACACCGCGGCGTCCTGCGATCTGCGGGCGCGATCTCAGTACGTTTTAATTGTTTTCTGATCGCGTTTGGTGTGAACTAGTCGATACAAATACTACTGCGTTATCTGATCGCCGCCTAGATCGCGCAGGACGCCGCGGTGTGTCCGTACCTTAAGGAATACACAGGCATTTCTTTTTTAATTTTCTGATATGCATAACTGATTCAATAGCACAGACCTCGGATTGTGTCCAAGGAGCGAATCTAAAATCTGTGCTTAAAACCGACAGTAGAGAAATGAGGTAGCTACGTACCATGCTACACACGAAAGTATTGTACTATCTCAAATTGCGAAGTTACAAATAATTAATGTCCACGGTAATATTATATTTCTGTGTCATGTCTGTCACTATCAGCTAAATCAAAATGTAAAATGAAGACATTTTACGGAGTCTGACGAGGTCGGGTTCTCTGAATATGATTGAGGCAGTCACACTGTCACTTAGTATAACCCCGAGATTGGACTATCCCTGTGATTTTTACCCGAGATTGGTGTTATCTAAGGAATGGCGTTCAAGATTTTGTCCTGCTGCTATGTGTCACAAAATATTCCATCGAATGGTTTCGAACATAAATGTACCAAAGTACTTATAGTTAGTTATATTATGCAAAACAGTTTATTAGGTCTAGGGTGCTATCTATCATTTTTGACTAAATCGTCACTTAAGTTACGGTCACACCGCGGCGTCCTGCAATCTGCGGGCGCGATCTCAGTACTTTTCAATTGTTTTCTGATCGCGTGGTGTGTCCGTACCTTTACTAACAGGTGATAAATATATATATATTATTATTATTTATATATATATATATATATATATATATATATGTATATATATTTATTTATTTAATATAGACTAGATAAAACACCTAAGACAATATGCCCGATTCCAACAAATCACCTGCGCCATTTTAAGCATGTTAACAACACATCCCACAAACCTTTAACATTCCAATTACTGGGATTAACCCAAAAGTTTAGTAAGTTCAGAAGCGAGGCAATCTTATCTAATTTCATATCTCAAGTCATATTACCACTTTGAAGTGTTCGTCTCAGTAGCTTCGAAGGAGTTTGAAAACAGTGCTTTGACTGAAGGCGACGGCGCAGTCAAAACATTTCGTACAATGCAGTTTAGTTTTGTTCTGTAGTTTATTAACGTGAATCAGTGTGTTCCTGAAAAATTTAGGGTTGCCGTATTCTAATTCTAAAATTGCCGGATTTTCAGGGAAATCTAAGAAAAATGCCGTATTGTACAAAATGTTAATTTAGAAGGTTTAATTAATAAAAAATATACAAGTGATGTATGTACTTATGCGTGTACTACTTTTAAACTTACTTATTTTATTCTTCACCATATAAGTTTTGAATCGTTTCTAGTACTTCTGATTCTGTCGCATGTAGGTCATACTGTTTTTTATTTTTCATTTTTCATACGAAATATTGTTGTATGTTAACTTTAGTCAATTACCGTATATTTTAATACGGTAATCAAAGAGCTGCCGTATACCGTATATATGATGCCTAAGATGCCTGGATGCCGTATATTACGGCAATTGCCGTTATTTTTTATGTTAAAGTTGACAAACAAGCAAGCGGCCCACCTGATCGAAAGTGGTCACCGCCGCCTATAAACACCTGCAACACAAGTAGTATTGCACGTGCTTTGCCTACCTTTTGCATAGAGGACTCTATTTACCCTTCTCTTAAATCGCTGCATGTTGTACCGTAGCGGAAAAACCTCTGGTGGGAGATCGTTCCACATTTTGCAAGTCCGCGGAAGAAACGACCGCATAAAACGTACCGTATGCGATTTCCACGTGTCAACAATATGTGGATAGCTCTCTCGCAGTGTCGAAAAGAACGATAATAAAAGCGAGATGGCGGGATGAGGTTAAAGATTTCATCAGAACATTCCGCGCGCTTGCTTTGAAATAAAGTGTTTCAAGTAGTCTAGAAAGTCGATTTCAGTTTAAAGTGTTCATCTCCATATTTCTAGAGGTACTCATCAGATTTTGATGAATTTACAATATAACCACATTAAAAGTCAGGGAGTATATTTTTGGAATAAAAAGAATGAAAATCGGTCACGAATTGACAGAGAAATCGATGAATACACGCTAAAAATATGTGAAACAAACATACATCCGAACTAAAAAACCGAAGGTTAAAAGTTCAATAGCCTTCATTAAAGGTACGATAAAAGGTACCGCAGCGTCCTGCGTGCGTGATCAAGGCGGCGATCAGATAGCGCAGTAGTATT
The DNA here is from genome assembly GCA_954871355.1 of Cabera pusaria. Taxonomy (NCBI): domain Eukaryota; kingdom Metazoa; phylum Arthropoda; class Insecta; order Lepidoptera; family Geometridae; genus Cabera; species Cabera pusaria. The sequence goes on along the minus strand of OX940885.1, from coordinate 33,568,759 downwards.
TGTGCCAACTTGTTCACACCAAACGCGATCAAAAAACAATTGAAAAGTACTGTGATCACGCCCGCAGATCGCATGATGCCGCGGTGTGTCCGTTCCTTTAGACCTTTAAATTTTATCTCTAGACGTAGCATTGGTATTTTACTCCATAAGAAAATGCTTATTTATGCAGCCATATTTCGGCGAGATAACGAGTAAAGTTTAGCAATTCTGGACTTCGAGCATTTACCAATGGAGATGTTAACGTTGTAATCCGAAAACATTTTTTCTACCGATACTTACGAGGGACGAGGTAAACATGCATTACACACACACAAATCACTCACTTTAACGATCCCGCACACTAGCTTGAAACACGCACACAGCATTAAAAATACAGCGTAGTTACGCATGCTCATATGGCCAATAATGGCTATATGGCCAGCAGAGGGGTACGCCTTGCATTGACATCTCCATTGGTAAATGCTCGAATATTCTAGAGGATTTAGGTAAGTAAACTAACATCTGCGTTAACCCGTGTCGTACGAGTATAAACGCTTTAGGCGGAGTTTTGGCGGGAACGTGGAAAAGTGTGTGTGATTTCAATGTATTTTTTCCTAAAACTTGAGTTCTTCCGCGAGTTAATGTGTAATACACGTGGATTATTAACCATTAAGTGTCGGTGAATGTGTGCGAGTGTAGGGAAACAGCACAATGTTGAAAAACATGCTATTTGCGTTCTCACCAAAATTCCACTGAAAATCTTCAGTAAACACCACATCTTCACTGAAGGTATGACTTAGACTAGACTTTTACTTGAAAACTGACCTGAAATGTACCTTTGACCCATCTCTACGTCTAAAATTCATGAACACTTGAAAAATGTCAATACTTGACACTGGCTAAATACACTTATCGTGTGGAGCCATAGAGAAACTTAAAAAAAAAGGTTTTAGGCGGCTAAAACCACTAAGTCGTATGTGTGTTCAACGTGAATTAATATGTAGCAGTTGTTAGGGATCCATGCCCAAAGGGTAGCAAAGGAACCCTATTACTGAGACTTCACTGTCCGTCCGTCCGTCTGTTCGCTTTTTGTAGTGTTTGTATAGCCTTGACCGTAATATATAGATACTTGATATTTTTAGGAAGTATGTATTATTATTAGGCGACAAATACTAAAAAAAAATTATATGAAATAAAGGGGGGTAAATACAAGAAATGTATTTTTTTTGGAGATTTTTGCTTGAACTAATGAACCATAATAGATAGAGACTTGAAACCTTCACAAAGTATGTATTACTGTGGTCGCTATAACAACAAATACTAAAAACAGGATAAAGTTAAATATAAAAAACTGGCCAAGTGCAAGTCGAACTCGCACTCGTAGGGTTCCGTAACACAGTAAAGTATTCTTTAACAATGATTTTTCGCAACTAAAAAAATAACTTTGTTTTTCATAGTGTTGGTATGAAAAACAAAGTTATCTTTACGGTCGCCATATCTCATAAACTGTTGACTGTATCTCGTTCAAACCAATTTTAGTTGTTAGTTTTTATTGAGATCTAGAACATATATATTTTTTAGATTTTTCACTCCCATACTTTAAAAGTTAGAGAGGGGGGACACACATTTTACCACTTTAGATGCGCCTATCTTTCAAATGATTGACTTTGAGTAAAAATGATTTTAGAAACCTGAATGTCATTTTTAAAGACCTATCCATAGACAATCCCGCACGTATAGGTTTGAAGAAAAATGTTTTTGTTTGTTTCAGTTCCAAGTATGAGATTTTTATATTTTTTATTTTTGTATAAAAATCGGAAAGCGGTTCACAGAATACATCTACCTACCAAGTTTCAATTCTGTAGTCCTAACAGTTTCGGAATAAAATGGCTGTGACATACGGACGGACAGACAGACAGACATGACGAATCTATAAGAATTCCGTTTTTTGCCATTGGGCTACGGAACCCTAAAAGTTTCCTACAAAATAAAAACCGGATAAATCGAGTTGAGCTCGCCCACCGAGGCTACCGTTCCACCAATTAAGTTAGACCGCTAAATTGTATCAGCGCTCATATAACTTAGAGGTCTACCTTAATCAGCGCAAACTATGTATGTATGGGGACACCCATTAATTTTCAACATTTTTTTTCTTTTAATTTTCCCTTAATTTTTGCTGTAAGACCTTGCCAAATTTCATGATTCTAGGTCAACGGGAAGTACCCTATAGGTTTTCGACCCAAAACCTATAGGGTACTTCCGGTTTACCTAGAATTGTCAATTTTGGTTATAAGCAAGGTCTTAGAGCACGAGTAAAGGAAAAATTCCGAAAAATAAAAAAGTTGAAACTTAAGGTACATTTTGGTACCAACAAGTTTTCGCGAAAATCTAAATTTGCCCATATCTTTTTGTTGTGTTGATTCAAGACCTTGATTTTTATACACCCAATAGGGACTATAGACCTAAGTATCAGGTATAAATTTCAATTTGGTAGGTCTACCCGTTCCTGAGAAAATCAGCGGTGACACATGGACAGACGGACAGACAGACAGACAGACAGTTGTTTAAATAAATTTTGTTTCACATTAAAACAAATGTTTAATAATAAAAAAAGTAAATTTACTATTACAATCGTATTATTTGCGGTTGGTACAATACATTTTCTATAGATCGAACTATAAATTTAAGTTTTTCCTTTAACCTAGTTTGACAAATTTCAATCGAATTCCAGACACATTTCTTACCAACAGATGTAGATGTGAATCTTACAAGCGATAATTACTTCCCACCCTACCTATCTCTACAAAATAAAAACCATTCCATAACAACTGTGAGCAAAAAATATTGTTCGCTCAACTTTTCTCATATAACGAAGTTTGTGGTTCGCTTAACTGAATTAATGTAAAAGTCAAAGATTTCGAATGAATATTTTATGAGTAGCAAATACAATTATTGCCTTTCCCTTTTATACTACGGTCGTTAACTTATTACAACCATTGTGACCTGATGTAACTAGTGATAGTGGATTTTGTTTTTCTCATATATATTTGGTTCAGTTGATTTTTTGGGGAAAAAAAATGTTTTACCAGCAACATTCATAGGTAGTAGAAGCATATAATACCAATGTTCCGCCTGATTTGCTACCAGTAAATGTAGTTTACCACAAGAAGAAAATATGCCGCTATAATTTAACGGTGTTCCGGCAGCATACAATCCTAGACAGTCAGAGTATTCTAGGCCTTACGTGTTAACCATCTTTGACCATATCATCGCTTATCGCCAGGCGAAATAGTGGTCAGACGCAGAAATAAAAATGAATAAATAGTGTTAACTATGAAAATATCTGTGATTATTGATAATAATGCCTTTATAGCTAATTTAAATATTTTTAATTGTAACTTTTTGAATATCACTTATATTATTATGTATACAAATTATAATATATAGTCTATATATTACCGTTTGTAACATTGAGCATAAAACGCCTGAAAAAGACGTTTCTTGTATGACGACCACTTTTATTTTTAACTTTGTAACTTTCTGTTTTTAGGGTTCTGAACCCAAAGGGTACCAACGGAACCCTATTACTGAGACTCCGCTGTCCGTCTGTCTGTCTGTCTGTCTGTATGTCCGTCTGTCACCAGGCTGTATCTCATGAACCGTGGTAGTTAGATGGTTAACATTTTCACAGATGATGTATTTCTGTTGCCGCTATAACAACAAATACTAAGAACAGAACAAAGTTAAAAATTAAAGAATTTGAAACAAAAAGCGTGTTGAATGAATCTTCATAGATGGTGCTATCGTGTTTCCCTTAATCTCGGAATCTGAATCTGAATCTCGGAAACGGCTCCAGCGATTAAATAAAATTTAGTAAACAGGAGATTTCGGGGACGATAAATCGATCTAGCTAGGATTCATTTTCAGAAATGTTGTTTTATTCGTGTTTTCAATAATCAACTTAAAATATGACTCCTCCAGACATCTATTGGCCAGTAGAAGAAGCTTTTGGCAAAGCTCGGTGTTGCAATCAACTACAAATAACTCACCCGTGTAGTAAGTTAACTACTTATTAGTTTAACAATTTACAAAAATATATAGTGTGTAACACTTCAAAGAAACATAATATTTGATTTACGCAGTGCAACATCTCTCGTCGGATTTGAAAACTGTAATGATTTCTTCCGAATGATTAACTTACGTAATAAGTAGTCATAGATGGCGCCACCAATGCATAATTGGGTTAACAAATGGAATCCACTAATTTCGTCGTAACGATATATCGCACTGTGGCTTAATTGGCAAAGCACCGGAACATGTTATTCCGGAGGTTGATGGTTCAAGTCCCGTCGGTACTATGAAATTTTGGATTGTGTTCAACAATTTACAAAAAAAAACTTAGTTTTTCATAGTGTTTGTATGAAAAACAATGTTTGTATGAGTGTTTGTATGAAAAACAAATATGCTTGCGGTTTCAAAAATGTGCTATGTCTAAAAAAATGCTGACTATATCTCGTTTAAGCCTACTTTCGCTTAAAGTGTTTATTGAGATCAACAACAATGACAACATAGGGGGCCGTATCATTACATTTCATTATTATTATTCATGTATTTTTTTAAAATATTTTACAAATAATTAAGTTCGCTGAAACCTTTTCTTTTTGTATAAAAACTGTAAAGTGGTTTACAAAAAACATCTACCTGCCCATTTTCAATTGTGTAGTCCTAATAATTTCGGAATGGCTGTGACACTCGGACGAGCAGATACACAGACATGGCGAATCTATAAGGGTTCCATTTTTTGCCTAATGGCAATGGCAATGGCCTAATTCCGTAGCCTAATGGCTACGGAACCCTAAAAAGCTATAACAAACCGTAATGAGAACAAATAACAGGAAAAATTTCATTTCATTCTTTGAATGCAGCTCGCATCTCTGTATTAAAGTTGCGGAAACAAATAATACAGGATTTGTTAGAGACGATGCTTGCACTAAGCTATATTGTAACTATGAGACCTGTTTGCGGCTCAAAGCAGATTTGTCTTGTTGTACTCACTCATCTCTAAATTTCAAGCTTCGTTACACCTATGCGAGTTGCCTCAGCTTGAGGGGAATGTCATCAAAGATAGAAAGGAAATGTTTTTTAATTTAATTTTGCTGTAAAAAAATATGTTGTGTCCAGAAATGTATTATTTTCAACCGACTTCCAAAAAGGAGGAGATTTTCAATTCGTCCGTATGTTTTTTTATGTAATATATGTTACGCGATTACTTCGTCAATAAGTGAACCGATTCTAATTGTTCTTCTTAGGGTTCCGTACCCAAAGGGTAAAACGGGACCCTATTACTAAGACTCCGCTGTCCGTCTGTCTGTCTGTCTGTCTGTCTGTCCGTCTGTCACCAGGCTGTATCTCATGAACCGTGATAGTTAGACAGTTGAAATTTTCACAGATGATGTATTTCTGTGGCCGCTATAACAACAAATACTAAAAACAGATTAAAGTTAAAAATAATAGAGGGTCCCCATACAAGAAACGTGTTTTTATCAGCATTTCAATGTAACGCCATCTATGAACGCCTAGTTATTTAAACGTCCCATAGATGGCGTTATATTGAAATGTCGATCCCTAACACCTTTGTTAGACGTTAGATGGCGATATAAGAAATAAAATGCTTATTAATTATTATTTTTTGCTGGCGAAAAATGATAGTGGTATTTTTTGGTCGATATTATAAAAACTGTAGTGTGGTACGGAACCCTACGAGTGCGAGTCCGACTTGCACTTGACCGGTTTAGTTTACTTGGTACGGTACATTTCTAAGGTAAGGTAAAGTCCATTGTAATTTTTCATCGAGATTTGACGAGTATCTCCAGAGATATGACGATAAACATCTCACTCTTGCTACTGACACTGACTCGCACGGTATTAAAGTCGGTTGTTTTAGTTTTTAAACTATCTTAATTATATTATAACAAATTATTTTGATGAGCGAGAAAAGATAGATATCTGTCAACCTCAATCAACGCTTATGGACGTCGCCTACAGTTTTTTTTTATGGTAAAAGGTAACGGGACAAGCACGACGCTCGCCTGATGATAAGCAATGACATCTACCTATTACAGATACAGTGGCATGCAAAATTCTGGCAGTCCAGAATTATGCATGTCACTGCTCTGCGGTTACCTTAAGACATAAAGATGTTCAGTTTCACATGCCCTGTAATTTTACTGGATAGTCAGTCTGTGAAAACCATTCTGTGACTATTTTGACCCCATCTGCAGGATGCCCTTGCTGCACATACATTTCAGAAATATTTAATAATACTTAAATTCAAAATTTAAAACCACCCCCGACCGATCTATTCTGAATCTATTCATGAAGACAATTCCCATGAGTGCAAACTAGACATATCTGCTGTAAGTTAGTGAGGAGTTGAGTATTCTGCAGATTCCAGGAGATGTACCAGCATCAGGTCAACGCTACCATATTCTTTTAATAATATCATTGAAGTAAGAGTATACGAAAATTCAACTTGATCAGAACAACGAAAGTTTATTTCATAGAGTCATAACTTTATAGGGGCCATACACGCTATGAGAAATGGTTACGATCAGACTGTACAGCTTGAACGGTGCAGTTTATCGTAGCTGGCATACAAGCTGTACACGCTACGAGAAATCGTTACGATCAGACGGTACAATAAATGGTGCCGACGCTTACGTGTCAGTGATTGCTTCGACGGACGACGTTTTAGCAATTGTTGGATTAATATTCACCCTGAAGGAAAAAAAGGTGTAGCCGAAAAATCGTAGCATCTGGTGTAAATTTTATGTGTATTTTTTGGTGATTTTATGAGAGCTTAATGATTGTGGCATTTCGTAAACCCACCTATTTTATGTTCATATCATACATATACTCTTTTGTATTAAAATAATTTATTTTTCATAATGGGCCCCCATACGGCTATACGGCATATTTAAAAACCTACATGTTACCAAACTGAACACGAAAACGGAACGAGCGCATACACGTTACGATCAGTCGGCACAGTTCGTCCAATTCCGATAAATCAATTGAAATTTTCGTATTGTTCCGTTCGACTGTACAGTCTCAAAAAATCGTGCGAAACTGCACAGTTTCATAACATACATGTAGCGATTTATCGGTACCGTTCGAACTGTACAGTCTGATCGTAACCATTTCTCGTAGCGTGTATGGCCCCCATTAGAAAAATGCTCAAAGCCTTCAAACGGCAGAACGGATTTTCATGAATCAAAGCTAAAAACACTTTCGATTAAGACAACGATAGATTGTATGATAATACAAAATACACTAAATCAAAATCGTTTTTTTTTAATATATTTAATAGGCTAACGTTTGACCACTATCTCACATGTTGGTAAGTGATGATGCGGTCGAAGATGGTAAGCACGTTGGTAAGCATGGTAGGCCTAGAATGGGAACTGGCTCTCAAGGATAGCTGCCGGAACACATTAGATGTTTTGGTTACAGATTTTCTAACTTGAGGGTGGTAGCTGGCCAGACGGACACTAAATAGTGTCCTACCACCATGCGGGGGTTATTGGTTTCTTAACGATGTTTTCCTTCACCGGAGGGCCACTGTGAGAAGCGCACATAAATTTTTCGATAGAAAAATCCACTGGTGCACGGCGGTTTGAACTGGTACCACGGCATCAAAGCTGATCGTTCTCTCGATTACGCCACCGGGCCCTCAAAATCAGCCATGTGTGCGCTACGATGCCGCAGACAGATACACACGTTACATAACTTAAACTTATAACACCCCTTCTATTTACGTCGGTGGTCGATAAAAATCCATTGTTTTTATTGCTGCTTCTAAAAGATTGAGAAACATACATTCATATTATTATGTTGGATTTCTGTCGACTGCAATCAACTTTCTTTTCCTTAAAAGATCAAGAGCATTAGGACCCTTTTTGTTTGATAAACTATTATTGTTATTTCGTTAAGTGTCCACTAAAGTATATTGAATTTTCCTACTAGTATGTAGTCAGTTTTACCACTTTTTTACCGACTTCCAAAAAGAAGGAGGTTCTCAAGTCGTCTGTATGTTTTTTTTGTATGTATGTTACGTGATTACTCCGTCAATTGTGAAACCGATTTTAATGATTCATGAAACCGACTTCCATGCCGCGCGAGTCAGTTTCAGTAACAAGTTTGAGACGTTTATCGTCATATCTCTTGAGATACTTCTCAGATCTTAATGAAATTACAATGGGACCACCTCGAAAATGTACCCTACCAATAAAAATAATAATTCGAGTCGGTTCACAATTCACGGAGTAATCGCGTAACATACATGTAAAAAAAACATACAGTCGAATTGAGAAACACCTCCTTTTCAGAAGTCGGTTGATTAAAATAAAAATAATATCAATAATTATGTTAGTTTAGGTATACATCTTATGCATACCTTAACTAACTTTTTTTAGGTATATCTATCTAATACCTAAACTAACATAATCATATTTACTTAAATTAAGCCTATTATTGATTAAGTTTCATGTAATATGTGGTGTGCATTAAAGAGTTATCTATCTACTTACGAGTAACAATAAACACAGATTACTTACATAACATATTCCTAAACTCGCATTCATTAAATTTTAAACAGTTAGCTTGACACTATTTATAATAAGAGATATAAAGCTACTAAACGGCTCTTGAAAATATGAAGGGCCATTTAGCCTTATTACCATAACAACAATAAGTTATTTAAGAAAAAAAAAACCGACTTCATAATCACAAACAGGCACTCAAAAGCGAAAAATAAATTACTTAAAAATATTATGAGCGCTACCCACTTATCTATTTGAAGTCGGTGCCAGCCAAGTCTCATAGGTAGTAGATAGATAATACCTACATGTATCTACCTACTTACTAACCTACATGTACCTACTTAGTACTACTACATACATAGTATCTATCTACTATCCAATAGACTTGGCTGGCACATACATGCATCTATTACATTTGGTGTCTGGGCCGTTATACACTGACGGATATATACTTTTAGAAAATTTCATGTATGTACCTATAACGGTTAAAAAGATACAGATCTGTAAAGTGCGCACATATGTATAGACACACGGACGGACGGACGGACGGACGGACAAACGGACAACAAAGTCTCAGAAAGTGTTCATTTGGTACCCTTTGGGTTCCTTGCTAAAGTGATAATATTCAGTAGTAATAATTATGTCATCAAGGTATCAAAGGACAATGTCCAAAATGGCCCTGTGCAATTAAAGCATCTCATACACACGATAATTAATTGTCTATTTTATTACAATAATTCTAAATACTTTTATAACACGGACTAGTTGTATTCCAAAATGAATATAAAAAAGTATTATTTGCGATTATTAACATTACTTGCCGCCATATGGCCAACAGAGTACTGAATCACTCTACTACGTTATAAGAGGCAGTTCCCTATATTGTTGAAACCCAAATTATGAAAGCACTGCGTAGCCAACCTAACAACGGAAAGTATTATTTACGTAGTAACTATTATATAATCTGTGGTATTATGCTTATAAATATTTTTTGCAGTGTTGGTTGGTACAAAGTACGTTCATGATTCTGAGTTATTTAATAATGTATGCAGTATCGCGGGACTGAAATGGTCGCCATCTTCGGCAAACGTCATGTCATGTCAAAAAATCTTAGGTATGTTTAAAAAAGTTTGCACCCTAACAGACTTTGCCCGGTAGAACATTCCTGTGAAGACAAATTATTTATATTTATATATAATTATTTATTATAATTATTAATATATAATTATTTATTGAGGGCCCGGTAGCGTAATTGGGAGAACAGTCGGCTTTGATGCCGTGGTACCGAGTTCAAACCGCCGTGCACCAATGAATTTTTCGATCGAAAAATATATGTGCGCTTCTCACAGTTGCCCTCCGGTGAAGGAAAACATCGTTAAGAAACCAACAACCCCCGCATGGTGGTAGGACATATCTAGTGTCCGCCTGGCCAGCTACCACCCTCAAGTTAGAAAATCTGTCGCCAAACATCTTATGTGTTCAGGCAGCTATCCTTGAGAGCCAGTTCCCATTCTAGTCCACTTCTCTATCTTCGACCGCATCATCACTTAGCAACAGGTGAGATAGTGGTCAAACGCTGGCTTATAAGATATTAAAAAATATATATATTTATTATCCCCACCTTTCTTTCTATCTCGCTCACAGTTACCGTAAGAATATCTGTCAAAAACCAAAATCAACGAGAAGAAAGATGTAAAAACATTATTCAAGGTCATATTTTTTAGTCTTCAAAAGTATATCCCATAGCAACCTCCATTGTGTATAATCTTCTTGGGACTCTTCTACTAAAACCAGTACATTCTCCTATGTTTGAGGTATTTATCTCCATATCTCTGGATATACTTATCAGATCTCGATAAAATTAAAATGGGACCACCTCGGAAACGTATCCTACCTATTAAAAAAAGAATCATTTGGATCCGTTCACTATTGACGGAGAAATCGCGTAACATACACAAAAAAAAAAAAAAAACATTCAGACGAATTGAGAACCTCCTCCTTTTTTGTGAAGACGGTTAAAAAATGTTATAAATAAATATATGACAAACCTTTACATAGTATAAAACAAAGTTACTTCCTACCGTCTGTACGCAAAGATCTTTTAAACTACGCAACGGATTTTATAGATAGAGTGATTCAAGAATGTTTCTAACTAGGATTACACGCGGGCAAAGCCGCGGGGTGCAGCTACTCAAGAATAAGCAAACGTCATGTTGCGACGCGGCATGCTTATATAATTACCTAGTTTATACGTACCTATTGAATAAATGATTTATTAATTGAATTTTCAAGTTTATGTAGGTTCCAGATGTTGCTTGATTAAAGCTATTCGCTGTTGACTGAATGTTCGTTAAAGCTCAAAATTTTAAGACGAAAATTCCGGTTAAACGAACCGGTTCAGAAATTTTCGAGGGTTTAATTGTTCTTGAGAGGTTGTTATTTAATTCTGCGGAACATTTTAATGAACTTTGCAGTTCATTCGAAAAATATTAAGGTTTAATGTTTACCGTAAATCTTTTGTTCTAAATGGGCAAGTGAGTTGGTTTTTTGTTAACGCTATATATTTTTTTTTATCGACTTTAAAAAAAGAGGATGTTCTCAATTTATCGGAATATTTTTTAGGTATGTTCACCGATAACTCGAAATCGCTTCAACCTATGTAGAAAATTATTATTTTTTTGTTTAAAGGATATACTTTACAGGTTGCCCCATTTTAATTTCATCGTGATATATTCAGTATCTCCAGAGATATGGAGATAAATACCTCAAACTTGGTACTGAAAATCACTAGTGCGACATCTGAACTCGCTTCTTTTCGCAGAATATTAATAACTATATTATTATTAATGTTTCTGTGGTTCTATTAGTTTTTAAACGATCTTAAATTATTATTGCGTAGGTGTTTAGGTGCGGCAGACTTTTTTGTTTATGTTTTCTATCGACTTCCAAAAATAAGGAGGTTCTCAATTCGTCTGTATGTTTATTTTTGTATGTATGTTACGTGATTACTCCGTCAATTGGGAACAGATTCGAATGATTCTTTTTTTAGGGTTCCGTAGTCATGACAAGGCACCCTTATAGTTTCGTCATGTCCGTCTGTCTGTCTGTCCGAGGTTTTGCTAAGAGACCGTTAATACTAGAAAGCTGTAATTTTGTGTGGGTATGTATATAAATTACGCCGACAAAGTGCTGAAATAAAATTGTGAAAAATATATTTTTTTTAGGGTAGCTTCCCTACATGAGAAGTGGGGATGATTTTTTTTTTTGTCGTTTACCCCATCATGTGTGGTATCGTTGAATAGGTTTTTGTGAAATGACTAAAGGGTTGCTAATACCATTTCTCGATTGAATGCTCCATTTACGAAATATTAAACTTTAAAGTGCAAATTTTTGTTCCAGTAGGGCGTCCCCCCCCCTCTAAAAGCTAAACTGCTGACTTGAAAAATATGGAAAAATTCGTGATAATAGCACATTTCATTAACTTTAAAGGAATATTATAGCGGTTAAGATAACTTAATTAGTTTAGCAGTAATAGTCGTTGAACTTGGGTGTTGGATAATTTTGTACCAAATACAAAATCCTTAGAATAAATCCTTTAAAGTGAGAAAGACGGAGTACCTAGTTGCTTGTATATAACGGGTAAAGACTTGCATTAAATAACAAGCTACTACGGAACCATACACTGTACCTGGCCCGACACGCACTTGGCCGGTTATTTAATCGTTAAGGTACGTTTTTGAGGCAGTAGGTAGAGTATCATTGTTATGTCATCGAGATCTGATAGGTATCTCCAAATATATCTCGACTCGCGGAGCATGGAAGTCGTTTATTTTAGTTTTTAAACTAACTTAATTATTTTAACCAAATGATATTCCAATAGTATAATGGCATATCATTAAATTACAATCTTGTTTTAAGACTAAATTTAAATTTGACCTAAACTGCTACTAATATTAGTAAATTTGGCCTAAACTGCTACTAATATTAGTAAATTTGACCTAAACTGCTACTAATATTAGTAAATTTGACCTAAACTGCTGCTAAAAATATTAGTAAATTTGACCTAAACTGCTACTAATATTAGTAAATTTGACCTAAACTGCTACTAATAATAGTAAATTTGACCTTAACTGCTACTAATATTAGTAAATTTGACCTAAACTGCTACTAATATTAGTAAATTTGACCTAAACTGCTACTAATAATATTAGTAAATTTGACCTAAACTGCTACTAATATTAGTAAATTTGACCTAAACTGCTACTAATATTAGTAAATTTGACCTAAACTGCTACTAATATTAGTAAATTTGACCTAAACTGCTGCTAATAAATATGGAATGTGTCCCATGGCACTTTTCTTTTTGTCTCTGTTAACTCCTTGATATAAGCTACTTTTTGGTAGCAAATCAGGCGCAAAATCGATATAATATGCTTATACCACCTTTATGGACCTGTGTTTTAATTCAAAGCAAAAACTTTACTAAGCATTACTTGAGCATTACGTCTTTTCTTCATCAAGTCATTGTCTAAAGCGCATTTCAGAAGTACGCTATAATATAATGGCTTAGGTATAGCAAAAAGTTTATCATCATTATCAGCCAATTTCCGTCCACTGCTGGACATAGGCCTCTCCCATGGCATGCCACTGAGCTCGATCTTCAGCTATTCGTTTCCAACCGCTGCCAGCCAGCCTGCGTATATCATCGCTCCATCTAGTTGGAGGGCGTCCCACACTACGTTTGCCGAGCCGTAGTCTCCACTCTAGAACTCGTTTACCCCAACGGTTATCGGTTCTGCGACAGATGTGACCGGCCCACTGCCATTTCAGCTTGCTAATCCTCTGAGCTATGTCGATTACTTTGGTTCTCTGACGGATGACTTCGTTTCGAATTCGATCCTTCAGAGAAACTCCGAGCATAGCCCTCTCCATAGCTCGCTGAGCGACTTTGAATTGGTGAACTAGTCGCACTGTCAGTGTCCACGTCTCGGCTCCGTAGGTAATAACAGGTAGGACGCACTCGTTAAAGACTTTCGTCTTCAGGCTTTGTGGTATGGGCGATGTAAAGACTCGACGAAGTTTTCCGAATGCTGCCCATCCAAGCTGTATCCTTCTGCGAGCTTCCTTCTCGAAATTGTTTCTGCCCAATTGCAAGATTTGCCCAAGGTAGACATATTCGTCAACAACTTCGAGAGGGACTCCATTTAAGGCAATCGGTTCCGGAATAACATGTTCGTTGAACATGATCTTGGTCTTATCCAAGTTCATCCGGAGACCGATGCGTGCAGAAGAATCAGCGAGGGTGGTCAGCATGTATTGCAGGTCCTGCACGGTTTCAGCCATGATGACGATGTCGTCCGCAAATCTCAAGTGTGAGAGGTAATTGCCATTGACATTTATGCCCCGTCCTTTCCAGTTCAGCGTTTTGAACATATCCTCTAGAGCGTTTGTGAATCATTTGGGGGAAATAACGTCTCCTTGTCTCACTCCTCGATGTAAGTGGATATGTTCAGTCTGCTGATTTTGTACTTGGACGGTCATAGTCGCGGCGTCATATAGACCTCTCAACACTTGGACGTATCGCCAATCAACTTGGCACCGTTGCAGAGACTCCAGAACAGACCAGGTTTCAATGGAGTCAAAGGCTTTCTCATAGTCCACAAACGCTAAGCACAGGGGCTGGTTATACTCTTCAGTCTTCTGTATAACCTGCCGCACTGTGTGGATGTGGTCTATGGTGCCGTATCCTCCTCGAAACCCAGCCTGCTCGGGGGGTTGAAATTGATGACTCTAGAAAACAACTTACAGACATGGCTTAAGAGCGAGATAGGTCGATAGTTCTTCAAAAGGGTTTTGTCTCCCTTTTTGAAGAACATAACAACCACACTCTTACTCCATGTCTTCGGAGTTCTCCCCGAAAAGAGGACGGAATTGAAAATACGCTGAAGCTGTAGTAGCGTAGGAGTTCCACCGGCTTTTAAGAGCTCCGTTGTAATTCCATCCTCTCCGGGGGCTTTTCCGTTTTTAAGCTGCCTGAGAGCCATCACAATTTCATCTAGGCTGATTTCTGGCAAATCTTCGGTGTAGTGGCGGGTCAGAGTGGCTCTAGGATCCTCGATGCCGGGTTGGGGAATGGACGCTTGTGAGGTGTATAATTGGCTGTAGAAGTCTTTTACTTCACTAAGAATCTTCGGCTTAGAAGCGACGACACTCCCGCTAGAAGTGGTCAACTTCGTCAGATGGCTTCGGCCCAGCTGTTGGACAAAGACTTTTGACCCCCGGTTTTGCTCGATAGCTTCTTTAATTGAGCGTGTGTTGGAGCTCCGGAGGTCACGTCGTACCAATTTAAAAATCTTTTTATTTAGGGTCCGTTGATCTGACGAAGTGACTGCAGGGTTATCACGTCGCTTTTGTATTAGCTGCAGAGATTCCTCTGAAAGCTTGGACTTCTTGCCAGTACCTCGCGTCTCACAGAATGTTGTCCCTTCCTCCCTGAGGATGTCCACCACATGGTCGAGATCCTGGTCAACGTCAATTGTGGTTTCCAGTGCAGCAAATCGGTTTTCCAGTTTCAGCTGGAACGTTTCAGACCCGACTTGTATACCCGGATTGTAGCATATTGGGTCGGAACGTGGACTTCATTAGACGAACACGTTCAAGTTTGCAGTCAATACCTAGAGAGCCTCGGACTAGTCGGTGATCACTGCCGGTTTTAAACCTAGTGATCACTGAGACATCCCTAAATATGCGCTTTTTGTCCGTCATAATGAAGTCGATCTCATTTTTGGTCATAGCGTCGGGGCTTTGCCACGTCCACTTCCGCTGGGGATCTTTCTGGAAGAAAGAGTTCATCAGAAAAAGCCCCTCTTTTTCTAGGAAGTTGACGAGCATTTGCCCCCTATGATTTCTGCTTACCAATCCGTGTGGTCCTACTACCGATTCGCCGCTTGTTTGTACTCCCACTTTTGCGTTGAGATCCCCCATGACAACGTTGAAGTGGGCCTTTTGGGTTCTGTGCAAGGCTTTGGAAATGTCCTCGTATATTTCCTCCACTTTATCGTCCGAGTGTGCCGAAGTCGGTGCGTATACTTGGATAACCTTGAGGTTATACCTCTCGGTGAGTTTAATCACAAGATACGCTACCCTTGTCGACACACTGGAGATTTCTAAAACGTTATCAGAGAGGATCCTGTGGACCAAAAACCCGACGCTACCTTGGGATGGTTGTTCTCCCTCTCTGAAATAGATAAGATGGCCTGATTCTAGGGTAACGGTGTCCTCCCTCTCTCTTCGGACTTCACATAACCCCAGAATATGCCATCTTATGTTTTTCAGCTCTTCCTCCAGAAGTGCCAAGTGTGTATCGAGCCGTAGCGTGCGTCCGTTAAATGTAGCCAGGGTCAGTCGGTTTTGGCGGCCTTCCGTCGCCCGGGGATTCTTAGCACCCCCTGCCCCGCCGTTACCGTAACCGCCGCCTTGGTCAGGAATAGCGGGGCGACCGGGAACTGGGGGCCGTTGTGTGGTTGTGTCTGCCATGAAGGGTTTGCCCAAATAATCACCACGCGCTGGGCAGTCGGGTTGAGTGATCGCAGGACGTAGCTTCTCGCACCGGTGACGCTGCTGCCCGTCTTCGGCCTGTGGTATTTAGCTACGTCTTTCTGAATGGATATCCCGCCATTTGTCGGTCGCCAGAGCCTCGTTCGCTGATCGGCAGGATGCACCACGTGCAGGAGAGGTTGGCTGAGAGCAATCAGGTGGAATTATGCTCCCTTACATCCCAAACACAAGTTTATAGCATGACAATTTGAAATGAAATACAAAAGTTTATAGCATGACAATATTATTGTTCACCATAAATTTATATAGAACACGTTCACACTTAGCTATACTATTTTATGAGCAGGCAAATTTGCTTTTCATGCTGTACTATATTTTTTTATTTATTTTTTTATATCTTATAGGCTAGCGTTTGACCACTATCTCACCTGTTGGTAAGTGATGATGCAGTCGAAGATGGTGAGCACGCTAGGCTTAGAATGGGAACTGGCTCTCAAGGATGGCTGCCGGAACACATTAGATGTTTGGCGACAGATTTTCTAACTTGAGGGTGGTAGCTGGCCAAGCGGACACTGGAAAGTTTTTTTTTAATACGTTTTAGGCTAGCGTTTGACCACTATCTCACCTGTTGGTAACTGATGATGCGGTCGAAGATGGTAAGCACGCTAGGCCCAGAATGGGAACTGGCTCTCAAGGATAGCTGCCGGAACACATTAGATGTTTTGGTGACAGATTTTTTAACTTGAGGGTGGTAGCTGGCCAGGCGGACACTAGATAGTGTCCTACCACCATGCGGGGGTTGTTGGTTTCTTAACGATGTTTTCCTTCACCGGAGGGCCACTGTGAGAAGCGCACATAAATTTTTCGATAGAAAAATCCATTGGTGCACGGCGGTTTGAACTCGGTACCACGGCATCAAAGCCGACAGTTCTCCCGATTACGCCACCGGGCCCTCAACTAGATAGTGTCCTACCACCATGCGGGGGTTGTTGATCTCTTAACTATGTTTTCCTTCACTGGAGGGCCACTGTGAGAAGCGCACATACATTTTTCGATAGAAAAATCCATTGGTGCACGGCGGGGTTTGAACTCGGTACCACGGCATCAAAGCCGACCCGGGAGAACGGTCGGCTTTGATGCCGTGGTTAATGATGGATGATTACGCCACCGGGCCCTCAGATAGCAGAATAGTATAGCGTAGTCTGAAATGCTTTGTAGGTCAAGTACCATAACTCAGCCTTAAGTTTCAGAGTACAGCCCCCTTATTCTCAATCACTCGAAAACCTATTCAGATCCGGAAGCTTCATTTTTAGGGTTCCGTAGCCAAATGGCAAAAAACGGAACCCTTATAGATTCGTCATGTCTGTCTGTCTGTCAGTCTGTCTGTCCGTCCGTATGTCACAGCCATTTTATTCCGAAACTGTTAGAACTACAGAATTTAAACTTGGTAGGTAGATGTATTCTGTAAACCGCTTACCAATTTTTATAGAAAAATAAAAAATATGAAAGTTTAAGGGGGGCCTCCCATACATGGAACTGAAACAAAAAAAAAAAGTTTTTCTTCAAACCTATACGTGTCTATGGATAGGTCTTCAAAAATGACATTTAGGTTCCTAAAATCATTTTGTTCTCAAAGTCAATCTTTTGAAAGATAAATAAGATTGCGCGTCTAAAGTGGTAAAGTGTGTGTCCCCCCCCCCCCCCCCCTCTAACTTTTAAAGTATGGGAGTGAAAAATCTAAAAAAAATATATGCTGTAGATCTTAATAAGAACTAACAACGAAAATTGGTTTGAACGAGATACAGTCAGCAGTTTTAGAGATATGGGGACCGCAAAGATAACTATGTTTTTCATACAAACACTATGAAAAACAAAGTTAATTTTGTAGTTGCGAAAAATCATAGTTATGGAATACTTGACTGTGTTACGGAACCCTACGAGTGCGAGTCCGACTTGCACTTGGCCAGTTTTTTAATAATTTTTAATATTGATAAATCCGTGGGCTATTTTGTCGCTGAAACTTTTCAAATTTAAATTACTGATTTTTTCGAATTTTAATATCAAAAAGCGAAAGAGTTATGTTAGAATCGTAGTACGCGGAAAGAAGTAGTCTCTGCCTACTCCAACGGGAAAAAGGCATGATTGTATGTATGTATGTAAGGTAACTGATCGCAGCATTGTGAATCGCAAATATCCAAGTCGAAGTAGAGGCAGTTTCCGAATCTGAGTTTACTTTCGAGTGATTGATATTGATTGGATAACCCTGATGAATATCCCCAGAAGACCTCAAACTATGGTATTGGATCTCTCAGGGGATATAACTTTTTTTTTTAATGTGACGTTTGACGTTTGGATAAAAGCTGAATGGGTCATTACTTTTGTGTTTTTATTAATTCAAACAATACAATATGCCATATATTTTAAAGTTAGAATAATTGTGATTGATATGATCTATTTAATGTTATTTGATGTGTGTAAGTGCATATTTTTAATTTTCCCATATACTAATAATAATGTTTTGACTTTTTGACATTCACCTGTTACTGAAGTTGCAATCTTCAGACTTTGCGGGTACTTGTCCACGAGACGCTTGATGACATCGATCTGTTCCAAGGTAAGTTGAACAGCATCCTTGTTCTGAGTGGCACAGGGAACGAAGGCTGACCAGAACTGTGGACAAAACATAATTATGAATTACATATAATGGGACAACATTTTTAGGGTTCCGTACTAAAAGGGTACCAGCGGAATTTCAATTTAATTTTAATTAATTATATTTAATTAATAGGTACTATTATATACTTTTTTCTAAAAAATAATACTCCACACCTTATCGATCTTAATTACACAAACTGCTGCCACATGTACACAAACTCATCAAATCACACATCCTCAGACACACACACACACACGCAAGCACTCACATACGCATATATACACGAGCGCTCAGAACACATCTAACGTACAATAAGAAAGAGACTAATGCCCGTTTGCACTAAACTTACGAACTTCCTAAGTTCTTGCCTAACTAATTTAGGCAACTCCTAGTGAAAAATTCGCTTCCACTAACCTAAGGTCATTCCTAAATGCGTTTAGGAGGTTCCTAAAGTTATAAGCCCTGACTAGAGCTTAGGAACAGCTTAAGTCGTATTTTTGGATATCTGCGGGTCATTTTGTTCTTTTGTTTAGTCCTGCGACATAGGATCACTCCTAGTGCAGGATTTATGTCTCCTTAATATCACGTATCATTGAAGCTTTTAAATTGTATTAGATAAGAATTAAGATTAATATTACCTTATACCTATAAATATAAGTCCTTCAATAAAATTGTAAGCCTATGTATGTTCTAAAAACATGATAATATTAAAAGAGCTCCATTACGAAACGTGTTTTTAGGCCTTTTTTGCTCGATTTTGTGAAAGGTAGTAGATAGACTTGAAATACGGTTAAGTGAGTCAAGTATGGAACCCTACGTGTGCGAATCCGACTCGCACTTGACCAGTTTATTAATGTTCGACAGACAAGAACTGTACCGCTATCTCACCAGATGCTGTTTAAGATAAGAAGGTGCATGCTATCGTCACCACCCAAAAGCTAACAGTTTGTGAAGTGTGCTGCGCAAGTAATAGGCTAGATTACTAAAAAATAATATTTAGTCAGTCATTTACAATATCAAAAAATATTGGATACGTATTTTTTATTTTGTCAATTAAACAAAAAATTACGAAGATAATTAGAGTGTTGAAATTCCCCGTGGCGTCACGACCCGCTAAAAAGTGTACTACGTTCGCACGAGCCACCACCGCATGAATAATTCCTTTTCTTTACTCATGTGATGTCAAGATAAAAAGCGTCAAAGTTCGGGAGTGGGGGCACTCCCGAACTTTGACGCTTTTTATCTTTATCGATTTCTATGGATTTGTAAAATAAAATAAAACTGGCCAAGTGCGAGCCAGACTTTTGTCCCGCACACGGAGGGTTCCGAACGCCATCTATCGAATTTCTAACGAACTTCTAACACCCACTAAGTACACGTTAACACAAAGGTAGAATATTATTATATAGTAGTAATAGTAATAGTAGTAATAGAAATAGTAGTAAGAGTAATAGAAGTAATAGTAATAGTAGTAATAGTAATAGAAGTAATAGTAATAGTAGTAATAGTAATTGTAGTAATCATATTATTAAATATCTGGTTGACCGAGCTTTGCTCGGTATTTTTTGCCACTTAAACAGACAAATATGACTCTTTCCGACATCTATTGACGAATAATAATAATACTATTTTTTTAAATTGTGAGCAACTAATGGCCCATTTAGACGGGGAGAGTTTCTCGTCTCGAAGATACGATTATCGAAGGAATATAAAAAAGATTATATGTCTAAACATTCACACCTCTCGCTCTTCCACTCTGGCGACAAGTGACTCGCAATAGAATATTGATAGTGTCGGTATAAACAGAATTTTGCACTCAAAACGTTTCAATCAGATTTGTACGATACTCGTATGAACTTAAAAAATGTCATACGAGATCGTGTTTATACAAGTCGAGACTCTCATAAGCAAGAATCTGCTTACTATACTTTTGTTGTGTAAACAAACATAGGCAATTATCGCCTAGCGATAAGTCATATGCGAATCTCGTATGACATAATCGTAGGCGAGATTTTAGTTCTTGCCTGTATGTAAACATTTTGATACGATAGTGTTATGGCGATTATTGCTTGTGATAATAGCGTATGGTTTCTCGTAAGGAAACGTACGAGAAACTCTCCCCGTCTAAATGGGCCTTAATTGCTTTACCGACACAGTACTCGCCAATAGATGTCAGGAAGAGTCATATTTTAAGTTGATTATCAATAAAGTTGATTATTAAAACACGAATAAAACAACATTTTCTGAAAATGACTCCTAGCTAGATCGAGTTATCGCCCCCGAAATCCCCCGTAGGTATACTAAATTTTATTTAATCGTTGGAGCCGCTTCCGAGATACAGCCTGGTGACAGACGGACAGACAGACAGACAGACAGACAAACATACAGACGGACAGCGGAGTCTCAGTAATAGGGTTCCGTTGGTACCCTTTGGGTTCGGAACCCTAAAAATACGTTAAAGAGTAAAATTTAAAAGTTAGAAATAGTTTAAAATTACAATAATTATTTTTTTTACTCAGGCATCATCCATACTGTCGGGGTCAAATACTTGACAAACACAGAACACTGATGTTTGTATAACATTTAACTTTCGTTCGTTCTTGACAGACAGACAGACAGACAGACGGACAACAAAGTGATCCTATAAGGGTTCCTTTTTTCCTTTTAAGGTACGGAACCCTAAAAACATAAATTAACTATAACAAACTTATTATTTGCGGTTTCAACTCGACTTGGTCGGTTTAATTTTTTTAATAACAAGCTCTATGATTAATTAAAGCTTGTATTTCTTTAGAATTTGCGTCAGAAATTTCATAGTTGACGTAAATAACACTAATAAAAGTAGAAGAACGTAGGATTTAAAGCCATTCCGTCTCAAATAAACTACTCCACTAATTGGAAAAATAAAAACCGGGTAACTGGCTCTCGGGAAAGTGTTTCAAATATTCTCATTTTTAAATAAATACTGGTTGTTTGGAAAACAAGGCGTGTATTTAGAATTAACTGGTGAAATAATTTAATAGCCTCATTCTGGTTATTTGAATAAAAAGCCAAAACACTTTGTTAATCTATTTGGTTTAAAGTCTTTAGGGTTCCGTACCAAAAGGGTAAAACGGGACCCTATTACTAAGACTCCGCTGTCCGTCTGTCTATCTGTCTGTCTGTCCGTCTGTCACTAGGCTGTATCTCATGAACCGTGATAGTTAGACAGTTGAAATTTTCACAGATGATGTACTTGTGTTGCCGCTATAACAACAAATACTAAACACAGGGTAAAGTTTAAAATTATAGGGGGTCCCCATTCAAGAAACGTGTTTTTTTCGGTACTTCAATATAACGCCACCTATGAAAGCTTAGGTAAACGGCCATAGATGGCGTTATATTGAAATGTCGATCCCTAACACCTTTGTTAGACGTTAGATGGCGTTATGATAATTAATTATTATTTTTTGCTGGCAAAATGATAGTGGTATTTTTTGTTCTATCTTATAAAATACTGTAGTGTGGTACGGAACCCTACTAGTGCGATTCCGACTTGCACTTGGCCAGTTTATTTTTAATGTAGTGTAGGGCGCCCTCCAGCTAGGTGGAGTGATGATATACGTAAGCTGGCTGGCAGCGGTTGGAAACAGAGCTAAATATCGAGTTGAGTGGTGTGTAGCGTAGCTGAGAGCTATGTCCATGTGCAGTGGACAGAAATTGGCTTATGATGATAGTGACGATGATGATGATGACATGGAATCGAGTAAAGACGGTTCCACTAAGCTAAAGCACTGAAAAACAGACTTTAGTTTAATTGACAGAGCGAAACTATTCCAACACGTCTTCCTACTAGTATAAAAAAAGTGCAGTAATCAATTAGAAACAACGTAGGGGTCTTCAAGTCACGAGTGAATAAGAAGAATAATCTTTTGGGTAAGTGCGCTACATTGACCGCATCATCGCCTAACATCAGGTGAGATGAAAGTCAAGCGCTACCCAATTTTGCATAAAAAAGTATTTTTTAATCTATTGTATCCCACGGCTGAGCCTTTGTCTCATTCAACTTAATCCACGAAATTACACATTTTTTAATGTCGTTTACAAAATAAGTCGTTTAAAAAATAATAAACACTTGTTTATTATTTTTTAAACGACTTCAAAAATAAGGAGGAGGTTCTCAATTCGTATGTATGTTTTTATTGGTTTTTTTTTGTGTGTTTCGCGATTACTCCATCAATTCTGAACCGATTCGAATGATTCTTTTTGTAATCGGTAAGGTACGTTTCCGAGGTTGTAATTTCAACGAGATCTGATTAGTATCTCCAGAGATATGGAGATAAATACCTCAAACATAGGAGAATATAATGGTTTTAGAAGAAGAGTCCCAAAAAGATTATACACAATGGAGGTTGCTATTGCATATACTTTTGAAGTCTAAAAAATATGACCTTGTATAATCTTTCTTCTCGTTGATTTTGGTTTTATACAGATATTTTTACGGTCATAAATAAATTACTATAAAATAAGTACATATACTTTATAATAAATAATTAAATAAATTACTTAATGTAATTATTATAAGCGCTACCCACTTATCCATTTGAAGTATCCAATAGACTTGGCTGGCACCGAGTTCAAATAGATAAGTGGGTAGCGCTTATAATAATTATATTAAGTAATTTATTTTTTGCTTTTAAGTGCCTGTTTGTGGTTATGAAGTCGGGTTTTTTTTTAAATAATTTATATCTGAAAGTATTTACCGATAAATAAATAAAGAACATCGATATTCAGTTGTTCAACAGAAAAATAAAACCCACCGTAAAGCAAACCGAAACTGCAAAACATTTCCAATTTTCAGGAAACTATAGCACCTGACGACAGGTTATCAACTTGTTTAGAGTTCTTTAAAGTTGGACGCATTCGCTACATGATACTAAATGTGACTTCTGCTCTGAAACTTTAGAACTGCGTGCGAAGCTGTAAGACTTGTAATGGGAACTGCAACATTAAGGATAAGAATTTGGCCGAGTTGGATATGTTGAGTACTAAAGTGCCCCGGAGACGGACATTCGAAATTGTCAATGGGCTTTAATAAATATTTCTATCATTCGCTTTTTACCTCGTAGTTGCGAATGACAATGACTTCAATTGCCTCTGTAGACGATCATTTGGTCCATCAATGACGTAAAAATTGACAATTGCGAATGACCCTTTTCCGGAGCACTTAAGGTTTGGTATGGCCAGAGAATAATGAATAGTACAAGTAGTATGGCTACATATACTTTCTCTGTGGTTTGGTTTAATATACCTATACTATACCATAGAAAAGATAATACTCGGTATAGAACGGACACTCTGTTCCCCCCACCAATCCGGGCTACCTCACCTCGCCACCGATTCTGGAGCTGTCGAGGAGCTAGTGTGAGCAAGGACGCTATACGCGCACGACTACATAACAATACTACCTCACAAGGAGAAGAACATCAACTTCATACATGTATGAATATAAAACACAGAAATATTAATAATAAGTATTATGGAATATTTCTGTGGGACTAGGTAGACACAGGAGGTTCAAACGTAGTTTCTATATAATATATATACTAATACACTTATATTTGTATACCTAACTATATATTCGTATTTAAGAATTCATTTTCATAAATGAAACAACGATATACTCGTGCGTAAATAAACCTTAGTTTTTAAATTATTGAATAAAATTTTTCTTAATAATTTATTTATCTTTGTCGCTCTTTTCAAATCAAGTAACATAAGTATATTAAATGTCTCTACCTAACTCTACAGTATTCAAATAACGTAATCAAATATTTAGAAGATTTTAGTTTGTTAAAACCGTGGGTAAAAACTTTAGCAACTGTTTCACTCGCACGCGTATCGGTCTTTGTTCGCAGACAAGTGTCTTAGTTATGGCGTATCGCGTGGAGTAAATGAGAATAATTTTATTATCTATGTACTTTTGAAACCATAGCGAAGTACTGGCTAGCAAGTCTAAACCGAATTCAAAATGAAGTAGGTTCTTACGGTGACATCCTTAGACTTCACGCACACAATTGCGCCTGTAGAAAAACGACATGGGTGTAGTGTCTGTGTCGGTATCACAGAGTCGATCGTTAAAACGCTAGTTTGTATGGAGATTTAGTCGAGTGTCCGGGGTGTGACTATACAGCAGCAAGTTAGCCGTAGTATTTGTACCGACTGGATTAAACCAATCGCGATCTACGATGATTAGAAAACGATTGAAAAGCAGATCGCGCCCGCGTCCGCGCACGTAGATCGCGCCGGTTTGGACATACCTTTAAACATTTTGAAACGATGATGTTGAAGGCATTATCTAAATGATTAATTAATTACATCTACTGCTTAAAATAATTTAAGATTTTTTTAAAAACTAAATGAACCGACTTCAAACGTCGTGCTAGTCAAAGTAGTCAGTAGCATGTCATCGAGGTATATGTAAATGCATAGAAATACAAATATTGATGTATTAAAAACCGCTTGACTAATTTCCGTAAAATTTAAATGGGACCTGGTACCCTGTGAAACAAAAAAATAATTGTCCAAATCGGTTCAGGCATCTTCGAGTAATCGGTGAACATGCATGAAAAAAAAAACCGACGAATTGAGAAACTCCTCCTTTTTTGTGAAGTTGGTTAATAAAACACACTAAAAGTCAAAAATAATATCAAGAGAAATATAATCGCTATATCTAATTGCAATAGGACTTCAATAAAATGTTGTGGAAGATAGTGGAAAAGGAAGAGACAGTGAGTGAACAGGACCCTCGAAGCCTACCTTTTGTTACATAGCATGTGAAACGAAATCCCCAAAGTCCAAACAAAGTTCAAAATTCGATGCCGGAGCAACTTTAGAAACACGTTCAATCTAATTACCTGGATGTTGTCTAATTTTGGGGAACTTTGATGGAACTAGTTGGAAACTGGCAGGGTTGGATTTTAATTAGCTCTGTGCATCTGCTCTTTAATTAATATTGAACTTTATATCGATATGTTTGGAAGTTTAAGCAGGAATGGAAATGTGCGTGCTTGTTTTAGTTCTCTCAAAAATTCAGTAAACTTACACTAAAGCATCTTTTACACATCTTCACAGTGACCAGATCTGACTGTTAACTTCAGCTCGAATTGGTGATTACCTTTTATTATGGTATCTGTGTGAGCAGGGTGACAGAGATTTGCTCATCTTAATTTGGTGTACTGGCTTTTTTATGCGGCGACCAAGTTTCGGCCTAATACGCTCAGACCAAATAAGAATTAAGACCCCCAACGCCGAACATCGCACTGAAGCCGGTTTCGTAAACATGTGTGCATTTAGTGAGTGTTGCCGTGCACTAAAAACTTTGTGATGAAATTGTGATTACATTCTACTTTTTATGTCTCGAAGATTGGTTTTACTTTTTTTGTTTTTAGCGCGCCTGACAAGGCAAGGCTTAGTTTCGTTATATGTGTGTGCGTGTAACTGTGTATGTACACGGCGAGGCGTAATTTTAACCGGTCTCAGTGCGTTGTTCAGCGGGCCTCCGTCTTGACTTTTTATTTGGTCTGATCTAATACGGTACTAAAATAGACTTTCAAACTTAAACAATTTAAGATCGTAAAAAACAGACATCAAATTAGTTGTGGGTCGTAATCGCATTTTCGTGTAACTCCATACTCCATGTCCAAAATTACATCGTACCGACGGGACTCGAACCGGCTCTCCCCGGATAACATGCTCTGACCAATTAAGCCACAATCCGATACTATCGATATGACGAAATTAGTGGATATTAGGTATGTGACACTTCAAAAAACGTAAAATTTGTTAAACGTCGTTTATGATTGCGCGTAAGCAGTTTTTAAAAACGCTTATTTAGCTACGACTGACGAAACGGTAGTCCCTTGTTTCGTATAACAACTTTTAACTTAATTTTACTTACACTGACAACGTTTCATGTAATGAATCGCTTGTTAAGATTGTAGTTCACATATTTTTTGTTTCCAATAATGTTTATAATAATATTATAATATTTATTTGATATAACAACGAATACACTAATCTTCAAATTATTTAATATTTATTTTATATAATAGTCGTTTGATCTACTTTTTGTTTAAATAAATCTTATTTCATATAATAATTATCTAATCGTATACAAATTCGCCGACTTTTTTTCCTTTCTTCTGGACTCTAAAAACGTGCAGACTAATTGAAAATCTCCTCCTTTAGAAAGTCGGTTGAACATACACCAGTAGGTCAGTAGAAGTAGGTTTGTTGTGACCACAACGTTGTGCCAGAACCTAATCGGCCCCTGTTCACTAGTAGAGACAAAATATAAACCGTATAATTTACTTGTTAAGTATAACTAAGATCAATTGATAACCTCCCCCTTTTCGGAAGTCAGATGAAGATAAACCAGTAGGTTTGACGACGAGCGAAGCGAGGAGGGGTTAGGTTTCTCGCGACCATAACGCACGAGCCGAACGAGCGAAGCGAGCGTGCCGCGGTAGTGGCCGGCGAGTGCCAGAACCTAATCGGCCCCTGTTCAGTAGTCTAAGGCAGATAAAATATAAACTTTATAATATAACTGTTAAGTATAACTAAGATCACTTGAAAACCTCCTCCTTTTCGGAAGTCGGATAAACATAAATCAGTGGGTCCGACGACGAGCGAAGCGAGGAGAAGGGGTAAGGTTTCTTGTGACCACAACGAGAAGCCAGAACCAAATCAGCCCCTGTTCACTAGTCTAAGGCAGTTAAACTATACTGTACCTGTTAAATATAACTAGGACTAAAAAATTAATATTAGTTCAAACAAATTAGTGGTAAATAATATTATTACAAATGAAAATTACATCAAACAAAATTATGTTAAATGAATGTTTATTTCAAACAACAATAGAGAAAACAAATATTAGGTGAACTGAATACTTATGTTAACTAATTTTGTATGAACTGAAATTATACTAAGATAAATTATAATAATAATTGTTATGCGAAACAAGGGTACACCCTGACGAAACAGTTTTATGAGACGAGTGTGAATGGGGCAGCCGGTAGAGGCCGACTGAGGCGAACGTAT
This sequence comes from Cabera pusaria, assembly GCA_954871355.1. NCBI lineage: Eukaryota > Metazoa > Arthropoda > Insecta > Lepidoptera > Geometridae > Cabera > Cabera pusaria. Next base: position 33,540,886 of record OX940885.1, on the reverse strand, counting down.
CAAGACCAGATCGGAGACGTTTTAAAGAAAGGCCAAGTCAAAAGTACCTATAACCGGCGAGCATGTATGAAGGCGCTCATGACAGTGGAAGAAGCGAAAGAAGTATGTCAGGATCGTAGCATGTGGAAAGAAGTAGTCTCTGCCTACCACAACGGGAAAAAGGCGTGATTGTGTGTATGATTGTATGTATGTATTTAGCTACCGGTTATTTCTACACAGCACACACATAGAACTACTTCGGAAAGCAGCTATGCACGCGTACTTAAATTGATCCAGTTAAATATCACGTTACAAAGAAATATCTCTTCGCATTATTTCGGTTTTACATTATTTTGATTTCATTCACTATTTCGTGATAAATGCTAAAGTCCCCGTCACGAGAAGCTATAAATTATGTAAACAACAAGTGTTCAGGAGTTCACAACATTTGGACCAACAAAAAAAAATGAATTTCGTACTCGTACGTATTCGAAACTCGAATGACGCGTTTATTTCAAAATGGCGTCCCGATAGTTTACAATCCCTGCGTCCGGTACCAAGAAACACAAACGATAGCGCTTTGCGTCGTTAAAATATGATCCGACTAAATTAAATAGGTTGTTACTTTCATATAACCCGTCTATATTTCATGTCGATTGAATATGGTCAATTTATTATTATCTCGCAGTATAAAATGTTTACTTAGTAAAAGATGTTTGTTTACATAATTTATAGCTTCTCGTGACGGGGACTTATATTAGCTTGTACACAGTTAAGCACAGCACATCGCCGCACAAAACTGCGTAATCATAATCAAATACCTAACCATTTTGCATTTATCTTCATTTAAGTTTCTACTTACATTTTTGAGAAAAAGAACGTCAGTTATCATAAACTGCTTACGAAAAATAACTGCTAACTTTTGATCCGCGAAACTACGTATAAAGTTATTAGCCTCGTAAGCAGTTTCTAGAACCGCTTACGTTAAATAACGCTCACCACTACTTCAAATGCCACGCTAGTAATGTCCAGTTTGATGTGTTTATCTCCATTTCTCTGAATAATCTCATCAAATCGTTGCTTGGAGACACTATTATCACCTGGCTCCTATATTATATAATAAACTTAATAATAACAATAAATCTAAAATTAAAAGTTTCAATAATTATAAACTTAAAAATAAGGTTTCAGAATGCTTACAATCATTAGATTACGATAGTGTTGAAAAACTTCTTCTAAAAGTACAATAAACTAATTACATATTACACAAATCAAACTATAACACAATATATTACGTATACACTCATACGTATAACACATATACGTATAATAAAATATATAATGACTCGTACACACACTAAACCGCACGCGCGCACACACACATACACGCACACAAACACACACACACGCACACACGCACACACACACACACACACACACACACACACACACATCTAAGCATAATTAGTTTATTTTAAAATTGTTTTATTATCCTTAACTCATAAGCAAGTTTTTACTCAATTTTGTTCTCATTCTTGGGAAGACACTGCTTTTTGCAACACAGTTATAAACTAAAGCAAAAAGCAGGGTTTCACACTATATTGTAAAATGTTTATTTGTTCGCAATGATATTTATTTGTATTTGTATTTGTATTTGTATAAATATATCGGATATTTGGTAAAATTGGAAGATGAAATTAGAAGAAAACAAAAATACCGATCAATAAATGACGGAGTTCTGAGGTAACGAACATAAATCATACATAAAAAAAATATATACGCGTCGACTTGATAACCTCCTCCGTTTTATTTCGTCGGTTAAAAAATACAGGCGTATTGAATTTAAAATCTCCTCGTTCTTTGTGAAGTCGGTAAAATAAAACTTCAAACCTAAAGATTATAAGTACTATCGTTAAATTTGTCTGCTTATTCACTTGTTCGCGCTAGTGAACCTCACTTATATCTCAAAGACTACCAACAACTACTTCAACATTTAGTTACGGTTTACACAACTAAGTAAGTAGAGTTCTGACTCAGTGCTGAGTATCAAGTTCCAAATATTTGCACGCTAGCAAAGCAGCGGCGAATCTGTAAATTTTGTAGGTTTAAATATTTGTAAACACAAAAATATCAATAATACCTTATTATTAATATTTCTGTCTGTAACAGACTTGGGCTGACATAGTCGCTGAACGACAGAAACCTTTCCAATTTTTAGGGTTGCGTACCTCAAAAGGTAAAAAAAGGAACCCTTATAAGATCACTTTCATTGTCCATTGTCTTCTTATCATTAAGTTGCATATTATAAACTATGTAGCATCACATAAGCTATTCTGAATAAAGAACTTTCTATTCTATTCTATTCACTTTCTTGTCCGTCTGTCTGTCTGTCTGTCCGTCTGTCTGTCTGTCTGTCCGTCTGTCTGTCCGTCTGTCTGTCCGTCTGTCCGTGTGTCACCACTGATTTTCTCAGGAACGGTTGAACCTAGCAAGTTGAAATTTATACCTGATACTGAGGTCTATAGTCCCTATTGGGTGTATGAAAATCAAGGTCTTGAGTCGACACAATAAAAAGATATGGGCAAATTTAGATTTTCGCGAAAACTTGTTAGTACCAAAATGTACCTTAATTTTCAACTTTTTTTTTATTTTTCGGAATTTTTCCTTTACTTGTGCTTTCAGACCTTCCTTATAACCAAAATTGACAATTCTAGATAAACAGGAAGTACCCTATAGGTTTTGGGTCGAAAACCTATAGGGTACTTCCCGTTGACCTAGAATCATGAAATTTGGCAAGAAGCAAGGTCTTATAGCACAAATTAAGGAACAATTCCAAAAAATTAAAAAAATTGAAAATTAATGGGTGTCCCCATACATACATAGTTTGTCCCAATTAAGGTAGACCTCTGAGTTATATGTGCGCTGATGCAATTTAGAGGTCTAGCTTAATTGGTTGGTACGGAAGCCTCGGAGGGTGAGTTAAACTCGACTTAGCCGGTTTTATTTTTTTCTTAACCTGTTATGCTGAGTAAAGGTCTCCCCCATAGCCTTCCACGAATCTCTCTCCAGCGCAATATCTGTCCAGCCAGGTTGGTGCGCCACTTCCAAAAATTAGATTAAAAACCGACTTCAAGAAGCAGGAGGTTCACATTAAATATTTTAGTGACAGATTTTCTAACTTGAGGGTGGTAGCTGGCCAGGCGGACTCTAGATAGTGTCCTACCACCATGCGGGGTTGTTGGTTTCTTGACGATGTTATCCTTCACCGGAGGGCCACTGTGAGAAGCGCACATAATTTTTTCGATAGAAAAACCCATTGGTACTCAGCGGGGTTTGAACTCGGTACCTCGGCATCAAAGCCGAGCGTTCTCCCGATTACGCCACCGGGCCCTCAAGTTGGTTAAAAGTCGTCGACCATCTAGTTCAATTTGTAAGTAGTCAGGTAGGCTATGGTTTCTTTTGGTGAAATGTCGGACGATTTTATTGGAGTGGTATTGGACGCAGGATCATCAAGCACTAAGGCTGGCTTCGCAAACGAAGCCTTCCCGAGGGCAGTGTTTCCTACGGTTGTCTCCAGGTAATAAGCAACTTATGGTATGAAATTCTTCTAGTGGCTGAATGTAACAGTGATGTCACTGCAGTGTCAACACGTCAATCAGTTTAGTTTCACATCTTATGCTCGAGTAGAAGTGAGAAAGTGAGAAGAGTGCCCCGCGGCTTCGCTCGCGCTAAAAAGTAATTTCATTTATTTTTTCCTTTCGTAAAATCTATTAATTTCATGAAAACACATCAAAAATAGAATAAGCCAAATCGGTCCGCTATTAAGTTATTGCGTGACAAACGGATATATGGATCCATTTGTATACAACTCAAAAAACCATATTAATTTCAGACTTAGTAACCCCATTTCACCCTCTTAATTGCAAAATACACTAAGGTGGACGAATTTCGAAAAAGCCTGAAACACGGAATAACATATTTATTTACAGAAGTACCTACGTGTGTGAAGTTTCGAAAAAAAGACTACCTAATCTAATCATCATCTTCTAATCATATTTCTCCATACAAACTTTGAACCCCCGTTTCATCCCCTAAGGGGTGAATTTTGGAAAAACCTTTCTTAGCGTATACCAACCTATATCCATAATATGCATGCCAAATTTCAGCGCAATTCGAGCTGTGTGTTGATAGATCAGTTAGACAGTTACGTTTGCCTTTTGAACCCACGACGCAAAAAGAATGGGTGTTATAAGTTTGACGTGTGTATCTGTGTGTCTGTGTATCTGTGTATCGGTGTATCTGTGTTTATGTGTATTTGTGTATCTGTGTATCTGTGTATGTGTGTGTCTGTCTGTGGCATCGTAGCGCCCGAACGGATAAACCAAATTTGATTTAGTTTTTAGGGTTCCGAACCCAAAGGGTACCAACGGAACCCTATTACTGAGACTCCGCTGTCCGTCTGTCTGTCTGTCTGTCTGTCTGTCTGTCTGTCTGTTTGTCCGTCTGTCACCAGGCTGTATCTCATGAACCGTGATAGTTAGACGGTAGAAATTTTCACAGATGATGTATTTCTGTTGCCGCTATAACAACAAATACTAAGAACAGAACAAAGTTAAAAATTAAAGAAAAGTTTAAAAAAAGTTTTTTACGATAGCGCAGCGCCACCTATCTAGTTGCTAAGATGGCGCTATCATCTTTACCTTAATCTGAATCTCGGAAGCGGCTCCAACGATTAAATAAAATTTAGTATACCAACAGGGGATTTCGGGGGCGATAAATTGATCTAGCTAGGAGTCATTTTCAGAAAATGTTGTTTTATTCGTGTTTTCAATAATCAACTTTATTGATAATCAACTTAAAATATGACTCTTCCCGACATCTATTGGCGAGTAGAAGTACTGTATCAGTAAAGCAGTTAGTTGCTCTCAATTAAAAAAATAGTATTATTATTCCTCAATAGATGTCGGGAAGAGTCATATTTGTCTGTTTAAGTGGCAAAAAATACCGAGTAAAGCTCGGTCAACCAGATATTTAATAATATTAATTACTACTATTACTATTACTACTACTTAATACTATTCTACCTTTGTGTTAACGTTTACTTAGTTGGTGTTAGAAGTTCGTTAGAAACTCGATAGATGGCGTTCGGAACCCTCCGTGTGCTGGACAAAGTCTGACTCGCACTTGGCCAGTTTTTTTTTTGTTTGTGAGGTGTCTTCATCGAGAGTGTTCTTAGGTTTGTTTCATGAAAATACGTTTAGCCGTTTAAATATTATCAGCTCTTTATGGTTGATGAGACTACAATGGCAACTTTCGTAGACCTTGACCGCGGACGTCAAAAAAAATTAGAATGGCGCTTCTGCGCATTACATCGTAGGACTATTATCTTTTCACACGTCACGGTTATGCTCCGAGCCCGTCACTCTGCTGCTGTATGTTTTAGCGTAGTTTATATTTAGTTAAATCAAATGTATTTATTTAAAATTCAGTATCCTGCTACTTCAATGATATTGCAAGAATATGGTAAACTTGACCCGTAGACGGAGTATATCAAGACGCTGACACATCTCCTTGACTCAGAAGAAATCTCCTCAACTCCTCGTCTGAAATGTCGTGTTTAGGCTAATTAAAATGGTCTCAATTAACAAAATAGACATATACCAATCAGTTAGGGGTTGTTTTAAATTTAAGTATTATAAACGAGATACAGATAAACCGCTCATGGTGGGCTTCGGTTCGAAACACGGAATAAAAATGTGTATGCCACTTGTTGCGTTCCTTTGCTAAGCGCATGAAGTGATGAGAACCATGAAAAATTGTGTCATCCGAATGACCACCAACATTTATTTCGAGGCCGCACTACGGATTTTAACCGTAGGCGGCTATCGCGAGATCGGGCGAGCGGGATCTTTTGCAACCACAATACCTCTCCACGCAAACGCATTGCGGTTATAAACTGCCCTCATTTTTGACCGACTTCCATAAAAATAATAAACTGGCCAAGTGCAAGTCGGACTCGCAGTCGTAGGGTTCCGTAACACAGTTAAGTATTCCATCACTATTATTTTTCGCAACTACAAAATTAACTTTGTTTTTATGAAAAACAAAGATATCTTTGCGGTCGCCATATCTATAAAACTGCTGACTGTATCTCGTTCGAACCAATTTTAGTTGTTAGTTTTTATTGAGATCTACAGGATATATTTTTTTTTGATTTTTCACTCCCATACTTTAAAAGTTAGAGGTGGGGGGGGGGGGTGGGGGGGGGGGGACACACCACTTTGGACGCGTCTATCTTTCAAATGATTGACTTTGAGAAAAAAATATTTTAGGAACCTCAATGTCATTTTTAAAGACCTGTCCATAGACACCCAACGCGTATAGGTTTGAAGAACATTTTTTTTTTTTCAGTTACATGTATGGGATGCCCCCCCTTAAACTTTTATATTTTTTATTTTTGTATAAAAATCGGAAAGCGGTTAACAGAATACAACTACCTACCAAGTTTCAACTCTGTAGTATTAACAGTTTCGGAATAAAATGGCTGTGACATACGGACGGACAGACAGACAGACAGACAGACAGACAGACATGACGAATCTATAAGGGTTCCGTTTTTTGCCATTCGGCTACGGAACCCTAAAAAGGTGTATTATCTTTTCTGGTGTGTATATATATTACTCGATATGTTAAGGTTCGGCCACATCGCGGCGTCCTGCGATCTGCGGGCGCGATCTCAGTACTTTGCAATTGTTTTCTGATCGCGTTTGGTGTGAACCAGTTGGTACAAATACTACTGCGCTATCTGATCGCCGCCTAGATCGCGCACGCAGGGCGCTGCGGTGTGTCCTTTACTCGATTTTTTCGCCAAATACCAACGTTTCTTCGTTGCAAAGTACCACGCGGTTTTTGCCGCGCACATGCTGTGCCATTTTGTAGCTAGTTCATCATCATCATCCTCGTAGGCCTCCCCCAAGAGACGCCACTGAGCCCGGTCTTCGGCTCTTTGTTTTCAGTCACTGCCGACCGCTTTGCGAATGTTACGCTATGTTTGCCGATTCGCGATCTCCACTCTAGAACCAGTCTGCCCCAACGGTTATCAGTCCTTTTTTTTTTTTTTTTTTTTTTTGACCCTGGAAAATCCTTTATGGATACCACACTCGCCCGGGGGAGCGAGATGATTATGTGATACCGCACTAAAAACCTGGGGTGAGCCGTCATCCACCGTAGTGGGGCAAGATAGGATCGCGCTGGCATTCACCACCTTGTCCCGGTGGCAGACCCAAATGGGCCTCTGCCGCTGTGGAGGGATAACCTTGCTCACCAAGGTCACCCCTCAACCGTCACGTGGGGTAGTGCAAGCCATTGAAGAGTCCCCCGACTCTCCAACAGTTACCCACAATAACAGAGGAGTGTGGCTCGTCTTCTCGTCAATCCGCTGAGCTATGTCGATCACTTTAGTTCTCTGGCGAATTACTTTGTTCCGGATTCGATCCCGCAAAGAAACACCGAGCATAGCTCTTTCCATAGCTCGCTGAGCGACTTTAAACTGGTGGACTAGTGGAACCGTGAGTGTCCACGTCTCGGCTCCGTATGTCATGACAGACAGGTTGCACTGGTTAAAGAATTTGCCTTTAGGCACTGTGATATATGTGACGAGAAGACTCGACGGAGTTTCCTAAATGCTGCCCAGCCCAGCTGAATTCTTCTCTGGATTTCTTTCTCGAAGTTGTGTTTGCCTAGTTGAAGCGTTTGCCCTAGGTAAACATACTGCGTGACAACTTCGAGTGGGATTCCATCTCCGGCAATCGGTTCCGGAACAACGAGCTCGTTATACATGACTTTGGTTTTATCCAAATTCATCCGGAGACCGATGTGACGAGAAGAATCAGCTAGGTCATTTAACATCCTTTGTAGGCCCTGCAGCGTCTCTGCCATAATGACGATGTCATCTGCGAATCGTAAGTGAGAGATGTACTTGCCGTTAATGTTGATGCCGCAATCTTTCCAGACCAGCGTCTTAAATATATCCTCTAAGACGTTATTGAACAGTTTCGGGGATATGACGTCCCCTGTCTCACTCCTCGACGCAGGTGAATATGTTTAGTTCGCAGGTTTTGTACTTGTATAGTCATCGTTGCGGCATTATATAGACATCTCATCACTTCGATATATCGCCAGTCGACTTGGCAACGCTGCAAGGACTCCAGAACCGACCAGGTTTCGATTGAGTCGAAGGCCTTCTCATAGTCCACAAATGCTAAGCACAGTGGGCGATTGAACTCTTCGGTTTTCTGTACAATCTGCCGCACCGTGTGGATGTGGTCTATGGTGCCGTAACCGCTTCGAAACCCGGCCAGTTTTGGAGGTTGAAACTTGTCGAGTCTTCGCGCAAGACGGTTCGTGATGACCCTTGAAAACAGCTTGTAGACATGGCTCAGAAGCGAAATCGGGTGGTAGTTTTTCAATAGGGTTTTCTCTCCTTTTTTGAAAAACAGAACCACCATGCTTCTTTTCCATGCCTGTGGAGTTCTCCCAGTGACGAGAACAGAATTGAAGAGCTGTTGCAGCTGGCTTACAGCTAGGGCTCCTCCAGTTTTTAGAAGCTCCGTTGTGATTCCGTCCTCACCTTGGGCTTTTCCATTTTTTAACTGTCTAAGAGCCATCACGATCTCATCTCGGCTGACTTCAGGCAGGTCTTCTGTGAAGTAACGGGTTAAGGTAGCTCTGCAATCCTCAGTGTCGGGTACGGGCCTTGAAACATGCAATGCGTAGAGCTTGCTATAGAAGTCTTCAACTTCCGACAGAATCTTCGGCTTGGATGCGACGACATTCCCCGTTGATGTTGTCAGCTTTGCGAGGTGGCTTCTACCCAGAGGGTGGACGAACACTTTCGACCCCCGATTTTGCTCAAATGATTCTTTAATCAAGAGCGTGTTAGAGGATCGGAGGTCGCGTCGTACCAGCTTCTTAATGGTTTTGTTGCGCACCTGAATAATTGACAAAATTGACAATGGGTCTGTTCGTCTTTCTTTCATTAGTCGAAGTGTTTCTGCCGAAAGTTTGGACTTTTTGCCCGTACGCTTGCTCTCGTAAAACTTCGTCCCTTCTTCCCTGAGGATTTCCACCACTTCTTCGAGTTTCTGGTCTACGTCATCTGTGGTTTCCAAGGCAGCGAATCGATTTTCCAATTTGAATTGGAATGTTTCATATCCAACAACGGTTTGGCGTAGGTTCGGTCAGAGCGTGGACTTCATCAATCGGAATCTCTCGGCTGTGAAGTCGATATCCAGAGAGCCTCGTACAAGTCGGTGATCACTTCGAGTACTGAACCTAGTGATCACTGAGACGTCTCTGAATATGCGCCGTTTGTCCGTAATGATGAAGTTAATCTCGTTTTTAGTCACAGTGTCGGGGCTTTGCTACGTCCACTTCCTTTGGGGCTGTTTCTTGAAGAACGAGTTCATCAAGAAAAGCACCTCTTTCTCGAGGAAATTGGCGAGCATTTGCCCCCTGTGATTCCTACTCCCAAATCCGTGTGGTCTTAATGTCGATTCACTGCAGGTTTGTACTCCCACTTTGGCGTTAAAGTCTCCCATGACAACGTTGTAGTGAGCCTTAGCGGTGGTATGTAAGGCTCTGGAGATGTCTTCATACATACTTTCCACCTCTTCATACAAGTGTGCCGAGGTCGGTGCGTAGACTTGGATAACCTTGAGGCTGTACCTCTTGGTTAACCATAATATAAGGTACGCAACCCTAGTCGACACACTGGAGATTTTCACAACGTTGTCACTGAGAGCCTTGTTGACCAGAAATCCGACGCCGCCTTGGGATGGCTGGTCACCTTCTCTGTAATACATAAGATGGCCTGATTCTAGAGTTATGGTGTCCTATCCCTGTTTTCGGACTTTACATAGCCCCAGAATGTGCCATCTTATGTGTCCCAGCTCCTCCTCCAGCTGCGTTAGATGCTCATCCAGCCGAATCGTGCGTCCATTAAACGTAGCGAGGGTCAGTTTGTTTTGGCGGCCTACCGTAACCCGGAGGTTCTTAGCACCCCCTGCCCTGCCGTTACCGTGACCGCCACCATGGTCAGGAATAGCAGGGTGGCCGGGAACTGGGGGCCGCGGCTTATAGTGATTTTCCATCATTGGGCGGGAAAATGCCCTAATCGCCACGCTGGGCAGGCGTGTTTGGCGATCGCAAGACTTAGCTTCTCGCACCGGTGACGCTGCTGCTCGTCACCGGCCTGTAGTATTTAGCTACGCCATAGTTTTGAAATGGTTATACCACCATTTGTCGGTCGCCAGTGCCTCGTTGGTTTGTCAGCAGGATGCACCACGGGCAGGTGAGGTTGGCTGGGAGCACTGAGGTGGTATTTGTGCTCCATTACATCCCTTAAATCATGTAGCTAGTTGCAGATTTAAAATCAGTTGCGGTTTAAAACCGCTAATGCGTCCACTTGTATATTCTTGAATCATAAAATGAAGTGCGGTTAACCATATTACGGCTTCACACCTGTTCAACTACTCCGTAAAACTTTACTCAAAACATACAAAACAAATGAAATCTAATTTCTATTCATATTGAAGAATAGTCAGCATATAAAAGCCAAAGTTAGAAAAGTTAGTGGCTATCGTAGCGTCCACAGTTTCGCCATGGCCGTTGAATGGGCACTACGAGAAACTTGACCATTGAACGCGCGGTAACGTTCTCACAAACAACTATAACAATATTTTGTTCTGGAAACAACGTGTTTTCAACAAGCAATGAGGTCACTTATAGGCCGAGAGTTGAGGAGTCATATTTCCTGATTTTTTCTATTGTTGCAGTTTTTTAATTAAGCTGCGTCTCCTCGCGTTAAACATCGTCTTAAATTCTATTCTACTAAATATGCTATTTTATTATTAACCGACTTCAGAAAAAAGGAGGAGGTTCTCAATTCGTCTGTATATATATTTTTTTGTGTTTATGTTACGCGATTACTCCATCAATTGAGAACGGATTCAAATGATTATTTTTTTAATAGGTAGGGTACGTTTCCGAGGTGGTCCCATTGTAATTTCATCGAGATATGATTAGTAACTCCAGAGATATGGAGATAAATACCTTAAACATAGGAAAATGTAAGAAGAGTCCCATGAAGATTATACACAATGGAGGTTGCTATTGCATATACTTTTAAAGACTACAAAATATGACCTTGAATAATGTTTTTACATCTTTCTTCTCGTTGATTTTGTATTTTGACAGATATTCTTACGGTAACTGTGAGTGAGATATGATAGATATGCTTCTGCAAGAGGGCGTATTTCCAGAGAAACTAAAACTGTCGATTATGAAGCCATTACACAAAAACGGGGAAAAAGATATACTAAGCAATTATAGGCCTATAGCTCTAATTCCCATATTTTCAAAAATTATTGAAAAAGTTATATACAACAAAATATACTCTTATATTGAAGACCAAAATCTGCTATGCCCAAACCAATACGGTTTTAGAGAAAACAGAAACATAAATATGGCAATCTACAACTTTTTAAATTGTGTATTGGAAAATATGGACAAAAGAATACCAACGGTAGCATTATTTATGGATATGTCGAAGGCATTCGATCACGTTAATCACACCATATTACTCCAAAAGCTCCATTTATATGGGATTAGAGGTAAAGCCAATCAGCTTATAGAGTCATATCTGAGTAACAGGATCCAAGTGACCCAGATAAATCGCATATGTTTTAGAAGCAAAATTGATAAAATCTTCTCATCTCAGTCGAGGACGCTACGTTATGGGGTTTCTCAAGGTAGCATACTGGGACCGCTACTCTTTCTCATATACATAAATGACTTGCCAAAAATTACGAAGCATTCAATGACTCTATTCGCTGATGACAGTACGGTATTATTTAAGGGTGATAAACAAAATCTCCCACAGCCAAACATTGACATTAACAATACATTGACATCTATAATTAAATGGTTAGACATGAATAATTTAAAAGTGAATATAAATAAGACTAACATAATTAATTTTAGACAAAGACTGAATAAGCTGCACAATCTTGACGTAAACTATGAAGGTAAATCTATAGAGGAAATTGACTGTACACACACACATAGATAACAAGATGACTTGGAAAAAACACATAGAGACATTAACTAATCGACTGACGCAATTCTCATATGCTCTTTATAAACTTAAAAAAAAAAACAATGAAACGACATTACTCACAGCCTACCACGGTCATATAGCCTCATTATTAAGATATGGCGTCATATTTTGGGGCAATTCAACTGACAAGATTACGCTATTTAAAGCGCAAAAGAGATGCATTCGGGCTATGTGTAGCTTACATCAAACTGACTCTTGTAAACAATATTTTAAAAAATTAAAAATATTAACTTTGCCAAGTCTCTACATATGTGAGTCTATTCTTTTGTTCAAAAAAATATTCATCTTTATGAAAAATATCCCGCAGGATCGCGACGAGAAGCTAAATTACGTCATTCTGGCTCTAAGACAACACTATTTTAAAACAATATTCTCAACATGGCTCCCACTTTATATAAAAAGCTGCCTGCATCAATCAGAGACATATCGAATATTCAAGTGTTCAAAAATAAATTAAATAATGTTTTAATTAGCAAGGCATACTATACGTTGCAAGAATTTTTAAATGATAAATCTTTAATTTGAAATTTAATTGTGTTAATACTATATTAATTATTGTAAATTATTATTATTGTAATACTTTTTAGGGTTCCGTACCCAAAGGGTAAAACGGGACCCTATTACTTAGACTCCGCTGTCTGTCTGTCTGTCTGTCTATCCGCCTGTCACCAGGCTATAGCTCATTAGCCGTTATAGTAAGACAGTTGAAATTTTATGGTGGAGTGGGACACAGATGGTGTATTTCTGTTGCCGCTAGAACAACAAATACTAAAAACAAAATAAAGTTAAAAATTAAAGGGGGTCCCCATACAAAAAACGTGTTTTTAAACGCCATCTATCTAATTAGTTTCGGCAAAATGACATAGATGGCGCTAGTAAACGAGCCCAGTCTTTCTAAATTGCGACCAAACCAAATATTCTTGGTAATATCAATTAATCAAATATATGAGGTTGAAACTCTGTTATGTTTCGTATTGTACGGAACCCTCCCTAAGTGTGCGATAAGAGACGCGATGCTGACTTGCACTTGGCCAGTTTTATTATATTTGCACGCCAAATGGCAGAATGTAGCGGTTACTTAAAATTGTACTAACACTATATACCTACATAATATTATTATTAAGAACGGTTGTACACTCACGGGTTTTTTAATAATATTATGTGTAATCCTCACGATACATTTAATAATCAAACTATATACCTACGTTCGCAAAAAAATAATTTTGATTGATTGATTGATTGATTGAGATAGAAACAAAGGTTTGGAGAATTAATTTGTCTTCACAGAAATGTTCTACCGAGCAAAGTCTTGTTAGGGTGCAACGTTTTGAGCATACCTAATATTTTTTTTTGGCGTCGATTAATGTTAATAATAGCAAATAATACTTTTTTATATTCATTTTGAAATACAACTAGTCCATGTTATAAAATAATTCGGAATTAATATAATATAAAATTAAAAAAAAATTATCGTGTGTGTTTTATACCTTAGTGTTGTCTTTTGATACCTTGATGACATCATTATGACTAGTGGGTATTTTCACTAGCGCGGCATTTGAAGTCAATTTTTTAGGGTTCCGATCCCAAAGGGTATACCAAATGAACACTTTCTGAGACTTTGCTGTCTGTTCGTCCGTCCGTCCGTTCGTTTGTCCGTGTGTCTATATGTGTGCACTTTACATATCTGTATCTTCTTAACCGTAAGGTACATACTTGAAATTTTCACAAAGTATATATCCGTCATTGTATAACGGCCCAGACACGAAATTTTATAGATGCATGTAATTTAATTAAAACTTGTTTTGCACTAAAAAGGGTAATATAAATAATTTAAAAAAACCGACATCTTAACCACAAATAGGCACTTAAAAGCGAAAAATAAATATTATACTTATTATAAGCGCTACCCACTTATCTATTTGAAGTCGGTGCCAGCCAAGTCTAATAGGTCTAATAGGTAGTAGATTTATACTACCTACATATGTATGTATTATGTATCTACCTACTTACTACTACTACATACATAGTATCTATCTACTATCCAATAGACTTGGCTGGCACCAACTTCAAATTGATAAGTGGGTAGCGCTTATAATAAGTATTATATTTATTTTTAGCTTTTGAGTGACTGTTTGTGGTTATGAAGACGGTTTTTTTTTGAAAATTATGTATCCTTGTGAATCTTAGCAGAATTAGACTTTCTAAGTGAAAACTGACAGAGTTACGTCATTCACCAGTGGCGCCAAGCCAAGAGTTTATTAAATTCATAATTTAAACCACACTCGATTGATCTATGTATAATCTGTTCATTAATGAGTGAGACCTATGAGCCCAAACTCAACATCTGTGCTCTAAGTTGGTGAAGAGTTGAGTATTCTGCAGATTCCAGTCAATGTATAGCATCAGATCAATGCTTCCATATTCTTACAATGTCGTAGAAGTAAGAGGATACCGAATTTAGAATTAATTATTGGACCTATGAAAGTTGATTTCATAGCGCTATCGACTAGAAAGAAGCTCATAGTATTAAAACAGCTGAATAAATTTTAATGAATCAAAGCTAAGAACACTCTCTTGACAAAGACACCTATCAAACAAAACAAATTAAATCAAAATCGGTTAATCCGTTTGGGCGCTACAATGCCACAGACAGACACACATATACACACGTCAAACGTATAATACCCCTTCTTTTTGCGTCGCGGGTTAAAAACAGAAGAGAGCTGTACAAACTTATTTTGCTGGCTATTCATTAAAAAATCAATCTTACGCCATTGACATAAGGTTGAGCTGCAGATAAAGTGAAATTCTTAGTTTATTGTTTGTTTTCACTCTACGTTTAACGATTTTCTTTCGCCTTGTGGCGAGGTAGAAACATATATTATACCGAGCATTATACCGTCTGCTTTGCCACTGTCTGCAGCTTCCGTAAAGCAACAGTCGACAGTTCAAAGCAATACATTTTCCGCCGTTTCGTTTAAGGTAAGTCTGCCTGCAACAGTATGGATTCTATTCTATTCTTGAAGTTTGCTTCTATTTATTTTTAGGGACCCTATTACTAAGACTCCGCTGTCCGTCCGTCTGTCTGTCTGTCTGTCTGTCACCAGGCTGTATCTCATGAACCGTGATAGTAACAGTTGAAATTTTCACAGATAATGTATTTCTGTTGCCGCTGTAACAACAAATACTAATTAGAGAATAAAGTTAAATATAAGAGGAGGTCCCCATACAAGAAACGTGTTTTTTTTGCAATTTAATATAACGCCATCTATGAACGCTTTGAAGTAAACGTCCATAGATGGCGTTATATTGAAATGTCGATCCCTAACACGTTACCTTTGTGTTAACTTTCACTTAGATATTAGACGTGAGATGGCGTTATAAAAATAAAATGTATATTAATTATTATTTTTTGCTGGCGAAAAATGATAGTGGTATTTTTTGCTAGATCTTATAAATATACTGTAGTGTAGTACGGAACCCTACGAGTGCGAGTCCGAGTTGCATTTGGCCAGTTTATTTTTTAATTGCTCGCCATCTTGACGTACCCTCCTAATTCAATTTTTTGACTAATGCTGTAGCATTAGTCAAAAAATTGGCTTGGCTTGTTTTAATTGGCTTGTTTTAATTAAGCCGCTATAGTCAAAAAATTGGCTTGGCTTGTTTTAATTAAGCCGCTAAGTTTTAATTAATTTGTTAAATTTAGTTAAATTTGTTTTAGTTAAGTTAATTAAGCCGCTAAAGCGGCTTAATTAAAACAAGCCATCGGCTAAATTCGCTCGTGGAATAAAAGCAGAATGCATACAAATAATCTGGATTACGCGGGATATATGCATTCCTGAGCCGATTTCATCAAAGCGTGCATTAGGCATAGTGAAAGCTTTGGTAAAGTAAAATAGGTAACATAGACGCCATTCAGCGATTAATATCAAAATCTGTTGAGTTTATATCAGAAAAAATAATTATAATGATCTTCTTTTTTTTAGTTTCATTATTCAATTAGTGTGTTTAGACAGTATTAAAGAATGTAAATTCAAGTCGTAAAGATGACTCAAAGTCACATGTCAGGTCAGGTTTCAAGTTAAAGTCTAGTCCAAGTTTATACCCACAGTAAAGGTGTGGACTTTACAGAAGATTTTGAATTTTGGTGAGAACGTAAATAGTATGTTTTTCAAAATTGTGCTGTTTTCCTACACTCGCACACATTCACTGATACTTAATGGTTAATAATCCACAGTTATTTTACATTGACTCGCGGAGGAGAAGAACACAAGTTTTAGGAAAAATTAAATATTTTTTTAACACACACTTTTTCACGTTCCCGCCAAGACTTCAATATAATGATCTTGTTTATCTCGCCAAAACTAAACCTGCCAAGTGCGAGTCGGGCTCACATATGTATGATTCCGTTCAGTGGTAAGTATTATATGTTGTCTATACTAATATTATAAAGAGAGAACATTTGTATTTTTGTATGTTTGTAATGATTTGGCTCAAAAACTACTGGACCGATTTAAAAAATTCTTTCACAAATATATTCAATGGACTTTCGAAATGAAAATTGGCTATATATTATCCCGTTCAAATCAAAGCTACATTCGTGGAGACCTAATTTGCAACCTAAGTCGACAAAAATACGGTCGAAACAACACGTTTCTTACGAACGCTGCTCAATTGAAAACAGATGGAAGAATATTTTCTATGGAAGAATTGTACAACTTAATAAGACCTACAAAAAAGTCCGCGACAGCATATGTCTATCTCTAAAGGTTGACCCACAGTAACCATTTAAATCCTTAATTTGTTGTTAAAAATATTACATAAATTCCAGGGCTATTTTCAAGTATATAGTATTAATCCTTATCCAAATAATTACGTTAATTAGCTTGGCCACATATTATAGATTAAAGTTGTCCTTTACAGTATATAATTCAAATGAAAACTCTAGAAGATATCACGAATTTCACGAGTAATCGCGTAACATACACACAAAAAAAAAAAAAGAAAAAAAAATATACGGTCGAATTGAGAAACCTCCTCCTTTTTTTGAAGTCGGTTAAAAAAGAAATATACAGACGAATTGAGAACTTCGTTCTTTTTGGAAGTCGGTTGAAAAGTAGTTTACCACCAAGGAGAACATCTGCCGCCGTAACCTTACGGCGTTCCCCGACGCAAAAAGTAGGGGTATTATACGTTTAGCGTGTGTATCTGTGTGTCTGTCTGTAGCATTTTAGCACCCAACCGGATGAACCAATTTTGATTTTATTATTAATAGTTTTTTTTTTAGTAGCTATTAAGCATTCCAATAACTCTAAACACGACATTTAAAATCTGAGCTTTAAGTTGGTGAGGATTTGAGTATTCTGTAGAGTTCAGGAGATTTCCCAGCTTCAGGTCAATGTTTCCATGTTCTTACAATATCGTTGAAGAAAAAGATTTTCGAATTGATCAGACCTATGAAAGTTGATTAAGGCTCATAGTTTTATAACGATTGAACGAATTTTCATGAATCAAAGCTAAGAACATTCTCGATGAAGACATCTAACAAAAGAACAAAACTATCAATAATAAAATCAAAATTGGTTCATCCGGTTGGGTGCTAAGATGCTACAGACAGACACACAGATACACACGTTAAACGTATAATACCCCTACTTTTTGCGTCGGGGAACGCCGTAAGGTTACGGCGGCAGAAGTTCTCCTTGGTGGTAAGCTACTTTTCAACCAACTTCCAAAAAGAAGGAAGTTCTCAATTCATCTGTATATTTCTTTTTTAACCGACTTCAAAAAAAGGAGGAGGTTTCTCAATTCGACCGTATATATATTTTTTTCTTTCTTTTTTTTTTGTGTGTATGTTACGCTATTACTCCGTCAATCCGAATCGAATGATTATTTTTGTAATCGGTAGGATACGTTTTCGAGGTAGTTCCATTGTAATTTCATTGAGATGTGATAAGTATATTCAAAGATATGACTATAAACGTCTCAAACTTGCTACTGAAATTGACTCGCGGGGCATTGTCAGTTGTTTTAGTTTTTAAACTATCTTAATTATTGGTAGATTTAATGATCTCACGAAGACACATGATTCATGAATGCACATAAAACATTCATTGGTAGGTATATAGCTAGGATTAGAACCAACAACCCTCGGGTCAGAATCAGGTTAACTATTCTTTACGCCAAAGGGCCGTCCAATATCACTACGTAAGTATTATAAAACAATGTCTATCACTGCGTCTGTCTGTCTGTTCGCAATAATCTCAATAGCTTCTGAACGGATTATCATGCAGTTTTCACCAATAGCCAGAGTGTTTATGAGGAAGGTTTAGGTCTTAGGTGCATAATTCGTTAAGGTTTTGTGTAAATTGGTTGACATATGACGATGATTGTTAAATATGTTAATATTTTATATTCGATGCAACAAACTGATGCAAATTTTGTAGGTATATATGTTCTACCCGTGCGAAGCCGGGGCGGGCTGCTAGTAAGTTATAAGAGTAATTAATTACGAATAAACTGGCCAAGTGCGAGTTGGACCCGCACAAGTAGGGTTCCGATTAAACAAAATTTGCCGGAAAAATAAAGTACAAAGTACATCGATAATATAAATACCGTGTCAATACTAAACATGCTTATTTACTACAACGCCATCTAACGAATGTCTATCGAACTTCTAACGCCAACTAAGTGAACGTTAACACTAGAGATGCGCCGTATAGTGGTTTCACCGAATTACCGAATACCGAATATTATTCGGTTTAACCTTTACCGAAACAGATATTCGCCTGAATTATTCGGTTTACATTGTTTTGCCGCGTAAACAAGTTCTAGCATGTGCGCTACGTGCCACTGCTGGTTAGACGAGGAACTTGGATAGATTTAAATAGATTTAATTGAGGTTTATAAAAATGTTGATTTTAACTTTAAAAATAAATATTGTTGCGAGATTTAAATTAAATGTTGATTTAAGGCTTAAAATAAATGTTGACTTTACCTACTAACTATAGGTTAAGAAGTAAATATGTTTTCTTTGACTTATAATATAACATAAATCTTATATAAGAAGTTTTTTCTTTTAGTTCTACACCTTGGCTACATGAGCCAAGAAAATAGAAATGCTTGAACCGAATATATTTGGCAACAAAACCGAATAATTTGGCAGAATACAAATAATGGAAAAGATTCCGAATACGCTGAATACCGAATACCAAACGAATATTCAGCGCATCTCTAGTTAACACAAAAAACCAGTGTTTTTCAACTTGTGGGTCGCGCCACTTGCGAACCCCTGGGGGGTCGCGAAGCCTCTACAAGGGAGTCGCGAAGCCTCAGTAAAAGAAAAAAACAAAGTTTGAAAACATACTTTTAAAGAAAATATTAATTAAAGAGTGAGTAAAGTAGGTGTTTTGACTGAGAGTGCTTATAATTTTTGGTTTAAAAGAAAATATGTAATTTGTTTCCTGTAGGCCACACGAACGAAACCGCGGGTAGAAGCTAGAAATACAACAAAATACAAATAATAAACAGTGCAAGTAGGTCGAATTTTTTTCATACTAAGGGGGTCGCGTCGCGTCATAAAAAAGGTTGAGAAACACTGGTAAACAATCGTTCATAGATGGCGCTATAGTAAAAACACGTTTTTTTTATGGGGACCCCATTTACTTCTTAACTTTGATCTGATTTTAGTATTTGTTGTTATAGCGGCAACAGAAATACATCATCTGTGAAAATTTCAATTGTCTAACTATCACGGTTCATGAGATACAGCCTGGTGACAGACGGACAGACAGACAGACAGACAGACAGACAGACAGACAGACAGAGAGACAGACGGACAGCGGAGTCTCAGTAATAGGGTTCCGTTGGTACCCTTTGGGTTCGGAACCCTAAAAAACAGGTTTCTTGTATGGGGATCTCCCTAATTTTTTTAGTTTATTTTAGATATTATTGGTTTTTATAGTAGTGGAACATGTTTAAATTTAAAGCATACGAGTAATTCTACCTATAATGGTAAACGAGCCTATCACAGACGGGTGGACGGAAGGACGGACAGTGAAGTCTCAGCAATAGGGCACCATTTGTACCTTCGACTAGGTTTAGTAGATGGTGATTGGTGATGGTGGTACCCTTTGGGTAAGGTTATGTAAAAAAAATTACACTTTTGCATTAAAATTATTGTCTGACTCTTAAATAATTTCTTGCAAAAATATCTTTCCAGTTTTTGTTCGAAGGGATGTTTACAAAACTTGATATCTGAGGGCATGGTAAAACGTTCCAAATTTTGGACGTTAGACTAGAATAAACTGTAATAAGCACCTAGAGTTTTGTGAGACTCAGTTTTTTTACACTGAACTGGGTAGCTCTTGTCTACTATCTTACTTGATGTTAAGTGATGATGCGATCGATGATGGAGCGCGCTTACCCAGATGATTTACCCCTATTCACTCGCGATTTGAAAACCCCCATATTGTACTTAACCGGAAACACAGACTCAGGCAGGGCATTCTATTCCCTGTTGTTTTATATAGTCTTATTTGTCTTACTCACAGAAATAGGAATATTATTCCTATTTCTGTGGTCTTACTGTTGGTGTGTAGGCTTCGATTAAATGAAATAGTGGACTGTATTTAAAGCTGGTATATTAGAAAAGGTAAACGCATGTGATCTACAGTATCGGTTCGTATCGTATTGTAGCTGTGAAGTTGGAGCGCGGGCGTCTTCGTAGCGCAGGCTGCTTGCTGATATGTTCTTTGTAGTTTAAGTACGCGAGCCGCGGCGCACGGCGCGAATATATAAACATTTGGCTCCAATACTTACTACATCATGTTTGTCTTGTTTCATCTTGCTTGTCCCGGTCACAGAAATATTAATATTAGGATATTTATTAATATTTCTCTTTGATAATTTACTTTAAATAATCAAAGATATTTCTGTAGTCCCGGTAAATGAAATATTTTCTTTTTATTTCAGATTTCGCATGCAGACTGGACTCACGGATGCCTTGCCAACAATCTGCTGCGGAAATGAGGCAGTTCTTAACCGAGGACTTTCGAATATGGTATGGCCAGTACAAGAAGGTTTTATCAATAACTGGGACGACATGGAAAATCTGTGGCATCACACATTCTACAGAGAACTGATGGTACCACCAGAACAAACAAGGGTCATGCATTCTATACACCCTTTGGCTTCAATGAGAGATAAGTAATTATTCAACTTCAAGTTTTACAGTCATTAAATTGCTCCGGCAGCTGCCCTTGAGAGCCAGCTAGTTCACATTCTAGGCCTACCGTGCTTACCATCTTCGACCGCATAATCACTTATGGTGAACGGTGAGATAGTGGTCAAACGCTAATCTACAAGATATTAAAAAAAATCTTCACTCATATCATAAAGTTTTGGTTATGAATTCAAAATAGTACTATAATGACAGACTTTATGCATCTATATCTAATAAAAATTAAAGTTTTATTATGATGCAGATTAGTTGACCAAATATATTTAAAAAGTTACGGTTTTTTTTAGTTTTATTATGGCTCCACACGGTAAGTGTATTTAGCCAGTGTCAAGTATTGAAATTCTTCAAGTTTTTATGAATTTAAGTCGTAGAGATGGGTCAAAGTCACATTTCAGGTCAGTTTTAAGTTAAAGTCTAGTCTAAGTCATACCTTCAGTAAAGATGTGGTGTTTACTGAAGATTTTCAGTGGAATTTTGGTGAGAACGCAAATAGCATGTTTTTCAACATTATGCTGTTTCCCTACACTCGCACACATTCACCGGCACTTAATGGTTAATAATCCACATTTATTACACATTAACTCGCGGAAAATCACAAGTTTTAGGAAAAAATACATCACTCACACTTTTCCACGTTCCCGCCAAAACTCCAAAATTATTTTATTATAATTTTTTTAATATACATACATTTTGGATCGACCAAAGAGTTTTAGTTTGATTTTAATAATAGTTTATGGGCAACGCGCTAGGGCGCATGCGCGTTTGACCGATGTTTACTCCGTAACCATAGCAACGTAATCAAAAGAGTAACATAATCTAGGATGATGTTGTAATCCATCATCCTAGAACATAATATATGACGTTATCCACGTTACTATGGTTAAGGAGCTAGTGTTGTATTTTGCTAACTTTTTTTTAATAGTAAGTAAGCAAGCGTTTGACCACTATCTCACCTGATGTTAAGTGATGATACGGTCGATACTGTAGCGCGCTTACCCAAAAGATATCACTCGCGACTTAAAGACCCCTAAATTGCATCTCATCACTTTTTTTAGGGAACGAATGGCTGAGATATTATTTGAAGTCTTCACAGTAGATGGAATGTTTCTGATGAAATCTCCAGCTCTTATTCTTCATGCGAGTGGCAGGACGAGTGGAATAGTTTGGGAAGCTGGATATTCCAGTTCGTACGTCGCACCGGTTTATGAAGGGTTCCCCTTGATGCATGCGACACTCACTTCAGCATTGACTGGGGAACTATTGACAAATAGACTGCAGAAGTTGCTCATGGATACCGGATACTCTTTTACTACAGCTGTCGAGAGAGACCTGCTGAATGGTATTAAAGTTAGTCTTCCAAGACATTAAAAACTTCACCAATTTTTAATAGACTTCTGAAGAGGAGGTTTTCAATTAGTTTGTAATTTATGTGTGTTACCCTTCGAGCATTTACCAATGGAGATGTTAACGCAAGGCGTACCCCTCTGCTGGCCATATAGCCATTTTTGGCCATATGAGCGTGCGTAACTGTATTTTTAATACTGTGTGCGTGTTTCAAGCTAGTGTGCGGGATCGTTAAACAGAGTGATTTGTGTGTGTGTAATGCGTGCTTAGCTCGCCCCCCGTAAATATTGGCAGAAAAAAATGTTTGCGGATTACAACGTTAACATCTCCATTGGTAAATGCTCGAAGGTGTTACATCTCAACTCCGGCAATTATGCACCAATATCGAAAATATTATTTTTCGTTTGAGATGGCTTATTTCTCTTTTGGTCCTATCGCACAATTTATCGAGATCTTATGAGTACCTTCAGAGATATGGAGAGATATTATCTTAAATTTGATACTGAAAATTAGTAGCGTGGCGTGTGAAGCAACTTTGTTATTTTTTGATCGAATCGTGAGTATTATTAATTTTTAAAGTTATGCTTCTTGAGACGCGTTTGGAAAAATTATGAGTGTAAAATTTTTACGACGCACGTGCACATCGACTGTCAAAAAGCAACATGATGAAGTTAGGGTCAGTTGACACCGCAACGCGACGCTACGCGATGCAACGCGACGTGACGATGCTTTTCGTTTCGCGCGGCAAAGCGCGGCGCAGCAAAACGCGAGACACCACCAAATTATCTCAATGCAATGTGTATCTTATTGTGAAGTTAATAAAGTGCAATTGTTTATCACGCCGCTTCCCGCTGCGCCGCGTGGCACAGTCTGAAGCCTCCGAACTAACACAATGAAATGTGTTTCTTTTTTGTGTAGTACCTAAATAAAGTTCTCTTTTGTATCACTCTCTTAATAAGTGCGCGCCGCATCGTGTCACGTCGCGTCGCGGTTTGAGCTGACCCTTAGCTGTCAACTGTCTCTCATGTTTTAATTCCTTTTACAAGCAAAGTATTGTAGCGGTTTTGGCGGGAACGTGGAAAAGTGTGTGTTATCTCATTGTACTTTCCAACTTCCAAAAAGGCTATCAATAATTCATCTGTATGTTTTTTTTAACCTTTCCATAATAGTTCCATTTTAATGTCATTGAGATCTGATAAGTATCTTTAGAGATATGACGATAAACGTCTCAAACTTGCTACTGAAATTGACTCGCGGGGCATAGAAGTCGGTTGTTTTAGTTTTTAAACTATCTTTATTATTACTACAACTTCTGTTCTTCCGCGAGTTAATGTGTAATAAATGTGGATTATTAACCATTAAGTGCCGGTGAATGTGTGCGAGTGTAGAGAAACAGCACAATGTTGAAAAACATGCTGTTTGCGTTCTCACCAAAATTCCACTGAAAATCTTCAGTAAACACCACATCTTTACTGAAGGTATGACTTAGACTAGACTTTCACTTGAAAACTGACCTGAAATGTGACTTTGACCCATCTCTACGACTTAAATTCATAAAAACTTGAAGAATTTCAATACTTGACACTGGCTAAATACACTAATCGTGTGGAGCCATAACAAAACTAAAAAAAAGTATTGTAGCACACGTGAGGGAATCTTTAGCAATTTTGTTTTGATAGAACAATAACTTCTTACGTGCGCACACATAAGTATATACACACGTTTCTTAAATATTGCTACGGTTAAACTTCTGCAATGGTCAACTGGCTGTTACGACCAGTTTCGAGGCAATCGGTGCCTCATCTTCTCTTTTATAGATTAATAGTATATAATATTACTGAATTATTGTATTACGAAAGAAGGCAAATATTCGCCTAACATTCGTTTAGTATTTGACGTCTGAAACAGACAAAGTAGTACGCAACGTTTTAGATACCTAGAATGTTTCAAGTCACCCCCACATCAGTCACATTGTCCGCCCTTTAGTTAACTTGAGGCATAAATATGTCGAGTCTAATGTGCCCCGATATTTATTAGATACTAGCTGTGCCCCGCGGCTTCGCCTGCGTTAAAAACAACTTTCATTTTTTTTTTCATAAGAACCATCTCTTGACGATAAAAACACGACAAAGAAAGAATTAGCGAAATCGGTCCAGCCGTTCACGCGTGATGCCGTGACTAAGGGAAATTGGGATTAATTTTTATATATAAAGATTTTCTCTTCCAAATAGTATGAAAACTTAAGCTGAACTTAAACTTTTTATGTCTGCTAATCAAAACAATTTAAGAGAGCCTCGTTCGCATAAAGGGTAGATGTCTCGACTTCTAAGCGGGAGGTCACGGGTTCATATACTAGCACGGGTGTTCAACCACGGGTGGTAGGAGTATAATATTATATTGATGTTTCGCTTGAATTGCATTAAAAAGAGTAGCTTACCACGATAAAGTAGAAAATCCGAAGCCATAACCTTACGATGTTCCGCTAGCACCCAGCCTTTAAGGGTCAGGGTGATCTAGGCCTAGCGTGTTCACCATCGTTGACCGCAGCATTGTTCACCACCAGTCGAGATAGCTGTCAAACGCTAGCCTATAATATATCGTATATATTTATAATGTTAGTATCTATATTAAGCAATCAAAAACCTGAACTGACCACATATTTAACATCATTACAGGCTAAACATTGCTAAGTTGCCCAAGAATACAACGCTGAGTTAGAAGCAATGATGTGCGATGGGGAATCGAAGATAACCCATCAGCTGCCAGATGGACAGGAAATATACTTGGGTGCGGAGCGGATCAAATGCACCGAGCTTCTTTTCAAACCAGAACTAGAAAACCTAAACTGTCTTAACATAGCAGCTTTAATCCACGCATGTGTAAACAATTGCGAGGCAGATTCCAGGCCGATGTTTTATGACAATATTGTATTGGCTGGTGGGAGTAGCTTGTTTCCAGGATTAGTCGATCGCCTTCAGACAGAGTTGACGAATGACTTAAGAAACCAAACATGTAAGGCTAAAGTTGATGCAATGTCGTCAAGACAATACGCGGCGTGGACGGGGGGATCTATTTTGGCATCATTAAGTACTTTGAAAGATTTTTGGATGACGAAGAAGGATTATGATGATGGTGGAGCAGAAAGAGTTAAATACAAGTTTTTCTAAGCTAAAAGTGAGATGTGAGCGAAATAATAAGTGAGTTTTGTCGTCAACAATGTTGTATGAATTAAAATGACTAAACACTTTTTGTGATGTTTTTATTTGAAATAATAACACCAATGCACGATTGGATATGCGCTAGCCAAGTTACGTGACTAATTTTTCACCGTATAATCTAGCAGTTATGTGGCCATACGTTTTATTAGGAACACTAACAATAGAGAACCACAGTCGAAGACCAAATAAGAACGGAGTTCCTAAATGCTTATAGTGGATTGTGTGTCGGGTGGTGAAATAAACAACCATAACCATAATATGCTTGTAATACGCTATTATCTGACTCTAATATTTTACCATTTATTTTTTTTGTTTTTAGTTTTATTATGGCTCCACACGATTAGTGTATTTAGCCAGTGTCAAGTATTGAAATTCTTCAAGTTTTTATTAATTTTAGTCATAGAGATGGGTCAAAGTCACATTTCAGGTCAGTTTTCAAGTAAAAGTTTAGTCTAAGTCATACCTTCAGTAAAGATGTGGTGTTGACTGAAGATTTTCAGTGGAATTTTGGTGAGAACGTAAATAGCATGTTTTACAACATTGTGCAGTTTCCCTACACTCGCACACAATCACCGGCACTTAATGGTTAATAATCCACATTTATTACACATTAACACGCGGAAGAACACAAGTTTTAGGAAAAAATACAATGATATCACACACACTTTTCCACGTTCCCGCCAAAAACTCTACCATTTATTTTATAATAATATTCGTCCAAGTCAATTTACATATCTCCTTTTTATTCTGCTTGATAATGCCTATCTATTCTAACTCTTCTTATTTTAAATCACGCCAAACGTATGAAGGCTGAATACAGCTCCAAAAAGTTTGTCGCCACAATGAATGAAGTATGAAGATGAACAAAAGCTACTTTTAGTGAAACCTTTAGTAAAACTCATGCTTTATTCAAATAAATTAAATAACTCAGTTCACACGAATGTTGATTGACAGAGATCACAGTGATAAAATTCTGCTCTTCAGGATAGTAGCACGCTAGGCCTAGAATGGGAACTGGCTCTCAAGGATGGCTGCCGGAACACATTAGATGTTTGGCGACAGATTTTCTAACTTGTGAACGAAGTGGCGGGTATCAGCTGGTAACCTGTATAAATGTGTGACGAGGTGAACCTATTTCTCAAAGAGACTTTAAAACTATTAAGCTTGAGCTACATTTGGCTATCGTGGGCCACGTACATTTGAGAGCTTTGAAGTTCGGACACAATTATACATTTCACATCGTAACTAAGTTTGTAAAAGCTAAATTAAATTCACGCCGTACGACTCAACTATATTACCCAATTTGTGTGAGTAGGCCAGACGAAAAACAATTTAACTAAACATATTTAATTAATACAATCTAATATATACATTTACATCTTTGATTTTTTTAAACGCACGTGTTAGATATTTTCATAGTACATACAGATTTACGACATATTTCCAATGTTTGATGATGATTTAATTTAGAAATTATTAATATTGCCTCAAATAAGGGTATTTATTGTGTGATCGAAACATTTGAGGGTAGTCTTTTCTGTTTGACTGATGTTATAAAAGAGCGGTAGAATCGTTAGTTGAGACACTTTAGCTCGAGCAGCCTTCGGACTAACATCGTTACCTTTTCTCTATCGAGAATATCGTTCAGACGACAAAGTGCTGTCCAACTCAATGAAGCTAAGTATTTGTATTACATAATGTATTAAATAATTATGGCTAGAATGTAGTTTTCTGGGATATGTTTATAATAATGATGGTTTCACCTAGGAATGGTGATGATAAAGTGTTTTAGCTTCGTTGAGGGTGGTAAGGAAAGGCTATGAGGGGTGGTGGAGTTTATACAAAATAATATTTTGTATAAATTATGTAAATCGGTATAGATTTTCAAATGTTACGTCTTGTTGAAACTTGCTATAAAACTTTGTGATTTAACATTAAATACTTATTGGTATATTGCTGTTCTGTTTGTTCTATAAGTATCCTTAACGATATTGTCTATATATAATGGCCCTGGCCCGGAGTCTTCTGATGGTACATAAAATGTTGTTATAATGATGAAGGTACAAATAAAATGCTTTCTCGGTGATGTCCTGACTTTTCTATTTTATTAATAAGTCCTTCCTATTAGCTGAAGTATAGGCAGGTAAATTGTTAAACACAATTCAAAATTTCATCGTACCGACGGGACTTGAACCCGCAACCTCCGGAATAACATGTTCCGGTGCTTTGCCAATTAAGCCACGGTGCGAAGTATCGTTACGACGAAATTAGTGGATTGCATTTGTTAACCCAATTATGCATTGGTGGCGCCATCTATGACTACTTATTACGTAAGTTAATCATTGAATTGTGTTTAACAATTTACAAAAATATAAAGTGTGAAACACTTCAAAGAAACATAATATAGGCAGGTAGTTTGGGACGTGGTTCCAGGTGCATATTTAGCTCCAGACACATTAAGTTTATGGTAGACTACTAACTACCACTGACCAACCTTGTTGTTGATCACTAATTTAACACACGCATTCAAATATCTGTAAATTTTATTTTGCCAAGATAGGTAAGCCAAGCGTATCCACTCCGCTTATTGACCGAGCAAGCATAGCGAGCGAAGCGTCTTAGTTCCGACTAGGCCAAAAATGCTGTTCTCGCCAATAGGTCACATTTTTCAGTCGAGTTTGTCGAAAATTGGCAGATGGGGGGAAAATAGGGGGAAAGGGGGAGAAGTTTGCAGTACCGTTATTTATCAATGGATTTTAGTCAAATCGGAAAGGCAAACTAAGGACTTAATTCTACACAAGAGAAGTGAAAAAAATTCAAGAAGGGGGAGTGGAGGAGAGAAAGGGGGTGAAGTTTGCTGTAGCGTTACATATGGACGGGTTTCAATTTTTAATTTTTATAAGGGCACGTGATGTCTACTGTTCTCACAGAACCACTAGTTTAATTTCTTGAAAATTATGATTTAAAACTTTAAGATAACGTATTACAAAGAAACAACATTACGAATATGGCAAAAATAGCGAAAGAGTCCGCTACACATGCTCGCTCCGCTCATTTTTGTAGCATATCGAAAGTCGAAAGGCACCATCCAAGTGCAAGTCGGACTCGCACTCGTAGGGTTCCGTAACACAGTAAAATATTTTATTACTATGATTTTTCGCTACCAAAAAATTAACTTTGTTTTTCATAGTGTTTGTACGAAAAACAAAGTTATATTTGCGGTCGCTATATCTCAAAAACTGCTGACTGGACTGTCTCGTTCGTTTTTTTGTGATCTACAGATAATATTTTAAATTTTTTCTTGATTTTTCACTCCCTTACTTTAAAAGTTAGAAGGAGGGGTGAGAGGTGGGGGGGACACACATTTTACCACTTTAGACAAATGATTTTAGAAAAATGATTTTAGAAACCTCAATTTTATTTTTAAAGACCTATAGACAAGGTTTTTTATTTGTTTCAGTTTCATGTATTGGATGCGCCCCCCCTTAAAATGTTATATTATTTATTTTTTTATAAAAATCGTAAAGCGGTTTACAGAAAACATCTACCTACCACGTTTCAATTCTGTAGTCCTAATAGTTTCGGAATAAAATAGCTGTGACATACGAATGGACAGACAGACAGACATGTCGAATTTATAAGGGTTCCGTTTCTTGCCTTTTGGCTACGGAACCCTAAAAAACTAGTCATTCTTAAAAGTTGTCAGTTATCTATCATTTCAGAGGTTGACAGTTTGGTTTTCAGTGTTTTTACGTAGTATTTATATTCTCTTTGGTGTTTTTACTGTCATAAAATATCACGTAAAAATAACATTCAGCATTGAGTTGATGTTCCAATTTTCCTCAGGTTTTTCCCATTGCTTTTAGTAATGTCTTTCGATAAGCCGACGGTAATTCTCGACAATGGAAGCTATAATACAAAAGCAGGCTTTGCATGTGACAACCATCCTGTGTGTATCTTTCGAACCGTGGTCGGAAGACCTACATATTTACAAGGCAGTTATGGAAAAGAACCGTATGAAGTCGTTATTGGTAAGCACGTTACACATAGAGCTGTGAATTGTGTCTGCATGGCCAGCTACCACAAGCTACTACCCTCAAATTAGCAAATCTATCGCTAAACATCTAATGTGTTCTGGCAGCTGTCTTTAATAGCAGGTTCCCAATCTAGGCCTAGTGAGTGAGGCCATTTTCGAACGTTTCGTCATTTATCAGCAGACGATATGGTGGATTTAGTACTTTACTTTACTCTGACTGAGCTTTTATGCAATTACTTGACATTATGAGCCTACATCACGAAGAGGGAATATCTCCAAGCCAGTCTTTATTGCCCAAACTTTTAGAAGTTTTTTTTAAATATCTTATAGGCTTAGGCTAGGCTTGCGTTATACCACTATCTCACCTATTGGTAAGTGATGATGTGGTCGAAGATGGTAAGCACGCTAGGCCTAGAATAAGAACTGGCTTTCCAGGATAGCTGCCGGAACACATTAGATGTTTGGCGACAGATTTTCTTACTTGAGGGTGGTAGCTGGCCAGGCGGACCCTAGATAGTGTCCTACTACCATGCGAGGTTATTGGTTTCCTAACGATGTTTTTCCTTTACCGGTGGGCTACTATGAAAAGCGCACATACATTTTTCTATAGAAATATCCATTGGTGCATGGCGGAGATTGTACTTGGTATTTCTGGCATCAAAGCCGACCATTCTCCTACTTACACCACTTATTCTTATACATGGATAGTGGTCAAACGCTAGCCTACTTTATATATCTACTATAAAAAAAAACATAATGTAGGCTTCATCAGTCAAGTTATTAAATTGTTGCCTGCTTAGATATTACATATTATATATATATTATATATTATAGATTATTATACCAGAACTAGTTCAGGACACACACTTCGAAGACACGACAGTCAGTATTCCAGAAAATTACTACACGTTCTAAATGGAAGATCAGTGTTGGATTTTACGTGTTTCGGAGTCAGTCTCTTTAAAAAATAGGTTGGAATATGTTGCGCTTTATGGAGTGTACTAAATTTAATTGTCCATCTTCTCATCTTATTGCTGTCTTCTTTTTTTATATAGTTCTGCTCAGATCATCACTTAACTTCAGGTGAGACAGTGATGAAATGCTACTCCATTTACAAAAAATAGGTGGTAGGACCAAATTATATCGATGTTCTGCCTTTGCTACCAAAATGTAACTTACTATTAAGGAAAAATCTGCCACCATAACCTTACGGTGTTCCGGCAGCAAACAACCCTTGAGAGTAACGTATTCTAGGCATAGCGTGTTCACCGTCTTAGACCACATCATCGTTTACCACCAGGCAAGATAGTGGTCAACGCTAGCTTATAAGATAATAATTAAGATTAGTTTAAAAACTAAAACAACCGACTTCAATGCCCCGCGAGTCAATTTCAGTAGCAAGTTTGAGACGTTTATCGTCATATCTCTGAAACTACTTATCAAATCTCGATAAAATTACAATGGGACTTACTTCGGAAATGTACCCTTTCGATAACAAAAAGAATCATTCGAATCGGTTAAGAATTGACGGAGTAATAGCGTAACATACAAAAAAAACATACAGACGAATTCAAAACCTCCGTTGTTTTTGGAAGTCGGTTTAAAAGTACGAAAATTGAGTCTAAATGCCCGCAAACATTTTTCAGGTTTTCTTTTGTTTTTTTTTTACACATGATATTCCAATATTATGGTATATCATTAAAATTACAATCTAGTTTTAAGACTAATAAGTAATTTAAATTTGACCTAAACTGCTAACTATTGTTAAACTAAGAATGTGTCCTAATGGCACTTTTCTTAATGTCTCTATTAAGGCGAAGACACTATTTTATTGCGTTCTTTGTAAGCACTGTTCACTATTTTACTGTCACTTCACTAAACTAACTCAAAAGGTTTGATCGTTTTTAGTCTTCTCACTATGTCCGTGTTGTCGAGGAGCTGGATAGCCTCGACGTTCACATGGTGATTTTTCAGGTGATAACGCAATAGGTAACGAAGATTTAGATCTATGTAGCCCAGTAGTCGAAGGCAGGATAGTACACTGGGACAACATGGAGAGAGTTTGGCACCACGTATTCTATAAAGAACTGAAAGTGGCTCCAGAAGAACGCCCTGTCATAATGGGATGTTCTACCGATACTCCTATGCATGAAAAGTAAGTTGTAGATTTTAATTTCATTGGTCATATAATTTAAGATCGTTTAATAAAACTAAAAGAATCGACTTCAAACGTCGCGCTAGTCAAAGTAGCCAGTAGACGAAGTAACTATTATATAATCTGTGCCAGTAGTTAGTAGTAGTTATAGTTAGTACTTCCGGTTGACCTAGAATCATAAAATTTGGCAAGAAGCAAGGTCTTGCAGCACAAGTAAAGGAAAAATACCAAAAAATAAAAAAAGATGAACATTAAGGTAAATTTTGGTACTTACATATTTTCGCGAAAATCTAAATTTGCCCATATCTTTTTATCGCGTTGACTCAGGACCTTGATTTTTATGCACTTACATACATACTTCTGTATCTGGTATAAATTTCAACTTGCTAGGTCAACCCGTTTCTGAGAAAATCGGTGGTGACACACGGACAGACAGACAGACAGACAGATAGACAGACAGACAGACCGACAGACAGACGTACGGACAGACGGACAAGAAAGTAATCTTATAATGGTTCCTTTTTTTACCTTTTGAGATACGGAACCCTAAAAAGAATTTACCAAATTGGTTCAGGCATCTTCGAGTAATCGGTGAATATACATAAAACATTTTAAAAAAAATATATAAAAAAAAATTCAGACGAACTGAGAACCTCCTCCTTTTTTGTGAAGTCGGTTAACAATAACTGTAATAAAAACAAATAACGCCTACCTCACCTGATATAAACCACTTCAAATGAAGGTTTAAAAACAAGCGTTTGACCTTCATCCACATCACACACATCACAACTTACAGTCCACATCATCGCTTACCACCAGATGAGATAGTGCTCAAACGCTTGCCTATCAGATAAAAAAACTGATATTTCTGCAACAAACAAAGCGCAAATATCCCAACCCACTATTTACACTAACTGGCACCAACCCAATGGAGACGAGAGAGAGAGAGAGATGTTTTTTTCGGGCGTGGAAACCAAACCAGTGCATCCTACCTGTAATGACATACGGAGCCGAGACGTGGACACTCACAGTTAGACTGATCCACCAGTTTAAAGTCGCTCAGCGAGCTATGGAGAGAGCTATGCTTGGTATTTCTCAGGCTCAGTGACGCATCTTGGGAGAGGCCTAAGTCCAGCAGTGGACTGACGCAGGCTGATGATGATGAAATCAAATATTAAGCCAAAATTCTATATCCTGATTGATGAGACGTCCTTGTATTTGTATCGAGCTAACATAGCATATATCAGTTTTCTAGCTTCATGTGTCGACCCGTTTGTTTCGTGCTGACCTCAGAAAATTAGTCTAAATCTACGTTTGTACGAACAAAACTTCTAGATCATAAATCTAGCGATATATTGAATTAAAACTTGTCTTCTAATTTGTGAAACTCGTATTTGCTATTTATATTTGGCGAGAAAATCGTAAAAACTTGTATTCTTCTATACTATTCGTATTCGTGAAGTTTACTCTTGTCCTTTGTGTTTCGACAGCTGTGGCCTTATTCAGTATGACCATTTTAAAGTCTTACCGTGCCGTGTTACGTTATCTCCGCGTTATGGTATTCTGTATGCCAATTAAAACGCCGTAGGGTAAGGTTATGAGCGCGTTTTGAGCTGTCAAAATATCGTAACATATGAGGACGTGTAACGCGCGCGTTATGTATAATTTACCTATCATGTGGCATACAGAATACAATTTTTCAATAACGTAACGTGGCGCGTTAAGGAACGCATTATCTCATTGATCATACTGAATAAGGCCCCTGTTTTTAAGAGCCAGTTATCATTTTATGCTACATATACCAGAATGCTACCTTCCTTTACTATAAATTACTTAAGATCTTTTTTAGGGTTCCGTATTTCAAAAGGAAAAAAATAACCCTAACTAATTACTTTGTTGTCTGTCTGTCTGTTTGTCTATCAAGACCCATTTTTCTTAGTAATGCGTAGATATATTAAGTTAAAACTAATTTCATATTATACTCAGCTCTACGGTCTCTTTTTTAAATTGAGAGAGTTACCGTTTGATCCCATAGTAATTTTACCGAGAATTGAAACTTTAAAAAAATAACGACGAATCGAGAACCTCCTCTTTGTTTTTGAAGTCGGTTAATAACTACCCCAGCATTTGAAGTCAGTTTTTTTCGTTATAAAATAAACGTATTAAAGGTATTTTTTAACACTGAAAGCGTCTTGATACATCTTGATAAACCAGATATAGCTTTTAAATATTTTCATACTATTCACTTGCAATATAGCATTTCAATAGCTAAGCGACGTTGGTCCATATAATACGATAATCTAAATCTGTGAGTCTGTAAGCACGTTTACAGACACGGTGACATTAAGTCAGGTCACGTAGTATGACCCCCGTATGAATAATATAGTATGATCGGCATCAAATAAAATATGAATGACAATGTAATGCAAAGATTTCAGGCCCTACTTTATAAACCTTTTCTTTCAACGTAAGCACTGAAAGAGAATATATAATTTTTGAATAAGCCCATAAAAAATTGACTGGTACTTTGTTATAATACCAGCTGTGCCCCGCGGCTTTGCTTGCGTTCAAAAGTATTTCATTACCTAATCTACTATACTGGCTATCTTTGTGCGAAATTTCAGCCAAATCGTTTGAGCGGCTTGACCGGGAATGAGGTCTCAAACAAATACACAAACTGACATTCGTATTTATAATATTGGTTTTATGTTACACTATTTGTATTGATTTATTTTTAAGTATCTGAGTATATATAGGTTTTTGAGCAAGTATTATATATAAACTAGAAGTGTCCCGCGGCTTCGCCCGCGTTAAAAACTTATTTTATTTACTTAAAACTTTTCTTTCGTAAAAACGATTCTATCAATAAAGACATCAAAAAAGAATTAGCCAAATCGGTTCACCCGTTTTCATGTTATTGCGTGACTAAGGCAATTCGGGATTCATATTTATAAAACCCGAAAAACCCAAAGTTTCAGACTTTGTTGCCTACCCCATTTTGAAAAATCCTACAACACGTACTTTATCTCATCTCGTTTCGCCATACAAACTATGATTCCCCGTTCCGTATACGGGAGGAATTTTTAGAAAATCTTTTCTTAGCGGATACCTACGTCATAATAACTATCTGCATTCTAAATTTCAGCGCAATCCGAAACAATATTGATTTTTAGACTTTGTTTATCCTGTTAGGGTGGCATTTTGGAAAAGTCTGAAACTCGTATTTATTTATTTATTTACAGAAGTACTTGTGTGAAATGTCGAATAAAATGACTATCCAAACTTTGAACCTCCGCTTCATCCCCTTGAAAAAGGAATTTTGAAAAATTCTTTCTTAACCGATGTCAAAATAACTATCTGCATGCTAAATTTCAGCGCAATCCGAAACAATATTGATTTCAGACTTTGTTACCCCTCTTCACCCTTTTAGGGGTGGGATTTCGAAAGAGCATGAAACACGTATTTACTTACTTAAGTACTTGTGTTAAGTTTCAAATATAAAAACTATCTAATCTTGTTTCTCCATACAAACTTTGAACCCCCGTTTCATCCCCTTCAGGGGTGAATTTTGAAAAATACTTTCTCAGAGGGTACTAACTTCGTAATAACTATCTGCATGCCAAATTTCAGCGCAATCTGAAACAATATTGATTTTCACACTTTGTTACCCCCATTTCACCCTCTTAAGGGTGGATTTAAAAATACTAAAACACGTATTTACTTATTTTTTTACTCGAGCACTTGTATGAAGTTTCGAATAGAAAAGCCTATCTAATGTTGTTTCCCCATACAAACTTTGAACCCCCGTTTC
Organism: Cabera pusaria; assembly: GCA_954871355.1. Taxonomy (NCBI): domain Eukaryota; kingdom Metazoa; phylum Arthropoda; class Insecta; order Lepidoptera; family Geometridae; genus Cabera; species Cabera pusaria. The sequence continues at coordinate 33,504,924 of OX940885.1, read as the reverse complement.
ATCCCTTTACGGGGTGAATTTTGAAAAATCCTTTCTCAGAGCTAACTAACGTCGTAATAACTATCTACATGCCAAATTTCAGTGCAATCCAAAACAATATTGATTTTCAAACTTTGTTACCCCATTTCACCCTCTTAGGGGTGGAATTTCAATAAAATCTGAAACACGTATTTACTTATTTTTGTACTGAAGCACTTGTGTGAAGTTTCGGATAGAAAAGACTATCTAATGTTGTTTCTCCATACAAACTTTGAACCCCCATTTCATCCCCTTAGGGGGTGAAGTTTGGAAAATCCTTTCTTAGTACACCCCTACGTACTAAGACAAATATACCCTCCAAATTTCAAGTCTCTACCACCAGCGGTTTAGGCTGTGCGTTGTCTGTCAGTGAGTCAGTATGTCAGGACAAAGATTCTTATAGTATTAGATTTATTGAGTGTAACTACTCGTATTTCGTGTGAAAGATATTGTCATATAAAATCTTTTAAAGTTAGATTTCACATATTGAGCAACATATCGTTGAAGTATTTCGATCAATATTGATTCTTGAAGGTTGCCGTAGGATCGTAGGGTAAGGTAGGTAGGTATGCATAAGCCAAATGTACGAGTTTATAGAACCACCTTGTAAATATTTGAGAGCATAACAAAGGCTATTACTTTTAGAAGCCTATTATAAAAAAAATAGTAGCAGATATTACGTAAACAGATTGCATACCAAACGCTTTTCCCAAGACACAGACCAGTCTAATTTGGGCATCACAGATCTTATTCTGTTATAGAATTTAGGCTAAGCTGCCAAACATTACCAAGTATGTTAAATAGGTGTGATGGGTAAGGCCTATGTCAAAGAGTGGAAAAAATAGGCTGAAACCATTTTGCAAAATAGATAAATATTATTAAATTATTTTATGTGTAAATGTGTTCACAAAAACGTTACAATAACGAGTTTTACTGAAACGGCAGTAATATCCAATATGTATAATGTACCCCTGTCAGTAAAAAATAATCAATAGTTTTATATGCAATATAGGGAAAAATGTGTTAATTTTTGGTTAAAAAGGCACGATGGGCCATCGAATAGGCGAACCGGATATTATATGCCCGAGCGACTCTAAGAGACCATCAGGGAAACGTCGGGGGACCTTCGGAATGTATTTCCGGAGGTCCAACATAGCTTTAGATAGCATTATAAGAATATCCTTCGATTGCGACATTTGAGTGTCATTTTGTCCGAAACCATTTTGTTTTAAGATTTATTTGGGTTCTACGCAATTTGTGTATTTAACCAGAGTATTTAAAAAGATCAAGTTTTTGTAGATTCAAGTCGTAAAGTCGAGTTATAGTCACATTTCAGTCAAGCAGAAGTCATGGTCCAGTCTAAGTCATAACCAACCTATATACACTCACAAACATTCGCCTCTTTAATAATAAATAGGACAAGTGTCACTAGCAGACCAATAAATGGCGAAGTATATTTTTTACCGCGTTTTATACTAAACCTGGGGCCTTATTCAGTATGACTAAGAGATAACGAAGAGATGACGAGATAACGCGTTCCTTAACGCGCCACGTCACGTTATTGATAAATTGTATTCTATATGCCACACGATTGGTAAATTATACAAAACGCGCGCGTTACACGTCCTCATATGTCACGATATTTTGACAGCTCAAAACGCGCTCATAACCTTGCCCTACCGCGTTTTAATTGGCATAGAGAATACCATAACGCGGAGATAACGTAACACGGCACGGTAAGACTTTAAAATGGTCATACTGAATAAGGCCCCTTGTTCTATCACAATCAATCATAGATTCATTGGGTAGCCGAGGCAAAATTTCGACGGGTTCGATTTCACATCGAGGTTCCCTTACTGGAGCGGAATTTAAACTAAGTCTGTACAATATACGCCATGATAATTTGCACATTAGTGTATTAAGTTTTACTGGAACTAATTTTGTTAAAAAAATTATAAAACTGACTTTAGAAACCCATTAGTAATTTTCTGTCATCCGCTGAGAGTTCCGCACCTTTGATGATCCATATTTTCACTAAAAGGACACATTTTAGGAACAAACTGGGATAATTTGAAATGTGTTTGCGTGGTATAGAATTATGTACCCATTAGATGTGCAATAATTTACGCATAACTTTTAAATTCTACCCACAACCTTAAATTATGCAATTTCTACATGGAAAATGAATAACCAAAACTTTATAAATTGTTCGTTACTTTTAGTGTATATTCGTATTCGTTCAACTTTTAGAATGTAAGGGAGCACAAATTCCACCTCAGTGCTTCCAGCCAACCTCACCTTTCCGTGATGCATCCTGCTGACCAACATTTTAAATAATGGCGTAGCTAGATACTGTCTAAAATACTGGTGACAAGCAGCAGCGTCACCGGTGCGAGAAGCTACGTCCTACGATCGCCAACCCGCCTGCCCAGCGTGGTGATTAGGGCATATCCCTCCCAATGATGGAAAGCCACATGAAGAGAGGCCTATGTCCAGCCGTGGACTGACACCGGCTGATGATGATGATAATTCAACTTTGTAGCCTCCGACACAAAAAGCGACGTGAAGACCTTCCATATTGTACCGATCTTATTCATATTTTTATACACGACTAGAAGCTAGCCCGCGGCTTCGCACGCGATGAAAACTCCTTTTATTTACTTAAAACTTTTCTTTTGTAAAAACTTTTCTATCATAAAAGACATCAAATAAGAATTAGCCAAATCGGTTCACCCGTTTTCATATTATTGACTAACGTGACTAAGGAAAATCGGGATTCATATTTATAAAACCCAAAACACCCAAATTTTCAGACTTTGTTACCTACCCCATTTCGAAAAATCCTGCAACACGTACTTACTTATTTATTAACAGAAGTAACTATGTAAAGTTTCGAATAAAACAGACTATCTAATCTTGTTTCGCCATACAAACTTTGAATCCCCGTTCCGTATCCAAGGGGAAATTTAAAGAAAATCCTTTCTTAACGGATACCTTCGTCATAATAACTATCTGCATTCTGAATTTCAGCGCAATCCGAAACAATATTGATTTTCAGACTTTGTTACCCCACTTCACCCTCTTAGGGTGGCATTTTGAAAAAGCCTCAATTTCGTATTTACTTATTTATTTATTTAGAAGTACTGGTCTGAAATTTCGAATAAAATTAGTATCCAAACTTTGAACCCCACTTCATCCCCTTTAAGAGTGAATTCTGAAAAATCCTTTCTTACCGGATACCTACATCAAAAAAACTATCTGCATTTAAAATTTCAGCGCAATCGGAAACAATATTGATTTCAGACGTTATTACCCCCACTTTACCCTTTTAGGGGTGGACTTTCACAAAAGCCTGAAACACGCATTTATTTATTTAATTACTGAATAACTTGTGTGAATTTTCGGATAGAAAAGACTATCTAATCTTGTTTCTTCATACAAACTTTGAGCCCCCGTTCCATCCCCATCAGGGGTGACTTTTGGAAAATCCTTTCTTAACAGATACTTACGTCATAATAACTATCTGTATGTCAAATTTCATCAAAATGCAAAACAATATTGATTCTCACACTTTGTTACACCATTTCACCCTCTCAGGGGATGAATTTCGAAAACGCCTGAAACACGTATTTACTTATTTATTTACTGAAGCATTTGTGTGATGTTTAGAGTAGAAAAGACTATCTAATCTTTTTTCTCCATACAAACTTTGAACCCCCGTTTCATCCCCTTAAAGGGTGAATTTTAGAAAATCATTTCTCTGAGGGAACTAACGTCGTAATAACTATCTGCATGCCAAATTTCAGCACAATCCGAAACAATATTGATTTTCAGACTTTGTTACCCCATTTCACCATCATAAGGGTGGAATTTCAAAAAACCCGGAAACACATATTGACTTACTTTTTTTTATTGAATCTTTGACCTGTGCTGTAAGACCTCGCTTTTAACCAAAATTGACAATTTTAGGTCAACCGGAAGTACCCTATAGGTTTTGGGTCGAAAACCTATAGCGTACTTCCCGTTGACCTAAAATCATGAAATTTGGCAAAAAGCAAGGTCCTTACTGCACAAATAAAGGAAAAATTCCAAAAAATAAAAATAGTTGAAAATTAAAGTTCCCATAGTCCCAAGTCCCCATACATACATATTATACGCCAATTAAGATAGACCTCATATAAGCGCTCATACAATTTAGAGGTATAGCTTAATTGGTACTTACCAACGTTGGTACGGACGCCTCGATGGGCGAGTCCAACTCGACTTGGCTGGTTTTATTTTTATACAAGCGTGCATCTACTTTCGGCCAATTGTGTAGAAATATTCTGCCTAGTCTAATGTAGGTGGAAGATTTGAGACAGACGTGCGGTATGGTGAATACTAACATTCCGAGATTACCATTCATAATGACGCTGGGTTAAGGTACTCGTTAGGAGTTGGTTGCCGAGCCTAACTATAAGGGTTCCGTACCTCAAAAGGAAAAAATAACCCTTATAGGATAACTTTGTTGTGAGTCGGTCCGTTTGTCCGTCTGTCCGTTTTTCCATCTGTTTGACAAGACCCTTTTTGTCAGGAACGCGTAAATATATCAAGTTTAATATAAAATACTCGGGTCTACGGTCTCTGTTAGCTGTGAAAAAATCGATCAAAAGACCGTTTATGTCGCATATCTTGCGATTTTTCAAGGGAATCAAAACCTCTAGGGTACTTTTTGTTGACCTAGATTCATGAAATTTGGCAATACGCAATTTCTTACTGCCCATTTAAAGAAACAAAATCTGACATCAAAATTTGTATTACGATGCATTTATATACCTTGACATGCTACTAACTACTGGCACAGATTATATAACAGTTACTCCGCCTACTGGCTACTTTGACTAGCGCGACGCTTGAAGTCGGTTCTTTTAGTTTTTAACGATCTTAAATTATATGTAGCATTCAAAACGTCTATCTGGAAATACACAGCCTAGATACATATACATCCAAGTAAATCTCCGATAGAGTTGTAGTTTAACAGATTAAATATTTTTCCAGGGTCAGATGTTGTGAGGTTTTCTTCGAGACTCTTAACTGCCCGGCTTTGTGCATACAGCCACAAGGCGTCTTAGCAGTCTACGGATCTGGCCTAACTACGGGCCTATCTGTAGACCTTGGCTACGATACTACAGACGTAAATCCAGTCTACGAAGGCGGCCTTATAAAATACGGTCACACACAAACCAAACTTCCCGGCAAAGAACTTTATAACTTCATTAAAAAAAGACTGGTTTCTCGATATCCTGATCTAGGCAACCACACCCACGATGTCATCGAAGTAATTAAACAGAAAATGTACATTACAAAGTACACTGTGTGTGCCACTAACGCGGAGGAATATTTGAATAAGTTTACGTTGCCGAGCGGCGAGGAGATAGATATAAGCTACGAGGCTTTTCTCGCCGCAGAACTGTTGTTTCAACCAAACCTGGTAACGGAAAGCGAGACGGACTACGTGCCCCTACCTCGAGCTATAGAGATGGCCGTGAACAGATGTGACCCGGATCTTCGGGGTGATATGCTATCAGCTATAATACCGTGGGGCGGCATGGCAGTTGTACCAGGTTTGAATCAAAGAATAGCGCTAGAAGTGGATGAGCTAACAAAAACGCCCTGTAATGTCATTTCTAGCTTGGAACCATATACAATATCATGGTTAGGGGGTGCTGTGCTTGCTGGCTTACCGGGTGCTACAAAAGCATGGGTCACTAAGAAACAGTTTGAAGATCACGGAGCTAAAATTGTAAGTAATAGGTTTATGTGAATTCTATTATAATTTCAAATAAGGCTCACTCCCAATCCAAAGTTATATTTCAATTTAAATATTGTATTAGGTTCAAATTCATGTGTTACGTCTATATTATATGATTTATACATTATTAAGTGGTATTTTAATTTACGGGCGCTTGCTTTTTTAACGCGATATGAGTTTCAGGATAACCTAGGATATTTCAAAGGTGTTATCCAGCTAACTGAGAAATATATATATATATATATATATTTTATACTTTATAGGCTAGCTTTTGACCACTATCTCACCTGTTGGTAAGTGATGATGCGGTCGAAGATGGTAAGCACGCTAGGCCTAGAATGGGAACTGGCTCTCAAGGATAGCTGCCGGAACACATAGATGTTTGGTGACAGAAATTATTACGAAAAATTAGATCAATATCTGAAAACATTAAAGGGAGCATCAAAAAGAGTTTTTCTACGAATTTAATTAAATATATCCTACTTATGAACACCAATATTATAAATGCGAAAACGAGTTTGTTTGTGACCTCTTGACTGTCAAACGACTCCACCAATTTGGCTGAAATGTCACACAAGGATATCCGAAATAAATTATAAGTAAAAAAAAAAATTAAAAAGAAGCTTTTATCTGGGACAATGAACTAAAATGTTTAAAATAAATTCTAGTAAGTATTTGGCGTGTAGGTACTGACCTATATTCTTAAAAGCTTGAAGCACTACCCGTTTTTCAGGCTAGGTAATTACTATATTTCAGTGCCTCAGTGCTTGTTTTTAAAAAAAATTTTTACTTATAATTTATTTTTAACTTTTTAGTAGGTAGGTATAGATACCGACTACCTACCTACTACCTAAGTATTTAAGAGAAGGCATGATATTTTAAAATATTCCACGGATATTTGATGTGGTTATGGTTACTCATAGTGCTCTTCAAGGAAAATCAATCGACTCGGTCCCCACTCTATGTTGCTTTATAACAGAAATGCCATGGCCACCTTACAGCTTCATCATCAGATCCTGGCTATCATTGAAGTGTAAAGTGCTCCTCAAGACGAATCATTTGAGCCCAAACTCGGTAGAGGTACGTTGATTTATCACAGAGATGCCGTGGCCACCTTCCAGCTTCATCATCAGACCCTGGATATTATCTAGGTGTAAAGTTCTCTTCAAGACAAATCAATCGAGCCCAAACTCGGTAGAGTTACGTTGATTTATCACAGAGATGCCGTGGTCACCTTCCAGTTTCATCATCAGATCCTGGATATCATCCAGGTGAAAAGTTCTCTTCAAGACGAATCAATCGAGCCCAAACTCGGTAGGGTTATGTTGATTTATCACAGAGATGCCGTGGCCACCTTCCAGCTTCATCATCAGACCCTGGATATTATCTAGGTGAAAAGTTATCTTCAAGACAAATTAATCGAGCCCAAACTCGGTAGGGTTATGTTGATTTATCACAGAGATGCCGTGGCTACCTTCCGTCTCCATCATCAGACCAGCTTCATGGTACCATATTATTGTATTGTCACCGAAGATACATAAGTACACCAAATTTGAGTCCAATCGGACAATATGAAGTGGGTCTAATTTAGCTTCCAAGATTCCACCCGAACATACATAGTGACATACATACATTGCAAGTTAAATAAAAGCTTGTAAAAATGGATTAAGACATTAGATACTTGGTGACGAGAACAAAGTCGTGGGGTGCAGCTATCTTAAAAATGTGGAAGTATGTTTCGTACTCAACCACATAACTTTCAAATATATTTGACTCATATTTTATAGCCTGAAAAACCCATAGGATACTTTTCCTTTCCATAAATTAACGCAGGATAAGCAAAGCAGGCACGCAAGCTAAAAGGTACATTATAATTTCTATGTTACATATACCTCATCAAACAGTCATCCTTGAATCGCGAGTGTAAAGCTCTTCTAAGGTAACTTGAGTTCATAAGAGTATAAATGAATTTATTTCAAAGTATATTCCTAAAGATGTTAAGAGTTAGTTTCGTTTTTAGACTAATTTTATAAAAACGTTTGTATCTCTGTCACTCCGTTTGTTAGTTTTTAGGGTTCCGAACCGAAAGGGTACCAATGGAACCCTATTACTGAGACACCGCTGTCCGTCTGTCTGTCTGTCTGTCTGTCTGTCTGTCTGTCCGTCTGTCACCAGGCTGTATCTCATGAACCGTGATAGTTATACGGTTGAAATTTTCACAGATGATGTATTTCTGTTGCCGCTATAACAACAAATACTAAGAACAGATCAAAGTTAAAAATTAAAGGATTTAAAACAAAAAACGTGTTTTTTACGATACGATACGATACAAAATTAATTTACCTCGACGCAGCTAGATGGCAGCACAAGTAAAATTAGCACGCGCAAGCGTTTCATTTGTTAAATTTGTGGGCCTCGGTCGATTTGTTTACTTAGTTAAGGTTTATTGGAGGAAATATAGTGTACCGTATTGAATAATATATCTTCAATTTTAGTTCTTTATAAAGAGAATAAATGGTTAGTCGTACGAACACTTGGTCGTCCAGATATTTTATTATATTAATTACCTTTGTGTTAATATTAACGTAGTTGTTGTTAGAAGTTCGTGGCGTTCGGACTTCGGAAATTCGGAACCCTCCGTGTGCGGGACAAAATTCTGTCTCGCACTTGCCTAGTTTTATTTTTTATATCTTATAGACCGGCGTTTGAACAGGATCTTGCCTAAACGGACGATCCGATCTTACAAAAATTTAACGAAGAGATACTTTATAGCATCAGGATGAACATAAGACTAGGTACTTTTTGAGAAAATAAAATGATGATTTTTACACATAACTTAAATAACTCACATCACACAAATGTTGTTAGAAAGAGCTTAACGAAGTCGCGGGTTGATACCCGCGACTTCGTTAATTGCTGATGCTGATGCATTATTTGCTGATGCAAATAGAGTATATCACGATACCAGCAATAATGGAAATGGTGGGATGGCATCTCAGACAGTGCGGGTTCGTTTTGCACGCTTGCATTATTCATGCAACTACGTGATGAGACATAGACGGAGCGTCACTTAGGGCTGCGGAACTTTGCGGACTTGTAAGGGTGACTAATAACATTTACTTTCCTTTCAGGATTCCGTACATTAAAAGGAAATAAGGAACCTTTATATGATACATTTGTTGTCCGTCTGTCTGTCTGTCCGTCTGTCTATATGTCTGTCCGTCTTTCCGTCCTCTCTGTCTGTCTGTCCAGACCGTTAATCTCCGGAATGCGTAGAGGTATCAAGTTGAAACTTGTACTTAATACTTGGGTCTACGGTGACTACGGTATCTTTCGGCTGTAAAGTAATCAAACCTGTAAACTCGATCAAAAGATATGACCGTTTATGTCGCACATTTTTGCAAATTTTGCGATTTCACAAGGTAATCAAAACCTATATAAGATATATATATATATATATATATATATATATATATATATATATATAAAATACAAATGTTCAAATTAAATAACATACAAAAATACAAATGTTCTCTCTTTATAATATTAGTATAGGTACATATATACACATATATATATATATATATATATATATATATATCTTATATAGGTTTTGATTACCTTGTGAAATCGCAAAATTTGCAAAAATGTGCGACATAAACGTAATATAATTAAAATATTATATATTATATATATATATATATATATATATATATATATATATATATATATATATATATATATATATATATATATATATATGTGTGTATATATGTACCTATACTAATATTATAAAGAGAGAACATTTGTATTTTTGTATGTTTGTAATGAGTAAGCTCAAAAACTACTAAAACGATTTAAAAATTCTTTCACTAATACATAGAATGGACTTTCGGAATGAAAATAGGCTATATATTATCCCGTTTAAATCAAAGGTACATTCGTGGAGACCTAATTTGCAACCTAAGTCGGCAAATAAACGGTCGAAAAAACACGTTTCTTACGAACGCTGCTTAATTGAAAATAGATAGAAGAATAGTTTCTATGCAAGAGTTGTACAACTTAATAAGACCTACAAAAAAGTCTGCGACAGCATATGTCTATCTCTTAAGGTTGACTCACAGTAACCATTTTAATCTTAAAATTTTTGTTTAAAATATTACATAACTTCCAAGGCTATTTTCAAGTATATAGTATTAATCCTTATCCAAATAATTACATTAATTAGCTTGGCCACATATTATAGATTAAAATTGTCCGTTACAGTATATAATTCAAATGAAAACTCTAGAAGATATCACGAATTTCACAAACACGCATCGCAAAATTAATAAAATATTTGCAGTGAAACCACAGATTAGGTCATAGTTACTACGAAAATATTATTATAAGCTTAACTATGCTGTAGATCCCGACCGATCACAATCAATTTGAAGTCAATATAGTATAATAATATGATCTATTGTATAAAATAATATTCTTCTATATATATATAATAATATAATATAATATTTTAAACCACCCCGACTGATCTATGTATATATATATATATATATATATATATATATATATATATATATATATATATGCTTTTTCCAGTGACTCTAAACACGACATTTAAAATCTGAGCTGTAAGTTGGTGAGGATTTGAGTATTCTGTAGAGTCCAGGAGGCTTTCATGTTCTTACAATATCGTTGAAGAAGAAGATTTTCGAATTGATCAGACCTATGAAAGTTGATTTCATAGCGCAATTAACTAGAAAAAAGCTCATAATTTTATAACGATTGAAAGAATTATCATGAATCAAAGCTAAGAAAACTCTCGATGAAGACATCTATCAAACAAAAAAAAACTATCAATGATAAAAACAAAATCGGTTCATCCGGTTAGGTGCTAAGATGCTACAGACAGACACACAGATACACACGTTAAACGTATATTACCCCTACATTTTGCGTCGGGGAACGCCGTAAGGTTACGGCGGCAGATGTACTCCTTGGTGGTAAGCTACAAAGGGCCGTCCAATATCAATACGTAAGTATTATAAAACAAAGTTCATCACTGCGTCTGTCTGTCTGTTCGCAATAATCTCAATAGCTACTGAACGGATTATCATGCGGTTTTCACCAATAGCCAGAGTGTTTATGAGGAAGGTTTAGGTGCATAATTCGTTAAGGTTTTGTGTAAATTGGATGAAATGTGACGATGGTTGTTAAATATGTTAATATTTTATATTCGATGCAACAAACGGATGCAAATTTTGTAGGCATATATGTTCTACCCGTGCGAAGCCGGGGCGGGCTGCTAGTATAATTTATAAGAAATTTGGCATAAAGCAAGGTCTTGGACCACTTATATAGGAATAATCAGTAAATATGCAGTTTTATAGTAATAAAAAGAAGTGATTATAATATTCAAACTAGGGAATGCAATCTCGTTCTCGCGAGATCTCGTCGTTTTTCAACGAGATTGATCTGGGCCGAAAAATGAGCGAGATCTCGCGAGTTTAACGAGATTGGATTTGAGCATAAAAACATCTTGTTTAGCGCGGCAGCGCGCGAAGTGCGCAAACTGACACTGAGCTGCTATCGGTTTCGATGCCCGGACGACGGCGGCCTGAGGTAGCAGTCGCGGGACGAGGTCTCACTCAGATTCACTTACTGCGAGTTGCGTTACGTGAGATTGGTCGAATATTAAGTCGACGCGACGTGCGGGTGGCGTGCGTTTGTTTACTAGTTAGTTATTTGTTGTCAATGTTACTAGTTCAGTCAAGTTTCCTAATTAATAAACGTTTATTAAGTTTACTACTAAAAAGTTTATTAAAAAGTGATAGATACGTTAAACAATGTTAACTACACAGGTAGTTAGGGTACCTACCTAAAAGTTTATTGAAAAAAATCATATAAATAAATGTTATCAACCAATTTCCAAAAAGAAGGAGGTTCTCAATTCGTCTGTATGTTTTTATTTTTATTTTTTTTGTGTGTATGTTACGCGATTACTCCATCAATTGTGAACCGATTCGAATGATTATTTTTGTAATCGGTAGGGTATGTTTCCGAGGTGATCCCATTGTAAATTCATCGAGATCTGATTAGTATCTCCAGAGATATGATGATAAACGACTCAAACTTGCTACTGAATTTGACTCGCGGGGCATTGAAGTTGGTTGTTTCAGTTTTTAAACTATCTTAATTATACCATAATACCTATTATTCTTATATGTTTCCTAATTTCAAATATTGTAATTATTTGCAAAAATATACACACAAAACTACCAATCTCGCGAGATCTCGATATTGGCAAGATTTCGCCAGATTGTTATTCATAAACTCGCGAGATCTCGCCTGAGCCCCAATGTCGCGAGATTGCATTCCCTAATTCAAACTCATTATTTGCGGTCGGTGCAATTTTCTATGGATTGAAATGCAAAGTTAAGTTTGTCCTTTAACCTAGTTTTAAAAATTGGCACGGAAGCTTCGGTGGACGCCAACTCGACTTGGCCAGTTTTATTTATACGCAGCCTGAATTATTTAGATGAGATATCGTGCCAAAGGCCCGTTCGCAGGCGAGAGATTGTGTCAACAATAGAAAGGTTGTTTGATATCTCTTCTTTAGTTCTTTTTTATTTTTACCATATAGGTAAGCGCTTTACCAATACCTCTCTTAGGTGATGGAGCGTTCGACGACGTAACACGCTTATCTAGAAAAAACCTGTTCACTCGTGATTTCAAGACCCCCGAGTTGTTGTATGAAAACACAGACATCTGTTATAGAATTTCATTCCTTAAGTTCGTATGATGAATGAAGAAGCAAAATGTTTCGTACGGGTGGAGTGAGGCCACACCGTAACATCAGGTATTGCAGATGTCGATAGGCGGCGGTGACCACTTACCATCAGATTGGGCGCCAAATTTGTTCCATCCGTTCCAGCTTTAAAATACCAAATTACAGCATGGTTATCCGAACTTCATATAATATGTAGAAAGTTCGATTCTACAATTATACAGTAAAGTTAATTTCTAAGATTTTATAACATTGTTTGTTAGTCAGTTTAACTTGAAGGTAATAACAAATTACTTAAATATCAGACGATCAGTACTCTATCTCACATGTACTCAGAATAATTCCATCCGTGCAAAGCCGGAGTAGGTTGCTCGTTAATAATAGAAGTGGCGTCTTGTATAAAATAGGTATTATGCAACGGAGTACAGGCATGGAATTTTCCATCTCAGAACACCACATATTGAAGCACGTCCTTCTGAAGCGTAAGTGCCATCCTGTCTAATTAACTCGGAAACTATATTAACTGTGTAGTCTGTGTAAAATAGGTATTGCGGTTTGAGCTAACCAACTACGGTAAAGTCAAAAGAGTTTTATGATTATGAATCCTATGAAAAAAAGTCTAAAGACGAAAATCTTTAAAGATTGCGTCGTACTTCTTATTACTTACAGAGCCGAGATGTGGAAACTGACAGCGCGACTAGTTCACCAATTCAAAGTCGAACAGCGAGGTTTGGAGAAGACTATGCTTGGAGTTTTTCTGAAGGATCAAATTCGAAATTTAAGTCATCAGACAGAAAACCAAAGTTAGCGAATAGCGCATAGCTCGAAGGATTAGCAAGTTGAAGTGGCAGTAGGCTGGTCACATTTATCGTAGAACCCGAGTGGAGACCACGGCTCAATAAACGAAGCGTAGTGCGCCCTCCAGCTAGGTGGAGCGATGATGTACGCAAGCTGGTTGGCCGCGGTCACAGAAATATAAATAAATATGAAACTGGCCAAGTGCAAGTCGGACTCGCACTCGTAAGGTTCCGTAACACAGTGAAGTATTCTATAACTATGATTTTTCGCAACTAAAAAAATAACTTTGTTTATCATAGTGTTTGTATGAAAATTGTATGAAAATTAACTTGGTACCACACTTGGGATATCTCCTTTCCAACAAAAAAAAATAATCAAAATCGGTTTATAAACAACGAAGTTATTCGCGAACAAACATTAAAAAAAAAAATTATCAATCAACACCAATCAACACCAATATTATAAATGCGAAAGTCAGTTTGTTTATTTGTTTGTTTGTTTGTTTGTTTGGGACTTCTTCACGGTAATTACGTTGGCCGCAACCGAAGGACTTAAAAAAAACCAAAAACTTTTGGAACTAATTTAATTAAAAGTAAAATGACTAAACTAAAAGTACAAGTTATCGCAACCGATGTTAGGTTAACAATGTAAAATAATTATAGGAATACATGAATGCAAAATTAGCAGTAATGCAATCGTGGGAATCTAGGTGCTGATGCGGCGCCTCGTGTGCCGCGTGATCCAATGACGCACGTAGCTATGTAGGTTGCAATTCAGCGGTCCGCCTTAGGTATCTTCACGTAACACCTCCCCTCTCAGAAAGGCGACTATTTGAGAACCTTGAGAGAAAATGTCGCCGGTGCTCTCGATGGGGTGGCTGTAGGATTCTCAGCATCTTCATAGTGCGGCTCGTGAGATTCCGCTCCTTGAGTGTCCTTGGCTCGGTTGTAGTACCGCCGAATTAGAATAATGGCTGCTAATATGAAGGCGGCCATTAGCATGCAGTAGATAGGTATGGTGGTATGATACACGACGTCAGATGAGATGTGGTCCAGATGTATTGCTGGTTGGAGCATCACGTTATCTTGATACTCGTGCAGATCTCTTAAGTTGATAGAGTTGAGTTTGATGTGTGGTAGTGGTGTATTCGATGTTTCAGTGGGCATCGAAAGCTTCATGATTTTCAGGGGTTGTCCTTTTATTCTGTCGTAGCTGTTGCTGATGGTGATCTCCTTTGTAGTCAAAGTGCAGCTGACTGGGATGGTGACAAGGTAACTTCCTTGTATGGTGTCGTAGCCCTCGTGTTCACAGGTGGTGTGAATCTTGGTTGGTTGAGGGAACGAGATAGCGTAGTGTTTCTCGTCCAGTTGGTCCACAGCTTCCCTGGATAGCTGAATGGTGGTCATCTCGCAGGTAGGATCCAGAGATTGATTTCTGATGAGGGTCTGGATGCAGTCTGCTTGGGCTCGTACTTGGTGACTCAGGTTTTCTTCACAAAGGAACTTTCCGCTAAGCTTCGGACATTCTGTCTCTATGTACATGAAAGCTTGCTTGTTACTTGCTATTAGAGGATAAGGAGGGATGATAGATTGGTTATTCCTATTGGGGATGATAGCTAACCTTAATAAACTAAACTCATCGGGAGATACTATAGGAAATTTCAGAGTTAAGACAATACGTTTGTCTGAAAAGTAATACCCTGGTTTAATTACGTCATAATATTCCCGTGATTCTAAATCTAAAATCTGACCCTTAGGATAAACTAACTTTAACTTACTAACCATTTAACCTAATACATCTACACTTACGATAGAGTGGTGTGTGCTCGATGCACGTACAAAACTTAATATATTCTCCATCCTCATTATTTCTGCCATAACATCATCTACATTTTCTGAGATGATAATTAATAACTGAGCAAACTTAGTTATTTTAATAAAACTATCTTTTTGAAACTCGTTATTTATAAGTAATTCTAATGTGGAATTAATTCTTTCTTGGTTTAAAACTATCTGCGTTAAAACTTTACTGTGGTGAATTATCCAATCTTTATTAATACTTATATGATTATTAAATTCATCTGCTATTTTTTCTTGGTTATTTTCAAGAGTTTTAATGGCATTATTAAACTTTACCGCATCCGAATAATCCAGATTACCAGTTATACTTTTAATAATAGAACCTAAACCATCCACAAGACCTCTCTTGCTACGATTAGGCTCAAAACTATTTAACTGTTTAATTACTTTAGTTAATTTAGTATTAACATATTCTAACTGTAGTTCGTATAACGAATGTGTCATTGACAAGTTTATGCTTAAAATCAGAAAGTTGAGTTTGCAAGTCGTTAATTTGATTTTCAATGTTACCGAGTTCTATATATTGTATAAACGTATGATAATGAGTTATCAACGTAGCTTGTCCCAATCTGAACGGTAAAAGTCCAGGGCCGTTGTCCAAGCTCTCAAGTGTTATCTCGTGAGCATCCAGCGTTGTCAGCACGGTCAGAGTCAGAAGGAATCTGCAACAATTTTGCTGACTTAGGTACTCTCTTGAGTCGGGATTTAGCCACGGGGCCACGCTTTTTGGATGTATAAATGTGGATTGGAAGGTCAGCGAGGACCGTGTCCTGGGTATAACGCGGAGCGAGCTTTTGTCTAGTCGCTAAAGGATTGTTAATGAAAACTTGCTGATTTGGTTCATATTCTATTTCGGGTTCTCGGTCTTTGTTACGATTTTCTATTATAGCGGTGCGGTTAGTTAATGCGGCAACGTTAATTATTTCATAAACTATTTTCATCTGTTCGCGGTGAGTCTGAGTATATTGCTGTAGTAAGTGCTTAGTAAGGTCCATGTCAACTGGGTCTCTAGGGTCAAAGTGTCCGTTGATGATGTCATAGGGACGACACTTCGTAAAACTGTGCACAGAGCTATTATAACCTATAATAGCATAAGGCATGAGGTGAATAATGGGTTCGTCCTTCCTTTGTAATTTAAGGATACGGAGATGTTCTAAGATGGTGGAATGAAATCTCTCGATATTGCCATTGTCATTTGGTGCATTAGGTAGTGTCCTGTGGTGATTGATTTTATGTAGCTGAGTGAATTCAGAAAATAGCTGATTCGTAAATTCAGTCCCGTTGTCAGTCACTAACGTTAGAGGGAGTCCGTGATGAGTGCAGTAATGGAGCAAACTTTGAATTATACTAACTGCAGTACCATCTCGCAGGTGGTATGCTTGACCGTATTTGGAAAATACGTCGATGAAAGTTAGGTATTTTTCATTTTGGGCTGTGAATAGATCTAGGTGAACGATCTCGAATGGTTTAGTTGCCGGGGGCACTATATTGAATTGCTGTTTGATAGGATTCCTATCGTATTTAGCTTGGCCACATAATGTACAATCGTTTATAAATTTAGTTATGTGGTCTCTCATTTTTGGCCAATAATATCTGCTCGAAAGGGATAAGAAACATTCATTTATTCCACGGTGGTTTGTTTTACCATCGTGGTAGTTCTGAATAATTTCTTGTTGCCTGAGGTACTCTTTAACATTTTCGACCTCCTTTTTGGCAAGTACCAAATTCATTGCTGAACTTTTGAATTTGTCCTGAATTACTGGGATGATGTCATACATCCTTAAGGGTGGATTTATGAGAAGGGCCGTTTTTACTTTCGGATTTACATATTCTTTAATAGCACTCATTACGTCTTCTACTAAGTTATTTTCAGATATCTGTACATTGGTCCTAGTGTGAGTGTCAAAGGGTTTAGTAACTGTCGGTCTTCGTTTTATGTCACCTACTACAGTCATAATAAGTTGTCTGTGAAACTTGTTCAGAGGGTCGTCAGTTATGGGGACTTCAAGGATAGGGTTCTCAAGACTCGTATGTGCGGTAGCTGTGGTAGATCCGTTGATGGAACAGGCTTGCCTATCTGAAGGATTGACAGCGATAGAGCTTGTCTCCTCATTATGGATCTCAACCCTAGAAAGCGCATCGGCGTTAGTGTTGGCTTTACCTTTTTTGTATATGACTGTAAAGTCATATTCACTAAGCTTCAGCCTCCACCTTGTTAGTCGAGAATTCGGTTCCTTAAGGTTCATAATCCACTGAAGTGGCTTATGATCGCTAAGTACTTTGAATTTCCGCCCAAACAGATACGGCCGAAAGTATTTGGTGGCCCAAACTATAGCCAATAGCTCCTTCTCTATTGTGCTATAATTCGTTTCGCTGTCATTTAGGGTTCGGCATGCAAAGCACACAGGCTTATCTGAGCCTACGGGTCCTTGGGATAAGATGGCACCAATAGCAACATTAGAAGCGTCTGTGGTGAGTATAAACTCCTTGGTGAAATCGGGATACTGCAAAATCGGGTCGTTGGTAAGAAGGGATTTACATTTCTCAAAGCTTTCAATATACTTTGAGTCAAATGTGACTTTTTACCTTTCTTTAAACAGTGAGTTAAAGGTTTTGTAACTCTTGCAAAGTCCGGTATAAATTTGCGATAATACCCTACTAGGCCTAAAAACTGTTTGATTTCTTTCGGAGTTTTAGGTATGGGGTATTTTTGTATGGCAGAGATTTTATCGGGGTTTGGTTTTATACCCTCTCTACTTATGACATGTCCGCGATATGCGGTTTCTAACTTTAAAAACTCAGATTTATCCATCTGGATTTTAAAGTTAGATTCGCGTAGTCTTTGAAAGACTTTTTGGAGATTTATCATGTGCTCCTGAAGGGACGTTGAAAAGACAATGATGTCATCTAAATAGACGAGACAGACTGTATTCTGGAGATCTCTGAGCACATTGTCCATCACACGTTGGAATGTAGAGGGTGAATTTTTCAATCCCATGGGCATACGCAAAAATTGGTAGTGTCCATGCTCTACATTAAACGCAGTTTTGGGAATATCCTCAGGGCTCATTTCAACCTGATAAAAGCCACTCGCTAAATCTAGCGTAGTAAAATATTGGCAATTACCAAGCTTGTCTAACACGTCCGTGATGTTAGGTATCGGATATTTATCGTCAATTGTCTTTTCGTTTAATTTTCGAAAGTCGATAACAAGTCTCCATTTTACTTTGCCAGATGCGTCGGCTTTCTTGGGTACTATCCATATAGGAGAACTCCAAGCTGATTCTGAGGGCTCAATGATCCCTTGTTCTAGCATTTTGCCTATCTGCTGTCTAACCTCATCTCTATGGACGTACGGGTACCGATAACTTTTCGTGTACACCGGGTCTTCATCGGTAGTTCTAATCCGATGTTTTATTTTATTAGTGAACGTCAATGGTTCCCCCTCTATATAAAATACGTCCGAATACTGAGCACATGAACCTTCTAAGTTCGCGCGTTCCTCAGCATTAAGATGGTCTGTACGTAATCGCGATAAGACTTGTTCGACTCGCGAAGCCTCTTGTTCAGTGCTTGTGCACTCGTTAGTGTGAACTTCGGCTATTATAGGACGGTCCATTGAGAATATAATGTCGTGCGGGGATGGATTCGCAATTTCTAAAATACCGCGGTTATTTATTACGGTAGTCAGACAGTCTCGAATGACACAGTTCGACATTTTTTGCTCCGGTATTAAAACTTCACCGTCATGAATGTTAATCGGAAGTCTTAATAGCTTACACGAATTTGCCGGGATAACGTCTTCGTATAAGTTTACGTTACGCGAGTTGTACATTTGAATTGGATTAGTCGCGTTGCGGGTGACAAGCAATTTATTTTTAAGGTCGATTTTAGCTTCCCACTTCTCAAGCAAATCAAGGCCGATAAGTCCGTCAAAGTAATTATGAAAACGGTACACAAACAATTTTATAAAATCACAATCCTGAAATTCAGTAAAACATGGCAATGACACAGAATAGTTATTACGAGTAGTAGCATGCACATTAGTCACCTCGAAAGGATCAAAATTTAATGGTACCTGTGGAAAATACATTTCAAGGATCTCGGGGTTAATAAACGACTGATTAGCTCCGGTGTCAATCAGAAGTTTCAGGGGAGGATCGGAGATTTGAATGTAAGGGAGTTGCCTTTGCGTCTGCAAATTGACCTCTATTTTGACTTTCTTGTAATCTGACCCTTCTGAAAATCCTGTTCAGAGCCACTGGTAGAGGGCTGAGGGTCAGTTGTGTTGTCTGTCTGTTCGGTCAAATTATAGTTCGCATAATACTGGGACTCATCTACTTCGTAAGCTACTGGATACTCGTAACTTTCATAGTCATAGTCAGGATAATATAAGGGCTCAAAGTCCTGGTAATAACCATCGTAACTAGAGCACTCATTCATATTCGCCTCTCTAGTTTTAAAATAGTTACTGGGTGGCGGGTTACCCGACTTCATCCAGTTGTGTCCAGACATAGTAGGTGGTAATGTCTTGGTCACATAGTGGCTAACGCCACTCATAGGCTTAGGGCCGGTATATTGAGGTTGAGCTCGGGGTTGCATTCTAAATGCATTTTGCTGAGCATTATAATTTGGTGGCAACGCACGGAACATCTGTTGGGTGCGTGAAGGACCTTGAGGAGGTCGGTTCACGGGGAAACTAGGTCTCCAGGGTTGTTGGTGTTGGACATGAGGTATAGGTCGCTGAAAAGGTACACTAAATGGCATTTGATTATTGTACAATAGCGCAGGAGGAACGAAAGGTTTTTGTACTGGCATAGTAAACGGCTGTGACTGCTGTGTTTTAACTACATTAGCTATACAACTATTTTAACATTAGTATTAACCCTGCGGTCACTAACGGAGTCGTTTCTTTGCTGTAGGTACATAACGTTTAGTTCCTCTTGAACAAATTGGAGAGCTTTCTCAACACTATCAGGACGCATGCATCGTATGCGTGAGCCCAAAGGCTCTTTGAGTCCGCGAACAAAAGCTTGCAACGTAAGCTTTCTATATAGAATGCATTTTGCTTCTATAGTTGTCTGAATTTGTTCGTGCAGACTAACGTACGTCATAATTGTGCTGAACAGTCCTTGACAATGATCAAAAAATTCTTGGGGTGAGCTATTCCCCTGTGTCGCAAGGGACAGGTCGTTGTAGAGGGCAGTTTCATCCCTCTGGTCTGAAAAATTATTTATTAGGGCACTACGAATGCCTGCCCAGCTTTCTGGGATGCCGTTTGAGTTAATGGTGCGGGCGGCAGAGCCGGTAATTTTATTAAGAATGCCATTAAGTAAACTCAGATTAGTTAATTCATTTTCTGGATTATCACTAAGATATGTTGCACATAATTTATCGCATAGATGAATAAACCTCGTTAACACGTGCGGGTTACCATCAAATTCGGGCACTGGTCGTAAAGCCTTGAACACAGTATCAGGGTCCATTTTTATATTACTTAAAATAGACTCGTCTAAACTAGAATTAAATTCTGAATCTAATTCGGAAATCGAATCTAAATTCCTAGAACTATCTGCTAATCTATTCCTAAGTTGCCTACTAGGAGCAGGGCTTGAGCAAGATTTTCCGTGATAGAAAATTTTGAAAAATTATGAAAACTACAAGGACATAAAAATAGGGACAGCAAGTACAAGAAGATTCATGGACTTACATAAGTTTCATGGTTCCTTCGTCTAATCGATTTCTTGATTAATTTTCCTCCAGTCGCGGGCCAGGTTCTTGTAATTTCGGGAGGGCGCGACGCACTTCGACGCGTCACACCACCAGGATAGCTTCGTAGTTACGTAGATACCCCAGTTAACTACCCCAAAATCCTACCGACTGCGCCAATTACGTTGGCCGCAACCGAAGGACTTAAAAAAAACCAAAAACTTTTGGAACTAATTTAATTAAAAGTAAAATGACTAAACTAAAAGTACAAGTTATCGCAACCGATGTTAGGTTAACAATGTAAAATAATTATAGAAATACATGAATGCAAAATTAGCAGTAATGCAATCGTGGGAATCTAGGTGCTGATGCGGCGCCTCGTGTGCCGCGTGATCCAATGACGCACGTAGCTATGTAGGTTGCAATTCAGCGGTCCGCCTTAGGTATCTTCACGTAACACGGTCAAACGGCTTGACCGATTTGGCTGAAATTTTGTACAAAGATAGTACATAGGGCAGAATAGGATATAGGATACTTTTTTTTGGCTATCGAGTCAGGGGGTCCAGATATTTTTAATTGAATTTTGTAAATATAAGACTTCTTCTCGAATAAACGGCTTGACCGATTTGCCTGAAATTTTGTGTGATTACATGTCATAGAGCAGAATAGAATATAGGATACTTTTTTTCTGGCTGTCGAGTCAGGGGGTCCAGATATTTTAAATTGAATTTTGTAAATATAAGACTATTCTCGAATAAACGGCTTGACCGATTTGCCTGAAATTTTGTGTGAATACATGTCATAGGGCAGAATAGAATATAAGATACTATTTTTCTGGCTGTCGAGTCCAGGTGTCCAGATTTTTATTATTGAACTTTGTAAATGTGTGGCCTCCTCTCAGTCAAACGGGTCAACCATTTCAGCTGAAATTTTGTGCACAGACGGTCAAGGAATAATGTGTTGCCTCTTAGCGGAAATCGTTTTGACCAATTCAGCTCAATTTTTTTACAAATACAGTGAATAGGGTATAGAACGACAAAGGATATTTTTTTTAATAGTTGAGTTTGGGTAGCTAATTTTTTTTTATTGAATTTTTAAACGTGTGTTCTCTTCTCGGTTAAACGAGTTGACCGATTGATCTAAAATTGTACAGAGACAGTCAATAAGACATAGACCAAGAGTAGAGTCTATTATCCGAGCACATTGGTTACTTTTTTTACAATCGAGTCCGGTTAACAGTTTTTTATTTTTGAATTTTGTATATGTTTGGCCTCTTTTCGGCCAAAAGGCTTGACCGATTCACATGACATTTTGTACAAAGACATTTAATAGGGCATAAAAGGGCAAAGAATACTTTTTTTTCGGCAGTTAAGTGAGGGTGCATATATTTTTTGTTAACTTTACATAGAGTTAACATAATCTTAAAAGTTTGACCTTAGGTTCGTCTATAATGACTTAATTAGTGTCTTGATTTGGCCATAAAACTGTCAGGATTATTAGAAGTCATCAAAATTTACGCGCTGGCTTTGCTTGCCCAACGTGTTTATCTGCTTTGTGGGAAGTATTTCAAAAACTTTCGTGTTTTAACAGCCTTAGGATAATTGGTGTCGACTTAGTAGGTCATAAACCTGTCAGGGTCATTAAAACACGTAAAAATTTTTCACACTCGCTTCGCTCGCGTAGTTATAGCACTCTCTGCGTTCGCGCAAGCATTTGTTTTATCTACTTTGTAGGAAATATTTCGTCAACTTTTGAATTTTAATAGCCACATGCATCATAACGAATCATACATTGAAACAGAACAAACCTTCAATAATCATAATGATTATTAACCTTAAATTAAGTGGATATCAAATTTCACCCTAATGTCATCGGTGTTGACTTAGTAGGTCATAAAAACTGTCGGGGTCATAATAAGTCGTAAAAATTTTTAGCGCTCTCAAAGCTCGCGCAATTATTTATTTTATCTATTTTGAATGTAATATTTCAGAAACTTTTGTATTTTAATAGACACATGCATCAAAACGAGTCATAAATTGAAACAGAACAACCTTCAATAATAATAATGATTATTAACCTTAATCCCCTCCCTTACATCCCAAAGGATTTATAAAGGGATGTAAGGGAGCACAAAGGGATGTAAGGGAGCACAAAGGGATGTAAAGGAGCACAAAGGGATGTAAGGGAGCACAAATACGACCTCGGTGCTCCCAGCCAACCTCACCTGCCCGTGGTGCATCCTGCTGACTAACAGACGGGGCTCTGGCGACCGACAAATGGCGGTATAACCATTTCATATCTATGGCGTAGCCAAATTCTACAGGCCGGTGATGGGCAGCAGCGTTACCGGTGCGAAAAGCTACGTCCTGCGATCGCCAACACGCCTGCCCAGCATGGCGATTAGGGCATATCCCTCCCAAGGGATGAAACCAAAATGGAAAGTCACACTAAGC
The DNA here is from genome assembly GCA_954871355.1 of Cabera pusaria. Lineage (NCBI taxonomy): Eukaryota > Metazoa > Arthropoda > Insecta > Lepidoptera > Geometridae > Cabera > Cabera pusaria. The sequence goes on along the minus strand of OX940885.1, from coordinate 33,481,509 downwards.
CGCGGCCCCCAGTTCCCGGCCGCCCTGCTATTCCTGACTACGGCGGCGGTCACGGTAACGGCAGGGCAGGGGGTGCTAAGAATCCCCGGGTTACGGTAGGCCGCCAGAATAAACTGACCCTCGCAACGTACAATGGACGCACGATTCGGCTGGACGATCATCTGGCGCAGCTAGAGGAGGAGCTGAAACACATAAGATGGCACATTCTGGGGTAATGTGAATTCCGAAAACAGGGAGAGGACACCATAACCTTAGAATCGGGCCATCTTATGTACTACAGAGAAGGAGATCAGCCATCCCAAGGCGGCGTCGGGTTTCTGGTCAACAAGGTTCTCAGTGACAACGTTGTAGAAATCTCCAGTGTGTCGACCAGCGTAGCGTACCTAATAATTAAGTTAACCAAGAGGTACAGCCTCAAGGTTATCCAGGTCTACGCACCGACTCGACACACTTGGATGATGAGGTGGAGAGCATGTATGAAGATATCTCCAGAGCTTTACACACCACCTCCAAGGCTCACTACAACATTGTCATGGGAGACTTTAACGCCAAAGCGGGAGTACAAACTTGCGGCGAATCGTCTATTGGACCACACGGATTTGGGAGTAGGAATCACAGGGGACAAATGCTCGTCAATTTCCTCGAGAGAGAGGGGCTTTTCTTGATGAACTCGTTCTTCAAGAAACAGCCCCAAAGGAAATGGACGTGGCAAAGCCCCGACTTTGTGACTAAAAACGAGATTGACTTCATCATTACGGACAAACGGAGCATATTCAGAGACGTCTCAGTGATCACTAGGTTTAATACTGGAAGTGATCACCGACTTGTACGAGGCACTCTGGATATCTATTTCAAAGCCGAGAGATTCCGATTGATAAAGTCTACGCTCCGTCCGAACCTACTCCAAACCGTTGTTGGGTCCGAAACATTCTAATTAAAATTGGAAAATCGATTCACTGCCTTGAAAACCACAGATGACGTAGACCAGAAACTCGAAGAAGTGGTGGAAATCCTCAGGGATGAAGGGACGAAGTTTTGCGAGAGCAAGCGTACGGGCAAAAAGTCCAAACTCTCGGCAGAAACACTTCGGCTAATGGAAGAGAGACGAACAGACCCTTTGTCAGCTTTGTCAACTAACCTGGTGCGCAACAAATCCATAAAGAAGCTGGTACGACGCGACCGCCGATCCTCTAACACGCTCTTGATTAAAGAATCAATTGAGCAGAATCGGGGGTCGAAAGTGTTCGTCCAGCCTCTGGGTAGAAGCCACCTCACAAAGCTGACAACGTCAACGGGGAACGTCGTCGCATCCAAGCCGGAGATTCTGTCGGAAGTTGAAGACTTCTACGGCAAGCTCTACACATCGCATGCTTCAAGGCCCGAACCCGATACTAAGGATTCTAGAGCCACCTTAACCCGCCACTTCACAGAAGATCTGCCCGAAATTAGCCGAGACGAAATCGTGATGGCTCTTAAACAACTTAAAAATGCAAAAGCCCCAGGAGAAGACGGAATCACAACGGAGCTTTTAAAAGCCGGAGGAGCTCCAGCAGTTAACAGCTTCAGCAGCTATTTAATTCCGTTCTTTTTACTGGGAGAACTCCACAGGCATGGAACAGAAGCATGGTGGTTTTGTTTTTCAAAAAAGGAGACAAAACCCTATTGAAAAACTATCGCCCGATTTCGCTTCTGAGCCATGTCTACAAGCTGTTTTCAAGGGTCATCACGAACCGTCTTGCGCGAAGACTCGACGAGTTTCAACCTCCGGAACAGGGTTTCGAAGTGGTTACGGCACCATAGACCACATCCACACGGTGCGGCAGATTGTACAGAAGACCGAAGAGTATAATCGGCCCCTGTGCTTAGCATTTGTGGACTATGAGAAGGCCTTTGACTCATTCGAAACCTGCTCTGTTCTCGAGTCCTTGCAGCGTTGCGATGTCGACTGGCGATATATCGAAGTGATGAGATGTCTATATAATGCCGCAACGATGATTGTACAAGTACAGAACCAGCGAACTAAACATGTCCACCTGCGTCGAGGAGTGAGACAGGGGGACGTCATATCCCCGAAACTGTTCACTAACGCCTTGGAGGATATGTTTAAGACGATGGACTGGAAAGATCGTGGCATTAACATCAACGGCAGGTACATATCTCACTTACGATTCGCAGATGACATCGTCATTATGGCAGAGACGCTGCAGGACCTACAAAGGATGTTGAATGGCCTAGCTGATTCTTCTCGTAGCATCGGTCTCCGGATGAATTTGGACAAAACCAAAGTCATGTACAACGAGCACGTTGTTCCGGAACCGATTGCCGTAGATGGAATCCTACTCGAAGTTGTCACTAAGTATGTTTACCTAGGGCAAACGCTCCAACTAGGCAAACATAACTTCGAGAAGGAAATCCAGAGAAGAATTCAGCTGGGCTGGGTAGCATTCGGAAAACTCCGTCGAGTCTTCTCGTCGCCTATACCACAGTGTCTAAAGACAAAAGTCTTTAACCAGTGCGTCCTACCTGTGATGACATACGGAGCCGAGACGTGGACACTCACAGTCCGACTGGTCCACCAGTTTAAAGTCACTCAGCGAGCTATGGAGAGAGCTATACTCGGTATTTCTCTGCGGGATCGAATCCGGAACGGAGTAATTCGCCAGAGAACTAAAGTTATCGACATAGCTCAACGGATTAGCAAGCTGAAGTAGCAGTGGGCTGGTCATATCTGCCGCAGGACTGATAACCGTTGGGGCAGACTTGTCTTAGAGTGGAGACCGCGAATCGGCAAACGTAGCGTAAGACGTCCTGTGACCAGGTGGAGCGATGACATACGCAAAGCGGTGGGCAGTGACTGGAAGAGAAGAGCCGAAGATCGGGCGCAGTGGCGCATCTTGGGAGAGGCCTATGTCCAGCAGTGGACTGATACAGGCTGATGATGATGATGATTAACCTTAAATTAAGTGGATATCAAATTTAACCCTAATGTCATCGGTGTTGACTTAGTAGGTCATAAAAACTGTCAGGGTAATAAAAAGTCGTAAAAAATTTCCGCGCTCGCTACGCTCGCACAAGCATGTCTTTTATCAACTTTGAAGGTAATATTTCAGCAACTTTTGTATATTTATAACCACATGTATCAAAACGAATCATACATTGAAACAGAACAACCTTCAATAATCATAATGATTATTAACCTTAAATGAAGTGGATATCAAATTGAACCCTTATGTCATCGGTGTTGACTAAGGAGGTCATAAAAACTGTCAGGGTCATAGAAAGTCGTAAAACATTTTCGCACTCGCTTCGCTCGCGATGTTATAGCGCTCGCTACGCTCGCGTAAGCATTTATTTTATCAACTTTGTAGGTATATTTCAGCAACTTTCGCATATTAATAACCACATGCATCAAATCGAGTCATAAATTATGACAGTACAACTTTTAATAATCATAATGATTATTAACCTTAAATTAAGTGGATATCAAATTTAACCCTAATGTCATCGGTGTTGACTTAGTAGGTCATAAAAACTGTCAAGGTCATAAAAAGTCGTAAAAATTTTTAGTGCTCGCTACCCTCGCGCAATTATTTATTTTATCTACTTTGAATGTAATATTTCAGAAACTTTTGTATTTTAATAGCCACATGCATCAAAACGAGTCATTAATTAAAACTGTACAATCTTCAATAATCATAATGTTTATTAACCTTAAAATAAGTGATTATCGACTTTAACCTGAGTGTCATCAGTGTTGACTTAGTAGGTCATAAAAACTGTCAGGGTCATAAAAAGTAGTAAAAAATTTTCAGTAGTGATAACACTCGCAACGCTCGCGCAAGCATTTATTTTATCTGCTTTGTAGGAAATATTTCGTCAACTTTTGAATTTTAATAGCCACATGCATCATAACGAATCATACATTGAAACAGAACAAACCTTCAATAATCATAATGATTATTAACCTTAGATTAAGTGGATATCAAATTTAACCCTAATGTCATCGGTGTTGACTTAGTAGGTCATAAAAACTGTCGGGGTCATAATAAGTCGTAAAAAATTTTAGCGCTCGCGAAGCTCGCGCAATTATTTATTTTATCTACTTTGAATGTAATATTTCAGAAACTTTTGTATTTTAATAGCCATATGCATCAAAACGAGTCATAAATTGAAACAGAACAACCTTCAATAATAATAATGATTATTAACCTTAAATTAAGTGGATATCAAATTTAACCCTAATGTCATCGGTGTTGACTTAGTAGGTCATAAAAACTGTCAGGGTCATAAAAAGTCGTAAAAAATTTCCGCGCTCGCTACGCTCGCACAAACATGTCTTTTATCAACTTTGAAGGTAATATTTCAGCAACTTTTGTATATTAATAACCACATGCATCAAAACGAATCATACATTGAAACAGAACAACCTTCAATAATCATAATGATTATTAACCTTTAAATAAGTGGATATCACGTTTCACTTGAGTGTCATCAGTGTTGACTTAGTAGGTTTTAAAAACTGTCAGGGTCATAAAAAGTCGTAAAAATTTTTCGCGCTCGCTTCGCTCGCGCAATTATTTATTTTATCTACTTCGAAGGTAATTTTTCAGCAAATTTTGTATTTTCATAGCCACATGCATCAAAACGAGTCATAAATTGAAACAGAACAACCTTCAATAATCATAATGATTATTAACCTTAAAATAAGTGGATATCACGTTTTACCTGAGTGTCATCGGTGTTGACTTAGTAGGTCATAAAAACTGTCAGGGTCATAAAAAGTCGTAAAATTTTTTCGCAGTAATAACGCTATATAAATAGGCTATATCGTACAATAGCGTGTTTCAACAGCCTCATACATTAGACCGACTCAAATACTTAAACAGCAAAACATGGTAAACCTTGGTTAGGTTTACCAAGTAATTATTAATAACTTTAACAATAGACGATATCGAGTTCGACCTAAGAGTCATTTATAGTGAGTTGATCATTAGATCGTAAGTTTGTCAGGGTCATAAAAAGTCATAAAAAATGTTAACTCGCGCAATGATAGCTCTCGCTGCGCTCGCGCAGCTATTCATCTTATTTTCTTTGTAAGAAATGTTTCAGGAACTTTTGTGTTGAGTCAAACATTTAAACAGCACAACTTCGTATACCTAACCAAAATGGTTAATAAATTTAACAATAGAGGATATTGAGTTCGACTTTAGGGTCATCTATGGTGACTTGGCCTAAAAGATCATCGATTTTGACCTCAAAGGTCATAAAGACTCAAATAACGCGGGCGAAGCCGCGGGTAACAGCTAGTATATACATATACGAATTGAGAGTCGGTTAAAAAACTGATATGTATAATTCTCTCATTGTAAACTTGTGTATTATTTTTTATATCATATTGGCTAGCGTTAAACCACTATCTCACCAGTTGGTAAGTGATGATGCGGTCGAAAATGGTAGCACGCTAGGCCTAGAATGGGAACTGGCTCTTATAGCTACCAAAACACATTAGATGTTTGGCGACAGATTTTCTAACTTGAGGGTAGTAGCTCGCCAGGCGGACACTAGATCCTACAAGTAACCATGCCGGGGTTGGGGGTTCCTTAAGGGTTTATGCACTTTCACAATTTGCAATAAATTTAAGTGTTTAATAAAAGTTTTGCCGTTTGTATTTCATCAAACCCTTAATTTTCGGAACCAGTGAGCTGGAAAATCTCGGAGCTCTCCGGAAAATGATTCAAATGCAATAAACGGAATAAATCGACACAGTTGATTGGTTTCATCTGAATTCGATTAAGAGAGCAAAATGACTTTTAATGGTGGTGCTTTTGTCATTTGTTCGTGATTTAAATGCGCTTTGAATAATTATTGTATGCTTGCGTGTAGATTCATTGAACGAAATATTTTTGTCTGACTGAGGGCTAGTTTCACCAGTAGAATCAAGAATCAATCAAGAATCAAAGCATTTATTCAGTATGTAGGCAGTATTAATATAGGCACATATACACGTCAAAATCATAAATCATAACCATCAAGTAAACATAGCAAAAGCAGAATTTTAACGCTTTGAATTAGAAAAAACAAAAGTAATGAACCATTCAGCTGTCATCCAATTGTTTACGGCAGAATATTAAAAAAATATATATTAAAGTACGTTAAAACCGACCATACATGTAACCATACTGTGCGCTTCAGTACTTCAGACAATTTTTACATAAAAAAATAAAAAAAGTGAAATAGTGAAACACAACTTAAAGAAACGCATAACGATCACAGCACATATCATGATCCGAATCGAAGTGATATTCCGTCTGTCAGCTGCATAATATTGTTTAAATAAAAATAAAAATGGCCAGTTCCTGATAGATCTATTGTAGAAACTTTATGACAGATTTTTGACAACTTTTATATGGCGTCGTCTGTCAGATAACTATCTGACACATTATCAGGCATCGGTGAAACTGGCCCTAAATAAAATAAATTGGCCAAGTGCAAGTCGGAATTCGGAACATGATTTGTACTGCAATTAGTCTGCGTTTTATTTATCTATTATGTTTCATTATTTCACAATTTTTTGGATAAAAATTGTCTGAAGTACTGAAACATGCACTGGGTTGCGGGTGCACGTAATGGTACGGTTGGCAACCCTACATTAATAAGGGGAATTAAACATGTGTTTTAAGTGTGACGTTCGACGTCTAGATGAAAGCTGAATGGCTCAATACCTTTGTTTTTTTTTGTAAATTCAAAGCGTTATGTTTCTGTTATATCTATATTTTTTGTTGAATATGATCTATTTAATGTTATTTGACGTGTGTAAGTGCTAATTTTTAATTTGCCCATATACTGAATAAATGCTTTGACTTTGACTTTGACTTTGACTTTGAATCGCACTCGTAGGATCCCGTACCACAGTACATCTATACTAATAATATTATAAAGAGAGAACATTTGTATTTTTTTATGTTTGTAATGATTTGGCTCAAAAACTACTTAACCGGTTTAAAAAATTCTTTCACTAATATATAGAATGAACTTTCGAAATGAAAATAGGCTATATATTATCCCGTTTAAATCAAAGGTACGTTCGTGGAGACCTAATTTGCAACCTAAGTCGACAAAAAAACGGTCGAAAAAACACGTTTCTTACGAACGCTGCTCAATTGAAGACAGATGGAAGAATATTTTCTATGGAAGAGTTGTACAACTTAATAAGACCTAAAAAAAAGTCCGCAACAGCATATGTCTATCTCTTAAGGTTGACTCACAGTAACCATTTTAATCTTTAATTTTTTGTTAAAAAATATTACATAACTTCCAGGGCTATTTTCAAGTATATAGTATTAATCCTTATCCAAATAATTACGTTAACTAGCTTGGCCACATATTATAGATTAAAATTGTCCTTTACAGTATATAATTCAAATGAAAACTCTAGAAGATATCACGGATTTCACATACACGCATCGCAAAATTAATAAAATATTTGTAGTGAAACCACAGAATAGGTCATAGTTACTACGAAAAAATTATTATAAGCTTAGCTTTTCTGTAGATCCCCACCGATCACAATCAATTGGAAGTCAATATAGTATAATAATATCATCTATTGTATAAAATAATAATGATCTATATATATAATATAATGTTTTAAACCACCCCGACTGATCTATATATAATCTTTTCATTAAAAGCATTCCAATGACTCTAAACACGACATTTGAAAATCTGAGCTGTAAGTTGGGGAAGATTTGAGTATTATGTAGAGTCCAGGAGTTCAGGTCAATGCTTCCGTGTTCTTACAATATCGTTGAAGAAGAAGATTTTCGAATTGATCAGACCTATGAAAGTTGATTAAAGCTAATAGTTTTATAACGATTGAACGAATTTTAATGAATCATAGCTAAGAACACTCTCGATGAAGACATCTAATAAAATAAAAACTATCCATACTAAAATTAAAATCGGTTCATCCGGTTGGGTGCTAAGATGCTACAGACAGACACAAAGATACACACGTTAAACGTATAATACCCCTACTTTAAATGAAAATCGGTTCATCCGGTTGGGTGCTAAAATGCGACAGACAGACACACAGATACACACGTTAAACCCCTAAAATAATACCCCTACTTTTTGCGTCGGGGAATGCCGTAAGGTTACGGCGGCAGATGTTCTACTGGTGGTAGTAAGCTACTTTTCAACCGACTACCAAAATGAAGGAAGTTCTCAATTCGTCTGTATGTTTCTTTTTTCTTTCCTTTTTTGTGTGTGTATGTTACGCGATTACTTCGTCAATTGTGAACCGATTCGAATGATTATTTTTGTAACCGGTAGGGTACGTTTTCGAAGTGGTTCCATTGCACACCATGAATCATGGTAGACTGTATAAGGCGCTACTATAATTATTATGTAACAATCAACATGCATGTATACCTACATTCTGCAAATAAATTAATTTTGATTTTGATTTGATTGTAATTTCATTGAGATGTGATAAGTATCTTCAGAGATATGACGATAAACGTCTCAAACTTGCTACTGAAATTGACTCGCGGGGCATTGAAGTCAGTTGTTTTAGTTTTTAAACTATCTTAATTATTGGTAGATTTAATGATCCCACGAAAACCCATGATTCATGAATGCACATAAAACATTCATTGATAGGTATATAATTAGGATTAGAACTAACGACCCTCGGGTCAGAAATCAGGGTAACTATCCTTTACGCCAAAGGGCCGTCCAATATCACTACGTAAGTATTATAAAACAATGTCCATCACTGCGTCTGTCTGTCTGTTTGCAATAATCTCAATAGCTTCTGAACGGATTATCATGCGGTTTTCACCAATAGCCAGAGTGTTTATGAGGAAGGTTTAGGTCTTAGGTGCATAATTCGTTAAGGTTTTGTGTAAATTGGTTGAAATATGACGATGATTGTTAAATATGTTAATATTTTATATTGGATGCAACAAACTGATGCAAATTTTGTAGGCATATATGTTCTACCCGGGCGAAGCCGGGGCGGGCTGCTAGTTATTATATAAGATCGAGCAAAAATGCTGAAAAACTCACGTTGCTTGTATACACCCTTTAACTTTTCAAAACATTTCAATGTTATTGTTTTACTGTCGAGGCAACCGAAATATTATGATAATTTCTACGGATGAATTGGTAAAATTATGACTGTGTGATAACGTCACATGTCTATAACTCTGTAAAAAAGTCAAGTGTACAGTTCAAAAAATCGAGCGAAAAGCGCCAGGAAAACACACGTTTCTTGTGCATGCACGAAACGTGTTTTTATACGTAGTATCCATGGGGACCCCCTTTAATCTTAACATTTATTTTATTTTTAAGCGACTTCCAAAAAGAAGGAGGTTCTCAATTCGTCTGTATGTTTTTTTTTGTGTGTATGTTACGCGATTACTCCGTCAATTGAGAACCGATTTGAATGATTCTTTTTTTAATCGGTAGGGTACGGTTTCGAAGTGGTCCCATTGTAATTTCATCGATATTTGATAAGTATCTCCGGAGATATGACGATAAACGTGAGACGTTTATCGTCATATCTCTGGAGACTTGCTACTAAAATTGACTCGCGGGGCATGAAAGTCGGTTGTTTTAGATTTTAAGCTTAATTTTAATATTAATATTTCTATTTATACACACTTTGTTAAAATTTCAAGAATCTACTCATTACCGTTAGATACTAGTACAGCTCTCTGTAAGGCGGACAGATGGACGGACGGACGAATGAACGATTGCACGGATGGATGGACGGACGGACAGGGAAGTCTTAGTAATCGAGCTTCGTTGGTACCCTTTGGGTTCGGAACTCCAAAATGAGGCATGTACTATTATAACGTAATAATTTTAATGTCACAGTTTTATTAATATAATAATATAATATAATATATTTATTTCCAAAAACAAATTAGCAGGATGTACTAGAAATACAATATTACAATATATACTACTATATACTTAACTAATTGAAAAACGTTTACAAAAAGAATACTTAAAACTAGAGCGATATTTAACTGCGGCTCCACACTAGGCTCAATGCCCGTGGCAGCCATTTATTCGAAAATCACTGTATTTTTACTTTTATGGAGGCATCCCTAATGGTGTGTGTGTGTGTGTGTGTGTGTGTGTGTGTGTGTGCGCGTGCGTGCCTATGTGTATACGTTATTTAGATACAGAGATGTAAAGGAGCACAAATGCCACCTCAGTGCTCCCAGCCAGCTTTACCTACCCGTGGTAATCTCTAGCCTCTGAAGTATTTATCAAACTAGTTATGCAGAAGATCGGTCAGCAGTTTGAGGAAACAAAACTCAATCGAATAACAAGGCAGCCCAATTGGAGTCAGCAATTCAGTGCCTACTAGATTTGTGATTGGATTGATACTTACATATATTACCTACCAAATATAACAAGAAAATAAAAGCAGCTGAAAGCAAAACTCGTCGAGCTTCTCACGGGGCCCAAATTACCGGTAAGGGTAAACAAAGGCGTAACATAGCCCAAAACTATATACATGCATCGCAACCCTCTGTGGCCAGATTGTTACCCTCATATCAATCCGTTTACCAATTTATAAGCACGGGATCCTTTTACACCACAGATTCAATTACATCAACTCATACAAAGGAAACTGGACCTTTACACTAAAACTGTAGAAGTAAAAGTTGTTTGATTTCACACGAGAAAAAGAATGATTTGTTTTGCATGCCAAAGATTTTATCCGCAGATTTTCCTAGAGAATACATTTTTCAAAGCAGCGATATTGTTACCGTTTCAACACGTGTCTATTGTCTTCCCTGCGTCTTATGTGATCTGGGGATTTTTGTTTTCTTTGTGACCTTTGTTATTTTACGTTACTAGCAAATACGTAAGGGAATTTTGTCTGTTTGCTCTTTTGAAGATAGTAAGATTTTTTATTTTATTATTATTAATAGATATACTGATATGTATATACTGATATAGTATGATATAGAGTATAGATATACTGTATCATAATCTAATTATTTGTTGTAAATTAAAAAAATTATTTAATATGAATTAAAAAAATAATGAATTAAAATAAGTGACAAGCCCCATAGAGTTTTTTGGTGTTTCTTCTCTGATGGGAGTACTTCCGAAACACCAGTAGATTCAACAGTCAATCAGTTTTTATCTTTTGTTTCACGTTTTTGTTTTACAATCAGTTCCATTCGGAATATGATTTGTACTGCAATTAGTCTGCGTTTTATTTATTTACTAGAAGTGTCCCGCGGCTTCGCCCGCGTTAAAACCTTCTTTTATTTACTTAAAACTTTTATTTTGTAAAAACGATTCTATCATTAAACACATCAAATAAGAATTAGCCAAATCGGTTCACCCGTTTTCATGTTATCGCGTGACTAATGCAAATCGGGATTCATATTTATAAAACCCTAAAAACCTAAATTTACAGACTTTGTTACCTACCCCATTTCGAAAAATCCTACAACACGTACTTTATCCCATCTTGTTTCGCCATACAAACTTTGAATCCCCGTTCCGTATCCGGGAGGAATTTTCAGAAAATCATTTCTGAGCGGATACCTATACCTACATCATAATAACTATCTGCATTCTGAATTTCAGCGCAATCCGAAACTATATTGATTTTTAGACTTTGTTACCCCAGTTTATCCTCTTAGGGTGGCATTTTGAAAAAGTCTGATACTCGTATTTACTTATTTATTTACAGAAGTACTTGTGTGAAATGTCGAATAAAACGACTATCCAAACTTTGAACCCCCGCTTTATCCCCTTAAAGAGTGTATTTTGAAAAATTCTTTCTTAGCGGATACCTAAGTCAAAATAACTACCTGCATGCTAAATTTCAGCGCAATCCGAACCAATATTGATCTTCACACTTTGTTACCCCATTGCACCCTCTTACAGGGGGAATTTCAAAAAAACATGAAACACGTATTTACTTATTTTTTTACTGGAGCACTTGTATGAAGTTTCGAATAGAAAATACTATAAAATATTGTTTTTCCATACAAACTTTGAACACCAGTTTTATCCCCTTCAGGGGTGAATTTTGGAAAATCCTTTCTCAGAGGGAACTATCGTCGTAATAACTATCTGCATGCCAAATTTCAGCGGAATCCAAAACAATATTAATTTCCACACTTTCTTACCCCATTGCATCTCAGGGGGGTAATTTCAAAAAACATGAAACACGTATTTACTTATTTTTTTACTGGAGCACTTGTATGAAGTTACGAATAGAAAATACTATCTAATATTGTTTTTCCATACAAACTTTGACCACCCGTTTCATCCCCTTCAGGGGTGAATTTCGGAAAATCCTTTCTCAGAGGGAACTATCGTCGTAATAACTATCGGCATTCCAAATTCAGCGCAATCCGAAACAATATTGATTTCCACACATTGTTACCCCATTTCACCCTCTTAGGGGTAGAATTTCAAAAAAACATGAAACACGTATTTACTTATTTTTTTACTGAAGCACTTATATGAAGTTGCGATTAGAAAATACTATCTTATCTTGTTTTTCCATACAAACTTTGAACCCCCGTTTCATCCCCTTCAGGGGTGAATGTTGGAAAATTCTTTCTCAGAGGGAACTAACGTCGTAATAACTATCTGCATGCCAAATTTCAGCGCAATCCGAAACAATATTGATCTTCACACTTTGTTACCGTTTCATCCCCTTCAGGGGTGAAATTTAAAAAATCCTTTTTCAAAGTTAACTAACGTTGTTATAATTATCTGCATGCCAAGTTGTAGCGCAATCCGAAAAAATATTGATTTTCACACTTTGTTACCCCATTGCACCCTCTTAGGGGGGGATTTCAAAAAAAAACATGAAACACGTATTTACTTATTTTTTTTACTGGAGCACTTGTATGAAGTTTCGAATAGAAAATACTATCTAATATTGTTTTTCCATACAAAGTTTGAACACCCGTGTCATCCCCTTCCCCTGAAGGGGATTGTGAATTTCGGAAAATCCTTTCTCAGAGGGAACTATCGTCGTAATAACTATCTGCATGCCAAATTTCAGCGCAATCCGAAACAATATTGATTTTCACACTTTGTTACCCCATTGCACCCTAAGGTGGGGGGGAGGAAATTTCAAAAAACTTGAAACACGTATTTACTTATTTTTTTACTGAAGCACTTGTGTGAAGTTTCGAATAGAAAAGACTATCTAATAATGTTTCTCCATAGAAACTTTGAACCCCCGTTTTATCCCTTTCAGGGGTGAAATTTGAAAAATCCTTTTTCAAAGGTAACTAACGTTGTAATAATTATCTGCATGCCAAGTTTTAGCGCAATCCGAAAAAATATTGATTTGCAGACTTTGTTACCCCATTTCACCCTCTTAGGGGTGAAATTTCGAAAAAACCTAAAACACATGTTCACTTATTTATGTCCTGAAGCACTTGTGTGAAGTTTCGAATAGAAAAGACTATCTAATAATGTTTCTCCATAGAAACTTTAAACCCCCGTTTCATCGCTTTAAGGGGTGAATTTTAGAAAATCCTTTCTTAGCTGATACTAACGTCATAATAACCACCTGTATGCCAAATTTCAGCGCAATCCAAAACAATATTGATTTGCAGACTTTGTTACCCCATTTCACCCTCTTAGGGGTGAAATTTCGAAAAAACCTAAAACACGTGTTTACTTATTTATGTCCTGAAGCACTTGTGGTGTGAAGTTTCGAACAGAAAAGACTATCTAATAATGTTTCTCCATAGAAACTTTGAACCCCCGTTTCATCGCTTTAAGGGGTGAATTTTAGAAAATCCTTTCTTAGCTGATACTAACGTCATAATAACCACCTGTATGCCAAATTTCAGCGCAATCCAAAACAATATTGATTTGCAGACTTTGTTACCCCATTTCACCCTCTTAGGGGTGGAATATCAAAAAAACCTGAAACACGTATTTACTTATTTTTGTACTGAAGCACTTGTGTGAAGTTTCGGATAGAAAAGACTATCTAATCTTGTTTCTCCATACAAACTTTGAACCCCCATTTCATCCCCTTAAGGGGTGAATTTTGAAAAATCCTTTCTTAGTACACCCCTACGTACTAAGACAAATATACCCTCCAAATTTCAAGTCTCTACGACCAGCGGTTTAGGCTGTGCGTTGTCTGTCAGTGAGTCAGTGAGTCAGTGAGTCAGTGAGTCAGTCAGTATGTCAGGACAAAGATTCTTATAGTATTAGATTATGTTTCATTATTTCACAATTTTTTGGATAAAAATTGTCTGAAGTACTGAAACATGCACTGGGTTGCGGGTGCACGTGTAATAGTACGGTTGGCAACCCTACATTGATCAGGGGAATAAAAAATTTGTTTTAAGTGTGACGTTCAACGTCTAGTTGAAAGCTGAATGGCTCAATACCTTTTTTTTTATTTTGTAAATGCATAGCAATAAGTTATGTTTCTGTTATATCTATAATATTTTTTATTGATTATGATTGATGTAATTTTACGTGTATAAGTGCAAATTGTTAATTTGCCCATACACTGAACAAATGCTTTGACTTTTGATTTGACTGAAATTGACAGTTTAGATGAAAAACTTATTGCTATAATGAGCTCCGCTTAAAGTTAGCTAAGCTGGACTTTTAAGCGAAAGGTCACCGGTTCAAGCCCGGGGTGTTTCTCCACAGGTACTAGTAGCATTATTATATCGATGTTCTGCCTGGCATGCTAACAAAAAGTAGCTTACCAGCATCAATGGAAAAATCCTCCGTCATAACCAAAAAAACAAAAAAAAACTGCCAGGTGCGAAAGACCATTCTCCCAATTGGGCCCTCAAATATCTAATAATTATCAAAAATGTAGGTAGGTATGTACAAACATGAAATATTTACATTCCTGTAGTACAAGCACACCCCAAAATTTAGTTATTCATATTATATTAGATGTGATAGAAAAACAAACAAAACTTTCGCATTCCGAAAAAGCGTGAACTCCGGAACAACGTTCATTTCGTGATCCTTAAAACGTTCAAAGCATTCAACGGAAGGCTTAGAGACAAGGCCCTTTTGAAGGATATCGAATGACTAAATTTCCCTTTTGTCCAAAAACGGAGTTTGCAGTCCGAAAATGTGTGGAATTTACAACGAGGACCGTTTGTTCCATTTCTATTTTGTTCATGAATGAACATTGTTTTTGTATCTCAAAGACAAAATGTCTTATAGAAATCACGCACGGTGTTTTCGGTAGCACTTGACTAGTTCATCTGATGATAAGTGATGATGCGACTGATTATGGAGCGTGCTTACCCAGAAGATACCTATTCACTCGCGATTTGAAGAACCCCATATTGTACTTTACCAAATACACAGACTCAGGCAGGGTATTCGATTCCTTGGCGGTTCGTATGATGAACGAAGAAACAAATCGCTGCATTTGGGTAGATGGTATATATGTCGCAGCCTAATTAGCCGGTCAATCAACAGCGTAGCCTCTTCTACATTCAACTAGCGTCCTAAATGATATTCAGCCGTAGCGTTTGTTAAAACATTTAATAAACAGGCTTAGTCTGACACTAAGGCAACACACTAGAGAACAGTGACCACCGCGTGACGTGCGCCCACGTTTATAGCAAGGAGGGGAGTCGCGGCATCGGCCACGCGTCACCAGAACCGACGCGATGACGTTTAAATGAAGGTACAGAAGACCTTCAATGGCTGAATATCATTTATGCCTTTAGTTGAACGGCGCTGTTTAGTAAAGAGGCTAGGCTGTTGATTGACGGCTAATTAAGCTAGAAGATGCCTGTGTCATATCCACCATAAATCGGTGGTTCCTTGACGTGCCTCTAGATGCCCGATTATAAAATGGGGATACTGGAATCAAATTATGCAGTTCTATTGCACACTTTCCAAAAGTATCGATAAAAAACCGATAAACATGCGACTGTGGACTTAAATCAATGATTTTACAATGTAACTAGCTGACCCGGCAAACGTTGTTTTGCCATATAAATAAATGGCTATTAAAAAATAAGGGTTGATCGTAGAAGGGTGAAAATTGAGGATTGTATGTATTTTTGTATTTTGTATCATAAAAAAATAGAAATTAAAAATGTTGTCTAAAAAATAAAAAAAAATTTAGGGGTGGACTACCCCTAACATTTAGGGGGATGAAAAATAGATGTTGGCCGATTCTCATAGATACCAGATAAGCAAAAAAAAATTCATCAAAATCGGTCAAGCCGTTTCGGAGGAGTATGGCAACGAAAACTGTGACACGAGAATTTTATATATTAGAGATAAGCCATAACGTTTCAGGTTCCAATACTTGACAGTAAGTTGACCTGTTTTTCAACATTGTGTGATTGCCTGTACTAGTATGTACTGACCCTTCATGGTACTGACAAATCTATAGAGTCTGTGCAAAAAGAGAACCGTCGTGGCTGTACGATGAACTAACATTCACATGTTAGGAAGGAAGGTATATACCTAATTAATACTCTGCAATAATGATAAGAGTAAGTACCTACCGTGGTATCAAACATTTTTAGTCGTAGTGGCAATGACAGAGCAATTTTGTCAACGCAATAATTAAGATAGTTTAAAAACTAAAACAACCGACTTTAATGCCCCGCGAGTCAATTTCAGTAGCAAGTTTGAGACGTTTATCGTCATATCTCTGGAGATACTTATTAGATCTCCATGAAATTACAATGGGACCTCAAAAATGTACCATCGCGTACAGTTGTGCGTATCCAGTTTCAAAACATTTTCGGTTGCAAGTGTCGATTATTTTTCTAATGCCGGCGCCAGACACAAACAAATGTTTGACAAAGACTTTGTCACATACTTTGTCACATATTTGAGCACTTATTTGCGGTACCTGCCACACATACTTTGCAAACAACACTTTTTACAGTTTCGAACTTTGAACGCTTTGATGTGCGCTCGAAAAACCGACACCAAATGGCAAAGTGCCAAACTTTGTTCAAACTTTGAGCAAACTTTGAACAAATACACAAATACCCGTGCTTCACATGTGCTCAAATGTGTGTTCAAATAAGTGCCCAAATGTTTGAGCTATGTCTGGCGCCGGCTTAACCAATCAGAAGAGCCAAAACAAAAAAAAAATTCTTACCAATCAGAAGAGCCGAAACCAAAAACAAAACATAATTTTTGGCATTGTCCCTTCTTGTCATTGGTCAACAATGTCAACATAGACAGAAGCGAGATGCCAATTCAATAAGAGTGCACAGGAAATTATTTCTTAAGGTGGATACGCACAAATGAAGGCGATTGTACCATACCGATTACAAAAATAATCATTCGAATCGGCTCACAATCACAACTGACGGAGTAATCGTAACATACACACAAAAAAAAGAAGACAGACAAATTGAGGACCTTTATTTTTATATCTTATCTTTATAGGCTAGCGTTTGACCACTATCTCACCCGTTGGTAAGTAATGATGCGCTCGAAGATGGTAAGCACGCTAAGCCTCGAATGGGAACTGGCCTTCAAGGATAGCTGCCGGAACACATTAGATATTTGGCGACAGATTTTCTAACTTGAGGGTGGTAGCTGGCCAGGCGGACACTAGATAATGTCACACCACCATGCGGGGGCTGTTGGTTTCTTAACGTTGTTTTTCCTTTACCAAAGTGCCACTGTGAAAAGCGCACATAAATTTTTCGACATAAAAATCCATTGGTGCACGGCGGTTTGAACTCGGTACCACGGCATCAAAGCCGACCGTTCTCCCGATTACGCCACCGGGCCCTCAAAAAGGACCTCCTCTTTTTTGGAAGTCGGTTGATTAAAACTAAATTAGAACTATCAACACGCACGCCCTCGATTTCTACGAGGTCTTTTTGCACAGACGCTATATTGTCAGTTGCACGTTCAATTGGAGTAACTTACAAAACACGACTTTTCAGTAGAAGAATTTCAAGTTTTTTTACGTGATAAATTAAACATAAAGTTTATATATGCGACCTGTATTGGATCTGTTTTGATAAATTAGCTCTAAATTCACCAAATAATTTCAGCTTTAACATAAAATGTATTCCTAAAAACTCAATTTTCGTAAATAAACTCCATGTCTACCAAGTATATTCAAACCTATGACTGTTACACGGGTTCGACCTCAAGATTTCTTAAATTTGTGTAGGAGCAATGTCTCTTTGACAAGATGTATTAACAACTATTTTACGTGATAGAATAAATAATCTGACGAGTTTAAATGGATAACATTTAGTTACAATATTGTTTTGAAGGAAATTTGAAAATTGTAACTGACTTTTTCTAAGCGTTAAATTTTATTTCTCTAAATACACTATTGGAAAGAACAGAAAATTTAAGAAAACTTGTATTTTTAACCGACTTCAAAAAAAGGAGGAGGTTTCTCAATTCGACCGTATATATATATATATTTTTTTTTTATGTTTGTTCGCGGATAACTTCGTCGTTTATGAACCGATTTCGATTATTCTTTTTTTGTTCGAAAGGAGATATCCCAAGTGTGGTACCATGGTAATTTTATCGAGGTATGATAAGTATCTCCAGAGATATTGAGATAAACATCTCAAAATTGGTACTGAAAATGAATAGCGCGGCATTGAAGTCGGTTGTTTTTTAGTTTTTAAACGATATTATTTTACTTGAGGGTGGTAGCTGGCCAGGCAGACACTACCTAGTGTCCTACCACTATAAAGGAGTTGGGGGTTTCTTAACGTTATATTCCTTCACCGGAAAATCCATTGGTACCCGGCGGGTATTGAACTCGGTACATCTGGCGTCAAAGCCGACCATTTTCCTACTACAGCACAGGGCCCTCAAAACTTTAATCTAAGGGTCTTTTACATATATACAAGCATGATTCTATCTTATAATTGATCTTATGAATGCATAGTGGAGAATTATTGTGTGAACGCAATAAAAATCGGTCATACTTTCGATGTCTATCTAAGAGATCTTATTCGAATAGAAGTGAATTGGCGATGAAATAAATTGCCCGACATACTCGTAGCCCACAGAATAAACGGGCTGAAGTAGCAATGGGCCGGTCACATTTGTCGCAGAGCCCTATAACAGTTAGGATAAACGCGTTCTGGAGTGGAAACCGAGTTTGTGCAAACAAAGTGTAGGATGCCCTCCGGCTTGGTGGAGCTACGAATTTTATGTCTTATGTCTGCTTAGAAAGCTATCTTTAACCCAACAATGCTGTTGGCCTCTACAAACTTTAACAAATTCACTAGAAACGTTATGAGTGGGCCAAATAGAAGAGACATAAGGCAAGTAAAAGAGGGTGCGGGCGTAACTTTTCAAATATAGAAGAGGCGAGCATAGGACGCGCATAAGATGTTTAGTACAATGAGGTTTTTAAATGCATAGTGGTGTAGTGGGAGAATGGTCGGCTTTGACTCCAGAGGTACCGCGTTCTATCCCCGCCGTGCACAAATGGACATTTAAGGAAAATGTATGTGCGCTTTTCACAGTGCCTCTCCGGTGAACGAAAACCTAAAAATAAAAAAAATCGTTTATTGCCATAAAGAAAATAACATTAGTAAAACTGGGAGCCCCAAACTCGGCCTGGTTAAGAAACCCCAACCCCCGCTTGGTGGCAGGACACTATTTAGTTTCTGCCTAGCCAGTTACCACCCTCAAGTTATAAAATCTGTCGCCAAACATCTAATGTGTTCCGGCAGCTTTCCTTGAAAGCCAGTACTCAGTCTAGGCCAAGCGTACCATCCTCGACCGCACCATCACTTATCAACAGGTGAGATAGTGGCCAAATGCTAGGCTATATATTACAAAAAAACACCGACAGCATTAAAGCATGCAAGCATTAAAACAGGACAGAACTTAATTTGTGTCTCGTTCTAACAGTTGTAGTTAAGCATGCTTTAATAGTTGTCTCTAGTATAGCGCGTTTAGTATAAACTTGTGTATATTATTTCTATTTCTTTTATGAATATGGAGCGGCACACAGACAAGCAGCCCACCTGATGGTATGATGTCACCGCTGTAAATTGACATCTTCAAAACCAGAGGTATTTCCGCTGTGTTGCCTACCCTTATAAGAGAGCACTCTTATTACTCTTCGTTTAAAGCTGTTTCTGGGAAGGTTTCAGTTTGAAAGTCATTCCACATCTTACAGGTACGTGGGAAGAACAATCATGTGAAACGAGTAGTATGGGTTGCCCACTTATTTATAAATTGCGAATGTGCTTTTTGACGGTGTCGGGAGTGTCGATGGTAGAAACGGGACGTATCATATTAAAAATTCTTCTATGGGTAAATTAGAGCGTTACTTTTCAGTAGTCAGGTTTTCGTTTTTAACTTAATATGTATACTTGTTTTAATTCTACAGGTGGTAAGAGCAGGAGGAGTATATCAAAGATCCACCTGATTTTTCTCTGCCGCCATAACCTTATAGTGTTCCGGCAGCACTTTGTAGTTCGATCCATAGAAAATGTATTGCACCAACTACAAATGATAAGTTTGTAATAGTAAATTTTCTTTTTTTTTTTAGTGAGCTACATATTTACGATTTTCAGATTTATTCCTTTATAATGGCTTTAAGACCTTGCTTTTTGCTAAATTTCATTATTGTAGGTCAACGAGAAGTACCCTATAGGTTTTTGGTCGACGGTTTAGGTTGACCTAGAATTGTCAATTGTGGTAAAAAGCAAGGTATTACAGCAAATGTGATGGAATAAAAAAAATAAAAGTAAGGTAAGTTTTAGTACTAACAAGTTTACGCGAAAATCTAAATTTGCTCATATTTTTTTAACGTATTGACTCAGGACCTTGATTTTTATACAATCAATCAGAACTATAGACCTCAGTATTTAGTATACATTTCAACTTGCTAGGTCCATCCGTTCCTTAGAAAATTGGTGGTGACACACGGACAGACAGACGGACAGACAGATAGACGGACAGACGGATAGATGGACACACGAACAGCCGGACAGACGGACAAAAAAGTGATATTATAAGGGTTCCCTTTTTTACCTTTTGAGGTACGGAACCCTAAAAACCGATGAAGTTTTACATTATCCTGCATTCATCACTTATCATTTTAAAATGGTACATACGCATTAATATTAAATAAACTGAAACGTAATATTTTATGCAATGTACGTATACAGAATTCATCACGAATGATTTTAAAGGATTGTAAATGTGAGAGTCGGCGTTCGAACGTTCGCGTTTTTGCCACACACACGCATAATCTATCGGTAAACAATTTTCCATCTATATATTGAAGTGATTTTTTGTGGAGATTCATTTATTATACCCAAGTTATTTACTTATTTCTACCCATGTTTCTCTTTTGTTCGTTTCAAGCTGTGTATTAATTTCAATTATGTAGTGCTTACCAGCCTAACTCTTATATCTACAGTGTACATTTTTTGCTGGTGAAAAATAATAGTGGTATTTTTTGGTCGATGTTATAAAATGTTGTAGTGTAGTACGAGTGCGAGTCCGACTTGCACTTGGCCTTTTTTCACCTATTATAATAACCCATAAATCACGTGAATGATTGATGTCTAAAGGCCAGTTTCATCGGCTCCTAACAGCCCTATTAGGAACTAATTTGTCATTATTTTTGACAACTTTGATATGACACCATCTGTCAGATGTAAAACTATCTGTCACTTTATCAGAAACCGATGAAACCGGTCCTTAGTCTACAAATGCAAATGTTTCCACCCCACTTCCAAAAACAAAGGAGGTTCTCAATTCGTCTGTAAGTTTACTCCGTCAATTCTAAACCGATTCAAATGATTATTTTTGGTATCGGTAGAGTACGTTTCCGAGGTGGACCCATTGTAATTTCATCGAGATTTCATAAGTGTCTCCAGAGATATGACCATAGACGTCTCAAACTTGCTACTTGAATTGACTCGCGGGGCTTTGAAGTCGGTTGTTTTCGTTTTTAAAATATCTTATTTATTATAATATAGGATAATAGGACACGCATGACGCTGGCCTGTTAGCGATGACGTCAACCTATTACAATATATACTGTTACTGATACATGTCACCGCACTGCTACTGTTACCTTAAGACGTAAGTCTCATTCATTCTCTCACTTACACTCACTCACTCTCATTCACATTCACATTCTTATTTCACGACTGAATTAATTGGCGTAGTGATTGTACCACCCCAGGCGCACTAGCACATGTCCTACCATCACAAATGTAAGTAAAAAATTTGCACTCTAGAACACTCATTACTATTACACCGTACTTTCTACGTATTAATTGGTTTCCGCTCATGGAAACTTAGAACTCATAATCTTCTTTACGGAATTAAGTAACTTTTCAAAGTAGTTTTGGTATTTAACGCGGCAAAGTGGCGCAATCTAGCGGAGCTGCCGTGAAACTGTTATGGAGCAATATTGCGTACTGTTATTGTACGAAACGCTAAGTTACAAAGTTAGCAAGTTCGTTACGTAATGCGATGAGCTTAAGTGTTAAGTTTTCTCTTATATTATGGCTGGTTTACATAGCTTTTATCAAATGCTGTTAAGTAATGAAATATGTGAGGTCGTCGCCTGATGGTGGGTTATAAGGTCTGCCTGTACCGGAAACTGCGACATGCTGAAGTCTAATGGCTTTAATTTAATTTTAACTGGCAGTTGCTATGTCTGCTGTCCAGTAAAAGTGTCACTGACTGTTACTGCCATTTCTTCGTAATCAAAATGCAGATGCAGACAGCTGGTAGGCATCTTAACTAGTAGCCAAAAGTAAGTAAGTAGAGTAGAGGTTGAGTAGGAGTATTGTAGCAGTAGAGCAGGAGTAGAGTAGAGTAGGATTAGAGTAGGAGTAGAGTAGGAGTAGAGTAGGAGTAGAGTAGGAGTAGAGTAGGAGTAGAGCAGGAGTAGAGTAGGAGTACAGTAGGAGTAGAGAAGGAGTAGAGCAGGAGTAGAGCAGGAGTAGAGTAGGAGTAGAGTAGGAGTAGAGTAAGAGTAGAGTAGGAGTAGAGTAGGAGTAGAGTAAGAGTAGAGTAAGAGTAGAGTAGGAATAGAGTAGGCGTAGAGTAGGAGTAGAGTAGGAGTAGAGTAGAAGTAGAGTAAGAGTAGAGTAGGAGTAGAGTAGGAGTAGAGTAGGAGTAGAGTAGGAGTAGAGTAGGAGTAGAGTAGGAGTAGAGTAGGAGTAGAGTAGGAGTAGAGTAGGAGTAGAGTTGGAGTAGAGTAGGAGTAGAGTAGGAGTAGAGTAGGAGTAGAGTAGGAGTAGAGTAGGAGTAGAGTAGGAGTAGAGTAGGAGTAGAGTAGGAGTAGAGTAGGAGTAGAGTAGGAGTTGAGTAGGAGTAGAGTAGGAGTAGATTAGAAGTAAAGTATTATATGTATAATATTTTGTTTCAGATGTACATCAATTATTTATCTAATAGCACCACTCATGAAACAATTTTATTTGCTGATGACACAACATTGATAGTAAAATGTAAAAATAAGGCCACCTATGCAAACGAAATAAACGACGCAATAGGTAAAATAATTTGTTGGCTAAATAACAATAATCTACAGATTAACGTAGAAAAGACAAAAATGATCCAATTCAGGACCTATAGAAGAAAAGAGCTCAATTTGGTAATAAAATATAAAGACAACATAATTGGAGAAGTGGCTTCAACAAAATTCCTCAGTATTATGCTGGATCAAAACTGCGACTGGAAGGCCCTTATAAATTATGTTTCTAATAAACTTGACCGATTTGTCCATGCTCTTAGAAGACTGAGAACGACTGTTTCCGCAGAAGCAGCTTTAACCGCATATCACGGATATGTATCATCGGTTCTTTCGTATGGTATCTTATTGTGGGGCAATGCGGTACTGATTGAGAAAGTATTTCTTATACAAAAAAATGTATTCGTGCGATCTGCGGAGCCTGGTTCATGGATAGTTGCAGGCCACTATTAAAAAAATTAAACATTTTACCTCTAGTCTGTATGTGTATAAAATAATTGTGCGTGTTTGTGAGGAAACATGCACAATACTTTGAGAAAAGTGTGACGTAGTGACTCGCATTGGGAGAACTACAAAATTTAAATTATATTATCCACCGTATAAAGTAGACATTGCCAAAAAAAATTCCTTTAGAATGGCCATAAATGTTTACAACAAATTGCCTATTTACTTGAAAGAGTTGCCTTTCTTAATTTTTAAAAGAAATTTTACTAAGTGGTTAGCGGAAAAATGTTTTTACACAATAAATGATATTATGACATATAAAGACTTAAGTAAATAATGTATCTTATGTTCTTAATTAATTATCATTCCAATGACAATCTGATTATTATTATTATATATAGATTATTTATTGCAATTTTTATTCATTTTATTAAAATTTTTGACATCATAATTTCTATCAAATGTTTAAATACTATTTAATTATTTTTATATTGAATCGCTAATGACATATAGTATAATTAAAAACATAAGAATAATAAAATACTGTAATTAATTTGCTGAATGAAATATTAGCTGAAGTGGCAGTAAGCTGGTCATATTATTTTTATTATTTTTTTTTTTTTAAAAAGATTACTCGCAATGTGGGTTGCACATTATTAGTATTCTTGTTAACCCCTCCAACTAAGCTAAATATGCTTGTGTCTGGAGTGGGTTCACGTCAATAGTGCAATGGGTGGGGTGGGGATCGAACTCACGACCTCTCGATCGCCAGTCCGACACCCTATCCATTGGGCTATTGCCGCCTTAATATCTGCCATATCTGCCGTAGGACCGATAACCGTTGGGGTAGACTGGTTCTAGAGTGGAGACCGCGAATCGGTAAACGTAGCGTAGGACGCCCTGTTACCAGGTGGAGCGACGACATTCGTAAAGCGGTGGGCAGTGACTGGAAACAAAGAGCCGAAGATCGGGCTCAGTGGCATGACTTGGGAGAGGCCTATGTCCAGCTGTGGACTGATACCGGCTGATTATGATGATGATGATGTAATTAATTTTAGATATAATCCGATATTTGCACACCATGAATCATGGTAGACTGTATAAGGCGCTACTATAATTATTATGTAACAGTCAACATGCATGTATACCTACATTCTGCAAATAAATTAATTTAGATTTTTTGAAAGTAGAGGAAGAGTATTACAGATATTAAACTACTTACTTTAACTACTGCATAGATACCATTATTATTAAAGTAGAGGAATTTGTATGTAATAAATGATTATAACAGCATCTAGACATTTTTAATTCAAAGCTCTGCCTAGACAAGACTACCTTCATGATACAGACTTGTTCAAAACACAATGATCTTGATTAAATACATGGCCACGTTCAATAGGCATAACATTAAAATAAATAAAACAAAATAATCATATCACATTGTTAGTCAAATTTCTTCCTCCAAAGAACTCAATTTCTCGAGACGGAGATTGCAAAATTAAATTCATTCACAATCACATCATATCAGATCACGTTTTTTCTCCAAAATCCTTTTGGAAGCGTTATAATGTCAACTCGTCTCCGTAGCGCGTTTACGATGTTATATAACCTTGTCAATTTCATTTCCGTAGCACATCTACGTGATCGCTACGCTTTTTGAGCTACGTAGCGGCGTCGTTTGCTTTAATTTCACTCAAATTTACGGTTCAAATTTGTTTAAGTGAAGCTTAAAAATACAACCTCATTCAGAAGGTGTTAAATTTCTTAAATAGGCTGTGAATTTGTGTATTTGTAAAACTCAATATTGCGCAATATTGAAATTTATATCTTGAAATGTTGCTTACATTTTCAGTTATATATTAACAAACTAGCAGCGCCTCGTGGCTTCACGCACGTAGTTCCCGTTCCCGTGAAAATACGGGAACAAAATATACTTCTTATTACTCGATGATCATGTAGATTTCCATTATTGAAAGAATTATTGTAATCGGTCCAGTAGTAGTTAAATTGTAACAAACAAACAAACAATAAAATCATTCCTTTTTATCATATTAGTTTCGATGTATTGTGATTCTGATCCTGATTATTAAGTAATGAATTAATTGTGATAGGAGATTTGAAATGCCTATGTACTCATTAGTACGTTCCTGGCAGTGCTTTGTCGATTAAGCTAGGTGATCTCTAATTTACGATACTAGTGCCGGTCCTTTTTTTAGGGTTCCGTACCCAAAGGGTAAAACGGGACCCTATTACTAAGGCTCCGCTGTCCGTCTGGCTCTCTGTCTGTATGTCTGTCTGTCTGTCTGTCCGTCTGTCACCAGGCTATAGCTCATTAACCGTGATAGTTAGACAGTTGAAATTTTCATAGATGGTGTATTTCTGTTGCCGCTAGAACAACAAATACTAAAAACAAAATAAAGTTAAAAATTAAAGGGGGTCCAATTAAATTAAATTAAATTAATAAAATTAAATACAAAAAACGTGTTTTTAAACGCCATTTATCTAATTAGTTTCGGCAAAATGACATAGATGGCGCTAGTAAACGAGCCCCGTCTTTCTAGATCGCGACCAAACCAAATATTCTTGGTAATAT
This sequence comes from Cabera pusaria, assembly GCA_954871355.1. Classification (NCBI taxonomy): domain Eukaryota; kingdom Metazoa; phylum Arthropoda; class Insecta; order Lepidoptera; family Geometridae; genus Cabera; species Cabera pusaria. The sequence goes on along the minus strand of OX940885.1, from coordinate 33,454,984 downwards.
CAATTAATCGTATTGTACGGAACCCTCCCTAAGTGTGCGATAAGAGACGCGATGCTGACTCGCACTTGGCCAGTTTTAATTTATATCTTATAGGTTAGCGTTTTGAACAATATCTCACCTGTTGGTAAGTGATGATGCGGTCAAAGATGTTAAGCAAGAAGGCCTAGAATGGGCACTGGCTTTCAAGAATAGCTGCACATAAGATGTTTGGTGACAGATTTTCTAGCTTGAGTGTGGTAGCTGGCCAGGCGGACACTAGATAGTGTCTGAACAACTCCGATTCAGTATTTTCAAATGATCGGCGCCATGCAATCTGGGGCCTTATTCCGTATGACCATTTTAAAGTCTTACCGTGCCCTGTTACGTTATCTCCGCGTTATGGTATTCTCTATGCCAATTAAAACGCGGTAGGGTAAGGTTATGAGCGCGTTTTGAGCTGTCAAAATATCGTGACATATGAGGACATGTAACGCGCGCGTTTTGTATAATTTACCTATAGTGTGGCATACAGAATACAATTTTTCAATAACGTAACGTGGCGCGTTAAGGAACGCGTTATCTCATTGGTCATACTGAATAAGGCCCCTGATCATTAAGATTTGTAGTCAGTCTCGACGTGTTTCCATTGTTTGTATGGTGTTGTGTTTGTCTCGGTTTGCTGACTCTACCTGTTTCATTGTGAGGTCTATACTGCATGTTTATATTTATATACGTACATATCTAATACTATAAGAATCTTTGTCCTGACATACTGACTGACTGACTGACAGACAACACACAGCCTAAATCGCTGGTCGTGGAGACTTGAAATTTGGAGGGTATATTTGTCTTACTTACTTAGCGGGTGCACGTAATAGTACGGTTGGCAACCCTACATTAATCAGGGGAATTAAAAATGTTTTTTAAGTGTGACGTTCGACGTCTAGATGAAACCTGAATGGCTCAAAACCTTTGTTTTTTTTTTGTAAATTCAAAGCAATAAGTTATGTTTCTGTTATATCTATAATATTTTTTATTGAATATGATCTGTTTAATGTTATTTGACGTGTGTAAGTGCAAATTTTTAATTAGCCCATATACTGAATAAATGCTTTGACATGACTTGACTTGACGTACGGGTGTATTAAGAAAGGATTTTCCAAAATTCACCCCTTCACCCCAAGGGGATGAAACGGGGGTTCAAATTTCGTATGAAGAAACAAAATAAGATAGTCTTTTCTATTCGATATTTCGGACAAGTACTTCAGTAAATAAATAAGTAAATACGTGTTTCAGGCTTTTTCACAATACCACACCTAAAAGGGTGAAGTGAGGTATCAAAGTCTGAAATCAATATTATTTCAGATTGCGCTGAAATTTGGCATGCAGATAGTGATTATGACGTTAAAATCCGTTAAGAAAAGATTTTCTATAAAATCGTTTAAAAAACTAAAAACAACCGACTTCAATGCCGCGTTATTAATTTTCAGTACCAATTTTGAGGTGTTATCTCCATATATCTGGAGATACTTATCAGTCCTTGATAAAATTACCATAGTAACACACTTGGGATATCTCCTTTCTAACAAAAAAATAATAATCAAAATCGGTTCATAAACGACGAAGTTATCCGCGAACAAACATAAAAAAAAAAACATATATACGGTCGAATTGAGAAACCTCCTCCTTATTTTGAAGTCGGTTAAAAATTCACTCCTTAAGGGGATGAAACGGGGGTTCAAAGTTTGTATGGAGAAACAAGATAAGATACTCTTTTCTATTCGAAACTTCATACAAGTACTTCAGTAAATAAATAAGTAAATACGTGTTTCAGGCTTTTTCGAAATACCACCCCTAATAGGGTGAAGTGGGTTAACTAAGTCTGAAATCAATATTGATTCGGATTGTGCTGAAATTTGGCATGCTGATAGTTATTTTAACGTAGGTATCTGCTAAGAAAGGATTTTTCAAAATTCACTATTTAAGGGGATGAAGCGGGGGTTCAATGTTTGAATAGTAATTTTATTCGACATTACACACAAATACTTCTGTAAATAAATAAGTAAATACGAGTTACAGGCTTTTTCAATATGCGACCCTAAGAGAGTGAAGTGGGGTAACCAAGTCTAAAAATCAATATTGTTTCGGATTGCGCTGAAATTTAGAATGCAGATAGTTGTTATGACGTAGGTATCCGCTTTGAAAGGATTTTCTAAAAGTTCCCCCCGGATATTATTTATTATTTTTAATTGTATATATAAACTTGTAGATTTACTTTAGTACTTCTGTAAAAAAATTAGTTAATACGAGTACGTGTTGCAGGATTTTTGCAAAGGGTTGATGAAAAAGTCTCAAAATCAATATGATTTTTTGGGTGTTATAACTATGAATCCCTATTTCCCTTAGTCACGCAATAACATCAAAACGGGTGAACCGATTTTGCTTTTACTTCTTTGATTTCTTTTATGATAGAAAGGTTTTTACAAAACAAAGTTTTAAGTAAATAAAAGAAGTCTTTAACGCGGGCGAAGCCACGGGGCATTTCTAGTTTATACTATATTTTTCTTAGCTACAAAGATAATAACATTTTTTTGAGCTATAACTTTATGAAAAGCATCTTCTTTCTTTCATCATCATCATCGTAATCGGCCGGTGTCAGTCTACTGCTGAACGTTGGCCTCTCCTGAACTAGCCGAAGTTCTTCTTTTTAATTAAAATATACAATGTTTGCTTTCTTGCGGTTTAATGGCATTTAAAAATAACCTTGTATACATTTTATCTTGATGTAAGCCTCCGTATTTATTATAGTTGCAGCAAAATAGATCCTACACAAACTGGCAGGCGTTCCGGCGTTCAGTTTACGATCTCCATAAATTAAATTCGTCCCGCTATAAAACTGATAAAATTTTGAATCCTTGTCAAATAAAGGGTTTATAGCCGAACACTCCTCGTCCCCAAAACTTCTGTTTTACGACTAATGACAAGGTTTTTGGGTAGTTTTATAAGGATTACCGAATGGGTTTGAATTATTGATAGCGGGTACACGAATTGGTGTGACATTGAATGTTGTGCTTTTGTTTTCTCTTATTTTGTCATTATTGTTAACCTTCGACGCAAAACGAAGGAGTGCTATAAGTTTGGCGTGTGTAGCAGTGTATCTACGTCTGTGTACGGGTGTTTTTGTCTGTTGCATCGTAGCGCCTAAATGGATGAATCGATTTTGATTTAGTGTTATTTATTTGATGGGTGCTTTAATCGATAGTGTTCCTAGCTTTGATTCGTAAAAATCCATTGAGCTATTTTAGTTTTTCTACGTAAAATGTAAATGACGCTATGAGTTCAACTGTAATGTTGAATCTATTTGAAATTTGGTATCCTCTTACTTCAACGATATTGTAAGATCATGATTGCATTGATCTGATGCTGGGGCATCTACTGAAATCTGCAGATATTTTATTTATTTATTTATTTATTAAGGAACAGTAAACAGCTACATTATACAATATTAAATAATAAAACAATTGAGTAAACACAAGTATCAATAATGCAGCCCACAACACTATTCTCAGATTGTTACATGCATGTTAGCACACTATAGTCGCCAGATAAACGACTGACTTATACAAAAAATAATAATAATAATAATTCAGTTTCGTTACAAAAATAAAAATGAGTGTTGACAAAACATTTGGAAAAATTATAAATTAAGTACATAAATTACACTTTAGCTATTATTTATTTATTAATTCTTTATTCTGTGGCGTTAGTTATAGTTACAAATTAATGGATGGAATTGAAAAAATAAGTTAATGAATTATGATAGATTTACATATAATATAGAATATAGAATATAGAACATCTGCATGGAAAATTACAACAGACTACTCAACTTCTCACCAACTTGAAGCAGAGATGTCGAGTTTGGGCATTGGAATGATATCAATGAGCAGATTATACATTAATCAGTCGAGGTCGTTTTAAATTTTATATTTAAGTATTATTTATAAATTGTTAAATCTTTGACGTCTCTCGTCGGATTTGAAAACTGTAATGATTTCTTCCGAATGATTAACTTATCGTCATAGATGGCGCCACCAATGCATAATTGGGTTAACAAATGCAACCCACTAATTTCGTCGTAACGATACTTCGCACCGTGGCTTAATTGGCAAAGCACCGGAACATGTTATTCCGGAGGTTGCGGGTTCAAGTCCCGTCGGTACTATGAAATTTTGGATTGTGTTTAACAATTTACAAAAATATAAAGTGTTTAACACTTCAAAGAAACAAAATATTATTTATAAGTTGTTTAACTGTCTTTCATTTAAACAGGCATTTACCATTAAAATATTTTTTTAACTTCATGGCAACATTTCAATACTTCTCCACACTAAGAAATCATTAGAAGGACGATTAAGTCCTGACGCACCGAAAACAATAATCACTATACAAACGCTATTAAGCATTCACTAGTCAAAGTGTATGTATACGTTCGCAGCATTTCTATATTTTATTCATACGATCTTAAAGCTCACGCTCAGCTTTCCTATCGACCGATATATAAAAGCAGCGTGTGATCGAGGCACCTGTTGGCATAAATAGTGTTACTTTGAGGTACGCCTCTTTGTTGACTATACTTTGGCTCTTCTGTATATAAGATAAAAGAGTATTTTGTGAGTATTTGAGTAGAGACTTGCGAGAAAATTCTTAATATTTTTTTTAATTTATTATAAGCTTAGCGTATTCACCACTTACATCGCTTATCACCAGGCGAGATATTGGTCAAACGCTTGACTATAAGATATAAAATAAATTAATGAGTTTGAGGTGTGTATCTCTATATCATTGGAGATACACATCAGCCTCAATGAATCGTATGTATGTAATAGAACTACCGTTAAAATTTACCAAAAAACAAGTAATACGACGAATCGACTACCCCCTCCTTTTTGGAAGTCGGTTAAAAATAATCTATTTAATCTACAACACATGCAACATCTTTGACCCGTCATCTTAAGTGGCAGTGTAGAGATTCTAGTTGAAAAAAATATTTAATGAACCATAAATTGATATTGAAGTTTGAAAATTAAGATGTAATTAATGGTTAAAAGCTTCTCGCCCTAAATGGGATTATATAACAGTTAAGTGGTAACTTTTAAGTGGTTCTTTCCCTAAACGACGATGTTTTATAAGACAGAAAATGTAGCAATTTTCGTTCGTTATTTTGGGGTAAATATAAGCGCAGTTAAAGTTATGAGAGAGCAGGTATATACTAGGCAAGCGTGCTACATGTCACATTTTCACTTAACATTAGGTGAGATAATGGTCAAACGCTTGATTATCAGTTATAAAATAAAATGTTAATGCTAGGAAATTACCCTGATACGTGTTGAAGGTACCTGAAGGTATTATTAACAAATAACAAAATGAAATTTTTTAATTAACACCCACGACAATGTTTTTTAGAAAATTATCGTCATAATATCTATCTTAGAACCACCATTGCTTAATTACGAACCGTTTAAAGACAAAATCAAACTAGTTTTGGAGAAAAATGGCAACATGGATTTGCACAAACAAATGTTTACTGCAGCGCCCCCTGGTGAGCTGACACCGTAACACCTATTTAAGAACATGCACCAATCAAACACGAAGCCATAACTGAAAACTACATCAAAATCGGACTAGACGTTTAAAAGAAAATTAGAAACATCGATTTGCACCAACAAATGATTACTGCAGCGCCCCCTGGTGAGTTGTCACCGTAACACCTATTTAAGAACATGCACCAATCAAACACAAAGCCATAACTGAAAACTACATCAAAATCAGACTAGTAGTTTTGGATAAAAATGGCAACATGGATTTGCACAAACAAACAAACAAACAAACATGCTCTCACCACCCCAAACGCATATACAGTCTCCGTTCCGTCGTGGGTAACATATAATATGAAATCTATATATGTATCAAAGATGGAAGATCAATAAAAAAGACGTTCATCTGGCGTGTGTGATTTTCTGTTACTCCTTTTGAGTATTTTGCTTCGAAAGTTTTACTCTAAAAAATGACTAAAGGTAAGACCACACCGCGGCGTCCTGCGTGCGCGATCTAGGCGGTCAGATAATGCAGCAGTATTCATACCAACTTGTTCACACCAAAGGCGATCTACGGCGATCAGAAAACAATAGAAATTCAGATCGCGAAAGCGCACGTGGACGCAGGACACCGCGGTGTGGTCGTACCTTTATAATTAAAATAGTAAACCGACTTCACTTGTAGCTCGAAAAAACTTCAGTAGCAAGTTACAGATGTTTATCGCCATATCTCCGGAGATACTTATTTGATCTTGATAGAATTTTAATAAAACTAGTACAAAAATTAACCATACTACCCATAGCAAAAAGAATATTTTAAATCGGTCCACAATTTGCGGAGTGATCGCGTAACAAACATACGAATAAAAAGCTGTTCCTCGCGGCGTTGCCCGAGTAAACGAATCATCTTATAGCTTAATCCATAATACTGGCTATCCCTGTGCAAAATTTCATCTAAATCGGCCCAACCGTTTGACCGTGAAGAAGTCCCAAACAAACAAGCAAATATAAAAACTGACTTTCACATTTGTAATATTGGTGTTTATACCATTGCCACTTCAGTTTACTTAGTCGATGACTTTGGTTCTTGGTCAGTGGAGTACAATTAGAGTGGTCTATGTCCAGCAGTGGCCTGCAATGATGGCAATCATGATATTATACCATTTAAGTAGGTATTGCTCTTTTTGTAGGTATTCACGAAAAAGGAGGAGGTTATCAATTCGCCCGCATTTATTTATGTGTGTTACCTCAGACCTCCGTAATTTCTAAACCGATTAAAAAATACATATTTTTCGTTTAAGATAGTATGCTTCCTGTTTGGTCCCATAGTAATTTTATCGAGATCTGATAAGTATCTCCAGAGATATGTACATAAACACCTCAAACTTAGTACTAATAATATCGTTTAAAAACTAAAAAAGAACCGACTTCAATGCCGTGCTATTCATTTTCAGTACCAATTTTGAGGTGTTTATCTCAATATCTCTAGAGATACTTATCAGACCTCGATAAAATTACCATGGTACCACACTTAGGATATCTCTTTTCATAAACGACGAAGTTATCCGCGAACTAACATACGAGTAAAATACATATATATATATCTATATATATACATATTATATATACAGTCTAATTGAGAAACCTCCTCCTTTTTTTGAATTCGGTTAAAAATGACTAGCGCAACATGTAAAACATGTGAAGTCGGTTTTTATTCATTTTGTAAACGTTCTTATATTATTTGCAAATCCAGTCCAAAAATAACCCAAAAATATCTGATTCCTTACTCTCATCACACATTTTCCCAATATTTTATTTCCGAAAGCAATCCACTCCAAGACGAATGGCGTAGATTTATATACCTGCCTCAGGAACCTGTTGGATTATACATGACGCGATGTGTGATACACTCAGCGCTGAACAGTTTAATTAAATAAAAAGCATAGATATAAATAATGTATAATCGTACAAAACGAAAAAAGAAAAACAGGACAAGTGCGTGTCAGGCCACGCGCAGTGTAGGGTTCCTTAGTAGTATAATATTTAACATAATTATTTTTAAAATTATCCAAGACCCTAGTTCAAGGACTATTTCTGCTAAACTGATATAGTTATCTTACCCGCTAAAAATTTCCTTTGATGTTCATGAAATACAATATCATCAATTTTTCCAGATTTTTCAAGCTAGCAGTTTAGCTTTTAGAGGTGGGGGGGGGGAGTAAAATCTAAGCTCCAGGGTGGAAGTGTTAAAAGAATAAAGCCGCTTGTAGCGTTTAGTGAAAGTGCAACACATCTCTCAACACTACCTTAGCTAGCCACGCCAATGTTGCCCCTCGGCGCCAATATAACGTTCAGCCTTTATGGGGGGCCCGGTCCATTCAGGATATAGCAAGTCACCACCCGCGCAAATAGTTTGTAATGATGCATATTTGGCGTGTGTCGTACCTCATCCCATAGTCCAGATCACTGACTTATAAGAACTCATAACAATAGCCTATATTTTGTACTATCTTTCCATAGTTTATCATATCCTCTCATCCATATACAATAGGTAAATGACCTCTTGACGTTGGATTCGGCTCCGTCAATGCCTTACAAAGGTCCAGGCGTATTACGACTCGAGAGATTACATCGAATAAATGAATAATAATACAAAAAATATTTATTACGAGTATGTTTAGAATTTCTGTGTAGTTATTTAGTGCAATAGATCTATGTATTGTATTAGGCATAAGGTAAATTGTTTAACTTAGAACTCCAATGTTTTACCTAGATCACCTATCCTATCGCTAGTATATAAGCATTTTTTCCAGTACTTACAAAGGTTGTCTGTAAGAGATTTCTATAAGCGATGAGACCGCCGGTTGTATTACAGTGTTTAAAAAAATGCGTTTTTTATACACTTTATATGGTTATTCAACATTTTAACCCTTCTATTTGCGACGGGGCTTATACTAGAAGTAGTCTGCAAATTAAATTGGTGCGATTGATCCCAGAGTATTGAAACGCTTTGAACGATCGCAAAAACCCCTAGGTAGTTGTAAATAATACAACCATTTAGTCAGTACTGAAATCACTGATTTCCTCACATTTATTCAAATACACAAGTTAGTTACTAAAGTAGTATCGCGTGCGAATCTCGTCACCGCGATCTAGAGATTAGAGGTCACAGCAAAGCGCCATCTATTGACAAAGTGACGTACTTTTATGTTAAGAGTGTTAAGCCATTAACACGCTTGATTATTTAGAATACAGAAGAGGTTGCTTAGAAAGCTACGCGTTAGATGTGAAACTTCCAAGTTCATTTAATTTATTTCTCAACATCACAATTTTTTTTTGTACAACATCTATTGAACTTTAGCGAATACGTCTTCTAAGCTGCGTCATTCCGCAATAGAAGGCGTTTATAAATATAAAATACTAGGTGTACCCGCGACTTCGTCCGCGTGGAATAGTAGTAGTCTTTGAGTAGCATTTTTAAATATTTATCCTAATTATTTTACAAATAAGACACATGCGTATCCCACCTATACCGCACCGTACCACGCTGCGCATATCCCCCTCCCCCTCCTCCTCATCCCTCCCCTCCCCTCTCCCTCTCTCTTCTACCCACCCCCTTTCCTCTTCACTTCCCTCTCCCCTTAACCTTTCCCCCACTTCACCTCCCCTCTCTCTTCCCCCCATTTCCCCCTCCCCTCCCAATCTCTCTTCCCCACTCCTCTCTCCTCACCTTCCCCTCACTCCCCTCCTCTTTCCCCTTCCCTCTTCCCCTTCCCCCTCACAAACTTTGAATGACATATTAAGTTATATCGAATCAACAGCCTTAACAATAAGTTTCAAGCTTCTAGCTTTAAAAATGACGATACTTCCATACAACTTTTCATACCCCCTTACAACCCTCTTTTCGCATTAAAAAGTAGCCTATGTCCGTTCTCAGGCTCTAGACTATCTGTGTACCAAATTTCATTTAAATCGGTTCAGTGGTTTTGGCGTGAAAGTGACACAGACAGACAGACAGACAGAGTTACTTTCGCATTTATAATATTAGTTAGGATAACATGATGCTTACGTCACTTCCACTGCATTCGGAGCGTGACGCCACGTTACTCCCGTCAAATGTCAGCCCAGTGCGCCTAAAGAAGCTACACTTCAAAAAAATTGCATTACACCTTTGTATTTATTTAATAGTCGTTTTTTTGTGAAATAAATACATGAGTATTTCATTTCATAATTATATTTCACAAGCTACTTACTGGTTTTCATTTTCAGTCCACTTAGCATATCAATTGAAATATCGGTCTTATGAGTAAGTTAACGAATTACTAGGAATTATCATACGTGCGGACGAAGCACACTCAAGTCATTAATTAACGCATCTGTTACGTTTGTAATATACATTAACATTTGTCTCTTATAAATTAATGAAGGAAAATCTAATTCTTACCATCAATGAGAAACATTACCGCCATAACTTTACGGTAAAACGGCAGCACACAGTCTTTGAGAGTCAGACCATCCTAGGTCTAGCGGGTAGCTTTACGGTAATACGGCAGCACACAGTCTTTGAGAGTCAGACTATCCTAGGTCTAGCGTGTAGCTTTACGGTAATACGGCAGCACACAGTCCTTGAGAGTCAGACCATCCTAGGTCTAGCGTGTAGCTTTTATCGATATTTTAGTAGTTTTTAGGGTGGCGTACCCAAAGGGTAAAACGGGACCCTATTACTAAGACTCCGCTGTCCGTCTGTCTTTCTGTCTGTCTGTCTGTCCGTCTGTCACCAGGCTGTATCTCATGAACCGTGATAGTTAGATAGTTGAAATTTTCACAGATGATGTATTTCTGTTGCTGCTATAACAACAAATACTAAACACAGAATAAAGTTAAAAATAATAGAGGGTCCCCATACAAGAAATGTGTTTTTTTTTCGGTATTTCACGCCATCTATGAACGCTTAGTTAGGTAAACGTCCCATAGATGGCGTTATATTGAAATGTCGATCCCTAACTCCTTTGTTAGACGTTAGATGGCGTTATAAGAAATAAAATGTTTGTTAATTATTATTTTATTTTTTGCTGGTGAAAAATGATAGTGGTATTTTTTGCGCAATCTTATAAAATACTGTAGTGTGGTACGGAACCCAACTAGTGCGAGTCCGACTTGTACTTGGCCAGTTTATTATTAACAGACTTCAATAAAAGGAGGTTTCTCAATTAGACCGTATATATGTTTTTTGTTAGCAGATTACTTCGTTGTTTATGAGCTGTTTATTGATCATTCTTTTTTGTTGAATAGTAGATATACTAACAATAGTACCTTAGTAATTTTATTGAGATCTGATTAGTATCTCCAGAGATATAGAGATAAACACCTCAAACTTGGTACTGAAATTAGATCAATAGAGCAGCATTTTATCGGTTCTTTTAGTTTTTGAAACGATCTTATTATGAACCTACTTCAACCATTTCCTACGGTACCTACCTACTTATACTTGCTTCACTAAAGGTAAGTCAAAGGCGGATATTGTTTACCTGTAATAATAACAAGGTACACTTGAGCATATTGGCTTTCAAGTTAATGTGTATCAAACAATAGCTATTGTTCTGTTAGTCAGTCGGATTACTGTTGAATCGTAAACAATATGCACTAACCTCTATCAGCAATACCACTCAAGCTTAAGGGCATCTATCCACCAAAACTGAGCTCTGCAGAGATGTAATTACCAACTAACAGGATTTAGACTTGCTGAATCGATTGATAGCGTGACGAAATATTATTAGTTGTTGATATAGATCTTCGCTCTGCTCAGCTCTGGTGAATCATCATCATCATCACCATTATAAGCCGGTGTCCATCCACTGCTGTGAATAGCAACCCTTAATGCACTACCTACGTTTATTTTATCTTTATCATTTATTTCTTAATAAAATTTGTTAAAAAAAATAAAAAAAAATAAAACTGGCCTAGTGCGAGTCAGACTTTTGTCTCGCAAACGGAGGGTTCCGAACAAACTTCTAACACCAACTAAGTGAACGTTAACACAAAGGTAGGTAATTAATATTATTTATTAATAAGTTAAACAATCGTTCATAGATGGCGCTATAGTAAAAACATGTTTTTTGTATGGGGACCCCCTTTAAATTTTAACCTTGTTCTGTTTTTAGTATTTGTTGTTATAGCGGCAATAGAAATACATCATTTGTGAAAACGTCAACTGTGTAGCTATCACGGTTCATGAGATACAGCCTGGTGACAAACGGAAAGACAGACAGACGGACAGCGGAGTCTCAGTAATAGGGTTCCGTTGGTACCCTTTGGGTTTGGAACCTTAAAAAACGATTCCGACGAATTGAGAACCTCCTCCTTTTTTGCGAAGTCGGTTAAAAAGACAATTTTGTAATTTAATAAAATTTGATTTACATTAGGTAAACATCATTATAGAATTCATAATTAAATAGAATTAAAATTATGATACAACATAAAATGTGTTTGTGTAACAATTGTTACATCAGCCTTATTTTTTTATATATCCTATAGGCTAGCGTTTGACCACAATCTCACCTGTTGATAAGTGATGATGAGGTCGAAGATGATAAGCACGCTAGGTTTACAATGGGAACTGGCTCTCAAGGACTCTCTAGCTGCCAGAACACATAAGATGTTTGGCGACTGATTTTCTTACTTGAGGATTGGTTCATTTGATGTGTTATAGTATTTTTAAATATGTAATAGGATTCTTTACGTGGCATAATGTTAAGCAATTATTAATGTTATTATACATAACATCATACATACACATACCATACATATACCTATAAAACTAAATCGTTAAAGAGTTACGATACTACAGACAGACTCACAGATAGACATACAGACATGTCAAACTTATATCAAACTTATGTCAAACACTTCTCATTAAGTGTGGATGGTCAAACCACATGAGTAAAGATACCCTTTCTTTACTCATGTGGTCAAATTATGATAAGCATAAACTGGAGTTGTTATCTAAATAATTACTTTATATTCTAGCTAAAGTTCTTGCCTAAAACTCTTTTGTTAAACTAAAATCACTCTAATTGATTGAAAAAACAGAGACGGAAAACATAGTCGTAATCTTGTCGTTACACTAAAACAAAACTCGTACTGACAGTAAATATATATTTATTACTATTACAACTTAGGGAACTCTTTTTACGTAAACCTTTTTTATTTTAATCAATGAAGTTACTGAATGAAATAAGTTATGCTTCTTGGCACAAATGGAAATTGCTATTTGAACTAAAAGTCTCTTGACTCATTCCGAAAGAGCTGTTGTTTGTTTTGATTGACTTTGAAATTAGCATTACAAAAACATTTCACTGTAAAGACTTTGCACTACCGGCCCGATTAAGAGACCGATGCTTGTTTTACTAGCAATGCTGATAGCACATCACCAGTAGTCTTGTTAACCCAACAAAGCTACATTTTCTTGTGTCTGGAGTGGGTTCACGTCAATAGTGCAATGGGTGGGATTCGAAATTACGTCTTCTGGATCGCCAGGTTGAAACCTTAACCATTGAACTGTTGCCGCTTTTATTTAAATGAAATGAAAGACAGACTTTTTACAGCTTATTTAAGACGTCAGATGTCAAATAACTATCTGAAACTTTATTGGGAACCGTTAAAACTGGCCCTTGATGTTATAAATAAAATAACAACATTGCCTGTAACCCTTGGGCACAATTTAACACCCTCAGCCGTCATTCATAGAACCAATAGACCTCTCCGTACAGAACTCGTCGCATTATTCACGTTAGTATCCCAAACGTGTCAAACACACATGAAATATTTATGCTCTACCCAAATTTCGGGACCCTTAACCACATGGCAACTCGTAAAATTACCCACAAGTTTTTTCTTCAGCGTGACAACAAAACCATTTCTACATTAGGGTGTGTTAAATGAACCATAAAAAGGGAATTTTTACCCCGATCTGTGTTTCACGGCCCCGGATAGAAGGCCGAGCTAATTTGAATTTATGTTGGCAATAAATATTTTTCCTGCCAACTGGAGAGTTATTTGCCAAAATATATTACGCGGCGAACCTTAAAGGGTTATTCTTTTTTGTCCACCCCGTCGTTTTTGAGGCGGAGACGGGTTTGCCGTTGGTGATAACGGTTAGGCAAATATGACTAATTTTAGTGATTCATACACATGGGATAAGGCGACCCGTTGCTGTATATATTATATGAATTATGTTAACAGAATATGCCAGGTTTCAGTTCAGTATCAAATTATATTAATATCCACTTGGGGCCGTACCATGAGGATGAGAATCAATATTTTTTTTTTAAGATTACTCGCAATATTGTTTGCACACTAGTATTCTTGTTAACCCCTCCAACTAGGCTGAATATGCTTGTGTCTGGAGTGGGTTCACGTCAATAGTGCAATGGGTGGGGTGGGGACCGAACTCACGACCTCTCGATCGCCAGTCTGACACCTTACCCATTGGGCTATAGCCGCCTTAAAGAGTTTAAATGATGTGTGTCCGTCCGTTTGTTTGTTTGTTCTTTTAAGAGGCTGTATATTTGAATAAACTATAGTTACATAATTTTAGGGTATTATGACAGTATACAACAGTATCTATTATTATTGTTTTCATAAGTACTTTTCATTATACATGACATCGTTTTTAGAAAATGTTTGTGTTTAAAAAGCGTTTATAGTTAAATAATTTTATCGCACAGGGCATCGCCGCAAAGTCGCTAGTTTATGGGTTTTCTATCGGATACATTTCGGAGAGTGTGCCATCTAATTGCACGAGTTAGTAACCACCATGCACTTTCTTCTATCGGACAACCAGACGTACCCATGTGCACCATCGCTTAATGGTGGACGTTCTATCTATAAGGGTCTATCAACAAAGCGTTTTGCTTCGTCCTATATCATACGTTCCGTCAAGGAATGGAATTCCTTACCGGTGTCACTGTTTCTCTATAGCTACAACCCGGGGGTCTTCAAATCGCTAGTGAACAGGTATCTACTAGGTAAACGTGCTACATCGTCGACCGCATCATCACTTAACATCAGGTGAGATAGTGGTCAAACGCTTGCCTATCTATATGAGGCGGCAATAGCCCAATGGATAGGGTGTCGGACTGGCGATCGAGAGGTCGTGAGTCCAGATTCAAAATGTCGCTACCAAATTGGAATTTGTATCTGATTCAAATGAGAATATCTTTGAGAGATTAAAATATTCAAAAGAAAAGTTACACGTCAAGTCGGTACTAACAAGTATCCTTTTACATTTTCAACGACACGTCCCATTCCGTAAATGCAAAGTAATCCTGCATTATTTATCAAGAGAACACGGATACACTTCAGTAAGTTGCCGACATATAAACTTAGGTACAAGTTAAAATGCAAGTCTCAAATATTGCTGCCGAAATGCCGCGCTGTTGAAATGGGTACATGAACGTAGGATCTCCATATGGCTGGAATTGCAGACACAATAAAATAAAATTGTATGGAGTGCTGTTGCCGCGAACTTTCTGTATCCGAGACTGTGAGCTCGGATTTTACTTCTGGTTATTGTCTGGGACTTAGCGTAATCAAAAAAAATTGTTGACTTCGAGAATTTATAAATTTCTTGTGTTGTTGTTATTGTTACTTTTAGGTATTTGCATAGAGTATCTACCATCATCATCAGCCTATTTCTGTCCACTGCTGGACATAGGCCTCGCCTATGGCACGCCACTGAGCTCGATCTTCGTAACCCGGGGATTCTTAGCACCCCCTGCCCCGCCGTTACCATGACCGCCGCCTTGGCCAGGAATAGCGGGGTGACCGGGAACTGGGGGCCGTTTTTGTGTTGTGCTTCCCATAGGTAGAAATGCCCGAAATCACCTCACGCTGGGCAGGTGGGTTGGGTGATCGCAGAACGTAGCTCTCGCACCAGTGACGCTGCTGCCCGTCACTGGCCCGTGGCATTTAGCTACGTTGTTGGTTATGGTTCTGGTATCTACCATACGTGTTTCTTATTTAACGGATTTTTATTTATTACAAGCTTTATCTCTACTTCACAGCGAATTTATTTGTCAATCACAAATCTTGCGATTGAATTTAGAGCGACTTCGAGTTCGATTGAGCTGAAATTTTGCATACAAGTGTAAATCGCGTGACAATACAATATTATGATCACATGTCGCTGATTTGATGATGGAGCTGGAAGGTGGCCATAGGAACTCCTAAACTACTCATGTTATACCCGTCGTGTTTGCTCGTTGGATTTGTCTTGACTTAGTGTATATAATAGTGTCTCTAAAATAAACAGTTCCCCGGCAAAATAGCTCACGGATAAATTTTTTTCCAGATTCAAAATGTCGCTACCAAATTGGAATTTGTATCTGATTCAAATGAGAATATCTTTGAGAGATTAAAATATTCAAAAGAAAAGTTACACACACGTCAAGTCGGTACTAACAAGTATCTTTTTACATTTTCAACGACACGTCCCGTAGACTACTCATGTTATACCCGTCGTGTTTGCTCGTTGGATTTGTCTTGAGTTACTCAGGTCCTAGGTTATGTAAAAGCTTGTGTTTAATTTTTTTTTTAATATTTCTTTTGTTTGTTGTAGTCAATCAACCACTATCTCACCTGGTAGATAACTATTTACTCGCGACTTGAGGACCCGCGGGTGATATACCTTTCTTGAGATTTCTTTGATATTTCATATACAGTAATATAATATAACTTTAGGTATATTAAACTAACTATTAAAATATCGTTAGCCTGAATCTGCAGTCGATCTTTTGTTTTTTTTTTGTAGTTTGATTTTTGTCGGTTAAATTTGAAAAATCCATTGGTGCACGGCGGGGATTGAACTTGGTACCACTGGCATCAAAGCCGACTGTTCTTCCATTAACACCACGGGGCCCTAATACTAACAGATACTAGAAGAAGTATCTGCCTACACCAATGGGAAAAAGGCATGATTTTATGTATGTATGTAACAGGTGAGATAATGGTCAAACGCTAGACCATTCGATACAATAATATCGTTTAAAAACTAAAAAACAACCGACTTCAATGCCGCGCTATTCATTTTCAGTACCAATTTTGAGATGTTTATCTCAATATCTCTGGAGATACTTATCATACCTCGATAAAATTACCATGGTACCACACTTGGGATATCTCCTTTCGAACAAAAAAAGAATAATCGAAATCGGTTCATAAACGACGAAGTTATCCGCGAACAAACATAAAAAAAATAAAAAAAAATAATAATAATAATAATAATACGATCGAATTGAGAAACCTCCTCCTTTTTTTGAAGTCGGTTAAAAAGAGTAAATATTGTAAGAAAAGTCGTTAGTCTCGTTATCAAAAGTAAAAAAACTGACCTGAGCTCCGACCATTCCTTGTCGCAGTCTAGGCAGATCAGTGTGCGAGTACTTAGAGATGGACCAAGGCTCGACGATGGTCAGATCGGTGTCCAGTTCGAAGTCATTGATCTGGTTGCGCAGGAATTTCCGGATGTTCCAGGGTAAGTCATTGTGTCTGGAAAAAAATACATTAAAAAGAATGGAAGAAAATATATTTTTGAAGTTATACTTCTTTTGGCGCGATAGGGAAAAATGATGAGAGTGAATTTTTACGATGCGCGCGCACACCGCTACCTAAATTCTACACCGTGAAGTTAGTTCTAGGTGGCATGACTATGTTCAAGTTGTATATGTCATTTTGTAAGAACGTCATATTTAACGTCATATTTTTATGTTAAATTTTTTATTTAAATAAAATCTTTTTGATTAATTTTAATATTTATCGTTAATCACTACTGCATTTTAGTTATTTTTTTTCCAAACGCCACAGTAGTATAACTTCTAACGGTACACACACGTTTTTTTTAGTTTAAAGCAGGAATAATAAGGATCGTTTAAAAAACTAAAAGAACCGACTTCAAACGTCGCACTAGTCATTTTTATCAGCACTAGGTTTTTTTTTACAATAAGTTTGAGGTGCTTTTCTTCATATCTCCGGAGATACTGAGAATATCTCGATGAAATTTAAATGGGACCACCTGTGACGTGTATATACCCTTTCAAATAAAAATAATTTTCTAAATCGATTCAAGTGTCCTCTAGTAATCAGTGAACATAAATAAATAAACTGGCCAAGTGCAAGTCGGACTCGCACTAGTAGGGTTCCGTACCACACTACAGTATTTTATAAGATCGAGCAAAAAATGCCACTATCATTTTTCGCCAGCAATAAATAATAATAATAAACATTTAATTTCTTATAACGCCATCTAATGTCTAACATAGGAGTTAGGTATTGATATTTCAATATAATGCCTTCTATGGAACGTTTACCTAACTAAGCGTTCGTAGATGGCGTGAAATGCCGAAGAAAACACGTTTCTTGTATGGGGACCCTCTATTATTTTTAACTTTATTCTGTTTTTAGTATTTGTTGTTATAGCGGAAACAGAAATACATCATCTGTGAAAATTTAAACTGTCTAACTATCACGGTTCATGAGATACAGCCTGGTGACAGACGGACAGACAGACAGACAGACAGACAGCGGAGTCTTAGTAATAGGGTCCCGTTTTACCCTTTGGGTACGGAACCCTAAAAAATGCATACAGTAGAACATAGAATCTCCTCCTTCTTTTTTGAAGTCGGTTATAAATAGCTTTACAGTCCAAGAAGGTAGTACACCTACAAGCCTACCTATTATATTACGTACCTAACTTCAGTTCAGATATAATTTCACCGAACATCAAATCGGATGTTTGCATCAAGTCGAGACTCAACGATCCGATCGGATACAAGTCATTCAAAGAGTTACTGAATGCTATCTCCTATTTGAATGCGCTCAGATTCTAGTATATACCTACCTACGTTAAGATCAGTTAACCAAGTTCTCGCAGTGTAGTGCGTGCCTACTGGAATGTAGTATCATTGTTTATTTTGCCCGATCAAACGTAGTACGTCGTAACATATTGCCCAATAACCAATAGACTGGATAGAACCAATAGATATGTTGTACGGCATATTGTTTTGTAGTTGTATCTTGTAAGGTATCTTATTAATGAAACACAAACATACAAATAGTGTTTGAATGTTGGCAAACAATGGGTTTTGAAGCATGAGATTATTCGAGGTAAGTTTTAGGGTTCCGAGAAGAGTCCAAACGGAGCCCTATTGGGTCAGCTCAGACCGAGACGCGACGCGACGCGACGCGGCACGCACTTATTAAGAGAGTGAAACAAAAATACATTTATTGACTACACAAAAAGATGCCCATTTCATTGAGTTAGTTCGGCGGCTTCAGGTTGCGCCGGGCGGAGTCTCGCTGCGCCGCGCGACATTGCGCTGCACCGCGCGGCGCAGGGGGAAGCCGCGAGATAAACAATTGAACTTTATTAACTACACAATAGGATACACATTGCGTTGAGATAAATTGGTGACGTCATGCGTTTTGCTGTGCCGCGCGAATAAAGCATCGTCACGTTGCGTCGCGTCGCGTCGCGTCGCGTTGCTGTGTAAACTGACCCATACACATCTGTCTGTCCATCGTCTGTCACACAGGTTTTACTGCCAAACGGTTGAAGCTACAGCCTTATAAATTTCACAGTATAAGCATCGTATTAACAAAATCCATAAGAGGCTCCCAGAAAACTAAAGGGGGGATGAAAAAAAAATTGACCTAACCCATCGTGTGGGGTATTGCTGTTTAGAGCTTGCTGAGCAGATAAATACCAATCTTTTTGTTTTAAACAAATATTGGGAAACACAGGACAGAAAAGCCACCAAAGTCACCATTTTTTAAAACATTATGTTTCGAAGATTTTTTTAACCTCCCATTGACGTATTAACTTGAAATTTTGGTGATATTGTTAATTATTACTTATATTTTACTAACAGGTACAAAAATAATGATAAAAAACAATGTTATAATAAAAAACTGGCCAAGTGCGAGTCAGACTTTTGTCTCGCACACGGAGGGTTCCGAACGCTATCTAACAAATATCTAACGAACTTCTAACACCAACTAAGTAAAATAACAATAAAGCTACTTCTACTCGCCAGTAGATGTCGGGAAGAGTCATATTTTAAGTTGATTATCGATAAAGTTGATTATTGAAAACACGAATAAAACAACATTTTCTGAAAATGAATCCTAGCTAGATCGATTTATCGCCCCCAAAATCCCCTCTTTACTAAATTTTATTTAATCTTTCCAGCCGTTTCCGAAATTCAGATTCAGATTCCGAGATTAAGGTAAACACAATAGCTATAGATATATATATCATAAAAAACACGTTTTTTGTTTTAAACCCTTTAATTTTTTAATTTGTTCTGTTGTTAGTATTTGTTGTTATAGCGGCAACAGAAATACATCATCTGTGAAAATTTCAACCGTCTAACTATAACGGTTCGTGAGATACAGCCTGGTGGACAGACAGACAGACAGACAGACAGACAGACAGACGGACAGCGAAGTCTCAGTAATAAGGTTCCGTTGGTACCCTTTGGGTTCGGAACCCTAAAAAGGGAATTTTGTATTACAAACTTATTATTTGCAGTTGGTGTAATAGCCGTGTTTATGGATCGAACGGCAAAGTTAAGTTGGGCCTTTACCCTAGTTAGACAAGTTTGTACGGAACCTTCAGTGCGCGAGTACAACTCTCACTTGGCCGGTTTTTTAACCAACATAGGGCCCAGCCCGACTAAGTTACACTCTATACCCATGGTGTGATAGAGCAACGAGTTCTGAAGTAACTTAGGGCACTTGACTTGGATCTATATATACGAGTATATATATACGAGTATATATATACTCGTATATATTGTAATGCATAAAGGTTACTAGCAATGTGGGTTGCACATTACTAGTAGTCTTGTAAACCCCTCCAACAAAACTAATTATTCTTGTGTCTGGAGTGGGTTCAAGTCAATAGTGCAATGTATGGGGATCGAACTCTCAACATCTCGACCTGTAGACCTAACTTCTCTGTATGTTAGAGTAACATATATTATTTACCCGTCAATTAGAGGTACTTCCTCCAGGATTTGTCTGGCAATCTCCAGCCTCTCTCGGTCATACGAAGCGGCTGCCACAACGGCTATGATGGCAAGTAGGACGCATCCGATCGACCTGCGCTTGCTTTGACCGCCCATCCTTACTGTGGACAAAATAAAAGTATGATTTATGAATTATTGCTAGCATAATAAACAACAATAAAATAAAATAAAATTTAAAAAACTTAAAAATTCATTTATAAATTAACAATTACTTAGGTAATTGAATTTTTGAAGTTTAACAATTAAATTAACAAATATATAGAAGCGGCAATAGCCCAATGGATAGGGTATCGGACTGACGCTCGAGGGGTCGTGAGTTCAATCACCATCCATTGCACTATCGACGTGAACCCACCCCAGACAAGCATATTTAGCTTAGTTGGAGGGGTTAACAAGAATACTGGTAAATCAATTTTACAATAAATGTATGAGTCAATTTAAAAATATTCCAACAGTCAAACTGATAAAAAAAAAACCAAAAGTCAAACATATCAAGATTCCACTAACACAATTCATTTTCATTAATCATTAGTCTATTTGATGGGTTTATTTTCAAGGATATTTTAAGTGATTTGTGTTGAAACTTGTATATATATATAACGTAGAAAATCTCTGCGTTCAAAGTCACAAAGTCACCCAATATATCTAATTAATATATGCCACCAATCAGTTTTGGCGAGATTTGGCGTGATATTTGGTGCCCGGCACTTTAAAAGACGGGTATTAGACAATTACAGCTATATAGGACAAAATGTCGGTCGTTTGGGACTCTTATCTCTTTGCCACCTGTCACTTAACGTGTACCATTCCACCTTAGATCGCACTTAACATAAGGTGATGATTAACCTTGCGTGCTACCATCGTCCACTGCATTGTCACTTGCCAACAAGTGAGATAGTGGTTAAACGCCAGGCTATCCAGACTAATATTATAAGGCATTTGTAACTCTGTGACTCTGTCTGTTTGTTACATCACGCCATAACTAACGATCTGTTCTTACTGAAATTTAACAAGGAGATACTTTATAGAATGAGAATGAACATATGCTACTTTTTAGGGTTCCGTAGTCCTGACAAGGAACCCTTATAGTTTCGTCATGTCCGTCTGTCTGTCTGTCTGTCTGTCCGAATTCTCCATTTACGAAATATTAAACTTTAAAGTGCAAATTTTTGTTCCAGTAGGGCGTCCCCCCCCCCCCTGTAAAACTGTAAAAGCTAAACTGATGAATAAATCCTTTAAAGTGACAAAGACGGAGTACTTAGTTGCTTGTCTATTACGGGTAAAGACTTGCATTGAATAACATGCTACTACGGAACCCTACACTGCGCGTGGCCCAACACGCACTTGGCCGGTTATTGATAAAATAAAATCATGACTTTTACCACAGAAAAATGAATAATAAGGTAATATTAATCATATTTCTGTTACTTTTATAAATAACCTAAATAACTTAGAACACACAAACGAAATCGCCAATATTAGCTAGTACTAGTATAAAAACTACCGATACTTCATAGTAGGTTAATACGGCCTACATACTTACAAATCAAATTGTCATATGAACCCAAGGCCAGAGCTCGTGCAAACAGTATCAGACACATGTAACCAGACCAAGCTAAGTACCAAAACACTTCACCTCTGACCCTCCCGCCGTATGAAACGATATCCACAGCTCGATACCTTAGGGTGCCTTTCTACCAGATATGTGATATATGATGTGCTATGCTGCGAGGATGTTAAAGCTAAGCTTCGAAATTATGTGATTGTTTCCACTGATGCTAAGCTATGTAGCAGTGCCAATAATATGTGCTATGAAGATGCGCCGCCAGGTAGCTGTACGACGAAGATGCGTAGCTCGTTATATGCGATGCATCGACAATAGGAACATAGCACGTATCCATAGAATGCACTATGGTGCATTCTATGGATACGCATAGCACGCACCAATTCACGCACCATAGCACTTATCCATAGCATGCATCCATAGCACGCATCATAAAAAACAAAGCTTAGTTGAACCCATTTCCACCAGTGCTGTGCTATGTTGACCAATGAATATGATTGGTCAATATAAAACTGATTCATAGCAATGTGACATAGCACACCTCTGGTAGACAGGCACCCTTAATCATGTCCAATGGTAGACTAGCCCCTGGCCCACAAATAACTTTCTGTTAGATACCGCATGATAAATGCTTCGCATTTCTAACGGTTATTTAAATTTCGCGCTTGCTACCAAGATTAAAATTTGTTAAATATGAGTTTTTTTAGGGTTCCGTAGCCGAATGGAAAAAAACGGAACCTTTATAGATTCGTCATGTCTGTCTGTCTGTCTGTCTGTCTGTCTGTCTGTCCGTCCGTATGTCACAGCCATTTTATTCCGAAACCATTAGGAATACAGAATTGAAACTAAGTAGGTAGATGTGTTCTGTGAACCGCTTTCCGATTTATATACAAAAATAAAAAAATATAAATGTTTAAGGGGGGCATCCCATACATGGAACTGAAACAAAAAAAAATCTTCAAACCTATACGTAGGTCTTCAAAAATGATATTGAGGTTCCTAAAATCATTTTTTCTCAAAGTCAATCATTTGAAAGACCCCCTCTAACTTTTAAAGTAAGGGAGTGAAAAATCTAGAAAAAATATATTCTGTAGATCTCAATAAAAACTTTCAACGAAAATTGGTTTGAATGAGATACAATCAGCAGTTTTTGAAACATAGCGACCGCATATATAACTTTTTTTTTCATACAAACTTTGTGAAAAACAAAGTTAATTTTGTAGTTGCGAAAAATCATAGTTATAGAATACTTTACTGTGTTACGGAACCCTACGAGTGCGAGTCCGACTTGCACTTGGCCAGTTTTATTTAATGCTGATTTAAAATAATACTTGAACATGTTAGACCTGATAAAAATTCAAACTATTACCGTTTAAATACACATATACCAACCAACGTTTGTGTGCTTGGCTGTTTGTGAGTTTGTTCCTCCATCACGCAAAAACAGCAAAACGGATTTGGATAAAGCTTGCCACAACTATAGTTTAAAATCTAATTTAATATTTATTTTTTAACGCAGATGAAGTTATACAGCAATGACAACATAGTATTGCTTTCGTAAACGCAAACCTTAAAATCAGCTGATAACATTTTATTAAGATTCAACAATCAATAATTAAGAAAGTTTAAAAACTAAAACAACCGACTTCCATGTCCCGCGAGTCAATCATAGTAGCAAGTTTGAGAAGTTTATCGTGATATCTCTGAAGATACTAATCAAATCTCGATGAAATTGCAATGGAACCACCTCGAAAACGTACCCTACCGATTACAAAAATAATTATTAAAATCGGTTCACAATTGACGGAGTAATACGTAACACACACACACACACACAAAAAATGCAGACGAATTGAGAACCTCCTTTTTGGAAGTCGGTTGAAAAGATAGTATTAGATAAATCACGTAAAGTTTGGTTTATTCCAATAAATTGACAAATAAAGAAGTTAAACAATTTAAAATATCTTAAACTTTAATTTGGGTTACCTGTAAAACACGTGCTTACCCATCTGTCACTTGGTTAAAACTAAATTCATCATTCGAGTCAGTGATTTAGTGTATATTCGCATCAATATTTAGCATACTTTAGTTCCTGTACAAATGGCATATAAGCGGCAGGTTAATCTGTGCCCTGGCCACTTTATCAACAAACTGACAAAGTTTCCTACTATCGGCGACAGCTTCCTGCCTGCTAAACTTCAGCCACTTGCCCGCTGGCCGACTTATCCATTGTTAACAACTTTGCACCGATAGAGTGACCACTACTCGTAGCCCGGGTAATATAACGCCGATGATATGTTTTTACTGAACGAGCGAGCGAGCGAAGCGTCTCAGTTTCGATATTGGCCTAAAATTTCTTTTGTCCGGATATTTGTCTGCTCTCGCCTAAAGCACAGATTATATAATAGTTACTACGTAACAAATATTTCACTCCCCTACAAAAACACAATACCAACGCTTATTTCAGACGATACAAGCAAAAATGTGTCTAAGGCGCTCCACCTAGCGTTGTTATTACTTCGTTCAGCGCGCGATGTACAGGCGCGCGCCCGATTCAGTAAAGGGTTGACTCAATGAAATAAAAAATAAGTTTACGAATTATTTTTATTTAACTCATAAAATAACATCAAAGTTAGGAACGAACTAAGACTCAAATTTTAAGTCGGAAAAGTGAATTTTACGTCGTCTTGTCGTTTTAGTATCGTTAGCATAAAAAAAGTTAGCATTCGTATTCTATATTAGAAACGATTTAAGTTTTGCATAGTCATTTTGCGGGTTTGACAAAAAAACAAGATAGATATACTCTTTATTGAACACCAAGAAACTAAAAAATATTATGCTTGTTTTTTGTCAAACTCGCAAAATGACTTTGAAAAACATAAATCGTTTCTAATATAGAATACGGATGCGGATCCCATCATTTGAATAATAATAACGTTGCGCGCGCGTGAGCAGAGACAACCGACTGGCGGTACCAACGCCGGCGCTGATCGAAAGTTTTGGTATTAAGCGCTGTAGCTATTGGCGAGCGAGTGCCCCGATTTTGACAAAAATTGAGGCACGAGTTTCCGGGGAAGAATTATTGTCAATAGTGTTTTATTTTGATTGGGCGTAAAAAGGGGGGGGGGGGGAAGGGAAGAAGTATTCTATAGCGTTATTTATCAACGAATTTAAGTCCAATTGAAAAGGCACACTATAGGAATCGTTCTACAAAAGATGTGACAAAAAAAAACAAAAAGCAGGAGTGGAGTTCCCTTTTGAGGAGGAAAGGGGGTGAATGAAATGAGGCCTACTGTTTTCACAGAACTACTAGTTTCTACGCTCATAGTAAAGTTCTGATCTCGGAGGATATAGTTAAATCAATCCAAAAACAATAGTTACTATGATGATTGACATGATGACAGACTTCATGTGCACAACTAAAATAAAATTAAAAAGTTTTATTTTGATTCAGACTTCTTAATAAAATAAAGCTAAAAATTCTTCTAAAGTACCTTTTCCATCGACTAAGGAGTTTTCAGTTAGATTTTTATCATTTTTATGGTGATATCGCTAGGGCGAGACCGCAAATCGGCAAACGTAGCGTAGGACGCCCTCAGAATAGGTGGAGCGATGTTGATGATGTTCGCAAGGTGGCTGGCAAGAGCTGCCTGTATGCTACGTTTACCGAGCCGTGGTCTCCACTTTAAAACACGTTACCCCAACGGTTACCGGTTCTACGACAGATGGGACCAGCACACTGCCACCTCAGCTTGCTAATCTTTTGAGCTATAATAATAATAAATAATATAATAAAAACATGTATTTCTCTCACACAGCTACGTCGATAAGTTTGGTTCTGTGACGGAGACTTCATTTCGAATTTGATCCTTCAGGGAATATGAGCGAACATATAAGAGTTATTTATTGATATTATGGAACCCTAAAAAAAAACAACACAATCGCAAGAATATCCATTATTTAATCGTACCGATGGGACTCAAACCCCTGCCCCACGGGAATATGCCCAGGCGCTGTACCATTTCAGCTAGAGTAAGACCCCATCAATATGACGAACACACATATTGATGGAGTACACACACATACACACACACACACACACACACACACACACACACGCACACACAGACTATATTCTAAAACTAAATGTAATAATATCACGCTCAAGTAGATCCCGCTTAGATTTGAGAGCACCCAACTCAAAGACAGTTTCAGGGTAAAGCGACAGACATTGACTGATGGTATTCCTCATTCACTTACTTCATCAGTTACTGTTATTTATTATCAGAAAATCTATATTTATTTTGAGTACAAGATAACAATTCTCTTCAAGTAATAACATAGCTTTTCAGCGTTAATTTTCTGCCAGAGGAATTGCCTACAGCCGAGGGGCGTTTAGAATTTTTTCTCTCTTCAATGCTTTTGAACAAGGTGGGCTTTAAGAATGGTTTAAGTGTACAAATAAATATATAAGTTACCTTAGTCCGCCTGGGGCGGTACCACCATTATGCCAATTAAGATTGTTTCGGTATGAATGGCAATGTATCCAGTGAAACTACAGGACATGTGAGACTAACATCTTTATGCCTCGAGGTAAGAATCGCAGTGCAGTAACATGTGAAATTCTAGTTATCCAAAGTTTTTTATGTCAATGCATCTGTAATACGTAGACGTCGTGGCTTACCATCAGGCGAGCGTCAAGCTATTCTTCTTACCTTTTATCATAAACTAGAAGTGTCCCGCGGCTTCGCCCGCGTTAAAACCTTCTTTTATTTACTTAAAACTTTTATTTTGTATAAACTATTCTATCATTAAACACATCAAATTAGAAAAAGCCAAATTGGTTCACCCGTTTTCATGTTATTGCGTGACTAAGGCAAATCGGGATTCATATTTATAAAACCCTAAAATCCTAAATTTACAGACTTTGTTACCTACCCCATTTCGAAAAATCCTACAACAAATGTACGTGTTGTAGGATCTCATCTTGTTTCGCTATACAAACGTTGAATCCCCGTTCCGTATCCGGGAGGAATTTTCAGAAAATAATTTCTGAGCGGATACCTATACCTACGTCATAATAACTATCTGCATTCTGAATTTTAGCGCAATCCGAAACAATATTGATTTTTAGACTTTGTTACCCCAGTTTATCCTTCCTCTTAGGGTGGCATTTTGAAAAAGTCTGAAACTCGTATTTACTTATTTTTTTACTGGAGCACTTGTATGAAGTTTCAAATTGAAAAGACTATCTAATAATGTTTCTCCATAGAAACTTTGAACCCCCGTTTCATCCCCTTCAGGGGTGAATGTTGGAAAATCCTTTCTCAGAGGGAACTAACGTCGTAATAACTATCTGCATGCCAAATTTCAGCGCATTCCGAAATAATATTGATTTTCACACTTTGTTACCGCATTGCACCCTGGGGGGGGGGGGAGGGGGAATTTCAAAAAACCTAAAACACGTGTTTACTTATTTATGTCCTGAAGCACTTATGTGAAGTTTCGAATAGAAAAGACTATCTAATAATGTTTCTCCATAGAAACTTTGAACCCCCGTTTCATCCCTTTAAGGGGTGAATTTTAGAAAATCCTTTCTTAGCTGATACTAAAGTCATAATAACCACCTGTATGCCAAATTTCAGCGCAATCCAAAACAATATTGATTTTCATACTTTGCTACACCATTTCACCCTCTTAGGGGTGGAATTTCGAAAAAACCTAAAACACGTGTTTTCTTCTTTATGTCTTGAAGCACTTATGTCAAGTTTCGAATAGAAAAGACTATCTAATAATGTTTCTCCATAGAAACTTTGAATCCCCGTTTCATCCCCTTCAGGGGTGAAATTTGAAAAATCCTTTTTCAAAGGTAACTAACGTTGTAATAATTATCTGCATGCCAAGTTTTAGCGCAATCCCAAAAAATATTGTTTTTCACACTTTGTTACCCCATTTAACCCTCTTAGGGGTGGAATTTCAAAAAAACCTGAAACAGTTATTTACTTATTTTTGTACTGAAGCACTTGTGTGAAGTTTCGGATAGAAAAGAGTATCTAATCTTGTTTCTCCATACACACTTTGAACCCCCATTTCATCCCCTTCAGGGGTGAATTTTGAAAAATCCTTTCTGACACCCCTACGTACTAAGACAAATATACCCTCAAAATTTCAAGTCTCTACGACCAGCGGTTTAGGCTGTGCGTTGTCTGTCAATGAGTCAGTCAGTCAGTATGTCAGGACAAAGATTCTTATAGTATTAGATAAATAATACTCAAAAAAAACTAAAAAACACGCTTTTTATAGAAAACCGAACAAAAAAATAGAAAATAAATTTTAATAAATTTAAATTAACAATAGTGTTAAAAATTACAATAAATATAAATTAATAATAATGTGAATAAAAAGAAAATTATTTATTTTCTACTTTTTAGTTGAAAAATGGAATAATTTTTTATCAAATTAGTGTATTGTCATTGGTCCTCGATAAATCTACAAAGTTTGAACGAAATCTGGCCGTTTAAAGTGGGTCAAAATCGCGCCCAAAGAAGTCGGTTACAAACATACAAACATACAGGTGAAGCTAATAAAAAGGTAATTATTGGTAACCTTTTCCTGGCCTGGTTTAATGAGAGTTGTCGAACTAAACCTTAGTACAAAGGCTAAGGGTTCATGGTGTTATTTATGCAGTGGGATAATACACATTATTCTCGTAGCACGGATTCACACGTAACATGTCTTTAGAGTTTCGTAGATAAGCGTAGCAACTCGTAGCGTAGCCAGTGAGGAGTATCACACTCTAAGCCTGAGTTGCATCATCTTACCTTAACAAACTTCAAAAATCTGTTAAACTCCATCTATATTTACCGGTTAATAGTTATAGTTACGGTTAAAGTAAGATGGTGCAACTCAGCCTAAGTCTCTACGCACTTGT
Source organism: Cabera pusaria (assembly GCA_954871355.1). NCBI lineage: Eukaryota > Metazoa > Arthropoda > Insecta > Lepidoptera > Geometridae > Cabera > Cabera pusaria. The sequence continues at coordinate 33,425,830 of OX940885.1, read as the reverse complement.
GACAATAACAAAACATGGTAAAACATAATTAAGATAAAAACTAAAACAACCGACTTCAATGCCCCGCGAGTATAAGTAGCAAGTTTGAGACGTTTATCGTCATATCTTTGGAGATACTTATCAGATCTCAATGAAATTACATTGGGACCACCTCGAAAACGTACCGTACCGATTACAAAAAGAATCATTCGAATCGGTACAGAATTGACGGAGTAATCGCGTAAAATACACACAAAAAAAGAAAAAAAAACATACAGAGAATTGAGAACCTCCTTTGTTTTTGCAAATCGGTTGAAAAATAGTTATATATACAGGTAAGTCATACCGGTCAAAATCATATCGTTAGTAAAGATTAAGAAGCTAATAGGCTAGCATTTAACCTCTACCTCACCTGTTGGCAAATACCAATTAAGCCGAGAATGGCAACATTTTCCAGGGTTCAAACTATGTCAATACCTACATAATACGCATTTCTAATAAACATCAAGTGGATTACAAGCCTCTGATATCCACTCATGTTGAAATGTACATGAAAGTTAATATTAAACTTCCATAATTAAAACGTCTTAATCACAAACCACCGAACGCAGTTACTCCCGACCCGTGTATAATGCTAAAGAGTATTAAATTAAAACAGGCTCTACAGGTCAAAGTATTGTTTCCTTCCGCTCTCATTCATCGAAAAGGGATAGCGATATGCAAAATGCTTAAGTACGAGTAAGACGAAGATATCTGTATCCAAGCATTGGAGCAGGTAATCCCAGGGTTCTTCTGGAATGCGTAATAAAGGTATTAAAGAGGATCAGTGTTATAATGTATTCGAGTCTCTGTGCGGTTATTTTAAAACAGGTCTCGTTAGTTAAGCGCGTGGAATCTTGCTCGGAGAATTGATAATTTCATTTTTAAAACGTTATAAGATCGTTTAAAAAATTAAAGAAAACCGACTTCAATGCCGCGCTATTAAATTTCAGTACCAATTTTGAGGTGTTTATCTCCATATCTCTGGAGATAATTATCAAACCTCAATAAAATTAACATGGTACTACACTTGGTATATCTTCTATTATATTCTTCTATATCTTCTTTCCAAATAAAAAAAAAACAATATCGGTTCAGAAACGACAAAGTTATCCGCGAATATTTCAAATATATATATATATATATATATATATATATACATATATATATATACGGTCGAATTGAGAAACATCCTCCATTTTTTGAAGTCGGTTTAAAAGGCACAGATTTGCAACCGGAGTTTTTTCAGTAAGTCTCCTGAGGCGTTTTGCTTTATACGTTTGTAGTAAGTTTAGAGATTGGGTAAATTTTTAGAGCCCTATGGTCCTAAAGAATAGATGGGTTGATGTCTAAGCAAGAGGTCAACGGTTCATAGGGATGCCAACTGTTTTCAATAGTATTATACTGTTTTTCACTAAATTATACTTTTTACAGTTAAACAAAAATAAAGTATACAAAATCTGTTTTCAGCATGCAAACACATAACAAATTTGTTTTTATTTAGTCAGAGGGCGCTCACTGCTCAATGCAGCGCGAGCGCAGCCACAAACAAATCACACCGAGTTTCTGAACGAATCTGTCAATGTCAAATATTCAAAACTCACTGACAGACATGCGAGTGTGTGCGTTCTCAGAACAATACATAACCATTTTTCATAAGAGTAAGTTGTAACCCTAGGATCAAATCCTAGCACGGGAGTATATCTACAGGTGTTAGGAGCAAATTATATAGATGTTCCATAAGACCTGCTACCAAAAAGTAGCTTACCATCATCAAGGTGAAAATCTGCCGACATAACCTTACGGTGTTCCAGCAGCACAGAGCCCTTGAGAGTCAGAGTATTCTTGGCCTAGCGTGTTCAGCATCTTTGACCACATCATCGCTTATCACCAGGCAAGATAGTGATCAAGTGACACGCACCCCCATGTTTTAATACTTTGGACAATTTTTGTCCCAAAATTGTAAAAAAATGTATTAAGTTATACTTAAAGCCACAGTTCCCAAATCAAGCTCTGACTTATCCGCTTTTTAGGGTTTCGTAGTCCTGACAAGGAACCCTAATAGTTTCGTCATGTCTGTCTGTCTGTCTATCTATCTGTCTATCTGTCAGTCTGTCCGAGATTTTGCTAAGAGACCGTTAATACCAGAAAGCTGTAATTTTGTAACAGTATGTATAAAAATTACACCCACAAAGTGGTGAAATAACATTTTAAAAATATATTTTTTTTAGGGTGAACTACATGTGAAGTGTGGGGTATGGTTGAATAGGTATTTTAAAATGACTAAAGGGTTGCCTAATACTATTTTTCAATTGAATGCTCCATTTACGAAAAATTAAGCTTTAAAGTGCAAATGTTTGTTCCAGTAGGACGGTCCCCCCCTCTCTAAAAGCTAAACTGCTGGCTTGAAAAATCTGGAAAAATTCATGATAATAGTGCATTTTATTAACTTTAAAGCAAAAATATAGCGGTTAAGATGTCTTTATTAGTTTAGCAGTAATAGTCGTTGAACTTGGGTGTTGGATAATTTTGTACCAAATACAAAATCCTTAGAACAAATCCTTTAAGGGTGACAAAGACGAATTACCTAGTTGCTTGTTTATAACCGGTAAAGACTTGCATTGAATAACGGGCTACTACGGAACCCTACACTGTGCGTGGCCCGACACGCACTTGGCCGGTTTATTATAAATTTGGTATCCGCCCTCTGCCTTGGCGATCTATCGCATGCATAACGCCGAGATCCATACCAATGGCCTTTGACGCCAAGCCCGCATACATATTGACCTATTTACTTTTATCTTGTCCCTGCCTCAACCAGATCCGACAATAAGAACAAGATCACATTGATTGGATTGAATTGTATTATATTTTTGGGTTACTAAACGGAAAGCTTTGGGACATTCTTGTTATTTTTATTTTTCCCTTTTTGTAACGGCTAAATCGAAATGGATAAGCGTGTTTTGGCTACACATGCTGTTTATTTTTAAGGAAAATAAGGAGCAACATACATGGAATCGATCCAACTTTAGGTTATATTAAGTGATTCGTCATCGTCATAATAATATATCAAAATAAAGTTTTTTTTTAAACTTAAAATCAGAATCGTTATTATTCGCATACTAATTTGGTCATACAAATATCAGTGAAAATTGATAAAGTGCCATAAACATTTTACTGCTTCGCAACATGCAAATTTATACTAAAACTAGCTGACCCGGCAAACGTTGTTTTGCCATATAAATAAATGGCTATTAAAAAATAAGGGTTGATCGTAGAAGGTTTTGAGGGCCCGGTGGCGTAATCGGGAGAACGTTCGGCTTTGATGCCGTGGTACCGAGTTCAAACCGCCGTGCACCAATGGATTTTTCTATCGAAAAATTTATGTGCGCTTCTCACAGTGGCCCTCCGGTGAAGGAAAAACATCGTTAAGAAACCAACAAAACCCCCGCATGGTGGTAGGACACTATCTAGTGTCCGCCTGGCCAGCTACCACCCTCAAGTTAGAAAATCTGTCACCAAACATCTAATGTGTTCCGGCAGCTATCCTTGAGAGCCAGTTCCCATTCTAGGCCTAGCGTGCTAACCATCTTCGACCGCATCATCACTTACCAACAGGTGAGATAGTGGTCAAACGCTAGCCTATAACGTATAAAAAAAAAAAAAAGGGTGAAATTTGAGGATTGTATGTATTTTTGTATGTTGTATCATAAAAAAATAGAAATTAAAAATTTTGTCTAAAAAATAAAATAAAAAATTTAGGGGTGGACTACCCCTAACATTTAGGGGGATGAAAAATAGATGTTACCCGATTCTCATAGATACCGGATAAGCACAAAAAATTTCATCAAAATCGGTCAAGCCGTTTCGGAGGAGTATGGCAACGAAAACTGTGACACGAAAATTTTATATATTAGATATTAATAACATTTGATTATGAAAATTATCATGAAAGTTATACATATTAAAGTTAATTTATTAGTTACATACATTTACATTCATTACATTGTCACATTGTTTTTGTTTTTATTTTTGTTTATAAATTATATACAAATATATAATTGTTTATTGGTAGTAAGTTAGTTTATAGTTATGTTATATTAGGTAAACTTTGTGTTTTTGTTTAGTAATGTTTTTTTTTCTTTACTTTAACTAGATGCACCCTGTTGTTGACAGTTTTTTAGATTTTTCCATAATAAGATTGTCTGAGAGAGATCGCTATTAGTGATAAGACCGCCCATTGTAACACTATAATGTAAGCTATTGTGTATAAATATTTAAGTTTTATTTGTGGTGTAACATACATACATACATACAATCACGCCTTGTTCCCGTTGGGTAGGCAGAGACTACTTCTTTCCACATGCTACGATCCTGACATACCTCCTTCGCTTCTTCCACTTTCATGAGCGTCTTCATACATGCTCGCCGGTTATAGGTACTTTTGACTTGGCCTTTTTTTAAAACGTCTCCGATCTGGTCGTGATACGTTCGCCTATGTCGGCCTCTACCAACTGGCCCATTCACACACGTCTCATCAACACACTTTCATATCCATCACGCTTCACACCCAGCTATTAAAGTCGCCTAGCATTACTACTCTTTCATTTTGTTTGCATTTACTCATAACATCTTTCATGCTATCCCAAAACTCCTGCCTCTATGCTTGGGCTGCAGTAGAACCGTTCCAACGCGCATCTTGTGGAGCATAGACTCCTGTGGTGTAACAATAAAGTTTTATCTATCTATCTATCTATCTATTGTCAATAAGAGTGAAAAATAAATTAAATGTCACAATACATACTTTTTTATCATTATTAATATTATTAATAATGTTTAGATTATAAATAAAGTTATAATGTATATAAATAAACAGTTACAATATGTAATTCATATGACGTCAATTAAAATAAAAATAAGTAACAAAGTAGAAACATTTATCTATCAACCAACCTTTTCAACTTTTGTTTACTTTACTATTGATTTCATCATAATTAACCGACTTCCAAAAAGGAGGTGGTTCTCAATTCGTCTGTATGTTTTTAGGGTTCCGTACCCAAAGGGTAAAACGGGACCCTATTTCTAAGACTCCGCTGTCCGTCTGTCTGTCTGTCTGTCTGTCTGTCTGTCTGTCTGTCTGTCCATCTGTCACCAGGCTGTATCTCATGAACCGTGATAGATAGACAGTTGAAATTTTCTCAGATGATGTATTTCTGTTGCCGCTATAACAACAAATACTAAAAACAGAATAAGGTTAAAAACAATAAAGGTTCCCCATACAAAAAACGTGTTTTTAAACGCCATCTCTCTAATTAGTTTCGGCAAAATGACATAGATGGCGCTAGTAAACGAGCCCCGTCTTTCTAGATCGCAACCAAACCAAATATTCTTGGTAATATCAATTAATCAAATATATGAGGTTGAAACTCTGTTATGTTTCGTATTGTACGGAACCCTCCCTAAGTGTGCGATAAGAGACGCGATGCTGACTCGCACTTGGCCAGTTTTATTTTTTGTATGTATGTTACGCTACTCCGTTAATTGTGAACCGATTCGAATATTTTTTTTATATCGATAGGGTACCTTTCTGAGGTGGTCCCATTGTAGTTTCATCGAGATCTGATAAGTACCTCCAGAGATATGACGATAAACGTCTCAAACTTGCTACTGAAACTGACTCGCGGGGCAAATTGTATTAATTAATGTATATTGATTAAAATTACCTTTATTAAGGTGTAATTGCGTTTCCATAGAAGCTTTTAGCCCAAATCCCTTTGAGGCACTGGACATTAGCATACAGAAAACAGAAGCGTGGCCCAAATTAATGTATTTAAATGATTTGCGTCCTGGGAGCCATTATCGACGGAATTCACGTACAAAATGCCGTAATAATTATTTAAAAGGTAATTGAACAGACATTATTACATTTTTGTGAACATTAATAATGGTTAGCCAAGAAAAGAGGGTTTTGGAATGCAATCGATATAATAAAAGAGCCAGACAAGTACGAATCTATTTCGCGCTCGACGGGTTATATATAAAGGAATGGAATTCCCTGCCAGAGTTTGTGTTTCCTGTGAAGTACAATCCGGGGGTCTTGAAATCGCGAGTAAACAGGTATCTTCTAGGCAAGCGTGCTACATCGTCTTCACTTAACATCAGGTGAGATAGTGGTCAAACGCTTGCTTATCCACAATAAAAAACTGTGAAAGTCAGTTTATATAAATATTTGTATTTTTGTTTGGGACATCTTCACGGTTAAATGGCTCGACCGATTTGGCTGAAATTTTGCAAATGCGTATATAGATAGTAGATAATACGGAAATCGCCCAATGGATAGGGTGTCGGACTGGCGATCGAGATGTCGTGAGTTCGATCCCCATGCACCCATTGCACTATTGACGTGAACCCACTCGAGACAAGCATATTATTTAGCTTAGTTGGAGGGGTTTACAAGAATACTAGTAATATGCAATCCACATTGCTTTAAAAAAAACAAGAGAGAAAGAGATAGGACACAGAAAACATTCAAATGGTACATTCAATTCTCGCACAAAATATAATCCTATAATTCAAAGTATGTTTAAGTGTGATTAATACGCGAGATACATTTAAATGAATGAATCCAATAATCGTAGAGGTAACTTTATCATATTCAAATTAATTGAATGAGCTCAACGTACACTTTTCATTGCATTGAAATAAGTTATGAAAAAGCACTACACAATAAGGTGGCGCTGAAAACAGCTAGACTTACTGAACTACACTACAAAAATACGCAGAGAACAGGTATCTTTTAGGTAAGCGTGCTACATCATCGACAGCATCATCACTTACCATCAAATGAGATAGTGGTCAAACGTTTACCTATCTAGTATAAAAATCGACTGCGTAGAAAAGCTACGCGTTAGAAGTGAAAGTTCATTCAATTTATTTCTCAACATTGCTAATTATATATTATGTTTCTTTGAAGTGTCTCACACTTTATATTTTTATAAATTGTTAAACACAATCCAAAATTACATCGTACCGACCGGACTCGAACCCGCACCCCCCGGATTACACGTCCAGGTGCTCTGCCAATTAAGCCACGGTTCGATACATCGATACGACGAAATTAGTGGATTGCATTTGTTAACCCAATTATGCATTGGTGGCGCCATCTATGACTACTTATTACGTAAATTAATCATTCGGAAGAAATCATTACAGTTTTCAAATCCGACGAGAGATGTTGCACTGCGTAAATCAAATATTATGTTTCTTTGAAGTGTCTCACACTTTATATTTTTGTAAATTGTTAAACACAAAATTTCATCGTACCGACGGGACTCGAACCCGCACCCCCCGGATTAAACGTCCAGGTGCTCTGCCAATTATTATTGCTGTTAATTATTGCTAATTATGTTTTTCTGCAGCTCCATCACTTGTACTATAGCGAATACATCTTCGTAGTAACGCTGTTCTACAATAGAGGTTTGTAAAATGTAACATGATGCATACGTCAATTTCACTGCCTTCTTACCGTGACCAAAGAAAAGATAATAATACTACGTACCGTGACGCTACTTTATTTCCGTAAAAATAAACCCCAGTGCGCTTAAAAAAAGTATTACTCCAAAAAGATAACATTTGACGGATGAAAATAAAACTGGCCAAGTGCGAGTCAGCATCGCGTCTCTTATCGCACACTTAGGGAGGGTTCCGTACAATACGAAACATAACAGAGTTTCAACCTCATATATTTGATTAATTGATATTACCAAGAATATTTGGTTTGGTCGCGATCTAGAAAGACGGGGCTCGTTTACTAGCGCCATCTATGTCATTTTGCCGAAACTAATTAGATAGATGGCGTTTAAAAACACGTTTTTTGTATCCTTTAATTTTTAACTTTATTTTGTTTTTAGTATTTGTTGTTCTAGCGGCAACAGAAATACACCATCTGTGAAAATTTCAACTGTCTAACTATCACGGTTAATGAGCTATAGCCTGGTGACAGACGAACAGACAGACAGACAGACAGACAGACAGACAGACGGACAGCGGAGTCTTAGTAATAGGGTCCCGTTTTACCCTTTGGATACGAAACCCTAAAAAGACAGGCTACCTATCAATTCTTGAATCTAGAAGCAACATATTTAAGTTAGATATTACATGAACATTAGATTTATTGTATTGGATATTCATTTAAAAGGTGAGCTAAATGGAGTAACGTTTGCAATGACATGACGCATCGCTATCAATGTAGAGTATATAGAATGTAGATACTTCCACTGTAGTTCATAAATTAGCCTACCATAGTATACATAGAGCTAAACACTTGTATAGCATACACAGTAAAAAATATACTACACAATTTTTATGTAAACATAACGTATAGTTAAATCAGAATTGGGCACTCATATACCTTTTCCTATCCAGTTATACTCGTAACACTGTAACTTATGCACGTCATAATTATGTCGATTTCAGAAATATAATTCGACTGTATTATGCATCAGGTACGGCCACACCGCGGCGTCCTGCGATCTGCGGGTGCGATCTTAGTACTTTTCAATTGTTTTCTGATCGCGTTTGGTGTGAACCAGTCGGTACAAATACTACTGCGCTATCTGATCGCCGCCTAGGTCACGCACGCAGGACGCTGCGGCGTGTTCGAACCTTAATCAAATGACGTTAACCTAACAGGTAATAATGTTATATTATTATATAAACATTACTCGTACACTCATGCACTGAATTTACATAATTATGATTAAAAGAGTGATATATTTGTACATCTGTGTGTATCTGCCGTAGGACCGATAACCGTTGGGGTAGACTGGTTCTAGAGTGGAGACCGCGAATCGGTAAACGTAGCGTAGGACGCCCTGTGGTGGAGCCAGGTGGAGCGACGACATTCGCAAAGCGGTGGGCAGTGACTGGAAACAAAGAGCCGAAGATTGAGCTCAGTGGCGTGACTTGGGAGAGGCCTATGTCCAGCAGTGGACTGATACCGGCTGATTATGACGATGATTCTGATATTTGTACAAATAAAATGTTTTACTTTTTTTAGAATTTTTGGGTTTCTTTTTAAACGACTTCACAAAAAAGGAGGAGGTTCTCAGTTCGCCTGTTTCTTGTATTAGTTTGTTACCCCTTCTTATCATTTGTTAAGACTAAAATATATAAAAAATAAAAAGTTATGAACAAAAAAAGGGAAAACGAGAAAATATATGTTGATTTCACTTCTTTAAAGAATACAACCTCAATGTAATAATTTAATACCAAAATACCAATAATAAAAACTTTAAAATCTCGGATCTCGCAAATCCTTGCTGATCCAGCAAGATGGTTTCCATAAAATAGAAGCTCAAAGGATTACAGACAGAATGGTCTTAAGAGCTATAATGCTAGTTGCCACTACAGAAACGGAACGGTGCCCTCAGACTGGCAATTTAAATCGTAACATAAATAATTTAAGATCGTTAAAAAAATAAAAGAACTGTTGTAAAACCTACTTATTGAACTTACTATTTGTTAGGTTTTATGAAAATGTTATAATGTCAATAATCTTAAATCTTTAAAAGTTTGAAATATAGCATCAACAGTAAAACATAAAAATTAATTTAATTTAATTTTTACAACACGTTATCAGCACGAAGCTCTGTATCTGTATTTTGATCTACGATCGAACTTAAAAGAAGATTGGTGGTGAAATTATTGGTACATAACATATTGGTAATCATGTCGTCTGCAGTTCCTGGTATGTCTTTAATAAATGGTATTCCGATACTTTGTAATAGAGAAGGTTACACTGTGTGGAAATTTAAAATGCGAATGTTGTTACTCCATGAAGGATTGTAGGAAACTGTAAGCGAAGTAGTTGTCGCAGGGAGCAAGACGCCCGACGATGTACGGAAGGATGAAAAAGCTCTTTCTAAAATATGTCTTACTGTGGATGGTGCTGCTATTTCGATTGTTCGACCAGCTAAGACCGCAAAGGAAGCGTGGGATGCTCTTATGAAATCCTACGAGGATCTAAGTTTGGGTCGTAAACTGTCGTTGGAACGTAAGTTGTACAGGTACACCTTATCTGACTTTACTGATTTAGAAGCTTACTTAACGGCAATAACTACAACTGCACTAGACCTTGCCGATATTGGCAAAACCATTGAGGATAGTTCTTTAGCAGCTATTATATTGGGAGGTCTAACGTCTCGCTATGAGCCCTTGATAATGGCGCTTGAAAATGGGAGCGTTGAAGTCACAACAGATTTGGTAAGAAGTAAGTTATTGAGCGAAATGACGAAAGATACTAAAAATGATGTGGCTGCGTTGCATACTAACAAGCAGGTTATTTGTTTTCGATGTAAGAAGCCAGGGCACAAGAGTCCTAATTGTCCTCTCAAAAAGAAGGAGAAAAAGGCAAAGGCGAGTTGCTCAACAGAAAGTTGTTCTAAAGATAAGGGACTGACTGTTTTTAGTTCAGGGAATATGGATACATGTGTCACGGAATTGTTTTTGTATGGTGTCAACGAACTGGCTTTGTCTGCACCAAGTGTTCAGATGTCTGAGAAGTGGATTATCGACTCTGGTGCGTCTACTCACATGACTCCACATGCTGAATGGTTTAATAGTTACCGACCCTGTGATGGGAAGATAACTGTAGCAAATGGTAAATGTTTGCCGGCTGTGGGTTTAGGAGATGTTGATATTGACACAAAAAACAATTTTAGGAAGATTTTTAATGTTGTACATGTTCCTGGCCTAGATTGTAATTTACTCTCAGTCAAAAAGGCAGTAGAGAAAGGTTTCTCGATTGTTTTTGATACGAATGGCTGTAATTTTTATAATTCTAATGATGTTTTTTTAAAAAAGATCCTGTTTTACATGGTTCTGTTTGTGGTGGATTGTACACTTTAGATTGTACAGTAAAACGCCGCAAGGTGTTTCAGATTATAATGTTCACACTAATTTGTCCCAGTTTCAGCTTTGGCATAAGCGTCTAGGACATCTCTGCCGTATTGGGATGGATCTACTCAAAAAAGGTCTAGCTGTTGGTGTGGAGTATACTGATGTGGACAAAGAACCATGCGTACCTTGTGTAGAGGGTAAACAGGCCCGGAAGCCTTTCAAAGGGATTAAGTATAAAAAAGCTTCGTCACCATTAGAATTGGTCCATACGGACGTTTGTGGTCCCATGACCACTGAATCTTTTAAAGGTAATAAATACTTTATTATTTTTGTTGATGATTATACACGTTTTATATACCTTTATTGTATGTCATCTAAGACAGAAGTTCAGAAGTATTTTTGTGCTTTTCAAGCACTTGTTGAGAGACAGACTGGCACAAAGATTCGAACCCTTCGGTCAGACAATGGTACTGAGTATGTCAACAAGGACCTGACAGACTATTTGCAGGCTCAAGGTATTCGACATGAAACGTCTGTACCATACAGCCCTCAACAAATTGGGGTAAGTGAACGTAGCAATCGTAGCATTGTGGAGAAGGCCTGTTCCTTGCTGGCACAGAGCTCTCTGTCGAAAGCTTTTTGGCAGGATGCTGTTGAGACTAGTATTTATTTAAAGAATAGGTCACCTCATCGTGCAGTTAATGGTATGACACCATATGAAATGTGGTGTGGTAGTAAGCCCGACCTGTCTCATTTAAGGGTGTTTGGTTGCCGAACTTTAGTTCATGTGCCTTCATGTCAGAGAACTAAGCTAGACATGAAAACTTCTGAACATATCTTCGTTGGATATTCAGACGATCCAAGGAGTTATTATTTCCGTAGCGCGGAAAACCCTCGAAGGTTGATTAAGTCACGGGATATTACGTTTTTTGAAAATATTTTTTCAGGATTGAAGGATGAATCTGTTCAGCCTGGAGTTGCTGTGAGTCCTAATGTCATTAATCTTTTATCGCAAACTTCTTCAGATACCACATCGCCACGGGCGATTTCTATCTCATCTGCTTCTACTTCTTCACCTACTTCAGAAAGTGTGGACATGGAGGTAGAGCAAGTTGACGATTATGTGGACGCGATTGAAGAAGCTGGTGGGGTTTGTGACACGGAGTCTCTACATTCAGGTGAACAACGTGATCTGTCCCTGTTTCCTTCAGTAGAACCCAACGATGCATGTCCTGAGAGAAGGTATCCTGAAAGAGTACGTAAAGCTCCAGATTATTATTCATACGGCACTCACGGTGTTGATTTGTTGTGTTATGATCCGAAAAGTTATCGTGAAGCTGTTAATAGCGATGATAAATATAACTGGATCTCCGCAATGAAGGATGAGTACAACGCCTTATTGAATAAGCAGACTTGGACATTAGTGGATAAACCAAATAAAAAGGTTATTCCATGTAAATGGGTGTTCAAGATAAAGAGGGACCCGAACGGTGCAATAGTCAAGTATAAGGCGCGACTAGTTGCGAAAGGTTTTAGTCAAGTTTGGGGGACTGACTATAACGAGACTTTTGCCCCTGTGGTTCGAAATTCATCTCTGCGTACCCTTATAGCGTTGGCTGCAGAAATGGATTTAAAGATCCAACACATGGATGTCGATACCGCATTCCTCAATGGGGACTTAGAGGAGGAGGTGTACATGCAACAGCCTGAAAGTTTTGCTGAGCAAGGGGCAGAAGGTAAAGTCTGTTTGCTCAGAAAATCCATTTATGGTTTGAAGCAGGCAGCTCGAGCCTGGAATATCAAATTGCATCAAATTCTATCGAAAATTGGCTTTGCACGAACATCTGCGGAATCATGTGTTTACATAAAAAAGTTTGGTAATGAAACCATAATACTTGCAGTCTATGTCGATGACCTAATTGTTTTTTATAAAGAAAAAAGTTCTTTTGACGCTGTCAAAAATGACTTGGAGAAATTTTTCTCACTAAAAGATGTGGGTGAATTGTCGTATTGTTTAGGCATAAATGTTAACCGTGTTGACGATAAAATCGTGGTCAGTCAGAAGACCTATATCCAGGCAGTGTTGGAGCGTTTTAATATGCGAGATTGCAAGGAGATGTCTACATCTTTGGAGAATAACAAGTTGGAGAAAGGTAATCCAACATCTCTTGATAAATATTCTTACCAAAACTTGATAGGATGTCTCATGTACCTAGCTGTGAATACGAGACCCGATATAGCTTATGCCACAAGCTATTTAAGTCAGTTTAATAACTGTCATGATAAGAGGCATTGGTTGGCCGCTAAAAGGGTGTTACAGTATTTGAAAGGTACTATGGATTACTGTATTACTTACAGGAAACTCGGTGGACGTCTGTGTGGATACACGGATGCTGACTGGGCGAACTGTGTACATGACCGTCGGTCGTACACTGGTTATTACTACACGCTAGCAGGTGGACCTATTAGTTGGGAGTGTAAGAAACAGCCGACGGTAGCCTTATCATCTACAGAAGCTGAGTATATGTCCTTGACCAGTGCTGCAAAGGAGGCTATTTTCCTCAGACGGTTAGTGTGTGACATTACAGGTTTTGCTCATAGGGTGTTGCTATACAACAATAGTCAAAGTGCACAGAAAATTGTGCTCAATCCTAACCACCACAATAGAACTAAACACATTGATACGAGATATCACTTTATTCGTGAAAAGGTTACTGAGGGTCTTATAGATATAAAGTTCATACCTAAGGATAAAATGACAGCTGATGTTTTAACCAAGCCCTTAAGGCGCATAGCTCATCTTAGGTGCGTTGTTAATATGGGTTTAGTTATAAATAACTAGAATATTTTTTCTATTTATTTATTTTTCATCAGTTTATGTTTTATATTTTTGTTTAGTCTGGTAGTAATGTTTTATTATATTCTATTGTGTTTAGCATTACTACTTTATCTTTTTATTGCCATTAAGGGCGGATGTTGTAAAACCTACTTATTGAACTTACTATTTGTTAGGTTTTATGAAAATGTTATAATGTCAATAATCTGTACTTCTTTAAAAGTTTGAAATATAGCATCAACAGTAAAACATAAAAATTAATTTAATCTAATTTTTACAACAAGAACCGACTTCAAACGTCGCGCTAGTCAAAGTAGCCAGTAAACGTTTTAACTACTAAATAATCTGTGCCAGTAGTAAGTAGAAATTCGTCGAGATAAGTAAATGCGTCGTAATACAAATGTTGATATATTATTATAATATATCAACATTTGTATTGTTGTTTTCGTTTATCGTTTAAAAACTAAAAAACAACCGATTTCAATGCCGCGCTATTCATTTTCAGTACCAATTTTGAGATGTTTATCTCAATATCTCTGGAGATACTTATCATACCTCGATAAAATTACCATGGTACCACACTTGGGATATCTCCTTTTGAACAAAAAAATAATAATCGAAATTGATTCATAAACGACGAAGTTATCCGCGAACAAACATAAAAAAAAAAAAAAAAAAAAAAAAAATATACGGTCGAATTGAGAAACCTCCTCCTTTTTTTGAAGTCGGTTAAAAAACGGCTCGGCCGATTTCGTCAAAATTTAAATGGGACCACCTGGAAAGGGTACACTTTGAAACAAAAAAATATTTTTTCTAATCGGTTCAAGCATATTCGAGCAATCGGTAAACATACATTATTAAAGAAAAGGTTCCGACGAATTGAGAACCTCCTCCTTTTTGTGAAGTCGGTTAATACATTACGTGGCATGTGTGATTCAACATCGAATTGTGTGCAGTTAAATTTGACAATATTTATATAATTTAAAAAATCGCAATCCGTCCATATATAATGCGAGATTCCCCTCTTTTCTCCTCACCACTCCCCCTTTTGGTCTTTTTTCGCAATATTGTGTAGAATGAAGTCGTTAGTGTGCTTCTCAAATTTTATTGAAATCTGTCAATTGTATAACGCTACAGCAAACCTTTTCCCCTATTTTTCCCCAAATTGCCATCGATAAAAAAAATCAAGGAATTTGTGTGCCAATTTTTGTCAAAACTATTGAAAAATGGGACTTCTATGCTATTATAGATATACTGACAGACGGACAAAAGCATTTTTGGCCAATTTCAAAGCTAAGACGCTTTGCTCGCTCGGTCAATTATGGATGGTATTAAAAAAAATACTACATTACGCTGCACTATGACATAAACTGATCCTTATAAGGGTCAGTTCACACCGCTACGCGAACGCGGCGTGACAAGGCTTTTGGTTTCACGCGGCGCAGCGTTGCGCAGCCTGACGTCGCGCGGCGCAGCAAAACGCGCGACGCCACCAAATTATCTCAGTGCAATGTGTATCTTATTACGTAGTTATTAAGTTCAATTGTTAATCACGCGACTCCCCGCTGCGTCGTGCGGTGCAGCGCGGCGCAGCCTGAAGCCGCCGAACTAACTCAATGAAATGTGTATCTTTTTGTGAATAAAGTTCTTTTTTGTATCACACTCTTAATAAATGCGCGCCGCGTCGCGTTGCGGTCTGAGCTGACCCTAAGAGACGCAACCAGCTTTAAAACCGCAGCTATTCTAGTATTGTTTCGGCTCGTCCACTCCTGAACGACCTATACAGCCTCCAGACTAATAGGGTCAGGTCAGACGTATCTTGTAGATTTCACAAAGTTTGATACATTTTTACCCACGACGGAATATGCGTTTGGAGTTTGAGAATGTTTGTTTGATTGTGTGTGCAAATCCATATTGCCATTTTTCTCCAAAACTACTAGTCCGATTTTGATGCAGTTTTCAGTTATGGGTTCGTGTTTGATTGTTGCATGTTCTTAAATAGGTGTTACATTGTCAAATCACCAGGGGGCACTGCAGTAAACATTTGTTTGTGAAAATATGTTTATTCAAAATTTTAATATTGTGACTTGTTTTTAATGAATTTTCACCGATTACTCGAAGACGCCTGAATGAATGAATGAATGAAAATGAACCGATTGTAATAGGTACATGTTCTTGAATAGGCATTACGGTGTCAACTCACCAGGGGGCGCTGCAGTAAACATTTGTTTGTGCAAATCCATGTTGTCATTTTTCTCCATAATTAGTTCGATTTTGTCTTTAAACGGTTCGTAATTAAATAAGTGGTGGTTCTTAGATAGATGTTATGACGTTAGTTTTCTAAAACACATAGTCGTGGACCTTTATTTAAAATTTTAATTTTGATACTTGTATATTTGAATGCCGAAAAACTGCAGGTTGAGTTCAATAACTAGCACTAAAAAAAACCCTATTATTTAATTTATTAGAGATATTAGGTAAATGAACAAGTTAAGTGCTCGCTTGGTGCTGATTGATGATGTCCACCTATAACAGAAACTCTGTATTGACAGAATTTTGAGAGGCACAGCACTGTATCCGTCGTGCGGACGATATTGTGTGACAAAAGTTGATTATGTTTTAACGAGTAACGTATCCTTCAAAATATTAAGTCATTGTCATCGGGTCCTTAAATATAATACAGATATCATATATACATACATACCTACAGATGCAAACAAAAACTGGCCAAGTGCAAGTCGGACTCGCACTCTTAGGGTTCCGTACCACACTACAGTATTTTATAAGATCGAGCAAAAAATACCACTATCATTTTTCTCCAGCAAAAAATAAATAATTTTATCAAAACAGTTGTAAGCCGCGTGCTTATTTTTTATAACGCCATCTATCGTCTAACGCACGGAATTTAAGTTGAAAGTATAACGCCATCCATGGACGTTTACTTAAGCGTTCATAGATGGCGTTATATTGAAATGCCGAAAAAAACACGTTTCTTGCATAGGGACCCCCTATAATTTTAAACTTTATTCTGTTTTTTGTATTTGTTGTTATAGCAGCAACAGAAATACATCATCTGTGAAAATTTCAACTGTCTAACTATCACGGTTCATGAGATACAGCCTGATGACAGACGGACAGACAGACAGACAGACAGATGGACAGTGGAGTCTCAGTAATAGGGTCCCATTTCACCCTTTGGGTACGGAACATTAAAACAATAATGAACAGTAATCAGCTCTATGGGATGAGGTACGGCAAAGACCATTACAATTGTTATTCTGTAGCAATGTAATAAACATGACTCGGGGAATCATAAACATTATCATTTAGTTCGTGATCCACCGTACAAATATGGCGCGTTGTTTTACCATGCAATCGCTGCGCTCTATCTGCAATCAAAAAGCCAAAAGAGAAGCCATGAATACCAAATACTGATTATTTAATCTACAGCAACTTTGTGGCATTATGTGGCTTCTGAGCTAAATGTTTATTATACTGTAAAACTATTACAATAATAAATGTATACAAAACAATTTAAGATCGTTAACAAAACTAAAACACCGACTTCATTACTAAGTTTGAGGTGTTTATTTCCATATCTCTGGAGATACTTATTAGATTTTGATGAAATTACATTGGAACCCTTACAAATGTACTCTACCATTAAAAAAAAGAATCATCAGCTCATAATTGACAGAGTAACCACGTAACATACATAAAAAAACATTCAGACGAATTGAGAACCTCTTCCTTTATATAAGTCGGTTGAAAATGGCTCGTCCAATCGATGTCCAGTATGGTGGAATAATACATGAGATGCTTTTTAATGAGGACAAAGATAGGCTCAGCTGGCTCATATTGCCCTAAAATGTTCAACTTATTGCCCAATAGTCATCGATATAAAAAGGTAGATGCGGTACTCACGCGGATAAGAGTGATCTTATGCTACGTAAACATAATGGAACTAGAAACAACTTCATGAAAACATAAATGTCTAATGTCGAGCTTGATGTGCATGAAGAACAGAGGAAGGCATTGTTGATAATTATTTAAATGGATCTGCGATAACTACATATGTAATTCTGTACGTGCTACTTCCGCCAGTTTGATTGTGACTAAGGTGAAATTAGGCCCGCAAACCTAATTCATACGGTCCACATTGAGGAGCGGGGTCCCATATCTACATATTTTCACGGAAACTTGTAAGTACCAAAATTTACCTTAATTTTCAATTTGTTTTACTTTTCGGATTTTTTCCATTACTTGTGTAGTAATCATTTAACCAAAATTGACAATTCTAGGTCAACTGGAAGTGCCCAATAGGTTTGGGTCGAAAACTTATAGGGTACTTCCCGTTGACCTAGAATCATGATATTCGGCAAGAAGCAAGGTCTTACAGTACAAATAAAGGAAAAATCCAAACAATAAAAGAAGTTGAAAATGAAAGGAAAACCCATACATACATAGTATGCCAATTAAGATTGGCTTTGGTACTTACAAGTTTTCGCGAAAGTCTAAATTTGCCCATATCTTTTTATCGTGTTGACTCAGAACCTTGATTTTTATACACCTAATAGGGACTTCAGTATCTGGTATAAATTTCAACTTGGTCCACCCGTTCCTGAGAAAATCGGTGGTGACACACGGACAGACAGACAGACGGACAGATGGACAAGAAAGTGATCTTATAAGGGTTCCTTTTTTTACCTCTTGAGGTACGGAACCCTAAAAACTACTCTTTTGAGTGATGTCAAGTTATATTAAAAGCATGCTCGTTTCACATTTTTTACAGTGTTGCAATGCAATTATACAGGATCGGGCTATTCTGGTGTTAAATGACACTTTTACACCTGGCTACCGACGGGAAGCAATCCATCAGTGCACACGAAAATTGGTTTTTCATCCCATCTATTCGGAAAACGCTGATTAGTTCCTCGCTAAGTGACGAGGACTTTCTGAAGGGGACAAATTAGGTTTTTTGGGCACATGAATGTCCCTTAATAGTTTTCTATCTGAAAAGTCGAATAATTAAATTGTGTGGAAAAAAGTAACTGGCAAATCGACTGATTAGCCACTTTTTATTTATTGCGAACTGTGCAAGCGTTTGGCCACTATCTCACCTGATGGTAAGTAACGACGCGGTCGAGGATGGAGCACGCTTGCTCAGTAAAAACCTATTCACTCTAGACTTGAACGCTCCGAGGTTGTATTTAAGTGGAAAAACTGACGCCGGCAAGTCATTATATTTCTTAGCAGTTCTTACAATAAAAGAGGCGCCGAAACGCTTAGTTCTTATAGGTGGAATGTCCACCATAAATGGATGTCGACCTGCAGTACGTCTGGTTGTACGGTTAAAGAATGGGGACGGCGGAATCAGATCGTGCAGTTCTTGGGCACATTCGTCAAAGTGTAATCTATAAAATATAAACAGGCTCGCAACTTCACGCCGATGAGCTAGACATTGCAGTTTTGAACCCACCCACTTAGCTTTACCTCACGATAAATTAAACAATATGCATGTTTAAAAAAAAACAAAAAAGATGATGATGAATATCAATATTATATTGTGTTTAACAATTTACAAAAATATAAAGTGTGAGACACTTCAAAGAAACATAATATTATATCAGTCCATTTTAGTCATAAACAGTATAAATAGCGGATACAAAAAATACACATTTCTTTCTCTCAGGCGACTACGAAAATATACGTAATAATACAAATACGCATTGTATTATTACGTATATTTTTAATTGTATTTTACAGCATTACGGTTATGATGTACCTTTTTGAAATCCTTATAATACGCCCTTTAATTTGATAACCATATTGCAGTATTAAAATAAAACTGGCCAAGTGCGAGTCAGCATCGCGTCTTTTATCGCACACTTAGGGAGGGTTCCGTACAATACGAAACTTAAGAGTTTCAACCTCATATATTTGATTAATTGATATTACCAAACATATTTGGTTTGGTCGCGATCTAGAAATACGGGGCTCGTTTACTAGCGCTATCTATGTCATTTTGCCGAAACTAATTAGATAGATGGCGTTTAAAAACACGTTTTTTGTATGGGGACCCCCTTTAATTTTTAACTTTATTTTATTTTTAGTATTTGTTGTTCTAGCGGCAACAGAAATACACCATCTTTGAAAGTTTCAACTGTCTATCACGGTTAATGAGCTATAGCCTGGTGACAGATCGACAGACAGACAGACAGACGGACAGCGGAGTCGTAGTAATAGGGTCCCGTTTTACCCTTTGGGTACGGAATCCTAAAAACCACTTGGCAAACAATGCCATCTCACTTCTGCCATGTTTATTGTTTTATTTTTAACGTCGCATACCTTAAAACACTTGGGCTGTCAAGACGTATCTAACGATATCTTCAATAGATGAAACCGTCTAGGGTTTGGAAGATATTCGGTAATAAATAATATTACAAACGAACATACAAGATAAGCGCGAAAAACGTTACCCAGTCCTTGCAGTCGGGTAAAAAAAATATTTAAAAATAATTTAATTGCCAAATGTATGTAAGCGCATCACTCCATAATTAAGATAGTTTAAAAACTAAAACAACCGACTTCAATGCCCCGTGAGTCAATTTCAGTAGCATGTTTGAGACGTTTATCATCATATCTCTAGAGATACCTATCAGATCTCGATGAAATTATAATGACACCATCTCGGAAACGTACCCTACCGATTACAAAAATAATCATTCGAATCGGTTCAGAATTGACGGAGTAATCACGTAATATACACACAAAAAAATAACATACAAACAAATTGAGAACCTCCTCCTTTTTTGTGAAGTCTGTTAAAAACGGGTGGACCAAGTAGGCTTAGGGGTAGTAGGGGGTTTTAGTCCCTAACGCAAAACGAAGGGTGTTATAAGTATGACGTGTGTATCTGAGTATCTGTGAATGTGTGTGTCTGTTTGTAGCATCGAAGCGCCTAAACGGATGAACCGATTTTGATTAAGTTTGTTTTCGTTTGATAGGTGTCTTAACCGAGAGTGTTCTTAGCTTTGATGAATTAAAATCCGTTCGGCTGTTTTAAAACTACGAGCTTTCTGAGTTGACGGCGATATGACATCAAATTGCATAGGTCTTATCAATACAAAATTCGGTATCCTTTTACTTCAACGATATTTGCAGACCATGGTAGCATTGACCTGATGCTGGAACATCTCCTGCACTCTGCAGAATACTCAATTTTTTTATATCACAACTCTTTCTCACCGACGCTGCTACATGCGACGCTGGTACATGCGTCAACTCGTGAACGGGTGCGGCAGGTGGAAACTGGTCGGTTTTGGATAAATCCTTTAATAATTATAAATATATATATACATATTTATATAGAAACATGTACCTAGGTAGTTAAGAATAATTAATAATATAAGAAAGAATAATAATTACATAAAAAGTATATATATAGTGTGTGGAATGTGTAGTGTGTGTGGAATGTGTAGTGTGTGTGGAATGTGTGTGGAGTAATGAATATAGGTAAAATATTTAAAAAAAGCATGGACCTCGTGTCTATGGTAATGAAAGGGAGGGGGTTTTAGTCAGTAGGAGTCTCACATAATTGCAGAGCCCGAGCTCTGCGGTATCTCAGGAAGGATTTCCCCCTCCCACGGAAAAAAAAAACTCTTTCTCACCATTTTACAGCAGGGATGTTGAGTTTTGGGCTCGTTCGAGTCAATGGTTTCAATGAACAGATTATACATATATTTGTCGGGGAGGTTTAAAAAAATAATTTAACTATTATGTAATTGTTCGTTATTTAATCACTCAAAAACAGCTGAACAACTTTAAGTTTTTGGCACACAAACAGTTTAATGCTTGAATTATTTCTCGTAGGCATATATTTTACAAGACATTTTAAGGTGGTCGAAGATGCACAGCATGCCAAACAGTAGATATTAATTTATTATATATATTTTATCTATGTATCAATTTATTATTTATTTTTATTATTTTATTTATAAATATTTCGCGTTTTTTTATCACCCCAGCTTGTCTGAAAATCAGCGTGTAAATCTAGACATATGTGCTGAGACAAGCCTTTTTGACACCTCACATTGTTTCTTGTTTTTTCTTGTTTCATTGTTTAAGTTAGTATTTTAATGTGTTATGTCAAATAAATAATTTTTTCTTTCTTTCTTTCTTTCTTTCTTTCTAGATATACTTACAAGGTACAAGAATAAAAGTGCTAAGGTATAAAAGTAAGGAACAACTCACCTCTTGTGAAAAAGTTGGGTGGTTTCCTCTTAGGCGGTCCTGTAACAAGAAAAGTTTAACTGTTACTATAACCAGTCAGACCGCTATTATCTCGGCTAGGCTCTCTAAGGTTCGGTGTAAGAGTTAATTACTCTATTTTGCAACAGACTTCCAAAACGAAGGAGGTTCTTCTAAATATTTTTTATTCGATTGAGAGATACAGAATCCTGTGCTGTGAGAGGTGCTTTGACTTTAATAAGGCACTGAGAAATCTTAGAAGTGAAATTAAGCTTACTTGTTATTGTTAGAAGTAGGTTAAATTTCACGTCCTAGATTTTATTATGTACAGTTTAGTAAATAAATAATAACCGGCCAAGTGCGTGTCGGGCCACGCGCAGTGTAGGGTTCCGTGGTAGCCCGTTATTCAATGCAAGTCTTTACCCGTTTTAAACAAGCAACTAGGTACTTCGTCTTTCTCACTTTAAAGGATTTATTCTAAGGATTTTGTATTTGGTACAAAATTATCCATTAGTCAAGTTCAACGACTATTACTGCTAAACTAATAAAGTTACCTTGACCGCTATAGTTTTCCTTTAAAGTTCATTAAATGCGCTATTACCACGATTTTTTTCTGATTTTTCAAGTCAGAAGTTTAACTTTTAGAGGTGTGGGGGGGGGGGGGACGCCCTACTGGAACAAAAATTTGCATTTTAAGTTTAATATTTCGTAAATGAAGCGTTCAATCGAAAAATGGTATCAGCAACCCTTAAGTCATTTTACAAGACCTATTCAACGGTACCCCACACGATGGGGTAGACGACAATGGGGAAGACAGACGGATGGTCATGACGAAACTATGAGGGTTCCTCGTCAGGACTACGGAACCCTAAAAAAGGAAACAAATAAATATAGTAATTAACACGTGACATGACGTGTTAAATAAAAAAAATCTGGATGAAAATAAATTTAAGACAATGTTACAGTGCACCGCTAGAAAAAAGTGCACACTTGAATATTACTACTTCATCGTTCATCGTTTACTGATACTCATATTACACCGCTAGATGTCGCTGTATATCCATAAAACACGCTATTGTTTGAAGACACTGAATGGGCTTAAATTCGAAGATAACTCTGATTGTAGTCAAATCAAATAAACTTCAGTATTGCTATATAAACAGATTTTTTATAAAAGGGTGTTAGGTAACATAAATAACCCTTAATGAAGTTAGTATAATAGTGGCATGAAATTTAGGAATTTAAAAAATAGGTCTATATAATTAACCGACTTCAATGCCCCGCGAGTCAATTTCAGTAGCAAGTTTGAAACGTGTATCGTCATATCTCTGGAGATACTTATTAGATCTCGATGAAATTACAATGGGACCACCACAAAAACGTACCCTACCGATTTAAAAATAATCATTTGAATCGGTATACAATTGACGGAGCAATCGCGTAACATACACACAATATATAATATATAAACAATTCGTCTGTATATATATATACAGACGAATTGAGAACTTCCTTCTTTTTGGAAGTCGGTTGAAAAGTAATGCAAAATGCAAATAGATAGGGATTCGTTTAGTTTTAAGAGAATAATTCTGTTTTGCGAGTCAATAAATAAAATAAAAATTAATAAACAAAGTCTTATTCACGGATACATATCAGATAAACAGATGGTACCACTGATGGCAGATTAGCAGAAATTCTATCACAAACAAAAAACTTGCCAACCCTAAAATAGGCACGTTGTTTAACAGTCAGCTGGCAATCGAATCCAACTTTATTTACCGAAACCACGAGCCGAAACTTTTCTTTACTCATGTGCCGAAACTGTATACTTTGTAGGGCTGTCGCGCATTATTACTGTCTTGTTGAGTGTACGTTTCTGTAGTTTCCGGAATACTCGGCAATCGAAGTCCGTAGAGAAAGATCTAGACTGTGATTATTTATTACTCAATGAGAGACGAGAAGTTGTTGTTATGTTGTATGTTGAGATAAGAAATATTGCTATTTTTCATATATATTAGTTACTAGTTAGCAGACACCCGGCGTGCTACTGCGCTAAAATAATAACCGGCCAAGTCGAGTTGGACTCGCCCACTGAGGCTTCCGTACCGTTTTCAGACTAGGTTATAGGACAAACTTAATTTTGTAGTCCGATCCATAGAAAATGTATTGCATCAACTACAAATAATAAGTTTGTAATAGTAAGTTTACCTATTTTTTGTTATTAAACAACATATTTACGGTTTTCAGATTTATTTCTTTATAAGTGCTTCAAGACCTTGCTTCTTGCCGAATTTCATGATTCTCGTAACGTTCGTTGAACTAGGTCAACGAAATGAACACGATTTATAAACAAAAGAATCATTCTAATCGGTTAACAATTGGCGGAGTAATCGGGTAATATACATACTCGGCGGGTAATTAAAATAATCTAATGCCTTCTTCTTTTGTGAAGTCGGACAAAAAACATGTATGATCATTAAGTTTAATATCTTGATTCATAAACTTTACAATCGTACTCGTAAGTATAAAACGTAAGTACCAACATTAAGCTGATAATGCTGAAATACTTAAGGCGAGGCTACCTCTGGTTGTTGTGTTTAGACGTTTTGAACTCCCGACAAAAATAGGGGTGTTATAAGTTCGACGTGTGTACGTGTGTGTCTGTGTACTCGTATGTATGTCTTTCTGTGGCATTATAGCGCCTAAACGCTAACGGATTATGAAGCAATTTTGTTTTAGTTTTTTTTAGTTTGATAGGTGCTTTTTTCAAGAGCTTTGATTCATAAACATCCGTTCAGCCATTATAAGCCTATGTGCTTTTTTCTAGTTGATTATAGTATAAGATAAACTTTATTCGGATTAATTTGAAATTTATAATCCGGTTTTACTTAATTGATTGTTACTATATTGTAAGAACATGGTAACATTGACCTGATGCTAGGACATCTAGAATCTACAGAATTCTCAACTCCTCGCCAACTTACAGCTTACAGATGTCGTGGAATGGTCTCAAAGAACAGATATACATAGAGCAGTCGGGGGTGATGTTACATTTTGAATTTATGTATTGTGTATTTGTATAGTAAAGATTTATATTCCCAATACAATATATGTTATTGTACACAATATACGACACATCTCACAGTTTTGACTTTCTGATAGAAAAAAATACACTAAGTAAAATAAATTAAAATTGTATAACTGACACTACAAACTTCTATGTTTAGGTTCAATGTATGGTCTTTTATAAACAAATATAAACAAACGATAGTTGTATTATAACTAACTATATTTTTATGTAAATTTACAAGCGTACGCAACATCTTAAGAATATCTTTAGATGTGGTGCTGCCACATCTAGACATCACATTAGAAGTCGGTGCTTCTTCTATGTTTTTAATCAAAAATTGTCTCAATTTCCAACTTAAAGCAATGAGAAGTGTCCCGCCTTAAATTTCTTTTGTTTTTATGACAATGGGTGGAAATGTTGGAAAAGAAAAACAAGAATTGTTATTTTCTTTTACGAGGCGTTTGCACGAAAATTTAATGAATTAACAAACATTACAATTATTAATTATTTCGTCGCCATCTTGGATTAAGAATTATCAAAAAACTTTAAGTGTACTCTTAAAAGTTAAATAAAAGTACCGATATTAAGTAGCGAAAATATCTATGATTTAAATGATTTTTTTTAAATATCTCATAGGCCAGCGTTTAACCACTATCTCCCTTGGGGGTAAGCAATGATGTGGCCGAAGATGGAAAACAAACCTCTCGAGAGTAAGCCAATTTTGGGCTCAGCGTGTTCACCAATCTTGACCGTATTATCGCTCACCACCGAGATAGTGGAAACGCTAGCCTATATATATATATCATATATAATTGGAAATATTTTTAAAAACTGTCGTAAATTTTACTAAGTTAAATAAAATTTATTATTCCCCTATCACTTAGTGAACGGTCCGTTCAGACTCTTGCTACGAAATGTTTTCACAATTTTTCGACAGTGATGGATTGTTCAGATCGTTTATCAAAATGTGAGCTTTAGCTCGAAAGTTAGTCTATGTTTTTATCAGACGAAGCCATCTCAAATTAATACTGTATTGTAAAAGTTTTTTTAAATAATATATAACTTATAATTTTCAGAACTAGATTCATTTATTGTGAATAACATCCAAGTAAAGGTTATCGTTGCTTACATGCCACCTGTAGGTTTAGCAAGATCCATTTATTTCATAATAAAATAACCTTGAATACAAATAACTTTATTTACTTAATTTCGATGTACAATATTCATATGAATCAATAAGCTCTCGAGAACTAGCATAGCTGTATCTCGAGAGCCAGTGGCTTATCCCAATTTATGATAACATTAATAACATATTGTTCAAACATCATTTTACAAAATTAAGTTATTTTTATTTTTATATCCTTGCATTAATATTTATTCATTCAATCATTCACGAGTGGTAGAAGCGTATATTATATCGATTTTCCGCCTACCAACCTAACTAGCTACCAAAGAGTAGGTTACCACCATCAAGGCAAGAATCTGCCACAATAACCCAACGGTGTTCTGGCAGCACACAGACCTTGTGAGTCAGAGTATTCTAGGCCTAGCGTGTTCCCTATCTCCGAACACATCATCGCTTACTTTCAAGCAAGATAGTGGTAAAATGCTAGCCTATAAGATATAAAAAAAGGAAAGAAAGATCCCAGATTGGAGTTTAATGGGTGGCCATTGGCCATGGCTCGAGCCATCCATCAAACAAAGATATAACGCCAATCGGTTAACCAAGTTTCAGCGATGTTTAGTGCCATACTGTATAGAAGACAGATTGGGTTAGTCGCACGTTATAGATTGGACAAAAGTCAGTTATGTAGCGCCTCGTTTCTCCGATTCCAGAAGAGTAAGTTTCTATATTGAAGCGTTTATTAGCGTTACGAAAACGAGCACAATCTCTTTGAATAACATTCCAGAATGGTAGTCACAGGAGCCTTAAATAGAAGTAGTAATGCAACCCGCTGGCATCCGCATTTTTTCCTCAAGCAACACTAAATTAACGGTTGCCCTTTAATTATCCAGTGTCAGCGTCAGATGTCGCTAGCAACGGTTGTAGCAGTGAATGGAATTCTAGTAAAATGCACGTAGTGTAATATTTACTCCTACTCAAACACTGGCATTCTCCCAAAGGGGCGGGTTATATGATTATAATTGTTATAATGCCGAAAACCCCTAAAAACGCAATTACGTACTTAAAAATATACAAGACAAACAAAATATAAATATATATAATAGCTTTGACTAGTTTTCAACAATATTTATAAAACCTGAGAAAAAATTGGGTCGACGTTGGAAAGACAAGGATTTTTTTTTTTTTTAACAATTATAATCAAGCCGCAATATAAATGGCTAAGGCGTTGGCCTGGCGATCGAGAAGTCGTGAGTTTGGTCCCCACCCATTGCACTATTGTTCTTCTTTATGTTATATGCTAGCGGTGCTCTCGTATGGACTCCTATTGTGGGGTAATTTGGTGTTGATTGATAAAGCGTTTTTAATCCAAAAAAAATGTATTCGTGCAATTTGTGGTGCCTGGTACATGGACAGCTGTAGACCGTTATTTAAACGATTAAATATTCTGCCTTTGACGTGTATGTATATTAAAGAAATATGTATTTTCGTGAGACAGCATCATCAATATTTTGAAAAAAGAAAAGATTTTGTGAATCGAATTTAAAGAACTATGTATTAATTTAAATTGTACTACCCACCGGGAAGACTTGAGATTGCAATAAGAAATTCATATAGGAATGCTATTAGAGTGTATAATAAGCTGCCTGATTGTTTCAAAGATATGCCTTTTCTCATATTTAAGAGAAAATTGACTAAATGGTTAGCTGACACATGTTTTTATACCATTCAAGAATTTCTGACATATAAGCATTAAGAATTTGACTAAAAATCTGTACAATAACACAATTAATCTATTGTTATAGGTTATACAATGAATAAAATATCAGAACAGTGACTATGTATAAGTAATTGAGTTAATGGTATTGTTAATCATTGTTATTATTATATTTCTTTTTTAACCGACTTCACAAAAAAGGACGAGGTTCTCAATTCGTCTGTAAGTTTTTTTGTTTTTTTTTTTGTCAATTGTGAACGGATTCAAATGATTCTTTTTTTAATAGGTAGGATACGTTTCCGAGGTGGTCCCATTTTCATTTTATCGAGATCTGATAAGTATCTCCAGAGATATGGAGATAAATACCTCAAACATAGGAGAATGTACTGGTTTTAGTAGAAGAGTCCCAAGAAGATTATACACAATGGAGGTTGCTATTGCATTGCATTTTAACCTACTTTAATTTTTTTTAAATATTCTGACGTAAACGATTGGATGACAGCTGAATGGTTCATTACTTTTTTTTTTATAATTCAAAGCGTTAAATTCTGCTTTTGCTATGTTTACTTGATAATTGGTTATGATTTATTTTATGATTTATGATTTTGACGTGTATATGTGCGTATATTTATACTGCCTACATACTGAATAAATGCTTTGATTCTTTGATTCTTCGATATATTTTTGAAGACTAAAAAATATTACCTTGAATAATGTTTTTACATCTTTCTTCTCGTTGATTTTGGTTTTTGACAGATATTCTTACGGTAACTGTCAGTGAGATAGAAATAAAGATGGGGATAATTAATTATTTATTTTTTTTTAATATCTTATAGGCTAGCGTTTGACCACTATCTCACCTGTTGCTAAGTGATGATGCGGTCGAAGATAGAGAAGTGGACTAGAATGGGAACTGGCTCTCAAGGATAGCTGCTTGAACACATTAGATGTTTGCCGACAGATTTTCTAACTTGAGGGTGGTAGCTGGCCAGGCGGACACTAGATATGTCCTACCACCATGCGTGGGTTGTTGGTTTCTTAACGATGTTTTCCTTCAGCGGAGGGCAACTGTGAGAAGCGCACATATATTTTTCGATAGAAAAATTCATTGGTGCGCGGCGGTTTGAACTCGGTACCACGGCATCAAAGCCGACTGTTCTCCCAATTACGTCACCGGGCCCTCAATAAATAATTATATATTAATAATTATATATAAATATAAATAATTTGTCTTCACAGGAATGTTCTACTGGGCAAAATCTTGTTAGGGTGCAAACTTTTTCAAACATACCTAAGATTTTTTGACATGACATGACGTTTGGCGAAGATGGCGGCCATTTCCGTCCCGCGACACTGCATACATTATTAAATAACTCAGAATTATGAACGTACTTTGTATCAACCAACACTGCAAAAAAATAATTTATAAGCATAATATCACAGATTATATAATAGTTACTACGTAAATAATACTTTGCGTTGTTAGGTTGGCTATGAAAGCACTGTGCTTTCATAATTCGGGTTTCAACAATAAAGGGAAGTGCCTCTTATAACGTAGTAGAGTGATTCAGTACTCTGTTGGCCATATGGCGGCAATTAATGTTAATAATCGCAAATAATACTTTTTAATATTCATTTTGGAATACAACTAGTCCGTGTTATAAAAGTATTTGGAATTATTGTAATAAAATAGACAATTAATTATCGTGTGTGTCAGATGCTTTAATTGCACAGGGCCATTTTGAACATTGTCCTTTGATACCTTGATGACATCATTATTACTAGTGAATATTTTCACTTTAGCGCGGCATTTAAAGTCAATTTTTTTAGGGTTCCGAACCCAAAGGGTACCAAATGAACACTTTCTGATACTTTGTTGTCCTTTCGTCCGTCCGTCCGTGTGTCTATACATATGTGCGCACTTTACAGATCTGTATCTTCTTAACCGTTATAGGTACATACTTGAAATTTTCAAAAAGTATATATCCGTCAGTATATAACGGCCCAGACACGAAATTTAATAGATGCATGTAATTTAATTAAAACTTGTTTTGCACTAAAAAGGGAAAAATAAGTTATTTTTCAAAAAAAAAAATCCGACTTCATATCCACAAACAGGCACTCAAAAGCGAAAAATAAATTACTTAAAATTATTATAAGCGCTACCCACTTATCTATTTGAAGTCGGTGCCAGCCAAGTCTATTGGATATTAGATAGATACTATGCATGTAGTAGTAGTAAGTAGGTTCATGTAGGTTAGTAAGTAGGTAGATACATGTAGGGATTTATCTATCTACTACCTATTAGACTTAGCTGGCAGCGACTTCAAATAGATAAGTGGGTAGCGCTTATAATAATTTTAAGTAATTTATTTTTCGCTTTTGAGTGCCTGTTTGTGGATATGAAGTCGGTTTTTTTTTTGAAAAATAACTTATTTTACCCTTTTTAGTGCAAAACAAGTTTTAATTAAATTACATGCATCTATTAAATTTCGTGTCTGGGCCGTTATATACTGACGGATATATACTTTTTGAAAAAAAAAAATTAAAATGCTTTGTTTATATTTAAGTACATGATTTGCACATCATCATATGTGGTAGAATGTAAGGGTCTGTGATTCACGAATTAACATCTACAAACATGTAAACCTACATTCTAGCATAGATTCTAGCAAATAAATTAATTTTGATTTTGATTTTTGAGCGTTTGACCGCTATCTCATCTGTTGGTAAGTGATGATGTGGTCGAAGATGGTAAGCATGCTAGGTCTAGAATGGAAACTGGTTCTTAAGGATAGCTGCCGGAACACATTAGATGTTTGGCGACAGATTTTCTTACTTGAAGGGTGTAGCGGGCCAGGCGGACACACTAGATAACTGACTCAATATTGTCCTACCACCATGCAAAATGAACCCACTCCAGACACAAGCATATTAAGCTTAATTTGAGGGGGTAACAAGAATACTAGTAATGTGCAACCCACATTTCTAACAATTAAAAAAAATTACAGACTGAACTTTAAAAACTTGCCCCTTTCTTAACTTGCTTTGCTTTCACATTTCAGTGTTTATTTTCACTACCCACGACAGAACGGAGACTGCATATGCGTTTGGGGTGAGAAGATGTTTGTTTGTTTGTGTGTGCAAATGTATGTTGTCATTTTTCTCCAAAACTACTAGTCCGATTTTGATGCAGTTTACAGTTATGGGTTCAGGTGTAATTGGTGCATGTTTTTAGATAGTCGTTACGGTGACAACTCACTAAGGGGCGCTGCAGTAATCATTTGTTGGTGCAAATCGATGTTGCCATTTTTCTTCAAAACGACTAGTCCGATTTTGATGCAGTTTTCAATTATGGCTTCGTGTTTGATTGGTACATGTTCTTAAATAGGTGTTACGGTGTCAACTCACCAGGGGGCGCGGCAGTAAACATTTTTTTGTGCAAATCCATGTTGCCAGTTTTCTCCAAAACTAGTTCGATTTTGTCTTTAAACGGTTCGTAATTAATCAGTGGTGGTTCTTAGATAGATGTTATGACGTTAATTTTCTAAAGGACATTGTCGTGGGTGTTTTGCAAAATTTTAATTTTGTTACTTGTTTACATACGTAGTTTTGTAGTTACATCAAAATAATTGGACTTTCACCTCTGTCTCCGCCAATGTTGCTGCGAAGGAAAAAGATAACAAATTGGATCCACTCGTGCCGATGTCTTGTTAGCCGTGATTTATTGACACAGATTATTTACTATTCTAGATTAGGAGCACTCTCATTAAGCTACAACATTTATTATCCAAAAATCAATGAGAGATTAAATATTTACATAGATTAATATCATATAAAGATTTTTTTTTTAAATTTAAACATTAACATTAAAGATGTTTGTACCATATCAACATTCCTATATCAGAACAGTTTAGACAGTGCAATTTATGTGAAAAGTCAAGAGCTCCCAACGCTAAAACATAGCATCTTGTCTAGCCTATATTTTGCTGATAACTTTCTACCATTGGCATTAGGGAGCTGTACGTATTATCAGAAAGAATGGAGCCGACTTTATCGATCTTGCTCGAAAAGCCTTGACATTTGGGTTGAGGACCCAACGGACGGGTTTCATATGAGTTACGCTAGTGTTGTTATAAGAGAGCAATGATATTGCTTTGTCATTACTTGTGTAAACTTTTTGTATAAATAGTTACTTCAGAGCGAACGCGGTGTGCACTTTTCCATACAAATTGTGATTGACCTTGATTTTTTGTAGAAACAAATTTTGCTCTAGAAGAATTTTCCAGGGAGGAAACTGAGGAGGAGGAGGAGGGAAGGAGGGAAACTGGGAAATATATATGTATGGAAAAGTGCACCCCGCGTTCGATTTTAACAGAACTACTGCTTAGTTGTGTGGCGTGGTAGAGATCCCATCAAAAACATAAATGTGAAATAAGAGCCAAGTTCAATATTATACCTATATACCTTGGTTGTTGACTTCAACGACAAAATAAGTAAGATCATGGCTTGATGACCATAGCTCCAAATGGTTCATGTTTTATTACATACGTTAATTAGTAGGGTAGGTTAGTATCTTTAGGAAGTAAAGTTAGTAGGTATATTAGTTTTTTGCTTTTTAACTTATATTAGAAACACCTTCGTCTATTGTCTTCTTTTCTATAAGTCCTCTCCATCCAAAGGTTGCCTGGAAGAAATCGCTTTCAGCGATAAGGCCGCCCATTGTAACACTAATACAATGAATGATTTGTATGTCATTTTTTAAGTTATGAGGTGTGACAATAAAGAATTTTCTATCTATCTATCTATTCGTTGCTCGCTACTTCTGTTAGCATGAACTTGGCTAGACACGCTGCCGCGTGTCTAGATTTTGGATATTCATGCAACGGTCGAATAGATGTAGATGTAGATGATAATGTTTTTGGTTTCTATAGGAAAATGTACAGTGTATTTATGTATTACGCACTAAGCCACAATGAAAGCGGGTTGGTTAAATGCGATGAAAGTTAAAATATTTAAGTATTTTATTTTTAATGTATTTATTTTTGTATTGTTATACAGCGAGAACTGTTGGAAAGCTTTCAACCGTTCAAAGAGTACTCCAGCGATTTAAAGAGCCTGGTTCCAGTACCAGGAACACGCTAAAAAAGGTTCACAACAGCGTGGGAAGATCGATATAATGATGTCAACAATGTTGAGAAATCGATTTCAAACGGCTGTATAAGTACACAAACTAGCCACGTGCTAGTCGGACTCGTACACATAATGTTCCGTGTCTTAGTTTAATATTAAATAAGATTGAAATGAATGAAAGAAGATACAGCCTTCTGACAAATGAACAGACGAAAGGACAGCAAAGTCTCAGGAATAGGATTCCTTTGGTACCCTTTGGATACGGAACCCTTAAAAGCACTATCACAAATGCAAATGAAGCAAATTTAATATAGTTATGTGTGGGGTAGGTACTTACTAAAAAAGTATACCGTAAACTGGCAACCAAAGTCACCAGACTGTATAATTTTCATATTACTTTCGGATGAATCCCCAGACTCGCATAAACCGCTTCATTTCGCCGAGGTCAGTTAGTTTTGGTGATTTGCCAGAAGCATCATGTAATCGTAAAGTATAATAGCGATAACGACCCCTAACATAGAGCTGGCACCAATATTAACGGGTTCCATTCATTATAATACTAAAATTTCGTGACGTCGCGTCATAGGTTACTGTATACCATATATTCCTTATACTTGTATACCTTAACGATAAATAAATATTGTTATGACGTAAATAATTATATAGGGCGGCAATAGCCCAATGGATAAGGTGTCGGACTGGCGATCGAGAGGTCGTGAGTTCGGTCCCCACCCCACCCATTGCACTATTGACGTGAACCCACTCCAGACACAAGCATATTTAGCTTAGTTGGAGGGGTTAACAAGACTACCTAGTAATGTGCAATGTGCAAACCACATTGCGAGTAATCTTTAAAAAATATATATATCCAAATGCAAATTAAAATTGGTCATCCAAGTGTATTGTGTTATATTGACTTAATTTTCTATTTCGACATTTGATTTGATTAATTGTTATTTTATTTTGGCACCCAGAGCCTTGACATAATTGATTTGAGTATAACTTTGAAAAAATAATTAAAATAATTATACTTTCCAACGCCCTGTCTGAGGACTAAGATCGTGTATTAAGTATGATTTATAATGAATAATTAATTGATACCACTGTACTATTTTGCATGCCAGATTTTGGGGAAATGTGTCGAAAATTTTTTTTTTTAATTTGTCAACAACTTTTACCTACCATATTTCATGCAAAATATAATATTTTATTTCATATATAAACTTACTTATAATTATTATTATACAAGCGGCGATAGCCCAATGGCTAAGGCGTCGGTCTGGCGATCGAGAGGTCGTAAGTTCGATTCCCACCCATTGCACTATTGACGTGAACCCACTCAAAACACAAACATATTTAGCTTAGTTGGAGGGGTTAACAACACTACGCTAGTAATGTTCAACCCACATTGCTAGTAAGCTTTAAATAAAACGATAAAAAATCTATAAGAATGTAAACTATTTTTTTTTTTAATTATAAAGATTACTCGCGATGTGGGTTGCACATTACTAATTTTCTTGTTAACCCCTCCAACTAAGCTAAATATGCTTGTGTCTGGAGTGGGTTCATGTCAATAGTGCAATGGGTGGGGTGGGATTCGAACTCACGACCTCTCGATTGCCAGTCCGACACCCTATCCATTGGGCTATTGCCGCCTTAATTACTTTTAACCACTAGTTAAAATGTCTACCAGTCGTCGTTTTTTTATCATATAAGGTAACACGACAAGCACTACTCTCGCTTGTTGGTAAATGATGACATGCATATGGTAAACCAACAAGAAATGACAAAAATAGCTGGCAGAAAAAATTAACTATGTGTTAGATTGAGAGCATTTAAAGATTTTGTTATTGAAATAACAGTAACTGTTGTTGATATTTACTGGCAGGTTAATACATATTAATATAGGTCTGTCTGTCTGTCTGTCTGTCCGTCTGTCACCAGGCTATAGCTCATTAACCGTGATAGTTAGACAGTTGACATTTTCACAGATGGTGTATTTCTGTTGCCGCTATAACAAAAAATACTAAAAACAGAATAAAGTCCCGATCCCTAACTCCTTTGTTAGACGTGAGATGGCGTTATAAGAAATAAAATGTTTATTAATTATTATTTTTTGCTGGCGAAAAATGTAAGTGGTATTTTTTGTTCGATCTTATAAAATACTGTAGTGTGGTACGGAACCCTACTAGTGCGAGTCCTACTTGCACTTGGCCAGTTTATTTTATTACATCGCCCAATGACGTAATATCAAAGGATGGTGCACTTCAGATGTTCTGACAAATTCAATTTAATCCGTATGCTGTAATAATAAGGTTGTGATTGTATTGTAGAACAAAACGCCCCATTGAAAGGCACCAGAGTGGGAGTGTATCCTTGTCTAACAACCTGCTAGTGCTATATATGTTCTATACTATCCTAATCCTAACTATATAATATTATAAATGCGAAAGTAACTCTGTCAGTCTGTCTGTATCACTTTCACGCCAAAACCACTGAACCGATTTGAATGAAATTTGGTACACAGATAGTTGAGCCTGAGAAAGGACATAGGCTACTTTCTAATGCGAAAATAGGGTTGTAAGGGGTTGAAAGGGGGGATGAAAAGTTGTATGGAAGTATCGTCATTTTAAGAGCTGAAAAATTGAAACTTATTTTTTAGGCTGTTGATTTGATTTAAAGAAATATGACATTCAAAGTTTGTACAAATTTTAACTTCAAGGGTGTAAAATAACAATGGGGGATGAAAGTTTGTATGAAATTATGGTTTATATAAATATCTTACTAAACGGATTTAAATGGAATTTGGTACACAGATAGTCTAGTGCCTGAGAAAGGACATAGGCTACTTTTTAATGCGAAAAAAGGGTTGTAAGGGGTTAAAAGGGGGGATGAAATGTTGTATGGAAGTATCTTCATTTTTAGAGGTAGAAGCTTGAAATTTATTTTTTAGGCTTTTGATTTGATATTATTAAATATAACATTCAAAGTTTGTAAAAGTTTTACCCTCAAGGGTGTAATAACAATAGGGTATGGGGGATGAAAGTTTGTATGGAAATATCTAAGGTTTATGTGAATGTTCTTCTGAACGGCTTTAAATGAAATTTGGTACACAGATAATCAAGAGCCTGACAAAGGCCATAGGTTACTTTTTAATGCGAAAAAAGGGTTGTAAGGGGTTGAAAGGGGGGATGAAAAGTTGTATGGAAGTATCGTCATTGTAAAAGCTATAAGCTTGAAACTTATTGTTTAGGCTGTTGATTCGATATAAATAAATATGACATTCAAAGTTTGTGAGGAGAAAGGGGGAGGGGTAAGGGGAAGAGGGAGGGAGGGGAGGGGGAATTGGGGGGAAATGGAAGGGGAAAGGAAAGTGAGGGGAAGGGGGAGGGGAGGGGAGTGAGGGGAAAGGGGAGAAGGAAAGTCTATAATTTGTTAAAGTGGTTGTTGATCCCGCACGTTTTTTATTTTAATATTTTTTTTATATACATATGTATTTTATTATTACTTTTTTTTTCTTTATTCTATTAATATATATACTTATTATGTTATTATTATTCTTTCTTATCTTATATATATATATATATATATATATATAACTATTTATTTAGTAAGGTTTTTTTTTCTCGACCGAAAATGAAATAATTATGATACATAGTTTTAGAACTAAAGGTACAAACATACTGCAGCGTTCTGCGTGCGCGATCTAGGCGGAGATCAGATAGCGCAGTAGTATTTGTACACACCAAACGCGATCAGAAAACAATTGAAAAGTACTGAGATCGCGCCCGCAGTTCACACGACGCCGTAGTGTGGCCGTACCTTTAAACGACTGACTTCCATGCCGCACAACTCAGTTTCTGTAGCAATTTTAAGACTTTCATCGTCATATCTCTGGAGTTACTTATCAGATATCGATGAAATTACAATAAGATCACTTTGGAAATCAACCCAACCAATAAAAAAAAATCAATCGGTTCACAAATGGCGTAGTATACAACCCAATTCTAAACCACGTAGACACTTTGTAAAATGATGTATCTCTAAGCAACATTAAATAAACTGGCCAAGTGCAAGTCGGACTTGCACTCGTAGGGTTCCGATTCCGCACCACACAACAATATTTTATAAAATCGAACAAAAAATGCTGAAAGAAATAACGTAATAAATTGATAAACCGATCTAGAGGTTGTCATTTTCAGAAAATGTTGTTTTACCCCTGTTTTCAGGTAATGAAAAACTTCTACAATATAATTAGAACATAAAGGTAAATTTCGCCATAGTTACATTGTTATGATAGCTCAGTGGAAGATCGATCGGATGGCGATCAGAAGGACTCGGTTCGAGTCCAGACAAGTCGATTAATTTTTCCAAGTTTGTTCTTTTGTGAGAGAATTATTGGGAGCCAAAACATTACATAAAACACGATTTACCAAAATAAAAATTGCATATTAATATTAAAGACGAGAAGACATGCTAAGGTCTCTTCCTTATTTCACTCTAACGGTATCTCATTTACTTATTATTATTTTTCATATCATATAGGCTAGCATTTGACTACTATCTCACCTGTTGGTAAGTGATGATGCGGTCGAGGATGGTAGCACGCTTAGCCTAGAATAGGAACTGGCTCTTAAGGATAGCTGCCGGAACACATTAGATATTTGGCGACAGATTTTATAACTTGAGGGAGGTAGCTGGGAAGGCAGACACTAGATCCTACCATCATGCGAGGGTTGTTGGTTTCTTAACGATGTTTTCTTCACCGTAGGGCCACTGTGAAAAGCGCACATACATTTTCCGATTGTTAAATCCATTAATGCACGGCGGGGACTGAACTTGGTACATCTGGCGTCAAAACCGACCATTCTCCCACTACACCACTAAGCCCTCACTACACACTACACTTCTTTATCCGTCTAAGGTTCCATTCGCAGGTCTAGAAACTAGCACAACTCTTCATTCTATTTTATGATATTAAAATTGGCCGTTAGTCATTGGAGCATAGGGAGATGTGGACATTTTTATAGCAAATGCTGACCATTATTGGTTTTTGTATCCTGTGTGGCTTCAAAGGGCTTTTTATTTGGCACGAGAGATAAATACTTACTTGAATTATGAAGGCATTTAAGAATCATGACTTCCTTTTTGTTTTTTTCGGTTAGTTACTATGGGTCAGCAGTTTCTATAGAGATCCATTAGTAGGCACTATCTAGTTTTTATTATCAACGCAAGACTATTCAGACTTGTTTGTTTGGAAGATTGCTAAACGTGGGGCCTTCTACAATGTACTAAACATTCTACATTAATTTTCAAAACGTGCCAGAGAGAGAAAGAAGCTTTTTGACCATAGAACATCCCATGCCATCCCTCTCTACTTGGAGTGTGAAGATTAAAATAAGAATATGGTTAGCCCTGAAAGGAATTATATGTTGATATTTTATATGAATATTGTGCCCCGCGGCTTCTACCGCGTTTAATCCTAGTTATAAAACTTTCTCGTGAATCACTCTATCTATTGCTGAAAACTGAGTTAAAAGCCATTGTGTAGTTTAAAAGGCTCTAAAGGTGCAACAGCGGGAGCAATTTTGTTTCATACTATTTTTACCCACGACGGAACGGAGACTGTATATTTGTTTGGGGTGACAGGATGTTTGTTTGTTAGTTTGTTTGTGTGTGCAAATCCATGTTACCATTTTTCTCCAAAAAAACTAGTCCGATTTTGATGCAGTTTTCAGTTATAGGTTTGTGTTTGATTGGTACATGTTCTTAGATAGGTGTTACGGTGTCAACTCACCAGGGGGCGCTGCAGTAATAATTAATTTATTTTTACAAATCTATGTAGCCATTTTTCTCCAATACTAGTTCGATTTTGTATTTAAACGGTTCGTAATAAATCAGTGGTGGTACTTAGATAAATGTTATGACGTTAATTTTCTAAAAGACATTGTCGTGGGTGTTTATTCAAAATTTTAATTTTGTTACTTGTATATGCTATAATGTCTCGCTATCCAGTGATGGCATAGATATAAAAAATGATTTTCATTATTAAATAATGTCAAATGCAGCCAGACAGCTATAGAGCTGAATTTAGAACAAATGTTGGTAGAACTCCATCAATTTCAAAATAGGGACTGCTGTGGCTCTGCTCTCAACTTTAGATATGAATTGCTCAGCCGTTACATGAAATAATAAGTGCTTGAACAAAATTGTGGAAAACTAAATATCCTTTATTTTGCGCGTTATGGCACTGCACAAATGCCATGCCAAATATAGCTTATGCAACTTTGGTCTCTTTGATTATAGATAAATATATGTTGTTTATTTGTTGGCTTTTGAACTGAACACAATTCTATGTCACAGTTAAATGACAAAATTGCTCTGATCTGATGGCTAACTAAACATTTTTTTCATTTTATTTATAATACATTAAATACAACATCATCAAGGCACAGTCAAATTGACGCAACAGAAAAAATATCCCAATTTATATTAATCACAAATAAAAAATGTATAAAATATAAAAAGAAATAATAACCTAATACAATTATTAACAATGAAAATAACTAATAAAACCTAACAGAGCTAGTACGATGATAACTGTTTTGTGTTTTAGTGCGGGTAGTAGAATAGTTTCACAACTCGCACAGAAACTCAAACGCTACATCTGTCCATCAAAAACGAGGGTAGGACAATATAACAACGTCATTATTTTTAATTGCAGCTCTAACTGAAGATGGCAGATGTGCAATTTGCAGAGTTCAAAGTAAATTGTTGAGACAAGGATCTTACTGGCACTCATAAGTCACATGTGAATGTTTTTACAACAACACATATAGTCAAAGCTCTTTATATGACGTCATAGGAGAGGCCTATGTCTAGCAGTGGTAAAAATTGGCTGAAAATGATGAAAGGACACCAATGACGTCGGGTCCACAGATTTTGCTTTTATTATAGTCTACCAAATTGCCACTTAATCGGTAAAAAGTATCTTATGTGTTAATCCAGGTCATATACCTTCTATCTATGTGCAACATTTCATGCATATCCGTTCAGCCGCTTTTGTGTAAAAGATTTACAAACATCCAATACATCCATCGTCACAAACTTTCGCATTTAAATAATAATTAAATGTTTATTGTTACACCAGTCAACCGAAGAAAGTAAAGAGGGTGGAAGTAGTATAGATATTACCACATTTATTTGTTGTTACCAGAAATATTTAATTAATAAATATATTTTTGACATATTTTATAATATAAGTAAGATATGATGGCAAGACTAACACGACAGAAAAGGAAAAAAAACGCAGAAAGCTACGCGTTCATTGAATTTATTGCCAACATCATTAATTATTATTTTTAACAATTCCATCTGTAGAACTTTAGCGAATTGTAGAACGGCGTAACTACGGAGACGTATTAGATTATAGAGGGCATTTTTATAAATATAAAATACAATATGACGCTTACGTTACTTCCGCTGCCTTCGGAACGTGACGCTACGTTACTTCCGTCAATTTTTTTACCCCAGTAAACCTAAAGAACTTTCACTTAAAAACTGAACAAGAAGGCTGTATGCTTGACCGTTGCCGTGCTTGCAGATATAGCTTTGAGTATTACATGCTTTTAGTATACACGGTTGCCTTATTTATCTGAGCAGACATGCAATATAGACCATAACCAGGCCTCCCCCACTCGCCCATAGCTACTGCGATTTATACCTAAACTTTCGTCAACGCCGGCGGTACTATCTGCCAGTCGGTTGTCACTGCTCACGCGCGCGCAACGATATTCAAATGACGGGATAACTGCGCATTCGTATTCTATATTAGAAACGATTTAAATTTTTCGTAGTCATTTTGTGGGTTTGATAAAAAATAAGCATAATATGTTTTATTTTTTTATGCTAACGATTCAAAATGACAAACGGCGTAAAATTCATTTTCTTGACTTCAAATTCGATGCTTAGGTAGGAATTTTGATGTTATTTTGTGAGGTAAATAAAAAGAATTCGTAAACTTTTTTTTTATTTCATTGAGTCAACCCTTTACTGTATCAGGCGCGCACTGGTACATCGTGCGCTGAACTAAGTGATAACAACGCTAGGTCGAGCGCGAGTAGACACATTTTTGCTTGTATTGTCTGAAATAAACGTTGGTATTATGTTTTTGTAGGGGAGTGAAGTATCTGTTACGAAGTAACTATTATATAATCTGTGCCATAACCATCCCATCTTCAATACCGTATCAGAACTCTCCAGATCACGGCCACCTGAGAACTTCGCTAACAACCATTAAGCCACCACTTTCTGCCGCACCATTACCTCCGGCCATAAACTTACAAAGTTACATTTCAATTCGGTGGAGGAATAAAATATCCGTAAAAATTTAATTTTAGTTTGTCTGAATAGGACTTCAGGGAGACCGGCTGGCCGATTTGGTAGCTTTTGCTATCGTTCGTTAGAGTCATATTGTAGGTGGGTATTTGATTATTCCGCTTCCTACCGTATGGGATCCACAGGGAGCCCGCGGTTACCGAGTAAAAGTAGGTAGTTGTTGTATTTCACCAACTTGTTTCATTTTTATTTGACTGCAGTAAAAACAACAGATGTTAACTTTTTGATTATATGAGTAGGAGGTAACAGGTCTAGCAAAACGCTCATTTGATGCTCAGTAATGATCTAATCAAATTGCAGCATTGACTTTTAAAATGTCCAATGAAATTACAGGGCATGTTAGATTCAACATCTTTAT
This sequence comes from Cabera pusaria, assembly GCA_954871355.1. NCBI lineage: Eukaryota > Metazoa > Arthropoda > Insecta > Lepidoptera > Geometridae > Cabera > Cabera pusaria. The sequence continues at coordinate 33,384,029 of OX940885.1, read as the reverse complement.
GTCTTAAGGTAACAGGCGCAGTGCAGTGAGATGCGAAATTCTGGCAGTCCTGAATTTTGCATGGCGCTGTATCTGTAATAGGTAAAAATCATAGTTTACCAATAGGCGAGCGTCGTGCTAGCCTCATACCATAAAAAAATATATACTATTCAGGGGCAATTAACATTTTTAATTAAAGAGCTAACTAACATGATATTAGATTGCGCTGACCACATATACAATATATATCCTTGGTGCTGACATTATAACTGCTCGTTTTCTAACAAAAAGCCTAATCAATATAATGACAGAATGATCTCGGACACAAATTTGCAAGTATCAATCATATCCGCTACATTTAACTCGACTGGGGCTGGACTATGTCAACTATTATTTATTCTGTGTCTGAGTGTAACAATGCCAGGCATTGTGCTATGACCTTTATCGGCTAATGGAGGTAGCGGTTCTTGTCACCGTGATGAGTGGACAGAAGGTGTGTCAGCTGTTTTCTTTTATCAGAGACTTTTGTTTACCTCATTTTTAGGGTTCCGTACACAAAGGGTAAAACGGGGCCCTATTACTAAGACTCCGCTGTCCGTCTGTCTGTCTGTCTGTCTGTCCGTCTGTCACCAGGCTGTATCTCATGAACCGTGATAGTTAGACTGATAGTTAGATTTCTGTTGCCGCTATAACAACAAATACTAAAAACAGAATAAAGTTAAAAATAATAGAAGGTCCCCATACAATAAACGTGTTTTTTCGGCATTTCACGCCATCTATGAACGCTTAGTTAGATAAACGTCCCATAGATGGCGTTATATTGAAATGTCGATCCCTAACACCTTTGTTAGACGTTAGATGGCGTTATAAGAAATAAAATGTTTATTAATTATTATTTTTTGCTGGCGAAAAATGATAGTTGTATTTTTTGCTCGATCTTATAAAATACTGTAGTGTGGTACGGAACCACACTAGTGCGAGTCCGACTTGCACTTGACCAGTTTATTAGAAATGACGCTCATAGCTGACGCATCGCGCACTGCTGCGAATGCAAAGCGAAAGCGAAACTAAACTCTAGCAAGACTACGAATCGCGTATTGCTATCCAGACTAGTATTATAAAAACATTTGTAACTCTCTCACTCCGCCTGTTTGTTACCCAATCACGCCGTAACTGACGATCCAATCTTACTGCAATTTAACAAGGAGATACTTTAAAATATGAGCACGAACACAGGCTACTTTTTTTGAAAATAAAATCATGATTTTTTTAAACACTTTTATTCAAACATTGGTACTACTGAATCTTCCGTAGTTTTTAAGGCGACACTTTAACATTTTATTTTTAAGCCATTCTGTTATAGGCAACGTCTAGCTTACCATCTGTATAAAATCTTCATGTTGTAAAATAATTAAAATTTTGCTTATTAAGGGTGTATGTACACTAAGGATATTCTATGTATATCATAAAATGAAAAAAATAAAGGCGTAGTGTTATCATTATTCTGCATGCAGTGTCTGTTTAGGGTATCTGTGGAAACAACGTTCACTGTTGTTTGTTAAATGTTCCGTTATGAAGTACAGAACCACAATAGCAAGTTGTGGCATTGTGAAGGTCATTAAAGTTTTACACATCAATCATCGCGTAGCTGTTTGGTCCGCCATTTCTGTCCTTACACGGCGAACAATTTGTATACAATGCTGCCAACTTTTTGAATAGAAACAAACGTTGTTTAGGCACAAAATTTCATATTAAGCGTAACTTTTTTTTTGTTTGCATTAATTAACTTCGGCAATTTTGGCAATCATTAATAATATAGGGGATGTAAGGGAGCACAAATACCACCTCAGTGCTCTCAGACAATCTCACCTGCTCGTGATGCATCCTGCTGATCAACGAACGAGGCTCTGGCGACTGACAAATAGCGGTATAACCATTTTAAAATTATGGCGTAGCTAAATACTTACAAGCCGATGACAGGCAGCAGCGTTACCGGTGCGAGAAGCTACATCCTGCGATCGCCAACCCGCCTGCCCAGCATGGTGATTAGGGCATATCCCTCCCAAAAATTGAAAGTCACACAAAAAGCTAGAGCCCCAAGGCAGTGACTGAAAAAGAAGATCCGAAGATTGGGCTCAGTGGCACGTCTTGGGAGAGGCCTACGTCCAGCAGTGGACTGACACCGGCTGATGATGATGATGATAATTAATAATGAATACCCGTATAAGTACAATGATAAATTTATATCACCATTAGCCTCTAAAGAGCGAATAATTTTTGTTCTACTCCTTTAATACATAATCTCAAATTTTGTTCATTAAAAAATTTGAGGCGTTTTAAACAAAATAATCGATTTATCAGTGGCACCGCATTTTTTATAGAAGCGCTTATTTTGTGAAGAGTTTGAATAGGCCAATTGGCAGTACTCGGTCAGTTGTTAGCAAAATAACAACGGTTTTGTTTTTCGAGTGTGTGTATGTATTTATAATATATGTATGTATGTATATGTATATATATGTATGTATGTATATTTCTTTGGCACGCCCTAGAGCCTAAACGGCTTGTCGTATTTTTATGTGAGTGGTGTCAATAGATTCGTATTAGTCGTGAGAGAGACACTGGTGCATCAAAATAAAAAAAAAACAATATTAAGGATTTTTGGCGCCAAAAAGTAATCTCAAAATAACGAGAGTAAAGGAGAGTCAGTACATATGAGTCAGTCATATTATGGCGAGAAAACTTTAACAGTATCCTGCCAAATTTTTCAAATACTATAGAACGTCAGTCACATAATTTGATGAATTACTGTTTGCTGGGAATTTTTGATACAAAATAAAATTATCCGTGTCAGACATCACGACGCCGGATCACAACTTCATACCAGCGTTTGTCCACAGCAACGGCACTGGGACGCCAACAAAATGCCGCCGCCGAAGTATCGGTACATATGTATAGTATGGCAGCTTGTCCAAAGCATGACCGGCACCGGGTTACGTCATCCCGGCCGCCGATATTTCGAGTAGATCGGCACGACCGCTAGAAATCGGCCAGAGATTTTGACGGGCCGATGTGCCGGCATTGGCTTTTAATACAAAACACATTTGATCTTGTCCACACACTGCCGGCGCCCAGCGCCGTTCGATCGGTTATTGTTTTTTGTCTGTCATCTACCACGCATGACTGCTAGAAGAAACAGAACCACCGGAATCGGCGGCGGTGGACAACCGATCGCCGGCACATCATTTTCAAATCGGCCCGAAAAAATCTCGGTGCCGATGACATCCCGGTGCCGTTGCTGTGGATAAACGCTCTACGTCGCAACGCGTCTTGCTTACAAGACGTGACCGCTTGCAAAGCCAACTGAAATAGTTCATAATCTGATTCCAATGTGTGTATGCTGCTCCATTCAAATGTATGGAAACACGCGCGTTATGAAACCATAATCTTAAATCTTCCAATTTCAAATTCAGAACGCTCGTCAGTATCATTCTTACGGATCAATCTGAAGCAATCAGAATGTGTGTGGAGCGTAATTGGATTGTATGCAATTCCGGACTTTCTGAATCAATAATTTGAATTTAGATTATACATTCAGAGAGACATTCCGGCTGTATAAGTCATATTGTGTCAGGAGATAGTGTTATTATACCATGAAACTTAATTATTTATTTTTGCTGAATTTTTAAGCCACTTTCTACTAAAATGTATCGAACGAAAGTTGTTTGTTATAACTTATTATTTAACTTATAATCTTATTAGGGGTGTTACACGCATAGGCGATTCGGCATTAATTGGCAAACTCGCGCGGCATACAATGTGTAGATAGATAATTGGCATAGATGGATGGTAACATTGAACACGTACAGCTTGCTTTGGGTCACAAAGCTGACCCGTTCAATAAATTGGATTGATTGAATCCAAATGGACTACCAGATTGGCACTTGCCGAATAAAGTCGAACATGTGTTGTAATTGCTTCGGGTTGGTCTTGTCGTTCAACAAATACTACAGAGCCAAATGTCCTGACTCGATTATATGTGTAGCATGCCTAAGGTATTGTAAGTTTAACAATAAACACGTATACATTGACTGTAATTTATTTTTTACCTAAATCTTGTTAAATAATAACTAATAACATGATATTTACCTATTTATGTATAAGCAATGGACAACGTAATAAGGATTCGCTGTATTAACGTTTTTTTTTGTTCAGCACTAAGGTCACAGCGCAAAAATGATTAACGGGCCCGCCTAATGTTAAGCGAATATCACTAACTGGCCTATTGACTAACTGACCAAGATGTGGTTGACCAATTAGCAGATACATATTTTACCACTATTTTTATAATTGAATCGTCGTGTATTTAACTTTTTGTTTGTTCAAAAGAAACGTTGTTTTGAAACGAGCAAGAATTTTCCTACTATTACGTCTGGACGAATTAATCAACTAGGATCAGAGCTTAAGGCGCGCCTTCAATCTTAACATGTCACTTTGTTTTTACAGCTGGGCTTATTACTAATACAAAAAGTGACGCCTTTGATTCCCGAATGCGACGTCAAATTGAATTTTTATGAGGAAAGGCTCCGAATAAAAGATAACGTTTTTTTTCTTCTTTCAGGGCCGTCTCGATCTGTGATTGTGACGTATCTTTTATGGACCATAAAATTGGGCTATCACGATTTCTGTTATAGGTTACTTACGGAATGGAGTACTTGTTATTTATTTATTTCAGATTAAACATTATTTCTAGAAGGAAGATTCTTAGAGAGGAAAATAAAATATTAAGTGATCGAACGAAGCGAAGCTACCGTTTCAGCTTGAACTAAAATGATTTCGTATGCCCGTCGGATGTCCGGTTGTGTGACCTCCTCTCCTCTCAGCCAATTCTCGTAAAATTTGGTGAGCAGGTGCGATAATTATATCACAGAAGAATATAGCAGGAATATATTATGAATATCGATTCACGCAAAAAGTTGTTACCACCATAAAGGGGAAAATTTGCCATAATAACCTTGCGGTGTTCCGGCAGCACACAGCCCTTGAGAACAACAGTATTCTAGGCCTAGACGGCTAGACGGACAGAGCATCTATAGCTATTTACATAATGTCACATACGTGTATCTAATAGTTAAGTTTATAACTAAGTTCAAAAGCGAGCGCACCCACCCGCAAGCAACACCCAAGTTCCCCAATATTTAATAAAAATAAAACATTTTCATATGTACGTTATAGAAATATCTTTTTACAAAAGTCATTGTTCACATGTTTCAATAGCCAGAAACTCACTTGTGCGACTTGGGTCAATATATGTTTAGGGTACCGCAGTTGATGGCGAAATTTCTACGCAAGAAAAATGAATATTTTACAAGCTTTTATTGAACTTGCTGTGATTATATAGTATTTATGTATTTGATTATTAAAATTATCGTGAAAGTTATATTAAAGTAAGTAAAAAAAACTGCTCGAGAGCTAAGGTAGCTCTGTAGGTGATAATGACCCAATTGTAGGTGACAATGATCCTTCTGGAGGTGACAATAATCCTTCTATATGTAACAATGATCCCAATGTAAGTAAGTGCCTGACGCTGCCACGCAAGTCACATCATATACATACCGTATCGAAACCTTACCTACAAGTAAGCGAGCTGTCTTAACGTTAAACGTATAATTTAAGATCGTTTGAAAAATTAAAAGAACCCGACTTCAAACGTCGCGCTAGTCAAAGTACCCTGCAGTTAGTAGCATGTCATCGAGGTATATAAATGCATCGTAATACAAATGTTGCTATATTAAAAAACCCTTATCCGATTTCGTTAAAATTTAAATGGGACCACCTGTAAAGGTACCATTTGAACCAAAACCTAATTTTCTAAATCGGTTCAGGCATCTTCGAGTAATCGATGTACATACAAATAAAGATTCCGACAAATTGAGAGCCTCCTCCTTTTTGCGAAGTCTGTTAAAAATGAACTAAAATTGGCTAAGTTTCTGTTACACCACGTTCTTTACCAAGTGAAACTACATTGAAAAGGGAGCCAAGAAACTCATCAATTAAGACCAACTAGTAAGCAAGATACAATTTTATTTTTGTATTTCTGTCTCAAGCATCGCTGCAAAGTCGGTTGTTTATCGGGTTTTTTTCTGCCATTCTCATTTTAAAATCCGACAACTAGAGACACTAAAAGGCACCACCGATTTATGGTGAATATACGATCTACCTCAACACTTACTTCATCAATCATCATTCACCAATCCTCACTTAACATTAATCAACAGGTGAGATAGTGATCAAACACTACCCAAAATGCTGTTAAATAAAAAAAAAAGACTTACAGTCAACTGATTATAAAGAAAACGTTTCTTTTTCACAAATCGTAAACATATTGTGAATGTAACGGAACCCTCGTGAGTCTAACTCTTATTTCACCGGTTTTTATTATATTCGCAATATAGCAGAGTCTATTGTCATCGAGCTTGACGATTTAATTTCACCGTCTAGTATGGACGGGACCAAAAACTCATTATATTCTCCTCGAAATAAATTGATATCGCAAGGGAAAGCCCTGACAAAATGATGAAGATCACGAATTTGTCACGCCAAGCGTACACTTTGACAGCTAGGACATCGGAATTAATTTAGGTGAGGTTGCCAGGATTTCATTTGGATGGTAAACACCGGTAAAATTGTATTATTGTGTAAACATCAAAAAATACAACCGCGAGAATTGTGTTGTGAACGTTAGGCTGGATTATTTATTTATTTATTTATTTATTCGATTAAAACGGTATCATACCAATTACATTAATCTAAATCATTATTACATTATTACACAAAAGTTAAAAAATTATATAAATATTAGAAAATGTCAATTAAAATGTCAAAAAAAAAATAATTAAATGTCATACAAATAAAAATATCAAAAAATGGATGTAAGTATTCATACACAATGAGCAGAAAAAGAATATTTTTATCGATAGTATATCAATCAAAATCATTCTCGCGTTAAAAAATCTACGCAGTTTCGCGCCGCGTGACAGATTACGCCCTGGCGAAATTTTTTAATCTCGTATCTGAATTAGATATTTGTTGGATGCGTCCTATCAATTACAGTGCTGTTGGAATGGTCCATTAATATTTCTGTGCGTATATAATAATCTATACTATAATAAAACAGTAACTAAACGAAAACTGTACATTGATATTTTTTTGAAATTTAAATTAGGGGACGCATTATAAACGCTATAGATGCCGAAAATATAATTTTTAAAATGTTTGTCTGTATGTATGTCCGTTTGAAAAATCATCACGCCGAAACTACTGGGCGGAATTTAATGAAACTTAAAGTGAGCATAGCTTATACTACGAAATAACTTTTAGAATATTAGTTATCCTGAAATACATAAAGGTTTTGGTGGGACACGGGAAAAACAGGATATTTTTATGTAAATGTTATGCAATCTATTAGGTAAACACTTCTCAAATGATACGTTGATCAAAATGTATATGTATAACAAAGTTTTATTAGTTTTATTGGATCAGGTGGAACAGCGCTTGCTTTAAGAAGCAAAGGCTGTAGGTTCGAATCACAACACGTTAGAAGTTTTGTCGAAAATGAAATGTTTTTGTAGTTATTTGTTAGTTATTTTGCCTTTTCAGGAAACCTTTCCAATAAATCACTGATTTTTTCTAATTGAAATATCAAAATTAACCGATCGGAGCATTGTGAATTGCAAAGATCCAAGTCGAAGTAAAGACAGTTTCCGAATTCGAATTTGCTTTATTTGCTTTATTATCGAATTGCAAATTAAGCCTATCCCCGGTTGTCTAATTTATTGGAGTCGTCGTTGATGAGATCTGCTATCAATAGTTTTAAGCATCTACTTAGCTGGATTTTTTTATAACCATCAGCCATCGCTTTGATATAGATTAAACTGCTGTCACGGGTGAAATATTGTCTTACTTTAGTCAAAACGCGAAGTGGCTGACTAAACTTTAAATTCAACCACCGACCCGCCCCAGCTTCGCACATATGCCTGGGTAGAGCATATATGCCTGTATCTGTTTGCATCACTTTGTGGCATCGAGTATGAATTAAACTTTACATAAAACCTGAACGAATTATACACATAAACCTTCCTCATGAATCACTCTATCTATTGGTGAAAACCGAAAATTCTGTAATTTTCCGCAAACTGACAGACAGACGCGGCAGGGGACTTTGTTTTATATTATGTAGTGATATAAAAGTAAAATAAAGAGTTGATGCTTAATGAGATGCCGAGAATATCAAGGCGGTTAGTAATTGTCGTTACAGGTATATCTATAAATGTAGGAGATCAAACGTTGGACGAGCGCTTCTCTATGAGGCTGGATTTTTGTGCGGCTAGATACATTATAACGACGCTGTTATCTACATACCAAAGTACAATATTTGCCAAATTTTCGTTAGACAATATATGTAATAATATATGCAATTAAAAATTGTTTAAGTATTCCATTAAAAATACATTTTCATTAAAATTGTAACCCTATCTACCAAACTGGGCAATGCAATAGTGCCCATATACTGATGGATAGTGTGGATGATTTAATTTAAGACATTAATTGTTACATTAAAAAAAATTATAGCGTAGCAGATATAACTTCTCTTAGCCTTATCATAATGTAAGGCATAGATTTGAACCTTAATGAGACGAATAAAAAAATTAATGTAGCCACACTAACGTTAAGGTTTTGTTAAGTTTTTTGTAGGAATTGCGAACGAAGTCGCGGGTACAGCTAGTTATTTATATTTCTGTGGGTCCACGACTTTAAGGTCGCTCAGCGTACTATCGAAATTAGTTCTATAGGGAACAGATTCTGAAAACAGTTGATTCAACAGAGAGCCAGAGGGATTAAAGGGCTGAAAGGGCAACAGGATGGTGATATTAGCTAAAATACTGACGTTTTCTACTATGGTAAACTAATTCATGATATTAAAAATTTACAAGCGTAGCAGGGAACTTATAGACTTTAGGTGGAACGAAGATATTATCAAAATGCCTGATAAGAGCCGGATAAGAGTAACCGAAGACAGTGCTCAGTGGCGCAAAATGGAGAATCCTATGTGTAATGGAGAAATTGACCTAGATTGACGACGATGCTGCTAGGTGAGAGGTTAATCTAAAAAGTGTTACCTTACTTTTTCACATTCATATTGGAGAGCTGTCAAATTCAAATTGTCATTATTTTGAAGGAACCGCCCTGTTTCATTCATAGTCTAGTTGCAAAAGCAATCATTGCATCCTGTATACCCTTGTAATTAGACCTAGATTGTTACTAAGCACTAGTTTTGTTATTATGTATGTAAGAAAAAAAACAAAAAAAAAACGTGTGTGTACTTATGTACACGCGTTAGAAGTTATACTTCTGTGGCGTATGGAAAAAAAAACTAAAATGCAGTAGTGATTAACGATAAATATTAAAATTAATCAAACATATTTTTACGTTAATAAAAAAGGTTTTATTAACGTAAAAATATGACGTTAAATATGACGTTCTTACGAAATGACATATACAACTTGAACATAGTCATGCCTCCTAGAACTAACTTCACGGTGTAGAATTTAGGTGGCGGTGTGCGCGCGCATCGTACCACCTAGAACTAACTTCACGATGTTAAATTTAGGTGTCGGTGTGCGCGCGCATCGTAAAAATTCACTCTCATCATTTTTCTCTTCGCACTTCTTCTTTTTTTCTTTTCGCGCCAGAAGAAGTATAACTTCAAAAAATATTTAAAAAAATATTCATAATACGAGTAGGTATTTTTATTTTTATCATTTACTCAAAGGGAAACCTTAGTAAAAGTAAAAGTATAATTGTTGAGATAACTTGGTGCAAAAAGATAAGATGATAAAAACGAATTTTGAGAAGCGTGGGCTTAAGCTGTTGAGTTCCCTTGACTAAATCTTCAAACGATGAATTCCCGAGTGGGCTAATAGCACATCCAGTGAGTTTATTCTTGTTACTTGACACTTCAATTACTAACTTCTCATTGTCAAACAGAGATGTCGTATAGGGAGCACAAATGTATGATTTTAGATAATATGAACAATCTTTTCTGTCGCTTGTTTGATGATTTTCTTTCAATATGTTTTGATTCTTCATGCAATAAATAGGCAAATATGAATAAATTGGTACTTAATATTAAAACAAATTCCCTATTTCCCTTTAAATTATTCAATGATAGATACGAATAATTAAATAAGATCGTTTAAAAAACTAAAAAATAAACTGGCCAAGTCCAAGTCGGACTCGCACTCGTTGTGTGTTACGGTACCCTAGTACCGTAACACAGTTAAGTATTCCATAACTATGATTTTTCGAAACTTCAAAATTAACTTCTATAGCGCCTATCTTTCAAATGATTGACTTTGAGAAAAAATGATTTTAGGAACCTCAATGTCATTTTTAAATACCTATCCATAGACACCCCACATGTATAGGTTCGAAGAAAAAATTTTTTTTTTGTTTCAGTTCCATGTATGGGATGCCCCCCCTCAAATTTTATTTTATTTTACTTTTGTATAAAAATCGGAAAGCGGTTCACAGAATACATCTACCTACTAAGTTACAATTCTGTAGTCTTAACAGTTTCGGAATAAAATGGCTGTGACATACGGACGGACAGACAGACAGACAGACAGACAGACAGACATGACGAATCTATAAGGGTTCCGTTTTTTGCCATTCGGCTACGGAACTCTAAAAAGAACCGACTTCAATGCCGCGCTATTAATTTTGAGTACCAATGTTTTGGTGTTATAAGTATCTTCATATCTCTGGAGATACTTATCAGACCTCAAAAAAATTACCATGGTACCACACTTGGGATATCTCCTTTTCAACAAAAAAAATTATATTAAAAATCGGTTCATAAACGACGAAGTTATCCGCGAACAAACATAAATAAATATATATATATATAGAGTTGTCACCGTAACATCTATCTAAAAACATGCACCAATTATACCCAAACCCATAACTGAAAACTGCATCAAAATCGGACTAGTAACTTAGGAGAAAAATGGGAACATGATTTGCAACCACAAACAAACAAACATCCTCTCACCCAAACGCATTACAGTCTCCGTTCCGTCCTGGGTAAACATATGATATTTAAGTGTGAGCGATGTAATAATTCAAGATGAAAGTCTTAAATCTAGTGCATTCTACCCGTTATAACATATGGAGCCAAAACGTGGAACCTCACGGTTGATCCAATCCACAAATTTAAAGTCACTCAGCGTGCATTAAACACATAACACATAACACAGATAAACACGTCAAAGTTATCTTTACACCCCTTCTTTTTGCGTCAAGGGTTAAAAGGTGGTCTTTGAATTTCTCTGAATGACTGACTCCCTATTAACGAGATGATCCGACGGAGAAATAAAGTCGACAAAGCCCATCGAATTAGTAAGCTGAAGTAGCAATGGGCCGATTACAATAGCCGAAGAAATGACAACCCCTGGGGTAAACGAGGTTTTGAGTGGAGACGTAGCACAGCACGCCCTCAGATTGGTGGTGAAATGATCTTAGCAAGGTGGCTGGCAAGAGCTATCCAGCTCTTAGTAATAGCTTAGTAGTAGAGAGTAGCCGAGGAATTTGCTCAGTTGCGTGCAATTGGAAAGCCTTTGTCCAGCAGTAGACAAGTCAGATCAGTCACAGTAGATTTGAGAAGAATTAATTTTAACATTGAAATCCTTTCCATTACAATAATTATATTTTTAGACCTGAACTTGAAGAATAAAGTAGGTAATTATTTTAAATTAGTTGTATTTTTATTTACTTATTGTGTTTTTGGAGAAAAGCCTGCCAAAGTAAGAGTTCAAATTTCGTGTTAATAAAACATTATTTATTATTTTTTCTCAGAAAATGATAAGTACAAAAATACACTGAAAGAAATTTTAAATTAATTTTTCATAGTGCCAAGAAAAATTAAGGCTCTACGTACTATAGTTGAGCAGAAAATGTAAATAAATTGCAATTTTTCGGAGACTTAAGGTACGACTAAACCGCAGCGATCTGCGGTTGCGTTCGCGACTTCGAATTCATCTTAAATTAATTATGTATCTAGAATGAATAATGATTTAGAGACCAGGAAGAATCAAATCTTCAATCATATCATAGATAGATAGATAAAAACCCACAAATAAAAACTTTGATATCTATAAACAGTGGCTTAAATTAAAATCATAGCTTATCACCAGCCGAAATAGTGGTCTCACGCTAGCCTATCAGGCAGATAAATTTAAAGAAATACATGCCATATTGGAAATTGCCTCCTTTTTTTCGTAGGTTAATAAAATATAATTTCTAATCATTAAAATAGTTTCAAAACTAAAACAACCGACTTCCATGCCCCAGGAGTCAGTTTCAGTAGCAAGTTTGAGACGTTTATCGTCATATCTCTGGAAATACTTATCAAATCTCGATGAAATTACGATGGGAACACCTCGAAAACAAACCCTATCTATTAAAAAAATAATCATTAAAATCGGTTCAAATTGACGGAGTAATCGCGTAACATATACAAAAAAAACATACAGACGAATTGAGAACCTCCTTATTTTGGGAAGTCGGTTGAAAAAATATTTCGTATCATAACCAGATAATAACAACATCGCAAGCCGAAATTTAGAAGGAATTTACATACAGTCCTTTGATGCTTTATAAATTTTTTTTGCCTTTTGCGCTGTGAAATATTGTAATTAAAATCCTTTGAGGTAACACAATATGAATTTTCAGGTATCTCTTAGAAACAGCTCTGTTGATTTCTAAACATTTCTTCGCAAAAAACATGAAATTAAATGTACCTTTGGTCCATACATTAAGAGATCAAAACGTAACATAAGATTCCGTAGGTCTAAAGTACCTAAATACTCGTATATATAACGAGGACTTCGAATGCCACGTTAGTCGTTTTCAAGCGACTACCAAAAAGAAGGAGGTTCTCAATTCGTATGTATGTATTATTATTTTTTTAATAATGTTACGAGATTACTCCGTCAATTGTAAACCAATTCGAATTAATAATTTCTGTTTTAAAATCATCGAGAGTTTGTAACATTATCAAACCTAGGTCGAGAAAATTCGACTAAAAGTCGGTATTACAGTATATAACATTTAAAATATTTTTAGGGTTCCGAACCCAAAGGGTACCAACGGAACCCTATTACTGAGACTCCGCTGTCCGTCTGTCTGTCTGTCTGTCTGTCTGTCTGTCCGTCTGTCACCAGGCTGTATCTCATGAACCGTGATAGTAAGACGGTTGAAATTTTCACAGATGATGTATTTCTGTTGCCGCTATAACAACAAATACTAAAAACAGAACAAAGTTAAAAATTAAAGAAAAGTTTTTTTCGATAGTGCAGCGCCACCTATATAGTTGCTAAGGTCTCGGAAGCGGCTCCAACAATTGAATAAAATGTAGTTTACCTACAGGGGATTTCGGGGGCGATAAATCGATCTAGCTAGGAGTCATTTTCAGAAAATGTTGTTTTATTCGTGTTTTCAATAATCAACTTTATTGATAATCAACTTAAAATATGACTCTTCCCGACATCTATTGGCGAGTAGAAGTACTGTATCAGTAAAGCAGTTAGTTGCTCTCAATTAAAAAAAAATAGTATTATTATTCGTCAATAGATGTCGGGAAAAGTCATAATTGTCTTTTTAAGTGGCAAAAAATACCGAGCAAAGCTCGATCAACCAGATATTGATTTATATTAATTACTACAATTACTATTACCACTATTACTATTACTATTATGTAATACTATTCTACCTTTGTGTTAACGTTTACTTAGTTGGTGTTAGAAGTTCGTTAGAAATTCGATAGATGGCGTTTGAAACCCTCCGTGTGCGGGACAAAGTCTGACTCGCACTTCGCCAGTTTTATTTATTTATTTAGTAGGGTACATTGCTAAGGTGATCCCATTGTAATTTCATAGAGATCTGATAAATATCTCCAGATTATATGGAGATAACCACCTCAGACTTGCCACTGAAAATGACTAGCATATTGAAAATGTTGTATGTATATGAATTCTATGTATGGCAATTTATAGTACCTATTCATCTATGCTGTTGTATTGTATTTTGAGATATACATCTTCTAATATATAAAATTCTCGTGTCACAGTTTTCGTTGCCATACTCCTCCGAAACGGCTTGACCGATTTTGATGAAATGTTTTGTGCTTATCCGGTATCTATGAGAATCGGCCAACATCTATTTTTCATCCCCCTAAATGTTAGGGGTAGTCCACCCCTAATTTTTTTTTTATTTTTAGACAAAAATTTTAATTTTTCTATTTTTTTATGATACAACATACAAAAATACATACAATCCTCAATTTTCACCCTTCTACGATCAACCCTTATTTTTTAATAGCCATTTTAGTAATTTAATCATTTTTCCTCCATACATACTTACAATTAGTAAGCTATTTTTTGTCTACACTAGAAATTACTAAGAAATTATTTATATGGCAAAACAACGTTTGCCGGGTCAGCTAGTATATTATATAGCTGATTTTATATATTTTTTTAATAGCTTTGTTGCAATTAATTAGTTTCATTTTTAGTGTTTTACTAACCCGCATTCACTCGCGTTTATTTTTCGGAATATGCTCCGACCGGTTTCGACTCGATTCGAGAGTCGAAACTGATCGGAGCATATGCCGGAAAATAAACGTAAAAAACTAAATATGAATATCACTCGTAGTTTCATTTTCTTGATAAAATAAATTATACGCCACCGCCAAACACCCTGTGTATTTTAACCAGTCCACAAACAGGATATCTGGAAGAGATTGCTTTATGCGATAAGACCGCCGATTATGTAATTATTAATTTAGATAACAAGTTCTTTATGGTGTTCAATAAAGAGTTATGTTATTCTATTCTAGCGCGGCGTTCGAAGTCGATTTGTTTTTCGTTTTGAAACGATCTTAAATTATTTCACTTTGTAAACGTTAAGCAACTTTTGCATATTTTTAACCCACTTCAAAAAAGGAGGAGGTTTCTCAATTCGACCGTATATAGGTTTTTTTTTAAATGTTTGTTCGCGGATAACTTCGTCGTTTATGAACCGATTATGATTATTATTTTTTTGTTGGAAAGGAGATATCCCAATATCCCAAGTGTGGTACCATGGTAATTTTATCGAGGGTATTAATGAGTATCTCCAGGGATATGGAGATGAACACCTCAAAATTGGTACTGAAAATTAATAGCGCGGCATTGATGTCGGTTCTTTTTTTAGTTTTTAAACGATATTATTTTAATGCAATATAATCAACATATACAATACGAAATCCTCGGTGTCCAGTTTTACCCTTTCACCCAGTCCTTTATTACACGGAAAGTACAAACATAATACAAGCAGTTTATTCGGGCGAAGTCTCTGTTTCTTGGGCTTGAATACATTGGGTCCCGAGCTTTAATTTTGTAGTATTGAGCCAAACGCTTTACGGCTTAGTTTAGGTAATGCTTTTGGCTTTGTGCCACCTAAGTTATTACTATATATAAAAGCGCTTTAATATATAAAAAGGCAAGCATATGATATACATTTTGTTCAAATGAAACTTTTATTACATCGCCTTAACTTTTTTCGCCCATCTATCGCATGTCGCCGACATGCATGTGGCCGAAATGCATGTTGTATTACAGCCGGTGCTGATTGGTGGATATGATGTCTGACATTTAGCTGTGATTGGCAGACAATGCCGCAGCCATATTTGTGTACATGCATTCATCATTCATTCGGTATCATCTTACTTCAATGATATTGTAAGAACATGGTAAAATTCGCCTGATGAACATTAATAAATAAATAAATAAAAAGTTTATTTTCTCTCACAAAATATTCTTAAAATGTATTACAGAACTTACAGACAAGCTGAGAGTATCTAACCTACCTATCTTTGTTAGAGACTGGTGCCGGAAATAGGTTTAAAAAAACCTGTATGTGCGGTGCCCTGTACAGGTCACAGCGGCCTTCCGCGGATCGTTGTACATACATAATATATTGTTCGTGACTTACAATATGTTGGTTAGCTTATATACATTTTATGAGCACTGTAGAAAGAAATACAAATCCTTAAAGATATAGTTATTTACAACTAGCTGGCTCGGCGAACTGCGTACCACCTAACAGAGAATGAATGTCGTGTTACCTTTTAGATGAACTTAATTTAGGCTTTTATAAACGTAATACATTGAATACAAAAGATATATTAAGTTTAGTAATGTATTATGGCACTTTGATTATCAAGTAAATGATCAAAGTTATGGCAATACAGAAATAGAATAAAAATACAACAATCAAGTACTTCAACAGCGTGTCAGCAAGACATGATGCAATGAAACAATGCTATTATTGTTATAGATAAGTCATTAACTTGAAATTAGTACGATTGAGTTTAATTTTAATTGTAAAAATATAATCACCAGTATTTAATTTTAATTCTGAATAAGGTATACTTACCTCATGAATAACTGTTTAATTTTTAGGGTTCCGAACCCAAAGGGTACCAACGGAACCCTATTACTGAGACTCCGTGTGTCTGTCTGTCTGTCTGTCCGTCCGTCTGTCACCAGGCTGTATCTCATGAACCGTGATAGTTAGACGGTTGAAATTTTCACAGATGACATATTTCTGTTGCCGCTATAACAAGAATTACTAAGAACTAAGAAAATACTAAGAACAGAACAAAGTTAAAAATTAAAGAAAAGTTTTAAAAAAGTTTTTTACGATAGCGCAGCGCCACCTGTCTAGCATCAAAGATGGCTTCTTTACCTTAATCTGAATCTCGGAAGCGGCTCCAACTTTTAAATAAAATGTAGTATACCTACAAGGGATTTCGGGGGCGATAAATCGATCTAGCTAGGAGTCATTTTCAGAAAATGTTGTTTTATTCGTGTTTTCAATAATCAACTTTATTGATAATCAACTTAAAATATGACTCTTCCCGACATCTATTGGCGAGTAGAAGTACTGTTTCAGTAAAGCAGTTAGTTGCTCTCAATTTTAAAAAAATAGTATTATTATTCGTCAATAGATGTCGGGAAGAGTCATATTTGTCTGTTTAAGTGGCAAAAAATACCGAACAAAGCTCGGTCAACCAGATATTTAATAATATTAATTACTTCAATTACTATTTAAAAGTGTAATTAGTATGGCGCCAACAGTCTTCAATAAAATTCCTAAATCTTTAAAGGACATGGACAATATTATGTTTAAAAATAGGCTAAAACAATTTTTAATTCAGAAATGTTATTATGGTATTGATGAATTTTTAAGTGACAAATTATAATCATTATTATTATTTTCATGACATTGTGCTTTATCCTTTTAATTTTACAATTCAATTTAGTTTATAAGAATGACCGATGTAATATGTATTTAAATTTGGATTATATGTAGTGAGTAAAGCAGCGCCATCTGCAAAGTTTGCACGCCTGTTAAGACAAAACATGACGATCGTTTGAATATTTTGTCACAACTTTTTGTTATACGCATGTTTTACGCAAATAAAATATCTTTATCTTTATTTTTATCTTATCTTTATTACTACTATTACTATTACTACTATATAATACTATTCTACCTTTGTGTTAACGTTTACTTAGTTGGTGTTAGAAGTTCGTTAGAAATTCGATAGATGGCGTTCGGAACCCTCCGTGTGCGGGATAAAAGTCTGACTCGCACTTGGCCAGTTTTATTTTTTACCTTATGGATAAAACTGTATATATACGGCACTCATTTTATCCCACTATATACCAAAAACGACATTCTTCGGAAAAAGTATCTTTAATATGGCACCAAAATTGTATAATAAGTTACCGGACAGCATTAAGAATAATGAATTATCTATATTTAAGACTAGCAGCCCGCCCCGGCTTCGCACGGGTAGAACATATATACCTACAAAATTTGCATCAGTTTGTTGCATCGAATATAAAATATGAACATATTTAACAATCATCGTCATATTTCATCCAATTTACACAAAACCTTAACGAATTATGCACCTAAACCTTCCTCATAAACACTCTGGCTATTGGTGAAAACCGCATGATAATCCGTTCAGTAGCTATTGAGATTATTGCGATCAGACAGACAGACGCAGTGATGGACTTTGTTTTATACTTACTTACGTAGTGATATTGGACGGCCCTTTTGGCGTAAAGGATAGTTCCCTGATTCTGACCCGACGGTCGTTGGTTCTAATCCTAGCTATATACCTACCAATGAAAGTTTTAGGTGCATTCATGAATCATGAGTTTTCGTACAGTGGTAGTGGGATCATTAAATCTACCAAAAAGTAGCTTACCTCCAAGGAGAAGATCTGCCGCCGTAACCTTACGGCGTGCCCCGACGCAAAATGTAGTGGGGTGCTTTTCAGGATATTATCAAAATAACCCTTCTAGTCATATCTGTTCATAAAATATTTGGAACTATTGATAACATGCACCCCACGCTTTTTTTTACAATAAAATCATTTTGTCTTACACTATTTTTAATTCAAATTTATTAAAATTTATTTTCTATTTTTTAGTTGGATTTTCTATAAAAGCGTATTTTTTTAGTTTTTTAACTATTATTTATTTGTTTGATAGATGTCTTCATCGAGAGTTTTCTTAGCTTTGATTCATGAAAATTCGTTCAATCGTTATAAAACTATGAGCTTTTTCTAGTTAATTGCGCTATGAAATCAACTTTCATAGGTCTGATCAGTTCGAAAATCTTCTTCTTCAACGATATTGTATGAACATGGAAGCATTGACCTGATGCTGGGACATCTCCTGGACTCTACAGAATACTCAAATCCTCACAAACTTACAGCTCAGATTTTAAATGTCGTGTTTAGAGTCATTGGAATGCTTTTAATGAAAAGATTATACATAGATCAGTCGGGGTGGTTTAAATTATTACATTATATATATAGATCATTATTATTATTATTTTATACAATAGATCATATTATTATACTATATTGACTTCAAATTGATTGTGATCGGTGGGGATCTACAGCATAGGTAAGGTTATAATAATATTTTCGTAGTAAATATGACCAAATCTGTGGTTTCACTGCAAATATTTTATTAATTTTGCAATGCGTGTATGTGAAATTCGTGATATCTTCTAGAGTTTTCATTCGAATTATATACTGTAAACGACAATTTTAATCTATAATATGTGGCCAAGCTAATTAACGTAATTATTTGGATAAGGATTAATACTATATACTTGAAAATAGCCTTGGAAGTTATGTAATATTTTTTAACAAAAATTTTTAGATTAAAATGGTTACTGTGAGTCAACCTTAAGAGATAGACATATGCTGTCGCGGACTTTTTTGTAGGTCTTATTAAGTTGTACAACTCTTGCAAAGAAAATATTCTTCTATCTATTTTCAATTAAGCAGCGTTCGTAAGAAACGTGTTTTTTCGACCGTTTTTTTGCCGACTTATGTTGCAAATTAGGTCTCCACGAATGGACCTATGATATAAACGGGATAATATATAGCCTATTTTCATTCCGAAAGTCCATTCTATGTATTTTTGAAAGAATTTTTTAAATCGGTTCAGTAGTTTTTGAGCCAAATCATTACAAACATACAAAAATACAAATGTTCTCTCTTTATAATATTAGTATAGAAGACCTTATGTAAACGCTTGACAGAGAAATGTCATTACAAAGTTGACGAATTTTTAAAGGATACTAATTTTGAATGAATTTTATTATAAACCACTTATTATGGCTATTTCGGATATTAAAGAAAATTGTTTTTTAGCGTTCATTTGACATAGATTCTTTATCTAACTATTTCATTCCATTTTTTCATATATTGTAAAATTTAAAGAATACACGGATATAGTATATTATACATACTGTTCAATATTGTACGCCTAAAAGGCATGCTACAGTGTTCTTAATTATAATATTCCACCAGCTGTATTTTTACCTGTAGTGCAACAATAAATAATTTGAAGTTTGAAGTTTATAAATTGGCTATCGTATTCTTGCATATCTCTGTATTTACCTAAATTTTGACAAAATATAAAATTGATTAGGCATTGATTATTATTGTCGTGATTGCTTGTAAGCATACATTTTTTTTAAATTTCATTATGGGTCCACACGATTAGTGTATTTAGCCAGTGTCAAGTATTAAAATTTTTATCAATTTTAGTCATAGAGATGGGTTAAAGTCACATTTCAGCTCAGTTTTCAAGTAAAAGTCTAGTCTAAGTCATACCTTCAGTAAAGATGTGATATTTACTAACGATTTTCAGTGGAATTTTGGTGAGAACGCAAATAGCATGTTTTCAACATTGTGCTGTTTCCCTACACTCGCACACATTCACCGGCACTTAATGGTTAATAATCCACATTTATTACACATTAACACGCGGAGGAACACCAGTATTAGGAAAAAATACAATGAGATCACACACACTTTTCCACGTTCACGCCAAAAACTCGTAAGCTAAGCATACATTTCTGAACGCACGCATAATTATTTGACAATCAATAAATATGTCATACAATTGTCATTACTGACAGTATTTAAAATTTATTAACTTTTTTTAAATGTACTGGCTAAATACACTAATCGTGTGCAGCGATGACCCTTATTAATTTGAGGTTTACCGTATCGACGGGATAAACAATTGAACATCAAATGATTGGCAGTTTTGAAACCCAGGAACATATTGGCAAAATATTTTTTCTTATATAATTTTTTTAGGTCAAATATTCATTGTTTTTAATGCTTATTATCCTATTCCTGACAAAGACAATTCCAAAAATACAAAAATCATACAAATTGGTTTAGCCGTTCTTGAGTTATAAGTGTAGTAACTAACACGACATTCTTTTATATATATAGAACTAGCTGTTACCCGCGGCTTCGCCCGCGTTATTTGAGTCTTTATGACCTTTGAGGTCAAGATCGATGATTTCTTAGGCCAAGTCACCATAGATGACCCTAAAGTCGAACCGAATGTCGTGTTAGTTACTACATAACACGACATTCTTTTATATATATAGAATAGATAGACAGTAAGTGTCTACAGCCAAACGTTAGATTAAAATATCGTGGCTTAAACTTAAAACATACGTAAACCATATGGAGTTATACAAATAATTGTAATATATATATTTTTTTATTTATTCATTATAGTCAAGCGTTTGACCACTATCTCACCTGGTGTTAAGTGACGATGTGGTCGACGATGTAGCACGCTTGGCTAGAAGATTCCTATTGACTCGCGACTTGAAGACCCTCAGATAAATAATATAAACACTAATAATAGTATTATTACAATATTATACTATGAGCACATGTGTCTGCGTCTCTCTCTGTGTATGTGGGTATGTTTGTATGTGCGTGAGAATATATATATGTGTGTGTGTGTGTGTGTGTGTGTGTGTTTTTGACCTATATGAGTAGTCTTAGTTGATGTGAAATAGTTAGGATATCTATCTATATATATATATATATATATATATATATTTTGAAAAATAATTTATTAAATCCAGAAACATTTTGGCGAAATATGATATATGGGTCGTGAGTTAATGAGGTAAAAATGAGGGAATCGGTAAAATAGGTTAGGTATTTGTTGTAGTAGTGTACATTGGTTGAGGCATCCCCAAAAAATTTAAAAATATTTTATAAATATTACAGCCAGCAAGAAAATCCGCAGTTACGCAAAATTTTGATCCGTCCATTTATATTTTACAAGGATCAAAACAACTTTTGGAACAACATAGCTTACAGCATTAGAAAAGTCAGACATTTTTTTTCGCAAACTGTCCCATCACAAGAGTCTAACCTGTACAAAATGATTAGAGTTCAATGGGTAATGGATTCTAAAAATATTTATTTCTCGATATTAAGTATCTGAGGAGTTAAGCCGTTAAATGCCAATTAGTTAACTCTTAATATTTAATTACATTCCCTTATTGCTCTTCAAGGAAAAATAAATATTTACGTAAAATATATCAATAGCCTTTCAATTTTAAATACCAACAATAGTCTCAAGGGCTATTGTTAAATACTAACCATACCAATTTAATTTCCACCGTCTGCTGTAAAATGCGAGCAAATTGAATTTCCGCGAGGTTTCGCAACCTCCACACAATAGCGTGCAACAATAGGCATAAAAAAGTAAAAGAGCCTGAAGTAAGGGAGTTAACCGGTTTCAAGTCGCAGGCACCAGTTTAAACCGGTGCGAACCAGCTGGCGCCTGTTTTACCGCGTAAATCTTTCATCTCGACGTAAAGGTGGGGGCGGCAGATTTATCGTGAGCATTCGTAAGAATGGTCCTTTCGGTCACAATGGGTGTCTATTTGTCGAGTGGCTTCAGGTAACGTGCGTTTCTTATCGCTCTGTGAATGGGAGTGGACGTAGGGGACCGTTGAATGCTTTTTGTGATGACATCTCTGTGAAATTGGCGCTTAACATCGATGTATATGTACTACGTACCTGATGTGGCGTCGCAAACTAGCTCTACGTTCAAATAAAAAGCAGTGCTGAATTTACATCTCGCTTAGTTTAGAGTAAGTACTCCTCACGCCCGATCGCGCGCCGCTCGGTACGTAAGTCAGTTTATGATGGGCGCCTCTGGTTTACATGTACCTCGATGGCGCCTAACATGTTTTAGGTCATCTTAACATGTAGGTCGTGTCGTTTTGGCTGTCTAATGAGAAAGCAATTCCAGATAATCTTTTTGCTTGTCTTTTGTAGAGTTTAAAAGCCCGTTTATAGCGCATTGCTCCCGCTCAGCAGAAAAATTAGCATTCCACTTTTTAGGGTTCTGTAGCTGAATGAAAAAACAACGGAACCCTTATAAATTTGTTATGTCTGTCTGTCTGTCTGTCCATCCATATGTCTCAGCTACTTTATTCCGAAATTATTAGTACTACAAAGTTGAAACGTGGTAGTTAGGTGTAATCTGTAAACCGCTTTACGATTTTTATACAAAATTAATGAGAATTAAAGATTAAGGGGGGCTCCCCATATGTAGAACAGTTAGTTTGTGTCTGATATGTCGTGTTAAGGCTCCTTGAAATGGTTTCAATGAACAAATTTGAAATTATACATATACAAATCAGTCGGGGTTGGTTTTAAATTTAAAATTTAAGTATTATTTATATCTTATAGGCTAGCGCTTGACCACAATCTCACCTGTTGGTAAGTGATGATGCGGTCGAGGATGGTAGCACGCTAGGCCTAGAATAGGCTGGTTCTTAAGGATAGCTGCTGGAACATAAGGTGAAGTTAGAATTTTTTGT
The DNA here is from genome assembly GCA_954871355.1 of Cabera pusaria. NCBI lineage: Eukaryota > Metazoa > Arthropoda > Insecta > Lepidoptera > Geometridae > Cabera > Cabera pusaria. The sequence goes on along the minus strand of OX940885.1, from coordinate 33,360,695 downwards.
CTACCTTTAGTTTACCTTACGTTTTTCAATTCAACAGTAAATATATTTTTTTATGTGTGTTTGCGGATATCTCAAGGGTGATACCATTGTAATCTCATTAAGATCTGATGAGAATCTCCAGAGATATGTCGATAAACGTCTCAAACTTGCAACTGAAAACTAGCGCGGCATGGAAGTCGGTTGTTTTAGTTTTTTAAATGATCGTAAATTTTTTTAGCTCTGTGATTATGTTAGGCGTCAACCGATAAATTATCTAGTAGGTTGACGCCAATTCACATCTGTCGTGTGTTGGATCCGATTTTTAATCGGGTTGATAAAACAAACGACAAAATCGGGCCGACAAGTGTGAATAGATTCAAATATAATTTAAGATCGTTTAAAAAATTAAAAGAACCGACTTCAAACGTTGCGCTGTTCAAAGTAGCCAGCAGCTAGTATCATGTCATCAAAGTATACAAATGCATCGTAATACAAATGTTGATATTTAAAAACAGCTCGACAGATTTCGTTAAAATCTGAATGGGACCACTAGGAAAGGGAACAAAATTATTGAAACAAAAATATAATAAATTTTCAAATTGGTTCGGGTATCTTCGAATAATCGGTGAACATAAGTAAAAAAATAAAATACCGACGAATAGAGAACCTTTTTTCCTTTCTCCTTTTTTGTGAAGTCGGTTAAAAATGATCTGCCACTGGAACATCTGATCAAAAATCGGATCCGACACCCGACACATGTGAACATGCGGTTAGGCGTAATGTTACCTACCGTTTTCTCCTTCCAACGAAAACTCAAAATTTCATGTGTCGTAAATTTTGCTGTGTTTTTCAGACCGGAACATGGCGCGCTCCTCGTAGGTATCATTGTAGTTGGGAAAGCGCGGTTCAGCAAGTTCAGGGTTTATAATGATTTTTGCAAAACGCTGAGCCTTATTTCTCCTAACTAGCTATATTATTTATTAGTTTTGCAGAATTAATTTGATTTTGTAATAAATACATTTGTACTAATACAGAGTCCGTGTTTCTGATAAGTAGCCAAAGTCTGTCTATCTATTTGCGATAAACTTAATAAACTGGCCAAGTGCAAGTCGGACTCGCACTAGTAGGGTTCCGTATACACCGTACACTTCAGTATTTTATAAGATCGAGCAAAAAAAACCACTATCATTTTTCGCCAGCAAAAATAATAATTAATAAACATTTTATTTCTTATAACGCTATCTAACGTCTAACAAAGGTGTTAGGGATCGACATTTCAATATAACGCCATCTATGGGACTTTTACCTGACTAAGCGTTCGTAGATGGCGTGAAATGCTGAAAAAAACACGTTTCTTGTATGGGTACCTTCTATTATTTTTTACTTCATTCTGTTTTTAGTATTTGTTGTTATAGTGGCAACAGAAATACATCATCTGTGAAAATTTCAACTGTCTTACTATCACGGTTAATGAGATACAGCCTGGTGACAGACGGACAGACAGACAGACAGACAGACAGACAGACAGACAGACAGACAGACAGACAGACAGACAGACAGACAGACAGACAGACAGACGGACAGCGGAGTCTTAGTAATAGGGTCCCGTTTTACCCTTTGGGTACGGAACCCTAAAAACTACTGAACGGATTTTCATGCAGTTTTCACTCGAGTCTGTGCAAAAAGAAAACCGTCGTGGCTTTACGATGAACTAACATTCTTAGGTAAGGAAGGATTTTTTATACCTACCACCCGATAATGATAAGAGTACCTACCAAGGTATCAAACATTTTTAGTCGTATTGGCTATGAAAGAGCAATGTTGTCAAAGCAACAAGAACAGTAAATTACAACCTCAACACGCCCGCCGTTAATTTCTAAGACGGTTCTTTTTTGCACAGACTTAAATAGACAAAGTGATTCACGAGGAAGGTTTAAATGTATATCAAAAAGGTTTAATGTATTCACTGAGTGCATACTCGACGCAACAACAAACTGATGCAAAAATTTAGGCATAATACTCTAGCCGAGGCGGGTCGTTACTTTATATATATCTATGTAGCTCAAGTCAACGTATTATGCAGCCTTGCTCTGTTGAAGCCTGCCCGACAAACAGATAGTTAGTTGCTTAAATAGGTAATGGTGACGACAAAGTTGTTTACACAAGTGACGCAAACTTGGCAGACGTAGTATGTTACAATAAATACGCGAACATTTCCTTTAACGTACAGATAGATTTGAGGGCCCGGTGGCGTAATCGGGAGAACGTTCGGCTTTGATGCCGTGGTACCGAGTTCAAACCGCCGTGCACCAATGGATTTTTCTGTCGAAAAATTTATGTGCGCTTCTCGCAGTGGCCCTCCGGTGAAGGAAAACATCGTTAAGAAACCAACAAAACCCCCGCATGGTGGTAGGACGCTATCTAGTGTCCGCCTGGCCAGCTACCACCCTCAAGTTAGAAAATCTGTCACCAAACATCTAATGTGTTCCGGCAGCTATCCTTGAGAGCCAGTTCCCATTCTAGGCCTAGCGTGCTTACCATCTTCGACCGCATCATCACTTACCAACAGGTGAGATACTGGTCAAACGCTAGCCTATAACTTATAAATATATATATATATATTATATATATATATATATATATTTGCCCATTATTAGCACAAACGCATGCCATTAATGAGCAATTACCAGTTAGTAGCATGTTTATGCGGAATTTTCTAGAAATAAGCACGCTTAATTCTAGTATGCTACAAAAATCGACCGTCGTTCGATTTTCGCGCATGCTACCAGCAGTGTGGATGGAAAAAGGCGTGTTCTGAGTGTTTTATGCTTGAATAGGCGTGACGAAAGATTTTGAAATCCTCTTCCGTAATGTGGGAACACATTTACTTTTTACGAAAAAACCTTTATTCCGGTAATAAACTTAAGTTTAACGAAGTTTAAAGTTATTTTTTTAATATTTTTTCAATAGTGCGCGATAACAGCTCACATGTGTCATGGCGTCGGCTGTGACGTCACGCATAGGTTAATGACATACTTAACGTTAGTAACTATTATATAATCTGTGACAATGGATACACATGAGCTTTCCAAAATTTAATAACATTTTCAAGAAAACCTCATATAAGAGGACCTAAGCGTGACGTCATGCGCTGTGATTGGTGTTTCAATCAAAATGGCCGATTGCAGTATTTTAATGTTTTATTTTATTGAAAATCTTAATAATCTCATTTTTTTATATAAAACTAAACTAGTGTTTTAAATTGTTTTAATATGTATTTTCCCCTAAAATCATTAAATCTTCGATTTTTTGATATTGTCGTCATGCCAATTGTTAAATTAAGTACTTTTTTCGTAAGCAAATGTATAACCATTGAAGAGCATGCAATGAGCTATTTGTATACCTTAAATACTCTAACCATACTTACTCGTAACTGTAATTTAATGCTAATGTGTGTTCCGTTATGTATTATAGTTTTTTTATAGTTGACTGAATAATCTGAAGAATTTGGCTGTAAAATAACTTGTTGACAGATATTAAGTTCCAGGCAAAAGGGCCTTAATATTATGTGTATTATGCAATTATTTGACATTAAAATCTGCTCCAGATAAAAACTATAATGTACTAGCGGGTCTGGCAGATGTTGTCCTACCCGATCGCAGCGCCACCTATCGGGTCCAATTGTGAATCTAAACCATTTATGGACTAGCTCAAATACACATACCAAAATTCATTTAAATCGGTCCAGCCGTTTAGGAGGAGTTCAGTGACATACACTCGTACAATAGAATTATATATTGTAAAGATATTGTCATTTTCAATCAATTTACGAATAAGTTCTCAATTTAATTGTATTTTTTAAAATTGATACCTCAGAACTCCGTCATTTATATTAACTTTTAATTTACATAAAACTTTCTTATTTAAAGCACAACGTTTAAAAATAAAATGTCCGAAATAATATGTTAAATGCAATCACAATCATTCATCAAAACGAAAATAATATGTTAAATGCAATCACAATCATTTTCATTTTAGGGAATTTGTTACAACTATTTGATAACAAGTACCTAGTTAGTAACAGCAGGCGTCTTAACTTCCGATATCTGACACTATCTATAACAATGATACCCGTCATGAATGGAGAGCGTTCAGTCCGCACTTAATGTTTCGGTTCAACTTGGATCATTAGAACCGACTAACAATGGAATACTTTGGCTTAACAGCAATCCTATTCTCATTTTAATTGAGGTACACTCGATATCGGAACCATCATTTTGAATTTCAAATATTGATTAATCCGTGAGTTGCGTAGACAGAGTATATTAAAGTAGACCTGGCATTAAAATAACAATAGTACATAAACAAAGTATAAATATATAGAGGGAACATTAGCGTATGCGAATGAAATAGGTATAGAGATGTAACCCGACTAAAGTGATGAACACGTGATACATAGGATGCCAGCTATAAGATAAAATGAACAACATAATTTGGTGGGGTCATACATGACAGCGGGGGAGAGCCAATGAAACGGACAGCACTAGAACTTGGTTCCAGTGCTGGTGCCAGTTTGTAAAATCGCATACGCAGAGAAGGATAAAAAAATGTTGTTCATCTCGTTCTCTCATACTAGTGATTGTATAGTCTTATCCTTCTCATATTATTATTGTTATTTAAATGCCACATCCACTTAATACTCCATCCACGCAATAGCATAATATGAGAAGGATAAATCTATACAATCACTAGTATGAGAGAGCGAGATGGATAACATTTTTTATCCTTCTCTGTATATGCAATTTTATTGTTTGGAACCAGTTCTGGCTCCCAGTTCTAATGCACCCATTGGCTTTCACCCGCTTTCATCTATGACCCGACCAAATTACGTTGTTCATTTTATCTTATAGCTGACATATGTATCGCGTGTTCGTCATTTTAGTCGGGTTATATCTCTATAGCTATTTCATTCGCATACGCTAATGTCTTGTCTATTTAATTTTCTGTCAACGGTGAGCTGATTGGACGCGCATACCTTTCTGATTAGAATCACTGATTTTCGCGAATTGAAATCTCAAAAGTTTCCGATCAGAGCATTGTGAATTACAAAAATCAGAGTCAAACGATACAGTTTCTCGTTGCGAATTTGTTTTCGAATTATTGTGAACAGTCCTGTAGGTACCTAGAAAAATAATAGGGTAAAGCTCTCAATATTTAACACTGAGCCAGTTATTGGCACCTCACCTAAAACTATAATAATGCTAGCCAATGAGTAGAAGGAGCCTCATTTTAAAATATTAAGGCGGGTGGTGACTCGCTATTATACATTCAATGGCGGATTATATATAATAATTATTATTATATTATAATTCTTATAAAGGCGGACTGTTTTGTCAGCGCCGAGGGGCAACATTGGCGTGAATAGCTAAGGGTGTTGAGAGGGTTGCTGCACTTTCACTAAACGCTATTAGCGGCTTTTTGCCTTTAACACTTCCACCCTGGAGCTTAGGTCTTAGCTCTTCTCTCTCGATTCCCACCACCGGCCGGCCGGTCAAGGCAAGCCGGGGGTCAGAGGGTCTCATTTAGCCTTCACGGTAGAGATGATGAATATAACTATCAACCATTAAAATAAACAAATATTCAAAATTAACCATAATATTCAATAAAGAAAATTAACATTAACGAATAAAAATATTATATCAACTTCAACTGATAATGACCTCGCCTTGCGAATCACGAACTAACCCATTGTTATGCACTTAAATTTAAGCTTTAAACGGTAATCGATAAGGGACATATTCGAAAATTGATATATTATACGTTGACCGGAGTGAAGTTCGAACATGTTGTTTTCATCCATATAAAATATTCCATAAGTTAACTGCATTCGATTGTATGCTCTATTGCCCTCAAAATAAAACACTTTAATAATTTATTCGCCGAGTCGATGTTTCCGATAATTTTATTCTTAACAAAGTGAACCGATATTTTAAACAATTAACTGTAGTGTATGGAATAAGTTAATCGATGTTTTCGATATTTTTATTCTTAACAAAGTGAAGTGTTATTTTAAACAATTAACTGTAGTGTATGGAATGAGTTAATGCTATTAGTACTCTCTGTGGTTATGGTTACTTTTATTAGATAATAAAGTTGTTGTTGTTGTACTATTACTTATTTTGTATTGTTGTGTAGTGGAAAACTAAAGTTGTTTTTAAAAATGCTGAGACGGAATACCTCCGGCAATAATATGGATTCATTTCAATAAGTGTGTGGGAGTCGAAAATGAAAAAAAACCAAACCTACTCGAATAATATAAACTAATATTTTTAACCAATAAAATTATCGATATTTTTTTTATCAATTAACTGTTAACCATTAAAATGTTTCTACCATTATTGCCATCTTTACTTCACGGGATAGGGGTACGCGGCGTCGCCACTCACCGTCGGCTCGCCACAAAGCCTATTATTATTATTATCTTAAAATTAATTTGTAACTGATTCCCTTATAATTAAAATATAACTGAATATATTACAACCTAATTAAAATTATATAATAGGTGACTGTTATCGCTCAAAACAATATCACATGAGTATAGAAAAGGAATTTCTTTACTCATATTGTGACAATATCATCGAAACAACCTTATCTCCACGTCAAAATTCGGGAAGCCGACAGACCATTCCATAAACGGACAGCTTTTACTGACATATAATTTTAAATAGAAGTGCCCCGCAGCTTCACCCGCACAACATATACTACATTTTTCATTTACGCTTTTCTCTATAAAAACACATCAAAAAGAATAAATCAAATCGGTCTACCCGTTTTGAAGTTTTCACGTGACAAAGGGAAATAGGGATTCCCATTTCACCTTCCCAGGGGTGAAATTTGATAAATCCTAAAACTCGTATTTACTTATTTACATACAGAAGTACATGTCTCAAGTTTCGAATAAAAATACTATCTAATATTGTTTCTCCATACTTTATACCAACTTTTGAAACCCTTCGTTTCACCCCTTTAAGTGCGGAATTTTGGAAAAACCTTTCTTTGCAGATACCTACATCATAATAGCTATCTGCATGCCAGATATCAGCCCAATCCGAAACAATACTAATTTTCAGACTTTGTTACCCCACTTCACCCTCTTAGGAGTGAAATTTTAAAAAGCTTTAAACAAGTATTTACTTATTTATTTACAGAAGTATTTGTGTGAAGTTTTGAATAAAAAAGATCTTATTTATCTTATTTTGTTTCTCCATACAAGCTTTGAACCCCTGTTTCATCCACTTAGGGGGTTAATTTTGGAAAATCCATACTTAGGAGACCTTTACGTACTAAGACAAATGTACCCACTAAATTTCTAGTCTCTACGACTAGCGGTTTAGGCTGTGCGTTGTCTCTAAGTCAGTCAGTCAGTATGTCAGGACAAAGATTCTTATAGTATTAATAGAACTTAGTGAACAACCCCTTAAAGTTGTTAATTTACCTTTTACTTAGAGTATTCTCAATAAACGCTCTGAAGCAACTCGAAAACGATTGAAACCGCAAGTAAAATGAACTGCTATCTTTCACTCAATATTCACCGAAGTTTATGTAACTAACTTATTTTAGCTTAGCGTCAATATATTGACTAATAGTTTCTGGTTTTGCTCGTAACTGTTCCATTTTGTTACTAATTCATGTTGTCAGGTCGGCGACTGATCAGCTTGGTAATGGCACTCAAGGTACTGAAACTATGAGCAGGCTGGTTTATGCTCTCATAAAGGTGCGTACAAAATATGTAAAATAACATGTTATACAACATGGTTATTTAACATGTTTCAGATAATTTGGACACGGAATTTTTTAAAACATGTTATTTATATGTATAACAATGTTATATAGGTCTCGTGTACTCACTAGCTCTGAAGAATCGTCATATAAAATTGTAAAATGACATTGCTATTCTAATGTGTACAGTATTGTTAAATGTTGAAATGTTGCATAACAGAAAGGTTGCATAGTATGGTCTTGTTATAAAACTTAATTATATGACATACTACATAGTCTGTACGCACCTTAAGGTAGTAAACTCACTTTGTATCAAGATAAATGTTACATAGATTACGTTTTGAAGCATATTTCTCGAGTGTTGTACTACGACTGCTTATTCGAGCGGTGAATAATTGTTCAATTTTTGTGTATGAAACTTCACCTTCACATTAAAATTACAATAATAATTAATTCACAACATGTGAGTTACAAAAAGAAAACATCCCCATTTTACGTGTCGATATTAAGATTAATTTAGAAAAATTCATTAAAAAAATCACGGGAAAAGGTGTGAGTTGATGTATGTATGATTCATTAATGATACATACGATGATTGGTTGATTGAAATCAAGTATTCAGCCACCCTCTTAATATTATAAAAAATGTTTGAAATTATGTCATAAATTAAAAAAGTTATTTGTGAGCTTTAGTCAATTGGAAGACTTAAAGAATTCAGACGAACAATCAGATGAACACAATTAACTTTTAAGGCCGTATTGTTACTTCGGAAACCTTACAAATCTGTTTCTAAACGAAAACTATTACATTTTCAAACAGATCAACCGTAAAAAATGCGTGAAATATTTTCAATTATTTTCAGTCATAGGTAGTATATCAATATCAATATTTTACATAATTAACTATTTTGTAAACTATAATAAAGTATATTATAAGCTATATCAATATTTTACAGGCACACGCACGCATACACACACACACACACACACACACACACACACACACACACACACACACACACACACACACACACACACACACACACACACACACACACACACACACACACCTACATCATAATAGCTGTCTGCATGCCAGATATCAGCGCAATCCGAAACAATACTAATTTTCAGACTTTGTTACCCCACTTCCACCCTCTTAGGAGTGAAATTTTAAAAAGCTTTAAACAAGAATTTACTTATTTATTGACAGAAGTATTTGTGTGAAGTTTTGAATAAAAAAGATCTTATTTATCTTATTTTGTTTCTCCATACAAGCTTTGAACCCCTGTTTCATCCACTTAGGGGGTTAATTTTGGAAAATCCATACTTAGAATACCTTTACGTACTAAGACAAATGTACCCACTAAATTTCTAGTCTCTACGACTAGCGGTTTAGGCTGTGCGTTGTCTCTAAGTCAGTCAGTCAGTATGTCAGGACAAAGATTCTTATAGTATTAATAGAACTTAGTGAACAACCCTTTAAAGTTGTTAATTTACCTTTTACTTAGAGTATTCTCAATAAACGCTCTGAAGCAACTCGAAAACGATTGAAACCGCAAGTAAAATGAACTGCTATCTTTCACTCAATATTCACCGAAGTTTATGTAACTAACTAATTTTAGCTTAGCGTCAATATATTGACTAATAGTTTCTGGTTTTGCTCGTAACTGTTCCATTTTGTTACTAATTCATGTTGTCAGGTCGGCGACTGATCAGCTTGGTAATGGCACTCAAGGTACTGAAACTATGAGCAGGCTGGTTTATGCTCTCATAAAGGTGCGTACAAAATATGTAAAATAACATGTTATACAACATGGTTATTTAACATGTTTCAGATAATTTGGACACGGAATTTTTTAAAACATGTTATTTATATGTATAACAATGTTATATAGGTCTCGTGTACTCACTAGCTCTGAAGAATCGTCATATAAAATTGTAAAATGACATTGCTATTCTAATGTGTACAGTATTGTTAAATGTTGAAATGTTGCATAACAGAAAGGTTGCATAGTATGGTCTTGTTATAAAACTTAATTATATGACATACTACATAGTCTGTACGCACCTTAAGGTAGTAAACTCACTTTGTATCAAGATAAATGTTACATAGATTACGTTTTGAAGCATATTTCTCGAGTGTTGTACTACGACTGCTTATTCGAGCGGTGAATAATTGTTCAATTTTTGTGTATGAAACTTCACCTTCACATTAAAATTACAATAATAATTAATTCACAACATGTGAGTTACAAAAAGAAAACATCCCCATTTTACGTGTCGATATTAAGATTAATTTAGAAAAATTCATTAAAAAAATCACGGGAAAAGGTGTGAGTTGATGTATGTATGATTCATTAATGATACATACGATGATTGGTTGATTGAAATCAAGTATTCAGCCACCCTCTTAATATTATAAAAAATGTTTGAAATTATGTCATAAATTAAAAAAGTTATTTGTGAGCTTTAGTCAATTGGAAGACTTAAAGAATTCAGACGAACAATCAGATGAACACAATTAACTTTTAAGGCCGTATTGTTACTTCGGAAACCTTACAAATCTGTTTCTAAACGAAAACTATTACATTTTCAAACAGATCAACCGTAAAAAATGCGTGAAATATTTTCAATTATTTTCAGTCATAGGTAGTATATCAATATCAATATTTTACATAATTAACTATTTTGTAAACTATAATAAAGTATATTATAAGCTATATCAATATTTTACAGGCACACGCACGCATACACACACGCACACACACACACACATACACACACACACACACACACACACACACACACACACACACACACACACACACACACACACACACACACACACACACACACACACACACACACACACACACACACACACACACACACACACACACTTCAGAGAGTCTTTGTTCAAATAAACGAAACCAGCCAAATTTCAAGATTCTAGGTCAACTGGAAGTACCCTTGTACCCTTGTGAAATCGCAAACGCAAATATGCGAATGTAGTATTAGTAGACATAAACGGTCATATCTTTTAATCGCATTGGCCTACAAGTATAATTTTCTTACAGCTGAAAGATACTGTAGACTTGAGACAGACAGATAACATAGTTCCTTTTTCCTTTTGAGTTACGAAACCCTAAAAACAAGCGTTATGGTTTATACAGCACACAGTACTTGTGCAACAGTATGTAGTTATACTGTTATACGTATACGTGAGCCACGTAGGGTTTTTATAGCGATCCTCGGAAAATTACGGCGCTCATTACTGTTGCTCTAACGGTGTTAATAATGTCATGGAAAATATTACGTAGCATGGTGTAGATGGCGCCTTCAATGGTGTTTATTATATACTCGGTGCTTCCTACTCGCAGAGAATGATGATAATCATACAGGATTGTCTAAAAGGATAAGAAAATACCGATTTTAAAAAACAGGGTTTCAGACAAACGATTAAAAATTTTCAAAAATCTGAAGGAGGAGATAAGAATGCTTATATTTATTTTTGCAATTGGTTGGTCAAAAAAGCAAATCATAGCGTAGCAGACCGTACAGCAGACCTTGATTTTTGTAGAAACAAAAATTTGCTTTAGAAGCATTTTCCAGGAAGGAAACGGGGGAATACATTTGTATGGAAAAGTGCACCCCGCTTTCCAAACCGTTCGAACAATTAATGTGTAAAAATAAAGTTTAGTGATAAAGTGCTAAAAGTGCTATAAGTATGAACACTTGAACAATGTGTATACATATTTATTAGAGACAATAAGAAATGTGTTAATGGACACATTAATAAGTTTAGTTTACGTATAAAATTAAGGCTAAAAACAAATTGCTTATTAGCCGAAAAGGCTAGATTAAAAAGACAATAGGGACGTATTTACTTACAATTAATATGCTCAATAACAAAAAAAAAGTGAACCGAAATCTGTTTAGCTATTAGCATTTCGCTCATACTTAGTAATTTAAATCAAGAAGAATCAAGAATTAAAGCATTTATTCAGTATGTACGAGTAGACCGTATTAATATACGCACATATACACGTCAAAATCATAAATCATAAAATAAATCATAACCAATTATAAAGTAGCAAAAGAAGAATTTTAACGCTTTGAATTGAAAAAAAAAAACAAAAGTAATGAACCATTCAGCTGTCATCCAATCGTTTACGTCAGATTATTAAAAAAATATTATAAGTGGGTTAAACCAACCATATATGTAACAGTGTGTTTCAGTACATCAGACAGTTTTTGGGTAAAAAAAAATAAAAAGTGAAACGCATGTCAAAAAAATAACCGGCCAGTGCGTGTCGGGCCACGCGCATTGTAGGGATCCGTAGTAGCCTGTTATTCAATGCAAGTCTTTACCCGTTATAAACAAGCAACTAGGTACTCCGTCTTTGTCACTTTAAAGGATCCAACACCCAAGTTCAACGACTATTACTGCTAAACTAAAAAAAATATCTTAACCGCTATAGTTTGCCTTTAAAGTTCATAAAATGCGCTATTGTCACGAATTTTTCCAGATTTATCAAGCCAGCAGTTTAACTTTTAGAGCCAAGAGGGGGGGGGGACGCCCTACTGGTACAAAAATTGCACTTTAAAGTTTAATATTTCGTAAATGGAGCATATAACCGAAAAATTGTATTAGCAACCCTTAAGTCCGATTCAACGATACCCCACACGATGGGGTAGACGATGAAAAAAAAAAAAACATCCCCACTTCTCATATAGGGGACCTACCCTAAAACAAAATATTTTTCACAATTTTATTTCAGCACTTTGTCGGCGTAATTTATATACATACCCCCACAAAATTACAGCTTTCTAGTATTAACGGTCTCTTAGAAAAACCTCGGACAGACAGACAGACAGATGGATATGACGAAACTATAAGGGTTCCTTATCAGGACTACGGAATCCTAAAAAGTGTCAAATGTCAGTGTTACCCTTCGTGAGCTATTCAATATGTACTAGCTATTCGCAGTCTACTCAGTCTGACTGCACCCTTAAGATTACATTCTAGTTACCTATTTTCAACCGAATTCCACAAAGGTGGAGACATATTAAGTCTCGAACGTCTCAATTCGTTAAGATGGGTTTTTAAGGTTTTTTTTATTACGCGATTACTCCGTCAATTCTGAACCAATTAAAATGATTCTTTTTGTAATCGGTAGGGTACGTTTTCGAGGTGGTTCTATTGTAATTTCATCGAGATCTAATAAATATCTCCAGAGATATGACGATAAACGTCTCAAACTTGCTACTGTAATTGATTCGCGGGGTATTGAAGTCGGTTGTTTTAGTTTTTAAACTATCTTAATTATAATTTCATCTTCCATTTTAGAACTTATATTTAGAATAATAGTATAATTAAGTATATAATTTGACACACAAAAAAATAAAAAACAAAAAAAAAAACTGGACAAGTGCAAGTCGAACTCGTACTCGTAGGGTTCCGTACCACACTACAGTATTTTATAAGATCGAGCCAAAAATACCGCTAAGACGAGACGCTGGATTAACAAATTTTTGTTCGATATAGAAGTGCATCTTTTCCTTGACTGGCACTGTAAATAAGGGTGAGGACATAAACAGGCGGGTTCCCGGTGCAAACAGACCGGTACGGGTACGTATTGATCCGTACTGGTAAAATATTCCAATGTTAACATGAAGAAACATTGGAATATTTTACCTGTCCGGATCGGTACCTATTCCACTGTTTCTTTGTTTTCTTCATGCGTGAGCGCATATGATAACATTGGAATATTTTACCAGTACGGATCGGTACCTGCCCGTACCTGCTTTTCTGCTCTGGGAATATGCCTCTTTATGTCCTCACCCTTATGCCAAAACCCACTGGCCACAAAAATATTTTATCGAAACACATATTATTTACAAGCTGTACTACGGCTTCGCTCGCGTTAAAATATTATCGAACATCCAACCATTTACCTAACTTAATATAAAAGCATCTAGATGGCGCTGGATTAAGTTGCACAGTTCTCCTTGTAAATAATGCCTAAATGTATGAGATCCTGCATCGCGCAAATGATATTTTCCGCAATTTAAGAACCAGAGGCACTAGCTTCATATTTTATCAACGTAAAATTTGTATTCTTCACTCAATATTTCGCATTTATAATATTAGTAGGACAGACAAAAGATCGTTTAAGAAACTAATACAACATCCACTAATTTCGTCGTACCGATGTATCGAACCGTGGCTTAATTGGCAGAGCACCTGGACGTGTGTAATCCGGGGGGTGCGGGTTCGAGTCCCGTCGGTACGATGAAATTTTGGATTGTGTTTAACAATTTAAAACAACCGTATTCAATGCCCCACGAGTCAATTTCAGTAGCAAGTTTGAGACTTTTATCGTCATATCTCTTCGAGGTACTTATCAGATCTCAATTAAATTACAATGGGACTACCTCGGAAACGTACCCTACCGATTTCAAAAAGAATCTTTCGAATCGGTTCACAATTGACGGAGTAATCGTGTGAGTAATTTGTGTGTATGTTACACACAAAAAAAAATCATACAATCGAATTGAAAACCTCCTTCTTTTTCGGGAGTCGGTAGAAAATAATTCCACACACTAAAATTTTACAAATTTCAGTAAACAACATGTTCACGTAGTCAGAATTGGAAGCTACAAAATACACGCTGACGAATACCTTTGGGACATTCGAGGATCAGCTAGAAAATTCTACTAACCGTAATAGGGTAGGTTTTCAAGGAAATTGTGTAACTAGAGACCATTATGGGCTTCGCTGTTGTTATTTTTGTGAACAAGAAATGCTCTGAGGAAACTTCGCGGCTCCAGGCTGAAAACTTTCGTGAATAATTTTGTTAGACTTTGAGCTCGTCTCGAGGTAAACATATTTTTCAACCGAAAGGAGGTTCTTAATTCGTCTCTATGTTTTATTTTTTGTTCTGCGTTACGCAATTAATCCGCCTATTGTGAACCGATTTGAATAACTTTATTTGGGACAGGTAGAGGGGTTATCTCCAATATGGCTCCATTCAAATTTTATCTAGATCTGATAAGTATCTTTAGAGGTATGACGGTAAATGTCTATGTCACTTGCTACTGAAATTGACTCGCGCCGCATGAAAGTCTTAAACTATCTTAATAATTACAATACAATACAATACAATACAATACAATACAAATACTCTTTATTGACACCAATTTAGAAAATACATACTGAATAGGACTTAACTAACTAATACTAGGTACAATGGGCGGTCTTATAGCTAAAAGCGTATTTCTTCCAGACAACCTTTGGATGGACATAACATTATAGATAGAACAAGGACGGTGGTGGCTATTTTAAACATTTTACTTAGAATGATTATATTTATAGACTACATAAAAACGTTACATATAATAATATTATATACGAATACATATGCACATCATAAACTTACATATACATAAACAATATACTTATATATATACATAATATATTTGTTGCGAAATGATAGGAAAAGTTATCTGACAGAAGAGAGATAGAATTTGCGAACTTGTTCTTTGAAACTATCTATGGATTGTAATTATGATAGATGAAAAAATATTATGGGAGTTAAAGAAAGTTGTGGTTCTGTAATTAATTAAATTAATAGATCTGTCAATTTGTAACTTTAAATAATGTTCTATAGTGGTAGTACTTCTGCTAGTGCACCTGAGGCAGTATCACGACTTTGTCAATTAATTCAGTCATGAAATCGGAATGTTTTTTTCGGTTGAAATGACAACTTTTTCCTTTTCAATCGACTTCAAAAAAGGAGTAGGTTTTTCGATTCGATCGTATATATTTTTAGATATAGAGTTCCGTAGTTTTTATGTGTATTCGCGGATAACGTCGTCGTTTATGAACTGATTTTGTTGATTCGTTTTTTTTTGGAAAGGAGATATCGCAAGAGTGTTAACATTGTAATTTCATCGAGATCTGATAAGTAAATTCAGAGATATGTCGATAAACGTCTCAAACTTGCTACTGAATCTGACTCGCGCGGCATGGAATCTGTTGTTTTAGTTTTTAAACTTATATAAATATATATATATAATACATTATACAGATATATGTATGTGATAACATACCCATCAATCTTAATACTTACAATACTTACGGAGGAAATATGGTCATAAAATACTCATAGTTAATCACGAAATCCCGAAGCTCACGACAAAGTAACATAATAGAAGAATCATAAAATATAAAGCGTTGTACCTCGAGAAAGCATTTCATACTGTTATGTAATATAGCTTGATTCCTTAGACACGAAGAATTTTCACATCTTGTAGCAAGAGCAAAGGCCGGAACTTTTTTATACGGGATATCTTTAGTTGATTTAGGATGTTACAGTTGGCAGGAAAAGTTCCGTGAATGTAAAAGATAACTTTTTACACGCTAAATTCTAGTTTTGCGAGCCACAGTTTTTTTTTAAGGTGGATGTCATCGCACGTTCACTAATTATTGATGAAAAACTTTTTTAAGCGCACTAGGGTATTTAAAATGTATTATTGTTATATACCGGCTGTAATTCACGTACCTTTAATCAAATTTTCTCGACCTAGAATTTTCTCGAGCGAGACAGTCGTTCTTCCTCGGGAGTGAGGTCACGCGGTGAGATCGCGATCTCGCTTAATTGGCAAAGCACTGGAACATGTTATTCCGGAGGTTGCGGGTTCAAGTCCCGTCGGTACGATGAAATTTTGGATTGTGTTTAACAATTTACAATAATAATGTTACAAATTCACGATAATTTTAAAATCAAAATATTTAAAATTTGCCGGAAGTGACGTGAGCGTCATATTAAATATTATATTTTCACATGCCCTCTATTGTACTACGTCGTAACTACGAAGTCATATTCGCTAAAGTTCAACAGATGGATTTGTACAAAAAATAAATATTGATGCTGAGAAATAAATTGAGTTAACTTGGAAGTTTCTCTTCTAAAGCGTAGCTTTCTACGCACCCTCTTTTTAATGTCAGATGGATATTCTAATAATTATAGTTTACTATGCTATATTATTAGCTGTGCCCTGTGGTTTTACCTGCGTAGACATCGTTTTCGTGGGAATATCAGGATAAAAAGTACTTCATATTTTATTCCGGGGCCTAGGCTATCTACATACTAAACTTCAGCTCAACCGGTTGAGTAGTTTTAGCGTGAAGAAGTAACAAACACACACAAACTTTTGCCTTTATAATATTACTAGCCGTGCCACGCGGTTTCGCTTGTGTTAAGAATTTCCTATAGCTAAACCCATAGTACTATCCTCGTGTAAAATTTCAGTTAAATCGGTGCAGCCGTTTGACCGTGAAGAAGTCCCAAACAAAATAAACAAACTGACTTTCGCATTAATATATTGGTGTTGATAGTAGGATAAAACTTGTGATAAAATTGTGACATAATGATGGGTAACTTTAAGTAAATGTTTGTACAATATCATTGAAGTAGGAACATACCGAGTATAGAATTGATCAGATCTATAAAAGTTGCTCTTTTAGCGACATCAACTAGAAAAGTGCTTGTTTCTTCCCGTGCCGTGTCGCTTCCCGAGTGTGTATCGGGCATTTGCGTGCGGGTGTCAGTTAGCTGTGGTCACTTCGCCTTCTTCTTTGTCAGTCACCGTTTTGACAGCTGTCACTTGGTGCCACATATACACTACCTGATTATCTTTTTGGTAAAAAACCTACGTTTTTAAATTATACTTTGATAATGAGTAACCCTTACGAATTCGCGAAATGCACACTGGTGCCGCCGTATTGTTTGAATTTTGTTGCAACCTGGCG
This sequence comes from Cabera pusaria, assembly GCA_954871355.1. Taxonomy (NCBI): domain Eukaryota; kingdom Metazoa; phylum Arthropoda; class Insecta; order Lepidoptera; family Geometridae; genus Cabera; species Cabera pusaria. The sequence continues at coordinate 33,343,118 of OX940885.1, read as the reverse complement.
AGATGAGTTGTGACTTGTGTGCACCATAGACCACGCGAACGGAGCCTCCTAGATGAATTACACCTAAGTACACAGTCCACGCTTTAATATATTGATCGATAGCTTTTCTATGTACTTTCTGTATGTTTAAACTCACGGTCACCCCGTTAGGTGAGATAGATAATATTAATACTTTATTACACCATACAAATTAAAAGTAAATATAGTACATAAAACATAATGTGGCAACAGGTGGTCTTATCGCTTAAAGCGATCTCTTCCAGACAACTTTAGGGTGGAAAGGAATAGCTTAGCATACGTCATGGCGGTATAAAATGCGGTGAGAATAAAACTTTACTCTACGCCGTGAATCGCGGTGACGTAGCGACCAAATGTTCACTGTCTCATCGGCACACTTCCACAAAGCCTTCCAGACAGACGGTGAACTTCTTGACCCTGGTCTGGTCGTCTACAGAGCTGATAGTCTTTAATCGGCTGAACGGATTTTTATGAATCAAAGCTAAGAACACTGTCGATTAAGTCACCTAACAAACAAAAAAACAATATCAAAATCCGTTCATCCGTCAGGGTGCTATACACATCACAAATACAAAGATATGCTGCATGTATCTACACACGTAAAAGTTGTAACACCTCTTGTTTTTTGTGTTAGGGGTTAAAGTGCAGATGAATTGATAACCTTATCCCTTATTTGGTAGTCAGTTAAAAAGAAGTCGATCGTTTATAAGGATTTAAGCTGAACACAAGAAATCTTATAAAAAAAGGGTAAGTTTGGTAGAGCCGGTTACAATTCAATAAACTGTGAACGTGACAACGTGTCGTTTGAACGTGTCACTGTGCCAAGAAAAGTTTTGTGGACGATTGAATCGCATTCACTTGTTAAGGGATTGATCCAACGGCAAACCGGTAAGCGAACGGTTTAAATCGTTGGTTTGCCGGCTCCTTGGCTTTCGTTGGTGATCTATTGGCGAGCAAAGAATCAAGAATCAAATCATTTATTCAGTTTGTAGGCAGTATTAATATACGCACATACACACGTCAAAATCATAACCAATTATCAAGTAAACATAGCAAAAGCAACATTTAAACGCTTTGAATTAAAAAAAAAGCAAAAGTAATGAACCATTCAGCTGTCATCCAATCGTTTACGTCAGACTATTAAAAAAATATTAAAGTGGTTTAAAACCCACCATACATGTAACTGTGTTTCAGTACTTCAGACAATTTTTAAATGAAAAAAAAAATAAAAAAAAGTGAAATAGTGGAACACAACTTAAAGAAACACATACCGATCACAGTACATATCATGATCCAAAACACAAAACAATCTACTCTCATTTTTGGCGCAGTTTTTTACACCGCGGACAAATGCATCATGCACAACGAGCCAGCAAATCAAAAATGAGCAAATCTGCCGGTTTTTAAGTTCGCAGACTTAGGGCCGGTTTCACCGGTTCCTGATAATGTGTCAGAGAGTTATCTGACAGATGACGCCATAGAAAAGCTGTCAAAATTCTGGCAGATTAGTAACTGATATAAATAATTAGTTACTAATACACACAAACATATATATAATAACACGGCAAGCATCGAATAGGTTATAATTCAATGACGTGAATGACAAGTTAAATAAAAGTTCGTACAGAAATATAGATACATAACATTTTAAAATGTACACTGCTTTTATCGTTTTAAACTTTAAAACCAAAATAATACCGGCGATATTTTCCTGATCCTTTGTATTCACAACTCTTGTCATACTATTACTATATATTACTTTAGATTAAAAATACATAAGTTTTATCCAACAATGAGCCCGATATCATGATACGAATACTATCGGTTGACTGTGGCTGACAACCCGCAAGCTGTACGCGAATCAGAGCTTCCGAGGTCATGTACTAGTCATAGGTCATATCGAATATCGATATCGATAAGCTGACTTTAGGATTAAAGTAAGTAATAATAAGCTTAATACATTTATAATATGGCTCAATTTTTTTGGCTTCGTACGCAACCTTACTCTAAAATTGGCCACGCATGAATCAATAAAAAGACAATAAACTGGCCAAGTGCAAGTCGGACTCGCACTCGTAGTGTTTCCGTAAGACAGTAGAGTATTTTATTAACTATAATTTTTCGCCACCAAAAATTAACTTTGTTTTTCATAGAGCTTGTATGAAAAATTATATTTGCAAAGTTATATTTGCGGTCGCTATATCTCAAAAACTGCTAACTGTATCTCGGTCAATCCAATTTTCGTTGAAAGTTTTTACTGAAATCTACAGTATATAATTTTTTAGATTTTTTACTCCTTTACTTTAAAAGTAAAAGGGGTGGGAGGGGTAGGGGGGGACACACATTTTACCACTTTAGACGTACCTTTCTTTCAAATTTATGATTTTTAGAAAAAAATTGTTTTAGGAACCTTAATGAATTTTTTTTTTAGATTCAGTTCAATTTTTGGGGTATATTAATATTTTATTAATATTAATATTTTAATTAAATTAACCCATTTTTAAATTTTAATTAAATTAAACCTTTAATATATATATATATATATTTTTTTTGTATAAATATCGTAAAGCGGTTCATAGAATACATCTACCTACCAAGTTTCAACTGTATGGTCATAATATTTTCGGAATACAGTGGCTGTGACATATGGATTAACAAACATACAGACTGATATACAGAGAGACAGACATGACTAATCTATAATGGTTCCGTTTTTTGCCATTCGACTACGAAACCCTAAAAAGATGGAGTATAAAACACTTAAATTGACTTCTTCTGGGTAGTCAGAGTAATGAATGAAAACCATTTTTAGCAACTCCAAAAAGGAGGAGGTTTTTGTTCGTCTGTATGTATGCTTTTTTATGTTGTTTTTGATTTTTCTGTTAATTTTAAAGACCCATTTTCAAAATTATATTTTCTTTTCAAGAGAGAATACTCCTGAGGTGGGTTTGACCATATCATCTTTTACACGAGGCGAGATAGTGGTCAAACGCTAGCTAATCAGGTTTAAAAAATGCTTCCAAATAGACTTCAACCAGTTATAAAGTTCTTGGATTATTGGAATATCAAAACATCTAATGTGTTCCAGCAGCTATCCATGAGAGCCAGTTCCCATTCTAGGCCTAGCGTGCTTACCATCTTCGACCGCATCATCACTTACCAACAGGTGAGATAGTGGTCAAACGCTAGCCTATAAGATATAAAAAAAATAAATAAAAAAAATTCAATAAATTTATCGATATCGGTAGCATCTCTAGACAGAACCGCCAGCCACAGTCCAATACACTACGAAGCTCGAGCTCGATTAGATTTTGACCTCGCAGTCGTTTAAAATCAAGATTCTACACGAAAGCTATTAAAAAGCAGTCAATTCAAGACAATAAGAAAACGTGGTTTGGTTTTTTTATATTGAAAAATGTATATGAAAAAGTTTTTCATTTGTTTTGAATAAATAATGTCGTGATTTTATTTTTTTTATATTCTTTTTTTTTAAGCAAATTCCAATAAACATATAGGACCTATGAAAACAAAATTTGTCTATGACATAACCTTTAATAACGATCAAAAAGGTTTAAACCCTAACAGGAGTTTAAAAGGTAGAACATTGCTTTGAAGACAAATTATTTTATTATACCCCGATTATGTTTCTATCCTACTAACAATTTTGCACGAATAGTCAATAGTATTCTGTAAATCAACGTGAAGAAAGGAGCAAAAACACGATATGATATCATGCATGGTTATATTTTTAATCTTCAATATTTTATGCTGATGCAACCTCCATTGTGTACCTATAATCTTTTTGGTGCGTAGCTGAGAAGTCCTTATCGCCCGTTTATCGCCACATATATGTAAATATCAGCTCAAACGAACACTGGTAAGTGGGTCGAATTTAAAATGCAAGATTTGATTATAAAGAAAACCTGGGTCAGGTGTAACTAAATAATAAGATCGTTTTAAAAACTAAAAGAACCGACTTCAAATGCGGCGCTATTAATTTGCAGTACCAAGTTTGAAGTGTTTATCTCCATATCTCTGGAAATACTTATTACATCTCGATAAAATTACAATGGTATCACCCTTGGGATATCATGTTCCCAAAAAAGGAAGAATCATCAAAATCGGTTCATAAACGACGAAGTTATTCGCGAACAAACGATTTTTTTTGAAGTCGGTTAATAAAAGAGTTGTTTGTGTTATTATTTTTTTCATTTGTTTAACCTATCGAGCGTATCTTATATTAATATTAGATACGCTCGATATGTCTACTCATCACGGTTATAAAAAAAATTGCTTTGTGTCAGATAGATGAGGACGGTCTGTGGAGGCTTTAAAATAGGGTTCCATTTTCACCCTGCAGGTACGGTACCCTAAATTAAATGTTAACATTTTCCGCATATTCGATTACAAATTTGCGTTTGATGTCAGACCAAATCAGATTAGTCAGATCGATCGATGAGAGTTTATCTGATTAGACTGCGTTTATTTGTTATATTTGTATACTTGTTTTAAATCACAACGTAATTTGGCTAACAGTGGCCATGAGTTTTATGTTTTTAGTGTGCTACTACGCTGAATAAGATCGTTAAAAAACTAAAAGAACCGACTTCAAATGCCACGCTATTAATTTTCAGTACCAAGTTTGATGTGTTTATCTCCATATCTCTGGAGATATTTATTAGACCTCGATGAAATTACCATGGTACTGCACTTGGGATATTTGCTTTCCAACACAAAATGAATATTCAATATCGGTTCACAAACGACGAGGTTATCCGCTAACAAACAAAAAATAAAAAATATATACGGCCGAATTGAGAAACCTCCTCCTTTTTTGAAGTCGATTAAAAGAAAAATGTTACTGAATATTTTAGTGGTCTAATCCCATGTTCGCATTATTGTCTTTCTAATGAAACTGGTTTGGTTGGATGGTTTCAAAATCTATAGAAATGTTTCTACCTATGGCCGCATTGGTAGAAACATTTTTAGTGTTTCACATATACGGCGAATGGCGATTTCGAGGTCAGCCATGGGCAAACTTAAGAAAATATGGAAAAACCGTAACATAACAAAACCTGGCCAAGTGCAAGTCGGACTCGCACTGGTAGGGTTCCGTAAAACTCGAGTATCTTATAACTTTAAAAACCACCTAAAAAATTACTTTGTTTTTCATAGTTTGTATGAAAAATAAAGTTATTTTTGCGGTCGCTATATCTCAACAGACAGACAGACAGACATGACGAATCTATAAGGGTTCCGTTTTTTGCCATTCGGCTACGGAACCCTAAACAGCTACTAATATTCGCATGGTCAAGGCAATAGTTTTTCCCATATGCTGCTGAGACGTGGACGTTAAGAGAGGGTATCTTAGACAGAATTCAGAACTAATCAGTCAATACTTCAAGAACTCTGCATCAAGTAGCGTCTATCTTCTATCGTTCAGACTCGCATTCTTGCATTCTTTGGTCACGAGACACGGAGAATGTGTCTTTGGAACGTCTCGTAGTACAAGGCAAGGTGGAAGGTACCCGAGCTCGTGGCAGGTCACCCATGCGTTGGACTGATCAAATTAAAGCAACGCTCGAAGATTTCATCAATGAGTGCACAAGAAAGGTGCACAAGAAAGGCAACCGAGAGAGAGGAATGGCGACGATTAGTTAAGCGTTACTACTAATTAATAATACTGAAGTGACGACCACGACCGCTCTGCCAAGAGCGATACGATGAAGAAGAAGAAAATATATATAAAGTGGCCGTGGAAGAGCTGAAAATCAAGCTCATTGGCGTATCTTTAACATTTAAGTGTCATTTGAAAATTTTTGGAAATGGCAGAAGAGGATTTTTTTTTCAACCACCTATAACTAGGACTTAATCATGTGGATGGAATGAAATTTGGACTGTCGAGACCTTATTCAATGCATAATATGATTATTCCATAATCTTTATTAATATTGCATAGTGTAAAACAAAGTCCAAAGCTCCCGATTTTTGTACGCTAAGATCTTTTAAACTACGCAGCGGATTTTGATCTGTTTTCAGAAATAGTTCAATTATATCTATATTAATTTAGTTCCGCGAGAGAGCTCATCCACATATTGTTGACACGTGGACATCGCTTACGGTACGTTTTATGCGGTCGTTTCTTACGCGGACTTGCAAAATATGGAACGATCTCCCACCAGAGGTTTTTCCGCTACGGTACAACATGCAGCGATTAAAGAGAGCGGTAAAAAGAGTCCTCCATGCAAAAGCATAGAAAAGATAATAATACTACGTATAGAACGGACACTCTGTTCCCCCCACCAATTTCGGGCTCTCTCACCCCGCCACCGACTTGGAGCTGTCGAGGAGCTGCGCTGAGCAAGGACGCCACACGCGTACGACTATAGAACAATTACTACTCACGGAGAGAAGAACATCAACTTCATACATTTATGTTGGGACCAGTAGACACTGGAAGTTCAAATTTACGTAGGTTCTTATTACGTAGGTATATAATAAACACTTAATTATATTAGTATACCTACCTACATATTCGTATTTTAGAATTCATTTTCATAAATGAAACAACGATATATATATATATATCGTTATATCGTTATATATATATATATATATATATATATATATATATATATACTCGTGCGTAAATAACGCTTAATTTATAAAATATTAAAAAAAACTTTCACGTTTAAACATTTTTATAACACAGCAATTGGGAACTTGATGTAGGTACGTATTATTTATATTCTCTTTACTTGATGTCGCTCCAAAGTGCGAGCAAGACACACGACATTGTTTCGTACAGCTCTGGCTGGCCGCCCAACACAGAATAAAAAATAGTTACTATGGTGCAGTTTGTTCTATGCAAGTCGACTGGACCTGGAGATGATGGTTTACGAAATAGCGACTAATATTTTTAGTGTTAAAAGCTTTTTGGGTAAGTGTACAAAAAATATTCATACGGTTAGTATGTAGTACGTATGTACGAAGTAACTATTATATAATCTGTGATACGGTGATTACGGGCGACAACCTTAGACATCACGCACACAAACGCACGTATAGAAAAACGACCCGTGTGTAGTGTCTGCGTCGGTGTCACAGTGTCGGTCGTTAAAACGCTAGTTTGTATGGAGATTTAGCGAGTGTCTGGGGTGTGGCAAAAGGTAGGCAAAGCACGTGCAATACTACTTGTGTTGCAGGTGTTTATAGGCGGCGGTGACCACTTTCGATCAGGTGGGCCGCTTGCTTGTTTGTCAACTGACACAAAAAAAAATAGTTAGTGTGATTCAAGAGAAAGGTTTATAACTAAGATTAAACGCGGGTAAAGCCGTGAGATATCGTAGTAATTATAATATAATTATTATTCTACCCTCCATAACTACAGTCGATTCATTAGGTTTTCCGAGATTTGTTTAGTTAACGTTTATATTTTTTTCCCCAGCACTATTGATCAATACAAATCAAACCACTAATGTGGGGTATTATTCTGGCATCCATCCAACAATATTGCCAGGTTATTATTAGTATTGCAACGTTTCACAATTTTCTGAGACAAGTTGTTCAATAAATCATTCCACTGCAGGTGCTTTCAAATGGGACATAGCTTTGTGAGCCATCTCGCTTTGTCTCGTAATTGTACGTTTTATGTGAGACTCTTTGAAGAGCTTGTACTGTAGTTATTTTCTTTTTATGTTGGATAGACAGGCACTTGAGCATAATCACACTTGATGGTAAGTGAAGATGCGGTCTAAGGTAGATCGTGTTTGTCATAAATGTGATTAATTTGAAAACTATAAATAATTTTGTAACTGATCGCAGATATATTGTTTTATTATGGGCTAGCGTTTGACCACTATCTAGCCTGGTGGTAAGCGATGATGTGGTCAAGAATAGTGATCACACTAGTTCCTTGATGGTGGTAAGCTACTTTTCAGTAGTTAGCTATGCCGCGGCCTATGCCAATATCAAGCTCAAAATGACACCCGGAAATGACCAAGTAGTACTAGTTTTTATCGTAAACGCTTTTGACAGATCTCACATAGTTTTCCACTTATTCTGGCTCCCTGATTGGTCTAAATTTAGTGAAGTGTAGAACCACTAGAGGCGCTGTATTGTTTTTATTAGCTTCACCTGTATGTTTGTAACCGACTTCTTTGGGAGCGATTTTGACCCACTTTAAACGGCCAGATTTCGTTCAAGCTTTGTAGATTTATCGAGGACCGGTGACAATACACTAATTTGATAAAACATTATTCCATTTTCAACTAAAAAGTAGAAAATAAATAGTAGTTTAACAAACTAAAAAACGCGCTTTTTATAGAAAACCGAACTAAAAAATAGAAATTAAATTTCAATAAATATAAATTAATAATAGTGCGAATAAAAAAAAATATTTAAAAAAAAGCGTGGGGTGCTTTTAAGATATTATGAAAATGATAATCACTCTACTCATATCTGTAAATAAAATATTTAAACCTATTGACACCATGCACCTCACGCTTTTTTTCAAATATTTTTTTTTTTATTCGCACTATTATTAATTTATATTTATTGAAATTTTTAACACTATTCTATATATTGTTTATTGCAACACAATGTACAATAGTTGTATCTTAGACTAAAACTAATCTTCTTATTACTATTGTTATTATATTACTAAAAATAATTACCTAATGACAATATCAAGATTATATAAACTACAATAATAATATCTATACTATAAATAAAAGACAGAACCTAGGTCGCTACCTGCCGGTAATGTTCCCAAAAAGCTAGCGACGTTACCTCGTTGTATAGCTAGGCTAATACGTTGGCCGAGGTAAGGGCCAGCTCTTTGGTCACGGGTGATGTCAATAATATCGTTTAAAAACTAAAAAGAACCGACTTCAATGCCGCACTATTCATTTTCAGTACCAATTTTGAGATGTTTATCTCAATATCTCTGGAGATACTTATCAGACCTCGATAAAATTACCATGGTACCACACTTGGAATATCTCCTTTCGAACAAAAAAAGAATAATCAAAATCGGTTTATAAACGACGACGTTATCCGCGAATAAACATAAAAAAAATAAATAAAAATATATACGGTCGAATTGAGAAACCTCCTCCTTTTCTTGAAGTTGTCTAATTAGGCACACTATTCTTAATTTAAATTTTCTTACAAAATCTGTTCGATATACCATATCGAGTTTGGTATGAAAACTCGTACTAACGGTACAGTCTACCCCTATCTACCTACGCTTCTCTCTACATCTACGTGCATTGACTATTTTAGTATTTCCAGTACTATGAAAGATTCTAGGAAGAATCGTTCAGAATTTAGCTTAGTTTCTTCAGATATGTTACAAGAAGACAAATACTGTAATATATATGTAATGTAATATATATATATATATAATATATCTTATAGGCTATCACTTGACCACTATGTCATCTGTTGGTAAGTGATGATGCGGTGATGATGATGTGCTAATAATGGGCACGTATATATATATATATATATATATATATATTTATAAGTTATAGGCTAGCGTTTGACCACTATCTCACCTGTTGGTAAGTGATGATGCGGTCGAAGATGGTAAGCACGCTAGGCCTAGAATGGGAACTGGCTTTCAAGGATATCTGCCGAAACACATTAGATTTTTGGCGACAGATTTTCTAACTTGAGGGTGGTAGCTGGCCAGGCGGACACTAGATAGTGTCCTACCACCATGCGGGGATTGTTAGTTTCTTAACGATGTTTTTCCTTCACCGGAAGGCCACTGTGTAAAGCGTACATAATTTTTTCGATAGAAAAATCCATTGGTGTCAACCTTTCTCCCAATTACACCACCGGGCCCTCAAAAAATAAAAAAATTAGTTGTTTATGTATATTATTCTAGCTTAAGATGCCTGCGACAAACAGCTTGTCTTCATAAAACTATAAAAAAATAATTGAAAATAAAAATACTGGACTATTTTATTTGCTGTGCTGCTATTCGACCTGTTATTAAATCCAAAATACTAACCCAACATGAAAATAAAATGTAATAATAGCATTTCCTAAAATTGCAGCTGGCGGTTGCCACGGGAAACTTGATTCCACATCAGGTTGTATCTGACTGTAATCTATTCACCGTCCCGGAAAGTCGTTACATAGGCACTGACGCTTGATCGAGCGCGACAGGTGCCTCGTACGTGGTATTTTTATAATCCCCCGGATATATTTTCTATCACATAAAATGTTGCAGGTATTTTTAGGGTTCCGTACCTCAAAAGGAAACAAGTAACAAAATAAAAATTTTGAATAAACACCCACCACAATGTCCTCACGTTCGCTGCTGAAAACACACACCGTGCGTTTTTTCGATTTTTGGTATCGGAAATAAATTTTTTTAAAAAAAAAACCTTATTATTTTAAATTAATTTTTTCACAGGGGGTGCGTGTAACCTTCTGCTGTTGGATTTTAGTTTTTATTTGATGCCACACCTACGAAAAAAAGAAATAAAAAAATAATTTAAAAAATGAAAAATTATGCAAAAAAGTGCCGCAGTCAAAGTGTTAGAAAATGAACGCCATAACATCTATCTAAGAACCACCACTGATTAATTACGAACCGTTTAGAGACAAAATCGAACTAGATTTGGAGAAAATGGGAACATCAATTTGCACCAACAAATGATTACTGAAGCGCCCCCTGGTGAGTTGTCAACGTAACTCTTATCTAAAAACATGCACCAATCACACCCAAACCCACAACTGAAAAATTCATCAAAATCGGACTAGTAGTTTTGGTGAAAAATAGATACATGGATTTGCACACACAAACAAACAAAGAAACGTCCTCTCACCCCATACGCATATACAGTCTCCGTTCCGTCGTGGGTAAAAAGGAACCCTCATAGGATTACTTTGTTGTCCGTCTGTCTATCTGTCTGTCAGTCTTTCATCTGTCAAGACCATTTTTCTCAGGAATGCGTAGAGATATCAAATTAAAACTTATATCAAATACTATATATCTTTCAGCTGTGAAAAAATCAAACTTGTAAGTTAACACGGTCAAAAGATGTGACTGTTTATGGAGCAAATTTCCAGAAACCATAACTAAATAAACTTATCTATACCCTCATATTCCATGGCAGATTCCATGGCAGAACCGTCAAAATGGCTCAGAATCGATGCGGTTATCCTATTATACCACTTAGCATTCGTGATTGCTATCGAGTTACGTGATCAGTACGCTTCCTGCTGCCTTATAAGGGTGGCCTGTATTCCTACATATATCTCTAGTTGACTTCACAAGGGATCTACTGCGGTGGAATATAATTATCTTCTGATTGCCATGGAGCGAAATTATTCGCTACCCGACAGCGTAGTTCCCGACAAGTACAGAATATACATAAATTATTGTATATATATATTTTTTTAATACTTTATAGGCTAGCGTTTGACCACTATCTCACCTGTTGGTAAGTGATGATGTGGTCGAAGATGGTAAGCACGCTAGGCCTAGAATGGGAACTGGCTCTCAAGGATGGCTGCCAGAACACATTAGATGTTTGGTGACAGATTTTCTAACTTGAGGGTGGTAGCTGGCCAGGCGGACACTAGATAGTGTCCTACCACCATGCGGGGGTTGTTGGTTTCTTAACGATGTTTTCCTTCACCGGAGGGCCACTGTGAAAAGCGCACATACATTTTTCGATAGAAAAATTCATTGGTGCACGGCGGTTTGAACTCGGTACCACGGCATCAAAGCCGACCGTTCTCCCGATTACGCCACCGAGCCCTCATATGTCGGCGCTAACGCTCTATTTTACCCGCAATAAATAATAATGCATTAGTAAATGCTAAATTAATAGCTTGAATGTCTATTTGAGGATTTCAAGTTGATTGCGTTCATTTATGATTGTTGAAATATTTATTTATTTATTTATTAATGCAAGCCATATACAAGTGTCCTTATTTCTAAGTATACTATATACATGAACCCTGTTATGTATGGCATTAATAATAGGTAATCATTGACATGACAGGTGTATCTATATTACTATACTTATTTATTAAATACATGCTATGAAATCATATAGATATATTATATTTATCACTACATTTATTTTTTATTTATTGTAGGAACTTGTGTTACCTACACATACATTTAAGCTTGTAAATTTAAAAATTTAAACATTAGATTTTCTTTAATTAGATTACTTAATACTAATTAGGAACTATTTGTCGCTAATTCAATGTAGTAACTTCATTATTTATTACTAAAATAACTTTATTATTATTTTTAAATTCATTTTGTGATTTATCATTAAGCTTTAGGCTCATAGAAACATTAAGCGTAAACACATTTAAAACGTAAACTCAACCAGGGGCCTTATTCAGTATGACCAAAGAGATAACGCGTTCCTTAACACGCCACGTTACGTTATTGAAAAATTGTATTCTGTATGCCACACGATAGGTAAATTATACAAAACGCGCGCGTTACACGTCCTCATATGTCACGATATTTTGACAGCTCAAAACGCGCTCATAACCTTACCCTACCGCAATTTAATTGGCATAGAGAATACCATAACGCGGAGATTACGTAACACGGCACGGTAAGACTTTAAAATGGTCATACTGAATAAGGCCCCAGGTGAAGTTGGTACGGCCGCCCGACGCTCCATAATTCATTCGAGCTCGGACCGTCGAGCGGTACGGACCTTCCGATATATTATAGAGGTATTGTTTTACTAAAGTATCTCAATACATACAAACCTAAAAAAACGAATAATCAATAAATTGGCCAAGTGCGAGTTGCTCAAACACATGTAGGGTTCCGTACCGGAGTACAAATACATAAGATCGAACAAAATTTGCCAGAAAAATCGCCTGAAATACACATTTCTTGTGTGTGGACCCCTTTTATTTTCAACTTTATTCTGTTTTTACCGACTTCACAAAAAAGGAGAAGGTTTTCAATTCGTCGAAATCTATTTTTTAAGTATTTTTGTTATTATAGCAGTCACGATACATACTTTGTAATAGTTTTGAGTCTTTATCTATTACGCGTTTATAGAATCAAGCAGAAAACGCCGAAAAAAGCACGTTACTAGTGTGGCGACCCCTTTTGATATATAAATTTAATCCGTTTTTGGTATTTTTTGATAAAGATTCCATAGTAATACACGTTTAAATTGACAATTAATTGATAATTTATTTAAAATTTTTAATATCTGCCTATTACGGATTAAAAGATACAGCCGACGGAAAGACGAACGGACGAACGGACGGACGGACAGCGAAGTATCAGTAATAGAGTTCGTTGGTTTTCTTTGGGTTCAGAATCCTAAAAACGATCGAAGTTTGCCCACTGGGCGATCGCGAGTTATCTTTAACAGCACAGCATTGCTCCTTTGGTACCCGTTAACAAATAGTAGAGATGTAGAGATATCAAACCCACAAGCAGTTTAATAAATACAAAGTAATTGGCGCGCGCCGCTGTTACCACTGTCAACGCAGCCTTTGAGAAGGGTCGGCTTATTTTATAAATTAATTCTAATATTACGTTTACATCACAATTGGGTCAGTTGTTTTAATTAGTGCCATTTTGGCGTTATAACAGGTAAATAAAAAAGTTCATGTTAAATTCACGTTAAATCTGCTCGTACTTAAACTTAATCGACCGGTATTCCAACATTATTTCGACATTTGAGCAAAACCTTATTGTCTATCTTGACCACCATTTCACTTGGTGGTACGCGATGATGTTCTCAAAGATGTCGAATACGCTAGGAGTAGAATGGTATGACTCTCCAAAAGTGTATGCTGCCGGAACACCATAAGATTGTGGCGGCAGATTTTTTCTTGACGATGGTAAGTTAGCAAATCAAATGGAACATCGATACAGTGCTCCTTCCTACCAACTACGGAAGTCTCTACTGGTAAAGGTACGGACAAAACGCAGCGTCCTGCGTGCGCGATCTAGGCGGCTATCAGATAGAATTTGTACCGACTGGTTCACACCAAACGCGATCAGAAATTAATTAAAAAGTACTGAGATTGCGCCCGCAGATCATAGGACGCCACGGTGTAGCCGTACCTTTAGGTCAATTGATATCTATTTAAAGACTACCCAGCACTATATTGCCCTGAATTTTTCCTTCCTCGTGGCATGAGATTGAAGCGTCTACATGCTCCCACTGACCAATTTCATGCCCATTTCCCTGCTCACTTCTACGGAAGTGAACTGAATGTAGGGGCGTTTGATGTCGGATGACTTTGTGTTCACGTCTTCAGCTTTTTTGTGAATTTTCTACGTACCTATACATGTGACTGTTGTATTTGGTTATATAAGTTGTAACATTGATTACACACAAATATAATTGATATTTGAATTATTATTAGACGCAAACCTTTAAAATATATTTTGAAAAGAAATGGCTATAATATCGTTTAAAAACTAAAAAACAACCGACTTCAATGCCGCGCTATTCATTTTCAGTACCAATTTTGAGATGTTTATCTTAATATCTCTGGAGATACTTATCATACCTCGATAAAATTACCATGGTACCACACATGAGATATCTCCTTTCGAACAAAAAAAGAATAATCGAAATCGGTTCATAAACAGCGAAGTTATCCGCGAAGAAACATAAAAAAAAAAAAAAAAAAAAAAAAAAAATATATATATATATACGGTCGAATTGAGAAACCTCCTCCTTTTTTTGAAGTCGGTTAACAAATAGATTTCAAAACGTCTAATCTATCTAACTATAATGTGAGATCAGAAATAAAGTTAAGCCGATCAAAACATAAATGCTGTTAGGTCAGTTAGGTCAGTTAGGTCAAACATTTATTATTGTAATTCAAATTCAGAGATTCTCGTTCACCATCACATATTACCCGTAAATAAATGATAGTGATATAGTATATTTATGATAGTGAAGATAGATAGTGTGACTAATAAATATTTATTAGTTACGCTTTTCGCAAAAAAATCAAAGTGTTACGTCCTAAATCTGTTATACAATTACCCGTTACACACAGTTTTTAAAATTCGTCCGGATCTGAGCCTTACCTCGTTTTGCAAATGGATTGAGGGCGTGACCTAAAATATTAGGTACAACTCCTATACATGGCTGAAACCGACAATCTGTGACCTAATCTAGAAGGGCCCTCAGATTCTCAAATATTGGGTTGCCACATTTACTGTCTCGTCTTTTATATGGAATGTATTTGCGACTCCAGCCTCCATCATTATTATATAGTTGAACTAGTATCTGAGAAAGTTTTAGTGAATTTAATAGAAACTTTAACCTAATTTCACATATGAGTGGTTTTAAAAGACTTTTCATTGGCAACGTCTGTACGAGTCTCGTGTTTTCCAGTATTGTTGAACTAGTTTCTGTCTCAGGTTTACTGTAGATTTCGTATTATTTGGTAAATTAGGTATTATATAATCCTAAATACAGTATTTTAAAGTATACAGTAGTTTATCTTCAAACGGCGCGCTTCAAAATCTCAAATTTTGTATGTTCTCGGGCTGCATTAGACGCGAGTGTGGGTCGCGGATATATCGTATAGGCGTTTGACCACTATCCCACCTTTTGGTAAGTGATGATGCGGTTGCGGTTGGTAGCATGCTAAGCCTAGAATGGGAACTGGCATACGTGGAGTTTACGAATAAAACAAGTAATTTATTTTAATTTCGCAAAAATGAATTTCGTCGCATGCGATAATGTGAATAAAACACTTAATTTATTCCTGTCATTAGCCCCCGACACAACAAAGGGGTGTTATAAGATTGACGCGTGTATCCGTATATGTGTGTATATGTCTATAGCATCATCGTTCCCAAACGGGTAAACCGATTTTGATTTTGGTATTTTTTTATTTGATAGTAGACGTACCTAGTGTTCTTAGCTTTTTCCCAAAAATCGTTCAGCTGGTTTGAAAATTATGAGCCAATTCCTAGTTGATTATGGCTATGACAGTGTCTTTCATAGGTCTGATAAATTCAGAATTACCTTATTCATACCGCATTTTGTAATCAAAAGCGTATAAAAATAAACTGGCCAAGTGTGAGTCGGACTCGCACTCGTAGGGTTCCGTAACACAGTTAAGTATTCCATAACTATGATTTTTCGCAACTACAAAATTAACTTTGTTTTTCATAGTGTTTGTATGAAAAACAAAGTTATCTTTACGGTCGCCATATTTCTAAAACTGCTGACTGTATCTCGTTCAAACCAATTTTCGTTGTTAGTTTTTATTGAGATCTACAGCATATATTTTTTTTAGATTTTTCGCTCCCATACTTTAAAAGTTAGAGGGGGGGGGGGGGGTGGACACACATTTTACCACTTTAGACGCGCCTATCTATCAAATGATTGACTTTGAGAAAAAATTATCTTAGAAACCTGAATGTCATTTTTGAAGACCTATCCATAGACAGCCCACTCGTATAGGCTTGAAGAAAAAATTTTATTTTTGTTTCAGTTCCATGTATGGGATGCGCCCCCTTAAACTTTTAAATTTTTAATTTTTGTATAAAAATCGGAAAGCGGTTTACAGAATACATCTACCTACCAAGTTTTAATTCTGTAGTCTTAACAGTTTCGGAATAAAATGGCTGTGACATACGGACGGACAGACAGACAGACAGACAGACAGACAGACAGACAGACATGACGAATCTATAAGGGTTCCGTTTTTTGCCATTCGGCTACGGAACCCTAAAAATGAATATCGTGTACATAATACGTTTTAACTTGAATATTCCTCTCTTCTCATAATTGGAAACAACTAATGGAATCTGTTACGGAAGCAGACGAGTTCTACATATAAGTATTCATATGTTTCCTTTTATAGTGAACATATTATTATTATCATGCCAACGTCAGGTACGGGGAATCTGCTACGTGACAATTAAACGTTGACAAATAGCTCTTTTATCATTAAATGATGCATTGCACCTTTGTTTGTGGTAAAGTTTTTACATTGATATCGATGCGTCCTGTCATCGCAAACGTCTAATACAAGGAGATGTAGATTTTGTTTACTTATGTGGATGTAGCTAGACAGTTATATATTACATCTCTTTTCTTAGCGACGATCATCGGTCGAAATTCATCGCTTTTCATGTAGAGACTGCCAGCCCTGGGGAGGAAAACTTTACATTGATATCGATGCGTCCTGTCATCGCAAACGTCTAATAAAAGGAGATGCAACAAGAGAGTTATATATTTGCTTCTCTTTCTATTCGACAAATATCGGTCGAAATTCATCGCTATTCATGTAGAGACTACCGGCCCTGAGGTGGAAGTCTTTACATTGATATCGATGCGTCCTGTCATCGCAAACGTCTAATAAAAGGAGATGCAACAAGAGAGTTGTATATTTGCTTCTCTTTCTATTCGACGATTATCGGTCGAAATTCATCGCTATTCATGTAGAGACTACCGGCCCTGAGGTGGAAGTCTTTACATTGATATCGATGCGTCCTGTCATCGCAAACGTCTAATAAAAGGAGATGCAACAAGAGAGTTATATATTTGCTTCTCTTTCTATTCGACAAATATCGGTCGAAATTCATCGCTATTCATGTAGAGACTACCGGCCCTGAGGTGGAAGTCTTTACATTGATATCGATGCGTCCTGTCATCGCAAACGTCTAATAAAAAGAGATGCAACAAGAGAGTTATATATTTGCTTCTCTTTCTATTCGACAAATATCGGTCGAAATTCATCGCTATTCATGTAGAGACTACCGGCCCTGAGGTGGAAGTCTTTACATTGATATCGATGCGTCCTGTCATCGCAAACGTCTACTATAAGGAGATGCAACAAGAATCTCTTTTCTAATCGACTAATATCGGTCGATATGTATCGCTATTTATGTAGAGACTACCGACCCAGGGCCGCTATCAATGTAGAGAGGCTGCGATCAATGTCTCTTCATTGATAGCGATGCGTCCTGTCATCGCAAACAACTAATAGAAGGAGATGCGGCTATACAGTTGTATATTTTCCTCTCTTTTCTAATCGACAAATATCGGTCGAAATGTATCGCTATTTATGTAGAGACTACCGACCCAGGGCCGCTATCAATGTAGAGAGGCTGCGATCAATGTTTCCACATTGTTAGCGATGCGTCCTGTCATCGCAAACATCTAATAGAAGGAGATGCAACAAGAGATTTGTATATTTGCTTCTCTTTCTATTCGACAAATATCGGTTGAAATTCATCATTATTATTCATGTAGAGACTACCGGCCCTGAGGTGGAAGTCTTTACATTGATAGCGATGCGTCCTGTCATCGCAAACAACTAATAAAAGGAGATGCGGCTAGACAGTTGTATATTTTCCTCTCTTTTCTAATCGACAAATATCGGTCGAAATGTATCGCTATTTATGTAGAGACTACCGACCCAGGGCCGCTATCAATGTAGAGAGGCTGCGATCAATGTTTCCACATTGTTAGCGATGCGTCCTGTCATCGCAAACATCTAATAGAAGGAGATGCAACAAGAGATTTGAATATTTGCTTCTCCTTCTATTTGACAAATATCGTTCGAAATTCATCATTATTATTCATGTAGAGACTACCGGCCCTGAGGTGGAAGTCTTTACATTGATATCGATGCGTCCTGTCATCGCAAACGTCTACTATAAGGAGATGCAACAAGAATCTCTTTTCTAATCGACTAATATCGGTCGATATGTATCGCTATTTATGTAGAGACTACCGACCCAGGGCCGCTATCAATGTAGAGAGGCTGCGATCAATGTCTCTTCATTGATAGCGATGCGTCCTGTCATCGCAAACAACTAATAGAAGGAGATGCGGCTAGACAGTTGTATATTTTCCTCTCTTTTCTAATCGACTGATATCGGTCGATATGTATCGCTATTTATGTAGAGACTACCGACCCAGGGCCGCTATCAATGTAGAGAGGCTGCGATCAATGTCTCTTCATTGATAGCGATGCGTCCTGTCATCGCAAACAACTAATAGAAGGAGATGCGGCTAGACAGTTGTATATTTTCCTCTCTTTTCTAATCGACTAATATCGGTCGATATGTATCGCTATTTATGTAGAGACTACCGACCCAGGGCCGCTATCAATGTAGAGAGGCTGCGATCAATGTCTCTACATTGATAGCGATGCGTCCTGTCATCGCAAACGTCTAATAAAAGGAGATGCAGCTAGACAGTTGTAAATTGCTCTAGATAATAAATACTTCTTGTATTTAAGCTAGTACATAAGTTTATGTTTCAGAAAAGTTTGTAATACATAAATAAATATCATTCATTCATTCATTCATTGCTTATCTCTTTTCTAAGCGATGATTATCGGTCGAAATTCATCGCTATTTATGTAGAGACTACCGGCCCTGGAAATATTTCTACTGTTTCTGAAGCTAATATAGTGAGTCAATTTCATTAGAATGTTTGAGATTTTGACTGCAATATTTCTGGAAATACTTATAAAACCATGATAAAACGTATTACATCTATTTGTTGTCCTTTAATTAAATCAATAAAAGAAAGATTAAAAATATTTTTATTCAAAATTGAAATCACCGACTGATTAATATATAATTTGATCATTGAAACCATTCTAATGAGTCCAAAGTCAACATCTCTGGTGTGAATTAGGAGTGTTCTGCAGATTTCAGGAGATGCCCCAGTATCAGTTCAATGCTACTATTTTGTTACAATATCCTCGAAGTAAAATAATACCGGACTTCGAATTCATCAGAACTATTAAAATGATTTCCTAGCATTATTATCTAGAAAAAAGCTCATAATCTTAAAAGCCAGTAGAACCGATTTTCATTAATCATAGCTAAGAACACTTTCGTTGAAAACACCTATAAGACAAAATAGAATACATCAAAATCGGTTCATCCTTTTGGGCGCAACGAAGCCACAGACCAACACACGCATAAATAGATACACATGTCAAACTTATACCAACCCTTCTTTTTGCGTTAGGGGTAAAAAAACCGTTCACAAAGTCTTGTAGCTTAGCTTTCATATTCTTGCAGATGCATAGCACATATCTAATGGAAAAGCACCCTAAAGGTCACGTATTCAATTATTCTTCTTAGTTTTTGTTATCTAACTCTAACAGAAAGCTAATATCACTGTACCTACGGCTAGCTTGTAACCAATCTTCTGCCGCGTGCCGCATAAAAGAAGCACACTGTAGGGACACAATTTGCAACCCACAATACTATGTTCCACTTTGCTACGCCACGCAAGTCGAGAAAAAGTTGTTTTTGCTAGGCGTATTTGGAAAGTTCTTCCTAGCATTTATGCCGTGACAATATTATTTTAGAGAAACAAAGGCACAGCTGTTTCTGTATGCCATTTGCATGCACAAAAAAAAAAAACAAAAACACACAGACGAATTGAGAACCTCCTCCTTTTTTGTAAAGTCGGTTAAAAAAGGCTAATTATTGTATGCAAACGAAAGGTTACAAACACGTAGTACAGCTACGAATGTGCTACGAGAGTGCTACAAATTACTACGAGTGAGTTTCAATAATGTAGTAATAAATAAAGTGTCACTACAGCGCTGTTCCAGAGTCAAATTCCCTGAAGGTACCTGAGCTAGCACTTAGTTAAGTTTACTTAGCTCTTCTTATCTCGTTTGAGGCACATCCCTTGAGACCAGTCTATAGTTATACGACCTTTTTATGACGATGGGTATTATTTATATATGCGAAATGATTTTTTCAAGCTTTTAAGGATTAAATTGCGTTTTTATTTAGGAAAATATGATAAACAGATAGGTAAAAGGCAGAAGGAACGACTTCTGTTATAGTCGTAGTTTTTAATGGGCGGTTTTTATATTCGATTGATTCGGATTACAAACAACTGGAGATTGCATAGTAAGTTCTGACATTGCTTTTTTAAAGTTTTATGTACAATTCAAAATAATGGGGAAATCAGATATACATCTGTTGATTTTCCAAAAAAAATATTTTATGTATATTTTTTTGTTTTATATCATATAGGCTAGCGTTTGAACAATATCTCACCTGTTTGTAAGTAATGATGCGGTCAAGGACAGTAGCTCAAGTAGCGTTTAATCCTAGTTGTAAACATTTCCCATGAATCACACTATCTATTGCTGAAAACTGCATAAACAGCCGTTGCGTAGTTTAAAAGATCTAAGTGTAAGCGACAGCGGAAGCGCCTTGGTTTTCAACCGACTGCCCAAAAAGAGGTTCTCAATTCGTCCATATGTTTTTTTTGTTTATGTTTCGCGATTACTCCGCCAATTGTGAACCGATTTGAATGATTCTTTGTTTAAACGGTAGGGTTCGTTTTGGAGGTGATTTTATTGTAGTTTCATCAAGATCTGATGAGTATCTCCAGAGATATGACGATAAAAGTCTCAAACTTGCTACTGAAATTGACTCGTGCGGCATGGAAGTCGGTTGTTTTAGTTTTTAAACTATGTTAATTATATACTATACAAATATAAAGATGTAAATATGAGCATAGAGCTTTATTTGTTTGAATATAGTCACTAAATTTACTGAAATTACTATTTTAACCTTGGATAAATTAATATGTAAGTTATTACTTAACTAGTTGATTGTAAATGATGCAAAATAAACATATTTTCTTTCACTCTTTCTTTCTTTCTTACAATTTCAATCGATATATAAATAACCTAATAATAACTAGCTGACCCGGCAAACGTTGTTTTGCCATATAAATAAAATAACGAATTAAATGACGATTGATCAGTTTTCGACCGGAGAGGAAAATGATTAAATTACTAAAATGGCTATTAAAAAATAAGGGTTGATCGTAGAAGGGTGAAAATTGAGGATTGTATGTATTTTTGTATGTTGTATCGTAAAAAAATAGAAATTAAAAATTTTGTCTAAAAAATAAAAAATAAAATTTAGGGGTGGACTACCCCTAACATTTAGGGGGATGAAAAATAGATGTTGGCCGATTCTCATAGATACCGGATAAGCACAAAAAATTTCATCAAAATCGGTCAAGCCGTTTCGGAGGAGTATGGCAACGAAAACTGTGACACGAGAATTTTATATATTAGATTATATTTGATAGTATGTTGGATGTGAATATAACGGCACCCAAAAATACGACGAAATTATATAGAGTATACCTAAATAATCTTTAAAAGAATCATTACGTGAGGTATTCTTCCCTGAATCGTGCTTGATGTGAGAACAATTTTATTACGATTCAATGGTTATTCAATGAGGCACTAATGACCGAGACGTTGTATTTCTCGAGAGCGAACATTTATTTGTAAAATTTTTTATCAGTTAGACTGTTTGCTGTTGGCTATTTTTGATCCCCGACGCAAAAAAAGGGTATAAGTTTGACGCGTGCATCTGTGCATGTGTGTGTTTATCTGTGGCGCTTAAACGAATGCACCGATTTTGATAAGTGTTCTTAATTTTGATTTATGACCTTAATTTTGATCAAGATTGTTCGTAAATTCGTTCAGGCGTTTTAAGATTATGCTTTTAGATTTTTCCCAGATGATGGCGTTATGCTAATAACTTTTGTAAGTCTGATGAATTCGTAACTTGGTGTCGCGATGCAGGATCTCATAGATTTAGGCAATATTTACAAGGAGAACTATGCAACTTACTTCAGCGCCATCTAGATACTTTTATGTAAAGTTTGTAAGTATAGACGGAACGATGGACGTTTGTTAATCTTTTACGCAAAAAAGGCTAAACGGTATTGGTTGACATTTGGCATACTGTACGGTATAATTTTAACCTGTGTTTACACTAAGGATAATTTAAAAAAGTTAAAAGTCAAAGCATTTGTTCAGTATATGGGCAAATAAAAAATCTGCACTTACACATACGTCAAATAACATTAAGTAGATCATTTCAATCATTATTATTCTAAATATAACAAAAACATAACTATTTGCTTTGATTTAAAAATAAAAAACAAAAGTAATAAGCCATTTATCTAAACGTTAAACGTCACGTTGATCGTCACTTAAAAAATGTTTAACTCCATGTTTAATAAATGGTTTATGTAGGGTTGCCAACCGTATTATTACGTGCACCCCCAATGCAAAATACATGTTTCAGTACTTGAGATTTTTTTTGGCCCGAAAATTGTGAAATAACGAAATACAATAAATAAATAAATTTACGGCCACACTGCGGCGTCCTGCGATCCGCGGGCGCGATCTCATTACTTTTCAATTGTTTTCTGATCGCGTTTGGTGTGAACTAATCGGTACAAATACTACTGCGCTATCTGATCGCCGCCTAGATCGCGCATGCAGAACGCTGCGGTGAGTCCGTACCTTAAAACGCAAACTAATCGCAGTACTAATCATATTCCGAATGAAACGTTAGCAAAAGCCGCGCTAGTCTTATATGTTTAAACAAATACTACCAACTTATGCAGATACACTCACAAACTTTAGTATTTATGTGTAGTATAGCAAAACTTCTCAGTGTCACACTCAAACACTCTCACAGAGATGTTGGTCTATTAAAGTTTTCAAGCAAAATTATGAGAAACACCGTTTCAAGTTCTGAGAAAAGGTCTTCCTAAATTAACTTGTTTAAGTTTAACTGCTGGAATCGGATCAATTACTTTATTGAATGGGAGCTTGTTAATATGTGAGAATCATGTTTTTATCAATTACTTTAAAGGTTTTATTATTGGCATCCTGAAGCGGAACGAAAAGATGTATCTCCGTCCACTGGCAATAAATCAAGGCGTGTCAAGTTGAGACAGTGTTGTTTGATCCTTTTTACAGTAAGCTTAGACTTGTAATTCACAACGGCTTGTATTTACCAGCTGGAGGCATAGGGAGTTAATATATACGAGAGGCAAGAAACTTTTGAATGTCGATAAATTTGTAGGCAGTAGACACTAAAGTCTTAAGCATCGCCGCATAGTTCCGAATACATTTCGGAGAGTGTGCACTCCCAAATGAATACTGCCATCTATTTTCTTCTATCGAACAACTAGATGTACCGACAGTGGACGTTTCATCTACTTGCACGAAACGATTTGCTTTAACATTCCTATTACGTACTGCCAATAAACAAAACTAAAGACAAAAGTCTACTAGTACTCGTATATGCGTCCCACCTGTGATCACATGCGGAGCCGAGACGTGGACACTCACAATTCGGGTCTACCAATTTAAAGTCGCTCAGCGAGCCATGGAGAGAGCTATGCTCGGTGTTTCTCTGCGGGATCGAATCTGAAACTAGGTAATTCGGCTGGTCATATCTGCCACAGTACTGATGACCGTAGGGGTAGACTTATCCTAGAGTGGAGACCGCGAATCTGCAAACGTAGCGTAGGACGTCCTGTGACTAGGTGGAGCGACGACACGCAAAGCGGTGTGCAGTGACTGGAAAAGAAGAGCCGAAGACTGAGCTCAGTGGCGCATCTTGGGAGAAACCTACGTCCAGCAGTGGACTGACACTGGCTGATGATGATGATGATGACTGTCAATGAAAGAAAAATCGGGTCGAACGGCGTGCCATAGGTGAGGCCTGTGTCCAGCAGTGGACAGAGACAGGCTGATGATGATGATGATAAAGGAATGATATTCCTTGCCGATGTCTGTGTTTCTCGATAAGTACAATCCGGGGGTCTTCAAACCGCGACGAAAGGTAAATTATATTTTAGATCACATCATCATATCATCGGTCACTTCACATTAGGTGTGATAGTGTTCAAGTAATTTCCTATCTAGAATAAAAAATAAATAAAGAAAATACGGCAACGTGATGAGACGCTAACTATGATATCTGACATAGTATTAGTCCAATCCACATAGCGACACTATCTGAACTCGTCTAAGCAGTTTTGTAAGCTTTTACGCTGAATATTTGTTTTAGCAACATCGCCTGTTCCACCCTTTTGCCGCAAATTAGTCTTGGCTACGTAACAACAATACGTAAGTCTATAAACGCTACACCAGTTAAAATGAATAAGTCCTTTCCAAAGTCAGTCCAATTCTGTCCCCACGCAGTAGTACTATTATATATTCTGTACGTTCGAGACTGTCCTTTGAAATGTCGAGACCAGTCGAACTTTGCTGTTTTATCTACCCATCAAACAAACGATTTGTAAAATGATAAAAAAGAGTATTTCTACTACCGCCGCAAACAGAGGGGTGTAAATAAGCTTACGTATTTATTTATGAGTCTATCTTTAGCATCGTAGCATAGTAAATAAAGATGATCTTAGCTTTGAGAATACTCAAAGGGTCGTAGCCACCATGGAGAATAGAAGTAAATCCTCTATGTAGTCAACAACATTGTAGTCAACAAAGTTTTTAGCACGGGTTTTTAACCGACTTCACAAAAAAAGGAGGAGGTTCTCAATTCGTCGGAACCTTCTTTTTTTCTTTTTTTTATGTTTGTTCACCGATTACTCGAAGATGCCTAAACAGATTTGGAAAAATATTTTTTTGTTTCAATGGGCACCCTTCCCAGGTGGTCCCATTTAAATATTAACAAAATCGGCCGAGCCCTTTTTAATTTGTCAACATTTGTAAACGACACATTTACTTATCTCGACGACTTACTACATAATACGTAATAAGTAGTCATAGATGGCGCCACCAATGCATAATTGGGTTAACAAATGCAATCCACTAATTTCGTCGTATCGATGTATCGAACCGTGGCTTAATTGGCAGAGCACCTGGACGTGTAATCCGGGGGGTGCGGGTTCGAGTCCCGTCGGTAAGATGAAATTTTGGATTGTGTTTATCAATTTACAAAAATATAAAGTGTGAGACACTTCAAAGAAACATAATATTTGATTTACGCAGTGCAACATCTCTCGTCGGATTTGAAAGCTGTAATGATTTCTTCCGAATGATTAACTTACGTAATAAGTAGTCATAGATGGCGCCACCAATGCATAATTGGGTTAACAAATGCAATCCACTAATTTCGTCGTATCGATGTATCGAACCGTGGCTTAATTGGCAGAGCACCTGGACGTGTAATCCGGGGGGTGCGGGTTCGAGTCCCGTCGGTAAGATGAAATTTTGGATTGTGTTTATCAATTTACAAAAATATAAAGTGTGAGACACTTCAAAGAAACATAATATTTGACTTACTACATAGCTGGCACTTTACTTACTGGCACAGATTATGTAATAGTTACTGCGTCTACTGGCTACTTTGACTAGCGCGATGATTGAAGTCGGTTCTTTTAGTTTTTTAAACGATCTCAAATTATCATATTTTTTTTGAAAAGTGATTGTAGTCAACTTAGTTTTTAGCACGGGTTTTAAGCTTTATATTCATTCTTAAAACACTTAACATAATGGAATGCTTTATAAATGATGGTACGTAGTGCGTAGGTAGCGCGTAGTGTAAGCACATATTTTCGTGTTTAGGGTTTCGCATTTAGATTATTCACTATGCTAAAATGTACCTTTAAAATACATGCCAACGATTTGAGTTACTGTTTCATTTTAAAAGTCGGTCAAATACTAAATTTATTAATAAAACAAAACAGAATTCAAATATTTGAAACATTCAAAGCTCGGACACTTAACCACAATTTCTATGATTCAAATTGTTCGTAGAAGTTACAGAGTTTGTTTGTTGCGTGAACAAAAGTGGTATTAGCTGAAATAATAAAACAAAATGTTCATATGTAGTTATATATATAATTTATAGTTAGTTATGTTTATCAAAAAGTGTATACACACCTTCAGTATATTATAATTATACTGGCGATTCATATCACGCATTTATTACTCAATGTAACCTAGATTATGTCATTTATTTTTTGGTGAATCGACATTATTATTATTAATCGTTTATTTTATTTTACATCACGGGTCGTACGCCCGGTCTTTTGGAGGGCATTGATGGAGCCGAAGCCAACATCAAGAGGCGCTTCACAATTTTACTTAGGTATTATTCATGGATGAGGAGGAGATATGGGAAACTATATTATAAAAAGATTGTACATTATTTTATGAGACTATTGGGTGAGTTGATTAATGTCGGATCGCTGGTCTATGGGATGAGGTACGGCACCCGCCAATTTTGCCTCATTACAAAATATTTAGGCGGATGATAACTTGCCACCCACTGAATGGGCCCCCCCATAAAGGCGGACCGTTATATTGGCGCCGAGGGGCAACATTGGCGTGGATAGCTAAGGGTGTTGAGAGGTGTGCTGCACTTTCACTAAACGCTACTAGCGGCTTTATGCCTTTAACACTTCCACCCTGGAGCTTAGGTCTTAGCTCTTGTGATTCCCACCACCGGCCGGCCGGTCAAGGCAAGCCGGGGGTCAGAGGGTCTCATTTAGCCCTCACGGGATAGGGGTTCGCGGTGTCGCCACTCACCGTCGGCTCGCCATGAAGCCGCCCCTGCGGGTATTATTAGTATAGAATGTGTTGCTATGAGCACGCGTTTTACTCGCAAAGTAATCGTACTGGTAGGACTTCTGCTAGTCCACCTGGGGTGGTACCACCACTTTGGCAATTCATTTGCAGCCGTGGAATAAGAATGTTTTTCGGTTGAAATGGCAAGGTGTCTAGTAAAATTACAGGGCATGTGAATGTCGCTTACCATCAGGCGAGCGTCGTGCCTGTCTTGTTACCTTATATTATAAAAAAGTGATAATATTGAAGGAAAACCCCTTGGACTTCTATCGAGTTTCATCAAAATTCCATTGATTTTATTTTGCACGATTAAACGCTGCCCTTGACTAACGTAGAACACGGAGCCGAGGAATCGGTTATGATTCAACTATGTCTGATTTCTTATAACACAGTTTTTTTTACCGCTTTGCAAATAGAAGTAAGTTGAATCTCAATGTAAAAAGTAAGTAAGTGCTGCTATTTTTACCGATTTAAAATAAGGAGGAGGTTCTATGTTTGTCTGTATGTATTTTTTTTGTACGTTCACCTACTCGTATTACTCGAAGACTCCTGAACCAATTTGGAAAATTATTATTTATTGAAAAGGGTTATATTTCACAAGTGGTCCCATTTAAATTTCATTGATATATGTTCAGTGCCTCCAGAGATATGAAGATAAACACCTCTATCTCTGGTACTGAAAATGACTAGCGAACAGAACTAAGGCAACCGTAAACCGATCAATTAGTACTTTTAGTTTTTAGGGTTCCGAACCCAAAGGGTACCAACGGAACCCTATTACTGAGACTCCGCTGTCCGTCTGTCTGTCTGTCTGTCTGTCTGTCCGTCTATTACCAGGCTGTATCTCATGAACCGTGATAGTTAGACGGTTGACATTTTCACAGATGATGTATTTCTGTTGCTGCTAAAACAACAAATACTAAGAACAGAACAATAATAAAAATTAAAGAAAAGTTTAAAAAAAGTTTTTTACGATAGCGCAGCGCCACCTATCTAGCATCAAAGATAGCTTCTTTACCTTAATCTGAATCTCGGAAGCGGCTCCAACGATTAAATAAAATTAAGTATACCTACAGGGGATTTCGGGGGCGATAAATCGATCTAGCTAGGAGTCATTTTCAGAAAATGTTGTTTTATTCTTGTTTTCAATAATCAACTTTATTGATAATCAACTTAAAATATGACTTTTTCCGACATCTATTGGCGAGTAGAAGTACTGTTTCAGTAAAGCAGTTAGTTGCTCTCAATTAAAAAAAATAGTATTATTATTCGTCAATAGATGTCGGGAAGAGTCATATTTGTCTGTTTAAGTGGCAAAAAATACCGAGCCGGTCAACCAGATATTTAATAATATTAATTATTACAATTACTATTGAATTATAATCATTATTATTATTTACATGACATTGTGCTGTATCCTTTTAATTTTATAATTCAATTTAGTTTATAAAAATGACCAGTGTAATATGAATTTAAATTTGGATTATATGTAGTGAGTAAAGCAGCGCCATCTGCAAAGTTTGCACGCCTGTTAAGGCAAAACATGACGATCGTTTGAATATTTTGTCACAACTTTTTGTTATACGCATGTTTTACGCAAATAAAATATCTTTATCTTTATCTTATCTTTATTACTACTATTACTATTACTACTATATAATACTATTCTACCTTTATGTTAACGTTTACTTAGTTGGTGTTAGAAGTTAGTTAGACATTCGATAGATGGCGTTCGGAACCCTCCGTGTGCGGGACAAAAGTCTGACTCGCACTTGGCCAGTTTTATTTATTCAATAGAAGTGTCAGTTTTAATACACTTTTTTAAATTTATTAAGCTATTGCATAGCCTCTACGCGGGCCTTGAGCGTGGAGACCGAATCCAAAAATTCCGTAACGAAAATAAAACCTAACACCCCAACGAACCTCATTTTTTAAGCCTTAGCGTAGTAGAGATAAGGTCGTCTTTAGTTTCACACATTATTCAATTTAATGGTAAAACTTTAATTTTGTCTTCTCGTTCCTTTTTCGAATATAAATTCCGAATTCTATTTTTAAATTATGTCAAGGATGAACAAGTCCTCGGAACTTTACATAATTCCTCCTTGTTAAACACTCACTGCCTTCATACATGTAGCCGTGTCACAGATAGGTGTATAGGTATTTATCATCTATGTACAACAGTGAATATCTGTACTCTGTCTTTATCTGTAAATATGAATAAACAAAGTGCATTTATTAATGAAGAAAGTCACGAAAAAGATAGTGAAAAAAAATGAGTGAGTACTCTATACACATACATTTTATTATTATTATCACAAATGCAGCATTAATTTTTGTTTTGTTAATTTATATATAATACTGCTATAAAGATAACCAAAATTTTTGATATTAAAATGAGCGATATTAAAAGTAGCTCACTTCTCATTTATTTAATAAAAGAACAAAAAATGTTTTCTTATCGGTCACCGCGCTCAAAAAGTGTGACATGAATTAATGTCAAAGAAAAAAAATATTGCATAAATAAATAAATGCTATGCAATAGCTTTACCGCGGCAGTCCCCGAGTGCCACATTTTTTTTTGTTATTATTTTGAATCGATTAGCAGCACATTGGTGGTTCATATTTACACACATACTGGTATTTGTCGTGGTGTTCAACATTACTTATGAACACGTTACATCATAAACATTATGACACTATCTGTGCGCCAGATTTCATCCCATTCCGCTCAGCCGTTTTGCGTGATTGTCGAACTTACATAAAAACTTTATCATTCATATTATTTTCATAGTAAGTACAAAGCCATGTAAAAGAAAAAGTGTAAAATAAACAATTTATTCGTCTACTAAAAACCACAGCTCACACCTGAAATTGAAATACCAGCGCAGAGTTAAAACATCCATGCACGTTCCACGTTCACATATTTCCATTTTGATTGGATTCAATTCAATGAAAAAATGAAACCTGGAATTTCATATAACGTTCAAGGGTGTAACGAATTATTTTAAAACATAGTGGATGAATGCTACACAACTATACCAGACGTTAGTTTCAAAATAAATGTTACTAAATTCTTGCAAATTGGAAATGGAACTTTAAATAATGTTAAACCTGACATGCACGTACGAACACGGACTTTGCGAACATGAAGATCGAACGCGAACAGTTGGTTTATATATTTGGATGCTAATGAGCAAAACAAACATAAACACAAATCAACTGGAGTTCAAGCACAAACGCCCTGTAGTCTTAGGTCGGTATTTAGAACGATACTCAAGCGTGATTTAGATCTTAGTAAATACTATCATTATCTGTAAATATAAAGTGTGAAACACTTTATTTGTAAATATCTGTAAATATAAAGTGTGAAACATTTTAAAGAAACATAATATTACCATTATCAGTCAATTTATGGACTGCTGGACATAAGCCTCTCCTATGGCACGCCACTAGATCTTCAGCTATTCGTTTTTAACCGCTGCCAGCCAGCTTGTGCGTATTATCGCGCCACCTAGCTGTAGTGCGTCCTACGCTTTGTTTACCGAGCCGTGGTCTCCACTCTAGAACTGGTCTACCCCAATGGTTATCAGTTCTACGGCAGATGTGACCAGCTCACTGCCACTTCAGATTGCTAATTCTTTGAGCTATGTTGATAACTTTGGTTCTAAGACATACATCGAGCATAGCCCTTTCCATAGCTCGCTGAACGAATTTGAATTGGTGAATTAGTCGCACAGTCAGTGTAAATATAATGTCATTTAATTAATTAATTCTGTGCTGAGAGTGGATTGATGCTGGAGTAACTTTCTATATTAGCCTGCCTCAGTCTCAGTTACTATTGATCCGTCGTTGACAGTGGTCAGTTGCAAAAGAGTAGAGAGAAAACATTATAGATTTAAAAAAGGGAATTTAACGTGACTTACGCGATGTCGATATAGCGATCGACATATGTTTCGCGTAAGTCACGTTAAATTCCCGTTTTTAAATCTATAAGTTTAAAATGAACGTGAGTTTTTATAATAAAAGAGAAAACATTGTTTTACAATGTATTTCCTTAACGTTTATAAGTTCTCTAAACACAGTCCATTCTGGACTACTTTTACCAACTGGTATGAATGCAACGAGAAGTAGTTTATGTTATAATAATAATATTCTTCAGTAAAAACTGACCTCCACGATACGGATATTCTAGTGTCGAGTTGAGTCACCTTACATAAAATAATCTAGTGTTTGATCATTATTTCACTCTAACAGACCTACAGTAGACAGTGTCCTACCACCATGCCGGGTCATTTCTAGATTAATACCAGTTTCTTCAACGGTAGGTTTCGCAACCATGTATTTCCTTCACTGGAGGGCCACTGTAAAATAAACACGACGAGATTTCAACCAACTATACCTCTGGCATCAAAGCCAACTATTCTCCTAATACACCACCGAGCCCTCAACGATAGAAAACATGATGACAGCGACATAATTTTATTTTTTTTCGGTTTATATGACCTTACTGAAAATAATATGTAAGATTAAAATATTCACAATATTAGCTTTTTCAAGTATCACAATATATGCAGGCATTCTTACGTATATACATGACAATTTTCAAGTAAGATGCCAACAAGTTGGCTACCAAAATATAGTAGTGTCACTCTAGTATCAAATCGTATGGTTGTAATTAGCCTATGTAGTTTATATTATATATTTGATATTGTCATTAGGTAATTATTTTTAAGTTGTTTAAATAAATGTTGTTGCCTATGTTATCAAATAATCCATTAATTGTGCAAATTGTAACGCCACGAATATGTTTAATAAACACGTTCGTTAGCGGTAGTAAATGCAAACAAAATTGCGGATCATGTAGCGCAACTTTGTTTGTACATGCATACTCGGCTTTATAATGGAAATTGGAAAACATACTAAAACGAAGTTAGGATAAAATACGTATGGCAACCATGCATCTATCAGTGGTCTGGGATGTGTCATTGATCGCAATTTATACTTACGCTGGCTCATTATTTAGGATTATATTATATAGTTACTATTTTTATAGGAACCAGTGAGCACTTGTCCATTTTTACACCTTTTTGTTTTTAGGGTTCCGTAGTCCTGACAAGGAACCCTTATAGTTTCGTCATGTCCGTCTGTCTGTCTGTCTGTCTGTCCGAGGTTTTGCTAAGAGACCGTTAATACTAGAAAGCTGTAATTTTGTGGGGGTATGTATATATATTACGCCGACAAAGTGCTGCAATAAAATTGAGAAAATTTTTTTTTTAGGGTAGCTTCCATATATGAGATGTGGGGATGATTTTTTTTTTCATCATCAACCCCAACGTGTGGGTTATAGTTGAATAGGTCTTATAAAATTACTTAAAGGTTGCTAGTACAATTTTTTGATTGAATGCTCCATTTACGAAGTATTAAACTTTAAAGTGCAAATTTTTGTTCCAGTAGCCCCCCCCCCCCCCCACCTCTAAAAGTTAAACTGCTGGCTTGAAAAATCTGGAAAAATTCGTGATAATAGCGCATTTCATGAACTTTAAAGGAAAACTATAACGGTTGAGATAACTTTATTAGTTTAGCAGTAATAGTCGTTGAACTTGGGTGTTGGATAATTTTGTACCAAATACAAAATCCTTCAAAGTGACAAAGACGGAGTACCTAGTTGCTTGTTTCTAACGGGTAAAGACTTGCATTGAATAACAAGCTACTACGGAACCCTACACTGCAGCCGGTTATTTTTAGTTTATAATCTTGCGTTTAACGATTTCAGCTGTTGGCTAGGGATAACGTGGACGACTAAAAAGATAGATAGATAGATAGATGGATAGATAATCTCTTTATTGTATATCAGAGATAACCTTAATATCTAGACATAACAAATTAATTCGGTGATACAATCGGCGATCTTATCGCATACAGCAATCTCTTCCAGACAACCAAGTGTGGAGTAGTTACAAAAAACATAGGGAGTTGTAATTTAAATAATTTAAAATCGTTTAAAAAACTAAAAGAACCGACTTCAAACGTCGCGCTAGTCAAAGTAGCCAGTAAGTATCATGTCATCGAAGTATACAAATGCATCGATGATTTTTGTTGATAAATTAAAAACCGCTCGACCGATTTCATTTAAATTTAAATGAGACCACCTGGGACATCTTATATCTATCGGACATCTTCGAGTAATCGGTAAACATACCTAAAAAAATAAATCTTACAAATTAAGAACCTCCTCCTTTTTTGTGAAGTCAGTTAAATAGAACTTTATTCAATACAGAAAATTTTACATTGAAATAATTCAGCAGCGTAGCGCGTCACAGTGCGCGACACCAAGCCGCGAGTTTCGTCGCATCGCGTCTCGTGTTAACTGACCCTTACAGTTCAAACCACAAAGCGTCACTACTCCAATAAGATACCTTAATTGAAAACAAATGAAACTCCGAAACATATCGGAGTAATTTAGATATCTTACTCGTGAGTGAGTGTAAAGCCGTTTTAAATAATTATATGTGTTATTAGTGTAAGAACTGAGTGCCGAGAGCGTCGGGCGTCGGGCGGGGCGGGGCGTACAACTCAGTGGCACTCAGAAAACGCTCTAGCATCTGTTTGAAACGAACGCTGCTCACTCCACCCCGCTCGACGCTCAACTAGAGCGAGCACTCAGGTACTCACTTTGATAATTTCCATTAAAAAATACCTTAAATAAATCCGTACGATATAATACAATATAAGTTCAATTAACTAGGCATAATAGCCCTATTCGAGGAAGAGAGAAAAATAAGGATAAATAACATAAAAATTAAGGAATTCCCCATCTTATGTTCCGTTCCGAGTAATGGGAACATAAAACTGAGCTTAAGTTTCATCGTAAAAACAACCGTAAGCAAATTGCTATTATAATAAATCTAGACGATGGTTCAATTTGCCTACAGCGATTAAAAGAGATATAGATTTGTTTATTTATGGTGGTGTTAATTTTGACAAGGTTCAAAAAAGGAGAAGGTTCTCAATTTGTTTGTTTTTTTTTTAAATTATTTTTCTTGTTTGTTACGTTGCGATTTTTACCGATTATTGACTGATTACTGATTAACCGACCGTTTACAGATCTGTAATTGGTGTTTAGTTCTATTACATATATTAATTTATTTATATTGGTGTAATAAAAGTTTCATTTTTTAGGGTTCCGTAGTCCTGACAAGGGCCCCTTATAGTTTCGTCATGTCCGTCTGTCTGTTTGTCTGTTTAGTACTAGTAAGCTAGAATTTTGCAAAAGTGTGTACATCAATTACGCCGACAAAGTGGTAAAAAAATATTTGTTTTTTTTTTTAGGGTAGCTACATGTGAAGTGGGGATGATTTTTTTTTCTTGTCTACCCCATCGTGTGGGTATAATTTAGTAGGTCTTTTAAAATGACTTAGGGGTTGCTAATACTATTTTTCGATTTAATGCTCCATTTACGAAATATTAAACTCTAAAGTGCAAATTTTTGTTCTAGTAGGGTGTCCCCCCCTCCTCCCCCTCCCCCCCTCCCCCCCACTAAAAGTAAAACTCCTAGCTTGAAAAATCTGGAACAATTCATGATGATAGTGTATCTTATGAACTTTAAAGTAAAATTATAGAGGTTCAGCTAACTTTATTAGTTTAGCAGTAATAGTCGTTGAACTTAGGTGTTTGATATTTTTTTTACCAAATACAAAAAAAAGTCTTTTGAATAAATCCTTTAAGGTAACTAAGATGAACTAATTGCTTGTTTATAGTCGGTAGACTTGCATTGAATAACGGACTACTACGGAACCCTACACTGCGCGTGGCCCGACACGCACATGGCCGGTTCTTTTTTAATATCATATAGGCTAGCGTTTGACGACTATCTCACCTGATCGAGGATGGTAGCACGCTAGGCCAAGAATGGGAACTGTCATTCAAGGCTTGCTGCCAGAACACATTAGATGTTTAGCGACAGATTTTCTAACTTGAGGTTGGTAGCTGGCCAGGCGGACTCTACATAATGTCCTACTACTATGCGAGGTTTGGAGGTTTCTTAACGATGTTTTTCCTTCACCAGGGGGCTACTAAAAAAAGCTCACATAAAAGGTGCTATAGAATCCATTGGTGCACGGTAGGGATTGAACTCGGTACCTCTGGCGTCAAGGCCGAACATTCTCCCACTACACCACTGGGCCTTCAAAACTATTCCCCCACTTATCTCTACCCATCTTAAAGGAGGTTAACTAGATAGACCCAGTCGTTGCAGCCGTGCGTTGATATGCCTTATATTATGCCTTCATTATCAGCCGGTGTCCGTCCACTGCTGGACGTAGGCCTCTCTCAAGGTGCGCCA
This sequence comes from Cabera pusaria, assembly GCA_954871355.1. NCBI lineage: Eukaryota > Metazoa > Arthropoda > Insecta > Lepidoptera > Geometridae > Cabera > Cabera pusaria. The sequence continues at coordinate 33,307,345 of OX940885.1, read as the reverse complement.
CTGAGCCCGATGTTATGCTTTAAATATATAGTAATAATTTAATACGTTAAGAAATCGTAAAAAAAAAACAGATTTTTAATTCCGCGCTGGTCATTTTCAGTAGCATGTTGAAGGTGTTTATCTCCATATCTCAAGAGATACTTATTATATCTTGATTTATAATGGAACTACAAAGGAACACATTTCTTAAAAATAAAATAATTTTGAAAATCGGTCCCCAATTGACAGAGACATCGGTAAAAAAAACCATACAGACAGAACCTCGGTCTCTTTGAAGTAAAAATATACTTATTTTTTCGTGAAAATGCAAAAACTACAATACAAAAATAAATAAATAAAGACTAGCGTCAGCTTAATGACCGTGGATTATTCTGGTAACTATCGACATTGTTAAAACCGTTTCGCAATTGTATTAGCTAGGGTTGTCCGGAAACTGTTTCTGATTTATATAATAAAATTGTTATAGTGCTTTGTATGAAATTTTAGCTTGGCAGCCAAATTAGCCTGGCGTTTAGCTAGCTGTAGTATTACAGTATTCTTGAACATCATATTATATTGCCTCCAACACAAAACATATATTTTATCTACAAGTTCTAATAAAAAATCTAATACATACTATAAGAATCTTTTTCCTGACTGACTGACTTACTTAGAAACAACGCACAGCCTAAACCGCTGGTAGTAGAGACTTGAAATTTGGAGAGTATATATGTCTTAGTACATAAGGGTGTACTAGGAAAGGATTTTACAAAATTCGCCCCTTAAAGGGATGAAACGGGGGTTCCAAGATTGTATAGAGAATTTATTTTTAAATTCTATCTCTAAGAGGGTGAAATGGGGCTTAACAAGTCTGAAAATCAATATGGTTTTTCGGGTTGTACAAAAATATGAATACCTATTTCCTTTAGTCTCGCGATAACTTGAAAACGGGTGGACTAATTAAGCGAATTCGTTTTTAACCGACTTAAAAAAAAGGAGGAGGTTTCTCAATTCGACCGTATATATGTTTTTTTTTAATGTTTGTTCGCGGATAACTTCGTTGTTTATGAACCGATTTTGATTATTCTTTTTTTGTTGGAAAGGAGATATCCCTACTGTAGTACCATAATATGTAATACCGGTAATTTTAACGAGGTCTGGTAAGTATCTCCAGAGATATGGAGATAAACATCTCAAAATTGGTACTGAAAATTATTAGCGCGGCATTGAGGTCGGTTATTTTTAGTTTATTAAACGATCTTATTGATAATAAGTTTTTACGAAAGAAAATTTCTAAGAAAATGAAAGAAGTTTTTAACCCGGACTAAGCCGCGGGGCACTTCTAGTAATGCTATAAAATAACTGTTTGTTATTTTAACCCGTGTTGTAATATCCTCATTATGCAACAGATTCATTCAACGACTATTGAAGAGTATAGTAGTATAGAAGCATTATAGATATCCAAATTGGAATAATAAAATTCAGACACTTTAATACAACTTTTTAACAAAAAAATTCAACCGCCGAAAAAACTGAAAAGTAAAAAATAATAAACCTATTTTATTTAACCTTAATAACGAAGTTCTTAAACTACTGTTAATATACCTCAGAATATATTTTTGTAAGGGTTTTGAGTTTTTAACTTAACTTAATAACTAAGTTCCTAAATTAATGTAAGTATGTATACCCAAGTAGTTTTGAGTCGGCGCCAAATAATCAACAAACAAAGGTCACTAAATAACCTTTAATTTAAAGAAATAGCTAAATCAAATTAACAATGCAACGTGAAATCTCCAGCGATGAACATTAACATTCCAGAAAATGCGCCATCACACGCCCCAAAGACTAAGTAGGGATGTACGACCACTCGCAACGACGTGCGCCCTCAGGTGTGTGCCAATCACGGGCCGTCACAGATTACTATATGTGGTGCCAGTTCGGGTTGTTGTATTGCTGACATCAACTTCGTCAACATTCAGCATTTTCCGGCGAACCGGCGTGTCGCGACGCGCCTCCGCCGCGCTATATATATATATATATATATATATATATATATATATATATATATATAATTTGTTGTAAAATAATTGTGGATAATTAAAAATATACAGGCTTTATATACCAACATGGGTAGGCCTACAAATAATGCCGCTCGAATTAATAAATGATAATTTAAAAAAAAATAATTAGATTAACACGTTCACAGGAGAGCTTAGATCAGCACGAGGTAAGACTATAGAGGACGAGAATCTACATTAAAGGTGTAATCACATCTTCACTTATCAGCAAGTTTTCTGTGCCACATGTTATAAGCAGGCGACATTGCGTACCCCTGGCCTAGACAAACGTTTTATAGATCATATTTTATGCTTCATTATAATGAAAATCATTTAAGATTATTTAAAAAACTAAAAGGATAGACGTCCAACGTCACGCTAATCAATTTCAAGGTGTTTATCTTCATATATCTGAAGATACTGAACATCATCAACATCTCGATGAAATTTAAATGGTACCACCTGTGAAATATCATCATCATCATCGTAATCAGCCGGTATCAGTCCACTGCTGGATATATGCCTCTCCCAAGACATGCCACTGAGCCACAGAATAATGAATAGTACAAGTCTGAGCCCGCTTTTCAGTTATTTTTGTTTTTTCTAGTATGTTTTTCAATATACATTGACGTTACGATGAAATCATCAATGTAATAATACTTTTATCCATTATTTTAGTTGATTTATTAAAAGCCGCTCTCCCGATTACGTTTAAATTTAAATGGAACCATCTTGGTTGTACCCAACTTTCCAATAAAAAAAGAATTATCAAAATCAGACAGACTACTTTGTAAAAAGTTATACGTGATCACACATTAAAAACAAAATTTTTTACACGTTGACTTGATGTTGATAACCTCCTCCGTTTTTTTTTCGTCTGTTAAAAATTAAAACAACTGACGTCAATGCCCCGCGAGTCAATTTCAATAGCAGGTTTGAGACGTTTATCGTCATACCCTGGAGATACTTATCAGATCTCGATGAAATTACAATGGGACTACCTCGGAAACTTACCCTAACGATAACAAAAAGAATCATTCGAATCGGTACAGAACTGACGGAGTAATCGCGTAACATAAACACAAAAATATAAAAATAAAAAAATACATACAGACGAATTGAGAATCTCCTTTGTTTTTGGAAGGCGGATGAAAACTCGTTCTAATTTCAAATGAAAATGCAACGTTACTTCAAGCACATGAGTAAAGAAGTTCAAGCTCTGCCCTCTATTGATTTGGCGCCCACTTGGGTGGCTGGTAGGGCGGTAATTTTTAACCGACTTCAAAAAAAGGAGGAGGTTTCTCAATTCGACCGTAATTATTATTATTTTTTTTTATTTTTTTTTATGTTTGTTCGTGGATAACTTCGTCGTTTATGAACCGATTTCGATTATTCTTTTTTTGTTCGAAAGGAGATATCCCAAGTGTGGTACCATGGTAATTTTATCGAGGTATGATAAGTATCTCCAGAGATATTGAGATAAACATCTCAAAATTGGTACTGAAAATGAATAGCGCGGCATTGACCTTGGTTGTTTTTTAGTTTTTAAATGATATTATTCATTTACTGTCCCTGAATTAATTTCAAGGCGGCTATAGCAAAACGAGTGCTTGAGTTACAAACGTTCTTGGCATTGAGAAATTGGGCAGATGTCTACATCATCTAAATTATGAGCTGAGCTTTGCTTACAGCAGACAAGAATATTAACAAAACTTTTTTTTTAAATATCTTATAGTCTTGCGTTTTGACCACTATCTCACCTGTTGGTAAGTGATGATGCGGTCGAAGGTGGTAAGCACGCTAGGCCTAGAATAGGAACTGGCTCTCAAGGATAACTGTACTAGTTAAGTACTAATTAGTATTTTTAGGGAATTAATAAAAAATAAACTGGCCAAGTGCAAGTCGGACTCGCACTCGTAGGGTTTCGTACCACACTACAGTATTTTATAAGATCGAGCAAAAAATACCACTATCATTTTTCGCCAGCAAAAAATAATAATGAATAAACATTTTATTTTTATTTTATTTAAAAAAAAGCGTGAGTTGCATGGTGTCAATAGTTATATTTATAAATATTTTATTGACAGATATGAGTAGAGTGATTATCATTTTGATAATATCCTAAAAGCACGCATTTTTTAAAATATTTTTTTTTAATTCACTTATATTTATTGAAATTTTTAACACTATTCTTAATTTAATTTTTTTTTAATTTATTTTCTATTTTTAGTTCGGTTTTCTAAAAAAAAGCATTTCTTTTAGTTTTTTTTAACTATTATTTATTTTCTACTTTTTAGTTGAAAAATGGCATAATTTTTTATCAAATTAGTGTATTGTCATCGGTCCTCGATAAATCTACAAAGTTTGAACGAAATCTGACCGTTTAAAGTGGGTCAAAATCGCGCCCAAAGAAATCGGTTACAAACATACAGGTGAAGCTAATAAAAGCTAATAAAAATACATGCAGGTAACGTAACATTTATTATAAACAAGACTTAAAATTATAAAGTTGTCTGAATAATTAAGAGGGAACGCGGTGTGCACTTTTCCATACAAATGTGTTCCCCCGTTTCCATCCTGGAAAATGCGTCTAGAATCAAATTTGTTTCTACTAATTGGTCTGCTGTAGCTACGCTCCTATCATTTGCCTTTTTTACTAACCAATTGTAAAAAGAAATATAAGCATTCTAATCTCCTCTTCTAATTTATGAAGGGTCATATTTTTATTTGCAATTAGTTGCTGTTTGTTAAAGAGCACCCTGATGAATTTGAAAAGGTAGATATTAAGGAACGATTACGGACTGTAAGAATAAATCCGACCAAATTAAAACATATAAAGAGTAAAACAGTCTAATGTGAAAAAAATTGCAAATGCATAACGATAAAAATATTTAATAAAATACGTAAATACATCAGGGAGCTATCAATAAGAATGTTTAAAAATAGGCTGCACAAATGGTTAGCTGAGCAATGTTTTTATGATATGAATGAGTATTGGAATAGCAAGTAAGGTTTTGACATCATTAATTCTATTGACATGTACATTATAATTATATTTATAATCCTAGAATTACTTGACACTATTTTATGACATTTTACTCTTATCATTAATTTTATTTTTTAACCGACTTCAAAAAAAGGAGGAGGTTTCTCAATTCGACCGTATATTTTTTTTTTTTTTATGTTTGTTCGCAAAAAATTCAAAATCGGTTCATAAATGACGAAGTTATCCTCGTCATTTATGAACCGATTTTGATTATAATTTTTTTGTTCGAAAGGAGATATTCCAAGTGTGGTACCATGGTAATTTTATTGAGGTCTGATAAGTATCTCCAGAGATATTGAGATAAACATCTCAAAATTGGTAGTGAAAATGAATAGCGCGGCATTGAAGTCGGTTCTTTTTTAGTTATCATTTTAATACTGGCATTACGTAGCTTCTTGCTTCAATGATAATCAAGCCTTGGGTATATTACGACGGGTTCCGGGCTAATTGTATTAAGCGATACTTTGGGTGATATAGACTTTTATACATGTTTGGAATCAGCAAATTTTTCTGTGTCGTTTGAGCTGGGTTTGGTGACGATCGGAGCACTTTTTAACCGACTTCAAAAAAAGGAGGAGGTTTCTCAATTCGACCGTATATATATATATTTTTTTTTTAATGTTTGTTCGCGGATAACTTCGTCGTTTATGAACCGATTTCGATTATTCTTTTTTTATTCGAAAGGAGATATCCCAAGTGTGGTACCATGGTAATTTTATCGAGGTATGATAAGTATCTCCAGAGATATTGAGATAAACATCTCAAAATTGGTACTGAAAATGAATAGCGCGGCATTGAAGTCGGTTGTTTTTTAGTTTTTAAACGATATTATTTGTCACTTAATACAACCGCATTATTGGGCCCATTTTGGACTGCAATATATGAATTGTCACAAACTATTGACAAATTTAGGAACTGTGTACTTAAGCTCACTGCCAAATATCAGACAGTCGTATAAACTATGTTTATATATATAATACCTAAACATTTTCGTTTGTTATTTTACGCAAAAATAATACAAACACATTGTAATCGTTATACATACAGCCTGCAATACGGCAATAGCCGTCAGCCTGGTGATCGAGAGGTCGTGAGTTCGATCCCTACCCATTGCATTGACGTGAATCCACTCCATAAAACAAGCATAGTTAGATTAAATGGAGGGGATAACATTCTTGTTAAACCCTGTTACTAGTACAATGTGCCGCCCACATTGCGAGTAAGCTTTTTTTAAAAAAAGAAAAATTACGTATAATTTGAAACTATTCTAAATAATATTTATTTTAATTAAATAAAAACTAAATTTAGGATGTTATCTGCCGGCAATGTTCCCAAAGAGCTGGCGAGTTCATCTCATCTGGAATTTTCAATAACTTACCTGTAGATATTAAGGCAACAAATGAAAATGTCATGTTTAGGCGAAGGCTGAAACAATGGTTGACTAAAAAAGCCTTTTACGATTTGAATGAATATTTTGAAAAAAGTTAGCTTGTATTGTAGAATATTACCTAATTAAGTTGTAAATTTTACGAGAAAATATATGTTATATAGTAGGTATTCTAAAATGATAGCTCACTAAGTACCTAAGAACGTAATTACTTGCCTATGTTATAATAACTATGTTGGTTTAATTCGTAAATTAGCCTTACAATATTATTGTATGTTCGAAAAGAACAAACTGTTGAAACTACTTTACTTTAAGATCTTTGTAAACACAGTTTTGAACAATAAATACTATTCTATTCTATTCTATTCATTTTTTTTAATCTTACTACCAATGTGTGTTACACTAGTAGTTTTGCCAACTAAGCTAAATATGCTTGTGTCTGGCACAAAAACTGCACTTTTGACGTATCTTAGGTTGGGGATCGAACTCACGACCTCTCGATCACCGGGTCGACGCTTTAGCCGTTGGACTATTGCCGGATTGAATTTCTAAATTTTATTCTTTGACTGAGGTAAGAGCTTCTAGGTCATGAGATGGTATTATCATACCAAAATGATACCAAAATGACGACTTTATCTTAAATGATGATGACTTTATTAGTAATGTAAATGTAGACTGTAAATGTAGATATTAAAGTGTATGTACCTTGAGTTAGAGGCATGCCAGCTGGATTGGTTCTTGCCAGTGAGGCCTTTGATTCCATGATACTTCCCACCTTACCTGGAAAATCATAAAGTTTTGTTATTAAACCACAAATAAATAAAATAACTACAGTGAGAGCATATCCATAGGGAGAAAAAGCTTAATATATCGTTGTTCCGCCTTGACTTGCTACCAAAATGTAGCTTACCGCCATATAGGAGAAAATTTGCAGCCATAAACGATGCCTTCAAACGATGCCTAGGTAGCTACCTAACGCTTTTAAGGTAAGGGAGTGAAAAATAAAAAATATATTTATGCTGTAGATTTCAATAAATACTTTCAACGAAAATTGGTTCGAACGAGATATAATATACGGGACTTATCGGGCTAAAAACATAATTTTATTTACCTTGTAGTTGTGAACGAGATATATTCAGCAGTTTTTAAGATATTATATAGCAACCGCAAATATGACAATGCTTTTCATACAAACTTGGCCAGTTTATTTGTATCATGGGCTACCATATGACTACTATCTCACCTGTTGGTGAGTGACTAAGATCAAATTAATATTATGTTTTGCCATTCAAAGAGGTAATGTCGCCAGCTGTATGGGCACCCTACCAGCCATCCTACCAGCGCACAGCGACCTTAATTCAGTTTTTTATTTGTAGATTTTATATAGTTTTAGGAGTAGTTTATAGCATATATAGTTTGAATTCGGTCGGTCATGCAATACTGTGTCTCTGTTTGGGGTAGCGCTGGCAAAACCTACATCTTGAACGTTGAAAGAGCTAGCGTGCACTCATTAAAGTCCTGCTGCGGAAACCATTTCGGTTCTCAACAGACTTTTTATATCAGGAATTTAAAGTGCTACGTGTGCAGCTCTTTATCCTTAGTGCTACTCTCAAAACACACAAGAAATTAAGAGGTCACATTGACTATGATAGTATTATGGATAGACGCGCCTTTCGTTTACCTCTCCCACAAGCAAAATCACTCTTAGCTAGGAGGTGTCCTTCGTATTCTCACCTATTCACCTACAACAAAGTAAGCAAGGTCTGCAACATTAAGGAAATGTCTACTCATGCCTGTAAATGTACTGTGAAAGAATGGTTACATCAACTTACCTATGCAGAAACAGAAGAACTATGCTAGTTTTTGAAATTTTAAGTTCACCCACTCACAATCACCAATCACGCATACATACTTTAACACATCTTAGCATCACATAACCACACACACACGCATACACATATATATATAGACAAATACCACATATACAAACACACACATACACAAACACACCCATACACAAACACACACATACACACAGGCACACACTTATTATTGCCATCAGAATATCTCATGTATAAATCATTTTCAAAAACTTTTTGTAAAACCACACCCGAGCCTCAAGATACAGGCCTCGTCCTTAGTAGGGCTCACTGATACTCACAATGTAATCTTACAAGTTAACGCTCTTTCTGAGCCTACGTTAGTTTATAAGATTTTGTAAAACGTTTTGGCAATAAATATCATTATCATTATCAATAAATTTTAATAGTAAACACAAAATCATATTATTAGTTTAAACAACTAAAAAAAATTATATACATCATATTTGTTTATTTTTCATCATTTTACACCGACTAACAATTTTTTCGTTTCTTCGTTATGGGTAACTTTTTAAAATTGATGTCAACTTTTTAACCGACTTTACAAAATAGGAGGAGGTTCTCAATTCGTCTGTATGTTGTTTTTTATTTGTGTTCATGGTCCGCGATTACTCCGTCAATTGTGAACGGATTCGATTTTTTTTAATGGGCAGGGTACGTTTTCGAGTTGGTTCCATTGTAATTTTAACGGAATCAACAAATCAAAATCAAGTTTTTAATAGATCAACATTTGTATTACGATGCATTTACTTATCTCGACGATTTACTACTTACTGCTGACACAGATTATATAATAGTTACTACGTTTACCGGCTACTTTATGTGTATGGATTCCTCGTGTTAGCCTCCCTGTACCTATTTACCCGAACACAAAACTTCATAACTTAATCAATAGAAAATTATTGTATATATGTTGTAACTAACTTGTATCGTAATCCTATCCATCATACTTATGAAGTTGAACAACGAAGTTCGCTTTGTATTGCGTTTGCAAAGTTTCTTTCATATGTCACTAGATGGAGCCACAGGCAAAATTAAAACTCGCAAGCGTTTCATTTTTACATTTTGACAATCATGATGGTTGAGCTCATCAACTTTACTCGTCAAGTCTCTACCTTATTAGCGATTAGTATTAATATTTTTGAGGCGCTTCTTTCCACAAATTTAAGTGCCAAGCGTTAAAATTTAATAAATAGATGATACAGTCCGGCAAGTATAACTTGGCGTGCCTGTGCGCCACTGTGCTTTTACTTTGTACTTTGATAACAGTTTCTTTTAAACCACTTTTAATTACTTTTGACATTATTGAACTATTTTAATGTAGCAGATTTATCAACAATAATGTCGCGGTGATCTCTCAAACGCCAAACTCACAATTTCAATTAAAAGAATTAGTTCCAAAAACCACCACCGCCAAGTTATACTTGTGGCACTGTAGATCGAATATTAATATCGGTTGTTAGACATAGACTAGCAATCAGCAATAATCAGCAACAGCATGCATCAATAAGTATATATTAATAATTTAATTAGTTTACTAGTTTAGTAGATAAACAAATAAGTGATTTAATTTGAACATCGTGATTCGTGTCAAACTAGTCTATACTATCTATACTAATATTATAAAGAGAGAACATTTGGATTTTTGTATTTTGTATGGATGTTTGTAATGATTTATTTATTTATTTAAATTTTGCTCAAGAACTACTGGACCGATTTAAAAGATTCTTTCACTAATATATTATAGAATGGACTTTCAGAATGATACGTTAATTAAAAAATAAAAATAAAACTGACTTCCTAACAACAAACAGGCACTTAAAAGCGAAAAATAAATTACTTTATATAATTATTAAAAGCGCTACCCACTTATCTATTTGAAGTCCGTGCCAGCCAAGTCTATTGAAAAGTAGATAGATACCTCAGACTATCATATAAAAAAGGCAGACAGATTCGTGCCGAACACCCGAGTGACCGCAAGTTCAGTAATACCAAAAGTCTTGAGTAATAAGTTTCCGCGCTCAGTCCGGCATGATTACTACGTAAGCAACGCTATGCAGTAATACTGCACGGAAGCGTCCGACCCTGCTGCTGCTTGGTAGCAAACTGAGCGCGGAAGCGTATTACTCAAGCATTTAGTATTACTGAATTTGCGTTCAATCGTATGTTCGGCACAAATCCATCTATCTTTTTTATGATAGTTTATAATAGTTCGTAATGATGACATCTTTGATTATATACACGTCCAGATGGAACATGACATTTCAAAGTCACTCAAAAAACTGCCCAAATATTTCTCTGTGTGTGCGTGACTCTGTCATAAAGCTGTCAAATTTTGACTTTACGTGCCTGTTTAGGGATGCCAGCTGTTAAAGTTGTCGCTACCAATTTACACATTTTTATTTTTATGATGACTCTACACGGTTAGTATATTTAGCCAGTTTCAAGTACTAGAATATGTCAAGTTTTCATAGATTCATGTCGTAAAGTCGAGTTAAAGTAGCGTTCGAGTCAAACAAAAGTCTTAGTGCAGTTCAAGTCATACCGTCAGTAAAGATGTGGACTTTACTTAAGATTTTCAGGGAAATTTTGTTGTGAACAAAAAATGGCAAGTTTTTCTACAATGTGCCTACACACACATACACAACACATTAACTGGTTATTAATGGTCAATAATCCACATTATTATTAGACTTAAATAGGCCAAACTTAATTAAATAAAACTAAATATGCTCTTTTTACATATTTATTAAGATATATTATATAATTTTATATACACATAATTTATTTTTATCATATTTATATTATATTATTATTATATTTTATATTTTTATTTTTTTTATCAAGTATTTATCATCATTTATTCAAACTTAGTCTTTTACATTAAGTAATTTGTGTAAATAATTTAAAAGTTACGATGAGAATTATAGTACATAGGACGCGTGGCGCACGGTCTCTGCGACCCGAACACGAGCAGATGCGGCAAACGTCATATGGGTAGAATAGGACATAGAATACTCATATACGCGGGCAAAGCCGCGGGACACAACTAGTCTTATTTAATAATAATCGGTTCAGATTTCAATCTGAGGTAACAACAAAATAAAATAAGCATACTCTTTGAATACTTTCTCCGTTCTCAAAGTCGGTTAAGGCGATATAATGTCGTTAATAATGTCGTTAATAATTGTATAATAGTTGTGACCTTTTGTACACTATAATGTTATACACAGAAAAAAAGTTCCCAAATATTTGGATAATTACCCCTCGACTAAACTGACAACACTGACCAGTCCGACATACCAACGAAAAATTCAAAATTAAAATCGTGTTTTCATACTCAAACGATCGAGAAAAATTAAAACTTACCGATGATAACTAATCTTCTAATTAATATCATGCTTTCCTGCGTGATTGTGGCATAATAGCACAGCACAAACCGGCATATTTTATTATTTTTTCATGAGCTCCGCGCGCTCGGTTGCTTAAGTGTCACTGTTGTAAGTAAACAGATGATCTTCTATATATATGGTATAGTTTTATTTAGAAAGTTACGTGTATTTAATACGGTATCTGGACATGTATATAATCAAAGGATGACATCAAGGTATCAAAGGACAATGTCCAAAATGGCCCTGTGCAATAAAAGCATCTGAAACACACGATAATTAATTGTCTATTTTTTTACTATAATTCCAAATACTTTTATAACACGGACTAGTTGTATTCCAAAATGAATATTAAAAAGTATTATTTGCGATTATTAACATTAATCGCCGCCATATGGCCGCCATCTTCGCCAAACGTCATGTCATGTCAAACAATATTAGGTATGTAAAAAAACCTTGCACCCTAACAAGGCTTTGCCCGGTAGAACATTCCTGTGAAGACAAATTAATTCTCTTCACCTTTGTTTCTATCTCGCTAACAGTTACCGTAAGAAAATCTGTCAAAAACCAAAATCAACGAGACGAAAGATGTAAAAACATTATTCAAGGTAATATTTTTTAGTCTTCAAAAGTATATGCAATAGCAACCTCCATTGTGTATAATGCTCTTGGGACTCTTCTTCTACAGTAACTAGTAAGTCGTCGAGATAAGTAAATGTGGATATATTAAAAACGGCTCGGCCGATTTCGTTAAAATTTAAAGGGAATCAATCACCTGTGAAGGTTTGAAACAAAAAAGAATTTTCCAAATCGGTTCAGGCATCTTTGAGTAATCGGTGAACATACATAAAAAAATTAAAAAAAAGATTGCGACGAATTGAGAACCTCCTCTTTTTTGTGAATTCGGTTAAAATAGGCTATATATTATCCGGTTTAAATCATTATCATACCTATTTCGCAAACTAAGTCGACAATAAAACGGTCGAGAAAACACGTTTTTACGCAACGCTGCTTAAACGGAAATATATGAGAAAAGTTTTTATGAAATATTTATAGAACTTAGTAAAACCTATAAAAAATCCGCGATAGCATATGCCTATCTCAAGGTTGACTCACAGTAACCGTTACAATCTTTAATGTTTAAGTAAAAAACAGTACATAACTTCCAAAGCTATTTTCTACAATACAGTATTAATTTTTATCCAAATAATTAATATATATATATATATATATATATATATATATATATATATATATATATATATATATATATATATAACAAATTTAATTGGTCACATATTATACATTAAAATTGTCCTTTACAGTATATAATTTGAATGAAAACTTTAGAAGATATCGCAGATTCAAAATTATTCGCCTCGAAAAGTACTGACTACCTGTTATATACAGGAAATATATTAAATTTACGTCTTATATGAAGATTTTCAGGTACATATATGTATGTACATAATATATCTAGAGTATGAATCAGTACATTACCAATTCAGATGCGATTGTTCAGCACTTGAACTTTTCCTTACAGGGGCCTTATTCAGTATAACCAATGAGATAACGCGTTCCTTAACGCGCTACGTTACGTTATTGAAAAATTGTATTCTGTATGCCACACTATAGGTAAATTATACAAAACGCGCGCGTTACACGTCCTCATATGTCACGATATTTTGACAGCTCAAAACGCGCTCATAACCTTACCCTACCGCGTTTACCACTTTAGACGCGCCTATCTTTCAAATGATTGACTTTGAGAAAAAATGACTTTAGGAACCTCAACGTCATTTTTAAAGACCTATCCATAGACGTGTAGGTATTAAGAAAACATTTTTTTTGTTTCAATTCCATGTATGGGATACCCCCCATAAACTTTTATATTTTTTATTTTTGTATAAAAATCGTAAAGCGGTTTGCAGAATACATCTATCTACCAAGTTTCAATTCTGTAGTCCTAACAGTTTCGGAATAAAATGGCTGTGATATACGGAAGGACAGACAGACAGACATGACGAATCTATAAGGGTTCCGTTTTTTGCCATTCGGCTACGGAACCCTAAAAATGACGATACTTCCATCCAACTATTCATCCCCCCTTTCAACCCCTTAAAACACTCTTTTCGCATTAAAAATATGCCTATGTCCTTTCTCAGGCTCTATACTATCTGTGTACCAAATTTCATTTAAATCGGTTCAGTAGTTTTGGCGTGAAAGCGAAACAAACAGACAGACAGATAGACAGAGTTACTTTCGCATTTATAAAATTAGAATAAAACCCAGAGATGGCGCTAGCGTAGACTTTAATAGCTCTCCTTTAAATATTGCCTAAATGTATGAGATCCTGCATCGCGCAAACGATATTTTCCGTGATATTGAAACTGATGCACTTGCTTCGCGATTAAACACCTCAAATGTTGAACTCGTTTAAAAACGTTTCGTCTTTATAATATTAGTCTCAAAGTCTCAATGTATACTAACAGTAGTTTAAGAACTTCGTTATTAAGGTTAAATGAAAAAGGTGAATTATTGTTTGCTTTTCAGTTTTTTCGGCAGTTTAATTTTTTTGTTAAAAAGTTTAATTTATTATTTTTTGTGGCCATAGCCTACAATGTTAAAAGCAGGCGTCATTGCTTACCCCTAGCGTAGACAAACAGACAAAGTAATATAGAACATTTATGCTCTAGATCACATAAAAAACTTAAAAAACCGACTTCCAACGTCACGCCAGTCAATTTCAATACTAAGTTTGAGGTGTTTTTCTTCATATCTCTGGAGATACTGAACATATCTCGATGGAATTTAAATGGTACCACCTGTAAAATATCATCATCATAATCAGCTAGTATCAGTCCACTGCTGGACATATGCCTCTCTCAAGACACGCAACTGAGCCCGATTTTCGGCCCTTTGTTTTATCCAGTGTTTGTTGTTGTGTGGTCATACATAAAAAAATATATATATATGCGTCGACTTGATAATCTCCTCCGTTTTTTTTCGTCGGTTAAAAAACGGCTCGCCTGATTTCGTTCAAATTTAAATGGGACCACCTGTTAAGGGTACCCTTTGGAACAAAAAAAGATTTTTCCAAATCGGTTCAGGCATCTTCGAGTAATCGGTGAACATACATAAAAAAAAGGTTCCGACGAATTGAGAACCTCCTCCTTTGTTGTAAAGTCGGTTAATAAAATGAAATATACACATGTACTAATAAAATCAACGTCCATTCATTAATTAGGTGTAAAATATTTAATATTAAAATTGCCACTAACGGTGCGATATTATTCGATCAATCAATTTTCCAATAATGGCTTGTGTTCACGTCGCGGCCGCTTTTATTTTAGCTAACAATAAACTTACTTCAACAATAAACGAATTGTTCTAGTTTACCGTATCGAAATAACTTCAAAATTATTAACCAACTTCAAAAAAAGGAGGAGATTTCTCAATTCGACCGTATATATTTTTTTATTTTTTTTTCATGTTTGTTCGGCGATAACTTCGTCATTTATGAACCGATTTTGATTATTCTTTTTTTGTTCGAAAGGAGATATCCCAAGTGTGGTACCATGGTAATTTTATCGAGGTATGATAAGTATCTCCAGAGATATTGAGATAAACATCTCAAAATTAGTACTGAAAATGAATAGCGCGGCATTGAAGTCGGTTCTTTTTTAGTTTTTAAACGATATTATTAGATTTTGCACTCCCTTATTAATACTGTGTGCGTGTTTCAAGCTAGTGTGCGGGATCGTTAATGTGAGTGATTTGTGTGTGTGCAATGCGTGTTTACCTCGTCCCCCGTAAGTATCGGCAGAAAAAATGTTTGCGGATTACAACGTTAACATCTCCATTGGTAATTGTTGTATTGGCTAAGAGGACTGCGTAGTCGCGTAGTCAGATTTGTGAAGACACCTAGGTAAAATATTAGAAAAAAAACACAAATTGAAATCTGCCTATATTATACCGCTACAGCAAACTTTACCCCCTTTTCCCCTCCCTCCACTCCTTCCCCTAGAGGAAAGGAATCTCAACTTTTAGAATTATGCGCAACCTACTACCTTCTTAAGACAGTAACCGTGAGTTCTAAGGAATATTATGTTGATTTATGACAAAGCGATAAATAATTCATAGGCGATTTCAGGTGTTAAAAATCAGAGGGGCTCGTTGAGATAAACATTATTTATTGCAGGGGAGCAAATGTCAGTTTCCTTAAGCCTACACGGGGCTTGGGTGGTGCCGGTCTGGAATGCTAATAGCTGTAATCTGCTAATTATAGCTTAACGTTAAGGTTGGACTTCACTGAAGATGAGCAGATACCGAAAGTAGGTCAACAACCGATTTTATTCCGTTACCTTGTATGTCTTTTTTTCTTTCTAACTGACTTAAAAAAATACGATGTGTTCTGAATTAGTCGGCATCGTTTTTAAATATATTTAATGTATTCCGGCAGCTGTCTTTCAGAGCCAGTTGCCAGCCTAGCGTGCTTTCTATCTTTGACCGTATCATCACCTACCAACAGGTGAGATAGTGGTCAAACGCTAGCCTATATGTTATTCAGAAAAAAAATGTTCACTGATTACTCAAGACGCCTGAACCGATTTAAAATATTATTTTTCTGTTTAAAGGGTTTACTTTCCAGGTATTACCATTTATATTTCACCGATATATGTTTAGTATCTCCTGAGATATGGAGATATACACCTCAAACTTGGTACCGAAAATGTCTAGCGCGACATGAAAGTCGTTTTTTTTAGCTTTGTAAATCATCTTAAATGATATGATATAGGGTAACATGTGTTTGTTTATAGTTAGGTAGTATTAAATATATATTAATATATATATTAAGCCAATGATTATATTGGGAAAAAAAGTTAACAAGATGTAAATGATGACGACTATCTAATACAGGTACAGAAGCATGCAAAATTTTTGATACCCAGAATTTTGCATGCGCTGCGCCTGTTACCTTGATGCAAAAAGATGTTAAGTCTCACATGGCCTGTAATTTCACTGGACACTTTGCCATTAAAACCGAAAGTCATTTTTATTTCACGGCTTTATTAATTGGCTAAGTGGTGGTACCGCCCCAGGCAGACTAGCAGAAGTCCTACCACTATAAATAGATTTAAGATCGAACGCGGGGTGCACTTTTCCATACAAATGTGTTCCCCTGTTTTCTCCCTGGAAAATGCTTCTAGAGCAAAATTTGTTTCTACAAAAAATCTATGTCTGATGTTAAGTTATGCCCCTATCATTTACTTTTTGACCAACCTATTGCAAATAGAAATATGATCCTTCAAAAATCTTAAAGAGGAGATAAAAGGGATTATATTTCTTGTTGCAATAATTGATTGGACAAAAAAAAGCAAATGACCTTGATATTTTGTTGAAACAATTTTTGAAGTTATAATACCTATAATGGTAACTATATCATTATTAAAACTACCGTAAGTATATTTTTGAAGTTATACTTCTTTTGGCGGGATAGAGAAAAATGATGAGAGTGAATTTTTACGACGCGCGCGCACACCGACACCTAAATTCTACATCGTGAAGTTAGTTCTAGGTGGCATGACTATGTTCAAGTTGTATATTCTAGTATTTTTATATTTAGAACACGTGTTTCGTAAGAACGTCATATTTGACGTTATATTTTTACGTTAATAAAACCTTTTTTTATTTAAATAAAATCTTTTTGATTAATTTTAATATTTATCGTTAATCACTACTGCATTTTAGTAATTTTTTTCCATACGCCACAGAAGTATAACTTCTAACGCGTGTACATAAGTACACATAGTTTTTTTGCTCTAGAAGCATTTTCCAGGGAGGACAAGGGGAATAAATTTGTATGGAAAAATGTAACCCAGCGTTCGCTCTTAACATCGATATGAATTGGCATTATCGGTTGTAATTAGACATCCCTAAGTTTGGTGTATACTGGCCCTTAAGTTCCCTTATTCAAATTCGACTGAGGTTACCTGGATAATATCTTGGTTATCTAATTAATTATGTAATATATTTAACCAGCAGCGCCTCTCGGCTTTGACCGCGTTTATTCCTAGTTATAAACCTTCCTTTTGACTCACTCTATCTACGCTATTGCATTCTAAAAAGTGCATTAAAAGTTTTGCTTCTAACGTGTAGCTTTCTACACACTCTCTTTACAACCGACTTCTAAAAAGAAGGAGGTTCTAAATTCGTCTGTATGTTTTCTTTTGAAGTGAAAACTTCTTTAGCGGCGTTGTGCACTTTTCTTGGGGTGGGTAATGGGGATGGGTCCAGATCAAAAATTCGTAATACGGAGCGCAGGGCGCTTGCGCAAGGTGTCATTCCAAAATATTCAATGATGATGTGTTCAAGTTTTCACTTCTGCCGGCACTCCCGGAGTGCAACCCGTTATTGTCTTTGTATGTATGTTACGCGATTACTCCGTCAATTGAGAACCGATTTGAATGATTCTTTTTTTAATCAGTAGGGTACGTTTTCGAAGTGGTCCCATTGCAATTTCATCGAGATGTGATAAGTATCTCCAGAGATATGACGTTAAATATATTACTGAACTTGCTACTGAAAATGACTCACGGGGCATGGAAGTCGGTTGTTTTAGCTTAAAAACTAAATTAATTATTAATATCTTAGCTATGTGTAAGTATTTAACCAAATTTATTTAACCCCCGACGCAAAAAAGGATTATGAGGTTGACGTGTATGTCTACGTGTGTCTGTCTATGAAATTTCAGCTCCTAAATAAATGGATCAATTTTGATCCCGTAACAAAACAACATATATAGCTAAATTGAGAACCACCTCCTTGTTCTTAGAAATCGGTTGAAAAATATAAACAAATTAAATATACAAAGTAAAACAAAATATAAAGTTTTATCTATCATTTTGTGTATAATGATAATTTTTTTGATAATTTTTATTGCCAAAATGATTTACAAAGGTTTAACTAATTATAAAAGAGCGATTGTCTTAAAATTAAACCGGGTTTGACAGTGAGTCTCAAACTAGGCACGAGGCCTGTATCTTGAGGCTCGAGTATGGTTATACATGAAGGTTTTAGTTCTTGCGTACTGTGTTTACATTTATTAAAAATACAATGGCAATAAGTAATTGGAAACGAATGAAAGTGTAATTGTACGTACGTTTGTGTGTGTGTGTGTGTGTGCTTACGTGTGCGTGTGTGTGTGTTTGTGTGGGTGTGTGTGTTTATGTATGTGTGTGTTTGTGTGTGTGTGTGTGTGTGTGCGTGTTCGCGTGTGTGTGTGTGTGCGTTTGCGTGTGTGTGTGTGTGTGTGTGTGTGTGTGTGGTGTGTGTGTGTGTGTGTGTGTGTTTGTGCGTGTTCATTTCTATGTACCAGCGTGAAAACTTTATAAGCCAGCGGATTGACATACTCGTAGCTCTTCAGTTTAGTTCAGTTCAGATAGAAATCCCTTACTAGCAATACTGTATGGATTGGAATAGTTTGGTTTTCTTTGTAAATAGACATTAAACCTTTATGAAAAGATTATGCTACAACTGAGGTGTGTATCTCATAAAGAACTCTTTGATGACATCGTACAAAGCACGGCCGTACTGATCAAAAGGAAGGAAAATATACATTTTATCATTAACGAGGAGACATTTTACCGGCTTTTCCATTTGTCAGAAATGTTTGCTTTATTTTCCACATCCACGGCAGAGATTTCTTTATAAATAGATATGCTAATTTACCGTTACCTTTTTAGTGTAATATTTTACAAAATCTTAAATTTTACATTGGTTTTTAACGGACTTCACAAAAAAGGAGGAGGTTCTCAATTCGTCTGTATGTTTTTTTTGTGTGTATGTTACGCGATTACTCCGTCAATTGTGAACGGATTCATATGATTCTTGTTTTTAATAGGTAGGGTACGTTTCCGAGGTGGTCCCATTTTAATTTTATCGAGATCTGATTAGTTTCTCCAGAGATATGGAGATAAATACCTCAAACATAGGAGAATGTTTTGGTTTTAGAAGAAGAGTCCCAAGAAGATTATACACAATGGAGGTTGCTATTGCATATACTTTTGAAGACTAAATAAAGACAAGCAAAGTCGAGTTGGACTCTCCCACCGAGGCTTCCGTACCAATGTTGGTTGGTACCAATTAGACTAGACCTCTAAATTGTATGTGCACCCATATAACTCAGAGGCCTACCTTGATTGGCGTTAACCATGTATGGGGATACCCTTTAATTGTCAACATTTTTTATTTTTTGGAATTTACCTTTATTTGTGCTATAAGAACTTGCTTCTTGCTAAATTTCGAGATTCTAGATCAACGGGAAGTACTTTTAGGTTTTACGACCCAATGTTGACTTAGAATTGTCCATTTTGGTCAAAAGCAAGGTCTTACAGCACAAGTAAAGGAAAAATTCCGAAAAATAAAAGAGTTGAAAATTAAGGTAAATTTAGGTACTTACAAGTATTCGCGAAAATCTAAATTTGCCCATATCTTTTTATCATGTTGACTCAGGACCTTGATTTTTATACACCTAATAGGGACTATTAGACTTGTATCTGGTATAAATTTCAATTTGCTAAGTCCACCCGTTTCTGAGAAAATAGGTGGTGACACACCGTCAGCCGGACAGACAGACGGACAGACAGACAGACAGACGGATAAGAAAGTGATCTTATAAGGGTTCCTTTTTGTACCTTTTGAGGTACAGAACCCTAAAAATATGACCTTGAATAATGTTTTTACATCTTTCTTCACGTTGATTTTGGTTATTGACAGATATTCTCACGGTAACTGTGAGCGAGATAGAAACAAAGGTGGGGAGAATTAATTTGTCTTCACAGGAATGTTCTGCCGAGCAAAGTCTAGTTAGGGTGCAAAGTTAGTTAATATTTTTTGACATGACATGACGTTTGGCGAAGATGGCGGTCATATCAGTCCCGCGACACTGCATACATAATTAAATAACTCAGAATTATGAACGTACTTTGTACCAATCAACACAACAAAAAAATAAAATTATAAGCATAATACCACAGATTATATAATAGTTACTAAGTAAATAATACTTTCCGTTGTTAGATTGGCTACACAGTGCTTTCATAATTTGGGTAGGTATCAACAATGTAGGGAAGTGCCAACTCTTATAACGTAGTAGAGTGATTCAGTAGTATCTGTCGGCCATATATGGCGGCAATTAATGTTAATAATCGCAAATTATACTTTTTAGGGTTCCGTACCCAAAGGGTAAAACGGGACCCTATTACTAAGACTCCGCTGTCCGTCTGTCTGTCTGTCTGTCTGTCTCTCTGTCTGTCTGTCTGTCTGTCTGTCTGTCCGTCTGTCACCAGACTATAGCTCATTAACCGTGATAGTCAGACAGTTGAAATTTTCACAGATGGTGTATTTCTGTTGCCGCTAGAACAACAAATACTAAAAACAAAATAAAGTTCAAAATTAAAGGGGTACCCATACAAAAAACGTGTTTTTAAACGCCATCTATCTAATTAGTTTCGAAAAAATGACATAGATGGCGCTAGTAAACGAGCCCCGTCTTTCTAGATCGCGACCAAACCAAATATTCTTAGTAATATCAATTAATCAAATATATGAGGTTGAAACTCTGTTATGTTTCGTATTGTACGGAACCCTCCCAAAGTGTGCGATAAGAGACGCGATGCTGACTCGCACTTGGCCAGTTTTATTAATATTCATTTTGGAATACAACTAGTCCGTGTTATACAAGTATTTGGAATTATTGTAATAAAATAGACAATTAATTATCGTGTGTCAGACGCTTTTATTGCACAGGGCCATTTTGGACATTGTACTTTGATACCTTGATGATATCATTATGACTAGTGAATATTTTCACTAGCGCGGTATTTAAAGTCAATCCGTCCGTCCTTCCGTGTATCTATACGTGCGCACTTTACAGATCTGTATCTTCTTAACCATAATAGGTACATACTTGATTTTCACAAAGTATATATCCGTCAGTGTATAACGGCCCAGACACGAAATTGTATAGATACATGTAATTTAATTAAAACTTGTTTTGCACTAAAAAGGGTAAAATAAATTATTTTTCAAAAAAAATAAAACCGACTTCATAACCTCAAACAGGCACTCAAAATCAAAAAATAAATTACTTAATATATTTATTATAAGCGCTACCATTATCTATTTGCAGTCGGTGCCAGCCAAGTCTAATAGGTAGTAGATAGATGCTACCTACATGTGTCTACCTACTTACTACTGCTACTACTTCGAACATAGTATCTATCTACTATCCAATAGACTCAATGGCGCATCTTGGGAGAGGCCTACGTCCAGCTGTGGACTGACACAGGCTGATGATGATGATGATGATGATCCAATAGACTTGGCTGGCACCGACTTCAAATAGATAAGTGGGTAGCGCTTATAATAATTATATTAAGTAATTTATTTTTCGCTTTTGAGTGCCTGTTTGAGGTTATGAAGTCGGTTTTTTTTTTTTTAAATAATTTATTATGATTATTTTCAGTTCTATTTGTTCATATATACAAGTTTTACAGTGATATTTGGTTGTTTTGGCTTTATTTTAGTTTTTTTTAAGTGCCGGTTATTACGACCTGGCGTGGCCTAAACGGAATAATTATTACATTCAGGCCGTGCCGGTCACAATGCCGGTCAGCGTTTCTTTCTTTTTTTTTCTTTTTTTTTATTAAAAAAAAAACCTAACTTTTGTATATTCTATCGTCCTTTCGTTTTTTTGCATAAATGCAACTTATAACAAAAATAAAAATGTTTGATTCAAAATCCTGTGGTTTTTTTTTAATTTATTTCTCTAAGTCCTAAAAATAGGTATGCCATCAAAAAATCAAAAAACCAAGTGGTTACAGGTGTTCATTGGGGCCGCGCCGGTCATATTGTATGGTTGAATACACAGCTTTAGAATTCTGCGGCGCGAATGGGCTTCGCAAAGTAGGGTCTGGCGTGCCGGTCATTGTAACCCCCCATGGCCCCAATGGGTATATCAAGTGCCGGTCATTGTGACCCACCATGGCGATGAACATGTTAAACTACTTGGGATCGAAAGAAGAGTACATCCCAAGGAAATGAGGCCTATGTCCAGCAGTGGATAGAGATAGGTTGATGATGATGATGATATAATTATTATATACTAGCTGTGCCCTGCGGTGTTATCCGCAATCCGCATAGACATCGTTTCCGTGGGAATATTGGAATAAAAAGTACCCTATATGTTATCCATGGTCTAACGCTATCTGAGGGCCCGGTGGCGTAATCGGGAGAACAGTTGGCTTTAATGCCAGAGGTACCGAGTTCAAACCACCGTGCACCAATTGATTTTTCTATAAAAAAAATTTGTGCGCATTTCACAGTGGCCCTCCGGTGAAGGAAAAATATTGTTAAGAAACCAACAACCCCCGCATTGTGGTAGGACACTATCTAGTGTCCGCCTGGCCAGCTACCATCCTCAAGTCAGAAAATCTGTCGCCAAACATTTAATGTGTTCCGGCAGCTATCCTTAAGAGCCAGTTCCCATTCTAGGCCTAGCGTGCTTACCATCTTCGACCGCATCATCACTTACAAACAGGTGAGATAGTGGTCAAATGCTAGCCTATAAGATATTTAAAAAAAAACTACATACCAAATTTCAGCTCAATCGGTTGAGTAGTTTTAGCGTAAAGAAGTAGCACACATACATACAAACATTTGGCTTTTTTAATATAAGTAGGATTAATAAACTGGCCAAGTGCAAGTCGGACTCGCACTCCTAGGGTTCCGTGCCACACTACAGTATTTTAAAAATAATTACTAAACATTTTATTTGTTATAACGCCATCTAACGTCTAACAAAGGTATTAGGGATCGACATTTCAATATAACGCCATCTATGCGACGTTTACCTAACTAAGCGATCATAGATGGCGTAACATTGAAGTGCCGAAAAAAACACGTTACTTGTATGGGGACCCTCTATTATTATTAATTTATTCTGCTTTTAGTGTTTGTTGTTATAGCGGCAACAGAAATACATCATCTGTGAAAATTTCAACTGTCTAATTATCACGGTTATCACAGACGGACAGACGGACAGACAGACAGACAGACAGACAGACAGACAGACAGACGGACAGCGGAGTCTTAGTAATAGGGTCCCTGTTTTACCCTTTGGGTACGGAACACTAAAAAGTACTATGTAGGACTATCACTACGATTATAATCAGTGACATTGCTCGCATAGCTTATAACCAGTTGAAATGCCATTAATACCTTTTATTTTGCTGCACGTTCTGAGAATATGGGCCAGTGAGATCGTTCGCTTCGAGGAGAGCGAATCCACCATTTAATTTATTAAATATCGAAGCGTGAAGGAAGCCCACCAGGCATTATTATGGAATTCACTAGCTTGTTGGCACCGGGATTTCCGAGAAGCTCATTATCTATACTAATATTATAAAGAGAGAACATTTGTATTATTGTATTTTTGTATGTTTGTAATGATTTGGCTCAAAAACTACTGAACCGATTTTAAAATTTTTTTTACTAATACATAGAATGGACTTTCGGAATGAAAATAGGCTATATATTATCCCGTTTCAATCAAAGGTACATTCGTGGAGACCTAATTTGCAACCTAAGTCAACAAAAAAATGGTCGAAAAAACACGTTTCTTACTACCGCTGCTCAATTAAAAACAGATGGAAGAATATTTGCTATAGAAAAATTGTACAACTTAATAAGACCTACAAAACAGTCTGCGACAGCATAAGTCTATCTCTTAAGGTTGACTCACAGTAACCATTTTAATCTTACATTTTTTGTTAAAAAATATTACATAACTTCCAGGGCTATTTTCAAGTATATAGTATTAATCCTTATCCAAATAATTACGTTAATTAGCTTGGCCACATATAATAAATTAAAGTTGTCGTTTACAGTATATAATTCAAATGAAAACTCTAGAAGATATCACGAGTTTCACATACACGCATCGCAAAATTAATGAAATATTTGCAGTGAAACCACAGATTAGGTCATAGTTACTATGAATATATTATATTATAAGCTTATATAAATATATTATAAATATATTATAAGCTTAGCTATGCTGTAGATCCCCAGCGATCACAATCAATTTGAAGTCAATGAAGTCAAACCTAAACGAATTATGCACCTAAGACCTAAACCTTCCTCATAAACACTGTGGCTGTTGGTGAAAACCGCATGATAATCCGTTTAGAAGTTATTGAGATTATTGCGAACAGACAGACAGACGCAGTGATGGACATTGTTTTATAATACTTACGTAGTAATATTGGACGGCTCTTTGGCGTAATGGATAGTTACCCTGATTCTGACCCGAGGGTCGTTAGTTCTAATCCTAGCTATCTACTACCAATGAAAGTTTTATGTGCATTCATGAATTATGGGTTTTCGTGGATCATTAAATCTACCAATAATTAAGATAGTTTAAGAACTAAAACAACTGACTTCAATGCTCCGCGAGTCGATTTCAGTAGCAAGTTTGAGACGTTTATCATCATATCTCTGAAGATACTAATCACATCTCAATGAAATTACAATGGGATCACCTCGAAAATGTACCCTACCGAATCCAAAAATAATCATTCGAATCGGTTTATAATTGACGGAGTAATCGCGTAACATACACCCACAAAAAAAGAAAGAAAAAAGAAACATACAGACGAATTGAGAACTTCCTTCTTTTTGGAAGTCGGTTGAAAAGTAGCTAACTACCAAGGAGAACATCTACCGCCGTAACCTTACGGCGTTTCCCGACGCAATAAGTAGGGGAATTATACGTTTAACGTGTGTATCTTTGTGTCTGTCTGTAGCATCTTAGCACCCAACCGGAGGAACCGATTTTGATTTTATTATTGATAGTTTTTTTTTATAGATGTCTTCATCGAGAATTTTCTTAGCTTTGATTCATGAAAATTCGGTTAATCGTTATAAAACTATGAGCTTTAATCAACTTTCATAAGTCTAATCAATTCGAAAATCTTCTTCCTCAACGATATTGTAAGAACATGGTAGCATTGACCTGATGCTGGGACATCTCCTGGACTCTACAGAATACTCAAATCCTCACCAACTTACAGCTCAGATATTAAATGTCGTGTTTAGAGCCATTGGAATGCTTTTAATGAAAATATTATAAATAGATCAGTTTGGTGGTCTGGTGGTCTGATGGTTTAAAATATTATATTATATATATAGATCATTAATTTTTTATACAATAGATCATATTATTATACTATACTAGCTGACCCGGCAAACGTTGTTTTGCCATATAAATAATTTCGTAGTAATTTCTAGTGTAGACAAAAAATAGCTTACTTATTGTAAGTATTGGAGGAAAAATAATTAAATTACTAAAATGGCTATTAAAAAATAAGGGTTGATCGTAGAAGGGTGAAAATTGAGGATTGTATGTATTTTTGTATGTTGTATCATAAAAAAATATAAAATAAAAATTTTGTTGTTAAAAAAAAAAAATTTAGGGGTGGACTACCCCTTACATTTAGGGGGATGAAAAATAGATGTTGGCCGATTCTCATAGATACCGGATAAGCACAAAAAATTTCATCAAAATCGTTCAAGCCGTTTCGGAGGAGTATGGCAACGAAAACTGTGACACGAGAATTTTATATATTAGATTGACTTCAAATTGATTGTGATCGCTGGGGATCTACAGCATAGCTAATCTTATAATAATATTTTCGTTGTAACTATGACTTAATCTGTGGTTTCACTGCAAATATTTCATTAATTTTGCGACGCGTGTATGTGAAACTCGTGATATCTTCTAGAGTTTTCATTTGAATTATATACTGTAAACGACAATTTTAATCTTTAATATGTGGCCAAGCTAATAAACGTAATTATTTGGATAAGGATTAATACTATATACTTGAAAATAGCCCTGGAAGTTATGCAACATTTTTTAACAAAAAATGAAAGATTCAAATGGTTACTGTGAGTCAACCTTAAGAGATAGACTTATGCTGTCGCAGACTGTTTTGTAGGTCTTATTAAGTTGTACAATTTTTCTACAGCAAATATTCTTCCATCTGTTCTTAATTGAGCAGCGTTCGTATGAAACGTGTTTTTTCGACCGTTTTTTTTGTTGACTTAGGATGCAAATTAGGTCTCCACGAATGTACCTTTGATTGAAACGGGATAATATATATCCTATTTTCATTCTGAAAGTCCATTCTATGTATTAGTGAAAGAATTTTTTAAATTGGTTCAGTAGTTTTTGAGCCAAATCATTACAAACATACAAAAATACAAAAATACAAATGTTCTCTCTTTATAATATTAGTATAGATAAAGAGCTTCCCGGAAATCCCGGTGCCAACAAGCTAGTGAATTCCATAATAATAAAAAAAGCTCATAGTTTTATAACGATTGAACGAATTTTCATGAATCAAAGCTAAGAAAACTCTCGATGAAGACATCTATCAAACAATATAAAAACTATGAATAATAAAAACAAAATCGGCTTATCCGGTTAGGTGCTAAGATGCTACAGACAGACACACAGATACACACGTTAAACGTATATTACCCCTACATTTTGCGTCGGAAAACGCCGTAAGGTTACGGCGGCAGACGTTCTTCTTGGTGGTAAGCTACTTTTTGGTAGATTTAATGATCCCACTACCACTGTACGAAAACTCATGATTCATGAATGCACATAAAACTTTTATTGGTAGGTATATAGCTAGGATTAGAACCAACGACCGTCGGGTCAGAATCAGGGTAACTATCCTTTACGCCAAAGGGCCGTCCAATATCACTACGTAAGTATTATAAAACAAAGTCCATCACTGCGTCTGTCTATCTGTTCGCAATAATCTCAATAGCTACTGAACGGATTATCATGCGGTTTTTACCAATAGCCAGAGTGTTTATGAGGAAGGTTTAGGTGCATAATTCGTTAAGGTTTTGTGTAAATTGGATGAAATTTGACGATGATTGTTAAATATGTTCATATTTTATATTCGATGCAACAAACTGATGCAAATTTTGTAGGCATATATGTTCTACCCGTGCGAAGCCGGGGCGGGCTAGTGATATATAATCAAATACATTTATTTCACAAAAAAATTGAGTAGTTACAAAGATATTGGTGATGTTAAAAGTTCGTCTATCTCGCCATAATGACATATGAAATGCACAAATCAATAATCATTTTTAAATGAACAAAAACAAATTATATACTTTAAACACACATTCAGTGGTAATTTATAAAGTAAGTAGGTAAGGTAGGTAGGTAGGTAGGAGGTAAGTGGATATGATTATATTATTTTGTTTACAAACTAGACCTACTTCACATGACATAAAAGTATTTATAGATGTTTAAAACATGCAATGCAATGTTTGAATATTGCTTTATATTTGGTACCATTGTTATGCATTTTTTATAATGTTATGCAAAATTTTAGCTCACGATTGAGATCGGGTGTAGGTCAAGTTCAACTTGAAAGATATATATTATATATAAAGTGTTCTTCTGCCAAGAGCGAGTCGTTTTTAGGAAGGTTTTATTCTCAAGTAATTATTAATTTTCAAAATTTTTTTTTTTTTACTGATTCGTGTTCTATACATGGAGTATACCTACCCCTGCAAATATGGCGGGAATGCAAAACCACAACTTGTATACATATACATATAATACATACATACATACAGGTAAACTAAATAAAAGCCTGTGTCCATAAACCTAGTTTATCATGACAAGCATAATAATATTGTAAAAGAAAAACTCATTTAAAGTAGTTATAACTGGATACGAAAGCCAATTTGAGGCACTTCTACATAATTGATCAAGTTAGAACAACAACCCCAGAGTATAACTTAGCAGTCATATAAGTTACACGTATTTGAGACAATAGTTATCCGAACGAAGCGATTTGCTTCCACATTTATCATACGTACCGCCAGGGATTGGAACTTGCCTGAGTCTGTGTTTCCGGAAAGGTACCATCTAGGGGTCTTCAAGTCGCGAGTGAATAGGTATCTTCTAGCCAAGCGTGCTACATCGTCGACCACATCGTCACTTAACATCAGGTGAGATAGTGGTCAAACGCTTGACTATAACGAATTAAAAAAAAATAGTTTATGTGATAATACATTGCAGAAGCCTAAGTTAATGATTGTTTACTAGCTGCCCGCCCCGGCTGCGCACGGGTGTCCTAATGGAGAAAATTAATGATGAATAATACTTACATTCTAAATTTAAAACCACCACCGCCTGATCTATAGAGATACTAGCTGACCCGGCAAACATTGTTTTGCCATATAAATAAAAAATGGCTATTAAAAAATAAGGGTTGATCGTAGAAGGGTGAAAATTGAGGATTGTATGTATTTTTGTATGTTGAATCATAAAAAAATAGAAATTAAAAATTTTGTCTAAAAAATAAAAAATAAAATTTAGGGGTGGACTACCCCTAACATTTAGGGAGATGAAAAATAGATGTTGGCCGATTCTCATAGATACCGGATAAGCACAAAAAAATTCATCAAAATCGGTCAAGCCGTTTCGGAGGAGTATGGCAACGAAAACTGTGACACGAGAATTTTATATATTAGATATTATATATATATATACATATTATATATAGAGATATATTCATTGAGGCCATTCGAATGAGTCCAAACTTGACAGCTCTGCTGTAAGTTGGTTAGGAGTTGAGTATTCTGCAGATTCCAAAAAAATTCCCAACATCAGGTCAATGCTTTTATGTTCTTACAATATTGTTGAAGTAAGAGGAAACCGAATTTTGAATTAATTAAACCTATGACAATTGATATCATAGTAATAAAACAGCTGAAAGGATTTTAATGAACCGAAGCTAAGAACGTAAAAATACTCTTGATGAAGACACCTATCAAACACAAAAAATTAAATTGAATTCGGTTTATCTATTTAGGCGCTACGATGCCACAGACAGACACACACATACAAACGTAAAACTTATAAGACCCCTTCTTGTTGTATATAACCCCGAGATTATATAAAGATAGTTTAAAAACTAAAACAACCGACTTCCATGCCGCGCGAGTCAGTATCAGCAGCAAGTTTGAGACGTTTATCGTCATATCTCTGGAGATACTCATCAGATCGCCACTGGAAATAAAAAAATGGGACCACCTTAGAAACAAACCCTACCGATTAAAAAAAAGAATCATTCAAATCGGTTCACAATTGACGGAGTAATCGCCTAACATACACACGAAAAAAAACATACAGACGAATTGAGAACCTCCTTCTTTTTGGGAAGTCGGTTGAAAAATCAACTATAACAGCCGTTTAGTGAAAACGTACCAAACAGACAAAGAGACAGAAAGACAGAGTACCTTTCCAATTTTACAATACTTCGTATGCATGAATGGATCTCAGAGCTAGGTCTCTGAACTAGGAAACTTTGTATTACTTGGTAAACAATCGCACTCATTTGCCTGTAATGAAAGATTAATGTTTTGTTCAATGAGTAAGTTAGTGAATAAGTTAGGATAATTTAATACATTCATTTAATACACAATCAACGGTTTGATATTATCAATTGTTTATTGATTGTAAATTGTTAAACACAATCCAAAATTTCATCGTACCGACGGGACTTGAACCCGTAACCTCCGGAATAACATGTTCCGGTGCTATGCCAATTAACAATTTACAAAAATATAAAGTGTGAAACACTCCAAAGAAACATAGTATTTGATTATTGATTGTTGATCACGCCTATACTGTTGGCCCTGATTTATGTTTAAAACAATTGTTAGATAATTGAATCAGTTGTTTGACGTCCTTATGAGCGAACCAAAGTTTTGTTTCGCTAATGGAAGTTAAATGAAACGAAATGAGTTTAAAATTATCGTAATTTGAATGGTTGATTACGGTGTGTGAGGTGATTATATTTATTGTGGCATTTAAGGGTGAAAGGTGTGAGCAGTTGCGCCTATTTTTTTGGGGGACTTAGAGTTTAATGAGGCAGAAATTTAGTCTCTGTCGTGAGTGGTTTGTAGCCACTTTGTCCGTTATTTATTCGTGATATGAACCTAAGGCTGCCTGTCCATTGACGCGGAGCAAGGCAACGGAGTGGAGTTTTTTATTTAATATCTTGTAGGCTCGCATTTGATCACTATCTCGCCTGGTGGTAGGCGATCACGTGGTAAAAGATGATAAACACGCTAGGCCTAGAATACTCTGACTCTCAAGGGCTCTGTGCTACCAGAACATCTAAAGGCGGCAGATTTAAAGTTGCAAACTGTGTGCGGAACAAGACCGAGTTCACACGACAACTAATATCAACGGGAGGCGGCGAGATGTCAGTTTGGTTCTCTCTGCTCCGCTTCCCCTCTCTGCTTTTCCCGCTCCATTTCCTTGCTCCGCTTCCCAGTTTTGTATAAATTTTTGAACAAGCTAGGAAATCTCTGTCTTCTGCAGAAGCGCGGAGATTTAATGCAATTAAATTGGTTAATTTTGACACAGCTCCGCTACAATCCTCTTCTCATCGCTACAGTGGACAGTCAGCCTTACGGTCGTATTCATGAAGATTTTAACGCACGCATAGCGGAGGATTTGACACAAGTAATGTTAATAATGTATTGATTAGATGGTCCCTATGCGATCGCGAGGACTGTGATATCTTAAGGTATTGATTGTGAATACGGGGTTATTTGTTTCGTCGTAGCTAAAATAATATCGTTTAAAAACTTAAAATAACCGACATCAATGCCGCGCTATTAATTTTCAGTACCAATATTGAGGTGTTTATCTCCATATCTCTGGAGATACTTATCAGATCTCGATAAAATTACCATGGCACCACACTTGGGATATCTCATTTCCAGCAAAAAAAAATCAAAATCGGTTCATAAACGACGAAGTTATCCGCAAACAAACGAATCGAATTCGAGGTCGAATTGAGAAATCTCCTTTTTTTGAAGTCGGTTAAAAATAAGCGTACAGAGTATTATTTTGTGCAAGTTTATAGAAATGAACACTGTTTTTATGCGGGTTCCGGGCTTTCAGCGTCGCTATAATGTAGTTAAATTAAATTTTTTAAACATATATAGAAGCATAGCATAGCAGAAAGAGTATTTTAATGGGTGCCGAGTTTAATCCGTAAATCATTGTGCAAAAGCTCATGCTTTCACAGAATTATTTATTTCACCAGCAAACAAAGATTAATTTTTTACCTCTACTAACCTTACCAACAGTCATAAATTATTTTGTAAAACAATAAATATGAATAAAGGTACGGACACACGACAGCGTCCTGTGTGCGCGATCTAGGCGGCGATCAGATAGCGCAGTATTTGTACCGACTGGTTCACACCAAACGGGTTCAGAAAACAATTGTAAAGTACTGAGATTGCGCCCGCAGATCGCAGGACGACGCGGTGTGGCCGTACCTTAAGACACATTTTATAAATTGTTATTACACAAATATGCTGTTCAAACCAATTCTACAGAATCATGGGAGAAACTAGTCTTCATGACACAGGGAATCCTAGTATGAGGACTTGTGAATCATATATAGTATTTCTTAAACTAAAAGCCAACCAAACTTTGACTAACTTCACTGTACTTACTGTGGCTAATGGCATCATTTCTATTTATTTTGAATTAAATCAAATTTTTAATTAACTATGAAATTTTAAATATGTAATGTCTAAAGTTATTTATAGTTAGTTATGTTTATCAAAAAGTGTATACACACCTTCAGTATATTATAATTATACTGCCGATTCATATCACGCATTTATTACTCAATGTAACCTAGATTATGTCATTTATTTTTTGGTGAATAAACATTATCATTATCAAAAAAATTTTGAACAACCAACAGCGCTATAGGATGATGGTGTCGTAAAGTTATAATATCTACTTAATTATTTTTTTTAAATACTTTATAGGCTAGCGTTTGACCACTATCTCACCTGTTGGTAAGTGATGATGCGGTCGAAGATGGTAAGCACGCTAGGCCTAGAATGGGAACTGGCTCTCAAGGATAGCTGCCGGAACACATTAGATGTTTGGTGACAGATTTTCTAACTTGAGGGTGGTAGCTGGCCAGGCGGACACTAGATAGTGTCCTACCACCATGCGGGGGTTGTTGGTTTCTTAACGATGTTTTCCTTCACCGGAGGGCCACTGCGAGAAGCGCACGTACATTTTTCGATAGAAACATCCATTGGTGCGCGGCGGGGTTTGAACTCGATACCACGGCATCAAAGCCGACCGTTTTCCCGATTACGCCACCGGGCCCTCAAATTAAATCCTACCCCGCCTGATCTATGCATACTCTGTTAATTGCGACCATTCCAATGAGCCCAAACACAACATCTCTGCTGTAAGTTAGTGAGGAGTTGAGTATTCAGCAGATTCCAGGAGATGTCCCAGCGTCAGGTCAATACTACCAAGTTCTTACAATATCGTTGCAGTAAGAGGATACCGAAATTTGAACTAATGAGATCTTTGAAAGTTAATTTCAAACGACTGAACAGATTTTTATGAATCACTCTATAAAGCTAAAACACTATCGATTCAGACACCTATCAATCATAACATCGTCTAAAAAACTAAAGACTTTAAATCCCGCGCTTATTTCCATATCTCTGGAAATACTTATCAAATCTCGATGAAATTACAATGGAACCACCATTAGGATATCTTCTTTTCTAACAAAAAATGAATAATCAAAATCGGTTCAAAACAGACGAAGTTATCCGCGAACAAACATAAAATATATATGAGAACAAATTGAGAATCATCCTTTGTTCATATCCAAGTTGGATAAAATAAATTGAATCAAAATCAGTTCATCCATTTGAACACTACTATGTGACAGTGGAAACACAAATACACAGATACACACGCCAAGCTTATAACACCCCTTCTTTTTGCGTCGACGGTTTAATAAGAAAACATTTTACAGTGCTCTATGATTGCTTCTCATTTTGCCTTTTACAAATGCTAACATCAGTTGTGAATCACAATCTACATTAACTTTATCTCTCTTACACACAAAGAAGCCGTCATTTCCCTTGATCCCATCCAGACAGACCAATAAAATTGGCTCAGCAATTCCTTATCAACTGCGATTTTGCCAAATTTCCCCATCCTATTATCCAGTCCCCGGTTTTGTCATTTTCTTTTGATATAAATACTCTCATTTTGTTTTTACGTTTATCTCCATTATACATTGTGTGTCTATAGCTAAACATAAGTACATAGGTATTCAGGTTGCTAAGACCCGGATAAGACAAAAGACAAAAGCTTTATCGCCGTTTATATTTTCGACCTTCATGTTAAGACGTTAGAGTTGTAATTTGAATGGAAATGGGATGAAGGCAGAGGTTACGTGGAAATAAATGATTTGAGGTTACGGCGTGCTTCTCCGAGTAATTGCCTACAAATAAGTAAGATACCATTAGTAACATAACGTAATGATTTCGTAGAATTATAGCACATTGTTTATGAGGCTGTCACTGTGTAGGTACGTGATAAGTGTCTATCTATCTAATTTATAAATAAAACCGGCCAAGTCGAGTTGGACTCGCCCACCGAGGCTCTATAAGCTAATATAACTCAGAGGCCTATCTTATTAGGCATAAACTTTGTATGTATGGGAACAACACCCTTTAATATTAAACTTATTAAATTTTTGGAATTTTCCTTTATTGCTGTAAGACCTTGATCCTTGCCAAATTTCATGATTCTAGGTCGGACGGTAGCCTATAGATTTTCGACCCAAAACCTATAGAGTATTTCCGGCTGACCTAGAATTATAGCACAAGTAAAGGAAATATTCCGTAAAATAAAAGAAGTTGATAATTAATGTAAATTTTGGTACTTACAAGTTTTCGCGAAAATCTTAATTTGCCCATATCTTTTTATCGTATTGA
Source organism: Cabera pusaria (assembly GCA_954871355.1). Taxonomy (NCBI): domain Eukaryota; kingdom Metazoa; phylum Arthropoda; class Insecta; order Lepidoptera; family Geometridae; genus Cabera; species Cabera pusaria. The sequence continues at coordinate 33,272,645 of OX940885.1, read as the reverse complement.
CTCAGGACCTTGATTTTAATACACCTATTAGGGACTATATATATATTCAATAATATATTCAACTTGCTAGGTCCACCAATTCCTGAGAAAATCGGTGGTGACACACGGACAGGCGTCTGCCTGTACGTGTGTCTGTCCTTCTGTCTAGAAGGACAGACAGACAGACGGACAAGAAAGTGATCTTATAAGGGTTACTTTTTTACCTTTTGAGGTACGGAACCGTAAAAAGAAAGAATTGATTTTTTTGTTTGTTTCAATTTAACTAAAAAACTACTAAACTACTAAAAGAAAGTTACATTATCAGCAAATAACATAAAGTACATTTTTTCCGAGGAAGGTCCTGAAAATTCGACAAAAGGTACGCGAATGGCTGCCGGTATCTTATCTATATTCTATATATATATTATATATATATATATTATATTATATATAGACTATAATAAAACAGTAACTAAGCGAAAACTGTACATTGAATATTTTTTTGAAATTTAAATTAGGGGAAGCATTATAAACGCTATAGATGCCGAATATAATTTTTAAAATGTTTGTCTGTATGTATGTCCATTTGAAAAATCATCACGCCGAAACTACTGGACGGAATTTAATGAAACTTAAAGTGAGCATAGCTTATACTATGGAATAACTTTTAGTATATTGGTTATCCTGAAAAACATAAAGGTTTTGGTGGGACACGGGAAAAACAGGATATTTTTATGTAAATGTTATGCAATCTATGAGGTAAACACTTCTCAAATGATACCTTGATCAATGTATATGTATAACAAAGTTTTCATGAAAAAAAAAAAAAAAAAAAAACAGGATACGGGAATTGTTCCTGGTTCCGTAATTATACCTGCAGATTTACAATGTTATTCTTAAATTCGCCACACTGCATATGTGCAAGATTGGATCAGGTGGAACAGAGCCTGCTTTAAGAAGCAAAGGCTGTAGGTTCGAATTTCAACACATTAGAAGTTTTGTCGAAAATGTAATGTTTTTGTAGTTATTTCTTAGTTATTTTGCGCTTATTCTCAATCATTCAAAAACATATTCGAATTCGGAAGCTTCATTTTTAATTTTAGCTTCTTTTTTGATCCCTGAGCTGTTTTGCGCGAAAACCTTTCCCGAAAATCACTGATGTTTTCTAATTGATATATGAAAATTAACCGATCGGAGCATTGTGAATTGCAAAGATCCAAGTCGAAGTAAAGGCAGTTTCCGAATTCGAATTTGCTTTCGAATGATTGAGATTAACTCTGCTGATAGGCTTAGCGTTTGACTACTATCTCCCCTGGTGCTAAGCGATGATGTCATCGAAGATAGTGAATCCGCAAGGCCTAAAATGATCCTAAATACCAAGGGCTTTTTGTTGCTGGACACCGTAAGGATACGCCGGAAGATGTTCTCCTTGATGGTAAAAAGCTATTTTATGCCAACAAGTCAAGCGGAACATCGATATAATGCTCCTATTACGTGTGGCAAAAGGTGGTTTGAGTTGTGACTCGCACCAACCAGCCATCAATCGAATAAAAGTATGTCGCTAATCGATTCGCACTCAAGAAATAACACTAATAAAGTAATAAATCTTTGAGAACGATATTCGGATGATGGTGGCATACGCACTCTCTTTTGTTATCTTAAGTTTAAGGAGATCAGCTGAGTTCGGCAAACAACACTCGATCGTTCTTCTGCTGATGATGGATTAAACACAGGCCTCATTATTGGAATATAAGCGAAACGAAACTAGCGCCCAACTATCTTTGAGTTACTCAAAGCCAACTATGTATGAGAGCTAAGCGAAGCTAAGTAAGATAACCGAAGTAGGTTTCCATTTGAAACATGAGATGTAGATGACGAATTGCTATGCCAGTCGATGTTTTACACATACATGTACATTACACATTATAACTGCACATATTACAGGATTGCTTTGCAATTTTGATTTGATTTACTGCACATAATGTTGTGCAGTTTCGTACCATTTCAGATTCGTCATGTCTGTCCGTATGTCTGTCCGTCCGTCTGTCCGTCCGTATGTCACAGCCATTTTATTCCGAAACTTTTAAAACTACACATTTATAACTTGGTAGGTAGATGTATTCTATGAACAGCTTTACGAGTTTTATTCAAAAATTTAAAAAAATAAAGATTAATGGGGGGGGGGGGGGGGTCTCCCCAGACATGGGAACAGATACTAAAAAAAATATTTTTTAATCAAACATTTACGTGTGGTATGGTTTTGGATAGGTCGTTAAAAATGACATTAAGGTTTAAAAAACAATTTTTTTTCAAAGTCATTCGTTTGAAAGTTTTACACTTCTAATGTGGTAAAATGTGTGTAAAAAGACAATGTGTGTAATAAGTGAAAAATCTAAAAAAAAATATCCTGTAGATCTCAATAAAACTTTAACCGAAAATTGGTTAGAAGTCAGTAGTTTTTGAGATATAGCACATTTTCCGAACCGCAAATATAAATTTGTTTTTCATAAAAACGCTTATGTTACGGAACCCTACGAGTGCGAGTCCCACTTGCTTTTAGCCAGTTAAGACTTTGTGTTGTTTAAGTTCACTCTCTTTGGATAAATACCCGAAAAACTTAAAATATACTTTAGACAAAGCAATAAATGTCAGTTAAAATTGATCTAAAAACCACGCTATAGAATGCATTTTCATCGATATTTTAGCTTCCCTGAAACTTTCAGCTGCATAACTAATTGGAATGTTTTTGAAATTTAAGTCGTCAGATTACACCTGGAATGACTGACAGACAAACAAGAAAGTAACTTACTATTTCGTGCTAAAAAATCATCATAATAATATAATTTACAAAAAAAAATTGTGTTAACTTTTATTATGAAGATGGTCAAAAATGTATCTATGAGTACGGAGAGTACTCATAGATACATTTTTGACCACTCTTATTTAAATCGGATACATTCAATTTCATTGAAACTGTAATTTAAAATTATAAACGTAATTATATTTCCATTTAGGATCCCTGATTTAACGAATTGAAATGCAAGTATCTCCGTTCCGATAATTGTGAATTGCAAAGATCTAAGTCGAAGGGGAGGTAGTTTCTGAATCCGATATTTTTTTTCGAATGATTGTGAATAGAGCCCGGCTGAAATTGAAAAGTGCCTTTTATTAAAGGTTATGTATGAAAGTTTTTAATAAGCCTATCCCCGGTTGTCGAATTTATTGGAGTCGTCGTTGATGAGTTTTTCGATTTTGCTATCAATAGTTTTAAGCATCTACTTAGCTGGATTTTTTTATAACCGTCATCCATCGCTTTGATATAGATTAAACTGCTCTCCCGGGTGAAATATTGTCTAACTTTTTTTTTGCTAAGTGGCTGACTAAACTTTAAATTCAACTATCGACCCGCCCCAGCTTCGCACATATGCCTGGGTAGAGCATATATGCCTGTATCTGTTTGCATCACTTTGTGGCGTCGAGTATGAATTAATCTTTACATCTTTACATAAAACCTTAACGAATTATACACATAAATCTTCCTCACGAATCACTCTATTGGTGAAAACCACAGATTCTGTAGTTTATCGCAAACTGACAGACAGACGCGGCAGGGGACTTTGTTTTGTATTATGTAGTGATATAAAAGTAAAATTAAGAGTTGATGCTTAATGAGATGCCGAGAATATCAAGGCGGTTAGTTGTCGTTATAGGTATGTCTTTAAATGTAGGAGATCAAACGTTGGACGAGCGCTTCTCTATGAGGCTGGATTTTTGTGCGGCTTGATACATTATAACGACGTTGTTATCTACATACCAAAGTACAATATTTGCTAAATTTTCGTTAGACAATATATTATGTAATAGTATATGCAATTAAACATTGTTTAAGTATTCCATTTAAAATACATTGTCATTAAAATTGTAACCCTATCTACCAAACTGGGCAATACAATAGTGCTCATATATATCACATATATTGATGGTTAGTGTGAATGATTTAAATTAAGACATGAATTGTTAAATTAAAAAAAAGTTTCCGCGTAGCAGATTAAGAACGGCTGGACCAATTTTTATGATTTTTGTATTTTTGGAATAGTCTTTGTCAGGAATAGGATAATAAGTATTAAAAACAATGAATGATTGACCTAAATAAATTATATAAGAATAAATATTTTGCCGAAATGTTCCTGGGCTTAAAAACTGCCAATCATTTGATGTTCAATTGTTTATTCCGCCGTTTTTTTTGTATTGTATAATTATGGCTCCACACGATTAGTGTATTTAGCCTGTGTCAAGTATAAAATTCTTCCCATGTGTGGATAGCATTACAATATTCGGATTACCGCGTTTTTTTTTTGGTATAATTATGGCTGCACGCGATTAGTGTATTTAGCCAGTGTCAAGTAGTAGGTCAAGTAAAAATTCTTCAAGTTTTTGTGAATTTAAGTCATGTAGATTTTAAAAATGTCAAATATTGTCACTAATGATAATTGTTTGACATATTTATTGATTATCAAATATGCGTGCGTTCAGAAATGTATGCTTACAAGCAACTTAAAGAAGATTTTTACTATGTATTCTTCTATATCTGTATTGCCATAATACATTAATAAACTAAATATCTCTTTTGGTTTTTAAAAGCGTTTATAAAAGCGTTTATAAAAGCCTAAATTAAATTTATCTAAAAGGTAACACGACATTAATTGTCTGTTAGGTGGTACGAAGTTCGCCGGGCCAGCTAGTCATTATTAAAGCAAGGACGCCCTCATTGTCAACATCAACACTGCCTGTGACAGGCACATTACACAGCATACATATTGGCACAGCTACACACACAGACAATTTTCCATCATGTCATCTGCTTGGATATAATCAATACCATCACAATCTACTTCACTGGGAGCATTATGCCAGCGACCCGAGGCCTACCTTCGCTTCATAAAGGAGCTGGGATGGCTTGGTTAGTCGCTGACAGGGGGGAATGCACAATACACCCCAAGCGGGACATCAGTGCAGGACGTATCGCTCCCACCTCTATTAGAATTAGAAGCAAGAACGCGATATTTTTAGTGTTGAGTGTGCAATAAACTGGCCAAGTGCAAGTCGGACTCGCACTAGTAGGGTTCCGTACCACACTACAGAATTTCATAAGATCGAGCAAAAAATACCACTATCATTTTTCGCCAGCAAAAAATAATAATTAATAAACATTTTATTTATTATAACGCCATCTAACGTCTAACAAAGGTGTTAGGGATCGACATTTCAATATAACGCCATCTATGGGACGTTTACCTAACTAAGCGTTCATAGATGGCGTGAAATGCCGAAAAAACACTTTCTTGTATGGGGACCCTCTATTAGCTTTATGTTTATCCTGTTTTTAGTATTTGTTGTTATAGTGGCTACAGAAATACATCATCTGTGAAAATTTCAACTGTCTAACTATCACGGTTCATGAGATACAGCCTGGTAACAGACGGACAGATAGACAGACACACAGACAGACGGACAACGGAGTCTTAGTAATAGGGTCCCGTTTTACCCTTTGGGTACGGAACCCTAAAAACCAATAGTAGGGGTGCCAAGCGTCCGAATCAAGAGCGAAAGTGTGTATATTTTGTTTGATCGTAAACATTGATTCTATCCGTGAATGCAGTTGAACCTTGATCATGGCGCTTGCTACAGAAGCAAAATATTGGACACTTAAAACCAAACCTACAGCGATTATGGCAACACATAATTTGGAATTTTCGGTTAAATTCGAATACGGTTTATCAGTTTTATAATTTTTAAATTCCTATGATGAGATGTCCTAGCATCGGGTCACCGCTAACATGTTCCTAAAATATTGTTGAAGTAAGAGTATACTGAATTTTGAATTGACTAGACTTATGAAAGATAGATGATCTCATAGGATCATCAACTAGAATAAAGCTCAAGTCTTAATACAGTTGAACGAATTAATTTAACCATTCTAAGAATATCAACAAGATAATTAATATAGTTTAAAAATTTAAACAACCGACTTCCATGCCCCGCGAGTCAATTTCAGTAGCAACTTTGAGACTTTTGTCATCATATCTCTGGAGATACTTATCAGATCTTTATGAAATTATAATGGGCCACGTCGAAAACGTAACCAACCCTTTAAAAAAAATCATTCGAATCGGTTCACAATTGACGGAGTAATTGCGTTACATACACAAATAAAACCGGCCAAGTGCGAGTCAGCATCGCGTCTCTTATCGCACACTTAGGGAGTGTTCCGTACAATACGAAACATAACAGAGTTTCAATCTCATATATTTGATTAATTGATATTACCAAGAATATTTGGTTTGGTCGCGATCTAGAAAGAAGGGGCTCGTTTACTAGCGCCATCTATGTCATTTAGCCGAAACGAATTAGATAGATGGCGTTTAAAAACACGTTCTTTGTATGAGGACCCCCTTTAATTTTTAACTTTATTTTGTTTTAAGTATTTGTTGTTCTAGCGTCAACAGAAATACACCATCTGTGACCCTTTGGGTACGGAACCCTAAAAAGAACATACAGACGAATTGAGAACCTCCTTCTTTTTGGAAGTCGGTTGAAAGTAAAGAAATCAAAATCAGTTCATCCGTTTGAGAGCTACAATGCCAAAGACAGACACACATACAAGATACACAGACACTTAAATACACACGTCAATGTAATACAATGTAATGTAATACACCGGCCTTCTTTTTGCGTCGGAGTTAAAAAGCAAATCAGACATCATCATCAAACCAATTGAGACCCTCCTCCTTTATAAACGACTTCAATAAAGGAGGTTTCTCAATTCGACCGAATATATATATATTTTATTTTCTTTCATGTGTGTTCACGGATTACTTCGTCGTTTATGAACCGATTGTGAAGATTATTTTTTGTTCAAAAGGAGATGTCTCAAGGGTGATACTATTGTAATTGCATAGAGATCTAACTAATATCTCCAGAGATATGGAGATAAACACCTCAAACTTGGTACTGAAAATTAATAGCGAGGCATTTAAAGTCAGTTCTTTTAAAAAAAATTGGATTGTGTTTAACAATTTACAAAAATATAAAGTGTGAGACACTTCAAAGAAACATAATATCAGTTCTTTTAGTTTTTTAAACGATCTTAAGAGAAAATCAGGTCAAAGAGGACATTAATTGGACCGCAACGTGAAAACCAAACGCTTGCAATATAATCCAATGAAATATTAATTCAAATAAGGGTCCGGTAACAGGTTTAATTAAACGATAAATATCGGAAGAGATGAAGGGGTCTCTAGCTGGTCTATATGAGGTCATATCGCTTTAGGCTCATCTAACACAAGGTCTAAAATAAACACTTGCCAAAGAATGTATGTAAAAGATTAAAATAAAATACTAGTTGTATACAGAATGTCCCAGAAGGGTTCTAGGCGAGAGGAGAGAGATATAATATACCAGTTCCGAGAAAAATAAGAAAAATATTTCATATCAACTAGCTTAGTTTGTACTATTATGTATTATTTATTCTGTGGTTTAGTTTTAACTGGCAAATTTATTGACACCTTAAAATCATATCTTTAGGTATTGTGACCTCAAATTTCTTTATTTTAAAATGTCTTTTTATGGTTCCGTAGCCGAATGGCAAAAAACGGAACCCATATAGATTCGTCATGTCTGTCTGTCTGTCTGTCTGTCTGTCCGTCCGTATGTCACAGCCATTTTATTCCGAAACTGTTAGGACTTCAGAATTGAAACTAGGTAGGTAGATGTATTCTGTAAACCGCTTTCTGATTTTTATACAAAAATAAAAAATATAAAAGTTTAAGGGGGGGGGGGGGGGATCCCATACATGGAACTGAAACAAAAAATAAATTTTTCTTCAAACCTGTATGTGTCTATGGATAGGTCTTCAAAAATGACATTGAGGTTCCTAAAATAATTTTTCTCAAAGTCAATCATTTGAAAGATAGGCGCATCTATATATGTTGTAGGTCTCAATAAAAACTAACAATGAAAATTAGTTTGAACGAGATACAGTCAGCAGTTTTACAGATGTGGCGACCGCAAAGATAACTTTGTTTTTCATACAAACAGTATGAAAAACAAAGTTAATTTTGTAGTTGCGAAAAATCATAGTAATGGTAATGGTTAAATTAACTGTGTTACGGAACCCTACGAGTGCGAGTCCGACTTGCACTTGGCCAGTTTATTTCAAACGTGGTCTAAAACAATCGTGATATTAACTGCAGTCACAAATAAAGCAAAATAGTTTTAAGAAATTGACGTTGGTATTTTTTGTTATTTTTCCATATTTTGGTATTATTCCTGGTATCTAAGGTAATTAAGCAGCAGGAACTTCATTGTGTCATCTGGAGCTATCGTGAAACGTGATTGCTACCGAAAACCGATAAATTCCTGTTAATTTCCGATAGAAATTGGAACTAAAATGGATCTAATTGCTCTGTTTGTTAACGGTTTCGTTCAGTATTGTATTGTTCGGTATTTGGTTGGGACAGATATTGCCAATTATGAGGTTGACTTACTAACAAGACCTTCAGTTTACTACATACATACTTACATATTTATTATGTTATAGTCAAACATCTGTCTTAGAACCGATAACCGTGATCTAGAGTGCAGATCACGGCTCGGGAAACGACGCGTAGGGCGCCCATCAGCTAGGTGGAGCGATTACATACGCAAGCTGGCTGGTAGCGGTTGGAAAAAAAGAGCTGATGATCGAGCTCAAGAGTTGGGACCAAGGCTCAGTAAACGAAGCGTAGGACGCCCTCCAGCTAGGTCAGTGGTTCCCAACGTTCTGGTGACCAGGGACCAGTTTAAGTTTATTATTAGTAACAGGGACCACAAAGTCAATATCGTTTAAAAACTAAAAAACAACCGACTTCAATGTCGCGCTATTCATTTTCAGTAACAATTTTGAGATGTTTATCTCAATATCTCTGGAGATGCTTATCATACCTCGATAAAATTACCATGGTACCACACTTGAGATATCTCCTTTCGAACAAAAAAAGAATAATTGAAATCGGTTCATAAACGACGAAGTTATCCGCGAACAAACATAAAAAATATATATATATATATAAATATATATACGGTCGAATTGAGAAACCTTCTTCTTTTTTTTGAAGTCGGTTAAAAAGTAAACTGTATCTATCTAATTGTTGGTATAATTTAGTTATTTTAGTTGTGATCTTTGCACTGCATTGGGACAGAACAGGCTAAGAAATAATATCGTTTAAAAACTAAAAAAACAACCGACTTCAATGCCGCGCTATTCATTTTCAGTACCAATTTTGTGATGTTTATCTCAATATCTCTGGAGATACTTATCATACCTCTATAAAATTACCATGGTACCACACTTGGGATATCTCCTTTCGAACAAAAAAAGAATAATCGAAATCGGTTCATAAACGACGAAGTTATCCGCGAACAAACATAAAAAATAAAAAATATATATATATATATATATATATACGGTCGAATTGAGAAACCTCCTCCTTTTTTTGAAGTCGGTTAAAAATTATTTGTACCAATTCAATTTGTAAACGGACATCTTCTGTACAAGTTCTTGAATTGGGGTGATATTTTTCCTCGTTTATATAGCATAATTAAAAGAGGGCCAGTTCCCATTCTAGGCCTATCGTGCTTACCATCTTCGACCGCACCGTCACTTAACAACAGGGGCCTGATTCAGCATGACCATTTTAAAGTCTTAACGTGCCGCGTTAAAATATCTCCACGTTATTCGCATCAAAGGTATTCTCTATGCCAATATCAAGTTTGGCAAACGCGGTAGTGAGCGCGTTTAGAGTTGTCATAATATCGTGAGGTAAGATGGCGTGTAACGCGCGCGTCTTGATTTTTTGAAGTAAAATTGACAGCAAGTGACATTGAGGAATTTAAACAAAAAGCGCGCGTAAAACTACGCCTGCGCGGTGCACCATGATATATACATAAAAACATTTACAATTTTCATTATTGGCGTCTGTGCTATATAAGGATGACCAACATTACATTTGCAATAAGATGGACTAAGGGTAGGTTCAACTATTTACAAAAATTGCCTAAATTATGTGAGTAGGTAAAACTCATATTAAGTAGTAAAAAAAGTAAAGAAGTACCTAGGTACATCTTTCCTTTTCTTCTCTGCCTACCCCAACAGGAAAAATGAGTGATTGTATGTATGTACAACTTATATTAACAATCCTACTAATATTTACGCAAAAACGGCTGAACGGATTTGTGTAAAGTTTGGTAAATAGATAGTTTATATACAATATAACTATAAATATATATAATATATAATGTATAACTCCTTGGATACTTTTTATCCCGATACATGATAGATTTCTTTTCAACGCAGGTGAAGTTGTGGGCGCATGTAGTTATTGATAAAATGACAATGCAATGATTGACAATAATTGGCATTTTGAGAATGACGTTTTTATTGTCGTTCCAAAACTAGTGCATTTATAAGAGGATCCATTGATTGTTTTCAATAAAAAATATTTATTATTTATTTAATGTCATTTAGTTTTTAAATTAAGCTACAGAATTGCTATTGAAGTTTTATTGCTGGCAAATCGACGTAATATAAAGAGAAGACAAAAAATAAAGAAATGTATGAAACCGCAAAATTACCGATGGAACCGGAAGTAAGGTTTATAAACGAATGGCGTGGAATCGAAAACTGGACATAGAAAACATATTGTTTGGCATACAGAATACCATTTTTCAATAATGTGCCGTGGCTCGTTTGAGGAACACGTTTACGTTTAGAGCACGCTACAACATTACACGTTTTTGGCAAGTTATCTCATTGGTCATACTGAATAAGGGCCCAGGTGAGATAGTGGTCAGACGCTAGCCTATAAGATATATAAAAAAAAATTGTTTCGTCAGTTTGTAATCTTTCGCGGAAGCAAGCTGGCTGGAAGCGGTTGGAAACAAAGTGCTGATGATCGAGCTCAGTGGCGTGCAATAGGAGAGGCCTATGTCCAACAGTGGACGAATACTAGCGGCTGTTAATCATGATGATGATAGGTAGTCAAAGGTTGATCACTATCTCAATGATGATGCGATCTAACAGCCAGCTCATATTAGGTCTGACCGACAGGTTAAATGTAACGCTAAACGTACCGGCTGCATAATGACATATACTTATGTGTTTCGTTAGCGCTGTCTCAAGGGCAAGCAAAAAAGCTGCCGGCGACGATACATCTACAAAACGTTCAGACACGACGTAGCTAATCGACGTCATTACAATATTAGTTTAATACTTAAATCCAAAATTAATAAACTGGCCAAGTGCAAGTCGGACTCGCACTAGTAGGGTTCCGTACCACACTACAGTATTTTATAAGATCGAGCAAAAAATACCACTATCATTTTTCGCCAGCAAAAAATAATAATTAATAAACATTTTATTTCTTATAACGCCATCTAACGTCTAACAAAGGTGTTAGGGATCGACATTTCAATATAATGCCATCTATGGGACGTTTACCTAACTAAGCGTTCATAGATGGCGTGAAATGCCGAAGCAAACACGTTTCATGTATGGGAACCCTCTATTATTTTTAACTTTATTCTGTTTTTAGTATTTGTTGTTATAGCGGCAACAGAAATACATCATCTGTGAAAATTTCAATTGTCTAACTATCACGGTATCACGGTTCATGAGATACAGCCTGGTGACAGACGGACAGACAGACAGACAGACAGACAGACAGACAGACATACAGACTGACAGACAGACAGACAGACAGACAGACAGACAGACAGGCAGGCAGACGGACAGCGGAGTCTTAGTAATAGGGTCCCTAGTTGATTTCATAGCGTCATTTATCAAGAAAATAGCTCATAGTCCCCAAATATGAACGACTTTTCACGTATCAAAGCTAAGAGCACTCTCGATTAAGATACCTATCTAACACAAGTAACAAAATAAAAATTTTGAATAAACACCCACGACAATGTCCTTTACAAAATTAACGTCATAACATCTATCTAAGAACCAACTCCGATTAATTACGACTCGTTTAAAGACAAAATCAAACTAGTAGGTTTGGAGAAAAATGGCAACATGGATTTGCACAAACAAATGTTTACTGCAGTGCCCCCTGGTGAGTTGACACCGTAACACCTATCTAAAAACATGCACCATACTGCATCAAAATCGGACTAGTTGTTTTGGAGAAAAAAGGCAACATTGATTTGCACACACAAACAAACAAACAAACAAACATCCTCTCACCCCAAACGCATATACACTCTCCGTTCCGTCGTGGGTAAAAAAAAACTAAATCAAAATTTGTTCAACTTCAAATCAGAACGAATCAGATTCAAATCGCAGCAAAGACTTTGTGAGGTCTTTCAATATGAGCTACTCGTATTCTCAGAATTGTGACATTATTTAAATCAACATCTAAGGTACGGACACAATCAAATGTACACTCAGCCCTTGACATGTTCGTACTCTCCACTCCATCCAAAGGTTGTCTGGTAGAGATCGCTTTAAGTGATAAGACCGCCCATTGCACTAATTTAAGATTTTTCATATTGTTATTCATATAGTGTGTACAATAAAGAGTTATCATTCATTCATTCATTCACATCGCGGCGTCCTGCATGCGCGATCTAGGCAGCGATCAAATAGCGCAGTAGTATTTGTACCGACTGGTTCACACCAAACGCAATCTACGGCGATCAAAAAACGATTGAAAATCAGATCGCGAACGCGCACGTGGACGCGCACGTGGCCGTACTTTTAACCTTTTAAATATATTAATGTTACCTACTTCTATTTTTGTACTCGTTTCGAGTTTCGAGAACTGATTTCGTTGTTTTCATTCGAATGGTTTTAATTGAGTCAAGTTTATTCACAGACTCCAATATTCATATTCGTTTTGATTTAATATTACGTTTCGGGATATCAACGTCAGTAAGGTTTAATTATTTTAAATATTAATTGAAATTATGTATGATTTCAACTGCAGTTTTTGAAGTGAAAACTTCTGCAGCGGCGTTGTGAACTTTTTGAAATTCATAAGACGGAGGAAGAGTAGACCAAATGCACAACGTTCAAGTTTTCACTTCTGCCGGCACTCCCGGAGTGCTACCCGCTGTTTTTTTTGTCTGTTACCTTTGGGAATCCGTCATTAACCGACTTCAGAAAAAAGGAGGAGGTTCTCAAGTCATCGGAATCTTTTTTTTTATCTGTGTCCACCGATTACTCGAAGATGCCTGAAAAGATTTGAAAAATTCTTTTTTTGTTTTAAAGGGTACCCTTTACAGGTGGTCCCATTTAAATTTGAACGATATCGACCGAGCCGTTTTTAATATATCAACATTTGTATTACGACGCATTCACTTATCTCGACGACTTACTAGTTACTGCTAACTACTGGCACAGATTATGTAATAGTTACTATGTCTACTGGCTTCTTTGACTAGCGCGACGTTTGAAGTCGCTTCTTTTAGTTTTTTAAACGATCTTAAATTATTTACTAACCGGTTTAATTGATTGAGATAATAAATGCTTCCCGTTCGGTCTAATCGTAATTTTATCGAGATCTGATAAGTGTCTCCAGAGATTTTTAACCGACTTCAAAAAAAGGAGGAGGTTTCTCAATTCGACCGTATATATATATATATATTTTTTTTTTTATGTTTGTTCGCGGATAACTTCATCGTTTATGAACCGATTTTGATTATTCTTTTTTTGTTCGAAAGGAGATATCCCAAGTGTAGTACCATGGTAATTTTATCGAGGTCTGATAAGTATCTCCAGAGATATTGAGATAAACATCTCAAAATTGGTACTGAAAATGAATAGCACGGCATTGAAGTCGGTTCTTTTTTAGTTTTTAAACGATATTATTTTAACACCGAACTGGGTAGGTGGCTCTTGACCACTACCTCACCAGATGTTAAGTGATGATGCGATCGATGATGGGGCGTGCTTATCCAGAAGATATGGTGATAAACACTCAAACTTAGTACTGAAAATGACTAACGCCACATTTATATATTTTTTAGGGTTCCGTACCCAAAGGGTAAAACGGAACCCTATTACTAAGACTCCGCTGTCCGTCTGTCTGTCTGTCTGTCTGTCTGTCTGTCCGTCTGTCACCAGGCTGTATCTCATAAACCGTGATAGTTAGACAGTTGACATTTTCGCAGATAATGTATTTCAATTGCCGCTATAACAATAAATACTAAAAACAGAATAAAGTTAAAAATAATACAGGTTCCCCATAAAAGAAATGTGTTTCTTTCGGTATTTCACGCCATCTATGAATGCTTAGTTAGGTAAACGTCCCATAGATGGCGTTATATTGAAGTGTCGATCCCTAACTCCTTTGTTAGACGTTAGATGGCGTTATAAAAAAATAATATTTTTTGCTGGCGAAAAATGATAGTGGTATTTTTTGCTCGATTTTATAAAATACTGTAGTGTGGTACGGAACCTTACTAGCGCGAGTCTGACTTGCACTTGGCTAGTTTATTTGTTTTACTGTGCAATGATCGTCAATCATACTTATAAAATTGTAACGTCAATATAATCGAATTTGGACTTTATCGCCATAAAACATCTAGTTTATTTCATCAGATTAGCAAGCTGAACATTTAGTTAGAATAAATAATAATCGGTAGGTTAAACGAGTTCCTTAGTGGAAACCACAAATGATTACACGTAGCGTAGGACGCTCTCAATCTAGGGCGAGAGATGGTATTCGCTAGGTAACTGGTAAGATCCGGATTAGAGTAGCCGAGGATCGTGTTCAGTGGCTCACAAATTAACGGGGCCTATGTCCAGCTGTGGACAGGTACAGCCTAATAATATATAATAATTAAGATTATGAGGCACTGTCAAAAGTACTTGTAATAACATTTTAAATAAATAACATCTTATAATAAGTTATATTATACACCATTTCTGTCACTTTAATCAGTGACCGATAATTATAAAAATATAAAGTGTGTGACACTTCAAAGAAACATAATATTTGATTTACGCAGTGCAACATCTCTCGGCGGATTTGAAAACTGTAATGATTTCTTCCGAATGACTAACTTACGTAATAAGTAGTCATAGATGGCGCCACCAATGCATAATTGGGTTAACAAATGCAATCCACTAATTTCGTCGTATCGATGGATCGAACCGTGACTTAATTGGCAGAGCTACTGGACGTGTAATCCGGGGGGTGCGGGTTCGAGTCCCGTCGGTACGATGAAATTTTGGATTGTGTTTAACAATTTACAAAAATATAAAGTGTGTGACACTTCATACAACATAATATTTATATCTTAGTGTTTTTTAAGATTACTAGTAGGTTGCACAATACTAGTAGTCTTGTTAACCCCTTCAACTAAGCTAAATATTCTTGTGTCTGGAGTGGGTTCACGTCAATAGTGCAATGGCTGGGCATCAAACTCACGACCTATCGATTGCCATGCCGACGCCTTAGCCATTGGGCTATTGCCGCTTATATCAACATTTTACAGGCAAATAAAACCGTTTCCATGGTTAGACAGCCAGCGACAACTGATTCACTTGAGTGATAAAACAGTTTGAATTCGACCTGACCACAAAAAATTGCTCACAAAATGGAGTTACACTAGCTTGAAACACGCACACAGTATTAAAAATACAGCGTAGTTACGCACGCTCATATGGCTAAAAATGGCTATATGGCCAGCAGAGGGGTACGCCTTGCGTTAACATCTCCATTGGTAAATACTCGAAGCTGCCAATATGTAAACTGAATAAACATGTAATTTGTTAATGAAGTGAAAACTTTTTTAGCGGTGTTGTGCACTTTTCTTGGGATGGTTAAAAAATGTTAAACTCTCGTCAGGGTCACGTGTCCTAATCGTAAGACGGAGCGCAGGGCGCTTGCGCGAGGTGTCATTCCAAAATATTCAAAAATGACGTGTTGTTTTTAGGGTTCCGTACCTCAAAAGGTAAAAAAAGGAACCCTTATAAGATGTCTGTCTGTCCGTCTGTCTGTCTTCTGTCCGTCTGTCTGTCCGTCTGTCTGTCCGTTTGTCTGTCCGTCTGTCTGTCCGTCTGTCTGTCCGTGTGACACAATTTTTTCAGGAACGGGTGGACCTAGCAAGTTGAAATTTGTGCCAGATACTGAGGTCTATAGTCCCTATTAGGTGTATAAAAATCAAGGTCCTGAGCGAGCACGACAAAAAGATATGGGCAAATTTAGATTTTCGCGAAAACTTGTAAGTACCAAAATGCACCTTAATTTTCAACTTTTTTTATTTTTCGGAATTTTTCCTTTGCTTGTGTTGTAAGACCTTGCTTGTGACCAAAATTGACAATTCTAGTTCGACCAGAAGTACCCTATAGGTTTTGGGTCGAAAACCTATAGGGTACTTTCTCGTTGACCTAGAATCATAAAATTTGGCAAGAAGCAAGGTCTTATAGCACAATTAAAGGAAAAAAGTTAAAAATTAAAGGGTGTCCCCATACATACATAGTTTCAGCCAATTAAGATAGGCCTCTGAGTTATATGAGCGCTCATACAATTTAGAGGTCTAGCTTAATTGGTACTTACCAACGTTGGTATGGAAGCCTCGGTGGGCGAGTCCAACTTGACTTTGCCGCTTTTATTTTTATGAGGTATTACAAGCTTTATCTCCATTTCATGGCGAATTTATTTATCCGTCACAAATCTTGCGATTGATTTTAGAGCGACTCGATTGAGCTGAAATTTGGCATACATAGGTAAATCGCGTGACAATGCAATATTATGATGACTTGGCGCTGATCTGATGATGGAGCTGGAAGGTGGCCAAAGGAACTCCTAAACTACACATATTATACCCGTCGTGTTTGGGCTCGCTGGATTTGTCTTAACTTACTCTGGTCCTAGGTTATGTAAAAGCTTGTGTTTAAAAAGGTTCTTTTTAATATTACTTGTTAATTTTGTAGTTCAGCCAAATCTAATTGTTGTTCACGACTCAGCAGCGTATTTTTAATCTACCTATCACTACCTATCTACTTAGCTTTTCAAAGATTTTATAATTCGTAGCTATATACATAGATAAACGGTACCGTAGGCACGACAAATCATCATTTACCGAGTCTTAATTAGACTAAACCAATACCGATTGTTTATCCTTCATCAATGATTAATGAAAATCAGAACACTGCTACTCGCGATATAAGGACTTACCTTGCATTGACATAAAGCTTGTTCTACAAACGGCATTTGAGATTATTAACACATTTGATTGTCAGATTTACTGATTAATATGCATAGTTAACAGCCTATTTAACTACTGTATGTGGATATGGAATGTATCTGTAAGAAGTATTTTAAATCATTTGCTTAGAGTTCTATTAGGCGTTTTCAAATGCGAAACGTACTAGAACTAAGCAGAAACATTTTTTGAAGTTATTTTGAGTAAATAATACTTTAAGATCGTTTCAAAAACTAAAAGAACCGACTTCAAACGTCGCGCTAGTCAAAGTATCCAGTAAACGCAGTAACTATTACATAATCTATGCCTTATATTATAAAAAACTTACTTTTAATAAATATTTTATCGTATTTTATACATATTCTTAGTGGTGCTCAGAGGATAGCCGTGGTCGTACGTCACCTACCGTAACAAAACAATACATTCTAAAAAGTAGCATACGACCACGGGTATCCACTAAACACCACTAAGAATATGTATAAAACACGATTAAACATTTATTAATAGTAAGATTTTTATATAATAAACGATACATATTGAATAGTTTGTACATAGCTATCTCAGATGAGAATATTTTCTTGTTTCATACTTTTTAGAGCGTGATATTTCAGTAGTCGGGTTTTAGTTTTTGAACTTATTTTTTTTACATAATATAGAGACTATAAAGTCTTTACAAATATCTTGTTTCAATTTTTTTAATCATTTAATATTTTATTTTATTAGTAAGTTAAGATACGGCCACACAGCGGCGTCCTGCGATCGGCGGGCGCGATCTCAGTACTTTTCAATTGTTTTCTGAACGCGTTTGGTGTGAACCAGTCGGTACAAATACTACTGCGCTATCTGATCACCGCCTAGATCGCGCACGCAGTACGCGGCCGTGTGACCGTACTTTTACACGTTTTCTTGAAAAAAAGTCTTTGAGAGGTTACAGGTGATGCTAATAAAATTGTGTTAAAAGGAGCCTACGAATATAAACTACTCATTTTATTTTTCAATTAAAAACAAACACTATCTAAAAGAAAACTAGCTTAGTGCTAGTCAATCCAATCAGCGTCTGTGAAAGTAGATAGATTAATTATTGTTAAATTGGTTTTGGGAAATCTCCTGAAATACAAAGATTGAGTTTCGAAAAATGGGCAATCATAATGTTTACTCGTAAAAAGATTCTAGTCATATTGAGCGAATTTCTTGGCGACATATTGTCCTCTTTCTACCTTAAGTAAATTATTTAAGCTTCTTGGAATTACATACATACATACAATCACGCCTTTTTCCCGTTGGGGTAGGCAGAGACTACTTCTTTCCACATGCTACGATCCTGACATACCTCCTTCGCTTCTTCCACTTTCATGAGCTTCTTCATACATGCTTGCCGGTTATAGGTACTTTTGACTTGGCCTTTTTTTAAAACGTCTCCGATCTGGTCGTGATACGTTCGCCTAGGTCGGCCTCTACCAACTGGCCCATTCACACACGTCTCATAAATCTGTTTCGTCAATCTTTCTTCATCCATCCTCTCTAGATGTCCAAACCATCTCAGCATCCCTTTCTCTATCTTCGTCACTACATCTTCTACCACACCACAACATTCCCTTATCACGCTGTTCTCCAACTTATCCATTAGAGTCACTCCGGTCATACTTCTCAAACTTCTCATTTCTACAGCATTAATTTTACTTTCATGTTTCTTCTGCCATACCCAGCATTCACTACCATACATGAGTGTGGGAACCAACACTCCCCTATGTAAAGCCAGTCGTGCTTTTTTAGAATTTTTTTTAGAATTTAAATGGAATTCTATGCAAATAAGCTCGTATAAAAAGCTTTTGCTGTAATAAATGTATCTAACACTATTTACTCAACTTCTTCGGTTTAACGTATCTTTTTTTATGTTATAATAATTAAAGATTGTTTAAAAAACTAAAAGAACCGACTTCAAACGTCGCGCCGTAGTAACAATTATATAATCTGTTGTCGCGTTAGTCAAAGTAGCCAGACGTAGTAACTATTATATAATCTGTGCCAGTAGTTAGCCAGTAGTAAATAGTAAATCGTCGAGATAAAAATATATCGTAATACAAATGATGATTTCGATAAAAAAAAAAAATATTTTTTTCCTTTTTAAAAAGATTACTCGCAATGTGGGTTGCACATTACTAGTATTCTTGTTAACCCCTCCAACTAAGCTATATATGCTTGTGTCTGGAGTGGGTTCACGTCAATAGTACAAAGCATCGACGTCATAACAATGACGTCGATGGTGCAGTGGGTGTGGTGGGGATCGAACTCACGACCTCTCGATCGCCAGTCCGACACCTTATCCATTGGGCTATTGCCGCCTTTTTGATAAAATGAGACCACCTGGGAAGGGTTCCCTTTGAAACAAAAATAGAATTTCCAAATCGGTTCAGGCATCTTTGAGTAATCGGTGAAGATACATAAAAATTAAAAAAATAAAAAAGATTCTGACGAATTGAGAACCTCCTCCTTTTTTGTGAAGTCTGTTAAAAAGGCCGAGGTGTGAAGTACAATACACAACGGAATGTCAACTAAGATACGTACCACAAACTGAACATCATTAGCATAGTTCGATTGGCAGTGCAAACAAGGTGCAAACCTAACAGTGTTACATTCAGTGTGGGGATACTGAGGCAGCCATAAACATCATAGGATTTACGTTTGATACGGTGTAAGTAATAAGCTATATGACTGAATTTCGTCTACTAAACCACTGCCCGTTAAGGCACCAAAGAGAATATAAATACTACGTAAGACACCTATGATTTTCTAAATGCTAACAGCTTTCCTCATACTCAGTAGCGATGGGTCGTTGACGTATTTTTCGTTAACGCAACTAGACCGTTGAATTAACCTCCGTCAACGAGTCGATTAACTAGTTGAATTGATTAACTAGTTAATGCTTTAACCATAGTCCATTTCGCTGTGCTCGTATGAATTCAACCGTTATCGTAATATTGGTTTATTCAATCGTTTAAATCCAAATAGCGCTGTACGTTAATTGTATTTTAATTTTTTCAACAATAAATTTATTTTGATTTTAGGTAGGTATGTTTTAGTTTTACATCATGACGTAAATTTCTAAAGAAATTTAAATAATAAGCCGTCTAATAACGAATGCTACCGTTCGAAATCAAGTTGACAGTTAATCGCGTTGCGCGCCCTCGTTCGTTGACGTCAACCGATACGTTTCTCTATACTCTTGAATTTTGCCGTCTATGGATTCAACTAGTTGACTCTAATACTCAGGGGATCAGACACACACACCCACACACACACACACACACACACACACTCACACACACATACACACACAATGGGTTAAGTTCCACAGAATCCTTTAAGAGCCCCGTTGGCGTAAAGGATTAAATTATTTTTCCTTAATGTCGCAGGTTGTCAATAGGGAATATGCCTTTTTTTTTTAAATATTTTTATTTCACTCATTACATCCATATAACATAATAAAAAAATAAAATACTGCTGGAATTAGTCTAATTATTTTTTAAATAAACATTTAAATATACAAATAAATTTGAGCAGTTTAAACGCCATCATTTCCCGGGCTCTTTGGTAATACATTGTGACGTCACGCACTTACGTCAGACACAGGCCGCTTGAAGCAAACTAGCTTTTTTTTCTTTAACTAAGACTCCGCGCGATTATTGTATTTAGCCAATGGCATGTTTTTATTAAATTATACAGTTTCTCTAATCTCGTACTCATTTTTATCTATATTAAATGGTTAGTAATATACATTTCTGCACAATAATTTGGGGCAAACACAATATTTTGAAATAAATACAATAAGACCACACCATACATTTATTTTTATGTTCCCGCGCTCAATGTTTCTATCACGTGGAGTAGTGCATAATGACGTCAACTTTCGATTCTACCAATGGTGATCTGTTTTACAAACTTAAATTTCCCTCGCTTAAATTGTATTTTTAATTTATTATTTTAAGCAAATAAAATAGAATTAAATAAAAAAAAAGGTTTTACATATAACTCCAGGACAACAAATAATCGAAAAAAAAATATTTCCAATAAATCTGAGCTTCATGCATATTCCCTATTCGTTTGAATATTTCTTTTTGTGTATTTTTACGCGATTACTTTTTCAACTGTAAACTAGTTGGAACTATTATTTTTTCATGGGCAGGTTACACCATGGTGGTTACCATTATTCAATTTATTGAGATGTTATGAGTAAATTTGTTACGATCTACGATCTTATTTAGCTTTCAAGATTGGATACATACATAATAAATTCAATCAAATAAAAAAACAAATTGTGTGACTTTTCATGAAACCACGAAGCAAGTTAAACTTTTGTTTAAGTGTAGCTATGGCAGCAAGCTACTATAACAGCAGTTGACATTCCATAGCATTTATACAAACAAATATTGCTGCGGAAGCGTCCGCCAATCACAGACCTAAATGTCATATATCATATCCACCAATCAGCACCGGCGACATGCGATTGATGGACGAAAACATTTTAAAAAAGCTTTTCAAAATTACTTGCACCACACATGTTGTCACGACACGCCGTTAACACTCTCCTGGGGCCTTATTCAGTATGACCAATGAGATAACACGTTCTTAAACGCGCCACGTTACGTTATTGAAAAATTGTATTCTGTATGCCACACGATAGTTAAATTATACAAAACGCGGGCGTTACACGTCCTCATATGTCACGATATCTCAAAACGCGCTCATAACCTTACCCTACCGCGTTACCGAACTCGATATTGGCTTAGATAATACCATAACGCGGAGATAACGTAACACGGCACGGTAAGACTTTAAAATGGTCATTCTGAATAAGGCTCCTGTACGAATTTACCCACAAATAAGTATGTATGTATATATATAAGTATAAGTACGAATTTAGGCACAGAGTGTGCCTAATTTCACACATATCACATAGATTTAGATTGAAACAATGTTTTTAGTCAGTTCATAATATTCCTGTACTCATTTAGTAATCCCAATAGCACAATGAAACGGACAAAGTTATAAGTAAAGATATTTCCAGAATACCTACTTAATAATAGATAAATTATATGTACACTTTTATTAGATATATACATAAAATCACGCGTTTTTCCCGTTGGGATAGACAGAAACTACTTTTTAACACATGCTACGATCCTGACATACCTTTTTCGATTCTCCCATTTGACGAGCAACTTCATACATGCTCGCCGGTTATAGGTAGTTATGACTTGATAAGAATAAATTCAATTTTTATTTAATTGTCTATCTATGTATTGTTTTGTTTTAAATGCAAAATGTTCTAAAATTAGTCGTAGTGTTCTGTAAGCATGTTAAAATGTTTTTAATATATTATGTAATTTATTTATTTTGTTTACTTTTATTTAATGAAATTTGTATGTGTATAATGTAGTTAAGATTTATACAATGAATATTGTTATTTGGAAATAAATATCATATCATCATCATCATCAGCCTGTGTCAGTCTACTGCTGAACGTAGGCCTCTCCCAAGTTACGCCACTGAGCCCGATCTTCGGCTAAAAATATAAATATGAATAAATGAACTTAATATAATATATCAACCTCCAAGTTATAAGTGTGGTTGCAACAAAGCAGTGGTAACCACTTTATGTGGACCAGCAGAAGTTCTTCTTGTCATGACCAAACGAGAAACAGTAAATACGCGGGTCCCAACTAACGTCTTTCGGATGACATATCTCACATTCTTGATTTATTTCTATTTAAAATTAGCTAACTAGCAATGTGGGTTGCACATTACTAGTAGTCTTGTTAACCCCAACAACAAATCTAAATGCTTGTATCTGGAGTGGGTTAACGTCAATAGTGCAATAAATAGGTGGGGATTGAACTCACGACCTCTCGATCGCCAGGCCGACGCCTTAGCCATCGGGTTATTGTCGCTCCATTTGTATGGTGTTTGTTTGAAAACCCTTTGTTGAAAGCGCACAAAATTCCATTGACGGTAGCTCTCTCTATTCTATCGTAAATTCCCGAGAGCTGTTTGAATATACACAGTTCACATCGTTCTCACACAAAAGTAAGGGAAGTAAAATGGAGGATAACTCCTGAGGGACTTCAGACCTCACATTCGCTGGTCTCAAAGGGCATTCTACGATGTACTAACGACTTCGACTGACTGGCTCAGGAAATCAGTCTCGTTGGGGAAATGGAAATCCGTCTGTCCCTTACACTTTTGCATATTGTGCTGAATAGTCCGTTGAAATGTTTTGGTTTAACCGTATGTTTGTGCTATATATACCTATTTGTTTTATTTTGAACCGACTTCCAAAAACGAGGAGGTTCTTAATACGTTTTTTTAATGATTGTTACGCGATTACTCCGCCTATTGTGAACCGATTTGATTGATTATTTTTTCATAGGTGGTCCCGATATGCAATTCATTGAGATTTGAGGATAGAAAATGGCGATCTCAAACTTGCTACTGAAACTGACGCGCGTGGCATGTGACGTCAGTTTTTAGGGTTCCGTAGCCGAATGGCAAAAAACGGAACCCTTATAGATTCATCATGTCTGTCTGTCTGTCTGTCCGTCCGTATGTCACAGCCATTTTATTCCGAAACTGTCCGAAACTTGGTAGGTAGATGTATTACGTAAACCGCTTTCCGATTTTTATACAAAAATAAAAAATATAAGGGGGCACCCCATACATGGAACTGAAACAAAAAAAAATGTTTTTCTTCAAACCTATACGTGGGGTGTCTATGGATAGATCTTTAAAAATTACATTGAGGTTTCTAAAACATTTTTTTCTCAGAGTCAATAATTTGATAGATAGGCGCGTCTAAAGTGGTAAAATGTGTGTCCCCCCCCCCCTCTAACTTTTAAAGTATGGGAGTGAAAAATCTAAAAAAAATATATGTTGTAGATCTCAATAAAAAAACGAAAATTGGTTTGAACGAGACAGAGTGAGCAGTTTTAGAGATATGGCGACGGCAAAGATAACTTTGTTTTTTATACAAACACTATGAAAAACAAAGTTAATTTTGTAATTGCGAAAAATCATAGTTATGGAATACTTAACTGTGTTACGGAACCCTACGAGTGCGAGTCCGACTTGCACTTGACCAGTTTTTTTTTTAGTATTTAGGGTTCCGTTTCTCAAACGGAAAAGAGGAACCCTTATAAGATCACTTTGATGTCCGTCTGTCTGTCTGTCAAGGCCCCTTTTTCTCAGAAACGCGTTGAAGTATAAAGTTGAAATTGATATAAAAAAATCGAGTCTACAGTATCTTTTAACTGTGAAAAATTACTCTTTTAACTTAAGGCCGGTGTATATAAAAATATATAAAAATATATGGCCGATACATGTAAAAAAAAAACAATTTTTTTTGTTCATATATCGTTAGAATATCATCTCAAAAATATGCCTGTAAATTTTCAAAACAAAATTATCATTATTTATATATTAAAAACTCAATGCAAATAGTTATTGGCCGCCAATGCATGTCGTACAAAGAAAAATACGATGAGCAAAGGGTGAGTCGAGAAAATCGCCGCAGCTCTTTGACGACCAAACAAGCTCGTCAAGCATGTCTACAGGAACTTACAAAGAAAAACGAGTTCTATGAACGTACCGAAGGACTTCCATATGGCCCTGAAATCGCTGATTAATCGGTAAGCCACTGTAATCATACTGTTTCTGTGTGTCAAAACTTTAAACGCGTTTTTCTCGAAACGACTTTTTTGAAATTTGCGGGCGGGATAACTCAAAAAGTTCTCAACCGATTCTAATGAAATTTTTTACACGTCTACTTTATAGTAATAGCTTCTAGTTAAA
Source organism: Cabera pusaria (assembly GCA_954871355.1). Classification (NCBI taxonomy): domain Eukaryota; kingdom Metazoa; phylum Arthropoda; class Insecta; order Lepidoptera; family Geometridae; genus Cabera; species Cabera pusaria. The sequence goes on along the minus strand of OX940885.1, from coordinate 33,247,565 downwards.
CCTCAAAAATTTCAAAAATTAACCCTTTTTGCCAAAAAAACCATTGAAAAAAAGGGTAAAAAATCGAACTTTTTTTTTCTGAGGTGTGCCAATTTACGATTTTTTGACTTTTTTTGATGTTTTGTGGTTTAACTATAAGATACATGTTTTATGAACACGTACAAACAATTTTTTTTAATTTCAGATCACCGTACGAGAAGTGAGAACGCCCGCAAATTGATGTCTTTTTCTGAGAGGGTCTCGGCAGATTCATTTTTACGGCGGCCATTTTGAAAAAAAAATTTAACATTTTTTTTTCTGTTCTTGAATATGTAATAAATAACCCCACAAAATTTCAAAATGATTCAGTTATTCATCAGAACGATTAACGGCAAAGGCTAAGCGTCTCCATTTACTGGCTCGGGAGTTTGCAAAGTCTGAAAGGATACCAACACTGCTGGATCACACACACGGCAAAGTGTTCGTTAGAAAACAAGACGGTGCCGTATATAGAAGAAGAATCAAGAATCAAAGCATTTATTCAGTATGAAGGCAGTATTAATATACGCACATATACACGTCAAAATCATAAATCATAACCAATTATCAAGTAAACATAGCAAAAGCAGAATTTTAACGCTGTGAGTTAGAAAAAAAAAACAAAAGTTATGAACCATTCAGCTGTCATCCAATCGTTTACGACAGAATATTAATAATGTTAAAACCAACCATACATGTAACTGTGTGTTTCAGTATTTCAGACGATTTTTATATAACAAAAATAAAAAAAGTGAAATAGTGAAACACATATATATTCATAAAAGATGAAGATCACTTGCACTCTCTAAGGCTAAGTCAAACTAAATTACTACTGTCCTTAATTATAATACTTACTACTATTATTTTAGTACACTAATCCAATTCGTAATTACATAAAACTGCAATCCACACTAGGCCTCCACAAATACACTACACAACACACTACCTAAAACACAAAAACTACACACTCAGCATCTTATCGAGGTTTCCACTTGAAACATATCACTGTCACTTAACGTCCGCCTCTTATGAAGCACCGGTCGTCACTAGCATAGATAAGAATATGTACTGTCACTAGTCAATCCAGCCAACCCAACCTAAGCTATCTCAGTTATATGGTATTCCCGTTATCTTTAATAAAAAACTTAGATGCAGTCCCGCCTCAACTGACAGATATACTTAGATTAGACGCTTTGAAAAGACTTCGCAGCTGATTAATTATTATTGCAAAACTGACTATCACAAGATTTTCAAAACACTATTTAACATTCTTTACCGTGTGACGATAGTAATTATACGCTACCAAGCAATCATTTTTGCAAATATACAACTCAATTGCAAATATTTATCACCTCACCTAAACGCGAGGGTCAATTTCTACATAACAATTTAAAAATAACTGAAATAATATCAATGGCCAGAACATATATTACAACCACATATATACTACTATCATTTACTTTTATTTTTCTCATCGTAATTTTGAATTATCTATGTGGAAAACATGTCACGATGAGATATTTTAAATGTTTAAGGAATGTTCTGCGCAAGCGGTTTTAAATAAGTCCTTTATAAAACATATATTTTACTCACAAACTAAAATATGTACTACAATACAGGTAACAACGGATACACTAAACCCAACATTTCACAACAAACAAAGGCCTCAACCACAGTTCTGGCCCAATAACGGAAATGCGATCACCAATTCTATGTCACTAGCTTATTACATAATTTTTGTGCTAAATCATAGCTTAAATTTATGATCATCTCTAAATTACTATTGAACGTTTTTGTTGCGTTTTATGCACTGACTCCTTGTAAATACCTAAACATCCCTAAATCACTGAGAATATACTATACTATAAACTATATTATGTTTGTTATCAGTATATAGTATACATACAGAAACATATATTAAAACACAGCTCTTTTTTGAGGTTATTTTCCGGATGTATTTTCATCAAATTGGAAAACTTTCTTCTAAGTCTTCCAAATCTTTATATATAAAACATCACTCGGTAACAAACTCAGTACAGCAGTACAAACAAACTTCTTTTTTAACCTGTTTTAACATGTTTGTTCGCGGATAACTTTGTCGTTTATGAACCGATTTCGATTATTCTTTTTTTGTTCGAAAGGAGATATCCCAAGTGTGGTACCATGGTAATTTTATCGAGGTATGATAAGTATCTCCAGAGATATTGAGATAAACATCTCAAAATTGGTACTGAAAATGAATAGCGCGGCATTGAAGTCGGTTGCTTTTTAGTTTTTAAACGATATTATGTATTGATAAAATGCTCAAGGATAGTTTTAGCAATACGCTCTCAATATTTTTGTCATGCAAGACAAATAGAAATTGATAATGGATGACATTGATTTAATACATAATAACATTGACAACATGCAGTGTATGCTAGTACTAGACAAACTTGTATACCGGAAGATTGTAAAGGTCTGATAGATTGCCCAACTAATAAATTAAAAATAATGACTGAAAACATTAGAAGTGTATCATGCAACCTACCAGAGTTTTTAGGGTTCCGAACACAAAGGGTACCAACGGAACCCTATTACTGAGACTCCGCTGTCCGTCTGTCTGTCTGTCTGTCTGTCTGTCCGTCTGTCACCAGGCTGTAACTCATGAACCGTGATAGTTAGGCGGTTGAAATTTTCACAGATGATGTATTTCTGTTGCCGCTATAACAACAAATACTAAGAACCAGAACAAAGTTAAAAATTAAAAGGTTTAAAACAAAAAACGTGTTTTTTACGATACGATACGATACGAAATTAATTCACCTCGACGCAGCTAGATGGCAGCACAGGAAAAATTTGCACGCGCAAGCGTTTCATTTGTTAAATTTGTGAAGGTTTATTTGCACATATGTAGTTTACAGTATTGAATAATATATCTTCAATTTTAGTATTTAAAGAGCTTCAATTAGCTAGAATCCGTAGAAGTTAGTCGTACGAACACTCGGTCTTCTAGATATTTAATTATATTAATTACCTTTGTGTTAATATGTACTTAGTTGGTGTTAGAAGTTCGTGGCGTTCGGACTTCGGAATTTCGGAACCCGCATACGGAGGGTTCCGTACCATAGCAATTTACCGCTCACCATCATTAAAAACATTTCAACATTTATCGTATCAATAGATGAAATTTTTAACTGGTTTAAACACTACAAAAATGTCTTAATAACGGGTGACCTAAATATAAACATCGCTAAACACAACTATGATAATAACTGGCATTCTTCCTGCACACACTTATACCACTAGAGGACACTAGGGACTATAGACTTCAGTACCTGATATACATTTCAACTTGCTAAGTCCACCCGTTCCTGAGAAAATCGGTGGTGACACATGGACAGACAGACAGACAGACGGACAAGAAAGTGATCTTATAAGGGTTCCATTTTTACATTTTGAGGTACGGAACCCTAAAAAAGTAATTTTAATATAGTTAACTTATTATTTGCGGTATGTGCATAATTTTTTTATGGATCGAACTGTGTGTGAACAAAATTAAGTGTGTCCTTTAACCTAGTTTGAAAAATGTGTACTTTATGTAATGCCTCGGTGTGCGAGTTTAACTCGCATTTGGCCGTTTCAAGGTTCCGAAAGGATACCAATGGAACCCTATTACTGAGACTCCGCTGTCCGTCCATCTGTCTGTCTGTCTGTCTGTCTGTCTGTCTGTCTGTCTGTCTGTCTGTCTGTCTGTCTGTCTGTCTGTCTGTCTGTCTGTCTATCTATCTGTCCATCTGTCACCAGGCTGTATCTCATGAACCGTGATAGTTAGACGGTTGAAATTTTCACTGATGATGTATTTCTGTTGCCGCTATAACAACAAATACTAAGAACAGAACAAAGAGAAAAATTAAAGAAAAGTTTAAAAACGTTTTTTACGATAGCGCCGCGCCATCTTGATGATCATTAAAGATGGCGCTATCGTCTTTACCTTAATCTGAATCTTGGAAGCGGCTCCAACGATTAAATAAAATTTAGTATACAGGGGATTTCGTGGGCGATAAATCGATCCAGCTAGGAATCATTTTCAGAAAATGTTGTTTTATTTGTGTTTTCAATAATCAACTTTATTGATAAATAACTTAAAATATTACTCTTCCCGACATCTATTGGTGAGTAGAAGTAGCTTTAGTGTTACTGTGTGGGTAAAGCAGTTCTGTGGGTAAAGCAGGCTCTCAATTAAAAAAAATAGTATTATTATTCGTCAATAGATGTCGGGAAGAGTCATATTTGTCTGTTTAAGTGGCAAAAAATATCGAGCAAAGCTCGGTCAACCAGATATTTAGTAATATTAATTACTACTTTTACTATTACTACTATTACCATTACTACTATATAATACTATTCTACCTTTGTTTTAACGTTTACTTAGTTGGTGTTCGGTTCGGAACCCTCCGTGTGCGGGACAAAAGTCTAACTCGCACTTGGCCAATTTTATTTTAAACTTATAAACCGTACAATCAGCAATACATAGCCATAGGTTAAATCGAAATAAAAACTAGTTTTTGACTTTTGAAGGAGGATCTAGATCCTCCTTCAAAAGTCAAATACAATATCTTCTGAAGTTTGAACAAGACCGGATGAATAAATATTACCACAGAATAGAAAAGTATCATCTGTTACGTGGGTATAACAGAGTCAGCTCAATGGCCGCCAGAAGTTTTACATTTTGACCAAGTTCGATTTCTGACCAAGACTCGGCCAACTTTTAGAATCAAACAACAAAAAGTTTTTCCTATGGTTACTGACATGTTTTCAAACCTTTTTGTGTACTTTAGATAGGACTACGATTCTTATGGTAGATTTTTTGTGCAACCCTCGAACAGTCTTTGTTAAAGACTATTTTCTTTATATTTTTTTGTCTTTTTCTGTATTTTTTTCTTCTTTTAACAGACTAGTTAGCCTACCTCTTCGTGATGTGGGCTAATAATGTCAAATAATTGCATTAAGTTCTCAACAAACTCAGTTAAAGTAAGTCTTTCATTTAGTTCTGCTCCATTCTGCTCTGTCCGTCTGTCACCAGGCTGTATCTCATGAACCGTGATAGTTAAACGGTTGAAATTTTCACAGATGATGTATTTCTGTTGCCGCTATAACAACAAATACTAAGAAAAGAACAAAGTTAAAAATTAAAGGGTATGAAACAAAAAACGTGTTTTTTACGATAGCGCCATCTAGCTTCCTAGCTCATCATAGATGGCGCTATCGTGTTTGTATTAATCTCGGAATCTGAATCTGAATCTCGCAAACGGCTCCAAAGATTAAATAAAATTTATTAGACAGGGGATTTCGGGGGCGATAAATCGATCTAGCTAGAAATAATTTTCAGAAAATGTTGTTTTATTCGTGTTTTTTTAAATAATCAACTTTATCGATAATCAACTTAAAATATTACTCTTCCCGACATCTATTGGCGAGTAGAAGTAGCTTTAGTGTTATTGTGTCGGTATAGCAGTTAGTTGCTATCAATAAAAAAAAAATGTATTATGATTCGTCAATAGATGTCAGGAAGAATCATATTTGTCTGTTTAAGTGGCAAAATATACCGAGCAAAGCTCGGTCAACCAGATATTTAATAATATTAATTACTAACACTTTTGTGTTAACGTTTACTTAGTTGGTGTTAGATATTCGTTAGATGGCGTACGGAACCCTCCGTGTGTGGGACAAAAGTCTGACTCGCACTTGGCCAGTTTTATTTTATAATAGATTTAAGCAAGCGTTTGACCACTTACTCACCTAATGCTAAGTGAAGATGTGATCGACAATTCGACGACGTAGCACGTTTTAAAGAAAAATGGCAACATCGATTTGCACCAACAAATGATTACTGCAGCGCCCCCTGGTGAGTTGTCACCGTAACACCTATCTAAAAACATGCACCAATTACACCCAAACCCATAACTGAAAACTGCATTAAAATCGGACTAGTGGTGTTGGAGAAAAATGGCAACGTGGAGTGACAAACAAACATCCTCTTACCCCAAAAGCATATACAGCTTTTCCATTAAATATAGCGCCACGTTTTTACCCTCAATTTATTTCTAGTCGTGGTAGGTTAAACCGCAGATAGAGTTGGTATTTATGTCTGTCGATTGGATCGATTCAGTAAATCCTAGTCAAGCCTGAAATCGACGAGGATATTAAAGCGGTTGTCCACTGTACAGACTACTCAGCTTAAAGGGGTATTACACCACACTGAATCGGGGTCCCTAACTAGGGAGTTAGTTAGTTAGTTAGTCTTATTACACCTGATTAGGGAATCAGGTGTAATAAGACTTAAGAGTAAATCAGTAAGGGTCCCTTCTAGCGAGCGAAAGAAGACCCGGTCCGCCTATATATGTGCTGTGTGTGTCCGCCTACATAGGGCGCCTTATCAGGGGCCACGCCTTTTTTTAATTAGGGATCCTGATTCAGTGTGGTGTAAAGGTACGGTCACACCGCGGCGTCCTGCGATCTGTGGGCGCGATCTCAGTACTTTATAATTGTTTTCTGATCGCGTTTGGTGTGAAACCAGTCGGTACAGACGGTACCATTCGGTCTGGTAGAGATCGCTTTAAGCGATAAGACCGCCGTGGGATATTTAACTTTCAGTTCTATTGACTTAGCTTAACTTTAACTCTTCTTCCTTTCTTCCAATGTCGCCAGCATCAAATGGCGTACCAACTAGCGACACTTTGAACCAACATTTAAAAAAGGAATTTTTTAATTTGTTTTTTTTTTTTTTTTATTAGGTATTTGTTTGTTTGTTAAGGCAGTTCCACACGGTTGTAATCCAGCGATCCAACCAAGGTGACCTTGCTTATTTCAAGCCGTCTAGACTGCAGATGTAATCCAAATGTTGGTTTGACCTTTAACGTCCTTGGTGTACGGGCGCAAGTTCCCATCCGCTGTTGGAGCGCGCGGATTAAATCCGCTTCGTAGCCGAATGGCAAAAAACGGAACCTTTATAGATTCATCATGTCTGTCAATCTGTCTGTCTGTTCGATCGTATGTCACAGCCACTTTATTCCAAAAGTATTAGAACTACACTATTGAAACTTGGTAGGTAGATGTGAAGATAGACTGTGTGTGTGTGTGTGATAGACTGTGAAGCGCCTTTACATAGAACCTTTACATAGAACTGAAACTAAAAAAAATCATCATTCATTAAAAATATTTTTTATTCATTTATTAAAAAAATAGCACATTTTCAAATCCGCAAATATAACTTTGTAATTTATACAAACCCTATGAAAAACAAAGTTATTTTTTTGCTGGCGAAAAATGATATCGGTATTTTATGCTCGATCTTATAAAATATTTTAGTGTGGTACGGAACCCTAAGAGGGTGAGTCCGACTTGCACTTGGCCAGTTTATTTAGATTTTAAACTTAATTAGTTAAACCTCAAGTATGTGCGGCAGTAAAATTATTTTAGAAGGACAAGATATGGATGGTTTCCACGAAGAAAGGCGAATAAATCGCTGATGCGAGCACACAGAAGACAGAAGATTGAGCTCAGTGGCGTACGATGGGAGAGACCAATGTCCAGCAGTAAACTAATACATGCTGATGAAGACAATGAATACGAACACACAGAAATAATCAGATACGAGTATACTTCATCAATACATGGTTGATATTCCATTCTGTCGCACAAAGCGCTTTGCATCAACATTTATCATACGTACAGCAAAGGAATCGAATTCCCTGCCAGAGTCTGTGTTTCCTGTGAAGTACAATCCGGGGTCTTCAAATCGGGAGAAAACAGGTATCTTCTAGGCAAGCTACATCGTCGATCACATCTTCACTTAACATCTGGTAAGATAGTGGGTAAAACGCTTGCTTATCTACAATAAAAAAAAATTAAAAATCAATAACTATTGACTGATTTTTAACCGACTTCAAAAAAAGGAGGAGGTTTCTCAATTCGACCGTATATATATATTTTTATTTTATTTTATTTTTTTTTTAAATGTTTGTTCGGGGATAACTTCGTCATTTATGCACCGATTTTGATTATTCTTTTTTTGTTCGAAAGGAGATATCCCAAGTGTGGTACCATGGTAATTTTATCGAGGTCTGATAAGTATCTCCAGAGATATTGAGATAAACATCTCAAAATTGGTACTGAAAATGAACATTGAAGTCGGTTCTTTTTTAGTTTTTAAACGATATTTTTAAACGATATTATTCTTAACAACCTCAAAGAAAGTAAAAACTTCTTGCAGTCGTTTTTACGATTACATCTATATACTTAATCCTAACAAAGTTAGGCATTCTCTTGCCATATTACCCATTTATGCTCACAAAAGCCAAAAGGAAAGGCCATTACGAAAGAAAAATTGAACGGCACAACTGGCACAGAAAAGACATCTAACTTTTAGAGTTGACAATACGAACACTTAAGTAAAATTGTCTTGTGGCACTTTGGTTGTACTTTCAAGTTTCAAATAAGTTAAATGTGCTATTTTCAATCGACTTTGAAAAAGGAGGAGGTTGTCAATTCGCCTGTATATTTTTTGCTTGTTACTTCAGAACTCGGTCAATTACTAACCAATTTAAAAAATATGTTAAACTGACTTCAAAAAAGAAGGAGGTTCTATTTTCGACTGTATGTATTTTTTAGGGTTCCCTAGCCGAATGGCAAAAAACGGAACCCTTATAGTTTCGCCATGTCTGTCTGTCTGTCTGTCCGTCCGTATGTCACAGCCATTTTATTCCGAAACTATTAGGACTACAGAATTGAAACTTGGTAGGTAGATGTATTCTGTAAACCGCTTTCCGATTTTAATACAAATAAAAAAATATAAATTTTAAGGGGGGGCATATCCCATACATGGAACTGGAACAAAAAAATATGTTTTCTTCCAACCTATACGTGTGGGGTATTACGGATAGGTCTTTAAAATTGACATTGAGCTTCCTAAAATCATTTTTTTTCAAAGTTAATAATTTAAAAGATCTAAAGTGGTAAAATGTGTGTGTCCCCCCTCTAACTTCTAAAGTAAAGGAGTGAAAAATCTAGAAAAAATATATTCTGTAGATCTTAATAAAAACTAACAACGAAAATTGGTTTGAACGATATACAGTCAGCAGTTGTTGAGATAGAGCGACCGCAAGTATAACTTTGTTTTTCATACAAACACTATGAAAAACAAAGTTATTTTTGTAGTTGCGAAAAATCATAGTTATAGAATACTCTCCTCTCCTGTTTTACGGAACCCTACGAGTGCGAGTCCGACTTGCACTTGGCCAATTTTATTTCATATGTATGTTCGCCGATTACTTAAAGACGCCAGAACCGATTTGAAAAAATATTTTTCACAGGTAGTCCCATTTAAATTTCATCGAGATATGTTTAGTGTATTCCGAGGTATGAATTCAAACCTCAAACTTAGTACTGAAAAGGACAAGCGCGACGTTTGAAGTCGGTTACTAACCGACTTCACAAAAAAGGAGGAGGTTCTCAATACGTCGGAACCTTTTTTTTATTTTATTTATGTTCACCGATTACTCGCAGATGCCTGAACCGATTTGGAAAATTCTTTTTTGTTTCAAAGGGTACTCGTCCCAGGTGATCCCATTTAAATTTTAACAAAATCGGCCTAGCCGTTTATAGTATATCAACATTTGTATTACGACGCATTTACTTATCTCGGCGACTTACTAGTTCTACCACAGAATAATGAATAGTACAACCAAAGTTCTGCCCACAGATGTTTTGAATAGATTTGTAATAATTATTAATGAATAATGATCTATTTAATGTTATTTGACGTGTGTGAGTGCAAATTTTTAATTTGCCCATAAACTTATTAAATGCTTTGACTTTTGACTTTATGATTTTCAGAGAACAGTGGCTGGCTAGATCTAAACTACACTGGAGTGACTAAACCAAGCAATTCTTTAACCTACTTGTATAACCACTATTTTTTATACCTTACAGGCTAGCGTTTGTCCACTATATCGCCTGATGGTAAGTGATGATATAATCGAAGATGACGAACACGCTAATAATAAAACTGAAACACACAGTTACATGTATGGTTGGTTTTAACCTACTTTTATTTTTTTTTAAATATTCCGACGTAAACGATTGGATGACAGCTGAATGGTTCATTACTTTTTTTTTCTAATTCAAAGCGTTAAATTCTGCTTTTGCTACGTTTACTCGATAATTGGTTATGATTTATTTTATGATTTTGACGTGTATATGTGCGTATATTAATACTGCCTACATAGTGAGTAAATGCTTTGATTCTTATTTCTTGAATAATACTGGTCGAGGCTTTTAAAATGCAAAGACACTCCACAACCGTGAGGTGTGCAGTCTCCGGGAATATTTCCTAAACAACGTGTGTGGGATGTATTGCGATGTGGTGTCAGTTGACAAGACTTTCACGCCTCTCTCCTTAGGCAAAGAGAACTGGCGCAAGCCTCAGGTGCTGAGCACCGAAGACCGCAACTACGTATGGAAGAGCAAGGAGCTGCACGGCCGGTTCTATCGAGTCGTAACGGCACCCGATGTGGACCTGCTCGCGTCGGTGAACTGGCTACGATTCGGGGACCTCTTTGGGGAAACCGAAGGTTTTGTTTGTGCAATTGCTGACGAAGTCATCAAGACGAATAACTACCGGAAATATATTATGAAGGACGGTACGGTCGACATATGTCGGGCATGCCGCCGTCCCGGAGAGTCACTCAGACATATCATTTCCGGTTGTTCTCATCTTGCAAACTCCGAGTACTTGCACAGATACAATCTCGTAGCCAGGATCATCCACCAGCAACTTGCTCTTCAATACGGCCTTGTCGAGTCTGAGGTGTCGTACCATAAGTACGCACCTGCGCCAGTTCTCGAAAATGGTCGTGCTTTGCTCTATTGGGCAGTGTTAGTCGACATCACCATCCCGCATGACGAGAACCTCGTGAAGGCTGAAAAGGACAAGATCAGCAAGTACCTTGACTTGTCTTACGAGGTTACCGCCATGTGGGATGTTGACTCGACTATCATTGTCCGGATAGTCGTGTCTGCAAACGGCCTAATAGCGAAGAGTCTCGACAAACATCACAAGAGACTCTCGTTAGACGGCTCGATCAAGGGCCAGATACAGAAGGCGGTACTTCTTGACACGGCACGCATCGTCAGGAGTTTCCTCTCTCTGCAGCCCTAACCACCGGTAGCTTGGGCCCTGCCCCGCTACCGGCGGCACCCTAGGTTTAGGTTTTTTATAATGTTTAATCTATGTTTTTATACTTGTTTTCTTTATTATTTTTATATGAAATATTGTAAAAAACCTATACCTAAGAAAAAATAATAAATAAAGTGAATAAAAATAATAAATCATTTATTTCAGAAGCTAAAGTTCCATAATTTTTGTTAGTAAACACACCAATAAATTAAAATCTTAAGAAACTATGTTAGTACACAAAACATCTGGCAAATACCCTATCTTAAAAAATTGTCACTGAGTCACTAATTTTGCCAGTGGTTTAAGCTAGCTAGACCAATGACCCATGAAGTCTGAGCTTAGATCCTCTACAACACCAGCCAAGAGTGTTTTAGAACTCCCACGTATGCGGCTCATCAGGGATGCAGTCCTTTTACGCATAATACCATAATAATCGTCAGTACGTGCTTCTGCAAACATCCCTGATGCACTACAGTATCGTGGTAGTCCCATCAACATCCTAAATCCGTTATTGTATTGGATGCGCAGAGCGTTGTAAGATCGTTGCGTGTATTTGACCCACAGACCGCACGTATAAAAGCTAAGCCTAGAATTCTCTGACTCCCAAGGCCTGCGTGTTGCTGGAACACCGTCAAGTTATGGTGACCGACTTTTTAGGGTTCCGTAGCCGAATGGCAAAAAACGGAACCCTTATAGATTCGTCATGTCTGTCTTTCTGTCTGTCTGTCTGTCCGTCCGTATGTCACAGCCATTTTATTACGAAACTGTTAGGACTACAGAATTGAAACTTGGTAGATAGATGTATTCTGTGAACCGCTTTCCAATTTTTATACAAAAATAAAACATATAAAGTTTTAAGGGGGGGCATCTCATACATGGAACTGGAACAAAACATTTTTTTTTCTTCAAACCTCGTGTGGGATGTCTATGGATAGGTCTTTAAAAATGACATTGAGGTTCGTAAAATCATTTTTTCTCAAAGTCAATCATTTGAAAGATAGGCGCATCTAAAGTGGTAAAATGTGTGTCCCCCTCCCCCCCTCTAACTTTTAAAGTATGGGAGTGAAAAATCTAAAAAAAAGATATACTGTAGAAATCAATAAAAACTAACAAAGAAAATTGGTTTGAACGAGATACAGTCAGCAGTTTTTGAGATATAGCGACCGCAAAGATAACTTTGTTTTTCATACAAACACTATGAAAAACAAAGTTAATATTTTAGTTGCGAAAAATCGTAGTTAGAGAATACTCTACTGTGTTACGGAACCCTACGAGTGCGAGTCCGACTTGCAATTGGCCAGTTTATTCCTTGATGGCGTTAAGCTACTTTTTGGTAGCAAGTCAGGCGGAACATGGATATAATATGCTCCTGTCACCTCCGGGTAAACTTGTCAAGCCATCTATTTTTTACTCCATCAGGGCTCAAATATTTAAGTTATTAATTATCCACGGATAAATGTGTATAAAGATACCACGCATACTTTTGTATTATCTCTATAAACCTAAATCTCAGGTCAAAGAAGAATAAAAAGTATTTATTGGATGACATTTTACTTTGAAAATGCCAGCATCGATATTTTCTTGTTACGAATTGCAACTTTATCGTCGCGTATTAAGACTCACAGTTGCAATTGTATCGATAGAAGCGAGAGCATGTTTATGGAAACATCTTTAACTTTAAAATCAGGGAACCTGGATATGATAAACATTAATGGTATATCACATTGCACGTGATGAAAAATGGTGGAAAATGTTCAGATTTAGTTTTGCAAAGAAGGTTAACTGGAATAAAATAAATCTAGCATTATAATATATCGTAATAAGAACGTTTAAAAAACTAATAGATCCGACTTCAAATACCGCGCTATTAAATTTCAGTACAAGGTTTGAAATGTATATTTTCATATTATCTCTGGAGATATTTATCAAACCTCGAATAAATTACCATGGTAGCACACTTGAGATATCCCCTTTCCAATAAAAAAGTATAATCAAAATCGGTTCATAAACGACGAACTTATCCGCGAACAAACATAAAATAAAAAATTACATATATATACGGTCGAATTGAAAAACCTCCTACTTATTTTGAAGTCGGTTAAACAGGCTAAAAACAATTAAAATGTTTGACTTATAACCATTGGGGTAGACTTGTTCTAAAGTGGAGACCGCGAATGGGTAAGAAAATACCTAGTGTAGGACGTCCTGTGACCAGTTGGAGTGACATACGAGATACGAAAAACGGTGGGCAGAGACTGAAAAATAAGAGCCAAAGACCAGGCTCAGGCCTTCGTCCATAAAAAAACATACTAGCAATGTGGGTTGCACATTACTAGTAGTCTTGTTAACCCCTCCAACTTAGTTAAATATTCTTGTGTCTGGAGTGGGTTAACGACAATAGTGCAATGAATTGGGGATCGAACTTAAGAGCACTCGATCGCCAGGCAGACAACTTAGCCATTGAGCTATTGTGGCTTATGATTTTGTGACGCAGACCCATGTGATGATGACCCAACCCCAGCCCTCCTAGCATAGCAGGAGGATAAAATTTTTGTCACCTACTATTCTTCACCGTTGTCATAATCAGCCTGTGTCAGTCCACTGTTGGACGTAGGCCTCTCGCAAGATACACCACTGATCCCGAACTTCGGCTAATTGGGAGGGATATGCTGTAATCGCCACGCTGGGCAGGCGGGTTGGCGATCGATTCGTCACCGGCAAGAGACAAAATATTAATTCCGTAAAAACAAAAGAAAGCTGTTTTTATTCAGTCGCTGTGCAAGCAGGGCAGAGGAATTGGAAACTATTTCAACGCCTTGAAAAAGCACATTTTTATAGAGTCGTGACAACAAATCTGCCACCAGGCTTAGGCGATTAGGGCGGTAATAACTCCGCTATATATATATAAGATCACGCTCTGAAGCCGTCCCTCATATAAAACGGTGTGAGCCGTTGAAATACATTAGACCTTCCGCCCAAGGGTTTATGACCATCATCACATGTACCTACCTACCCGATTAAAGTTTTATATCCCCGTACATTTTGATAAACAAGTTGGTCTTTACGAGCAAAGTGCGTTGTTTAATTTGAATAAAACATTATTGTCGCAGGGGTACAAAGTCTCTAGTGTGTTGAAAAGGGAACTTTCTAGAGACGTAATTGATTATGTGCTTATATCGACTTTTGGATAATTTATTAGTAACCTAAAATTGAATAAGGTTAATATACTTACTTTTATTTATTGATAATAATTAAACGGTCACAGACCACTAACATTAATTATAATAATATTGAATTAAAATTATTAAATACAAGATGTGCTCCGCGGTATCGCCCACGTTATAAACTTCTTAACTTTTCTTTCGTAATATTTTTTTTCTTAAATAAACAAAATAAAATCTTCGAAAAAAAATATTTGCCGAATCGGTTATTTTTATAAAACCCAACAAAAAAACATATAGATTTTCAGACTTTGTAAACCCGTTTCACCCTCTTAGGAATGGAATTTCGAAAAAGAAATACATGCGTGAAGTTTCGAATAAATAAGATCGTTTAAAATAATAAAAGAACCGACTTCGAATGCCGCGCTATTAATTTTTAGTACTAAATCTATAAACAAAAACCTTTGATTTCTCAGCAAACGTACAATTTCACCATATCCCATGTAACGTGTCAAACAGGATGGGGCTTCGACCGCATTAAAAATTCTAAGCGAATCTTCCTGCTAAATACGTATATTTTCATGTTTTCTTTTTCCCGCCACGGTTATGTTTTCACTCCAAAGGAAAGTCCGTGCAAAACAATAGCATGGGACATAAAATGAAAATAACATTATTCAACTTTAGGTCTACAGGGTGATTTGAAATATTATTTTATATTGCAAATAGGCTAGCATTTGACCACCCACTCACCTGATGGAAAGTGACGATGTGATCAAGGGTGTAGCACGCTTACCTAGAAGATACCTGTTCACTCTCGACTTGAAGAGACCCAAGTTATAGCTACTCGAAAACAAGTCAGCCAGCAATGTTCAATAGTTTGGTTGGTTTTTTCCATATCTTATATAGGCTAGCGTTTGACCACTATCTCACCTGTTGGTAAGTGACGATGTGGTCGAGGATGGTAGCACGCCTAGGCCTAGAATGGGAACTGGCTCTCAAGGACAGGCGACAGATTTCTAACTTGAGGGTGGTAGCTGGCCAGGCGGACACTAGATAGTGTCCTACACAAAGAGCAATAATTACTTAAGTAATTATAAGAGCAATAATTACTTAAGTAATTATTTTATCTCTTTGGTCCTACCACTATACGGGGGTTTTTGGTTTCTGAACGATGTTTTTTCTTCACCGGAATGCCACTGTGTTACATAAATGTTTCGATAGAAAAATACATTGGTGCAAGGCGGGGATTGAACTCGGTACCTCTGGCATCAAAGCCGATAATTCTCCTACTTACACCACCGGGCCCTCAGTTATAAACCGTACATTAATCAGAAGGCTTAAACATTTTTTTAAGTGTAATGTTTGACGTTTGTATGAGAATTGAATGGGTCATAATATATATTTTTTTCATTTTAAACTCCTTAACCCCTCCAACTAAGCTAAATATACGTGTGTCTGGAGTGGGAGAACGTCAATAGTGCAATGGATAGGGATCGAACTTACGACCTATCGTTTGACGGGCCGACGCAAGTGAATATTAGTTACCTTCGAGCATTTACCAATGGAGATATTAACACAATGTGTGTGTGTGTGACAACAAGTGTGCGTGTTGCAAGTTAGTGTGCGGGATCGTTAAAGTGAGCGATTTGTGTGTGTGCAATGCGTGTTTATCTTGTCCCCCGTAAGTATCGGCAGAAAATAATGTTTGCGAATTACAACGTTAACATCTCCATTGGTAAATGCTCGAAGTTAGTTATAGGTACACTCGCGATTGCGCTTTAAATTGACACAACTTAATAGCTGTCACGTAAATAGGACAACCAGTTCAAATATAGAGTTCACTCTCCCATTTTAAATTTTTTAACGTTCATTAACTTCTCCCTCTCAAAAAAGAGCAGCCTGTATATCGTTTTTATTAGGGTTCCGTACCCAAAGGGTAAAACGGGACCCATCACTAAGACTCCGCTATCCGTCTGTCTGTCTGTCCGTCTGTCACCAGGCTGTATCTCATGAACCGTGAGAGTTAGACAGTTGAAATTTTCACAGATGATGTATTTCTGTTGCTGCTATAACAACATATACTAAAAACAGAATAAAGTTAAAAATAATAGAAGGTCCCTATACAAGAAACGTGTTTTTATCGGCATTTCACGCCACCTATGAACGCTTAGTTAGGTAAAAGTTCTATAGATGGCGTTATATTGAAATGTCGATCCCTAACTCCTTTGTTAGATGTTAGATGCCGTTATAAGAAATAAAATGTTTATTAATTATTATTTTTTGCTGGCGAAAAATGATAGTGGTATTTTTGTTCGATCTTATAAAATACTGTGTGGTACGGAACCCTACTATGCGAGTCCGACTTGCACTTGGCCTGTTTATTTTATTTTCTGCAGCAACGGTAATTCAATGAGACGTAAAAGAGTTTCATCATTTTAAACACCGAGGGCGCTCGAGAGCTGATTTTATTTGTGAGCTTTGGTTTCCGGTTCCACGTCATTAAAACTCGTTGAGATTTTTTTTGATTCGTTATTTCATGTTTAAGAATGATAAAAAATTATCTGACTTAACGTCTGATTTGCTGGCTAATAAATGCCCTATAAACATTTCTGTATTCAGCTGTCAGACTTTTGAAAACTTATATTTGGTGTCATAATTATGTCAGATGACTATCTGACACTTTATGAGAAATCAGTGCAACTGGCCCTTAGGCTCTGTTTCACTGGTACCTGGTAAAGTTACAGATAGCTATCTGACATAATTATGACGCCAAATACAAGTTGTCAAAAATATGTCAGAGGTGTACCTAACTGGGCTATCAGGAACCAGTGAAACTAGCCCTTAGTATTATTATTTGAAATTTTGTATAAAAGTGTTTGTAATCGTCAATACAAGGTGGAAAGGATGAGTGAGAATTTTGTATGATAAGATTGTTTAAAAAACTAAAAGAACCGAATATTATGTTTCTTACTCGTATAATAAATAAAATGTTATTCCGGAGGTTGCGGGTTCAAGTCCCGTCGGTACGAACGATAAAATGTTGGATTGTGTTTAACAATTTAAAAGAACCGACTTCAAATACCGCGCTATTAAATTTCAGCACCAAGTTTTAGGGTGTTTATCTCTATATCTCTGAAAGTACTTATCAGATTTTGATAAAATTACAATGCCACACAAAAATCCATGGGATCCTTATTTCCAACAAAAAAAAATCATAAAAATCGATTCATAAACGACGAAGTTATCCCCAAACAAACATAAAAATATATAAAGATATAAAACGCGCGAGTGTCTTTGGAACACGCGGTTGGAACGAAGTTCTTTTCGCTATATATAAATGAATACATTTTAAACTGAATAACAATTAATTATTATTTTTGAGGGCCCGGTGACGTAATCGGGAGAACGGTCGGCTTTGATGCCGTGGTACCGAGTTCAAACCGCCGTGCACCAATGGATTTTTCTATCGAAAAATTTATGTGCGGTTCTCACAGTGGCCCTCCGGTGAAGGAAAACATCGTTAAGAAACCAACAACCCCCGCATGGTGGTAGGGCACTATCTAGTGTCCGCCTGGCCAGCTACCACCCTCAAGTTAGAAAATCTGTCCTCAAAACATCTATGGTGTTCCGGCAGCTATCCTTGAGAGCCAGTTCCCATTCTAGGCCTAGTGTGCTTACCATCTTCGACCGCATCATCACTTACCAACAGGTGAGATAGTGGTCAAACGCTTGCCTATAAAGTATTAACAAATAAAATAAAAAAAAACCGACTTCATAACCACAAAAAGGCACTCAAAAGCGAAAAATAATTTACTTAAAATTATTATAAGCGTTACCCACTTCTCTATTTGAAGTCGGTGCCAGCCAGCAGTCGGTGCAGCTTTTGAGTGCCTTTTTGTGGTTATGAAGTAGATTTTTTTTTTTGAAAAATAACTTATTTTACCCTTTTTAGTGCAAAAAAAGTTTTAATGAAATTACATGCATCTATTAAATTTCGTGTCTGGGCCGTTATACACCGACGGATATATACTTTTTGAAAATGTCAAGTACCTATGTACCTATAACGGTTAAGAAGATACAGATCTGTAAAGTGCGCACATATAGACACACGGACGGACGGACGGACGGACGGACGGACGAACAGACAACAAAGTCTCAGAAAGTGTTCATTTGGTAGCCTTTGAGTTCGGAACCCTAAAAAAATTTACTTTAAATGCCGCGCTAAAGTGAAAATATTCACTAGTAATAATGATGTCATCAAGGTATCAAAGTACAATGTCCAAAATGGCCCTGTACAATTAAAGCATCTGACACACACGATAATTAATTGTCTATTTTATTACAATAATCCCAAATACTTTTATAACACGGACTAGTTGTATTACAAAATGAATATTAAAAAGTATTATCTGCGATTATTAACGTTAATTGCCGCCATATGGCCAACAGAGTACTGAATCACTTGAGTCAACCAATTGACTTGAGACAATCAATTGAGATAAACAATATAAGCAAATTTGTAAACTTTGATGATATGCTTACAACTACTGGCTAGTGTTACTATCGTGGCACGTGAAGTCGGTTTTTTCCGTTTAGAAAACGATCTTAAATTTTGACGCATGCGCTTTTCAGCAGTTAACATCTGAAGGCCTTTCTGTAGGACATGGAACTTCGTTCCAAAAACAACAAAGTACTCAAACTATTCTCTAAAACCTCGCCAAAGATAGATACTAGTTAGTACATGAACCTCGCTCCAAACTAACGACGAAGTTTCAATAATAAATAAAAAAGTTTAAATGTAAACCGAGCCAACCAAAACTCTTTAAACTGCATGTGCTCTGAAAGTTTTAAGTTTCGAATACGTTATGTGCGCAAATTGGGAACATAATACACTTATTCCGACGTATTTTTCATTCTATATAATGCATGCAATATAGATAGATAGATAGATAGATATATACTCTTTATTGAACACCAAGAAACTTAGTACTAATACATTTTTGTTAAAAATAGTGTCAATGGGCGGTCTTATCGCTCAAAGCGATCTCTTCCAGACAACCATGCATGGAGAGGTTTAAAATAGAACATAATGGATGGCGGTGGTCATAAAACTATTTTGTAAAAATACATAAATATACCTATAATAAATACCTATATTA
Source organism: Cabera pusaria (assembly GCA_954871355.1). Taxonomy (NCBI): domain Eukaryota; kingdom Metazoa; phylum Arthropoda; class Insecta; order Lepidoptera; family Geometridae; genus Cabera; species Cabera pusaria. The sequence goes on along the minus strand of OX940885.1, from coordinate 33,228,009 downwards.
TTACATGTAAATACTATTTATATACTACATAATATAGAACAATAAAATACATTATATATATATATAAATAAACATACATATATATAAATATATATATTATAATTACAAGCAATATATTTACATAAGTAAATAAAGTAAACGCATGTATAAATGAATGCTGAGTATGGTCCGTAGAGAAGTAGATAAAACTTTAAAAATTATATAAAACTACGTTGTAGTAAAATTCTACGTAGGTACCCTCGTACCTACGTAGAAAGCTACGCGTTAAAAGTGAAATTCCCTCACAGAGTTGGAGTTCAGAGCATGAAGTTCATTTAAATTATTTCTCAACTTCCCAATCATTTTTTTTCACTACTAAACTGTTGAACGTAGCGGGGCGAATCAATATTATGTTACTCTTTGGGACGCATGCCCGAATGATACCGAATACGTCTTTTTAGGGTTCCGTACCCAAGGGGTAAAGCGGGACCCTATTAATAAGACTCCCCTGTCCGTCTGTCTGTCTGTCTGTATGTCCGTCTGTCACCAGACTGTATCTCATGAACCGTGACAGTTGAAATTTTCACAGATTATTATTATTTCTGCTGCCGCTATAACAACAAATACTAAAAACAGAATAAATATAAAAAATAATAGAGGGTCCCCATACAAGACACGTGTTTTTTTCGGCATTTCACGCCATCTATGGACGCTTAGTTAGGTAAACGTCCCATAGATAGCGTTATATTGAAATGTCGATCCCTAACTCCTTTGTTAGACGTTAGATGTCATTATAAGAATTAAAATGTTTATTAATTATTATTTTTTGCTGGCGAGAAATGATAGTGGTATTTTTGCTCGATCTTATAAAATACTGTAGTGTGGTACGGAACCCTACTAGTGCGAGTCCGACTTGCACGTGGCCCGTTTATTTTTTAAATCTTATAGGCTAGCGTTTTGACCACTATCTCACCTATTGGTAAGTGATGATGCGGTCGAAGATGGTAAGCACGCTAGGCCTAGAATGGGAATGGGAACGTCTTCGTAGTTACGCCGTTCTACAATAAAGCGCTTACTTCCGTTGATTCGGACCGTGATGCTACGTCACATCCGTTAAATTTTACCACAGAAAAGAAAACAAGTTTACTTCAATAAACGGGATTTCACAATATCGGTGTAGTGAGCCGAAGATCAAAGATCGGGCTCGGTGGCGTTTCTTGGGAGAGACCTAGGTCCAGCCGAGGACTATTACCGGCTGATTATGATGGGGATGTCTGTCCGTCTGTCAAAGGGCTGTATCTCCTAAGCCTTAATAGTTAGACACTTAAAATATTCACAAAGTATGTATTTATTACTAATAATTGCTATTAGAACAAAATACTATGAATTAAGAACCGACTTCCATGCCACGCGAGTCAGTTTCAGTGGCAAGTTTGAGACGTTTATCGTCATATCTCAGGAGATACTTATCAGATCTCGATAAAATTTCAATGATGTCCCTTGGAAATGTATCCTACTAATTAAAAAAGAATCATTCGAATTGGTTTACAATTGACGGAGTAATCGCGTAACATACATACAAAATGACACATACAGACAAATTGAAAACCTCCTCCATTTTCCAAGTCGGTTGAAAACAGAATAAGCCTCCACCCCATAAACGAAGCATATATTTCCGGCAAATTGGTTAAATTATTTTTCAAAAAGACCTGCTAAGTATCGCCAGAGATATGGAGATAAACACCTGTCGAGTCAAACACATTTAAAGTTTCATTACCAGGTTAATAAAAATCAAACTCACACCACGGTTTTATACTGAAAAAGTATTACTCACGAGCACCAGCCGACGGAAAATGTTCTGATACTTAACTATCACTTAATTCTATTCACACACATAGTAAGTCTAGTATGCTGAGATTAAAACCACGTCACGTGAGTATAGCTAAACCAAGGTAACTCGTTTTTAATACCAGCGGTCGTCGTTTGTACATAAACGTCCGTTAGTGGCGGGTTACTATTACATTTGCAGGTGAATACATGTGAATGAATCAAACCTTGTAGTGTGTATGTACATAACGCATTGTCCTAGGGAACCAAAAAAATAGATGCGGCGCAGCGCGATACTGTGCGATGCAATGCGATTCATTTATTAAAAATAATGTGCTACATGGCTCACCTTACCCCGCATTTAAAAGTATTTGATATTTTATTTTACACGGCATCCGACCGATTGTGTGAAATTTACTTATTGTTGTTTAAATTATTTTAGGGACTTGTAAATGTGAAGAGGCCGATACTTTAATAATAATAGAAGTTACTTACTCATCTAATACTATAAGAATCTTTGTCCTGACGTACTGACTGACTGACTGACTCACTGACAGACAACGCACAGCCTAAACCGCTGGTCGTAGAGACTTGACATTTGGAGGGTATATTTGTCTCAGTACGTAAGGGTGTACTAAGAAAGGATTTTTCAAAATTCACCCCTTAAGGGGATGAAATGGGGGTTCAAAGTTTGTATGGAGAAACAAGATTAGATAGTCTTTTCTATACGAAACTTCACACAAGTGCTTCAGTACAAAAATAAGCAAATACGTGTTACAGGTTTTTTTGAAATTCCACCCCTAAGAGGGTGAAATGGGGTAACAAGGTGTGAAAATCAATATTTTTTCAAATTGCGCTAAAACTTGGCATGCAGATAATTATTACAACGTTAGTTACATTTGAAAAAGGATTTTTTAAATTTCACCCTTGAAGGGGATGAAACGGGGGTTCAAAGTTTCTATGGAGAAAAATTATTAGATAGTCTTTTCTATTCGAAACTTCTCACAAATGCTTCAGGACATAAATAAGTAAACACATGTTTTAGGTTTTTTCTAAATTCCGACCCTAAGAGGGTGAAATGGGGTAACAAAGTCTGGAAATCAATATTGTTTCGGATTGCGCTAAAATTTAGCATGCAGTTAGTTATTACGACGAAAGTTCCCTCTGAGAAAAGATTTTCCAAAATTCACCCCTGAAGGGGATGAAACGGGGGTTCAAAGTTTGTATGGAGAAACAAGATTAGATAGTATTTTCTATTTGAAACTTAACACAAGTACTTAAGTAAGTAAATACGTGTTTCAGGCTCTTTCGAAATTCCACCCCTAAAACAGTGAAGTGGGGTAACAAAGTCTGAAATCAATATTATTTCGGATTGCGCTGAAATTTGGAATGCAAATAGGTATTTTGACTTACGTATCCGCTAAGAAAGAATTTTTCAAAATTTACTCTTCAAGGGGATGAAGCGAGGGTTCAAAGTTTGGATAGTCGTTTTATTCGTCATATCACACAAGTACTTTTGTAAATTAATAAGTAAATACGAGTTTCAGACTTTTTCAAATTGCCCTTCTAAGTGGATAAACTGGTGTAACAAAGTCTAAAAATCAATATTTTCGGATTGCGCTGAAGAAGCTTTAGAATGCAGATAGTTATTATGGCGTAGGTATCCGCTAAGAAAGGATTTTCTCAAAATTCCTCCCGAATACGGAACGGGGATTCAAAGTTTGTATGGCGAAACAAGATGAGATAAAGTACGTGTTGTAGGATTTTTCAAAATGGGGTAGGTAACAAAGTCTGAAAATTTGGGTTTTTCGGTTAAAATTAAAAAATTACCCCATTTATAATGAATCCCGAATTGCCTTAGTCACGCGATAACATGAAAACGGGTGAACTGATTTGGCTAATTCTTATATGATGATAGAATCGTTTTTACAAAAGAAAAGTTTTAAGTGAATAATAGAAATTTTTAACGCGGGTGCAGCCGCGGGGCACTTCTAGTTTATTATAAAATATTTGACACGCACGACAATTTTATTGACCCATTATGATAGCGTTACAGCCACAGAAATAGGAATAATAAGGTAGTATTCCTATTTCTGTGGTTACAGCAATTTCACCGTAGGCAAGCTTCACGGAAAGCATCACGTAGAGCACTTTAGCATGATACAAACTAATAGCGAGGCTTAAAAACACGTTTTCTTTTCAACCGACTGTCAATAATAAGGAGGTTCTCAATTCATCTTTTTTTAACCGACTTCAAAAAAAGGAGGAGGTTTCTCAATTCGACCGTATTTTTTTTTTTTTTATGTTTGTTCGCGGATACGTTCGTCGTTTAACAACCGATTTTGATTATCCTTTTTTGTTCGAAAGGAGATATCCCAAGTGTGGTACCATGGTAATTTTATCAAGGTCTGATAAGTATCTCCAGAGATATTGAGATAAACATCTCAAAATTGGTACTGAAAATTAATAGCGCGGCATTGAAGTCGGTTCTTTTTAAGTTTTTAAACGATATTATTTCATGTATATTGCGCTATTACTCTGTCCGGGCTCAGTGGCGTTTCTTGGGGGAGGCCTATGTCCAGCAGTGGACTGATACCGGCTGATAATGATAATGATGATGACTCTATCGATTGTGAACCGATTCGAATAATTATTTTTTTTAATTGGTAGGGTACATTTCCAATGTATTGTAACTAAGTCGATATCTGATAAGTGTCACCAGAGATATGACGATAAAAATCTCAAACTTGCTATCGAAACTAACTTGCACGGCATGGAAGTTAGTTGTTTTAAAAAGGGAGAAGGTTCGCAATTCGACGTTTTTGTTTTTTTTTGTTTGTTACCTCAGAACCCTGTAAAATTTTAACTGATTTGAAATATGATTTTTTATTGATATATATTTTATTGTTTTTTTTCGTTTTTAACGATCATAAATTGTAGTTTTTAGGGTTCCGTACCCAAAGGGTAAAAAGAAACCCTATTACTAAGACTCCGCTGTCCGTCTGTCTGTCCGTCTGTCATCAGGCTGTATCTCATGAACCGTGATAGTTAGACAGTTAAAATTTTCACAGATGATGTATTTCTGTTGCCGCTATAACAACAAATACTAAAAACAGAATAAAGTTAAAAATAATAGGGGGTCCCCTTACAAGAAACGTGTTTTTTTCGGCAACATAACACCATCTATGAACGCTTAGGTAAACGTCCATAGATGGCGTTATATTGAGATGCTGATCCCTGAAACCTTTGTGTTAACTTTCACTTAGATATTAGACGTTAGATGGCGTTATCTATACTAATAATATAAAGAGAGAACATTTGTATTTTTGTATTTTTGTATGTTTGTAATGAGTAAGCTCAAAAACTACTGAACCGATTTAAAAAATTCTTTCACTAGTACATAGAATGGACTTTCGGAATAACAATAGGCTATATATTATCCCGTTTAAATCAAAGGTACATTCGTGGAGACCTAATTTGCAACCTAAGTCGGCAAATAAACGGTTGAAAAAACACGTTTCTGACGAACGCTGCTTAATTGAGAAAAGATAGAAGAATATTTTCTATGCAAGAGTTATACAACTTATGAAGATCTACAAAAAAATCCGCAACAGCATATGTCTATCTCTTAAGGTTGACTCACAGTAACCATTTTAATCTTAAAATTTTTGTTAAAAAATATTACATAACTTCCAAGGCTATTTTCAAGAATATAGTATTAATCCTTATCCAAATAATTACGTTAATTAGCTTGGCCACATATTATAGATTAAAATTGTCCCGTACAGTATATAATTCAAATGAAAACTCTAGAAGATATCACGAATTTAACAAACACGCATCGCAAAATTAATAAAATATTTGCAGTGAAACCACAGATTCGGTCATAGTTACTTTGAAAATATTAATATAAGCTTAGCTATGCTGTAGATCCCCACCAATCACAATCAATTTGAAGTCAATATAGTATGATAATATGATCTATTGTATAAAAGAATTTTCATCTATATATAATAATATAATATAATATTTTAAACCACCCCGACTGATCTATGTATAATAGCTTTTTCCAATGACTCTAAACACGACATTTAAAATCTGAGCTGTAAGTTGGTGAGGATTTGAGTATTCTGTAGAGTCCAGGAGGCTTCCATGTTCTTACAATATCGTTGAAGAAGAAGATTTTTGAATTGATCAGACCTATGAAAGTTGATTTCATAGCGCAATGAACTAGAAAAAAGCTCATAATTTTATAACGATTGAACGAATTTTCATAAATCAAAGCTAAGAAAACTGTCGATGAAGACATCTATCAAACAAAAAAAAACTATCAATAATAAAAACAAAATCGGTTCATCCGGTTAGGTGCTAAGATGCTACAGACAGACACACAGATACACACGTTAAACGTATATTACCCCTACATTTTGCGTCGGGGAACGCCGTAAGGTTACGGCGGCAGATGTACTCCTTGGTGGTAAGCTACTTTTTGGTAGATTTAATGATTCCACTACCACTGTACGAAAACTCATGATTCATGAATGCACTTAAAACTTTCATTGGTAGGTATATAGCTAGGATTAGAACCAACGACTGTCGGGTCAGAATCAGGGTAACTATCCTTTACGCCAAAGGGGCGTCCAATATCAATACGTAAGTATTATAAAACAAAGTTCATCACTGCGTCTGTCTGTCTGTTCGCAATAATCTCAATAGCTACTGAACGGATTATCATGCGGTTTTCACCAATAGCCAGAGTGTTTATGAGGAAGGTTTAGGTGCATAATTCGTTAAGGTTTTGTGTAAATTGGATGAAATATGACGATGATTGTTAAATATGTTCATATTTTATATTCGATGCAACAAACTGATGCAAATTTTGTAGGCATATATGTTCTACCCGTGCGAAGCCGGGGCGGGCTGCTAGTAAGAAATAAAATGTTTATTAATTATTATATTTTGCTGTCGTAAAATGAATGTGGTATTTTTTGCTTGATCATATAAATATACTGTAGTGTGGTTCGGAACCCTAAGAGTGCGAGTCCGACGTGCACTTGGCCAGTTTATTAAACTATCTTAATTGTAGCGTTTTGAATTTACTTGTATCGCACGCCATCTGATGCATTACACATCGCAGCGCCTCTCCGTAAACGCAGCTGTATATAGGACAATGGTTAAGTGATCGCGATTGTTTTCAGGAAACGGCTGGCAATATAACTGACCGGTTGTTTAACAACACTGAGAGTTTCTTGTGTCGTGTCTCGCACACTTGCGTTCAGTTTTAAAGACAATATTTCTTTCCTTTGCTAGGCTTGATTGATCGACTAGCTTAGATTGTTGTTATTTTAATTACGATTTTATATTAAGAGGATAAATAATATACTTGCCGTGATTCATAATTTGAAGTCAATATATCTACTTATAATTTAAGATCGTTTAAGGGTCAGCTCAGACTGGGACGCGACGCGGCGCGGCGCGCACTTATTAAAACGGTAATAAAAAAAAACTTTATTTACTACAAAATAAAAACCGGCCAAGTCGAGTTGAACTCGCCCACCGATGCTTCCGTACCAACGTTGGTTGGTACCAATTAAACTAGACCTCTAAATTGTATGAGCGCTCATATAACTCAGAGGCATATCTTAACTAGCGACAACTATGTATGTATGGGGGTATGTATTTAATTTTCAACTTTTTTTATTATTTGGATTTTTTCTTTATTTGTGCTGTAAAACCTTGCTTCTTGCCATATTTCATGATTCTAGGTAAACGGAAAGTACCCTATAGGTTTTCGACCCAAAACCTATAGGGTACTTCCGGTTGACCTACAATTCTCAATTCAGGTCAAAAGCAAGGTCCTTATAGCACAAGTAAAGGAAAAAATCCAAAAAATAAAAATGTTGAAAATTAAGGTAAATTTTGGTACTTACAAGTTTTCGCGAAAATCTAAATATTCCCCAAACCTTTTATCGTGTTGACTCTGGACCTCGATTTTTATACACCTAATAGGGACTATAGACATCAGTATCTGGTATAAATTTCAACTTGCTAGGTCCACCAGTTCCTGAGTAAATCAGTGGACACACAGACAGACAGACAAACGGACAAGAAATTGATCTTAACAGGGTTCCTTTTATTACCTTTTGCAGTACGGAACCCTAAAAACTAAAAAAATCGACTGCAAATGCCACGCGTGTCATTTTCAGTAGCAAGTTTGAGTTGCTTATATGCATATCTCTGGACATAACACGTTTAAATTTAAATGGGCCCTGGTAAGTATTATAAACTCTGTCTCTCTCTCTCTTCCTTCCTAAATCCTACTTCCTAATAATATTATTAAGGCGAAAGTTTGTGTGTATGTTTTACTTCTTCATGCTAAAACTACTCAACTGATTCTATACAACTCACTTAAAGAGTCTATTATCGTAATTGTACGTACTTTACAGACCCAATCAAAATATTATGCATCTAAAATATTCGTCGAGAATTAATAAAACTGGCCAAGGGCAAGTCAGCATCGCGTCTCTTATCGCACACTTAGGGAGGGTTCTGTACAATACAAAACATAACAGAGTTTCAACCTCATATATTTGATTAATTGATATTACCAAGAATATTTGGTTTGGTCGCGAAGAAGCTTTTTTTGGGGCGGCTTTACTAGCGCCATCTATGTCGTATATCTTATGCCGTAACTAATTAGATAGATGGCGTTTAAAAACACGTTTTTTGTATGAGGACCCCCTTTAATTTTTAACTTTATTTTGTTTTTAGTATTTGTTGCTCTAGCGGCAACAGAAATACACCATCTGTGAAAATTTAAACTGTCTAACTATCACGGTTAATGAGCTATAGCCTGGTGACAGACGGACAGACAGACAGACAGACAGACAAACAGACAAACAGACAGACAGACAGACAGACAGACAGACAGACGGACAGCGGAGTCATAGTAATAGGGTCCCGTTTTCCCTTTGGGTACGGAACCCTAAAAACATTAAAGCTTTAACTAAACCTATCAAAAAATCCATTGCTCCTAACGAACATCGGACAAAATGTTATCAAACAGAACCCAAAACAATTTCAGAAAATTGCTGTCCGAGGGTACTCATGTGTTTTTCTGTCTACCCACCTAAACAATACCAATAACAATTAGCGGAGCTCGTTTGTGTTTTTATCAGGTGGAAAAGAAACCTTACCATTATTAGCCGAAAGATGGTAATTGCTATTCCCTCCCAGTTTGATGTGGAAAATCCTTAACAGGTGGAGCTATGTTCAAACAAAAGCGTCTAAAACAATTAAGCATAATCTCTATTATTAGCGACGACAGCTCGATAACGATCGTATGTGACCTTCGAGCATTTACCAATGGAGATGTCAATGCAAGGCGTACTCCTCTGCTGGCCATATAGCCATTATTAGCCATATGAGCGTGCGTAACTACGCTGTATTTTTAATACTGTGTGCGTGTTTCAAACTAGTGTGCGGGATCGTTAAAGTGAGTGATTTGTGTGTGTGCAATGCGTGTTTACCTCGTCCCCCGTAAGTATCGGCAGAAAAAAATGTTTGTGGATTACAACGCAACGTGGTGATCTTGTAATTACTTAACCTACTAATTAACTAAAATGCAAGCTCACGGATCAATGCACCTTGATTTGAGGCTCCTGACATAAACACATACACGGGCCAGTAGTTTTTACCCGACTGCGAAAGAAGGAGGGTTATGTTTTTCGAGTGTATGTAAGTATGTATGTATGTGTATTTCTTTGGCACGCCCTAAAGCCTACACGGCTTGTTTTATTTTATGTGAGTGGTCTCAATAGATTTGTCTTAGTCGTAAGAATGACACTGAGTACATGAAAATAAAAAAAAACTGAATTAAGGATTTTTGGCGCCAAAAAGTGAACTCAAAAAAAAATGTATTCAAAATACATCGAGTGTGGTATCAAAATAAAGAATGTTTAACGGTGATTACGAATATATATACAATATATAACTTATATGTTTTATTGGAGTTTGGAATAAGAAATGCTAATAAATCTTTTTTTCACGCAGTCAGGTTTTTTGTACTTTTTCAATAATTCACATGTTACATAGTTATTTATGTCTAATATAGGACAATAATAATAAAAAAAATTAGTGAGGCATAATTGGTGTGTGACGTGTATGACCCATAGACCAGGAACTCAACATCCATCAGCTCATCAAAAAATCATGATACATTGTACCATCTTTTTATAGTTTTCCATGTCTTTCCATCCTCTATCCATAGTTAAGTAACAGTTGTAAAGGGCTTCTTGATGTTGGCTTCAGCTCCATCATTGCCATCTAAACGACCAGGCGTGTACTACTCGTGAAATATAATAAATAATAGCACACAATCACGCCTTTTACCCGTTATGGTAGGCAGAGACTACTTCTTTCCACATACTACGATCCTGCCTGACATACCTCTTTCGCTTCTTCCACTTTCATGAGCGCCTTCATACATGCTCGCCAGTTATAGGTACTTTTGACTTGGCCTTTCTTGATCTGGGTCGTGCGTGATACGTTCGCCTAAGTTGGCCTCTACCGGCTGGCCCATTCACAACTCTTATCACCTCACTACGCAAGTATCCAGCCAGCGTTATTCCAAAAGATTACTTCTATTTCGTGTGAAGAGACGACGATAAAATGAACCAGTTAAGTAAATTAAGTAAGGTGCGATGTGTAATTGCTTTCTCTCTGAGTGTGATATAAAGTGAATCTTAGAGCTTAATTTTATTGCCGATTTCAATGGGTTCATCCTTCGAAAGATGTACTTACTTGTCTCTTTGCAGGAAGGTTCCTAAATTGCATTTTGCAATGGAATTGCGTTTCCCTCGGTGATTAAATGGAATCCGTTTATTGTTCAGTAACTGCAGTATTTAACAGAGAAATGTTAGTTGGGTTGAGAGAAATGAAAAAGAAAAAGTAAAGAAATGAAAATGAAATTTAGTTGCAGTAATGTTTGTTATTCAACCGACTTCCAAAAAGAAAGAGGTTCTCAATTAGTCTGTATGTTGATTTTTTCTTTTTTTTTGTGTGTATGTTACGCGATTACTCCGTCAATTGTGAACCGATTCGAATGATTCTATTTGTAATCGTTAGGGTACGTTTTCGATGTGGTCCCATTGTAATTTTCTCGAAATCTGATAAGTATCTCCAGAGATATGACGACAAACGTCTCAAACTTGCTACTGACTTTGAATCGCGAGGCATTGAAGTCGGTTGTTTTAATTTTTAAACTATCTTAATTATATTTAGAATAATTATTGATATGATGTTTGTGCAAATTTTTAATCTGCAAATTTACTGAATAAATGCTTTGAGTTTTATTTGAATGCAGGCGATTGACGATAACCACTATTATGTAGTGCGCCTGTTACTTTGAGATGTAAAAATGTGTATATTATAGTCTTACTCGTACGTACTGTACTAACTGCTTGTAAATGCTGTTCTTTTTCTTTACTGTTCAATATATAAATAGAACAATATCTTGGATTTGTATATGTTAAAATAATCTGTATTCTTTGCTTATACACCATTAATCCCAAATATTATGTCACATGTATATATTTACAAAGGTTGTCTGGAAGAGTTCGCTTTAAGCGATAAGACCGTCTATTGTTGCACTTGCAGTATATTTTATAATGTATATTTTTAGGGTTCCATACATTAAAAGGAAAAAAGGAACCCTTATAGGATCACCTTGTTCTCGTCTGTCTGTCTTTCTGTCCGTCTGACACCCCTTTGAGACCCTTTATCTCAGGATCCCGTAAAGGGATCAAGTTTAATCTTATATCAAATACTCAGGTCTACCGTATCTTTTGGCTGTGAAAAAATCAAACCAGTAAAACAACGCGATCAAAAGATATTATGACCGTTAAAGTAGCATTTCTTCGCATATAAACAAACAAACAACAAGGTCAACCGGAAGTACCCTATAGGTTTTGGGTAGAAAACCTATAGAGTACTTCTCGTTAACCTAGAATCATGAAATTTGGCAAGAAGCAAGGTCTTACAGCACAAATAAAGGCCAAATTCCAAAAAATAAAAAAATTTTGAAAGTAAAGGGTGTCCCCATACATACATAGTCCCTCCTATTAAGATAGGCCTCTATTAGGTTATATGAGCGCTTATACAATTTAGAGTTCTAGCTTAATTGGTAACCACCAACGTTGGTACGGAAGCGTCGGCAGACGAGTCCAACTCGACTTGGTCGGTTTTTTAATGTATGTTCACCGATTACTCGAAGACCCGTGAATTTATTTGGAAAATTCTTATTTTAGTTTAAAAGGATATAACCTTACAGGTGATCCCACTTCAATATGTTCAGTATCTCCAGATATATACTTCAAACTTGCTACAGAAAATTAATAGCGCGGCATTTGAAATCAGTTCTTTTAGTTTTTTAAACGATCTTAAATTATATTATATTCAGTATGATATATTCTCAAAAAAATCTACCATTCGCACAGTTTACCTAATCCCTTCAACGAAATCTTTCAATCTAAATGTTTTGTGCGAAAACTTCGCGCTGATCCTATCACGAATCAGATTTGACAATATGGCGGAATCGTACCCTTTCACTAACATGTTACGTTTAATATCCCTTAACTGGGGCCTTATTCAGTATGATCATTTTAAAGTCTTACCGTGCCGTGTTACGTTATCTCCGCGTTATGGTATTCTCTATGCCAATTAAAACGCGGTAGGGTAAGGTTATGAGCGCGTTTTGAGCTGTCAAAATATCGTGACATATGAGGACGTGTAACGCGCGCGTTTTGTATAATTTACCTATCGTGTGACATACAGAATACAATTTTTCAATAACGTAACGTGACGCGCTAAGGAACGCGTTATCTCATTGGTCATACTGAATAAGGCCCCTGGCGAGTTTTGAAACGTGCCATTACGTCCGACCGGCTGTGCTGATACTATTTTACGAAAAGTCTGCGAAAGACGACGGCGCGATATTTGATACAATAAACTGGCTAAGTGCAAGTCGGACTCGCACTCGTAGGGTTCCGTTACACAGAAGAGTATTTTATAACTATCATTTTTCGCAACAAAAAATTACTTTTTTTTAATTCGTGTTTGTATGAAAAACAAAGTTATATTTGCGGTAGCTATATCTCAAAAAAGAGTTTATTGAGATCTACAACAGCATATATTTTTTTAGATTCTTTACTCTTTTATTTTAGATGTTAGAGGGGGAGGACAAACACTTTACCACTCTAGAAATGTCAAACTTTCAAAAGATTGACTTTGAGAAATAATGGTTTTAGGAACGTCAATGTAATTTTTAAAGACCTATCCTACCTATCCCGCACGTTTAATTTTTGTATTTTTGTATGAATAACGTAAAGCGGTTCACAGAATACAACTACATACCAAGTTTGAACTGTGTGTCTTAACAGTTTCGGAATAAAGTGGCTGTGACATACGGAAGGACAGACAGACAGACAGACATGATAAATCTATAAAGCGGTTCAAAGAATACATCTACATACAAATTTTCAACTGTGTAGTCTTAACAGTTTCGGAATAAAGTTGCTGTGACATACGGAAGGACAGACAAACAGACAGATATGATAAATCTATAAGGGTTCCGTTTTTGCCATTCGGCTACGGAACCCTATAAAGACTAACTACGCGCGCGAAGTTTATGTCATTTGGCGAAAAAGCGCTGCCGCACAATGTGGCGCTGCAGTATTGTGGCTTGTGGCGTTATAATGATTGAAATAATAGGGACAAGAAGTAAAAGTAAGTAAAGTAAGCATTGAAATTTTATATCCTTAATACGTAATGTATTTGCCCTTTTAAGAAGTTGGAGAAACTTCCATCTGTTTTACAAGCTTTTTTTAAGTTTCACCTGTCCTGAACTGGCATTATTTTTGTTTACATAACCTCCATTCAGCGATATGTAATTGGTATGGTTAATGTTTAAAACGCTGCTGGCAAAATACAGGATCATTTTGCGAGCATCAATTTGTTGTTTCGTTGTGAGCCAGAGTACTTATACATAACCATAACCAAAAAAGTTACAGCGATTTAAAGAAATATCAGGTTATTGCGACACACATATTAAGTTAGAGATAAGTTGATGTCCCAATTTGTTGCATATGTATAGCAATTATATAGGCTGAAAAAATCAGCCAACCGGCCAATACAGCCAGTGCAATACTAGAATTCCGCTGGGATGGCTGGGTCACTACTAAAAAAGTTTAGGGGCCTCTTTTAGAGACATTGAGGGCCCAGTGGTGTAGTGGGAGAATGGTCAACTTTGAAGCCAGAGGTACTAAGTTCAATCCACATGGATTTTACTGTCGGAAAAAATTAGGTGCGCTTTTCACAGTGTCCGTCTAGCCAGCTACCAAAATCTGTCACCAAACATCTAATGTGCTCCAGCTATCTTTGAGAGCCAGTTCCTATTCTAAGCCTAGTGTTACCATCCTCGACCGCATCATCACTTACCAACAGGTGAGATAGAGGTTAAACGCTAGCTGATATGATATAAAATATATATATATATATATATTGTTTTGTCCTTAGCGCCCTCAATTTTTGGCTGTAACATTTTTTCAACAATGGAAACTAATCCCAACGCAGAGAGGTGGAAAACTAAACGATGTCGTAAATATGTCGGCACACGTTTTCTAAACAAAAAACGATTTGGCTCGCGAATGTTGATTGCCGGCTGCAGAATGCCATAGATTTTAAGTACCACGTTCTACGAAAGGGTGCCCTGCCCTTTATAGCGCACCATATCATGAACAAAAAAGTAACCAAAGAAATAAAAAATAAATATGCATGTACGTAGAAGCAGGCTTCGCTATCAATACGAATGTTACATTTATTTTAAAATATATCTGAAATGCAGTCATTTCTAACCTTGATGATTCATGCTCCATGATTAAACAATATTAAAATTAACGAATACTTAGCATAAGTAATGAATTTAATTTAAAACTTGAAGTTTGATCTATAAATTGCTATAAGAGACCTAAAGCCCATACAAACATCGTGCGGCATGCGCCTCTGATGATTTATTGCGCTTGCCTCAATCTTTGTTGACGAAATTGCTCACTGTGGATCTTTGTCGCTTTTGAACGTAAAGGCTCGTTTACGCCGAGTCAACAACGTGCGACAGTGTCACATGCTACACATTGTTACATGCGGCACCTTGTGACATGCTACAAATAGAAATCATTTGCGGCATATGTGGCATACGGCAGCCTATTTTACGCCGAGGCAACATCGTGCCTGGATAATTTCCAAAGCATCGTGCTGTTTAAGAGGAGTGTTACTGGTCTAACTACTTGTTTGATCGAGGGGATACATACACCATAGAATATGGCTGATCAAGTAACTTTAGCAGCAGCTTATTTAGTACTACTAAGCAATGCAGCTAAACAACGGACGAAGAAGCGTCGCGGACATCCCATAACACTTCACTCTTTCTATAATCCTCAATAAAGTCTAAATATTTTTCGTTACACCACTCCATGATCGATAATTCTCACTTTCCAAAACAAATACAAACAAAAACATAACCTAAAAACTGTTTTGACGCACGAAAAATGTCGCATGGAATCCATTGTGCCCGGATACAAGTTGCGACAGTCTACCACGTGACGCAAGGTGTTGCCATGCCGCACGGTTCTTGCCACAATGTGCGACATTTTTGACTTTGTAGCATGCGGCCTTGTGGCATGCCACAATGCCGCACAGTGTTGCCCCGGTGTAATATAGCCTTGAAGGCTATGAACGGATTCTAGCGCTGCCTCATTGCAAGCGAAGAGAGAAGCCACGTGGGTGTTGCCTGTGCAATGATTTATCCATAATATATAGTCCAACGACGTTGCAGCGCACCTTGTGCCATGCCGTGTATATTTTGTCTATACTATACTAATACTAATATACTACTAATACTAATAATAATATTATAAAGTGAGAACATTTGTATTTTTGTATGTTTGTAATGATTTGGCTCAAAAACTACTGAACCGATTTAAAAAATTCTTTCACTAATACATAGAATGGACTTTCGGAATGAAAATAGGCTATATATTATCCCGTTTAAATCAAAGGTACATTCGTGGAGACCTAATTTGCAACCTAAGTCGGCAAAAAAACGGTCGAAAAAACACGTTTCTTACGAACGCTGCTTAATTGAAAATAGATAGAAGAATATTTTCTATGCAAGAGTTGTACAACTTAATAAGACCTACAAAAAAGTCCGCGACAGCATATGTCTATCTCTTAAGGTTGACTCACAGTAACCATTTTAATCTTAAATTTTTTGTTAAAAAATATGACATAACTTCCAAGGCTATTTTCAAGTATATAGTATTAATCCTTATCCAAATAATTACGTTAATAAGCTTGGCCACATATTATAGATTAAAACATTGTGTCATAGAAAAGATAATAATACTACGTAATTGACAGTCTCACTCATACGTGTAGGCGAGTATTTATGGTTTTCTTTATTACCTTTCTATACATCTTGTACATAAAATGATGCAAAAATGTAGTTGCTACTATGGACTTATAGTCGTATTTTTAATTAGACGAAGTCAACTGACGTTTTCTGAGTTGTCAGTTTTTGACGAAATAAAAATAGTGTTGTCACAAAGTGAATGATTGAAAAAACTCCTGAATGAATGAAATTGCCTCGATTGTCTAGTGAATAGTAAGTGTGCCGAACTGCCGATATCGGGTACGGGGTTCGAATTTTAGTCATGCTTTGTATATACCAACGACTTTATTTTATATAAATAATATTCTTTTATGGTTTGATTGGTTTGATTGTTCATTCATCTGATTGAACGAGAACTGAACGCATCACTATTACTTTAAATATGGCAACATTATTTTACAAAGTGACATTAGCTACTGCCAGTTGGCTTCGTCTAATTAAAAATACAACTATAGACCTAGACAGTGTTAACCTCTACTGCTGCATTTTTTTTTTAGAATACTTACATAAATAAAAAATTATGGCCAAAATTGCGGCTACCATGCGAAAACCAGTCTTCTGTTAGGTCTTTAATATAAATAGTGTGTTTAAGAAGAAAAGGTGCTAAAATCGATAAAGATGTTATTATGTTCTAAAAAAACAACACAAATTTGTTCTAATGATAGACAATTAAGAAAATTTTGCAAACATTTTACATTTTCATCCATAGAATTTTAGTATTATAATATCGTTTAAAAACTAAAAAAGAACCAACTTCAATGTTCATTTTCAGTACCAATTTTGAGATGTTTATCTCAATATCTCTGGAGATACTTATCAGACCTCGATAAAATTACCCTGGTACCACACTTGGGATATCTCCTTTCGAACAAAAAAAGAACAATCAAAATCGGTGCATAAACGACGAAGTTTTCCCCGAACAAACATAAAAAAAAAAAAAAAAATATATATATACGGTCGAATTGAGAAACCTCCTCCTTTTTTTGAAGTCGGTTAAAAATGCAATTGAGAGCGTTGTGTCGCGTGCTAGCCTAACAAGCATTATTGTGTGCTTCTTGATTGCGAACGTACCTCTTTAGCTCAGCCTAGTGTTAAATGCATGTTTTGTTGGTCGCATGCCTCAGTCAGAGACAAGCTAAGCAATCGGTTCGTAATGCGTGCTTTCTGTATAATATCTGTACGCGCCCTAAAACTAAGCTAATTTCAACTAACTAATTCTAACGACTTAATGGATTCGACCTTTAGAACTTTTGCCACTGAGTCTGGATAGAATAAAACTTTCTGATTTTCTAAAATGAATGATAAAAGTTAATGCCAGGTAAATAACATTTTGTTCGTAAAAGTCACGCAAAGCACTTAATTCATTATTGACTCAGCCTTTTAATTAGTTGGAGAAACTTCTCGTATGTACCACAATAATATATATACAAATATTCATACGAACTATATGAATCGGCCTGACAAGGAAGAAATTATAGGTAGGCGTGTTTTTAGAATTCCTTTACATCAAGCCACCTCACTAATGACACGCAGAAACCCGGCGTTTGCCCGCTTTTGCACCTACAACAAAATTTGCAAATTGTGTGACCCCAAAGATTGCTCCGTTTTTAAGTTCAATAAAAAAGTTAAAGAAATACTGTTAAAAATGTCATACGAAGACACTGAGGACCTACTATGATTTTTGCTTTATGCCTTAAAAACATACACACGCACGCACACACCCACATACATGCACACGCGCACACACACACACACACAAACAAACACACTCGCACACACACACACAACACATACAAACACACTCGCACGCATACACACACACACACACACACACACACACACACACACACACACTGTTGGCTTATTCAAAACCATCACTAGACTATTGATAAAAGACAAAAATAATACTAGTAACAAGCTAACTACTATTAGCTGGTTATTACAAGTGAAACAACTAATTGTAGGATGTTTAAGGATGGATATTTGGTACATTTATGCCCGTTTGCACTAAACTTAAGAATCGCCTAAAATTTAAAAATATCTCAATTAAAGCAACATCAGGAATCAAAATCTCAAAATATATCTTGCAGATAGGCTAATGATCCTATATTTATCTATATTTTGAATTTTTTGGTGGCCGGATATCTTTATTTTGTAATATTTCGACAAGATAAGGCGATCCTTAAGTTTAGTGCAAACGGGCCAGGTTGGTTTATTTACTTTTTGTTCATTTGATATGCACAATCTTTCATATTTAAATCTTAGATTAAGTATATACATTGTCAAACACTCGGAAATCCAAGATACAGGCCTTGAGCCTAGTTTGAATTTCACAGTTCTCTTGTCATCGTATTCCATTATCATTATATGTGCATTTATGTAACTTAAATTATGAGTTTTGTTCTGGCAATAAATATTTTTATTTTTTATTTTTTCATTTTTCATTCACGACTGTTTTCCTACTAATAATATTATAGAGACGAAAGTTTGTAAATGTCTATGTTTGTTACTTCAAACTACTCAACCGCTTGCGCTGAAATTTGGTAATTAGATAGCCTAGCATAACACATGGAATAACACAGAGAGTCTTGGAATAACACAGAGAGTCCTGGAATAACACAGAGAGTCCTGGAATAACACAGAGAGTCCTGGAATAACACAGAGAGTCCTGGAATAACACAGAGTAGACTACTACTACAAGACCTTTTATCCAGATATTCCCACGGAAACGACGTCTACGCGGGTAAAACCGCGAGGCACAGCTCGTACATACATTACAAGACGTACCAACATATTTTTTTGATTGACAGAGATTTTACTTAGGTACACAGAAATGAAATAAATTCATGATTTTTATGGTTCCGTACCTAAAGGGTTAAGCGAGACCCTATTACTAAGACTCCGCTGTCGGTCTGTCTGTATGTCTGTCTGTCTGCCTGTCTGTCTGTCTGTCTGTCCGTCTGTCACCAGGCTGTATCTCATGAACCGTGATAGTTGATGTATTTCTATTGCCGCTATAACAACAAATACTAAAAACAATAAAGTAAAAAATAATAGAGGGTCACCATACAAGAAACGTGTTTTTTTCGGCATTTCACGCCATCTATGTACGCTTAGTTAGGTGAACGTCCCATAGATGGCGTTATATTAAAATGTCGATCCCTAACACCTTTGTTAGACGTTAGATGGCGTTATAAGAAATAAAATGTTTATTAATTATTATTTTTTGCTGGCGAAAAAGGATAGTGGTATTTTTTGCTCGATCTTATAAAATACTGTAGTGTGGTACGGAACCCTACGAGTGCGAGTCCGACTTGCACTTGGCCAGTTTATTCTTTGTATCGCAGTCAGATAAGACTTGAATACGATGTCACCTCTCCTGATGCAGTGATGGAATTGTACTTGTCAGCAAATAGCTATAGCGGGACGACCATCATCAACCATCAATTTTTTTTATCTGTTAAGCTAGCGTTTATTTCGCCCCAGTATCTCGCCTCGTGCTAAGTGATGATGAGGTCGAGGATAGTGAACAGCTGGCCTAGAATGGTCTGACTTTCGTAAGGTTGTGGTGCTAGATTTTTACTTTGATGGTGGTCAGATACTTTTTTGTAGCAATTCAGATGGAACTTTGAAATAATGCTCCACCACCACCTACCGAGCAAAAACATATCGCCAAAAGGTTTTTGTTACGAGTTCATATGACAGATGGCTTGTGATAGCTGCTAATTCGTCAACCGACTTCCAAAAAGTAGGTTCTCAATTCGTCTGTATGTTTTTTTTTTGTATGTTACTCGATAACTCCGTCAATTGTGAACCGATACGAATGGTTTTTTTTTAATAGGTAGGGTACGATTTGGAGGTGGTCCCATTGTAATTTCATCGAGATCTGACAAGTATCTCTAGAGATATAACGTTAAACGTCTCAAACTTGCTACTGAAATTGACTCGCGGGGCATTGAAGTCTTAGAAGTTATCTTATTATATAATTTATTTAAAGTTGATAGTTCAACGCGTCATCACACTGCCTTCTGCCACTTCTGTATAACCTCTATTCCATTTTTAACTACAGATTAACTATATTCTTAGATGCAGTTTAAGAACTATATTCTTAAATGCAGTTTAAGATTAACTATATTCTTAAATGCAGTTTAAGATTAACTATATTCTTAAATGCAATTTAGGATTAACTATACTCTTAAATGCATTTTAGGAACTGTTTTTTTAGTTGCTGTTTAATATTAATCATATTCTTAAATATAGTTTAAGAATATAGTTACCTACATAATTATGTATGTGTGATAAACCATCAAAACATAAGATGAGTTTGTGGATAATTACTTGTCTACATCGAAAATAAAAAAACCATATAGATTCTACAGGAAAGCGTATTTATTCAGCATTTACAATTGTTTGACCTCTCGCCTTTGACATTTCAAGCGTGCAACTCTAAGCACTTATGTTTTAGCATTTCGTGATCGATAATATTATGTTTGAGATTAATAAATGATTTTATTATTCTATTATATTATATTATTATATTCTTATTATATTTATTTTTCTTAAATTATGTAATATTATGTTTGAGATTAATAAATGATTTTATTATTATTATTTTATAATTTAACATTCACTTATCCAAACACGGCAGAAACGTAAAATAATAAAGGTTTTTTATTGTTCAGAAACTAAAAACACCGACTAAGATACTTATAACTATACTTATCAGATCATTGGGACCATCTACAAAATAAAAATTATCTATAAAAAAAAAAAATATTCAAACCGCTTCAAAATTAGCGGAGTAGTCATATTAAAAAAAACACATAAGTAAAGATGAATTGAAACCCTCAGCCTTTTTGGAAGTCGGTTAAATGAAGCTATTTGTTTAGTTAAATCACACCTTGCTAATCAAAATTACTTCTATGCTACGCTACAAGAAGAATTCTAAAGCATTCTACTAATACCTTAAATGTGAGATATTTTTTATCGAGATTAAACTCGATTTTAAGTCATCTAACGACACAAGTGCATCTATAAATAACATCACGGAAAATATCGTTTGCGCGATGCAGAATCTCATACATTGATGTAACATTTACAAGGAAAATGGTGCAAAATGATTCAGCGCCATCTAGATGCGCTTTTTAGGGTTCCGTAGTCCTGACATGGAACCCTTATAGTTTCGTCATGTCCGTCTGTCTGTCTGTCCGAGGTTTTGCTAAGAGACCGCTAATACTAGAAAGCTGTAATTTTGTGGGGGTATGTAAATAAATGACGCCGACAAAGTGCTGAAATAAAATTTTGAAAAATATTTTTTTTAGGGTAGCTCCCCTATACGAGAAGTGGGGATGAGGATTTTTTTTTCATCGTCTACCCCATCGTGTGGGGTATCGTTAAATAGGTCTTTTAAAACGACTTAAGGGTTGCTAATACCATTTTTCAATTGAATGTTCCATTTACGAAATTTTAAACTTTATAGTGCACATTTTTGTTCCAGTAGGGCGTCCCCTCCCCCCTCTAAAAGCTAAACTGCTGGCTTGAAAAATCTAGGAAAATTCGTGATAATAGCGCATTTTATGAACTTTAAAGAAAAATTATAGTGGTTAAGATAACTTTATTAGTTTAGCAGTGATAGTCGTTGAACTTGGGTGTTGAATAATTTTGTACCAAATACAAAATCCTTAGAATAAATCCTTTAAAGTGACAAAGACGGAGTACCTAGTTGCTTGTTTATAACGGGTAAAGACTTGCATTGAATAACATGTTACTGCGGAACCCTACACCGCGCGTGGCCCGACACGCACTTGGCCGGTTATTATAGTATGTAATGTCGGTGATTTATAGACGAATAGACGATCATAAACTATACGCAAGTGTAATTAATAAATTATCATTAATAAATATAATTAATTAAATAAATACATCTCAAATAACTAAATAATAATTTATGATCGTACTAAACGAAAAAACCGACTTCACATATATTCTTCACGCCGCGATAATAATAAGATCGTTTAAAAAACTAATATAACTGGCCAAGTGCGAGTCAGCATCGCGTCTCTTATCGCACACTTGGGAGGGTTCCGTACAATACGAAACATAACAGAGTTTCAACCTCATATATTTGATTAATTGATATTACCAAGAATATTTGGTTTGGTCGCGATCTAGAATGACGTGGCTCGTTTACTAGCGCCATCTATGTCATTTTGCCGAAAATAATTAGATAGATGGCGTTTAACAACACGTTTTTTGTATGGGGACCCCTTTAATTTTTAACTTTATTTTGTTTTTAGTATTTGTTGTTCTAGCGGCAACAGGAATACACCATCTGTGAAAATTTCAACTGTCTAACTATCACGGTTAATGAGCTATAGCCTGGTGACAGACGGACAGACAGACAGACAGACAGACAGACAGACAGACGGACAGCGGAGTCTTAGTAATGGGGTCCCGTTTTACCCTTTGGGTACGGAACCCTAAAAACAACCGACTTCAATGCCGCGCTATTCATTTTCAGTACCAATTTTGAGGTGTTTATCTCCATATCTCTGGAGATACTCATTAAAGCTCGATAAAATTACCATGGTACCACACTTGGGATATCTCCTTTCTAACAGAAAAAGAATAATCAAAATCGGTTCATAAACGACGAAGTTATCCGCAAACAAACATCACGCAAAAAAAAAACATATATATGGTCAAATTGAGCAAAATCCTCCTTTTTTTAAAGTCGGTTAAAAATATCTACTAGCCCTAATCATGTCATCGGGGCGTAAAATTTGTTTTAAATTGTTTATCCTCATATCTCCGGAGATCATAATCAGATCTCGATAAAATTTGAATAGTACCAAATGGGAAGCATATGACCTCTCAATCAATTTAAAAACTAAAAAAGAACCGACTTCAACGCCGCGCTATTCATTTTCAGTACCAATTTTGAGATGTTTATCTCAATATCTCTGGAGATACTCATCAGACCTCGATAAAATTACCATGGTACCACACTTGGGATATTTCCTTTCGAACAAAAAAATAATAATCAAAATCGGTTCATAAACAACGAAGTTATCCGCGAACAAACATAAAAAAAAAAAAAAAAAAAAATATACGGTCGAATTGAGAAACCTCCTCTTTTTTTTAAGTCGGTTAAAAAAAGGGATTTTTCAAATCGGTTAAGATTTGATGGAGTTTTGAGGTAACAAAAAAAATATATATATTTTATAGTCGAATCGAGAACCTCGTCCTTTTTTGTGAAATCAATAAAATATAAATAAAAATACATTTTAAATAATTTTAGTTTCTGCAGATTACGTTTGTATGAGCAAATGGCTCGAGGTAAGTAGCTTAAGTTAATATAAAACAAAAATACTTATTTAATTCTACAAAAACTTTATTTTTACTCATTTAGAGGATAATATTACGAAACCGAGTAAAATGGCCAACTTTTATTCTAACTGGCATCTTTAGTCTCAAAGGTAAAATGTACGAGTACTTTCCAATAAACCGACCGAAAGTTTACCTAAACGTAGAAATTCTGTGAAAATTAGAGTTTTTAAGTTTGTACGAACGAAGGTGACCTAAACTATTCGCCGATGTGTTTACTTATTCCTCTAAGAGGATTTAAAGAATATCGTTTAAAAGTACTAAAAGAGACCTGCTTTTCAGCGGTATACATAACATTTTACTACTTCAGAAGTGTCTATCTATCAAATGATTTGAGTACTTAAGAAAAATGGCTTTAGGAATCTCAATGTAATTTTATGTCAGGAATCACAGAATACACCTACCTACCAAGTTTCAATCGTGCAGTTTTAACAGTTTTGGAAAAAAATGGCTGTGGCATACGGATGGACAGACATACGGACAGACAGATAGATATGTACGAATCTATAAGGGTTCCGTTT
The DNA here is from genome assembly GCA_954871355.1 of Cabera pusaria. Classification (NCBI taxonomy): domain Eukaryota; kingdom Metazoa; phylum Arthropoda; class Insecta; order Lepidoptera; family Geometridae; genus Cabera; species Cabera pusaria. The sequence goes on along the minus strand of OX940885.1, from coordinate 33,203,793 downwards.
TTTGCCATTCGGCTACGGAACCCTTTTATGCATATAAGACAGATGTCTTAATGATGATTTATAAGACCATTCACTAAATGATGCTCATAAAATTAAATTGAGCAATAAATTATTGAGGCCCTACCCTATAATTAAGGCCCTACCCTATAATTTTCCTTATAAGAGTAGGTAGGTATACAACATGCGCGCAAATAGAACGCAGGTAACTCCCCGAATCCAAAATATTGACTCATATTTTGCAAACTGTTCGTAAACTTATCAGATTATTACCAAGACAAAGCTAAATGAGCCAAGGCTTAAATTTTTATTTTTATGACTCAAATTATATTTGCCCAGTTTTTTCCTTTTTCCTTTGGCTTTTTAGCTTTTAGGCCAAACAAGTTGATTGTTTACAGCTGTGATTATGATAATTTCCGCTCCAAAGTGTGGTAGAGGCAGTGCCAAAAACAATATTAGGCCAGAGTTAAGTAGTGGCCTCGTTCTAAAAAGTTATTATTACTGCAGGGGATTTAGTAAATAATAATTATAGGCTTCTTATTTTAAATCATTGATATATATAAAAAAAGATATATAAGGTACCCCGCTCCTCAATGTGGACCGTATGGATTAGGTTCGCGAACCTAATTTCACCTTAGTCAATCGAACTGGCGTTTGTGTAGCACATACAGAATTACACGTGCAATTAACGCAGATCCATTTAAATAATTAGTAACAATGCCTTCCTCTGTTGTTCATGCACATCAAGCTCGATATTAGAAATTTGTGTTTTCATGTAGTTGTTTCCAGCTTCATTATGTTTACGTGGCATAAGAGTGAGGGCCGCATCTACCTTTTTATATCGATGTTTTAAATAGACAAATTTTAAAATTATCCTGTTATATATATTTAAAAGTATTCTAGCAATATGAAGGGCACATTACTAGTAGTTATCGGTCTTTTATCGGATACATTTCGGGGAGTGTGCCTTCCAACTGCACGAATTAATTCCACCATCCCCCTTTTACCATCCTACTATCAGACGCACAGATATACGCCATCGATACATGGTTGATATTCCATTCTGTCGTACAAAGCGCTTTGCATCAACATTTATCATACGCACAGCAAAGGAATGGAATTCCCTGCCAGAGTATGTGTTTCCTGTGAAGTACAATCCGGGGGTAATCGCGAGTGAACAGGTATCTTCTAGGCAAGCGTGCTACATCGTCGATCACATCTTCACTTAACATCAGGTGTGATAGTGGTCAAACGCTTGCTTATCTACAATTAAAAAAAAAGTCTTAACGTCAATAGTGCTATGGGTGGGGATCGAACTCACGCCCTTTCGATCGCCAGGGCGACGCTTCAGCCCTACAAATAATTTTCAGTCAGTGTACAGTTGAATAAACGATTTACTGAAAATAATCAAATATGATTTCCAACCACGAAATAAATCAATGTTAGATAATTTAGTACGTTCTAGTTATCTTTTTAAATATGTATCTTACAGTAAAAAAAAAAAGTTCACACGAATCGGCCGTTAATCCCATTAAATTCTAGCATCACCGTTTATGGTTAAATAATTAATTAATAGCAGTGTTTAGCGGTTAGAGTCATTGAGCATTACGATCAGCATTAGTCATTACGTGTGGTCTAGGTCATATCGGTATCAACGATCTATTAGGTATAGTGATCGGACTTCTGGTAAGCCACCTGTGATGGTACCATAGCTTTATTAACAACTAGCAGCGCCTCGCGGTTTCGCACGTGTAGTTCCTGTACCCGTGAAAATACGGGGATAAAATATAGCTTATGTTACTTGCTGATAATTTAACTTTCCATTCGTGAAATAATTTTTAAAATCGATGCAGTAGTTTTTGAGTTAAATCGATACAAACAATAACTGGCCAAGTGCGTGTCGGGCCACGCGCAATGTAGGGTTCCGTAGTAGCCCGTTATTCAATGCAAGTCTTTACCCGTTATAAACAAGCAACTAGGTACTTCGTCTTTGTCACTTTAATGGATTTATTCTAAGTATTTTGTATTTGGTACAAAATTATCCAATACCCAAGTTCAACGACTATTACTGCTAAACTAATAAAGTTATCTCAACCGCTATAATTTTTCTTTAAAGTTCATGAAATGCGCTATTATCACGATTTTTTCCAGATTTTTCAAGCCAGCAGTTTAGCTTTTAGAGGGGTGGTGGACGCCCTACTGGAACAAACATTTGCACTTTAAAGTTTAATATTTCGTAAATGGAGCATTCAGTCGAAAAATTCTTAGTAGTTAGTATTAGTAGTATTTGCAATCCTGAAGGCATTTTAAAATACCTATTCAACGATACCCCACACGATGGGGTAGATGATGAAAAAATAAATCATCCCCACTTCTCATATATGGGAGCTACCTACCCTAAAAAAAAATATTTCTCACAATTTTATTGCAGCACTATGTCGGCGTAATATATATACATACCCCAACAAAATTACAGTTTTCTAGTATTAACGGTCTCTTAGCAAAACCTCGGACAGACAGACGGACATGACGAAACTATAAGGGTTCCTTGTCAGGACTACGGAACCCTAAAAAATCAAATCTTTCCTTATTATAATATTACTTTAGATAAATCATCTAGATGGCACTAGAGTAGATTTCATAGCTCTCATTGTAAATTTTGCTCAAATGTATGAGATCCTGCATCGCGCAAACGATGTTTTCCGCGATGTTGGAACCTGGTGCCACTTGCTTCGTCATCATCAAACATCTTAAAATTTAAAATCGTTATAAAACGTTTCCTCTTTATAATATGAGAATAGATATCATTTATTTATATTAAAATATTTATGATTATCACTAAATATTATCGCAACATATTATAAAACAAAGTCCCTCATCGCGTCTGTATGTCTGTTCGCGATAAACTCAAAAGCTACTGAACAGATTACAATGCGGATTTCACCAATAGCCAGAGTGATTTATGAGGAAGGTTTAAATGCATAATTCGTTAAGGTTTTGTGTAAATTTGTTGCAGTATGACGATTATTGTTGAAGAAATATAAATCCATACTAGACGCAACAAACTGATGCTAAATTATGTAGGCATATTTATGTTCTACCCGTGCAAAGCCGGGGCGGGCCGCCAGTTTAACAAGATAATATAAAAGACTATACATATTATGACGCCAACTCCAACGTCTAACTCTCTTTGTTTTTGCAAACCCATATCTAGCGTATTACTATCCCCGACTTCATCATCACTAACCACCAAGTGAGATAGTTGTCAAACGTTAGCCAATACGGAATAAAAAGAATTAAATTAATACAAACGTCTTGACAAAGCCTTTGTCGTAACTATGTAAAAGAACCGTAAGAAAAAGTAAGACCGTGGCTTAATTGGCAAAGCACCGGACCATGTTATTCCGGAGGTTGCGGGTTCAAGATCGGTACGATGAAATTTTGGATTGTGTTTAACAATTTAAAAAAATATAAAGTGTGAAACACTTCAAAGAAACATAATATGTGTAAAAGAATATTGCTAAAGTGGGTAGCTCGTATGCAGTACCTATCCGACGAAACAAGTAGCTGTAGCTACTGACAAGTAACTCTATTAACTTTAGCTTGCATTCATTGAGTATTATCTGGATATACACACTCAGTGCATTCCCTGAAAGCATTCTATTGTCACTCAGCAATGCTGAGGGTTATCAGACAACAGCATTCTGTCCATTCTAGTGGGTTGGCTTAAGCATTCTGCGACAGTTGCTGTCAACGGCAATTTGAGGCATATGTGGAATAGAAAAAATAGTAATTTTAATGAGTCCGTAATTTCGATTATTATAAAATATTGGACACGTATTTTTTATTTTACAAATCAATAGAAATTGACAAAGATAAAGAGCGTCAAAGTTCGGGAGTGGGGGCTCGTGACGTCACTAACCGCTAGAAAGTAGTATACTTTTTAGCGGTTTGTGACGTCACGCGGAATTTCAACACTCCATATCTTCGTTATAATTATGTTTGATCAAAAAAAATAAAAATACGTAATACTCAATATTTTTTGATACTGTAAATGACAGACTAAAACAAATAATTAATGGCCGGTTTCTGAGTACATTTATTGACAGTTTATCAATTCAATAATAGTACATTTGAGTAGATAAACTCTTGATAAATGTACCTCAGAAACTGACCATTAGTAAACTAGCCTATTGCGATACAAAAAGTAAAACAATGAAATGTTTTCACCAATTTTGTTAGTAATTTATTACACAATTATACATAGCCCTTGAGAGTCAGAGCATTCTAGGCCTAGCTTGTTCACCATCTTCAACCACATCAGCGCTTAGCACCAGGTGAGATAGTGATCAAACTAGCCTATACGATACCAAATTAAAATGTAATAAAATTTTTCGAAGTTGGTTAACATTGATTTGGTAGCTTTCGTTACATAGATACATACATAAAGGTGAAACTAATAAATGCGTGGTAAAAGTATCATACATATGATTGAATTTGAGTTACTGTAACTATTGTCACCGAAAAATATACGGGAGCAAAACAGAGGAAGGAAACGCCCCGGGGCCTGTCAATCTTCCTCGAGGAGAAGTCTCTCTTTGTACGGGGACGTGCCAGATAATTCGATATCGTATTTTAGAAGACTCACGGACGAAATATTGGCAAACAGCCACACTATTATTATTGGGAATTATAAATGCTTGAAGGCCCGGTGGTATAACAGGAGAATGGTCGGCATTGACGCCAGCGGTACCGAGTTCAATCCCCGCCATGCCCAAATGGATTTTTCTACCGAAAAATGTATGTGCGCTTTTCACAATAGTCCTCCGGTGAAGAAAAAACCATACCACACATCGCCCATACTACAAAGCCTGAAGACGAAAGTCTGTAACGAGTGCGTCCTACCTATTATTACTCACGGAGCCGAGACGTGGACACTGACGGTGTGACTAGTGCATCAATTAAAAGTAGCTCAGCGAGCTATAGAGAGGGCTATGCTCGGAGTTTCTCTGAAGGATCGAATTTGAAACGAAGTCATCCGTCAGAGAACCAAAGCAATCGACATAGCTCAGAGGATTAGCAAGCTGAAATTGCATTGGGCTGGTCAATCTGTCGTAGAACCGATAACTGTTGGGGTAGACGAGTTCTAGAGTCGAGACCACGGCTCGGCTAACGTAGTGTAGGGCGCCCTCCAACTAGATGGAGCGATGATATATCGCATACGCAAGCTGGCTGGCAGCGGTTGGAAACGAATAGCTGAAAATCGAGCTCATTGGCGTGCCATGGGAGAGACCTATGTCCAGCAGTGGACGGAAATTGGCTGATAATGATGATGACGAAAAAACATCTTAAAGAAACCCCTCCGCCCGCATGGTGGTAGGACACTATCTAGTTTCCGCCTGGCCAGCGACCACCCTCAAACTAGAAAGTCTGTCGCCAACATTAAATGTGTTCCGGCAGCTATCCTTGAGAGCCAGTTCCCATTCTAGGCCTAGTGTGCTACCATCCTTGACCGCATCATCACATACCAACAGGTGAATGGTGGTGAAACGCCAAAACTGGCCTATAAAATATATAAAAGCAAATGCCTTCGGCTTTAGCTAATTTGATTATTTGAGGTATTTCTCTGAATGATCCAATTTTGTATGAGATTTAACCCTTAACCGCCCACACTATTTCTGGTCACATATTTGCAAACGTGGAAGTCCTAGGTCCCCTATAATTATAAACCATAATTATTAATTAGATGTTTGTATTATGTAGAAGTTTATTTTCAACGAATGAATCAAAAGCATTTTTTTTATTTAATGAAAGTCTTCATTTTTAAATTCGAACCCAAATATTTACATTTCTGGCGTCAAACAAATAACAACTAGATACACAAGAGGCAGGAGCGGAGCAAGCTGCCCTAGACAAGCGCCTTGAATACGCCTTGAACCTATTACTTTGTCCCGTTTGCTGTCGAAAAGGCGGGAAGTATGAAATAAAATAGGAAGGGAGTATGGGGGTTTGAAGCTATAAAATTTGTACACGATCTGAGGCGTCGCTTGAAAGATAGAGGACGAGACCCCGATCGGGCTGGTTCCTCATGCAACAAATTTCCTTGGCCATAACACACGGAAATGCAGCGAGCGTTCTAGGGACATTTAGGCGGGATTCAGCCTATTGAAAATCGCGAATGACGCTCCGATTCGTCGATTGACGCGTCGATTGAAGCTCCATCAGTTGCACCTTCATTTGAAACGGCCAATCTCTATGACGTACCGATTGACAAATGACGAATGACCATCTCCGGGGCACTTAAGCTAACTTTAGTTTAGTTTAGCACTTAATTAATAGTAGATTAGTAGCCAAGGGCTGTAAGGCATCAATTGCAGCCCGAGATATTTAGGCGCACGAGCGCAGCGAGAGCGCCTATAGTTTGAGGGTGCAATTGATGCTTACACCCGAGCTAACTACTCTGCTTTACATCTCGATTGTGAGGTAAGTAGAAAAAAACCGGCATTACAAGAATAAAACATTTTATTAGTTAAAATTTATAGTGAAAAGAGAACAATTTTCAAATTTTAGGGACAAGTGTTTTTTGGGTATGTTAATAGTTTGAGATAGTGGTATTTGTTGGTCATGGACAAAATCTGACGGGATGAAGCTTTCTTCAGCAGAAGTTGATGGTTGCGGATCATCTCTTGAGAAAGATGTTTCATATTTTGAAAGCTGTATAGTTTCCGTTACTTGGTTGGTAATTTTACTTTTATTTTGTATTGAATCTTCAATGTAACCTTCAGCCACCTTGCTGGATTTCCACCCACCGTGCCTTTTTACAGTGGTTAAGTTAGCCCCAGCATCCGTTCGATATTTAAAATTGATGACTATTATACTCATACGAAGACAAGGCTGAATAGCAAAGCGACCTCTTTTGTCATTGGGCTGAATGCATGATGTCTATTGCCAGTATGATGGTTAGATTTTTGGCGAAGGCGAAGGCGAACTTTTTGAAAGAGTGAAGAGTTTTTTTTTAATTACTTACCGCCCTAGGGCTTTTTTAGCTACATTATTACCCTATAGCGCTAATTGGTTACCTACAAGCCCCATTTGGGGGTAATAAGGACCTACTTACCGAATATGAGGGATGTAAAATACATTATTATTACTTAAGGGTAATTAAACGATAATTTAAACCCCATTTACAAAAAAATCCTGTAAATCGAGCAGGAAACGACACTTACAATTCGTTCATGTCCTATCTTTAAACGTAGCCCCGTTCAGCGTCTGCAACAAACGATACCGCGTTTTATGGATATACAACGACATCTAGCGATTCGACGAGAGTAAGTAAACTTTAAACGAAGTTTCTGTTCATGTAGGTAATTTGCCTTGGGAGGACTTGATATTATTATCTTGTATTGTTAGTTAACAATGGATAGGTAACAATGGTGGAGCAAGGTAGCTGGCAGTCGTTGGATGCGAAGAACCGAAGATCGGGCTGAGTGGCGAGCATTAGGAGAGGCCTATGTCCAGCAGTGGACTAACACAGGCTGATGATGATGATGATGATGATAATATATATATAATAATGATATGACTCGATTGACTGTGATAGGTTTTCAAAATGGTTATATATTCTATAATTCTTTTGTTTAACTATAAAAATCAATAATTGATACATTCTAACTTTTACGATATTCTCCGATTGATTTTTACTATCTAGGGCAAAATGTATGATATCTGAAAGACTGGTCCAATTATAAGCATCAAACTGTAATTTAAAATACTATAGAAAATATGTAATAGAATAGAAAATTCTTCATTGTAGAAACTAACATAATAACAATTGTCGCTGTTACCGATCTCTTCCAGACAACCTTTGGAAGGATAGGACTTCTAAAGAGATAATTAAATTACTTGTATTATTATACTTTTCAAATTTTATTTGGACTATGTGTTAAATAAACATACCTTAATATATACTAACTATAGTTTTTAGGGTTCCGTAGCCGAATGGCAAAAAACGGAACCCTTATAGATTCGTCATGTCTGTCTGTCTGTCTGTCTGTCTGTCTGTCTGTCTGTCTGTCCGTCCGTATGTCACAGCCATTTTATTCCGAAACTGTTAGGACTACAGAATTGAAACTTGATAGGTAGATGTATTCTGTGAACCGCTTTCCGATTTTTATACAAAAGTAAAAAAAATAAAAGTTTAAGGGGGGGCATCCCTACATGAAACTGAAACAAAAAAAATTTTTTTTCTTCAAACCTATACGTGTGGGGTCCATGGATAGGTCTTCAAAAATTACATTGAGGTTCCTAAAATATTTTTTTCTCAAAGTCAATCATTTCAAAGATAGGCGCGTTTAAAGTGGTAAAATGTGTGTCCCCCCCCCTCTAACTTTTAAAGTATGGGAGTGAAAAATCTAAAAAAATATATGCTGTAGATCTCAATAAAAACTAACAACGAAAATTGGTTTGAACGAGATACAGTCAGCAGTTTTTGAGATATGGCGACCGCAAAGATAACTTTGTTTTTCATACAAACACTATGAAAAACAAAGTTAATTTTGTAGTTGCCAAAAATCATAGTTATGGAATACTTAACTGTGTTACGGAACCCTACGAGTGCGAGTCCGACTTGCACTTGGCCAGTTTATTAAATATTGTAGTGGCAGGACTTCTGCTGGTCTGCTTGAGGCGGTACCACCACATTGCCAATTAATTTTCAGCCGTGATATAGGAATGTTTTTTGTCAAAATAGTAGTCCAGTGAAATAACAGGGCATTTGAGACTCCACATCTTTATGTCTTAAGGTAACAAGCGCAATGCAAAATGCATGTGACATGCAAAATTCTGGCAGTCCAGTATTTTGCATGCCACTGTATCTGTAATAGGTAGACGTCATCGCTTACCATCAGGCGAGCTACGTGCTTGTCCTGTTACTATATATCATAAAAATATATACATATTAACCTTATCCAAATTGTAGTGCCTTTAAATAAAATAAACCGATTAAAAATCAGTGTGGCGAATGGAATCAGCAAACGTTTCAGATAGGATATCCTCACAAAGCATTACAAACTTAAGGTACAAACACACCGCGGCGTCCTGCGATCTGCGAGCGCGATCTCAGTACATTTCAATAAATATAAATACTACTGCGCTATCTGATCGCCGCCTAGATCGCGCACGCAGGACGCCGCGGTGTGTTCGTACCTTTAAAAGGTATTTCGTAATGAGTACATTTTATAACACGAGGAGGGCTATGTCCCACCCTATCCCTATTAAGGTTAACAAGCCCTTAGAACCATGCCAGTATAGAGGGTGCTAAACTTTTCAAAGGGCGGAATGGTAAAAGCGAATTCCAAAACCGAAACGTTTTATGAAATTCACACTTTACTTTACTTTGTTCGACAACTTTTGAGCTTCTCACCCCTTTCGTCAAAACAATCGTATTCATACAACCTGTAAATTTATTGTTAAGGTGACGCGTTTAGGGTGGGCTATTTTTAACCGACATCACAAAATAGGAGGAGGTTCTCAAGTCGTCTGTATGTTTTTTTTATTATGTGTATGTTACGCGTATACTCCGTCAATTCTAAACTGATTCGAATGATTCTTTTTGTAATCGGTAGGATACGTTTTCGAGGTGGTCCCATTGTAATTTCATCGAGATTCGATAAGTATCTTTAGAGATATGACGATAAACGTCTCAAATTTGCTACTGAAATTGACTCGCGGGGCACTGAAGTCGGTTGTTTTAGTTTTTGAACCATCTAAATTATAAGTTATTAATAAAACAGTTTTCTTGGCCCATGACACGGCCGTTGGTATAAACTGTAAAGGATAGATCACTTGAATTCTAAGAGAGAGATCGCGGGTTCATATCCTAGCACGGGTATTCGTCCATAGTTGGCAGTAGCGTATAATATCGACGCCTGACTTGCTACGGAAAAGTAGCTTACCATTATCAAGGAAATTTAATCTTTTATTTTTGTATAAAAATCGTAAAGCGGTTTACATTATACACTTACTTATCAAATTTCAACCGTGTAGTCTTAATAGTTTCGGAATAATATGGCTGTGACATACGGACGGACAGACAGACGGACAGATAGATAGACAGACAGAGAATCTATAAGGGTTCCGTTTTTTTTTTCCATTCCGCTACGGAACCCTAAAAACTGACTACAAGTAATACGTACCATACACAACACAAGACTGACCAGTTGATCAAATAAGCCTGTACTCAAAACCGAAGGTCGCGGTTTCGATTCTCATAGGGTACAATTTATTTGTGTTATCCACAAACAATTTTATTGCTCCGAGTCTGATATCATTTTATCCATGATTTGTATGTTTTTAAAGTCCCTCACGACACAAGGTCTCCTGGAGCGGGAAGTTGTCTCTTTCGACAAAATAAAAAAAATAAAGAAAATGAACAGCAGCACTAAAACAGGTCTGTTGAGACTGTTTGTCTATGAGACAAAAGAGGAAAACTAAATGACTATATAGCCTCTTTTATCTTTTCGGAAATACTACTCAGCGAAAATTAGTATATAAAATAAGGTAAGGCGTAAGCTACTAAGTATTTCTAATTATAAAAATGTTTTTAACTCTGTCATCTGTTTGTTACCTAATCACGCCTAAATGGACGATCCATTCTTACTGAAATTTAACAAGAAGATACTTTATAGCACGAGCATGAAAATAGGCTACTTTTCAACCGACTTCCAAAAAGGAGGTTCTCAATTCGTCTGTATGTTTTTTTTGTGTATGTTACGCGATTACTCCGTCAATTGTGAACCCATTCGAATGGTTCTTTTTGTAATCGGTAGGGTGCGTTTCCGAGGGCTCCCATTGTAATTTCATCGAGATCTGATAAGTATCTCTAGAGATATGATGATAAACGTCTCAAACTTGCTACTGATATTGACTCGCGGGGCATAGAAGTCGGTTGTTTTAGTTTTTAAACTATCTTTATTATTGTGAAAATAAAATCACAATTTTTCACACATCACATAAATAACTCAGTACACACATGATATGATTGACAGAGCTTTACAGTAGTTTACAGTAGTTTACAGTAGTTTACAGTAGTTTACAGTAGTTTACAGTGCTAAAATTCTTGGTATATGTGAACGAATTCGCGGGCATCAGCTAGTACATTATCAATCTGCGACGTGCTACGAATGCCTACGGCACCTACACGTCGTATAGATTACGCTTACCCCGAGCCGTTTTTAATATATCAATATCTGTATTACGATTAGTAGTAAGTCGTCAAGATAAGTGAATGCACTTATCTTGACGACTTATTACTAACTACTGGCACAGATTATGTAATAGTTACTACATCTACTGGCTTCTTTGACGGCCCGTTCACACATGTCTCCGTTTTACTGTTCCGTTTTATCGAGTACGTTTTTTTTCCTCGATGGCGTATGTAGTCGTATGAGCGACTTCACACATGGCACAGTATTCTGTATAATAAAATGTATGTAAAAAATGTACACGATAAAACGGAACAGTAAAACGGAGACATGTGTGAACGGGGGGGTAATACTCAATCGAATTATACTTTTTTCTTGATATTAGAGTCTATAATAGATAACTGTTATGTAACGAAAAGTTTAACATAGTTATTAAAAGATATTAGATAAAAAATATGACTGATAATTATTCACCAATAGGTATTATTCAGGGGTTGTAAGTCACTAGTTAATGAGTATCTTTTAATGTACGAACTTACCGCGGCGTCCTGCAATCCGCGGGCGCGATCTCAGTACATTTCAATTGTTTTCTGATCGCGTTTGGTGTGAACCCGTCGATACAAATACTACTGCGCTATCTGATTGCCGCTTCGAGCATTTACCAATGGAGATGTTAACGTTGTAATCCGCAAACATTTTTTTCTACCGATACTTACGGGGACGAGGTTAACACGCATTGCACACACACAAATCACTCACTTTAGCGATCCCGCACACTAGCTTGAAAAACGCACACAGTATTAAAATTACAGCGTAGTTACGCACGCTCATATGGCCAAAATGGATATATGGCCAGCAGAGGGGTACGCCTTGCGTTAACATCTCCATTGGTAAATGCTCGAAGGATCGCCGCCTAGATCGCGCACGCAGGACGCCGCGGTGTGTCCGTACCCTTAGGCGATCGTGCTAAGTTGCATCTTATTAATATCTGGAAATAATATAATCATTTTAAAGAACAAAGTTTCAATAAGAAATTAAAAGTTTTCGTCGTCATGGAAATTGATAACGAAATAATAACAAAACATACCAACCTAAATTCGACTGTTTTTCCCATTAGCCTTCAGAGTTTTAGTCCCCGCATAGTTCCAACACCAGATTAGCTCGATGTTACCATACGTATGCATGTAAGGGTCATTTTATAAATAATTACAGTAGAAATAGTTAAGAACTTACACATAATGAAAACATGACTTGACAAGGGTATTATTAATATATCATACTTCCGGTTGGACAAAAGTCAAAGTCAAAGTCAAAGTCAAAGCATTTATTCAGTATATGGGCAAATTAAAAATTAGCACTTACACACGTCAAATAACATTAAATAGATCATATTCAACAAAAAATATAGATATAACAGAAACTTAACGCTTTGAATTTACAAAAAAAAAACAAAGGTATTGAGCCATTCAGCTTTCATCTAGACGTCGAACGTCACACTTAAAACACATGTTTAATTCCCCTTATTAATGTAGGGTTGCCAACCGTACCATTACGTGCACCCGCAACCCAGTGCATGTTTCAGTACTTCAGACAATTTTTATCCAAAAAATTGTGAAATAATGAAACATAATAGATAAATAAAACGCAGACTAATTGCAGTACAAATCATGTTCCGAATGGAACTGATTGTCCGACTATCAGCCGCATAATACCGTCGTAACAGGCAACCCTAGATCTGCAAACAAAAGATGAAAACTGATTGACTGTTGAATCTACTGGTGTTTCGGAAGTACTCCCATCAGAGAAGAAACACCAAGAAACTCTATGGGGCTTGTCACTTATTTTAATTCATTTTTTTTAATTCATATTAAATAAATATTTAATGTACAATAAGTAATTCTATTATCATACAATTTATATTATATCTTGGAGCTTGGGGCATTCAGGCCAAGCATTTTTGTCATTCATATAGTCATTTATTGTATAGTACGATTTCTTCATTAAATTGGATTTTACAAAGGTTTTAAATCTGCTTATAGACAGTTGATCAATATCTTTAGGAAGTTTATTATAAAATCGTATACAGTTCCCCAGAAAAGAACCACTAACTTTCCACAACCTGAATTGAGGTAGAATTAATCTATTTTTGTGTCTTGTATTGAAATTGTGTACATCGGACCTCTTATCATACTCATTCAAATTTTTGCGTACATACATAATATTTTCATATATATATTGACATGCCACTGTGAGAATTTTAATCTCCTTAAATTTTTTCACGAAGTGAGTCTCGCGACTTCATGGTATATATAGATCGAATAGCTCTTTTTTGTAAAACAAATATAGATTGGATTTCGGCGGCTTTCCCCCACAATAAAATGCCATAGGACATTATACTATGGAAGTAGCTAAAGTAAACCAATCTAGCAGTGGATTCGTCAGTCAAGTTTCTGATTTTACGTACTGCGTATGCAGCGGAGCTCAATCTACCTGCCAGAGCCGATATTTGAGAACCCCATTGTAGTTTTGAATCCAGGGTGATGCCCAAGAATGTAGCGGATTCAACAAATTCTATCGGTACATCGTTTATTAATATCCTGCTATTAATGACACCCTTTCTTACATTTGGCAGCGAGAATTTAATACATTTAGTTTTTTTGGCGTTCAGTAATAAGTTATTGGTTGTAAACCAATTCAAAACCTGTGCGATTGATTTGTTAACATCGTCAAATCCAGGCGCAATCCTATCTATTTTGAATATTAAGGATGTATCATCCGCGAACAAAACAATGTCACATAAGTTTTGCACGAAAGACGGCAAGTCATTAATATAAACTAGAAATAAAAATGGTCCTAAGATCGATCCCTGCGGAACTCCCATTTTTATGAGGGATCCAGATGACCTGACGCCATTGACCTCAACCATCTGTATTCTATTACTGAGGTAGGATGAGACCAGATCAAGTGCTTTTCCGTTAACGCCGTAGTGTTTTAATTTGCAAATTAGCGTTTTGTGACAGACGCAATCAAACGCTTTAGATAAGTCACAGAAAACGCCGATAGCATCTTGTGCTTTCTTGGGAGAAATTTATTTGATGCCTGGGGGCATCAAATATATGTTTAAGAAGATCTACTCCAGCATCAGTAGTAGAACGCCCCTTAGTGAAACCATATTGTTTGTGATTTAAAAGATGATTAATATTAAAATGTGCCAAAAGCTGGTCTAATATAACTTTTTCAAAAACTTTACTGAGCGCCGGTAATATAGAGATTGGTCTATAGTTTGAAGGGTCATTTTTGTTCACTGATTTGTATAGGGGAATTAATTTACTTTTTTTCATTACATCAGGAAAGACACCTTCATCGACGCATCTGTTAAAAATAAACGCTAAGTGAGGGCTAATTGCATTAATAATATAACTAAGTACTTTGGTTGACATACCCCACAGATCCTCGGTTTTCTTTTGATTGAGCATTTAAAAAATTTTGATAATTGATATTGAAGTTATGTGTCTGAACTCAAACATAGAGTCACATACATTCACACACTTCGATAGTAAAACAAAAGCATCCTTAGGGGAAGAGTTTAAAGGCTGAGTAGTAATAATAGGTACTTGTGAGAAGTACTCAACAAATGTGTTAGCGACATCATTATTATCTATGATTAATTTATTACTAACTTTTAACATAATTTTACCGTCCCTCTGCTTAATTTTTCCAGTTTCTGTATTAATGACTTTCCATGTTGATTTTATTTTGTCATCGGCATGCTTAATTTTTCTACTTAGATGCAGTGATTTTGCTGTCTGACAAACAACTTTAAAAGTTTTTGAATACAATTTTAAGTGATTTATGAATTTAGTATTATGTAAATTAATGGTTTTTTGTGAGTACAAGTTATACAAATTGTTTCTACTTTTATAAATACCAGGAGTTGCCCAGTCATCGAAACGAACCTTCGCACCCTTTTTAACCATTTTAATTTTAAAAATATCATTGAACTCTGCATCTAACATTTGAAATAAAGCACTGCATAGGTCATCAGGATCCTCAGAAAATCTTAGGTTCATTAATTGCTTGTCAATGATATCCACAAACTGTTCAACCCGTTTGGTGGTAATGGGCCTGTAAAAATGTTCTTGGCCTTTGATGGATAATTTACATGAAAAAGTGACACTTAGTCCCAGATGGTCCGAGCCAAGTTTATCAAAAATTGCAATTTTTTCGGGTTCACAGTTGCAGAACACATTGTCCAAGCAGGTAGCTGACTAGCTAGTGATTCTTGTTGGCTGATTAAAAAGATGCTTCAGATTGAAGCTTAGAAATAAATTTTTTAATTTGTCGCTGAGCGGAGACTGCTCAATTAAATTAACATTGAAATCGAAATATGAAAAGGTAAAGTTTTTTTGTAAATGCAATTATTATTTAATATTAAATGAATTTAATATTAATTAATATTAATATACCTATATAATTTAAGTATTTATAAATATTTTTACTAATGTGAGAGTTAATGAAAAAAATGTTGCTATGCCTCATATAAGCTAAACAAAATCAAATCAAAAATCAAAATCAAAATCATTTTTATTTGTAAGAATGTAGGTCATAACAGAGATATGCCAAGATGTTAGAGCCAAAAAAGATCCTTGTTCATTTTTCTTTAGGCACACAAATATTATACTATATATAAAATACAATTGAAAAAATAAAAATTTACCAATACAATTTAAATAAACACAATCATTTTAGTTACTCAAGTACCAAATCATATATGCCCAAATCATAGATCTTCAATAAATAAATAAATTTAGCGCATTTCTACTTCCAGCTACCCACTTCCTGTGGCGTACGCCGGGGAGTTGCAAAAAGAGCGGAGAAGCAGACACTCACTATGGAGGCGAAAAAGAGACCCCGGTGAGGGCCCGGTGGCGTAATCGGGAGAACGGTCGTCTTTGATGCCGTGGTACCGAGTTCAAACCGCCGTGCACCAATGAATTTTTCTATCGAAAAATTTATGTGCGCTTTTTACAGTGGCCCTCCGGTGAAGGAAAACATAGTTAAGAAACAAACAACCCCCGCATGGTGGTAGGACACTATCTAGTGTCCGCCTGGCCAGCTACCACCCTCAAGTTAGAAAATCTGTCACCAAACATCTGTGTTCCGGCAGCCATCCTTGAGAGCCAGTTCCCATTCTAGGCCTAGCGTGCTTACCATCTTCGACCGCATCATCACTTACCAACAGGTGAGATAGTGGTCAAACGCTAGCCTAAAAGGTATTTAAAAAAAAAAAAAGACAACTCGCTCTCAAAAGTTGGATATGTTTTTTGTTATACTTAAAGTTTAAGCCAGGAAAAGTTTTGTAAAACGCCTCTGATAAATTTGTATGGAATTACTGGATGTTTGAAACTTTAGGCTCCCCAAAAAGTAGGTATATCATACATTGTCACCCAATACACATTCGTGCCACAGGTGAGGCTTATGCCCAGCAGTGGACAGAGATAGGCTTATGATGATGATACATACGTCTGTTAAATTCCACCTCAATCGAAAAATGTTAACTTCAATCAATATTTCCATCATTCGCTTTTTACCTCGTAGTTGCGAATGACAATGACTTCAATTGCTTCTGTAGACGATCATTTGGACCATCAATGATTTGAAAATTAACAATTGCGAATGAGTGTCTCCGGGGCACTTAAGACAGTTCAAAAACTAGAAAATTTAAGATCGTTTAAAAAACTAAAAGAACCGACTTCAAACGTCGCGCTAGTCAAAGTAGCCAGTAGACTCAGTAACTATTATATAATCTGTGCCAGTAGTTAGTAGTAAGTCGTCGAGATAAGTAAATGCATCGTAATACAAATGTTGTTATATTAAAAACGGCTCGGCCGATTTCGTTAAAATGTAAATGGGACCACCTGGGAAGGGTACCCTTTGAAAAAAAAAGTATTTTCCAAATCGGTTCAGGCATCTTCGAGTAATCGGTTAAAATACATTTTAAAAAAAAGTTTTCGACGAATTGAGAACCTCCTCCTTTTTTGTAAAGTCGGTTAAAAAGATAACTCCACTTAACAGGTGAGTTAGTTTCAGTAGCAAATTTGAGATGTTATCTCCATATCTCTGGAGATAATCATCAGACCTCAATAAATCGTATAATAAGACCACCGTGGAAATTTACCCGACCCATAAAAAAATAAGTATTTGAGTCGGTTCCCTATTGAAAGAGCGACAGTGTAACAAACATACAAAAAAAATCATACTAACCTAACCAATTGACAAAACTTCTTCCCCTCTTTATAAGTCGATTGAGATCAATACTCGAACTTTAACAAATCCTATTAGTACAGCTACATTCAGATTTACCCATAATTCTTTAAGGAGTCAATTTATTCTTTCTTTTCTCAGTCCTCTTACTTTTCTCATTAAATGAGACTTCGTTTTTGTCTTAGAAAGGGTCTAATCAATTATTCTAAAACTGATCTCGATACTTTTTGTCTCTAAGTAGAACGTATTTGAGACTGAAAATCTCAATTTGCTTAAAATACTGGAGTATTTCTTCGTGAAACTGTAATAAATACTAAAGGCTTTTCGTTCAAAGAGAATTGGTAACATTTCAAACGTAATCTTGGTAAAGAATTGTTTGTCTTGTCTAGAAACTATTTACAATTAGTATTTTTCTAAATATCGCTCAAAAACATATACCCTTACGAGACTGCGCGATAGAAAGAAAGAAAGAAAGAAAGAAACAGAAAATATGTTTATTTTGCATCAAATACTTCGAGCATTTACCAATGGAGATGTTAACGCAAGGCGTACCCCTTTGCTGGCTATATAGCAATTTTTGGCCATATGAGCGTGCGTAACTACGCTGTATTTTTAATACTGTGTGCGTGTTTCAAGCTAGTGTGCGGGATCGTTAAAGTGAGTGATTTGTCTGTGTGCAATGCGTGTTTACCTCGTCCCCGTAAGTATCGGCAGAAAAAAAGGTTTGCGGATTACAACGTTAACATCTCCATTGGTAAATGCTCGAAGATCAAATACAATGAACTAATCATTAACTTATATGTTAATTGAACAAATGCTATTTGGTGCAAAATAGGACCCATCTCAGCATAATGTTGGTCATGATTGACATGACCAACGCTGGTCTTCCGTTGGGACCCCAAAGTGACATCACGGGGGTTCTCACCTCTGACACACGATAGGACTCTGTGTATCTGTTGCAAGGTAATTTAAGATCGTGACTTCAAACGTCGCGATAGTCAAAATAGCCAGTAGCCAGGTATCATGTCATCGAGGTATATGAACGCATCATTATAATGAAGATAGTTTAAAAACTAAAATAACCGACTTCAATGTCCCGCGAGTCAATTTCAGTAGCAAGTTTGAGACGTTTATCGTCATATATCTGGTCTCTCTCGTCATATCTTATCAGATCTCGATGAAATTACAATGGGACCACCTCGGAAACGTACCCTACGGATTACAAAAATAATCATTCGAATCAGTTCAGAATTGACGGAGTTATCGTGTAACATACCCACAAAAAAAAACTTAGACGAATTGAGAACCTCCCAATTTTTTTGTGAAGTTGGTTAAAAATTATTGATATATTAAAAACCGCTCAACCAATTTCGTTAAAACTTTAAATGGGAACACCTAGGGAGGGTGCCCTTTGAAACAAAAAAGAATTTTCCAAATCGGTTCAGGCATCTTCGAGTAATCAGTGAACATACATTACAAGAAATAGATTCCGACGAACTTCTTTTTTGTTAAGTCGTTTAAAAAGAACCACAAATATATGAAAAGAACCGACTTCAAATGCCACGCTTGTCATTTCAGTACCAAGTTTGAGGTGTTTATCTACATATCTCCGGAGATACTCATTGGGCCTTGATAACATTTATTGAAACAACATCCCTGATCTTAGGGATATATATATATAAATTAATAAAAGTACATAAGATTAGGGTATACCTTTCCCATAATAAAAGAAACATTTAAAGTATTAAATAAATAAATATTTGAAAAAAAATCAGTAAAATTCAAAAGCGGCATTAGCCCAATGGCTAAGGCGTCGGCCTAGCGATCACGAGGTCGTGAGTTAGATCCCCATACACGGCGCTATTGTCGTGACCCCACCCCAGACACAAGCATATTTAGCTTAGTTGGAGGGGTTAACAAGACAACTAGTAATATGCAACCCACATTGCTTGTAAGATTTAAAAAAAATAACAGCAGACGGAGTAATCACAAAATAAAAACAAAAGAATTGATAACCGTCTTCTTTACTAAAGTTGGTTTACGTAAAATAAATTATAAGTAAAAAATATTTTTTAAAACAAGCTTTTATCTGGGACAATGAACTAAAATGTTAAAAATAAATTCTAGTAAGTATTTGGCGTGTAGGTACTTACCTATATTCTTAAAAGCTTGAAGCACTACCCGTTTTTCAGGCTAGGTAATTACTATACTTCAGTGCCTCAAGGTGCCTAGGTGTAAAGTTCTCTTCAAGACGAATCAATCGAGCCAAAACTCGGTAGAGCTACGTTGATTTATCACAGAGATACCGTGGCCACCTTCCAGGTTCATCATCAGACCCTGGATATTATCTAGGTGTAAAGTTATCTTCAAGACGAATCGATACTCCTCCATACCTCGATAAAATTACCATGGTGCCACACTTGGGATATCTCCTTTCGAACAAAAAATAGAATAATCAAAATCGGTTCATAAACGACGAAGTTATCCGCGAACAAACATAAAAAAATAAAATAATAATATATATACGGTCGAATTGAGAAACCTCCTCCTTGTTTTGAAGTCGGTTAAAAAATAGGCAAACATAAGTAGACGTTTTCACTAGTAACAACCATAACAGTACCTATAAAAACTCAGTAGGTTTGTACGTAAAAACAGCGGTACACTTGTTAGGCATTTTCAGCTGAAATTCTAAGCTCTAATGGACTTGCAGAGCCTGTAATGACCCAGAGCAAAATGCTCACTTGCAATTGCTGACAAGTTGGGCCGGGTACCGTGGGCCAAAAAAACTTAGGTTACACGATATGGTTTGCTGTCAGTTTGCTGGCAGTCACGGTTATGACTGACGGCTAACCTATGGCGTCCATTACACATTAGGTTATCCGTCATTCAAAACCACCAGTCATGACTTTTGGGTGCTGATGCCGCAAATAAAAGTAAGTATGTAAATTTGGGTCAGTCACGCCATTAGACGATCAGTTAGCCATCAGTCACAGCTGTGACTGTGAGCTAACTGACTACAAAACCTATCGAGTAATGGACGCCTATCGTCGAATGGGGCGAATGACGGTGAATGACCTGGCGTCCATCACACGGTACGTTATCCGTCATTCATAACCATCATTCATGACTGATGGTTGCTGACGCACAAAATCAAAGTATCTAAATATCGGTCAGTCACCGTCATTCACCCCATTAGACGATAGGTTATCCATCAGTCACAGCCGGTGCCGGTGCCGTGACGTGCGTTACGGTCGTATTCATAGAGATTTCCACAAACGTATAGCGGTGAATTTGATACAAGTAATGTCAATAATGTATTGCTATTGCTATTGACTCAAAATTACTTAGGTAAACATACTTACATTAGTTTAAGAACTTAGTTATTATGTTTAGTTAAAAACTCAAAACAATTGTTAAACACAATCCAAAATTTCATCGTACCGACGGGACTTGAACCCGCAACCTCCGGAATAACATGCCAATTAAGCTTAATTGGCAAAGCACCGGAACATGTTATTCCGGAGGTTGCGGGTTCAAGTCCCGTCGGTACGATGAAATTTTGGATTGTGTTTTACAATTTACAAAAATATAAAGTGTGAGACACTTCAAATAAACATAATACTCAAAACAATTACAAAAATATATACTTATGTATACTAACAGTAGCTTAAGAACTTCGTTATTGAAGGTTAAATGAAAAAGTTTTATTATTTTTTTGCTTTTTAGTTTTTTCGGCGGTTTGATTTTATTGCCGTTCTCCATTTTTAGCCCACGTCGTAAAAAGAGGGATGTTATAAGTTTGACGTGTGTATCTGTGTATATGTGTGTCTATCTGTGGCATCGTAGCGCCCAAACGGATAAACCGATTTTGATTAAGCTCTTTTTTGGTTAATGAGTTTCGATAGCAACTTTCGTAGCCCTTGACCGCGGACGTCAAAAAAATCAAAATAGCGCTTCTGCGCACTACTTACCCGACACTCTGCTGCTGTCTGTTTAGCATAGCGAGCTATAAAAAGCAGCCGAACTCAACAAACGTTAACGAAAGCGCAAGTAAACTAGGCCTAGCACTGAGCGAGTCGAGTGGTCTCGCGCGGAGCGTAATTGCTCTACCTCGTTGTTCCCCCACCAACTATTTTATACATTTTCAAACTGAGCCCAGTACTTTTACCAGAGGTTACTGGGCCCAATTACTTACCAATGTAAATGATGGAAGACGAGTTGAGTAATGCCCGAGTTACTGGGCCCAGTTTTGCTAGAAATAGCTAGTTGGCTAATGCAAACTAACTACGCTTTTTACACTTGAAACACATCTCAAATTTATGAATTTGAAATTCAGTATCCTGTTACTTCAATGATGTTGCAAGCATATGGTAAACTTGACCCAATGCTGAGACATCTCCTTGAATCTGCAGAATACTCAACTCCTCATGTGAGATGTCGTGTTTTTAGGCTCATTGGGATGGTTTCTAAATCTAAAGTCTCAATGAACAAATTATACATATACAAATTAGTCGGATGGTTTTAAATTTTTAATCTAACACTATAAGAATCTTTGTCCTGACATACTGACTGACTGACTGACTGACTGACTGACAGACAACGCACAGCCTAAACCGCTGGTCGCAGAGACTTAAAATTTGGAGGGTATAATTGTCTTAAAACATAAGGGTGTACTAAGAAAGGATTTTTTTAAATTCACCCCTTATGAGGGTGAAATGGGGGTTCAAAGTTTGAATGGAGAAACAAGATTAGATGGTCTTTTCTATTCAAACTTCACACAAATGCTTCTGTAAATAAATAAGTAATAACGTGTTTCAGGCTTTTTCGAAATTCAACCCCTGACAGCGTGAAATGGGGTAACAAAGTGTGAAAATCAATATTGTTTTGAATTGCGCTGAAATTTGGTATATAGATAGTTACTACGACATTAGTATCTGTTAAGAAAGGATTCTGAAGGGAATGGAACGGGGGTTCAAAGTTTGTACGGAGAAACAAGATTAGAAAGTCGTTTATATTTGAAACTTAACACAAGTACTCAAGTAAGTAAATACGTGTATCAGGCTCTATTGAAATCCCACCGCTAAAAGGGTGAAGTGGGGTAACAAAGTCTGAAATCAATATTGTTTAGGATTGCGCTGAAATTTGGCAAGCAGATAGTTATTTTGACTTGGGTATCCTCTAAAAATTAATTTTTCAAAATTCACTCTTCAATGGGATGAAGTGGGGGTTCAAAGTTTGGATAGTCATTTTATTTGACATTTCACTCAAGTACTTCTGTAAATAAATAAGTAAATATGAGTTTCAGACTTTTTCAAAATGCCACCCTAAGAGGATAAACTGGGGTAAAACAGTCTAAAAATCTTCTGGGGTAAAAAATAGTTATTATGACGTAGGTATACGATAAGAAAGGATTTTTCAAATTCACCTCTTAAGGAGACGGAACGGGGATTCAAAGTTTGTATGGCAAAACAAGATGAGATAGTCTGTTTTATTCGAAACTTTACTTAAGTACTTCTGAAAATAAATAAGTAAATAAGTGGTGCAGGATTTTTCGAAATTAGTTTGGTAACAAAGTCTGAAAATTAATATAGCTTTTTGGGTTTTATAATAATGAATTCTTATTTCCCTTAGTCACGTGATAACTTGAAAACGGATGAACCGATTTAGCTAATTCTTTTTTGATATATTATGTTTCTTTAAAGTGTTTCACACTTTATATTTTTTTTTTTTTTGTAAATTGTGAAACACAATCCAAAATTTCATCGTACCGACGGGACTTGAACCCGCAACCTCCGGAATAACATGTTCCGGTGCTTTGCCAATTTAGCCACGGTGCGAAGTATCGTTACGACGAAATTAGTGGATTGCATTTGTTAACCCAATTATACATTGGTGTATATTATTGGCATATATTAACTTACGTAATAAGTAGTCATAGATGGCGCCACCAATGTATAATTCTTTTTTGATGTCTTTTATGATAAAAAGGTTTTTAGAAAAGGTACGTTATAAGTAACTAAAAGAAGTTCATAACGCGGGCGAAGACGCGGGGCACTTCTAGTTTAATATATACAGAAGTACTTGTGTGAAGAAATACTGTTATCTGCATGCCACATTTCAGAGCAAACCGCTCAGTGTTTAGAGCTGTGTGTTGATAGATCAGTCAGTCAGTCAGTCCGTAACGTTTGCCTTTTATTACAAACTTTTATTTAACTTGCAATGTATATATGTCTGTCACTATGTATGTTCGGGTGGAATCTTGGAAGCTAAATTAGACCCACTCCCCGATGTCCGATTGGACTCAAATTTGGTGTACTTATATATAAACGATAAATAAACGAAAATCTACCGAGTTTGGGCTCGATTGATTCGTCTTGAAGAGAACTTTACCCATAATCTCATCAAATATCCGTTGAATATTTTAAAACATCATGCCTTCTCTTAAATACTTAGGTAGTAGGTAGGTAGTCGGTATCTATACCCACCTACTAAAAAGTTAAAAATAAATTATGAGTAAAAAATATTTTTAAAAACAAGCTTTTATCTGGGAAATTGAACTAAAATGTTAATAATAAATTCTAGTAAGTATTTGGCGTGTAGGTACTTACCTATATTTTTAAAAGCTTGAGGCACTGAAGTACAGTAATTACCTAGCCTGAAAAACGGGTAGTGCTTCAAGCTTTTAAGAATATAGGTAAGTACCTACTCGCCAAATACTTACTAGAATTTATTTTTAACATTTTAGTTCATTGCCCCAGATAAAAGCTTGTTTTAAAAATATTTTTACTTATAATTTATATAAACAGATATATTTAAATCTTATGAGGCTAGCGTTCAACTACTATCTCACCTGGTGGTAAGCGATGATGTGGTCGAAGGTGGTGAACACGCTAGGCCTAGAATACTCTGACTTACTTTGTTTAGTACCTAAGTAAATATGAGTTTTCTTGTGCCTAATTTTCAAAGCAAACATCAACAGTATTATGTACAAATGCTATGAATAGATTTAGTTTCTCTCGTTAAAATTATTTTAATGAATAACTTAGTACTTTGTTCAATTATTTTAGGCACGTTCAGTATTAGAAACCTCCAAGCTAAATAATATTTGTTCTGAATAATGTGTGCAAATAGCTAACACAAATGCTTTTCGAACATTTTATTATTGTAACTGGCTGTTTGTTATTCCATTCAATTAAAATGATTATTAATGTATGCTTAACTATCTGATATTCGCATCTTCGTTCACGTTTACCAAGAATGTTATCGCCGTAAAGCTTTGTAAACCAATAGTTGTGTGACATAAGTTATTAAAGTTATGTGTAAAAGATCAGTTTTTATTTTCACAAAAAAGCCTATGTCCATGCTCATGATATAAAGTATCTTCTTGTTAAATTTCAGTACGATCGGATTGTCCGTTAAGGAGTGATTAGGCAGCAATAATATCGTTTAAAAACTAAAAAACAACCGACTTCAATGCCGCGCTATTCATTTTCAGTACCAATTTTGAGATGTTTATCTCAATATCTCTGGAGATACTTATCATACCTCGATAAATTACCATGGTACCACACTTGGGATATCTCCTTTCGAACAAAAAAAAGAATAATCGAAATCGGTTCATAAACGACGAAGTTATCCGCGAACAAACATAAAAAAAAATAAAAATATATATATATAAATACGGTCGAATTGAGAAACCTCCTCCTTTTTTTGAAGTCGGTTAAAAAGAAATAATGAGACAGTTACAAATGTTTTTCATTGTATAGGCGTTTGACCACTATCTCACCTGTTGGTAAGTGATAATGCGATCGAGCATGGTAGCACGCTAGACCTAGAATGGGAACTGGCTCTCAAAAAAACTTTTTAAAATATTAGTCTGGATTTATTTACAATATGCGATAATTAAGTTAATTAATGAGAAATAGTTATGTGCCTACTATAATTATCAATGTGACATTCGCTTCCCCGTCTATACGCTTAGATCTTTTAAGTTACGCAACAGATTTTGATGCGGTTTTCATCAATAGATAGATTGATTCAAAATGAAGGTTTATAATCAGGATTAAACGCAGGCAAAGCCGCGGGGCGCAGGTAGTATGACATAAAATACGACATTATTTTTCCCGCCAAATTAAAGTAATATGATAAGAAAATAAATGACTTGCTTATCAAATGATTCGTTCGAGAAATTACATAGTTCGTGATATTACACAGTGATGTATTATATTATAATCTAAAGGTCAAGAGAAGAAGGAAAATTTAATACGCAAATATAATTAGTTTTGTATACAAAGTAAGCGAGATACAAATAGAGTAGATATTACTTACCACATAGACATTTATTATTTTTGATGGTCACTTTATGTATGAATTTATTTTTTAGTAAAAATCATAGCATTGATCGGTTAACAGGTGTCATTTTCAAACAGATATAATTTTCTAAATATTAATACACGATAGTTACTTATAAATTAGCTTACAATAGGGAATGTGTTTGACAAAAAATATTTTTTATCAAAGTGTCACATTAAACTGAAAAGCGAAAGACTTTGATATACTTAAATTAGAAGCTAATTAAATTAATTCTAAGTATATTCTTAATTTTTTTGTTATTATTAATCTGTGTACGTAAACATACCTTCGTTCGGAACTATACGCAGAGACGCGGTTAGCACGAGTGTGACGTCCGGCTCACACGGTTTTCGCGGGAAGACTGACTGGCTAGGGTGCCTTCGGACCTCGTTCAGGGCCAGCCAAGCTGATATCGGCGCTGGGCTCGGCATGGGACCTTAAATTTGACGTTTTCTTTATCGATACGCAAGTGACACGCGTGAACTTATTGATAACAATTGTATCTGCTGGTTGTTTACACTTTTCTTTGTGCAATATGTTACATTGTCTATGTTATTGGGTTGCCTTTTTAACGTAAATCATAGATTTTTAATAAGATTTATTTTGTGTTGAGGGTGTAGTCTATGCACTTGTGAAAGTAAATATATTGAGCACATCTGGTTAATGCAAAAAAAATCGAGGACAAAGCACAGACATTTATAAAATTTGTGCGGGTAAAATTGGCGCGTCTTCGAGTCTATTTACAAGATTTGGCGTACCATCAAAAAGCTCGAACCCACATCCCTAAGGCCAACGCATGCGTAGAACGCGTCTTTAGCGATTGCCGGGCAGCAGACCTACCACGTTGATTGATTCACCAACTTGTGCGCAGGTTACGCACGTGCCTTAACTAACGCACTTCCCTATTTCTAAAGCCCCCCACCCCCTCTGAAAATGCGTGAAATACGCACCTCGCGGGAACCGCACCCTTAAAACAACAGACCTCCTTGCACTGGCTGGTCCAATCTATGCGCGCAGACTGTGAGCGCTCCATTTGCTTAAAAATGGAACGCCTAACTCGCCCGCGATATTTTCTTTTTCAGTTTTTCATTACGCTACTGACGTTCATGTATACAGCCAGTCGGCAACATTTTTATTGCAATAAAACAAAAAGGGCTCGGAGATTTTAATTACAGGTAAATGTGAGTGGGAAACGTTGTTGTTACAATGTGATTAAATGGTTTTCCAACGAGAGTAATGTGTGGAGCCTCACAAAATACCTTGGTATTTGTGACGAGAGATTTTACAAAAGGTTCTTTCTGTTCGTTATACCGAGCCGTAAACCTGTTGACTCGGCCCTTTTATAAGAATTTAAAGTGGCCCGTGACATATTTATTAAAGTAGAGAGCTTGTGTATCTTAATCTACTTTAGCTCCAGAGGTTATTTTATTTAGGTTATGGTTATCGTGAGATGAAGGTTTTTGAAATTGCTTGTTGAAGCTTTATTTATTGGTTTATACCTACTTTATTACTGAGATTTTAAATGTGTTTTGTAATCAAAATATATATGTCGTAGGCAGATTCATTCAATTAAACGCCTAGCCTCATAACTAAAC
The DNA here is from genome assembly GCA_954871355.1 of Cabera pusaria. NCBI lineage: Eukaryota > Metazoa > Arthropoda > Insecta > Lepidoptera > Geometridae > Cabera > Cabera pusaria. The sequence goes on along the minus strand of OX940885.1, from coordinate 33,176,384 downwards.
AGCGCCGTTCAACTAGATTCCTGAATGATATCCAGCCGAAGCGCTTGTTGCAACATTTAATAAACTGGCTGGCTAATGCTTAGGCCAGTCATATAATGTCTTACTCTGACACTAAGGCAGCACACTAGGAACAGTCACCACCGCGTGACGTGTGCCGACTAGAAATGATGAATATAACTATCAACTATTAAGATAACTAATATTCATAATTAACCACAATATTCAATAAACAAAATTAACGTTAACGAATAAAAATATTACATCAACTTAAACTGTTAATGACCTCGCCTTGCGTATCACGAACTAACCTATTTTGATGCACTTAAATTTAAGCTTTAGACTGTAATAGATAAGGAATATATTCGTACATTGATATATGATACGATATACGATGACCGGAGTGAAGCTCAAACATGTTGTTTTCAACTGTATAAAATACTAGCTGTTACCCGCAGCTTCGCCCGCGTTATTTGAGTCTTTATGACCTTTGAGGTCAAGATCGATGATCTCTTAGGCCAAGTCACCATGGATGACCCTAAAGTCGAACTCAATATCCTCTATTGTTAAAGTCATTAATCATTTTGGTTAGGTATACGAAGTTGTGCTGTTTAAATGTTAGACTCAACACAAAAGTTCCTGAAACATTTCTTACAAAGAAAATAAGGTGAATAGCTGCGCGAGCGCAGCGAGAGCTATCATTGCGCGAGCGAAAATTTTTTATGACTTTTTATGACCCTGACAAATTTACGACCTAATAATCAACTCACTATAGATGACTCTTAGGTCGAACTCGATATCGTCTATTGTTAAAGTCATTAATAATCACTTGGTAAACCTAACCAAGGTTTACCAAGTTTTGCTGTTTAAGTATTTGAGTCAGTCTAATGTATGAGGCTGTTGAAACACGCTATTATACGCTATATAGCGTTATTACTGGGAAAAAATTTTACGACTTTTTATTACCCTGACAGTTTTTATGACCTACTAAGTCAACACCGATGACACTCAGGTAAAACGTGATATCCACTTACTTTAAGGTTAATAATCATCATGATTATTGAAGATTGTACAGTTTTAATTTATGACTAAAACAAATGCTTGCGCGAGCGCAGAGAGTGCTATAACCACGCGAGCGAAGCGAGCGCGAATAAAATTTACGTGTTTTAATGACCCTGATATGTATGAATGACTGGTTTTATGACCTACTAAGTCAACACCAATTACCCTAAGGCTATTAAAACACGAAAGTTATTGAAATACTTCCCACAAAGCAGATAAACACGTTGGGCAAGCAAAGTCAGCGCGTACATTTTGATGACTCCTAATGATCCTGACAGTTTTATGCCCTAATCAAGACACTAATTAAGTCATTATAGATATAGACGAACCTAAGGTCAAACTTTTATGATTATGTTAACTCTATGTAAAGTTGACAAAAAATATATGCACCCTCATTTAACTACCGAAAAAAAAGTATTCTTTGCCCTTTTATGCCCTATTAAATGTCTTTGTACAAAATGTCATGTGAATCGGTCAAGCCTTTTGGCCGCAAAGAGGCCAAACATATACAAAATTCAACAATAAAAAACTGACAACCCGACTCGATTGTAAAAAAAGTTACCAATGTGCTCGGATAATAGACTCTACTCTTGGTCTACGTCTTATTGACTGTCTCTGTACAATTTTAGCTCAATCGGTCAACTCGTTTAACCGAGAAGAGGTCATACGTTTAAAAAATTCATTTAAAAAAAATTAGATATCCAAACTCAACTGTTAAAAAAAATATCCTTTGTCGTTCTATGCCCTATTAACTGTATTTGTACAAAATTTGAGCTGAATCGGTCAAAACGATTTCCGCTAAGAGGCAACACATTATTCCATAATAAAATTATGGACACCCGAAATTGCCAGCCAAAAAAAAAGTATCCTATGTCTTATTGACTGTCTGTGTACAAAATTTCAGCTGAAATGGTTGACCCGTTTGACTGAGAGGAGGCCACACATTTACAAAGTTCAATAAAAAAAAATCTGGAGGCTTGGACTCTCAACTGCCAGAAAAAAAGTATCCTATGTGCTTCTATGCCATATGAGCTGTATATGAAGAAAATTTCAGCCGTATCGGTCAAGCCGTTTTGCTGATAAGAAGGCACACATGCACAATATTCAATAAAAAAAATCTGGTTACCCAGACTCGATAGCCAAAAAAAAGTATCCTATATCTTATTCTGCCCTATGAAGTGTCTTTATACAACATGTCAGGAAAATCGGTCAAGCCGTTTATTCGAGAAAAAGTCTTATATTTACAAAATTCAATTAAAAATATCTGGACCCCCTGACTTGATAGCCAAAAAAAAGTATCCTATATCCTATTCTGCCTTATGTACTATCTTGGTACAAAATTTCAGCCAAATCGGTCAAGCCGTTTGACCGTGAAGAAGTCCCAAACAAACAAATAAATAAACAAACTGACTTTCGCATTTATAATATTTGTGTTGATTAATAAATAAGATAAGGTGATAATTTATATAGGGGAACACGATACGAATCCAACGAAGGTCAAGACAGAACTGTCAGCAATATTAAAGAGTTTAAATTATAGCAACGTACATGTATTAGGCGTGAAGAAAAGCTTGAACTTAAATGAACAAAAGGCTCAAGAGTTCTTTAAAAATTATTTGTGCACAATTTCCGTCCTGTCATTTTGTGGACTGAAGTCCAGTTATACGTTAACGTATAAATATAAAATAAGACCCAATGATATATTAATAGAAGAATTGTGTACAGTATATAATAACTCAAATAAAAAAATAATATCGTTTAAAAACGAAAAAAGAACCGACTTCAATTCCGCGCTATTAATTTTCAGTACCAGTTTTGAGATGTTTATCGCAATATCTCTGGAGATACTTATTAGACCTCGATAAAATTACCATGGTACCACACTTGAGATATCTCCTTTCGAACAAAAAAAGAATAATCAAAATCGGTTCATAAACGACGAAGTTATCTGCGAACAAACATAAAAAAATAAAAATAAAATATATATATATATATACGGTCGAATTGAGAAACCTCCTCCTTTTTTTGAAGTCGGTTAATAACTCAAAAGAAAGAACATTATATTAATCAATGTTTAAAAATGTCAATGTACGAGGTAGACAGGTGAGATTAAATTTAGTAGCTCCCATAGTAGCGCATTGAAATTATAGTGAAGGACTGGACAGTTCAGTTGTCTACAGATGCCTTAAAAATGTACTTGTTGAGCCGCAGATACCTTCAGTTGCAACTGTAGCCAGAAGTGTATCTGAGACTAACACAAACACTCATTTGATTCCGCGACGTGGTACCATTCCGTATTATTTTTCACCAGAAAAGAGACGTGAAGAAGGTGCACATAGTAGCGTCACTCCATCGATAGCAGATGAACTTCCAAAAAGAGGAACAATCCCCTATTATTTCACAAAGAACCAAACAAACAATTGTGTTTCACCTAAAAACAAATTTTCGTTCCTAATGACAAATCGTATCTAAGAATCCTTCATAAGAACATTGCTGGCCTTTTATCAAGAAAAGATTTACTGGAAATTACTTTAGTTGAATTACACCAAAATAAAAAACTGCCGGATTTTTTATGCTTTTACAGAAACTTTTATTAAAACAGGCAACAAAATTAACGTAAAACTAACAGATTATGAAATGGGATCAATATGGGAATCTGCGATATCTTCTAAAGTTTTAATTTAAGTTATATACTGTAAAGCACAATTTTAATCTATAATTTGTGACCAAGGTAATTAATGTAATTATTTGGATAAAAATTAATACTGTATTATAGAAAATAACCTTGGAAGTCATGTAATGTTTTTTACTAAAAAAAAAAGATTGTAACGGTTACTGTGAGCCAACCTTAAGAGATAGGCATATACTATCGCGGACTTTTTATAGGTTTTACTAAGTTCTATAAATATTTCATAAAAACTTTTCTCATATATTTCCGTTTAAGCAGCTTCGCGTAAAAACGTGTTTTCTCGACCGTTTTATTGTCGACTTAGTTTGCGAAGTCGGTCTCCTAAGTATGAACCTATGATTTAAACCGGATAATATATAGCCTATTTTCATTCTGAAAGTCCATTCTATAATATATCGGTAGTGTTTGAGCCAAATTTAAATAAATAAATAAATCATTACAAACATCCATACAAAAATCGAAATATACAAATGTTCTCTCTTTATAATATTAGTATAGATAGTATAGAATAGACAAGTTTTTGACGAATCACGATGTTCAAATTAAATCACTTATTTGTTTATCTACTAAACTAGTAAACTAATTAAATTATTAATATATACTTATTGATGCATGCTGATTGCTAGTCTACGTCTAACACCCGATATTAATATTTAATCTAATCTATCATCAATTTGATAAATTTTAATTCAATCAATAATTTAATTTCAACAATTTAATTTCAATTTGATAAAATTTAACAATAGACGATATCGAGTTCGACCTAAGAGTCATTTATAGTGAGTTGATTATTAGATCGTAAATTTGTCAGGGTCATAAAAAGTCATAAAAAATTTTCGCTCGCGCAATGATAGCTCTCGCTGCGCTCGCGCAGCTATTCATCTTATTTTCTTTGTAAGAAATGTATCAGGAACTTTTGTGTTGAGTCAAACATTTAAACAGCACAACTTCGTATACCTAACCAAAATGGTTAATGACTTTAACAATAGAGTATATTGAGTTCGACTTTAGGGTCATCTATGGTGACTTGGCCTAAGAGATCATCGATCTTGACCTCAAAGGTCATAAAGACTCAAATAACGCGGGCGAAGCCGCGGGTAACAGCTAGTTTGATATAAATCAATATGACATTCAAAGTTTGTAAAAGTTTTACCCTCAAGGGTGTAAAATAACAATAGGGGATGAAAGTTTGTATGGAAATATGTAAGGTTTATGTTAATGTTCTACTAGACCGATTTTAATTAAATTTGGTACACAGATATTTTAGAGTCTGAGAAAGGACATAGGCTACTTTTTAATGCGAAAAGAGGGTTGGAAGGGGTTGAAAGAGGGGATGAAAAGTTGTATGGAAGTATCGTCAATTTTACAGCTAGAAGCTTGACACTTATTTATTAGGCTGTTGATTCGATATAAATAAATATGACATTCAAAGTTTGTAAAAGTTTTACCCTCAAGGGTGTAAAAATAAGGGAGGGGAGGGAGAGGGGGAGTTCAGCGCTACGTGGTACAGTGCGGTGTAGGTGGGATACGCATGTGTCTTATTTGTAAAATAATTAGCCTAAATATTTAAAAATGCTACCAAAAGACACTATTCCACGCGGACGAAGTCGCGGGCACAGCTAGTATTTTATATTTTGTGTTTACTATTAAAATTAATTTCAAACTATATATACTATAAGCTACTCCTAAAACTATAATACAAACTATATAAAATCCACAAATGAAAAACTGAATTAAGGTCGCTGTGCGCTGGTAGGATGGCTGGTAGGGTGCCCATACAGCTGGCGATATTACCTCTTTGAATGGCAAAACACAATATTAATAAAACTGGCCAAGTGCGAGTCAGACTTTTGTCCCGCACACGGAGGGTTCCGAACGCCATCTATCGAATTTCTAACGAACTTCTTACACCAACTAAGTAAACGTTAAACACAAAGGTAGAATAGTATTATATAGTAGTAATAGTAATAGTAGTAATAAAGATAAGATAAAGATAAAGATATTTTATTTGCTTAAAACATGCGTATAACAAAAAGTTGTGAAATATTCAAACGATCGTCATGTTTTGCCTTAACAGGCGTGCAAACTTTGCAGATGCGCTGCTTTACTCACTACATATAATCCAAATTTAAATACATATTAGTAGGTGGTTATTGGGTGTTCTACTCCAGCCACATCTGTTGATTAAACGATATACCCAACTGCGTTCGCTCCGCTTGCTGCGCTCACTTGTTGCAGTTGGGTATATCGTTTAATCAACAGATGTAGCTGGAGTAGAACACCCAATAACTAAAAATTGATTATCTCTCGCCACTTGTGTTTTAGAACTCAAAGCCTCCGGTGTAATAATTTTGGATTGTCTCTCGCCGTTTGCGATGTCTAAACACAATCGGTTAAGTGATCCATGGTAAGTTTCACTCTGGGAGCCCAAGGTCGGATTATCTCCACCGATTGCGATTCCTAACCTACCTGTGTTTTGAGCATATCGTATAGTCAGATAAACCTGTTCTACTACTTCTACTAAAGCCGTAATGACTTTTTGTTGGAATACTTACGATAAATTATCGCGCCCTAACCTACCTGTGTTTTGAGCATATCGTATAGTCAGATAAACCTGTTCTACTACTTCTACTAAAGCCGTAATGACTTTTTGTCGGAATACTTACGATAAATTACCGCGCACTATCCAGTGCGACTTATTACCTTTACCGTGCACCAGTCAGTGCAATTAAGGATAAAAGTATAGTGTGACTGAACCGTACCGCACACTATACTTCAAGATTATAAAGGAAAACTTTTGGGTTTAGTTAATTAATAACACAATGTCAAATTCTCAGGTTGTTACCAGTATTTTGTTCTGGTCCTAACTGAGAATTTTAAAAAATATAATTTTACTTACATCATCTTACAAACCATAAAACCAAATGAAATGTTCAGTTGTTACTGGTGTTTTTCACTGGTAGTGACAAAAAATTTACTTACTTAAATCTTACAAACTAATTTTGTATGACGAAATATTTATTAGATCAAACAAGATACATTTGTATAATTCCAGAGCGTAGGTGTTCATACTGGAAATCTGAAACAATACAAAAAATATTACAAAATTAAAATCTGCTACCCCTAAAGCACCAACTTTTATATTTTCTGTGCTTTAAAGAAATGTGTGTATATACGTTAATTAAAATTCAAGCGTAGTCACTCACCATTTTCATCTAAAGGATTTTAATTTATTAAATTCATGAAGATCTCATTGTCCCTGCTGCTTGTCGCTCCTGTAAAATAGAAATTGGTACACATTAGTTTAAAACTAAGAATACACAATTTAATTAAAAAAAATCTTTACTCAGAATAAATCAAATTAAACTTGGAAATAACTAAACATTAAATCAGTGTGTAGTTAATATAAACAGCAATCGAAAAATAATCATTTTTATGTAATTTTTTAATATTATTTTCTTTACATAACATTTACATAACATGTTCAAAATAATTAGGATCGTTTAAAAAACCGACTTCAAATGCTACTGTATTCAATTTGAGTAGCAAGTTTGCGGTTATTATCGCCATATCTCTGGAGATACTTGATAAATTTACAATGAGACCACTACAAAAGTATAATCTTTGAAATAAATATATAATTAAAAAAATCGGACCACAATTGACAGAGAAAAAAAAAAATATTTTACAGTGAAACATAGAACATCCTCCTTTTTTTTAAAGTCGGTTAATAGGGCTTTTTGTCGTATGAAGACCTATTTTATTTTTTCGATTTCTAGTTATTGAGAAAATCTTTATTATATAATACGACAGAAACTTGGTTTTTAATTTTATTTTCGAATCAACCAAAAAACTTTACGTTGCAAAATATTATACAATAAAAGCTAGGTACTTACTTGTTATTTCCAAAAAGTTACAGAACTACACTCACCGACACCACAGCCGACACCGTGCACTTATAGAATGAGGTTTTGTTCACACGCTCGATAGTAGGTACAAACGTATCAAGGTAAAATGGTTTGAATTACAATATGTACATCGTAAGCATTTCTTTTAAGGGTTCGCATACACGTTCGTTTTTAACTCTGCGATTGAACTGTTCTGTAGGTACAAATAAATTTTTATACCATTAAGTTTGCACTGTACAGTTAATTGAATGCTATTTTAACCGACACCTAACCGAGGAGTAGGTTCTGAATTCGTCGGAATCTTTTTTTTATGTATGCTTCTCGATTACTCAAAGATGGCTGTACCGATTTAGAATATTTTTTATATTTGTTTGAAAGGACATACTTTCCAAGTAATTTCATTTAAATTTCATCGAGATCTCATGACATATCTCAAGAGATATGGAGACAAACACATCAAACTTGGCACATGACTAGCGCGACATTTGAAGTTGGTTCTTTTAGTTTATTAACGATTTTAAATTATAATTATTACCATTCAGTTAAACTATCATTCATATGTATAGTCACACTATTTAGTGAAAACGAGCAGTTTAAACTCAAGGTGTGTAGCGGCCTTAGGACAAATTACTTTTTAACCGACTTAACAAAACGAGGACTTAACAGATAGCGTTTGTACGAATTACTTTTTTGTTTATTATATCATAGCTCAATCATTTATGAACTGATTTGTTTTTTTTTTTTTTTTACTGACTTCACAAAAAGGAGGATGTACTCAATTCGTCTGTATAATTTAATTTTTTTGTCACTTCAGAACCTCATCATTTATTAACTGTGTGTGGATTTGGACAATGTTTTTTTTTTATTTTTTTACCGACTTCAAAAAAAGGAGGACGTTTCTCATTTCTACCGATATTTTTTATGTTTGTTCGCGGATAACTTCGTCGTTTATGAACCGATTTTGATTATTCTTTTTTTGTTCGAAAGGAGATATTCCAAGTGTAGTACCATGATAATTTTATCGAGGTCTGATGAGTACCTCCAGAGATATTGAGATAAACATCTCAAAATTGGTACTGAAAATGAATAGCGCGGCATTGAAGTCGGTTCGTTTTTAGTTTTTAAACGATATTATTATTAATAGAATATGTTTACAGTGTAGTTCCATTTTAATTTTAACGAGATCCGATAAGAATCTCCAGAGATATGGAGATAGATACCTCAAACTTAGTACTGAAAATGACTTGCGCTGCATGTGAAGTCGGTTTTTTTGTTTTGCAAACGAACTTTAATTATGTAAGAAAGTAAATAGTAATACTTCCCGTGTGGTGTATTGTACAGTTCAAATAATTAGATACCGTCTTATTATCTAAACACATAAAATATGATTGTAATATTTTATGCACTGACTTTTAATTTTTCTATCTTTTAATCTATCGTAGTCGGGTAATGGTGTGAGTTTTTATATTGTCATCCGAGTAGGCGCTATCTTTCTTTGATCCGATTTCAAAGGTGGTGCGACCATTAGCTTCAAATTTGCTTGTTTTGTTAAAGTACGGGTACTTAATATCTTTTGAATTGGAATATTATTTGCTGACACATAAAAAGTATTTGCTATAAAATCGCGTAAAATTAGAAAACTGACATATTCTTCGCTGGTTCATCATCCTCGAGAATCTCGCTGCCTGCCAGACCCTGCCAACCGCCCGCCACCCTGCTCAGCCACCGCCTGCCACCCTGCTCAGCCGCCGCCTGCCACCCTGCTCAGCCGCCGCCTGCCAGACTCCGCCAGCCACCGCCAGCCCGCCTGCCGCCTGACATTGCGCAGCCACGACACTTCGAGAAAACATCTACAGAAATATGTGAGTGAGTATTGTCTTATTACGTGTTTTTTTAAAATCTTTGTTCCATCCATACTCATTTTTTTTTTTTCTCAGGTCGGACTCTGAATACGAATCTGAAGCAATCGTGGCCACAGCACCGTCGGTGTTGTCGCAGCCTACCAAGAAGCCAAAAGCCTCAAAGCGCAAGATCACCCCCGTCGTTAACGCTGCTGCCCTTGCTAAGCGCGGTCATGCATCATATTCACCATCCTTCACACCACCCGATTTGCAAGAGCCGGAATTTTCGTGGTACGTATATATATATATATATATATATATATCTGATAGGTTATCGTTTTTATCGCTTGGTGGTAACTACTACTAGGTACCGATGCAGGGCCCCAACCGTACTATAATTAACGTATATACGATAATTTAGGCCTCCGTATTATGTACGCAAATACACGATAAATTCCATACACCACAAAGTTTGAGAATTACGCTCATATTCAATAAAAAATTGAGCATATACTATTGTTTATTGGTCACAGCGCCAGCTTATTTCTTCATTTCAAAACGTTGGTACGCTTATAAAATCTGTGTACTGTGGTCTGTCTTCTCAGCCCGTCTGCCTGTATGGAGTTAAATATACATTGATTCTGTTCTGTATACACAAACAAAGTGTAATAAAAATTATCGTTTTATATGATTTTTTAATGTATTTTAAGCCATTATACTGAGTGTACGATAATCTTGTTTCAAAAACGTTAAAATACGATAATTTCACGGCCCTGGTACGATAATTTCCTCGCTTCAGGTTGGGATCCCTGTACCGATGATGATAATAATTATTTAACAATAATGTATATTGTATGGAGTGAGCAACTTTAAATGATTATTTAACTCTGAATCTAATTATGATGATAAAAGTTCCTAAATATTATCATAACAGTATTTCATCATATTTTATTTTCTTTATTTTACAGGTCTAAAAAACGCAAGTCAGACATCTTTTCGATTCTGAAAGGGGAAGAAAGCGTTGCTGCATCTAACGCATCACAAAGCGCCGGAGGCAACGTATCGACTTCTTCTTTCACGACGAGGGTTTCCGGAGGGCAGAGCCGACGCACCGCAATAGTCTCCGAAGGCGACTTTTACGTTGAGGTGAAGCTTTACAACGTCGTCGACGTTCAAAATACGCCTCCTCAAGAACGCTATAAAAAAGCGTTGACGAGTGTAAAGCTGCGTCTCAACGAACAAACTAAGGAGTGGGAAATTTTACAAGAGTTTCTCATTACGGTGTTTAAATTATTTAAAGATTCTAAACCAACAAAATATAGTGATAAGATTAATTTTAAATAAACAAAACGTGTGCATAGGTTTATTATGGTTTTTATTTTATTAAATTAAGTTAGGTTCATAAAGGTAGATAGAATTATTATAGTATGTTTTGATATATGTAGTGTAGGTAGACTATATTAAACTTTCAAAGTAAAATTTTTAATTAATTTGAAATAAATAAGAAAATTAAAAGCGTATAATATTATAATACTGACTTCAAAAAATAGGTAACTTTCTATGTAGGTAGGTACTTAAATTAATAATTATATCTAGTAGGTAAACAAGCAAGTAGCTTCTACAATGCCATTCTGTTCAGTTTGTAACACATCTATAAGCGGTAGGCGCTGGACAGGTCATTTGCGAAGTAATACACATAAACAAAACGTTTTAACTGTACCGCATATCGATGTGGAAGGCGTAGATATTGTAGCGACAGCATTTCAGAACCGAATAATATCTTACAGGATTGCTGCGCAATACGCAAATGAACATTCTATTGATGTATTTTTAGATTCAATACGAAACAAAGTCAAACTCATTTTAGATGAATGCATAAAAAAACATATTTGTGTCAAAGTCAACTTCGAAATATTCTCAAAGTTTTTACTTTTCAAAAATAATGAACAAGAAACTAAATCGTTTATGACAAAAAATATCCCTGTTTATGGAAATTATAATTTTGAGCATTTATATTTAAATGTAATCAATACAATACGCACAAAAATTGACCAATTCGAAGAGCAAGATTCGGGTTGGACTTTTCTTAATTGTATGCATATTGAGGTTAATGTTAATAAATATCAACCACTTCGCGGCTCCACGTATATTGAACTACCAATATTCATCAAGAAAAAGAAAGCATGTTTAAATATTCAAAACAACGATAAACACTGTTTTCTGTGGAGCGTGGTTGCAGCCCTCTATCCAACTAAAAACCATCCTGAAAGGGTTTCGTCATATGTACATTTTCGCAATGTACTAAACACTGAAAACATTTCGTTTCCCATGACATTATCTGATGTTAAAATATTCGAAGAAAACAATCCAAACCTAAGTTTTATCATTTTTGGCTTAAAAAATAACAAGACTGTTGTAGGCCCGCTTTATAAATCAGAAAGCCATGAAAATAAAAAAACGATTCACCTTCTTTGGATAGAAAACAACACAACATCTCACTATTGTCTCATAAAGAATTTATCGAGACTGGTGAGAAGTCAAATAACGAAGCATAAAGGACAGATCTATTTTTGTGACACTTGTTTGTTGTTTTTTAAAACGGTTGAGGATGTAGAAAGTCATACCTGTAACGGAATTGTCACTGTCCTACCGGAAAAAGGGTCAGTAATTAAATTCAAGAATTTCGAACGCAAACAAGACATTCCTTTTGTAATTTATGCTGACTTTGAAACTATGCTAGAAGATGTAAGCAAAAGTGAATCAGATCCTCAAAGTTCTTATACGCGCACTACACAAAAGCATACACCTATCGCATTTGCTTACAATGTGATTAATTCTCTTGACCCTTCTTACAATAAATTCGTAATCTTTAGAGGTCCTCATTGTGTAGAAAAATTTGTTAGCTCTCTTTACAAAGATGTTCGGGATATCCATGCAGTGTTATCACAAAACGTTCCCATAATTTTTAATGCAAACGATGCAATTGATTTAAGGAATGCAGTTCGATGTCATATTTGTGAGAGTTTTCTATTCGGAGATAAGGTCAGAGACCATTGTCACCTTACTGGACAGTATCGGGGTGCAGCTCATAGCTTATGTAATTTACAGTACAAAGTTCCAAAGTTTGTGCCAATTTTTTTCCACAATTTAGCAGGGTATGATTGTCACTTGTTTATAAAAACACTTGGTGAAGCGCCTGGACCAATAAAACTAATTCCTAAAACGAAAGAAAATTATATCTCTTTCACAAAATTCATTCCAATATCAAGAGACGAGTTTGTTCAGTTAAGATTTGTAGATTCGTTTAAATTTTTAGGAACCAGTCTAGAAAAATTGGTTAAAACCATGAAAACTCATGAGTTTACTCATTTAAGGAATATTTACCCAAATGAAAATGAGTTTTCCCTTCTAACTCGTAAAGGCGTTTACCCTTACGAATACATGAACGCATGGGAACGTTACAACGAGCCATTTCTGCCAAGCAAAGAAAGTTTTTATAGCTCTCTCAACAATGAGCACATATCAAATAAAGATTATGAGCACGCACAGTCAGTTTGGACCCAATTTGAAATTCGGAACCTAGGCGAATATACCGATTTGTATTTAAAAAGTGATGTGTTGTTGTTAACAGATATATTTGAAAACTTTAGAAAAACTTGCAAACATTACTACAACTTGGACCCTGCATTCTATGTTACAGCACCGAGTTTATCATTCGATGCTATGCTTTATAAAACAGGCATTGAGTTAGAACTAATAGATGACTTTGCTATAGTAGATATGTTACAGACAGGCATACGAGGAGGTGTGGTAATGGCAGCACATAGGCATGCCAAAGCAAACAACGAATTTATTTTCGACCATGATCCGTTGATGCCAGAATCATTCATAGTCTATATAGACTGCAATAATCTTTATGGATACAGCATGTGTCAAACATTGCCCTTGTCAAACTTTAGGTTTCTTGATCAATCAGAAGTTAATAAACTGGATGTGAATAATGTATCTGATGATGCAGAGTTCGGCTTCATTCTAGAAGTCGATCTCATTTATCCAAAAAAATTACATTGGGAACATAATGATTTACCGTTTTGCCCCGAAAAAGATATTCCACCGGGTGGAAAAAATGAAAAGTTAATTCCAAATCTTTATGACAAATTTAATTATGTTATACATTATGTACATTTAAAAACCTGTTTAAGACATGGTTTGATCTTGAGACAAGTACATCGTGCTATAACGTTTCGACAGAGTGCATATTTAAAACAATACATCGATCTTAATACAAATTTGCGTCAAAAAGCAACGTCAACTTTTGAGCAAGACTTTTTCAAATTGCTCAATAACAGTGTTTTTGGTAAAACGTTAGAAAACAACCGCAAGAAGGTCCATGTTGAGTTGATAAATCAATGGAATGATCAAAACAATAGAACTAAAAAAAGAAATAACGCAGAAAAATTAATCGCGAGTCCAAACTTTCACAGTGCTTCAGTTTTTACGGAAAGTTTGGTTGCGATTCAATTAAAGCCTAATCGTATAGTATTAGATAAGCCACTGTATATCGGATTTACAGTTTTGGAATTATCAAAATCACATATGTATGATTTTCACTATTCTATATTTAAACCATTTTACAGGGACCGCTTGACGATGTGTTATACTGATACAGACAGCTTTATTTATCACATCCAAACCAAAAATTTTTATCAAGATGTGAAAAATACGTTTTTGGAGTATTTTGATACCAGTAACTTTTCTGTTGATAATTATCACAAATTACCAATAATTAACAAAAAAGTACCAGGACTTTTCAAAGATGAAATGGGTGGAAAAATAATCACTGAATATGTAGGATTACGCTCTAAATTATATTGTATAAAAAATACTGACACTGAAATTAAAAAGGCTAAGGGAGTAAAATCATGTGTTGTTCGAGATCTTAGTATCTTAGATTATACAAACACATTGCTTACATCAAATACACTACGCAAGAAAAACATATTGTTTAAAAGTATAAAACATGAAATATTTACACGTTCTGTAAACAAAATTGCGCTTTCTAGTAGCGACGATAAACGATTTATTTCGCAAGATAAAAAATCAAGCAGAGCTTGGGGTCATATTTCAATTCTTGGGGTCTAATCTAATGTAAGTAGCTTAAGATTATCTGTAAGATGAAATAAATATGTAATATAATAATAATAATAATGTTATAATAATAATGTAAAGTGAACCTTAAGTAAGAATATAGTGAATAAACTAATTTCATTTAGAATACTTGTTGTTTTTATTTTATTTTACGAGCCTTAACATCTAGCTTAAGTTAATAATGCAAAATCAATTTAATGTTTGTGAAAAATTTTGTGTAAGCTATTCCTGTAATCTACGTAGATACTTCAAATTCACTAACGCAGCATAAACTTTTAACACCGACGCAGGTGCACTGACATGTCACTACATGATTTTGCACATTCGACAAACATTGAATAAAATTCATCATGCCCTGCTCATTATACCCTGTTCGAGCGTCGTAGTTAACACACATATTCACATACTTTCAAGTCTACTTAAGACGTAAGTTTTGAACTATTATTCCTTTATTTCTATTTACTCGATATTATCCATAAAAATGACCCTAATAGTTTTCTATTTTGTTTCAGATTATGACAGACATTGTAATAAATAATAACAGTGAGACTCAAGATGGACTTTTTGGAATTAATACCCAAGACCTTCTTTTCCACTGTGCGCAGAATCCGTTAGAAGGCTTTGACGAAATTTTTCCAATCACTAATCAGAAGAAATCGTCTCCAAAACGTCCAAAACGGAAGACAAAGAAGACACCTGGTGAAACTAAAAATCTTCGCAATAGTATGCGGCGATCATCATTTGTTTTAAACCGTGAAGCATACAAAGGGAGACGTTTGATTCAGATCAAAATAATAGACATTAGTGGTGATAACAGTGACACTGAAAGTGATGTTGTAATATCGGCTCAATATATAGTAAAAGATTTTACGGACAGAATATTAGATCAAACCGAAAGAGTGATTAAAAATATATCTGAAAATATAATAAGTGATTCTGACTGATGAGACGCATAATTGAATAAAATTATTTTTAAATAGATCAGTTAAATTAAATTAGAAGTGATTCTTAAGATGTTTAATCAAATCAGTAAGTAGTATCTCCCTGAATGCATTGTACTATTTAATTCATTAAATTTAAGATATGTTTTAATTTTCGATATTATATTAAAAACCTATTCAAATATCTGCTATATTTTAATTCCTAAATACTCACCACTTTAATTCGTTAAAATATAATTTGGTAGAATAAAACAACAACCAGTTTAGGCAATAATTATTTTATTTTATTTAAAACATTAAATTAAATTCTTAGCTTACATTGAATAAATTATTATTATCATACCACTTTTTTAAGCACAATACATTTTTTAATGCACACATTTTCGTGTGTTGTACACAATTTAAATTTATATTAGGTTTTTCATAGTCGTGATATAATTTTAAAAAATTAGGACATCCTTTTTCTCCCACATCTATTATTTCACAGTTCTCACAAAGGCCTTTGATCCACATAACTTTCTCAGTTCCTTTTGTTAACACTTTTTTCTTATTCAAATATGGTATTATAATTCTTTTGAATTCCCTGTAGTCAATGTGGCCTTCACTCCAGAAATATCCTCGATTTGCTTCTATCCACCGCACTTGTTTCTTTTCTTCGATCGATAAGTTTTTAAATGGATAGGGGGGCTTGACAAGAAAGGTTTGGGTATTTTCTTCGTTTAAAATAGACAATTCTTTTATAATAAAATTATTTTGTGTATCTTTGAATCCTTGTACATCCACGAATATATATTTTATTCTGCAAGGATTCATATTTTAAGATATTTTTTTTACTATATTACTCAACGGTCTGTACTCGATGATGGAATCGTTTAAAATAAGACAATATGCAGCTGTCTGATCAGGTATTTCTGAATGACATTCAAGTTCCACACGTACGCTAACTACAGGACCTGACTTAAGGTTTTCGCTTTGTCTAGAGCAATCGATTACAAACAGCGGTGCTTTTTCTTTGAATTCAGAAGTACTTAGCAGTGGTTCACTTCTGCGTCCATAATAAGATGTCTGAAACCTGACATATTGCTCATACAATAATGAATATTTATGATCATCAAGACTAATATTCAAGTTTTCATATGGAAAATAGTTAGAGTTAAGATATACTTTGACATCTCTTAAATTACAAGGGTCGAATTTTGATATATCGCGATCAGCTAAATTTTTTCTATTTGTTTGTAAGCCTATGATTACATATCTTGGCTTTTCAATCTGTGAGGACGTTTTAATTGACCAAGTATGCTTAGTTGTTTTAGGTAATAAGGGATACTCATATAAATCCCAATTTCTAAAAGCCAAATATAGAGAACGATCCTTTTCCAATAACTTTAGTAAATTAACTTTTTCTTTATCTGATACCTTGACGTGTGGAACGCGCCAAACTAACTTATTTATTATTATATCTTCAAGAACCTCACCAGATGGAACTTTCAAAGAATTCAAATTTGTATTACTGCGTAATAATATCAGTTCATGTTTACAATTCATAATTATTTTCTTATAATCTTCAGCAAAGCCCAAAATATTACTAAGAGGTATTGAGGCAGAAAAACTATTTCCATGGGTTGTTTTTGTTCCATTTATATCCCAACCCCAAGCTTTTGCTATCTTAGCTTCATTTTCATTAAATGATACTAAACTCTTCATTGTTGTAGTCATTCCAGCATTTTTGATTCTATCTATTTCAACTCCATTTAGTTCATAACGAATATCTTGAAAAAGAAACAGTAATGGATTGTTTGTGAATTCCACAGCAGTAACTTTTAGTTTTGTATCCTTCTTTATGATGTTTACTGTTCCTTCTAAATAAAGGGTACTTGCTGATGGTAGTATGTATAAATCCTGCTGATTGATAGGTATGCGGATTTCATCATTCCTGTTAAAACTTGTTACGTAAGGTTTATATGAATGATATTCGATACCGTCTATGGTGTTATCGTATGCTGGTGAACTTGTTATATCCAAAATGTTCATTTTAATAGACCAATTAATTTCAGGAACTTTTTATTTTCCCTGGTCAATTTAATTTTTTTCTTAGTTGTTCCTTTTCGGATTGTTCGATGAGTACTGGTGTGTTTCATTATTGAATTACTACTTTTATTGAAGTCGATCATCTTTTCCTGATATGCAAATATAATTGAACTTCTTCACCGCGTAGATTTATTAAATTATTATTAATATCTAATAATCTAATATTAATAGTGCTGACGTCAATTTGATTGACAGGAAAATAAATTATATTCTTTGGCACTTCTATTATTCGGTATCCTGGAGGCACGTTAGGAGCAAATTCATAAAGAATATGGCTTGGTTTTCCATTAATATATGATCCGCTCACTATATCACATTCGACTCTTACCACTGTTGTCGATAAAATGTTAACTGGGAGTTGCGACTCGTGTATTATATTGGCTTTAAGAGTTTTATTACCAAATCCTAGTAAAGTTCCTGGAGAATTAGCTTTTTCAAAATGGATATCTTTAGAGCAGAAGATAAACGATTTCAACGTGTTATTATTGCAAAATAAATTAAAAGCGACTCCTTTTTTTACGTTTGACTTTAGATAATCAGAAATATCTTGCAGTTCATAAGTGCCTTCTGGTATGTCTACGACTTCGTTATTGTCATAATAATATTTATTGTTTCTGTTATCAATGTTAGGTATTGAATTGAATGTTGAGAAATATAACAGAGCACACTCGTATTCATCATCAAATTGTAAAGCTGGATAATAGGTAGTGGATAAAATAGAGGTGTTGCCTGTTATTGACAGCGTGAAAGACATTTTAGAAATGATGGTAATAAAAACACGTTTATAAATATATAGTCACAATACTTTATTAGAACATTTTATACAAATAGTATTAGCATAACATTTTTTCCAAAATTCACTTAGGAACTTTAAACATAAATGACCACAATTAGATGTATTAAAACGTTGATATCTACAATAATTGTATGTTATATTAAATTTTAAATATCTTAGTAACTCAATTGGTGGCTTTAAATCACCAAAGCTATCAAAATACTCACAATAGTTAAAATGTTTTACATAGGCTACCCAATGGGTTCCTTCATTCTCTGAGCTATCTAAATTAACAATCGCACACTCAATGTCCTTAGGCTTTGGCGGCAATTCATTTCTCATGAAAACACCTCTAAAGTAAGGTATGTGTTTAGTAGCATACTCTAATATGTCTATATCAGTGAGAGCACGCTTGGGTAACCTTTCTATTAGTTTTTTGAACTATTTACAAAAAGACCATTGCCTTTTTTATATGGTTTTATATATAAGCCTTTTCCTAAGGCGATACTTTCCATCGTTTTATTATGACGTTGGGCTTCTTCCAAATTCTTTTTAGCTGCTTTATGATCATTTACAGCTTTAGTAATACCTGCTGCACCTCCAACCAATGCACCTAGAGCAGACAGTCCTGCGAATATTGGTATAAGTGGTAAAATACCACCTGTTTTTGGTAACGGTATTACACGAGGCAGACACACTCCTTTTTTATTTTTTATCAGTTTTTTCGCAGCTGAATATGCAGCTTTAATAGCTCTAGAATTGCTTTTTGGTTTTAATTTTTTCAGTCGTTTATGTATTGTAGAGACGATCGATTTAAATGTTCTCACGCCAGCACCATGCTTCATTTTGGTTTTCATCACTTTGCTCACAAGCCACGAAGACAGTTTTTCTCCTCTTCCTGCATTTTTCGATTTCATCCGTTGCTTTGCCATATTTAATAATTCTAAATCAGCTCTGTGTCGATCTTCCAATTTATTTGAATTATCGTATGCTATATCGTGTCTCATGCAAGCATTATCAAGCTCATTAACTCCTTGATCACCTCTCAATAATCGTTTTCTTAATCTGGTACCAGGTCCACAGTAATTGTACCCAGGTAAATGCAATTCAAATGGTAAGTTATTTATGATGCTGTTAACGAGTCCACCACCATGCATAGCTGAGTTATAAATGAGATAAAATATCTAAATAGACTTAATTTTATATACTTAGGTATGTAACTCTATAGAAAAGATAATCATACAATTGCTCGTTTTTCAATCCAACTGTTTTCAGTACTAGGTAGACCTAACCACTTTACGAATAATTTATTACCTTTTTTTCTTATAACCTTTTCAATTAGATACACATTAGGACACTTAGTTTTTTGAAGTTCTTGTTCATAAAAACTTCCTAAAATTGGTTGATAGTGTAGATCTTCTATGGAATAAGTGATAGGTTTAGAACCATGAACTTTTTTAATCAAAAAGAATTCCGTAGACCAGTTTGGGGTGTATCCTTTTTCAAAGTTACCTTTATATTTACTTATACGAACATGGTCACCAACTTCTAATTTTCTGGTCTTTGACAGACAATCAATTTCCTGTGATTTGATTATATTTCTCAATACTTCACTTTGGTTTGATTGGTTAACATCGTTTGGTTTATATTTTATTGTTCGATGTATTGTGTTATTGTATGTTGCCATAACACTTTCTAAAAGCTTTCCAATCCATTTATAACTACCATTCAAACTAAATTTTTTATACAACTTGTTCTTGAGAGTTTTGATTAGTCTTTCTACTATAGAAGCCTTTTTTATGGAATATGTAGAGTAATGATTAATTTTATTTTTTAGCATAACTTTTTTAAATTCATCGTTATAAAATTCTGTGCCCATGTCAGTTTGTAAGTTAACTGGCTTTCGATAATTTTTAAATAATAGAGAACTAAATGCATTTGCTATTTCGGATTTAGTCTTCGTTTTAACAGGGATAGCCCAGGAAAATTTAGAAAAACAATCTATTACAACAAAAATATACCTATATCCATTATTACAACTTTTTATATTTTGAAAATCCATAAGATCAGCTTGCCATAAATCATCAATTCCTCTTAATATTACAGATCGTCGAACAAAGTTTTTACGAGCTGTTTTATGAATTTCATTTACTATTTGTAGCTTACTCATTTCTTTGATTTAATGATTTGGTCTAATTCAGCCTTTGTATAATAATCTGCTTTTAAATTCTCAATGCCTTTTTTAACATCTGCTTTTAAATCGTTGAATATTATATCGACTTCTTGCTTTTTTACAAACAATTGAGATTGGCTGTCTACGTATTCCTTGTTCACAGCATCGGTATTTTTCAATGGAATTGTAATCCCAGTCAACCTTGTATTTTGTAAATCGAACTCTCCGGTTTCAGTTCGCATCAAGACTTTATCAAAATTTTCTAAAAAGTCTGGTAAACGCAATCGTTTATGAATATGATGTCCAAACTTATCCATTATTGTGAACTGATGGGTGTTGTTGACAAAGATCAAATGATACTATTTTTAGAAATGTATGCTATTTATTAAGGTATAATGTTGCTTTCGCGCAGTTCTTCTATAATAGATATTATTTCATTATCTAACCCAGTGTTACCAGCATCTTTTGAAGCAATCAATAGTTTTAATCTTTCAACCAGTTCATTAGGATTGTCCCAGTAAACGTAGTCAACATTTTTCTTCCACTGTTTCAACAGAGGTAGTCCTTTTCCTTGATGAAGTAAATCAGGTTGACTACTGTCAGTGCTCGCTGAAACTTTACGCAACTTAAATAGCGGTTTTATTATATTCAAGTATTTTCGACCTCTGTTACTTCTGATTGGTTTATTTGGATCGAATTCTCTTCGGTGCACATTTGTTTCTAGTAACATTATTTTATAATGTCTCAAATCTTCATCAGTTATTGCAGATATATTAGGTACTTTTTTAAACAGAAGTTCCTTTATACCAGGAGTATATTTGTACTTGTTTGCACCAACTTGAATATAATCATCAAAAAGAGTTACACGCGAAGATCCCATCATGTGTTTACCTCGTTCATTTCTCACGCCAAACGGAACATCTTGTAAAGTTTTGGAAGACATGGACCACGAAGAAATTTCTTGATCACTTGAACCTGATTGCACTGATTTAAATGATTCCTCATTTTCTTCATTATCAGATTTTTCTGAATTCTCATAGCTTTCATCTGAATCATTAGAGTCTCTTGGACTAAATACGTCGAACTCGATGTTAGAATCTCTCTTAAGAGTTTTGTCCTTGTCTAATGGACTTGAAGTTTCAAATTGTACTCTTTTAGTTTGGGAACACGTTTTAGATTTTTCCACCATTTCATTAAGAGGACTTGTAATTGGTTTAAAAACAGATTCCAAAATACTATTGTTTTCCATTTCAATATCTCGCATCTTTTTAACCTTATTTTTAACAGCTGCCGCAGCCTTTACAATTTGTCTCTTTAGATTTTTTTCCATATCTTTAAATTGAATTTCAATTGATTGAACTATTGTCAGTGTTCTCACGAAAGTGATAACATGTGTTTTTACTTCAGCTATTTATAGTAGGCTAGCAATAGAGTGTAATCAGAAATACAATCGTGTTATATTGGCGAATACTCGCCTACAAATTGGACACTTATTACCAATGGAAAAAGCACACTTTGCACAAGCCGCAGCATGACCACAAGGTAAAAAACAAGTGTTAAGCTCTTCTTCTAAACAAATTTTACAGATTATTGAAGATGATGTATTTACTATCAAAGGTAGATCATCCAGTGGAGTCTGTTGGCAATTTTTTTTAATTTCTTCGTATACATAATTTTTCATGCTCTTAACGTAGTCTTTTCCTTTCATTACTAAAACATACGGACATGACTGGAACCAGCGCGCATGCTCTACCCATGGTTGATCTTCAGAGTTCCAGTCTTTAAGCCTTCCATCGCAGTAAAAACAAATAACTCTGTCGTCACAGCCTGCATAAAAAAATCCTGCTTCAGCCATTTCTTGTGGTTTTTGTGTTAATCCTCGAGGCCAGGTATCGAAACTTCTTAAACGTTTGTATACAGTGGAGTATATACGGTTCACAGGATTATTAAACATGATTTCTATATTTAATTATTAAGTTTACTGCTATTAGCTGTTTACTTTTCAACACCTCGACAAGCATTGACATATTTACGACATACATACTAATGAAACACAACAAACGTATCGAATTTCTTTCGGTAACATCCTTTGTTTTTTTCACAATCCTTGTTAATCACTACATAACTGTAGGGTTCTTTCCATATATTTGCACACATTTCTCTAAATTCCTGCCACGTCATATCTGTATTGACGTGTTCATCATAAATATGTCTCATATTTATATCATCTTGCTTAAAGAGAACAATTAAATTTGCATTATCTCTCACTAACTGTTTTGGTATTTTGCTATAAGTCTGATTTAGATAAAAACAGTCTATATATTTATGTCTTCCCATTGCAAAATAGTCGCGCATATTATTTTGATTCTCACACGCTACGTCATCGAATATAATTATTGAGTTACATTTTGCTGCCTCTGGAGTAAGAACTTCTTCATTTTCATGATACTTAGAAAAAGTAACACCAGGAACCATTCGTAATACCTGTTCCAGATACATGTATCTCGGTTGATAAAGAGTTTTTGAATAAACATAAACATTTTTAAATTGCAAACCATTTTCATGTAAGATGAGTCCGATAGCCAAATTAGTTTTTCCACAGTTCGACGGGCCACATATTATACATCGTATTGTATTTGGTTAAAGCTTTCCATGACGAAAACTGCGTTTTTCAGAATTAATATTTATATTTTCGAATTTTAATGATATTGGCTGCTTAACGAACTTCATTGCAAGAGCGCTTTTCGCAGAATGATAAGTAATGTTTAGTAACCACATTAATAAACATTATAATTTTCACCGGAGGCTTTGAGAGTTCTAAAACATGTTGATCAAAATTATTACACCGGAAGCTTTGAGAGTTCTAAAACACAAGTGGCGAGAGATAATCAATTTTTAGTTATTGGGTGTTCTACTCCAGCCACATCTGTTGATTAAACGATATACCCAACTGCAACAAGTGAGCGCAGCAAGCGGAGCGAACGCAGTTGGTTATATCGTTTAATCAACAGATGTGGCTGGAGTAGAACACCCAATAACCACCTACTCATATTACACTGGTCATTCTTATAAACTAAATTGAATTATAAAATTAAAAGGATGCAGCACAATGTCATGAAAATAATAATAATGATTATAATTTGTCACTTAAAATTTCGTCAATACCATTATAACATTTCTGAATTAAAAATTGTTTTAGCCTATTTTTGAACATAATATTTTCCATGTCCTTTAAAGATTTAGGAATTTTATTGAAGACTGTTGGCGCCATACCAATTACACTTCTAAATAGTAATTGTAGTAATTAATATTATTAAATATCTGGTTGACCGAGCTTTGCTCGGTATTTTTTGCCACTTAAACAGACAAAATATGACTCTTCCCGACATCTATTGACGAATAATAATACTATTTTTTTTAATTGAGAGCAACTAACTGCTTCACTGAGACAGTACTTCTACTCGCCAATAGATGTCGAGAAGAGTCATATTTTAAGTTGATTATCAATAAAGTTGATTATTGAAAACAAGAATAAAACAACATTTTCTGAAAATGACTCCTAGCTAGATCGATTTATCGCCCCCGAAATCCCTTGTAGGTATACTAAATTTTACTTAATCGTTGGAGCCGCTTCCGAGATTCAGATTAAGGTAAAGACGATAGCGCCTTCTTTGATGCTAGATAGGTGGCGCTGCGCTATCGTAAAAAACTTTTTTTAAACTTTTCTTTAATTTTTAACTTTGTTCTGTTCTTAGTATTTGTTGTTATAGTGGCAACAGAAATACATCATCTGTGAAAATTTCAACCGTCTAACTATCACGGTTCATGAGATACAGCCTGGTGACAGACGGACAGACAGACAGACTGCGGAGTCTCAGTAATAGGGTTCCGTTGGTACAATTTGGGTTCGGAACCCTAATAGATCTTAGTCACGCACCAACAGGTGAGATAGTAGTCTAATGGTAGCCCATGATACAAATAAACTGGCCAAGTTTGTATGAAAAGCATTGTTATATTTGCGGTTGCTATATATCTTAAAAACTGCTGAATATATCTCGTACAACTACAGGGTAAATAAAATTATGTTTTTAGCCCGAAAAGTCCCGTATATTATATCTCGTTCAAACCAATTTTTGTTGAAATTGTTTATTAGGGTTTTTGTTACGAAAAGGGTTACCTTTTCGTAACAAAAACGGAACCCTTATAGATTCGTCATGGTCGTGGTCAATTATTAATTCGGTAATAAGGGGACAATTCTTTATTTTTTCCCCAAACGCAATGAAATAAAACTAAAAACATCAACAAAAAATAACATGCACAATAAAACGTTTTTTCGTCCCTCAAACTGAATTTGACTTAACGATATTTCATCAAAACATCACGGGCGCTATAAACAAAACCGAGGATTTAATATTCGTACTTACTGAATTCACAAAAAATAAAAAATAAATAGATATTTTATGCCTGACCGAGACTTTTATACAAAAAGGCACCGAGCAACTTTTAAAAATTCCTGGTTATAAAATGATTGCATCATACTCTCGTAATACAAAAGAGATACAAATATAAAGAGGAAGAAATAAAATAAAGAGGAGATACTTGTATTATTACCAAAAATTATTTAGACTGTCAGCCTCTTAATACGTTAAATGACTAAGGCTGAGTTGCACCATCTTACTTTGACTATAACAAACGTCAAAAATCTGTCAAACTCCATACAAAATCACCGGTTACAAGTTATAGTTACGGTTAAAGTTAGATGGTGCAACTCAGCCTTAGCCTGTAACTGTAGCTTTGAATGCTCCGGGATAGAAATAATGTCACTAAATATTCTTGTTATTTGTATTTACAGAACACCAAAAAGTAATCCATCTGTATTCATAGAAAAGCTTGAAAAATTATAACTAAGAATTTCCAATAGATATAAAAAAATCATATTGTGTGGCGATTGGAATATTGATACTCTGAAATCCAGTAAAAGCTGTCAAGATTTGCTTAGTTTACTAAAAAATTTTAATATATATCTACACATAAAATCACCGACTCGACAAGTCGCTTGTCTAGATCAATTTGCAAGTAATGTCAAACGTACTCAGGCGTTCATTACTTGGGTCTTTCGGATCATGAGACAGGACAAACGCTAACGATAAAAATCAATAGAAAACCTGAATTTATATCCTGGCACGAATGGGTAAGAGACTACACTAAAGAAAACATTGTAAAGTTCTGTTATTCCATCTCGGCGATTACTTTCTCGGAAATATATGAGCTCAAAACTTTCGATGAATCGTTTCAAGTTTTTCATGATTTACTCAAGCTAATTTACGATTTGTGCTTCCCAGTAATAAAAGTAAAGAAGCAAAATAAGCCGACAAAAAATCTCTGGCTTACTAAAGGAATAAAAAAGTCTTGTATTAAAAAAAGATACTTATACTTAAAATATAAACACAATGGCCCGAAAAGAAATCTCATATTAAAACATATAGTTACCTACTAAAAAAGTGCATACATAAATCACAACAATTACAAAATAAAAAATACATTGATAATAATTCAAATAAAATGTAAGGCGGCATGGGAAATAGTTAATAAAAATATTGGTAGTTCTAATAATAACGTGGAACTGGACAAAATAATAATTGATAATAAAGTTCACGTAGATCCAGATGACATAAGTAAATATTTTAATGAATTTTATATCAACTTGACAAATAATAATAATTTTAAATATGACAATGCCCCAATAAAAAAATCCATGACACATACAAACAATGACAGCATATTTTTAAAACCAACTGACGCCGATGAAATATGTAGAATAGTTAACAGTTTGAAAAATACGAATGCAGTAGGCATTGACGAAATAAATACTTAGATGATAAAACTTGTCGCTAAATATATCTGTGAACCTTTAAGCTATCTAGTCAATAAATCACTTCTAGAATGTACTTTTCCAACGTGTTTGAAAAAATCGATCGTTGAACCATTGTTTAAAAAAGGAGATACTACAGATATGAACAATTACCGCCCAGTTACTTTAATACCAGTACTTTCAAAGATATTTGAAAAAGTCATGCTAAAAAGAATGTATAATTTCGTTACTAGCCAAGGTATTCTAAAAACAGATCAATTCGGTTTTCGAAAAAATAGTACGACGTCGCTTGCTTGTTTCGAATTAATTAAGTAATAATAATATTACCGAGGTTGTCAATGAAGGCAAGCTAATTACTGCTATCTTCCTTGATATGAGCAAAGCCTTCGATTTTGCTGACCATAAACTGCTATTGCATAAGTTGGAACACTGTGGTGTTAGAGGAAATGCATATAACTGGATTGAAAGTTACCTATCCGATCGACAACAGTGTGTTGAAGTTTCTAAACTTACAAAAACAACTAAAGTAAAAAGTCAATCTATGTTTTTAACTAATAAATTTGGAGTTCCTCAAGGAAGCGTTTTAGGACCTTTCCTGTTTCTCATTTATATAAATGATTTACCTAATGTCACTAATCACAAAACTATTTTATTTTACTGACGACACCACAGTTCTTGTAAAATGTAATGAGATTGACAATTACGAATTAGAAATTAATAAAACTTTAGACAACATTATAAAATGGCTTGATAATAATAATCTAAAAATTAACATTGAAAAAACAAAAATGATACAATTTCAAAATTACTAAAAACGACACATAGACCTTAAAATAACATACAATTAAAAGCATTAACATAGAAGAAGTTAATAACACAAAATTTCTGGGTATATTAATTGACAAAAACTGTAATTGGAAGGCTCATATACAGTATGTTTGCGACAAGGTCAACAGATTCGTGTTTGCAATCAAAAGATTACGGATGACGGTGTCCACTGAGGCAGCACTCAGTGCATACCATGGGTACGTTTCGTCCGTCCTAGCGTATGGACTATTACTGTGGGGAAATTCGGTCGAGATTGATAGAGCTTTCCGTGTTCAATAAAAATGTGTGCGGGCTATATGTGGTGCTTGGTTTATGGATAGCTGTATTATTCCCATATTCAGAAAATATCGTATATTACCATTGTGCTGTATGTACTTGCGGGAATCGTGTATGATGGTCAAACGATACCCACATTATTTTAATCTGCGCTCGGAAATAACTAACAGACCATCTAGGCACAAATTTAAGCCATATCTGCAATACAGATATATTTAAAAGGAACGCTTACGCAAATGCCATACTAGTGTATAATAAATTGCCCAATTCATTTAAAGACAAGACTGTATGCATATTTAAAAGAAAATTGACAAATTGGTTATTGGAACACTGTTTTTATGACTTAAATGAATATATGAACTATAAAATTTAACATAAATAATTTAGAAGTAATAGTTAAATTTCATTGACATTTCGTATCATTTTTGTAATTTATATTTAACCATTTGACATTTTATAATTCTCATTCAATTAAATTAGATATACCTATTGCAATTATGATTTATGAAGTATTTATATTTGAGTAGCGACTAGTAAAAATTTCAATTCTGTTGCACACCACTGTTGTGGTAGAATGTATGAGACACTCATTTTACGTAATAACTAATTGTACTACATTCTGGCAATAATGATATTTCATTTCATTTCATTACATTTCATGTCTGTCTGTCTGTCCGTCCGTATTTCACAGCCACTTTATTCCGAAACTATTAGGACTACACAAGGACTACCCTATAGGTTTTCTACCCAAAACCTATAGGGTAGTTCCGGTTGACCTATAATTGTCAATTTTGGTGAAAAGCAAGTTCTTATAGCACAAGTATAGGAACCATTCCAAAAAATAAAAAAGTGGAAAAGTGGAAAATTAAGGAAAATTTTGGTACTTACAAGTTTTTGCGAAAATCTAAATTTGCCCATATATTTTTATCGTGTTGACCTTGATTTTTATTCACCTAACTAGAAGTGCCCCGCGGCTTCGCCCGCGTTAAAAACTTCTTTTATTTACTTAAAACTTTTCTTTTGTAAAAACGATTCTATCATTAAAGACATCAAATAAGAATTAGCCTAATCAGTTCTCCCGTTTTCATGTTATTGCGTGACTAAGGCAATTCGGGATTCATTATAAATGGGGTATTTTTTTAATTTTACCCGAAAAACCCAAATTTTCAGACTTTGTTACCTACCCCATTTTGAAAACTCCTACAACACGTACTTTATCTCATCTTTGAATCCCCGTTCCGTATCCGGGAGGAATTTTGAGAAAATCCTTTCTGAGCGGATACCTACGCCATAATAACTATCTGCATTCTAAAGCTTCTTCAGCGCAATCCGAAACAATATTGATTTTTAGACTTTGTTACCCCAGTTTATCCACTTAAAAGGGCATTTTGAAAAAGTCTGAAACTCGTATTTACTTATTTATTTACAAAAGTACTTGTGTGAAATGACGAATAAAATGACTATCCAAGCTTTGAACCCCCGCTTCATCCCCTTGAAGAGTAAATTTTGAAAAATTCTTTCTTAGTGGATACCTAAGTCAAAATACCTATCTGCATGCCAAATTTCAGCGCAATCCGAAACAATATTGATTTCAGACTTTGTTACCCCAATCCACGGTTTTAGGGGTGGAATTTCGAAAGAGCCTGAAACACGTATTTACTTACTTAAGCACTTGTGTTAAGTTTCAAATAGAAAATACTATCTAATCTTGTTTCTCCATACAAACTTTGAACCCCCGTTTCATCCCCTTCAGGGGTGAAATTTGAAAAATCCTTTTTCAAAGGTAACTAACGTTGTAATAATTATCTGCATGCTAAGTTTAAGCGCAATCCGAAAAAATATTGATTTTCACACTTTGTTACCCCATTTCACCCTCTTAGGGGTGGAATTTCAAAAAAACCTGAAACACGTATTTACTTATTTTTGTACTGAAGTACTTGTGTGAAGTTTCGAATAGAAAAGACTATCTAATCTTGTTTCTCCATACAAACTTTGAACCCCCATTTCATCCCCTTAAAGGGTGAATTTTTAAAAATCCTTTCTTAGTACACCCCTACGTACTATGACAAATATACCCTCCAAATTACAAGTCTCTACGACCAGCTGTTTAGGCTGTGCGTTGTCTGTCAGTGAGTCAGTCAGTATGTTAGGACAAAGATTCTTATAGTATTAGATAAATGTTAACTTCCTAGGTCTACCCGTTCCTGACAAAATCGGTGTCGACACGCGGACAGACAGACACACAGATAGACAGACAGACAGACGAACAGACGGACAGACGGATAAGAAAGTGATCTTATAAGGGAACCTTTTTTTACCTTTTGAGGTACGGAACCCTAAAAAACAGTTAAATTGAAAACGTTCTCCTTTTTTGAAGTCGGTTGAAAAGTTATAAATGAACAGTCAGTCATAAATCGACATTCATAACAGTGTACGTGCCTATCTGCTTCCCTTTGCGAAGTCGGTCAAAAGTAAGCTCTGCAATAAACCTTAAAAGTAAATTGTCCTTTAGGATTTTAAAAGGAAATGGGCACATCAAGTCCATCCTCTCATTTCGTTGTAAGTTGTAAAAGTATAAAGGAATGAAATTAAGGCTACTGTGATTTCTGCTCTTCACCACGATTTGAGGGAAATGTATAGCTGTACCCGTAAAAAAATTTGAAAATAAAACTGGCCAAGTGCGCGTCAGCATCGCGTCTCTTATCGCACACTTAGGGAGGGTTCCGTACAATACGAAACATAACAGAGTTTCAACCTCATATATTTGATTAATTGATATTACCAAAAATATTAGGTTTGGTCGCGATCTAGAAAGACGGGGCTCGTTTGTTAGCGCCATCTATGTCATTTTGCCGAAACTAATTAGATAAATGGCGTTTAAAAACACGTTTTTTGTATAGGGACCCCCTTTAATTTTTAACTTTATTTTGTTTTTTAGTATTTGTTGTTCTAGCGGCAAAAAAATACACCATCTGTGAAAATTTCAATTGTCTAACTATCCCGGTTAATGAGCTATAGCCTGGTGACAGACGGACAGACAGACAGACAGACGGACAGACAGACAGACAGACAGACGGACAGCGGAGTCTTAGTAATAGGGTTCCGTTTTACCCTTTGGGTACGGAACCCTAAAAATTACATTACATTTTTGCATTTTTTTAAATACGTGGAGCGTAAAATCATCCTCACCTGTAATTACTATGTTTTTTATAGATTTTAATACGAATCAATAAAAAAGAACTAAATGTGTAGTATCTATCATCTATCGCTAATTCGAGTTGTCATTATTTTCTTTTTAGGTAAGTATTTTGGGTAATATGATGTTTACTTTTATTTATTTACTAGCAACCCGCCCCGGCTTCGCACGGGTAGAACATATATATGTCTACAAAATTTGCACCAGTTTTTTGCATCGAATATAACATATTAACATATTTAACAATCATCGTCATATTTCAACCATTTAATTGAATTTTTAACCGACTTCACAAAAAAGGAGGAGGTTCTCAATTCGTCTGTATGTTTTTTTGAATTTAAATTCAACAAAACCTTAACGAATTATGCCCCTAAGACCTTCCTTATAAACACTCTGGCTATTGGTGAAAACCGCATGATAATTCGTTCAGAAGCTATTGAGATTATTGCGAACAGACAGACAGACGCAGTGATGGACATTGTTTTATAATACTTACGTAGTGATATTGGACGGCCCTTTGGCGTAAAGAACCCTGATTCTGACCCGAGGGTCGTTGGTTCTAATCCTAGCTATATGAATACCTACTATATATATACCTACCAATGAAAGTTTTATGTGCATTCATGAATCATGGGTTTTCGTGGGATTATTAAATCTATCAATAATTAAGATAGTTTAAAAACTAAAACAACTAACTTCAATGCCCCGCGAGTCAATTTCAGAAGCAAGTTTGAGACGTTTATCATCATATCTCTGAAGATACTTATTTCATCTCAATGAAATTACAATGGGACCACCTCGGAAACGTACCCTACCGATAACAAAAATAATCATTTGAATCGGTTCACAATTGGCGGAGTAATCGCGTAACATACACACACAAAAAAAGAAATAAAAAAGAAACATACAGACGAATAGAGAACTTTCTTCTTTTTGGAAGTCGGTTGAAAAGTAGCTTACCACCAAGGAGAACATCTGCCGCCGTAAACTTACGGCGTTCCCCGATGCAAAAAGTAGGGGTATTATACGTTTAACGTGTGTATCTGTGTGTCTGTCTGTAGCATCTTAACACCCAACCAGATGAACCGATTTTGATTTAAAGTAGGGGTATTATACGTTTAACGTGTGTATCTGTGTGTCTGTCTGTAGCATCTTAGCACCCAACCGGATGAACCGATTTTGATTTTATTATTACTTACTTACTGCACTGGCGCGCTGACACCAAAGTGGGTCTTGGCCTTCGACATTAAGAGACGCCATTTCTCCCTGGATTGCGCGACCTCTTGCCAATCGGACTCCTGAAGCTGGTTCAGATCTTTTTGGACTACATTTATATTTTTACATTTTATTATTGATAGTTTTTTTTATAGATGTCTTTATCGAGAGTGTTCTTAGCTTTGATTCGTGAAAATTCGTTCAATCGTTATAAAACTATGAGCTTTAATCAACTTTCATAGCTCTAATCAATTCGAAAATTTTCTTCTTCAACGATATTGTAGGAACATGGAAGCATTGACCTGATGCAGGGACAACACCTGGACTCTACAGAATACTCAAATCCTCACCAACTTACAGCTCAGATTTTTAATGTCGTGTTTAGAGTCATTGGAATGCTTTTAATGAAAAGATTATACATAGATCAGTCGGGTTGGTTTAAAATATTATATTATTATATAGATAATTATTATTTTATACAATAGATCATATTATTATACTATATTGACTTCAAATTGATTGTGATCGGTGGGGATCTACAGAAAAGCTAAGCTTATAATAATATGTTATAGTAACTATGACCTATTCTGTGGTTTCACTGCAAAGATTTTATTAATTTTGCGATGCGTGTATGTTAAATCCGTCATATCTTCTAGAGTTTTCATTTGAATTATATACTGTAAAGGACAATTTTAATCTAATACTATAAGAATCTTTGTCCTGACATGCTGACTGACTGACTGACTGACTCACTGACAGACAACGCACAGCCTAAACTGCTGGTCGTAGAGACTTGAAATTTTGAGGGTATATTAGTCTTAGTACGAAGGGGTGTACTAAGAAAGGATTTATCAAAATTCACCCCTTAAGGGGATGAAATGGGGGTTCAAAGTTTGTATGGAGAAACAAGATTAGATAGTCTTTTCTACTCGAAACTTCACACAAGTGCTTTAGTACAAAAATAAGTAAATAAGTGTTTCAGGTTTTTTTGAAATTCCACCCCTAAGAGGGTGAAATGGGGTAACAAAGTGTGAAAATCAATATTTTTTCGGATTGCGCTAAAACTTGGCATGCAG
Source organism: Cabera pusaria (assembly GCA_954871355.1). NCBI lineage: Eukaryota > Metazoa > Arthropoda > Insecta > Lepidoptera > Geometridae > Cabera > Cabera pusaria. The sequence goes on along the minus strand of OX940885.1, from coordinate 33,143,299 downwards.
ATAATTATTACAACGTTAGTTTCCTTTGAATAAGGATTTTTCAAATTTCACCCCTGAAGGGGATGAAACGGGGGTTCAAAGTTTGTATGGAAAAACAAGATCAGATAGTCTTTTCTATTCGAAACTTCACATAAGTGCTTCAGTAAAAAAATAAGTAAACATATGTTTCAGGTATTTTTTTATTCCCCCCCCCCCCCCCCTAAGAGGGTGCAATGGGGTAACAAAGTGTGAAAATCAATATTGTTTCGGATTGCGCTGAAATATGGCATGCAGATAATTATTACAACGTTAGGTACCTATTAGCGAGCTAGTGGACTGTATGATAGAAATATAGGTTTAGATGGAGACAAGTAAGTATATTTTTAAAAATATTTAATTCTAAGAAAAATACATAAACAGAACTTGCATCTCCTGGCAACCTGACAGCTAACACCAACTAAACATCAAACTTCAAAAATATAAAAAAGTAAAGATATGATATGAAAGAAGGCCAGTCACCAACATACCAGACCCCTAGTGGAACACTAACTTCCCGTGGTGACTGGCTCTGCTTCCAATAAAATGAGTTTCCGGGCCGGACGCCGCAGAGTGCCACCTCTCGTGTGGACGTCCACTACGCGGACCACTCCGTCACGGCCTGGATATACCTTAACTACCCTCCCTAGGGGCCATAAGCCGCGAGGGAGAGTTGAGTCAGCGATGAGCACCACATCACCCTCGCCTAGAGTTGGTGCATTGCTGGATGGTCCTCTAGGTCGGAGCGTAGGCAGGTACTTGCGAAGCCATCGTGTCCAAAAATGGTCAGCAAGCCGTAGGACCCTCCGCCAATCGCATTTGCGCACCAAGTCCGCATCTGTCAGCGTGCATGTCCACGGCGTCACTGAAGAGGTGCCCAGAATGAAATGGAATGGGGTCAACGCCTCAGGAGAGTCGGATGAAGATGAGATGTATGTAAGCGGTCTTGCATTAATTATTGAAAGAAAGAAAGAAAGAAAAATAATTTATTTGACATAACACATTAAAATACTTACTGAAATAATGAAACAAGAAAAAACAAGAAACAATGTGAGGTGTCAAAAAGGCTTGTCTGAGCACATTATGTCTAGATTTATACCTGGACGCTGATATTCAGACAAGCCTGCGGGTGATGAAAAAAAATGCGAAATATTTATAAATAAAATAATAAAAATAAATAATAAATTGATACATAGATAAAATAGGTACACTTAGATAGATATTAAATATAAATATATTTAATAATATTCAATATAGATATTAGATACTAAATATATGTATAAAAATTTATATGTCGGAGCGAAAAAAAATATATAATAAAACTTATAAATATGTATTTCAGGTTAATTAGGAAATGAACAACATTTGGAGGCTTTTAATTTCGAATGGAATAGCTGGGTCATTTGGAAGGCAGAACTAAATAAATAAAATTATTAAGATGAGCGAGAATATATTGTATATGTCTTATATGATCGACATATCTTTATTTACATCAGCATTTTTCCGCTGCTCAACTATCAGGTACTGCTTTAACTTAAACTTGAAAGAACTTAAAGTTTTAGTACTCCTTATCGGAGGAGGGACGTTATTCCAGCACCTGGTAGCGGAGTAGCGGAAAGAGCCCCTAAAACCGGCTGAGTGATGATGCGGTGTGGAGAGCTGCTGTGAGACCTGTCTTATGGGACACGACACCTTCTCTGAGATCTCCAGATGAGCCTGTCGCATAAGTATGATGGTTGTCCGTAATTAAGAATCCCGAAAAGAAGGGACGCGAGGTGGAGTTTTCGTTGAGATTTCATTTTCAAAGCGTAGTGGTTGTTAAGAAAAGGTGTGACATGACCTCTAGCTGGGATATTATAGCAAAATCTTGCACAGGCGTTTTGTACTCTTTGAACTAGATGTTGAGTTCGAGACAGCAATCGTGATCCATACACAGTGTCCGCGTAATTAAGCTTAGACAAGATGAGTGATTCAAAAAATGCAATGCGAATGTCTTCGCTTAAAAAGGGTCCTAAGCTTATAGAGCGTTTTTAGTCTATAAAAACAGTTTTTAATTGACTCTGCAATATGCTCTTCAAAACGCAAGTGTACGTCTACTTTAAAACCTAGATTGCGAGCTACGTATACTCTCTCAACCTTTTCGCCCAATATAGTTATATTAATATCAAGAGGTAGCAAAGAGAGTTTATGTTTACTTGCAAAAACCATAAATGTAGTCTTACTGGGATTTAGTAAAAGGCAATTATTGCTTCGGCCTCGAGTAGGAGCGTAGTCAATACTTCCTCCTTTAAAGATTTATGATTTAGGGAGGCTCTCAGAGCTGTTTTTACAGACCGGACTAATCTTTCCCATGCCCCACCCATGAATGGTGATGCAGGTGGGATAAAGCGCCATTCAATTTTATGGTTCGTGGCAAATTCTTCGACGGATTCGTTGTGCAGGGATCGCAGGTCACGGGATGCTCCGACGAAGTTTGTGTCATTATCCGAGAATATGGTAGACGGGGATCCTCGACGAGCAATAAAACGCCGTAGGCTCATAATAGCAGCATCAGATGATAGCGACGTGACAACTTCGAGATGCAGCGCTCTTGTTACCAAGCACGTGTAAAGAGCGACGTAGCGTTTTTCATGGCGTCGAAGTATTGTGACGGTTATTGGACCAAAATAATCGAGTCCCACGTGAGTAAATGGCCTTTTGTGATGGTCTAGTCGCTCTGGAGGTAAATTGCCGATCGGGGGCTTAATAAGCTGACGTTTCCACCTTTGATAGTGTGAACAGGCGTTTGCTACGCTTCTGATTGAGTTCCGCGCTCTTAGTATCCAAAACATCTGCCTCAGTTCATTTAAAACATGTTCGTTGAAGGAGTGTTTCGCTTGGATGTGATGGTGCAGGATAAGAAGCTTTACTATTGGGTGGCGACCATCTAAAATGATAGGCGACTTTGTATTATCACTTACTCCTGGAGCCGACTTTACTCGGCTATCCAGTCGGATCAGGTTATCATCGTCAAGTGTCGGTGCTAACGTTGCAATGCGACTGGCCTTCGGTATGGGCTGTGTGGCTAACAAAGGTTTTTAGTTCCTCGGAGAAACTGTCCATCTGGGCTCGTTGAAGTAGCATCTTCTCGGCTTGTATGATGTCAGATGCGTGAAGTAGAGAGGAAGATGTGGTGCTATCTATGTACAATTTCGAATTTAGAATCAATGGCCGAGATAGTTTTAGTCGGAAAAGTCGCGAGCCCTGAAGAATGTGGGCGGTTGCGCATAGCAGGCACAACCATGAACTGAATCGCGTCGGGTTAGGTACCGGGGGATCAAGTAAAGGGACGTCAAAGAGCAGCTCCACAAGTTCCGACTTTAGTTCGGAGTCTGGTGAGGTCTCTTCCACGTCGATGGCCAGTTCGGTCGGCCAAGTGCACGGTGAATCTAATAAAAACGGTGGTCCAGTAAACCATCTATAGAACGGAGTCAAATTTAGTTTATTTGGTTTAGTAGCGTCGTCAGCAACGTTGAGAGAGGTCGGGATCCACCTCCAATTGGACGGATTGGTGGTTTCCAGTATCTCTCCCAATCTGTGGGCCACGAAAGCTTTAAATGTGCGAGCGTCACTCCGGATCCACTTTAGGACGGTGGTAGAGTCCGTCCAAAAAGTGACTGTGGAGGGCGTCATACGATGAGCACGTAGGATAGTTTGAGCAAACCGGGAAGCAATAAGTGCCGCTTGGAGCTCTAAACGTGGGATGGAGAGTGGTTTCAGTGGCGCAACTCGTGCTTTGCTACCGATGAGAGCTGTAGACACAAAGCCGTCATCATAGCTGAAACGCCAGTTGGCAACACACGCGTAGGCCTGCTCACCAGCATCAGCAATTACATGCAGCTGAACATCAGTGGGGTCAGATATATTCATATACCAACGCGGGATTCGGATGTCAGCGGTACTGTGCAACTGACTAAACCAATCTCTGCAGTCAACCACAAACTTACTGGGTACCGGCGTGTCCCAGTCGACGCCTTCTCGCCACAGCTTTTGTATTAAAATGCGGCCCCAGATGATAACAGGCATAAGTAGACCAAGCGGGTCATAAACTTTCATTACGCTCGACAACAAGCTGCGTTTTGTCAAAGCGTCCGATGGCATCATCGTGCCTGGTCCTGCGCGAAAGCTTAAAGAGTCTTGACATGGATTCCATTTAACGCCTAGGACGCCAACCTCGTTGTTAGGAGGTAAGTAAACGCCTGAACTGGCGTCGTTTCTGAGTTCCCTCTGAACAAGGGAGAGTGCGTTCGGGTTGTTCGACGTCCACGCTCTCATTTCAAAACCGCACGCTTTATGTACCGTAGTTATGTCAGCGGCCAGCTGCGCGGCGTCAGTTACCTTGGAGTGACTCCCAAGATAGTCATCCATATAATGGTTTTCAAGAATTGCCTGACAGGCGGCGGGGTAGCGACCTTCGAACATCTTTGCGTTTTTGTCCTTAATGTATAGCGCAATGAACGGACTGGATACTGCACCAAAAATCATAGATGCCATGCGATATTCTATAATAGCACCGTTTTTGTTACGCCAGAGAAAACGCTGTGCATCCCTGTCGCCTATGGCAATTTTGACTTGGGGAAACATTTCTTTAATATCTGCATTTTGGACACAGCGCCTTCCTTAAAGCGAAATAGAATGTCCAAGAGTGAGCAGAGTAAGTCAGGGCCTTGTAAAAGTAAACTGTTAAGGCTTACGTTTTTCGTTAAGGCGGCCGCGTCGTGCACTACTCTTAGCTTCTTTTTCTGTGGGTGCATGACGCCAAAAGTGGGCAAATACCAACGGATAGTGCCATCTGAATTGACAAAAGAAGCATTTGAAGGGAATCGTTTGTAGTACGTTTCCGGACTACACTCTTCGGCGTAACCCTTGTTAATAACATTTTTGATAAAATGTTGATAGGCTTCAGCAAAAACTGTGTCTTTAGACATTTGTCAATCAATACCCTTTAAACGTGATAGCGCCTGCGGGTAGCTATCGGGTATTATGTTCGGTAAATCTGTTTTCCAAGGCAGACCAACTTCAAATCGTCCATCGTAAAGCTGACGGGCCGAAGTTTCGACAATGTCAATTGCTCTCTTTTCTTCGTCTGATGAGCGCGGTGTGCTCTTAGTTATTCCTAACGAGTCAATGTCATACTGACTTTTTATAAGCGCGTCTAGGTCGTCGCAGAGATAGTTGACAAACTCAAGTGGTTTTGATGACAATGACCTGACAACTGACAATGCACCGTGAAGAACCCATCCTGAGAGGGTTTTAGATGCAACAGGTCCATTTTTCTTCGCGACTCAAAGACAAGTGCCAGTCAGGAGCGCCGATGAGGACAGTAGGGCAAGCGTGGGTGTGCGAAAGTTCGTCGGATAAGTCTGATAGATGATCAAATTCCATCAAATTAATTGTGTTTGTATGATGAACGCGGAGTCCTATAGTCCGCGCGTGCTCTACTAAGTAGCGGTCGGGTAGGTTACGTCCTCGTATGTAAAAGTTTACGTAGCCCATGTCCACTACTTTCGTCATACCTCCTACACCCTCAATAAGGAGACGATCCTTACGGGTGGGTCTGACACCAATGCGCGCCGCCACGTCGCCGTCGATCAGCGTTGCCGTACTGCCCTCGTCGAGCAGCGCCGTTGTTTCGTATTTGCCGTTGGGGCCCGTTTTTTTCCAAAGAACTTCGTTGACTGCGTCGTAGTTTGTGCCCTAACAGCTGTACTGTCAAAAACGTAATTATATTTAAGCTGCTTATCGGCTTCTGTTACGAGGAAGCGTGATAGCAACTCTAATTTTGCAACGTTTTGTTCTACAAGCATGTAGGTTGCAGCGAAATCAGTAAAACGAGCTCTGGTGTGTTTGCTTAGCTTATACAAAATGCAGCGAAGTAGCTCCGACGAGTGTAAATAGTCGTTTTGATTCAATAGTTTTACAGTTGTTACGAAATTGCGCAATTTATTTGCTAGTAAATTTAATTCTTCCGGAGAACTTAACTTAGAGCTTCCACGTAGTTCGGCAACTTCACGGGCTACCAGGATCTCCGGGCGGGCGTAGGTCTGTTCCAAGGTGTTCATAATCTCCTGGGGGTCATGACTGGTCCACAGGAGTGACGCTATGGACTGGTACGCCGGGCCACAAACGGCTTTATTCAATCGTGTCAAGTTCTCTGCTGGGGAAAAATTCAATTTAGTTCTGTCGTAACTAATTTTAAAAGCCATCCATTGTCCGACTTCACCCGAGAAAGTGACGAGTTTGGGTTTCTTTGGGCGGTCGGAAAGAGCAGTAATGGCCTGGGCAAGCTGTGCTAAGGAGTTTGCTTGAGAATGGTTAGTCAGTGGTTTTTGTTTCATTGTGACATTTTGGTTGCTATCGACATGTGCGGGCTTAAAACAATTAGCATTGTTGACGTCTAGTACACGAGACGGTACCGTGTTGGCGTTGACAACTGACTGAAGATGGAGTCCTTGGTCGTTACCCAAGGTAACAGTTGCAGTGCATCGCCAGGTGTGTCTCTATGTGCTAAAGTTGTCATGTTTGCATTTTGCTCGGAAACCCACGACGCAGTGCGTTTTTCGGTATTGCGATTAGAATAATATGAACCACAAGATGGTTTATCTTTGACATTCAAAGCGGCGAGTTTTGCTTGTAGCTCTGTTTGTTCCGCTTCGGACTCTAGACGCGCAAGTTCGAGCTCGCGATCTGCTTGCTGACGAGCAAGTGTGCATTCGCGATCAGCCTGTGCGCGTTCGCGATCAGCCTGCTGACGAACAAGTGTGCGTTCGCGCTCCACGCGACGTCGCAAGACCTTCGCTTCGACGGCCAGCATCTGCGCGCGCACGGTTGCAGATGAATGCGAAGAGCTCGAGCGCCCGCCCGCCTACTGCTTGCTGTAAAAACTATTTTTGCCGTGTAGTGTTTGGGCATCACCGTCCTGATGTGCACTAGAAAGGTCACTTGTGTGCTTGACAGAGCCAGGTCGTGCTATGCCAGAAGATGTGCCCACAAGTTCTGTGTCCGTGCTAATTGGCAATGCCGAAACACTCTCGGTAGTTGCGGGTGGAGTCGGCCGGGCACCGGGCGGTGAATGCAAAACGCGGACACGCTGCGTCTGAACGACTCCTGCAGCCGCCAGGTTCGCCGCGTCTGTTTTCTTCATACTACGTGTCTCCACCATGATTGTGAAAATGATCCGATTAATATGTTTGAAATGAAAATTAAAAATAATGTATGAAAAAATTTTGTCAAAAAATGACATGAAAATTTTGTTTCGAAACGAAAAATGGTTTTACTTACGGCGAGAATGGACCAAATATTAGCGAGCTAGTGGACTGTATGATAGAAATATAGGTTTAGATGGAGACAAGTAAGTATATTTTTATAAATATTTAATTCTAAGAAAAATACATAAACAGAACTTGCATCTCCTGGCAACCTGACAGCTAACACCAACTAAACATCAAACTTCAAAAATATAAAAAAGTAAAGATATGATATGAAAGAAGGCCAGTCACCAACAGTACCTTTGAAAAAGGATTTTTCAAATTTCACCCCTGAAGGGGATGAAACGGGGGTTCAAAGTTTGTATGGAAAAACAAGATTAGATAGTATTTTCTATTCGACACTTCATACAAGTGCTCCAGTAAAAAAAAGTAAATATGTGTTTCAGGTTTTTTTTTAATTCCACCCCTTAGTAATGGGGTAACAAAGAGTGAAAATCAATATTGTTTCGGATTGCGCTGAAATTTGACATGCAGATAGTTATTACGACGATTGTTCCCTCTGAGAAAGGATTTTCCGAAATTTACCCCTGAAGGGGATGAAACGGGGGTTCAAAGTTTGTATGGAAAAACAAGATTAGATAGTATTTTCTATTCGACACATCATACAAGTGCTCCAGTAAAAAAAAAGTAAATGTGTTTCATGTTTTTTTGAAATTCCACCTCTAAGAGGGTGAAATGGGGTAACAAAGTGTGAAAATCAATATTGTTTCGGATTGCGCTGAAATTTGGCATGCAGATAGTTATTACGATGATAGTTCCCTCTGACAAAGGAATTTTCAAAATTCACACCTGAAGGGGATGAAACGGGGGTTCAAAGTTTGTATGGAAAAACAAGATTAGATAGTATTTTCTATTCGAAACTTCATCAAAGTGCTCCAGTAAAAAAATAAGTAAATACGTATTTCAGGTTTTTTTAATTCCACCCTTTCTTAGGGGTGAAATGGGGTAACAAAGTGTGAAAATCATTATTATTTTGGTTTGTGCTGAAATTCGGCATGCAGATAGTCATTACGACGTTAGTTCCCTTTGAGAAAGGATTTTCCAAAATTCACCCCTGGGATTCAGGGGATGAAACGGGGGTTCAAAGTTTGTGTGGAGAAACAAGATTAGATAGTCTTTTTTATTCGAAATTTCACACAAGTACTTAAGTAAATAAATAATAAAATACATATTTTAGATGTTTTCGAAATTCCACCCCAAAGAGATTATTGTTTCGGATTGCACTGAAATTTGGCATGCAGATAGTTATTTTGACGTAGGTATCCGCTAAGGAAGGATTTTTCAAAATTTACTTTTCGAAGGGATGAAGCGGGGTTTCAAAGTTTGAATAGTCATTTTATTCGACATTTCACACAAGTACTTCTGTATATAAATAAGTAAATACGAGTTACAGACTTTTTCAAAATGCCACCCTAAGAGGGTGAACTCGGGTAACAAAGTCTTAAAATCAATATTGTTTCGGATTGCTGAAATTTAGAATGCAGATAGTTATTATGACGTAGGTAACCGATAAGAAAGGATTTTCCAAATTAACTTTTTATGGAGACGGAACGGGGATACAAAGTTGAATGTTGATGAGATAGTCTGTTTCATTCGAAACTTTACTTAAGTACTTCTGAAAATAAATAAGTAAATACGTGTTGTAAGATTTTTCAAAATGGGGTAGGCAACAAAGTATGAAAATTTGGGTTTTATAATTATGAATCCCGATTTGCCTTAGTTACGCGATAACATGCAAACGGGTGATCCGATTTGGCTAATTCATATTTATTGTCTTTATTTATATTATAATATTATACACATATTTTATATTATTTCTTTTATAGAAACATTTACACAAGAAAAGTTTTAAGTAAAGGAGTTTTTAACGCGGGCAAAGCCGCGGGACACTTCTAGTCTATAATATGTCGCTAAGCTAATTAACGTTATTATTTGGATAAGGATTAATACTATATACTTGAAAATAAATTGTTAAACACAATCCAAAATTTTATCGTACCGACGGGACTTGAACCCGCAACCTCCGGAATGACATGTTCCGGTGCTTTGCCAATTAAGCCAAATATAAAGTGTGAAACACTTCAAAGAAACATAATACTTGAAAATAGCCCTGGAAGTTATGTAATATTTTTTAACAAAAAATTGGAAATTGGCTGATAATGTTGATAATGTGTTGAGACTCCAAACGAGCTGTTTCAATCTCCGCCTCCAGCACCTCACTCTGCCCGCGACGTGATATTGTCGTTCTGCTCTTCACTAAAAAATATCCTATGTACATACATATGATTACATGTCAATGAAAAGCTTTCAGTATAAAGGTCGTCACCCAATTACATGACCCTGCTCCAACACCGCTTCCACATAACACCGCCTTAAACGGTGGTGACTACTCGATGTCCGCGCGCGAACAGCTAACAGGACACCCGGTGTCCGCGGGTGGACCGCTTGTAGGCCACCTGCTGTCCGCGCGCGAACAACTAGCAGGCCACCAGCGGTCCACACGCTTACAGCTGACAGACCACAAATAGTATCGTGGATTCAAGCAAAAGAGTCTGCGCGCGGTCGCCGCACGGGTCGCTCGCTGTTGCCGCACGGGTCGCTCGCTGTCGCCGCGCGGGCCGCTCGCTTGAAGCGCGCAGTAAGCGAGACGAGTAGTACGCTGGCGGTAAGCTCGGCTACAGCGAGATTTTTGCTAATTTGTGTTGTCAATGTAAAGTATGTCTACAGAGGACGTCCTAAGGCTCATATTTTAATGAACATTATTTTGCCGGGTGGGAGCGAGTTCGTGTAAGTGGGCGACGACCTTAAAGCCTCACAATATTATCAGTTGAAAAGCTGGAAAAAGAAAAACTGCGATATTTTCTTAGGGTTAGTTCCCACCGCAACGCAACGCGACGCGACGTGACGATGCTTTTGGTTTCGCGCGGCGCAGCGAGAAGCCGAGTAGCCCGACGCCGTGCGGCGCATCAAAATGCGCGACGCCACTAAATTATCCCAATGTAATGAGCTTATTGTGTAGTTAAGAGCTTACGCGGGGTGCAGTTTTCCATACAAACGTATTCCCCTGTTTCCTCCCTGGAAAATGATTCTAGAGCAAAATTTGTTTCTTAAAAAAAATCAAGATGTCCTGTAGCTATGCCCCTATCATTTGCTTTTTTGATCAACCAATTGCAAAAAGAAATATAAGCTTCTTAATCTTTCCTTTAAGATTTTTGCAGGGTCATATTTCTATATATATAGATAGAGCATAGCTACAGCAGACCTTGATTTTTTGTAGTAACAAATTTTTCTCTTCCTTTTCCTTCCTTCCTTTTCCAGAGAAGAAACGGGGGAATACATTTGTATGGAAAAGTGCACCCTGCGTTCCCTCTTAATAAAGTTCAATTGTTTATCACGCAGCTTCCCGCTGCGCCACGCGGTGCAGCGCGAGGCAAATATGTTCCAATTTCGAATGATATTGGAATTATGTTTGTACAGCCAAGCCATTTGTCGTAGGCCTCTTAACGCTTGGCAATAAGGTTTTACTTAAAAGTTTAGAAAGTCGTCCCTTAGGACTTGCCTTAAGACGCCTCCTTCAGTTTGCGGCGACAATTTTGTCGTTTTAAATTTTAGTTTGCAGCAAAGGGACTATATCATTTTATAGGCCATTATGTAGCGCTTTTAGCCCGTAATATACGGTAAGATCTAAGCTTCTAGGTCTCTTCTAAGGTAGTAAGTTCAAAACCCTCCGAAAGCAAATAATTTATTCGTCTTTTTAAATAATATTTTTAGTAGGTAATATGTTTATATTACGTGCGCATTTTATCATTTAAATTCATTGTGGCTGCTCGTATTGTGAAGGAAAACATCGAGAAGAAAGCCTCGACTCGTCAGGTAACTGGTATATATCCTCACGTAACTAGTGATCTTGTTTTAAAATCTTAAACATCACTAGACGCTGCATAAATAATCTCAAACAGTAGAAGAAAATCTGAAGGAGGAGGATCTGAAACAACATTTGTAACCTCTCGGGCACGGACTGTCATTGACTTCACCTTAGCAACAAATGCGATATCTGATTTAATCAACGACTGGCTTGTGGCGATTGGAGAAATTTCTTGCTCAGAACACAGGCCAATGTTTGACTTGACAGTGGGAGAACACGAACCACGTACATACAGAAACCCAAAAAAGACTGATTTGGATAATATTTAGAGAATCTTTGGAAAAGGAATTATTAAATATGACCAAAGAGGACACAAACACACAACTAAAACCACGAGAAATAGAGGTAACCCACAATTACTTGACGAATGCTATGAAGAATAGCTACCAAAAAGCATGTCCACTCAGAACAGAAAAATGCGGCATTTCACACAAGAAAGACAAGTGGTGGAACAAAGAACTCACAAAGTGGAGAAAGAAAACAAGACACTGTTTCAACAGAGCAATGAACACAGATCAAGAAGGACTACAGAAAAACCAGACACAGGTTAAAAGTAGAAATTAACAAGAGTCGAAAATCTTGGAAGAAGTACAGCAACTCCATACAATCAGAGAGTGCGACTGCAAGACTGAGAAAAATTCTAACAAACGATGCTCATATGAAATTAGGTTCACTAAAAAAGGCTGACGGCACCTACACCGTGTCTGAGAGCAATTTGAGCTCCTGCTTCAAACGCACTTTCCGGAATGCTGTATAGACAACGATGTCACTGAATGGGACACGCAAACACTTCATGAGCCGGATCCGGAAGACTGGGCCTTTGCGGACAGAATAGTCACTGAAGAGGCACTTATCTGGGCTGTGAGTACTTTCAAACCCTACAAGGCAGCTGGGACAGATGAAATCTTACCCCCATGCTTCAGTGGACTTGACCAAAATAAAATACCATTTATTGGGTATATTTAGATCATGTCTTGCTTGGAAATATATACCTAAATCCTGGAGGCAAGTAAAGGTTGTGTTCCTTCCAAAGCCGGACAAAACAGTTTACACAAATCCTAAATCATTCAGACCTATAAGTTTAAGCTCATTTCTGTTAAAAACCATGGAGCGCTTATGCGACAAATACATAAAGAGTGGACCGCTAGCAGAATATCCAGTTCACAACAATCAACACGCCTATTAATCTGGCAAATCGACGGAGAATGCCCTGCACCATGTGGTGCATAAGATCGAATCGGCACTGGAAAGTAAACAGTCATGTCTGGCGACCTTTATAGACATTGAAGGGGCTTTTGATAAGACGACCTTTTCCAGTATCAAAAATGGATTAAAAGCACGAGGTGTTGACGAAAGAATAAACAAATGGGTTACAAACATGCTAACAAGCAGAGTAGCTTGTACAGAAGGAACAAAAGAAACACGCTGCCTCGTAACACGAGGTTGCCCACAAGGAGGAGTTCTTTCGCCACTCCTCTGGGTAGTGGTAGTAAACGAGCTAATCGAACTCTTAAACCGGGATGATATTACGACGATTGGGTATGCGGACGACCTTGTTGTTATGGTCCCCGGCCTCTTCGAAACGACGCTCTGTGAAAAGATGCAGAGGGCGCTACGCAAGGTTGAAAACTGGTGCAATGAACACAGACTATCAGTTAACCCACAAAAAACAGAACTGATCTTATTCACGCGCAAAACCAAGGTATCTAAACTTAGACTACCGACGTTGTTTGGGACCGAGCTGACTCTAAGCAAGGATGTAAAATATCTTGGAATGTGGTTGGACAGCAAATTTTTGTAGAACACACATCTAGACCACATTACCAAAAAAGCAACTAACATTTTATGGCAAAGAACGAGAGCAGTCGGCAAAGACTGGGGTTTAAAACCCAAACTCTGTGAGTGGTTGTACACTGTAATTGTGCGTCCAGTACTCACATATACCCATATGCGTGGTGTGGTGGCCGCTCACAAATCAAGTGACTACAATTACCAAACTACAACAGTTACAAAGACTAGTATGCACACTTATTAGTAAAAATGAATTAGTGACAAGCCCCATAGAGTTTCTTGGTGTTTCTTCTCTGATGGGAGTACTTCCGAAACACCAGTAGATTCAACAGTCAATCAGTTTTTTTCTTTTGTTTGCAGATCTAGGGTTGCCTGTAGAGACGGTATTATGCAGCTGATAGACGGACAATCAGTTTCATTCGGAATATGATTTGTACTGCAATTAGTCTGCGTTTTATTTATTTATTATGTTTCATTATTTCACAGTTTTTTGGATAAAAATTGTCTGAAGTACTGAAACATGCACTGGGTTGCGGGTGCACGTAATAGTACGGTTGGCAACCCTACATTAATCAGGGGAATTAAACATGTGTTTTAAGTGTGACGTTCGACGTCTAGATGAGAGCTGAATGGCTCAATACCTTCGTTTTTTTTTTGTAAATTCAAAGCAATAAGTTATGTTTCTGTTATATCTATAATATTTTTTATTGAATATGATCTGTTTAATGTAATTTGACGTGTGCAAGTGCAAATTTTTAATTTGCCCATATACTGAATAAATGCTTTGACTTTTGACTTTTGACTTGCATGAAACCTAGGTCGAAACAGTTGACAACAAACAGTAGTGAGTATAATAGTCGGTAATTTATAATCAAGTATAAAGCGTAGATGACACATTATATAAAAAACATAATCCTACTTATATTATAAAGGCAAAAGTTTTTGTGTACGTTTGTTACTTATTCACGCAAAATCTACTCAACCTATTGAGCTGATATTTGGTATGTAGATAGCGCAAACCCTGGAGTAACATATGCTGTATTTATCACGATATGCCCTCGGGAACAATGTCTACGCAAGTGAAACCGCGGGCCACAGCTAGTACTGAATAAAAGTATTGCGTTTTGAGGTTTTTTTTTATCCATCTACCACTACTTAAGGAATTACATATATACATAAAATATGGTAACTTATCTCCGACTACTGTTACTTATCGACAACAACTGTAGTAAGGCTTCACAATGGTCGACTAGAACTAAAATTAATCACAGCACGGATTTTCTAAAGGTGCTCTTACACGGGCAGCAAAAATTGCTCAATCCCGGTCAATACTCGTCAACTATGACGTCATGACTACATCAAGCAATTGGGCGATGGCAACATATAGCAAGCTTTTGCTGAGACACGGCCACACAATACGATGCAGTATGGACCAACATAAAAGAATTAGGCAATACAAGTCGATACGTTGGACTACGATGTCCATACGTTATTGTATATATACTATAATATATAATGGAGCAATTGATAAAATAAAATGCGGTAATTATTGTAGATAGATAGATAAACACTTTATTTGCACACCAATAATACAGAAAATACTTAAGGTAACAGACTTATTCTAAGTAATGCTAAGGGCGGTCTTATCGCTTAAAGCGATTTCTTCCAGACAACGAAACTGATAGTGATATTGAGAGACTGTGGCTGGACCGGAGAGACCGGACGGTGGCGTATCTATTTTAAATCTTAGCTATTTGTACTACAATCGCCGCATTGGTTTTATTGTAATTGCGCCAGATTGCTTCACTTAATCGTTCCAGATTGACCCATTACAGTTGCTAAGCAATTACTACTCAAAAAATTGTCCGTGTAAGAACACCTTAAGTTAAACTTCATTAATCTTCGGGATCTAATCGAACTGTCTGTCTGTCAATGAATGACGGCTAGACGTAGTATTCGGTGGTGGTGAGGCTGCCTCGTTAACGTAACGAGACTATCCCCCGTAGTCACAGACAACACTTTGTAGACTCACGGTTTACGTAAACGTTGAGTTTGTGGGCCCAATGGCGCAGTGGGACAATGGTCGGCTTTGAGACCAGATAACGGGTTTAAATACCAGCCGTGTACCAATGGATTTTTGAATCAGAAAATGTATGTGCGTTTTTCACAGTGGTCTTCCGGTGAAGAAAAAACATCTTTAAGAAATACCCGCCATGGTGGTAGGAGACTGTTTATAGTGTGCCTGGCGCTGGCCAGGCACACTATAGACCACCCTCAATTTGGAAAATATATCGCCAAACATCTAAAGTGTTCTGGCAGCTATCCTTGAGAACCAGTTCCCAATCTAGGCCTAGCGGGCTACCATCCTCGACCGTACCATCATTTACCAATAGGTGAGGTAGAAGTCTAACGCTAGCCTATACAATGTAAAATAAACTGGCCAAGTGCGAGTTGGACTCGCATACGTAGGGTTCCATACCTCAGTATATACAATATTTGATAAGTGAAAAAAATTTATCGAAATTAACGAGTCTTAACAGACAGACAGATGGACAGACGGGTTCCTTTTTAGGGTTCTGAACCCAAAGGGTACCAACGGAACCCAATTACTGAGACTCCGCTGTCCGTCTGTCTGTCTGTCTGTCCGTCGTCACCAGGCTGTATCTCATGAACCGTCATAGTGAGACGGTTGAAATTTTCACAGACGATGTATTTCTCTTGCCGCTATAACAACAAATACTAAAGACAGAACAAAGTTAAAAATTAAAGAGGGTCCCCATACAAAAAACGTGTTTTTACTATAGCGCCATCTATGAACGATTGTTTAACTTATTAATAAATAATATTAATTACCTACCTTTGTTTTAACGTTTACTTATTTGGTGTTAAAAGTTCGTTAGATGGTGTTGAAGTTATTAAGCATGTTTGGTATTGACACGGTAATATAATACAATATTATACTTATATATTACTAGCTGTGCCCGCGACTTCGTTCGCGATTCCTACAAAACCTTAATGTTAGTGTGGCTACACTTAATTTTTTATTCGTCTCATTAAGGTTCAAATCTATGGCTTACATTATGATGAGGCCGAGAGAAGTTATATCTGCTACGCTGTAATTTTTTTTAATGTAACAATTCATGTTTTAAATTAAATAATCAACACTAACCATCAGTATATGGGCACTATTGCATTGCCCAGTTTGGTAGATAGGGTTACAATTTTAATGACAATGTATTTCAAATGGAATACTTAACCAATGTTTAATTGCATATACTATTACATATATTGTCTGACGAAAATTTGGCAAATATTGTACTTTGGTATGAAGATAACAACGTCTTTATAATGTGTCAAGTCGCCCAAAAATCCAGCCTAATAGAGAAGCGCTCGTCCAACTTTTAATCTCCTACATTTAAAGATATACCTATAACGACAACTAACCGCCTTGATATTGTCGGCATCTCATTAAGTATCAACTCTTAATTTTAATCTCTCTTCTTTTATATGACTACATAATATAAAACAAAGTCCCCTGCCGCGCCTGTCTGACATATTGCGATAAACTACAGAATTTGGGGTTTTCACCAATAGATAGAATGATTTATGAGGAAGGTTTATGTGCATAATTCGTTAAGGTTTTATGTAAAGATTAATTCATACTCGAGGCCACAAAGTGATGCAAACAGACACAGGCATATATGCTCTACCCAGGCATATGTGCAAAGCTGGGGCGGGTCGATAGTTGAATTTAAAGTTTAGTCAGCCACTTGGCGTTTTGACTAAAGTAAGACAATATTTCACCCGGGACAGCAGTTTAATCTATATCAAAGCGATGGGTGACGGTTATAAGAAAATCCAGCTAAGAAGATGCTTAAAATTATTGATAGCAGAATCGAAAAACTCATCAACGACGACTCCAATAAATTCGACAACTGGGGATAGGATTTTTAAAAACGTTCATATATAACCTTTAATAAAAGACCTTTCAATTTCAGCCGGGCTATTCACAATAATTCGTAAAAAAATCGGATTCAGAAACTACCTCCCCTTCGACTTAGATCTTTGCAATCCACAATTATCGGAACGGAGATACTAATTTTTATCATATAATCAAAACAATTTAAAAAACTTATTAAACTAAAATATTAACTATGACTAATTAATTCAAATAAAAACTACAAATGATAAATGAAATAATGGAGATACTTGCATTTCAATTCGTTAAATCAGGGATTCTAAATGGAAATATAATTATGTTTATAATTTTAAATGACACGCTCAATGAATTTGAATTTATCCAATTTAAATTAGAGTACGAAGAGTACTCATACGAGTAGATACTTTTTTGACCATCTTCATAATAAAAGTTAACACATTCTTTTTTTGTAAATTATTATTATGATGATTTTTTAGCACGAAATAGTCAGTTACTTTCTTGTTTGTCTGTCGGTCATTCCAGATTTAATCTGATGACTTAAATTTCAAAAATTTCCAATTAGTTATCCAGCTGAAAGTTTCAAGGAAGCTAAAATATCGATGAAAATGCATTCTATAGCGTGGTTATTAGATCAATTTTAACCGATATTTATTGCTTTGTCTAAAGCATGTTTTAAGTTTTACGGGTATTTATATAAAGAGAGCGAACTTAAACAATAGAAAGCCTTAACTGGCTAAGCGCAAGTCGGACTCGCACTCGTAGGGTTCCGTAACATAAGCGTTTTTTATCAAAAACAAATTTATATTTACGGTTCGGAAAATGTGCTATATCTCAAAAACGACTGACTTCTAACCAATTTTCGGTTAAAGTTTTATTGAGATCTACAGGATATTTTTTTTAGTTTTTTCACTTTTTACGCACACATTTTTCCACTTTAGAAGTGTAAAACTTTCAAACGAATGACTTTGAAAAAAAAAATTGTTTTAAAAACCTTAATGTCATTTTCAACGACCTATCCAAAAACATACCGCACGTAAAGGTTAGATAATTATTTTTTTTTAGTTTCTGTTCCCATGTATGGAGAGCCCTTAATCTTATTTTTTTATTTTTGTATAAAACTCGTAAAGCTGTTCATAGAATACATCTACCTACCAAGTTTTAACTGTGTAGGTAGTCTTAAAAGTTTCGGAATAAAATGGCTGTGACATACGGACGGATATACGGACAGACATGACGTATCTAAAATGGTACGTAACTGCACAACATTTCTACCTATTAGAACTACGCCAGCGATACGAATTCAGAAGAAACCCGACGATCCTGTAATATGTGCAGTTATAATGTGTAATGTAAAGTAAAACATCGACTGGCATAGCAATTCGTCATCTACATCTCATGTTTCAAATGGAAACCTACTTCGGTTATCTTACTTAGCTTCGGTTAGCTCTCATGCATAGTTGGCTTTGAGTAACTCAAAGATAGTTGGGCGCTAGTTTCGTTTCGCTTATATTCCAATAATGAGGCCTGTGTTTAATCTATCATCGGCAGAAGAACGATCGAGTGTTGTTTGCCGAACTCAGCTGATATCCTTAAACTTAAGATAACAAAAGAGAGTGCGCATACCACCATCATCCGAATATCTTTCTCAAAGATTTATTACTTGATTAATGTTATTTCTTGAGAGCGAATCGATTAGCGACATGCCTTTATTCGATTGATGGCTGGTTCGTGCGAGTCACAACTCAAACCACCTTTTGCCACACGAAGTAGGAGCATTATATCGATGTTCCGCCTGACTTGTTGACATAAAATAGCTTTTTACCATCAAGGAGAATAATCTGCCGGCGTATCCTTACGGTGTCCAGCAACAAAAAGCCCTTGGTATTCATCATTTTAGACCGGATTATTATATATATTACCGGATTCACTATCTTCGATGACATCATCGCTTAGCACCATGCGAGATAGTAGTCAAATGCTAAGCCTATCAGAAGGGTTATTCTCAATCATTCGAAAGCAAATTCGAATTCGGAAACTGCCTTTACTTCGACTTGGATCTTTGCAATTCACAATGCTCCGATCGGTTAATTTTGATATATCAATTAGAAAAAAATTGTGATTTATTGGAAAGGTTTCCGCGTTCCGCGCAAAATAGCTCAGGGATAAAAAAAAGAATAAAATTAAAAATGAAGCTTCTGAATCCGAATATGTTTTCGAATGATTGAGAAAAAGCGCAAAATAAGTAACAAATAACTACAAAAACATCTCATTTTCGATAAAATTTCTAACGTGTTGAGATTCGAGCCTACAGTCTTTGCTTCTTAAAGCAAGCTTTGTTCCACCTGATCCAATCATGTACTTATGTAGTGTGGCGAATTTAGGAATAACAGTTTAAATCTGCACGTATAATTACGAAACCAGGAACGATTCCCGTATCCTGTTTTTTTTTTTTTCATTAAAACTTTGTTATACATATACATTTGATCAAAGTATCATTTGAGAAGTGTTTACCTAATAGATAGCATAACATTAACATAAAAATATCCTGTTTTCCGGTGTCCCACCAAAACCGTTATGTTTTTCAGGATAACCAATATTCTAAAAGTTATTCCATAGTATAAGCTATGCTCACTTTAAGTTTCATTAAAATCCGTCCAGTAGTTTCGGCGTGATGATTTTTCAAACGGACATACATACAGACAAAAATTTTAAAAATTATATTTTCGGCATTTGTAGCGTTCATAAAGCTTCCCCTAATTTAAACTTCAAAAAAATATTCAATGTACAGTTTTCGCTTAGTTACTGTTTTATTATAGTATAAAAATATATAGATATAGATTATACTGCGGTTCGGAACCCTCCGTGTGCGAGACAAAAGTCTGACTCGCACTTGGCCAGATTTATTTCCTTCGGTTCGGAGCACTAAAATTAACTTTAATGCCACTTTCTTGTATATAATTATAGTATAACTATAAACATTTTATACGATTATTTGCCCTTAATTACAAGCTATGTTGCATTTTAAATGTTTTTAATATTCACTTGAAAAATACACAACATCGAGTAGCATTCCACATTACATGATATTTACATACTCCTTCACCAAAGAGCGATTTATAGGAAAAAAAAACAACGGGTAGCACTCCGGTAGTGCCGGCTGAAGTGAAAACTTGAACATTAACGTTGTGCATTTTCCCTACTCTCTCTCCGTCTCACGAATTTTCGATCAGGACACGTGTCCTGAGGCGAGTTAAAGATTTTTTAACCATCCCAAACAGTACCAGTACACAACGCCGCTAGAGAAGTTTTCACTTCAAAAAAATTTGGATATCAAACGTCTCAGTTTGGACCTTTCTGAGCGTAACGAAACACAATCACACTCAGACATTTATACACTCATTAACTATATTCATACATTCCGACGACGCCTGGGTAGTCGGTTTCAAAAATACATGGTAATGGGATATTGGTAATTAGGCGTCATACGAGTCCCACTGAATTATTCGAATATACGTCCGCGAAACACTTGCGTGTTTTAACGGGACTTAACGCCATCTAGGGGAAAATATAAAGTATACATCAAGGATGTACAGAGAGAAACAGTGTGGATATTCCATATTTGGTGTGAAAAAGATAATCAAAGACAGATAGAACGACGCCACAAATATGTTTTGTACTACTTGGTATAGTATTTGCATTACATACTTTCATTTAATCTCTATATTTTGAATGACATTTGAAATCTAATTTTGACATACTACCTCTACATATTTAATGCTTTTTTATTTTTTATTATTTGTTTACTATTTTATTGATTTTCAGATTTAGCAAATGAAATGTTTATTGATTTATTATTTAATTTTAATGTTGTTAATTTTTATTATTTGAAAGTTGATGATTTTTAAATATTATTATGTATGTATGTAAATACCAAAGCAAATTTTTTGTTTCTTGAAATAAATTAATTGAAATTGAATTGAAGTGAAATTTAATTAATAGTGTTTAATCAACGTGCAATGCGTGTATGATTGTACGGTTCAAAACTTACAACTAAATTTTAACGCAGCTGTGCTCAAACGCTTGAAAAAATATAGGTAAAAAATATTAGTTGAAATTTTGTATAATTTACTCGTTAATTCACTGCATTTGTGAGAAACACTTTTTCTTTTGGCTGATAACCAGAAATTGTAAAGAAAAATAATTGTTACCATTGTTACAGATTAATATACCAGTAGCTTTTGTTATTATCTCGCAATTATAACCTCAAATTCGTCAAATTCGTCGCTTACATCAAAGTCTTATATTCCAGGTGAGGGCAACGAACAATTAGTTTTGTTCGCCACTAATAACTAGACAGCAATTAATTATTTAGGAGAAAATTGTATTTTGAATAAATTGAATAATGGCAGCCTACTTTGACTGTGATTTTAATAAAACTTTGGTATCACACTGTGACAGTAGACGGTTAAGTTGCAGTGGTTTCGGCCTTTAATATATTGAATAAACGCGTTTAATTTAAATGTTTAAAAATATAATTCGTTGAAATTTTTTTTCGATGTTCATTTGTTATCTGTGTTTATGATAAAAAGATTTCAGAATATTTTAGAAATTGTCTGTGCCTTTGAATAAATTAAGGATTTTAAATGATTGAATTGAATTGAATTGAACTGAAATAGCCTTTATTCAACAACTCTACATTATTTACATTTGATAGTTATTAATACATTTATTTTTGAATTTTATATATATTTAAGCATTCTCTAGATAAGTATAAACATTAAATTATGAGATATAATTGAAAATGAATATTATTGTAGGATTATTTAGTTAGACATCGGTTTGTACAGCGGTTGTCTTGCTTTTTAATACGCTTTTATTAGCTTCAGACGTATGTATGTTTGTATGTTAGTATGTAACGGAATCTTTGAACATGATTTTAACCCCCTTCAAAACGTCGGAATAACTCGAAATTTGGCATACTTATTAAGGACCGATGACAATAAATAAATAAATAAAAAAAAAATAAAAAAATGCTACTAAAAAATGAAAAATAAATAATAGTTTAAAAAACTAAAAAAATACGCTTTTATAGAAAATCCAACTAAAAAATAGAAAATAAATTTTAATAAATTTGAATTAAAAATAGTGTAAGAAAAAATGATTTTATTGTAAAAAAAGCGTGGGGTGCTTTTCAGGATATTATCAAAATAACCCTTCTAGTCATATCTGTTCATAAAATATTTGGAACTATTGATACCATGCACCCCACGCTTTTTTTTACAATAAAATCATTTTTTCTTACACTATTTTTAATTCAAATTTATTAAAATTTATTTTCTATTTTTTAGTTGGATTTTCTATAAAAGCGTATTTTTTTAGTTTTTTTAAACTATTATTTATTATAGCATAGGCCTTCCTTAGAGCTTTCCAGTTTATTCTGTCTCGAGCCTCTCCTTTCCAGGTGATACCCGCTACTTTCCTTATATCATCCTCCCATCTTCTACGTTGTCTTTTTTTTCTTTGTCTTCCCTTTCTTCTTTTGTTTTGTCTGGGGTACCAGTCTGTTTCATCTTTTGTCCACTTTTCTTTCTTGTTTCTAATCATATGGCCAGCCCACTTCCATTTTAGTTTCTTAATAGTTTATGTAATATCCATGAGTTTTGTTTCTGATTTAATCGTACTGAGCTGTATTTTATCTTTTAATTTTATATTTAGCATACTTCTTTCTATGTTATGTTGACATGTTTCAAGTTTCTGGATGTTTTTGTTTGTTAGGCTCCACGTTTGGCATCCATAGGACATGGTAGTAAGATTTTCACTTATACAGGTAATGGTAAAAGATTAATCACATTGAAAGACACGATAGTTAATAGTCATGTGTAACTAATAAAGATATAATGGATAGATAATATTGACTAACTAAATAGTAAAACTCAACGAAATGAGTGTAGACGTCGATACAAAAAGAGATGCAGATAACAACTGTCTAGCTGCATCTCATTCTAGGAGACGTTTGCGATGACAAGACGCATCGCTATCAATGTAGACCATCGAATTATATAGGTTATAATTCGATGATGTAGAGACTTAATCGTGATGACACGTGCACTTTGACTGACACGTAGTTTGGCAAATCGCTGTTTGTAAACATTCAACTTCGATATTTATGTCCGAGTGTCCGTACATAAATATTTTTATAGGACGAGAAGGTCACGAAGGTACGTGTCAATCTGTATAAATTCTAAATTCTAAATGAGGCTCTTAAAATCCAATGTAATTTATATGAGTATTTGAATTTAATATTTCAAGTAAAGTTAGTCACATACACCGCGAGCGTGATATTTTGTACCGGAAACCTTTTTAATTAGAGTCACTGATATTTTCCAATTGAAATATCAAAAGTGACCGATCGGAGCATTGTGAATTGCAAAGATCCAAGTCAATGTAAAGGCAGTTTTCGAATCTGAATTGACTTTCGAATGATTGAGAGAATAACCCTGTCAAAGTAATATTGTAAGAGGATTCAATAGAACCCGTAGACGCCTCGTAGCACCAGACCTACTCGTATATTACTCGTCTTTATTTCTGTTATTTGTGGGCAGTTAGTTACGACGGCGACGCAATCAAGGGGCATGAGTCGGCTCTCACAGTAGGAAAATAAGCATGTGCCATTTTCAACTGACTTTCCAAAAAGGAGGAGGTTCTCAATTCATATGTATGTTTTATTAAATTATTATAATTTTTTTGTATGTATGTTACGCAATTACTCCGTCAATTGTTAACCGATTCAAATTATTCATATTTTTAATCGGACATATACATGTATACATATGCATATATGTATATGTATATGCATTCATGTATACGCAAATGCATATATATGCATATACATACATTTTCGATAGAAAAATCTATTGGTGCACGGCGGTTTGAACTCGGTACCTCTGGCATCAAAGCCAACCGTTTTCCCGATTACTAAAATATGCATATGCATATGCATATTTTTGCATATGTATATACATATACACATATGTATATATACATACGCACATTTGCATATGCATATATATATATGTATTTCTAGTGACGCGCGACCGCTACCCTCCCCTCCTAGCTACCCTCCTAGCTTCGCTCGTCGGCGCACGTCTCACGGTGCTCACTGTTCCTTGTGTTGCCTTAGTGTCAGAATAAGACATTATATGACTGGCCTAAGCATTAGCCAGCCAGTTTATTAAATGTTGTAATACGCGCTTCAGCTGGATATCATTCAGGAATCTAGTTGAACGGCGCTGTTTAGTTTCCACTCCTTCCTTTATATTCCATTCATTTGTATTTATGTACCTTTTGTAAGTATTTCAATGAAATTCTAAGTATCTTTATGCATTATTTCTAATAAATAGCTGACGATTTATTAACTGATTTTACAAAAAAAGAGGAGCTTCTCAATTCAACTGTATCCTTAGCCGAGTTCACATAAAAGGAGATTTTCAATACACATGTATGTGTTACCTCAGAACTTAATTTTGTTTACCGATTTGGATTTTTTTTTTTGTTTTAGGAAGTATGTTTCCCGTTTGTGCCTATTGTCAATCGAGACTTGATGAGTATCTCCAGAGACATGGAGATAAACATCTCAAATTTAGCACTAATAAGATCGTTTAAAAAAAACTAAAAGATCCGACTTCAAATGCCGCGCTATTAATTTTCAGTACCAATTTTGAGATGTTTATCTCCATATCTCTGGAGATACTTATCTAACCTCAATGAAATTACCACGGTACTATACTTGAGATCTTCTTTCTAACAAAATAAGAATAATCAAAATCGGTTCATAGACGACGAAGTTATCTTTTTTTTGTAGTCTGTTAAAAATGAAATCGTTATATTTTGGTTTTGTAAAAGATTTTAAATAATTTTGCATCATACACACATATAAAATCACGCGGAATGGAAGTTATTTGTTTTATATAGTTTTAAAACATATCTCAATTATTACAACTTACAATACCTAAACTTACATAAAAAAATGTATCTATTTCCTACGTTTTTGTTTTTGAAATAATGTTAATTGTTATACCACCTAAATGTTTGTATTTTTAACAAAATTCGAAAAATCCTGCTAAGTGCCAATCGAATTCGCGCACGAAGGGTTCCGTACCATTGTCTACATAAACGGCAACATTCATGTTTATTGTATGGGGCCCATACTACATTGGCACTTTACCACACGGACATCCCTTAATTTTCGTTTAGTTTATTTTTTTATTTTTATCTCCAGAATGTATATTATTAAATAAATAAAACTTTTAATTTAATTTATTATTTTAAAGGTAAATAATATAGCTAGATATTCTGTGAAAATACCAAGTATCTACCTGTTGCCGTCATCAATATCAAGCAAAAACGAGCAAAAAATAAAACTGGCCAAGTGCGAGTCAGAGTTTTGTCCCGCACACGGAGGGTTCCGAATTTCCGAAGTCCGAACGCCACGAACTTCTAACACCAATTAAGTAAATATTAACACAAAGGTAATTAATGTAATTAAATATCTGCAAGACCGTGTGTTCGTACGACTAACTTTCTACTGATTCTAGCTAATTGTCAAAGCTCTTTGTATACTAAAATTGAAGATATATTATTCAATACTGTACACTACATATGTGCAAATATACTTTATCTCAACTAAGTAAACAAATCGACCGAGGCCCACAAATTTGACAAATGAAACGCTTGCGCGTGCTAATTTTTCCTGTGCTGCCATCTAGCTGCGTCGAGGTGAATTAATTTCGTACCGTATCGTATTGTAAACAACACGTTTTTTGTTTTAAAAACCCTTTAATTTTTAACTTTGTTCTATTCTTAGTATTTGTTGTTATAGCGGCAACAGAAATACATCATCTGTGAAAATTTCATCCGTTTAACTATCACGGTTCATGAGATACAGCCTGGTGACAGACGGACAGACAGACAGACAGACAGACAGGCAGACAGACAGACAGACAGACAGACAGACAGCGGAGTCTCAGTAATAGGGTTCCGTTGGTACCCTTTGGGTTCGGAACCATAAAAATCACGTTTGTTGTATAGGAGCCCCCTTATAAATTTATTATATTCTGTTTTTTTAGGGTTCCGAACCCAAAGGATAAAACGGGACCCTATTACTAAGACTACGCTGTCCGTCTGCCTGACTGTCTGTCTGTCTGTCTGTCTGTCTGTCTGTCCGTCTGTCACCAGGCTGTATCTCATGAACCATAATAGTGAGACAGTTGAAATTTTCACAGATTATGTATTTCTGTTGCCGCTATAACAACAAATACTAAAAACAAAATAAAGTTAAAAATTAAAGGGGTCCCCATACAAAAAACGTGTATTTTGTATAGCGCCATCTGGTCAAGGTGTCATCTGCATGTTAACAACCTCATAGTAACTATTACTCATAGACATATACTAATAGACGGAACATCTCGAACTGGCATTGTTGAATACCGCGAGTAAGCTGGCTGGCATATTCTCGCTCACACGTAGCTCGGCACTCGAAACAACAGCACGCGCTTATGTTAAAAATTGCGTATCCGGAATGCCATCGTGTGTCCTCAGATACTGCAAAAACCAGTCAGGAAAAACAAACTGAGACGACGAGTCACTTTTCACAATTAAGTTCAGATTTTCGGATGAAAAACCCGCATACATAAAACGTTATTTTGTTAATTTGTAATGACACTTCACGACGCGACGCCATGTTTGCTGGCGCCATGTTCGTAGATTATGTAAACAGATGTGACATTATAGCGCTAAATGAAATTGCCTATTTTTAAATTTTGAAGAAAATAGTTTGACATGTGTGTGTATACTGTATAATTATGTCTATGGTATCTTAGCTCCCAACCCAAGTGACTGGACCGGATTTTAATTTAGTTTTGTTTATTTTTTTTATTCATACTATTCTATGAAACCGACATAAAAAGAAGGAGGTTCTCAATTCGACTGTGTTTTTTGAATGTGTGTTACGTTACCGCATAACTCCGTAATTTATTAACCGATTTGGAAAAATCTTTTTTATTTGAATGCGTATTAAGTACTTACGGATTGGTGCCATTTTATATAATATTATATGTGTATATGTGTTTAATCTATAATTAGTCACAACCGGCGGCGGCAACCACTCCCCTGTGCCCCCGCGTGAATGATAACCGTTTGACAAAATTTATTTGCTCGGGATGACTACTCACAAAAGAAAGAAAAGAACTTGATAAAAAAAGGAAAGTTAGTCACCTTATCTGGACTCGAACCAGGGACCTCCAAAGCGCCGTCCTATCGATCTTCCACCGAGCTATCATAACGTCTTAAAATATGCCGAAATTACCCTTTGTATTCTAATGATACTGTAGCAGTTTTTCAATGCCTAAAACACGGATGAAATGACGTTTTCTAAAAAAAAACAGATCGATTTATTGCCCCCGAAACCCGCTGCATACTAAATATCATGTAAATCGTTGGAGCCGTTTCCGAGATCCCGATTATATACATATATAAACAAGGTTTTCTCGTTTAAAGGTATTACCTATAATATTATAGATGTTTCGTGAAAATGTTGATGAAATTATTGTGGTGACGCTACATTCACTAAACTACCTTCGAAAAGTACCTAAATAATAATAATTAGTTGCTCCTGCTTGCCGCTTGCTCGGGTAGCGGGGGGAGTAACGTAACATCACGCAGCGAGCCATAGCCGCGCGTATTCGCGCGAGCGTTGTCATGCTGTCCGGATGCGCTTCGAAACCCTGCCTATAAGTTTGCAATTTGCTACTTGAAAATTCGGTTATTTCTGGTTTAATAATAGAAACTTTGTAGTATTTAGGTGATATTATTTGCGTAACTAACTACGTAAGTTAGTTAATTGTGCAATTTGCATAAATATAAATAATAGGTACCTGCTAGTTAATTAAATACCGTCTTCTTATTAAAAATGCCGTGACCACCTTCTAGCTTCATCATCAGACCCTAGATCTAGGTGTAAAGTTCTCCTTATGACGAATCAATCGAGCTCAATCTCGGTGGGTTTATGTTGTTTTATCGCAGAGATGCCGTGGCCAATCAATCGAGCCCAAACTCGGTGGGTTTATGTTGTTTTATCACAGAGATGCCATGGCCACCTTCCGTCTCCATCATCAGACCAACTCCATGGTACCATATCATTGTTGTCACCGAAGATTCATAAGTTCACCAAATTTGAGTCCGATCTGACATCGGGAAGTGGGTCTACTTTAGCTTCCTAGATTCCACCTGAACATACATAGTGACATACATACATACATACATTGCAAGATAAATAAAAGCTTGTAATAAAATGTATTTAAGTAGGGCTCCCATACAACGGACATGTTTTTTTTGCCGTTTTTATGGATATTGGTACGGAACCCTTCGTGCGCGAGTCCGACTCGCACTTGGCCGGTTTATTTTAGTATCTTATAGGCTAGTGTTTGACCACTATCTCACCTGTTGGTAAGTGATGATGCGGTCAAAGATGGTAAGCACGCTAGGCCTAGAATGGGAACTGGCTCTCAAGGATAGCTGCCGGAACACATTAGATGTTTTGCGACAGATGTTCTAACTTGAGGGTGGTAGCTGGCTAGGCGGACACTAGATAGTGTCCTACCACCATGCGGGGGTTGTTGGTTTCTTAACGATGGTTTTCCTTCACCGGAGGACACTGTGAAAAGCGCACATACATTTTTCGATAGAAAAATCCATTGGTGCACGGCGGTTTGAACTCGGTACCTCTGGCATCAAAGCCAACCGTTCTCCCGATTACGCCACCGGGCCCTGGTTTTTTGAGTTCCGTACCCAAAGGGTAAAACGGGACCCTATTACTAAGACTCCGCTGTCCGTCTGTCTTTCAGTCTGTCTGTCTATCTGTCCGTCCGTCTGTCACCAGGCTGTATCTCATGAACTGTGATTATACAGTCAAAATTTTCACAGATGATTTATTTCTGTTGCCGCTATAACAACAAATACTAAAAACAGAATAAAGTTAAAAATATTAGAGAGTCCTCATACAAGAAACGTGTTTTTTTCGGCATTTCACGCCATCTATGTACGCTTAGTTAGGTAAACGTCCCATAGATGGCGTTATATTAAAATGTCGATCCCTAACACCTTTGTTAGACATTAGATGGCGTTATAAGAAATAACATGTTTATTAATTATTATCTTTTGCTGGCGAAAATGATAGTGGTATTTCTTGCTCGATCATATAAAATACTGTATTGTGGTACGGAACCCTAGTGCGAGTCTGACTTGCACTTGGCCAGTTTATTAGTATTTGTTGTTATAGCGGCCACAGAAATACATCATTTAAATAAAAATTGTTCCTTTTGTCACAAATCTTATGTGCTTTTTAACCGACTTCACAAAAAAGGAGGAGGTTCTCAATTCGTCTGTATGTTTTTTTTTAAAATAATTATGTTAATGCAGTATTGGAAGTGACAATAAATATTTCTTATTCTTATCATCTGTGAAAATTTCAACTGTCTATCACTTCAAGGCGTGTAGCGTATTTTGAACGTTACTTACGTTGTAATTAGGTTAAGAGCCAGTTTCACCGGTTCCTGGTAGAGCTAATATAAAGAAATCTGAAAGATTTCTGACAAATTTTATATGGCGTCATGTGTCAGATAACTATCTAACGCATTATCAGGAACCGGTGAAGCTGGTCCTTAATCTCGCATGTTTGCTATCAGAGTGTGCATTTTCTGTTCGTAGGATTAGTATATTTTTTGTGTTATCACGGTTCATGAGATACAGCCAGGTGACAGATGGACAGACAGACAGGCGGAAGGACAGCGGAGTCTTAGCAATATAGTCCGGTTTTTCATCGTTTGAGTACGGAACCCCACGGAACCCAAAAAAAGAGGCGGTTCTCATTTTATCTGTATGTTATTTTTTATAGGTTTGTTTGTCGATTTCTCTGCCAAATTTGATTATTGATTCAAACTATTCTTTTGATGTTTTGAATTGATTCTAATTCATAGGTTGGGTCTTTCTTCAAGATGGTTGGTACCATTTAAATGTTATCAAGATCTGGCAGTATCTTCAGAGATATGACGATAAACGTCTCGAACTTATATTATATTATCGTATCTTCTAGTTAAGCGCGCTCCATCATCGATCGCGTTTTCACTTAACATCAGATGAGATGGTGATCAGAAACTCATGGTAAGATCATTTAAGGTACGGCCACACCGCGGCGTCCTGCGATCTGCGGGCGCGATCTCAGTACTTTTCAATTGTTCTCTGATCCCGTTTGGTGTGAACAAGTCGGTACAAATACAACTGCGCTATCTGATCGCCGCCAAGATTGCGGACGCCACGGAGGACGCTGCGGTGTGTCCGTACCTTTATTGTCATTGTTTGTAAAATACTTATTTAACTTGACAGCAATTGACTAGTTACTTATTACATATTTGATGTTTACAATTTTTTATTATTGACTGATTGATATTATTAAAGTTCTTAACCCTGAATAACCTAGAGTTTCAATTTTGATACCAATCTTTTAAACCAAATGTTCACATTACTATTAGTTTTTTTTATAGGTTGGCTGTACGTATTTTACTGTTGTATAATATTATTTCCAACTAAATAAAAAAAATAAATAAAAAATGTGAAATTAAAAATAATATGAAATTAAATTTTAAAATATTTTTTTTATTATTATTACTTTTCCCTTCATCTAGACCCTCAAGCAAACACAGTAATATTAAAAATAAATCACTTTCGTAAATCAGGCTATTGAGGGTTAAGTGGACTCTGTGTACTTATAAAAAAAATAAATGAATTGAATTGAGTGGTCAAGTCAAGGATCATAATAATTTTTTTTCGCTGTACACTATCTTAAATTATTTTGTTTGTTTAAAAGCTAGATGGCGCGCAATGAGTGCATTTAGTGCAATATATTCGGACAGCAAATAAGCACCTGGTTTTTAAGGACTCTACATTATTACAAATACAGATATCTACAAATAAAGCACCACATACATTATGTAAGTCTTGTGTTCCAGCATCCGAGCAGAGTGCGGTGATATTGATTAATGAGAAACTGAGACAAATCGCTGGTAGTACGCCACCTCCGCTATCGAAATAACTTAAGAATTACCCGGGAAATTCGGGAAAAATGCAATTTGTCAGGGTTTGCCGCCTACAAATAACCTATGGACACCGTTTTATATACGATAATCTTCGTTTATGCAATGCTTAAACATAACAAACCGTATTATCGCCTACGTAAACATGGAAGTTTATTTTTAACCGACTTTACAAAAAAGGAGGAGTTTCTCAATGTTTTTTTTTAAATGTTTTTTACCTCAGAACTCCGTGAAATCTTAACCGAAATTATTATTTTTTTATTTGAGGCATCATGCATGCCGTTTGGTCTCATTCAATCTCATATATTATCTCATTTATTTGTCTCATTAATCGAAATTTGATAATCATCTCGGGATATATGGAGATAAACAATCTAAGCAAATTTGATACTTTGATGACATAATTATGACTACTGGATATTTTCACTATTGCGGCATTTGAAGTCATTTTTCGTTTCGTGATCGATCTTAAATTATTTACATTTAATAGCGCAAGATAGAACTTGTTATTATGCCATTGCTAGCGCTTGATAGAGCTCACTAACGCTTGGCTTCACTAGCACTTGGAAGAACTCGATTGGTCACATTCACTAGCACTTGGCAGAGCTTAATTGGTCACCTTTACCAGCGCTCGAAAGATCCATTTGTTTACTTTCACTAGCGCTTGATAATTCGCAGCTGCAAAAATTTGAAAATCTCTTGTTTTATAAACTACAAATACATATTAAAATAATATCGTTTAAAAAACTAAAAAAGAACAGACTTCAATGCCGCGTGATTAGTTTTCAGTACCAATTTTGAGATGTTTATCTCCATATTTCTGGAGATACTAATATAAAATTAACATGATATCACACTTGGGACATTTTCTTTCCAACAAAAAAAGAATAATCAAAATCGGTTCATAAACGACGAAGTTATCCGCAAACAAACATTTAAAAAAAAAACATTTATACGGTCGAATTGAGAAACCTCCTCCTTTTTTTGAAGTCG
The DNA here is from genome assembly GCA_954871355.1 of Cabera pusaria. Classification (NCBI taxonomy): domain Eukaryota; kingdom Metazoa; phylum Arthropoda; class Insecta; order Lepidoptera; family Geometridae; genus Cabera; species Cabera pusaria. The sequence continues at coordinate 33,111,184 of OX940885.1, read as the reverse complement.
GTAAATAAAACTAAACTAAAAAAAAAATTTAATGCATATTTTCCATTCCATTTTTCTTAGCATTCATTATTTCAAGATGATGCGTCTTTGCGTATTCACCTTTCAAAGTTATGCGTTGTCTTGCTTTGATTAATCTACGGCAGAGTTGCACCGTCATGTAGGCATTTGCGGTGGGCCTTAGCGGTGGCACAAATTAATGAGTTTGATAGGGTGACGATAAAAGAACGGGACACATTTGTCACATAGTACGTGGGTCGTGTGCTCATTCGTACTAAGCTGTTTTCTGTCGATATGTACGTTTATTTGTACCACAGTACATTAAAGTGTAATGTACTGAATTTTTACGTTGTTTTTTGTACTATGCGCATGATTTGCCCAAAGATTATTTTTCGTGAATATAAAACGGCTACATTAAAAGTTTTGTATAACTTTTTATTTATAATTTTGACGCAAGTGCTTTAATTCACAAGTCAATTTGTTTTTTTTTATTTACGGCCATCACACTTTTTGTTTTATATGTGCTGAAAGACCTCGCTTTTTGCCAACTTCATGATTCTACTTGGTACCTCAACACGTTCCTGAGAAATCGGATCTTGATAGACGGACAGACTGACGGAAAACAAAGTAAACTTAAAAGGGTTCCTTTTTTTCGGTTTAAGGTATGAAACCATAAAAATAATTAATTTGAATCTAAATTATTAATGTTATTTACGCCAATATCGTTCCAGTAAATTAGAAACCGGCATATGATCAAAACATCGATGAAGACAGGTACTTATAAATAATACCGGTGTATAATTAAATGCCGATAAGTTGGCTCAGCATTACTTCCAATTACTCCATCTTACCTTTGGTATAATTTCTTAGAAAAGAAACCGTAGAGAAAACTTTGTGTAGGTTATATATACGCTTAAATTTTAACAGATTTAACTACTGTTCCAGTAGTCACGCATTTATTTTAGACTGTTAAAGTACGGCCACACCTCGGCGTCCTGCGATCCGCGCGATCTTAGTACTTTTCAATTGTTTTCTGATCGCGTTTGGTGTGAACTAGTCGGTACAAATACTACTGCGCTATCTGATCGCCGCCTAGATCGCGCACGCAGGACGCTGCGGTGTGTCCGTACCCTTAGGTGAAAGCCGCAGTGGTGATCAGTTTCTACAGCCGTATATACCGATCGGTTCAAACTAAACGCGATCAGACAGCGTTTAAATGCAGCACTGCAGTTTGGCCGTTCCTTTACCTGTAATGTAAATGACGACATCACACTGCCAAATATAAGTATGCTTGCAGCTCTTTCGCTATGAAATAGCAGAACAGATTTGGTTGTAATTTGGAATGAAGATAGCTTAAACTCTGATTTAATCTGAATCTGAATGCATTAGAAAGAAAAAAAAAACATTTATTCAGCAGTCCTCAAGTTACAGTACAGATGAAAAATATATTTGACATTTTGAGCAAAAAACTTAACTAAAAAAAACAAGAAACAAAAAGAAATACAATATGAGGTGCTGAAACAGACCAGTCTCAGCACAAATGTCCAGATTCTTGGATTTTAGCCCAAAAACAAGACGCTGATTTTCAGAATGGCCTGAGAGCGGGGGTAGGACTAACACCGATAACAATAACTTAAATAAAATAGATACAATAACATAAATTAACAATAACAGATAACATATTTATAAATATATATACATATATATTATATATATATATATTATATATATATATATAGTATAATATAACATATAACGGATAAATATAAATGACATAAAAAAATAAACTACTCATAGTTGTAAGAACCGTTTTCTTTCTTTCTTTCTTAATAGACAATCTGTGGGAAACAGGTACGAATTTGTATGTAAGCGGATATTGACATTGACATTGACAAGTATTGATCATGACATTCGTGACAAGAAAGACAACACAAGTTATTTCATTGAATTATGTATAATGTATATTTTATATTATTGGATTTTCGGAATTGATTTTGTAAGATAAAATAAAATAAAAAAGTTACGACTAAACCCGCATTACCCACTGGTAAGTTGCACGCTATTTTGTGGGCTACATCTCAAGAATCAAGAATCAAAGCATTTATTCAGTATGTAGGCAGTATTAATATACGCACATATACACGACAAAATCATAAATCATAACCAATTATCAAGTAAACATAGCAAAAGCAGAATTTAAACGCTTTGAATTAAAAAAAAAACAAAAGATATGAACCATTCAGCTGTCATCCAATCGTTTACGACAGAATATTAAAAATAAATATTAAAGTAGGTTAAAACCAACCATGCATGTAACTGTGTGTTTCAGTACTTCAGACAATTTTTATATAAAAAAAATAAAAAAAGTGAAATAGTGAAACACAACTTCAAGAAACGCATACCGATCACAGCACATATCATGATCCGAATGGAACTGATAGTTCGTCTGTCAGCTGCATAATATTGTTTAAATAAAAATAAAAATGGCAAGCCTAGAAATAAAATCTGCGGACAAAACTGAATAGCTGTTGAATCTACCGGTGTTTCGGAAATACTCCCTGTAAGTAACAAGACTAATTTTATCATAATACTGCCTTCTGATCGGCGGCAATAATTTGTAAGTTTCCTGTAAGATATGACCTTTCTACACAAAAAATAAAAACTGATACTTCCAAGTTCATTCAAGTTATTTCTCAACATCAATAATACAATTTTTGTACAACTCTATCTGTTGAACTTAGCGGGGCGAACCAAATGATAGCGAATACGTCTTCGTAGTTACGCCGTTCTACAATAGAGGGCGCTTATATATATAAATTATAACATGATGCTTACGTTACTTCCGTTGATTCGGACCATGATACTACGTCATTTCCGTCAAATTTTTATCCCAGTGCGCCTAAACAGTTTTCACTTTTTCACTTTAATAAGCTGTATTCGAAACATCTGGCATGGAGTTCTAGAACCTCAATTCCGTACACAACTCGTTCAACCTAAACGAATACACTGTCGCTACTCCAACAAATAACCTAGGATAAAATTTATTACGTACTGGCAGAGTTTCTCAAACTTCCCTGGCTGGTTGCCGCGTCCCCTTCATAAGTTACTTTTTATTTATCTTCTTAGTTACAAGTTAAACCTTGCAATCCAATTTTGCACCACTTTCTCTGAGTTCAGGCAACTTTTACTCGCCGGAGTTGTTACCCTCCTGAATTTTATATCATTTTTTATTTATACCCAATCCAAGAAGAGCTGTTGTTTTTTAGGTTTGGTTAAAAAACCTTGTGTTGTTTAGCAGCTTATTAATGAATGCATATTATTATTATGCAAATTATTAATTATATATGTTGGTCTTTACTGGCGGTCTTTATAGCTTCACCTTAGAATTATTGGCCTTGAACGGCAGTGAATTATTTTTCATTATTTATACCGGCGAGCATGTATGAAGGCTCTCATAAAAGTGGAAGAAGCGAAACACGTGTGTCAGGATCATAGCATCTGGAAAGAAGTATTCTTTGCCTACCCCAACAGGAAAAAGGCGTAATTTTATGTATGTATGTAAAAGTGGTAGACAGCTCTTAGAAGAGGCGCCTGATGAACTGTAGTCAGATTCACGTACTTAACACACTCTGTTGAGTTGTAAGCTCATTTTGCGGGGTGTATTCTGTCAACATAGACCACCCAAAGATTATTATTTATATAATGCGTATTGATTGAAAGATTGAGGCTGACTGAACCGGAACTTACCAAACCAATTGGTTACACGTACACACAGGTATTCAGTGTGTGATTAGGTTCCTCATTAAAATTGATATTATGATGATTAAAAGATTGAGAAATTCAATAACTAACACATCCACTGTATATTTGTGATTTGAGAGATATACCTTTTCAGATATACCTTTTCAGATATACCTAATAAAATAGGGATACGATTGAAATATGTCTGATTCAAATCAGACGGGCGTCTGTCGACTAGGTTACATTACGTGAGCCCAGCCCCTGAATCTCAATAATTCGAAACCCTATTCGGATTCGGAAGCTTCATTTTTAGGGTTCCGCACCCAAAGGGTAAAACGGGACCCTATTACTAAGACTCCGCTGTCCGTCTGTCTGTCTGTCTGTCTGTCTGTCTGTCTGTCTGTCTGTCTGTCCGTCTGTCATCAGGCTGTATCTCATGAACCGTGATAGTTAGATAGTTGAAATTTTCACAGATGATGTATTTCTGTTGCCGCTAAAACATCAAATACTAAAAACAGCATAAAATTAAAAATAATAGAGGGTTCCCATACAAGAAACGTGTTTTTTTCGGCATTTCACGCCATCTATGAACGCTTAGTTAGGTAAACATCCCATAGATGGCTCGATCTCTAACACGTCGTCGATCTCTAACACCTTTGTTAGACATAAGATGGCGTTATAAGAAATAACATGTTAATAAATTATTATTTTTTGCTGGCGAAAAATGATAGTGGTAGTATTTTTTGCTCGATCTTATAAAATACTGTAGTATGGTACGGAACCCTAATAGTGCGAGTCCGACTTGCACTTGGCCAGTTTATTAATTTTGAATCCGAGAGCTAATTTGTTGCGGAAATATTTCCAATTAGAATCACTGACTTTTTCAAATAGAAATATCAAAAGTCGGAGCATTGTCAATTGCAAACATCTAAGTCGAAGTAAAAGCAGTTTCCAAAACCGAATTCGTTTCGAATGATTGAGAATTAACCCTGTAGGGTTATAGTGTAAAAACGTATATGCTACGAGTAATTCTGCTCTGTTCTGTTTTGTTTTGATACATTCCATTCTGTTCCATCCCGTACCGTCTCGTCCCGTTGACGGGATAAGAGATGGGGAGAGATGGGAGCGGCGCGGGCCTGTTAACAAAACATCCAACGCTCGCCGCACGCAGCTTTATATTTCCGCTCTGGCCAGCACACATCTCTGCTCCAGTCTAGCCAGCACAAATATCAGCACAGCTTTGGTGGATACACCCTAGCTGAATAAAATTCCGCTTCGGACATCTCCGCACATCAGTTCCGCTTTGGTGAAGTCCGTGCCTTAAAAATTGAAATAATCATCATCATCATTAACAGCCAGTATTCGTCCACTGCTGGACATAGGCCTCTCCTATGGCACGCCATAGAGCTCGAACTTCAGCTCTTTGTTTCCAAACGCTTCCAGCCAGCTTGCGTATATCATCGCTCCAACTAGCTCGAGGGCGTCCTACGCTTCGTTTACCGAGCCGTGGTCTCCACTTTAAAACACGTCGACCCTAGCGGCTATCGGTTCTACGACAGATGTGACCAGCTCACTGCTACTTTAGGTGAAATAACATGTGCTTAAAGCATATATTATTTCAAATGTTATATAAAGGTGCTATTTTCTATTGGTGCGTTCGGCACTATAATATCCTTCGCTCAAGAAAATATATTCTATTAATTTGTATGGTAGTTTGGCAGATGAGACGTTATTGTGATACGTAGATTTTAATAAAGTCTAGCTCTTTATTTTACTGCTGTCTTCCATTTTTTGACAACCACGATTTTATCTCAGCCCTCCGGTGAAGGTAAAAAAAACATCGTTAAGAAACGCCCAACCCCCGCACGGTGGTAGGACACTATCCAGTGTCCGCCTGGCCAGCTACCACCCTCAAGTTAGAAAATCTGTCGTCAAGTATCTAATGTGTTCCGGCAGCTATCCTTAAAAGCCAGTTCCCATTCTAGGTCTAGCGTGCTACCATACCAAAAACACAATAATACAAATAAACTGGCTAAGTGCAAGTCGGACTCGCACTCACACTCCGTACCACACTACAATATTTTATAAGATCGAGCAAAAAATACAACTATAATTTTTCGCCAGCAAAAAAATAATTATTATGATTAATAAACATTTTATTTCCTATAACGCCATCTAACGTCTAACAAAGGTGTTAGGGATCGACATTTTGAATATAACATCATCTATGGGACGTTTACCTAACTAAGCGTTCATAGATGGCGTGAAATGCCGAAAAAAACACGTTTCTTGTATGGGGACCCTCCATAATTCTTAACTTTATTCTGTTTTTAGTATTTGTTGTTATAGCGGCAACAGAAATACATCATCTGTGAAAATTTCAACTGTCTTACTATCACGGTTCATGAAATACAGCCTGGTGACAGACGGACAGACAGACAGACAGTCAGACAGACAGACAGACGGACAGCGGAGTCTTAGTAATAGGGTCCCGTTTTACCCGTTGGGTACGGAACCCTCAAAATTAATAGCTAATTCAGCAGGTGCTAAGATGAAAATGATACATGATATTCTTATATTTTGGATACAAATAATATCTCTCTCTGATATTGTATCCAACATAAAAGTAAGAAAAAACAAGCTAATATTTTTATAATCCCGAGACGCGAAAATGCCCAAACACAAACCGCGGAAACTGAAGAAGAAAAAGAACAAAATTCTTATTATTTTCGCCAACAATAAGACTATTTTTATGACTCCACAATAATTCATAATCCGCAGCAAGGAAAGAGATCGTAGTAAATCATTACGCCCTCCTTTGCACAATAGAACCTAACTAGGGTAATATTCTTTTATGAGAGTATGAGATGCTACATATAAATTCGTTTTCAGTCCGTTTCACAGAATAAATATATGCCTAAGGCTGAAGCTATCATTTTGTGTTTTGGGTTCACGTTAATAGTGCAATGAGTGGGGATCGAACTCACGACTTCTCGATCGCCAGACCAACACCTTATCCATTGGGCTATTACCGCTTCAAATATGCTTCCGCCTTATAGTTTCGTCATGTACGTCTGTCTGTCTGTCTGTCTGTCCGAGGTTTTGCTAAGAGACCGTTTATACTAGAAAGCTGTAATTTTGTAGGGATATGTATATAAATTACGCCGACAAAATGGTGAAATAAATATATTTTTTAAATATTTTTTTAGGGTAGCTTCCCTACATGAGAAGTGGGGACGACATTTTTTTTCGTCGTCTACTCCGTCGTGTTGGATATCGTAGAATAGGCCTTTTAAAATGACTTCAGGGTTGCCAACACTATTTTTCTATTGAATGCTCCATTTACGAAATATTAAACTTTAAAGTGCAAATTTTTGTACTAGTAGGGCGTCCCCCCCCCTCTCCTCCCCTCTAAAAGCTAATTTGTGGGCTTGAAAAATATGGAAAAATTCGTGATAATAGTGCATTTTATGAACTTTAAAGTAAAACTATAGCGGTTAAGATAACTTTATTAATTTAGCAGTAATATTCGTTGAACTTGGGTATTGGATAATTTTGTACCAAATACAACATCCTTAGAATAAATCTTTTAAAGTGTCAAAGACGAAGTACCTAGTTGCTTGTCTATGACGGGTAAAAACTTGCATTGAATAACGGGCTACTACGGAACCCTACACTGCGCGTGGCCCGACACGCACGGTTATTACTTATTATGTATGTAAGGCTTTAAGAAATAAATAAATGTATTATTATATTATTTATACAGTCATTGCATTGATAACATTAACTTATAAATAAAAACCAATGTATGCAAATACAGAATTAAAATTATAAAAATCTTTTCAGTTTAGGAGAAAAAGAAAAATAAGTTATTAAAAATACTAACGTAAACAATAATTGATTTAGGCTGAGTTGCACCATCTAACTTTAGCCGTAACTATAACTATTAACCGGTGATTTTATATGGAGTTTGACAGATTTTTGACGTTTGTTATAGTTAAAGTAAGATGTGCAACTCAGCCTAAGAGTAATGCAACATAAGTGTCATGATCAAACAAAAAAACCTAAATGATAATCGGTTCATCCGTTCGGGAGCTACGACGCCACAAACAGACACACACGTCACAGATACACAGATACACACGTCAAACTTATAACACCCCTGTTTTTGTGTCGGAGGTCAAAAATAAGGTTTCAAGACTGCGCTCAAGACTACACCAATACAAGATCGTTTAAATAAAACTGGCCAAGTGCGAGTCAGACTTTTGTCCCGCACACGGAGGGTTCCGAATTTCCGAAGTCCGAACGCCACGAACTTCTATCTAACACCAACTAAGTATTTAATAAGTAAATAATAAGTATTGACACAAACAAAGGTAATTAATATAATGAAATATCTAGAAGACAGAATGTGTTCGTACTTCGTACGACTAACTTTCTACTAATTCTAACTAATTGATGCTCTTTAAGTACTAAGATTGTGGATATATTGTTCAATACTGTACACTACATATGTGCAAATAAACCTAAACTAAGTATACAAATCGACCGAGGCCCACAAATTTAACGTGAACAAACAAAAACTGAACAAATTGAAACGCTTGCTGCAAATTTTTCCTGTGCTGCCATCTACCTGCGTCGAGGTGAATTAATTTCATGTCGTATCGTATCGTAATAAACACGTTTTTTGTTTTAAACCCTTTAATTTTTAACTTTGTTCTGTTCTTAGTATTTGTTGTTATAGCGGCAACAGAAATACATCATCTGTGAAAATTATCTATCACGGTTCATGAGATACAGCCTGGTGACAGACGGACAGACAGACAGACAGACAGACAGATAGACAGCGGAGTCTCAGTAATAAGGTTCCGTTGGTACCCTTTGGGTTCGGAACCCTAAAAACTAAAAGAAACGACTTCAAATGCCACGCTATTAATTTTCAATACCAAGTTTGAAGTGTTTATCTCCATATCTGTGGAGATACTTATCAGATCTCGATGATATTACTATGGTAGATACTATTTTAGGGATATCTCCTTTCCATTAATACAAAAATCATCAAAATCGGCCCATCAAGACGAAATTATCCGCAAACAAACATAAAAATATACACATTTATATACATTTACGGTCGAACTGATAAACCTCTTTTTTCGTTTAAAAATGTTTTTTTTAATTTTTTTTATTCAACTTTTATTTAGGGGCTTTTGGCTAAATATAGCTATGGCTAAATATCTATATTAGCATACAAAGTAAATAGTTGTTACCTAACAGACGAACGCTCTTCAACCACCCTGTGTACACATACTCGTAGATAGAGCATTCTAGCCGCGTCTGACGATGGATCAGATAGAATGCTCTGAAATATGCCCAGATCAAGATGATTAATTTCAAACTTTTCGAAAATATCGTTTTGGGTACATGAGCATTCCATCGGAAATGAAAGATATCATCAACTTTGCCGCATATATTGCAATCCGGACTGCTCAGCTTTCTCATAAGATGTTTAAATTTGTTTAAAGGTACGAGTACATGTTCGGATCGCAACCTGTTAAAAATAGTTCATAATGTAAATTTGTAAGATAGTAAACAAATATTTTTTTGTAGAATAGTAGGCTACAAATCAGATGCAGCGTTTGAACGATAAAGTTTTCAACCGACTTCAGAAAAGAAGGAGGTTATGAATTTGTCTGTATGTTTTTTTTATATTACGCGATTACTCCGTCAATTGTGAACCGATTCTGATGATTCCTTTTGTGATTAGTAGGGCACATTTTCGAGGTAGTCCCATTGTAATGTTATCGAGATATGATAAGTATCTCCAGAGATATGATGATAAACGTCTCAAACTTGGTATTGAAATTGACTCGCGGGGCAATGAAGTCGGTTGTATTAGTTTCTGAAACTATCTTAACTATTTGCATTATGCGGTCGACTATTCTAATTCTTTCAGCAAAAGTCGACAGCTATTGATAACTTTGTTTATTTGTGCTAGTGAGTATTCAGGGAGCAATTAATTTCAAACACGACTTTGCGCATACTAAAGTACCGATATACATATGCCCTATAATCCTGATTGGATATCGACATTTGGAGGCAAAATCGTGTTTGCACAAACACTCCCTGTCGTACATTGCTGGCTGCAAGAAATTTTGATATACTTGACTCTAGACAAGCTAAAATTATCCTTTACATAATATACCCCTCACATATTACGAAGTTAAAAATCCATTTATTATACCTAAATTATGCAGTATCTGATTTTTTTAAGAATCGATTTTCATTAATACTTATAATATTATCTTATATACCATACCCAATACAGATATACATTATACACAAACACACACACACATGCACAAACACACAGTTTCTTCTTTTTTTTTAAATCTTACTAGCCATTCGTATGTCGCACATTTCTAGTTACCTTGTTAACCACTCCAACTAAGCTCGCACACTTGCACGCACGTACGCACGCATGTACGCATGCTCGCACACAAACACACTACATACACACACTCACTCACAAAGACACACACACATATACACACACACACACACACACGCACACACGCACACACGCACACACGCACACACGCACGCTCGCGCACACACACACACACGCACACACACGCACACACGCACACACGCACACACGCACACACGCCCACATGCACACACTTACACACGCACACACGCACACACACACACACACGCACACACACGCACACACACACACACACACACACCCACACACACACACACACACATACACACACACACACACACACACATATAATCAATCGTTAATAATAATTGTCAATAATATATCTATCGTCGAGAAAACACCGAAAACGCTATGTGCTCACTGGATCCAAAAAAACATGAATCAATCTGTAGTATTTGTAGTACGCGTCATTGTAACACAACTATAAGCAAATGTGCTGGTGCCATGCACGTAGATTTTTTGTCAGGATCGAAAAAATATAGCGCTCGGACAAAGTTATGAATGAAAACGTTACGAGTGTGCCATTTTTCTCTTTTGATTGTGTTTTTAGGGGGCAGGTGGAAACACTGCCAGACAGGCAATACATCAAGCTTACGGGAAAATGAGTGGTCTCATTTCTGACAAAGATGGAATGGGTATAATGAGCAATGGTTAAATTATGACAGAATCTGCAGCGTCCTCGACTTTCGCAATTCTGTAAGAATTTTAGTGTTGCTTTCGTAAATAATGCTCAAATTCAGGAGCTATCGCGTGTGAAATATCTGCTAGAGGCGCTAGTGCGTTAAGGTCCGCAAAATTTCAATGTCATTTTTAGGTAAGGATTTATACGACACTGACATTGATATATCGTTATATATCATATTTTATATACAGGGTTATTGGTAATTTGACGTATTCCCGGCTGGAGCAGATAGGGGCCTAAAATGCAACATTTTAGCCAAAAATTAATAGTTTACGAGATATTTGGAAATTGACAATTTTTGGAAAAATACCCAAATTTAAAGGTTTTAAACAACATAAAAAAAATGGCAGATTAATTGTAAAATTTTTTTTTGATCGTATCTAACTTTGGGATAAAGCTTAAAAAGTAATAAAATATCAAAAAATACGTAGAATGTAATAACAATGATTTATAACGTTTTTCATTTTTTTATAATTTTAACGACTAAGTGCTAAACAATGTAATTTTTCTTAAAAAAAACCGACCAAGTCGAGTTGCACTCGCCCACCGAGGCTTCCGTACCAACGTTGGTTGGTATCAATTAAGCTAGACCTCTATATTGTGTGAGCGCTCATATAACTCAGAGGCCTATCTTAATAGGGAATATGCATGAAGCTCAGATTTATTGGAAATATTTTTTTTCGATTCTTTGTTGTCCTGGAGTTATACGTAAAACCTTTTTGTTTGTATTTTATTCAACTTTATTTGCTTAAAATAATAAATTAAAAATGCAATTTAAGCGAGGGAAATTTAAGTTTGTAAAACAGATCACTATTGGTCGAATCGAAAGTTGACGTCATTATGCACTACTCCACGTGATAGAAACATTGAGCGCGGGAACAAAAAAATAAATGTATCGTGTTGTCTTATTGTATTTATTGTGAAAAAATGTATATTACTAACCATTTAATATAGATAAAAATGAGTACGAGATTAGAGAAACTGTATAATTTAATAAAAACATAGCATTGGCTAAATACAATAATCGCGCGGAGTCTTAGTTCAAGAAAAAAAGCTAGTTTGCGGCGTGTGTCTGACGTAAGTGCGTGACGTCACAATGCATTACCAAAGAGCCCGGGAAATGATGGCGTTTAAACTGCTCAAATTCATTTGTATATTTAAATGTTTATTTAAAAAATAATTAGACTAATTCCAGCAGTATTTTATTTTTTATTATGTTATATGGATGTAATGAGTGAAATAAAAATATTAAAAAAAAACATGCATATTCCCTATTGGCGTAAACAATGTATGTATGGGAAACCTCTTTAATTTTCAAGTGCTTCATTATTGGCCTGAATCAGTCCACTGCTGGACTTGAGCCTCTTCCAAGTTTGTTCTTCAGCTCTTCTTTTCCAGTCACTGCCCATTGGTGCTGCGTATGTCGTCGCTCCACCTAGTCATAGGGCGTATTGCACTAAGTTTGCAAATTCGCGGTGTCCACTCCAAGATTAATCTACCCCTACCATTATCGGTTCTACGGCAAATATGACTGACATGCTAGTCCACTGCCACTTCAGCCTGCTAATACGATTAGCTATTAATCGGTTTCTGATGTCGGTTTATTGAGAGTTTAACTACTCAATTGTAACGTTATTGAATAGATAAACTGTCAATAAATGTACTCAGAAACCGGTCATTAGTCCTTCACCTTAGTTCTCTGACTAATAACCGGATTCGATCACAGAGAAACACCAAATATAGCTCTCTCCATAACTAGCTGAGTGACTTTAAGTTTGTGGAATAGTCGCAGATACCGTGAGCTACCACGTCTTGGATCTGTATGTCAAAATAGGGACGCACTGATTAAAGACTTTGGTCCTAGCCATTGCGGCATAGGTGATGAGAAGACTTGACGTAGTTTCTTCATAGTTCTTCTGTAGGACGTCTGCTAGTCCGCCTTTGGCGGTACCACCACTTTGCCACTTAATTTTCAGCCGTGAAATAGGAATGATTTTCGGTTGAAATGGCAAGGTTTCCAGTGAAATTGCAGGGCATGTGAGACTCAACATCCTTATGTCTCAAGGTAATAGGCGCAGTGCAGTGACATGCAAAACTCTAGTAGTCGCTGCATGCCGCTGTATCTGTAATAGGTAGACCTCATCGCTTACTATCAGGCGAGCGTCGTGCTCGTCCTGTTACATTATACCATTTAAAAAAAGACCAGCCAGAATAATCATTCGAGTCGGGTCACAATTGAAGGAGTAATCGCGTAACATACATACAAAAGAAAAATAATAAGAAAAAAAAACAGACGAATTGAGAACCTCCTTCTTTTTGGAAGTAGGTTAAAACGATTTCAAATTGTCATATTCAATACCCAGTTTTAGGTGTGTATTTCCATATCTCTGGGGATATATTATTAAATCTCGATAAAATTACAATAAAACTAAAATCAGCGTTTTGTGAGTTAAAAAAAACAATACAGGCGAATTGAGAACCTCCTCCTTTTTTGTGAAGTTGGTTAAAAATAACCACCACACGAACCTCCTTCGTTGTGGATTTGGTTAAAAACTTATTGCATGCGAATTCAAAATAATATAATAACAAAAATTAAATTAATGAAAGCGACTGAAGAACGATAAAAAAGGAACCCGCTATCAAAGCGAAATAAAATGCCCCAGGATTTTAAAGATAAAAGTGAACCTTCCTTTTATTTTCAAAAACAAAAACAAGGTTATCTAGCTGTGTCACGAAAAGCCATTGATCACGACTACCTCACCCACCCTACTTCTCCCCTCACTCCCCCTTTATCAACTGCCTCAAAGGTCATCCGAGGTCAGGTAGAATAATCCCTTTGCTTTACCTTCGACGGCCTATCTCAGTTTTGTGAAGCTATCTAGTTTATTATGATGATTTACAATGATGCAAATCGATTATTTTTTTGCTAAGAATTGAAGTTTTTCAAGCTACTTCCTAAAACAACAGAGGTTCTCAATTCGTCTGTATCTGTTTTTTTTTTTTTTGTGTGTGTATGTTACGCGATTACTCCGTAAATTCTGAACCGAATCCAATGATTCTTTTTGTAATCGGTAGGGTACGTTTTCGAAGTGGTCCCATTGTAATTTCATCGAGATCTGATAAGTATCTCCAGAGATATGACGATAAACATAGTCAAAAGTCAAAAGTCAAAGCATTTATTCAGTATATGGGCAATATGAAAATTTGCACTTACAGACTTCAAATTACATTAAATAGATCATATTCGATAAAAAAATATTATAGATATAACAGAAACATAACTTATTGCTTTGAATTTACAAAAATAAAACATAGGTATTGAGCCATTCAGCTTTCATCTAGACGTCGAACGTCACACTTAAAACACATGTTTAATTCCCCTCATTAATGTAGGGTTGCCAACCGTACTATTACGTGCACCCGCAACTCAGTGCATGTTTCAGTACTTCAGACAATTTTTATCCGAAAATTTGTGAAATAATGAAACATAATAAATAAATAAAACGCAGACTAATTGCAGTACAAATCATATTCCGAATGGAACTGATTGTCCGTCTATCAGCTGCATAATACCGTCTTAACAGGCAACCCTAGATCTGCAAACAAAAGATGAAAACTGATTGACTGTTGAATCTACTGGTGCTTCGGAAGTACTCCCCTCCCATCAGAGAAGAAAAGACGTCTCAAACTTGCTACTGAAATTGACTCGCGGGACATTGAAGTCGGTTGTTTTTGTTTTTAAACTATCTTAGTTATTGTAAGTATTCAAAGTGTGCTTTGTTGTAACCAACATAATAGAAATCCATTCAAGTGCGAGTTGGACTCGCGCACCGAATCTTCCGTACCAACTTCACAGACTAGGTTAGGAACTTTTGTTGTTCGATCCGTAGAAAACGTATTGGACCAACTACACATGATAACTTTTTTTTTTAAATATATTTTATAGACTAGCGTTTGACCACTATCTCACCTGTTGGTAAGTGTTGATGCGGTCGAAGATGGTAAGCACGCTAGGCCTAGAATTGAAACTGGCTCTCAATGATAGCTGCCGGAACACATTAGATGTTTGGTGACAGATTTTCTAGCTTGAGGGTGGTAGCTGGCCAGGCGGACACTAGATAGTGTCCTACCACCATGCAAAAACTTTGTTGTAAATTAACTTTTTTTAGTCATTACACTACATATTTACGGTTTTCAGATATATTCCTGTATAAGTGCTTTACGATCTTGCTTCTTGCCAAATTTCAAGGTTTCTAGGGCAACGGGAAGTACTCTAGGTATAGGTTTTGATTTACTTTTGAAATCGCAAAATATGCGAAAAAATTTACTAAAACGGTCATATCTTTTGATCGCGCTGACTTACTTGGTTTGATTTTTTACAGCCAAACGATACTGTAGACCCGAGTATTTGATATAAATTTCAAATTGATACATTTACGGGTTCCTGAGATAAAGGGTATTGACAGACGGAGAGACAGACAGACAGACGGCCAACAAAGCGATCATATAAGGGTCCCTTTTTTCCCTTTAAGGTACGGAACCCTAAGAATGTCATATCATTATATCGACAGCCAGTGTTTAGCCGGTTTTTGTTTTCTTTTACTGTTTGAGATTATTTATGCAGCGTCTAGTGATGTTTAGGATATATACTAGTTACCTGACGAGTCGAAGCTTTCTTCTAGACGTTTTCCTTCAAAATATGAGCAGCCACAATGAATTTAAATGATAAAATGCGTACGTAATATAAACATTTTACCTACTAAAAATATTTGTTTAAAAAGACGAATAAATTATTTGCTTTCGGTGGGGTTTGCACCTACCTTAGAAGAAACCTAGAAGCTTAGATCCTACCGTATATTACGGGCTAAAAGCGCTACATAATGGCCTATAAATGGATATAGTCCCTTTGCTGCAAACTAAAATTTAAAACGACAAAATTGTCGCCGCAAACTGAAGGAGGCGTCTTAAGGCAAGTCCTAAGGGACGACTTTCTAAACTTTTAAGTAAAACCTTATTGCCAAGCGTTAAGAAGCCTACGACAAATGGCTTGGCTGTACAAACATAATTCCAATATCATTCGAAACTGGAACATATTTGCCTCGCGCAGCACCGCGTGGCGCAGCGGGAAGCCGCGTGATAAACAATAGAACTTTATTAAGAGGGAACGCAGGGTGCACTTTTCCATACAAATGTATTCCCCCGTTTTCTCTCTGAAAAAAGCTTCTAGAGCAAAATTTGTTTCTACAAAAAATCAAGGTATGCTGTAGCTATTTATTTAATATTGTTTTTTTTATACTTTATAGGCTAGCGTTTTTGACCAGTATCTCACCTGTTGGTAAGTGATGATGCGGTCGAAGATGGTAAGCACGCTAGGCCTAGAATGGTAACTGGCTCTCAAGGATGGCTGCCGGAACACATTAGATGTTTGGTGACAGATTTTCTAACTTGAGCTACCACCGTAGCTGGCCAGGCCAGCTATGGTATATCATTTGTTTATTTGACCAACCAATTGCAAATAGAAATATGACCCAGCAAATATCTTAAAGGAAAGATAAAAAGACTTATATTTCTTTTTACAATAGGTTGATCAAAAAAAGCAAATGATAGGGGCAGGACATCTTTATTTTTTTTTAAGAAACAAATTTTGCTCTAGAAGCTTTTTCCAGGGAGGAAACAGGGGAATACGTTTGTATGGAAAACTGCACCCCGCGTACGCTCTTAACTACACAATAAGCTACACATTACATTGAGATAATTTAGTGGCGTCGCGCGTTTTGATGCGTCGGGCTGCTCCGCTCGGCTTCTCGTTGCGCCGCGCGAACCCAAAAGCATCGTCACGTCGCGTCGGGTTGCGTTGCGGTGGGAACTGACCCTACGAAAATATTGCAGTTTTTCTATTTCAGGCTTCTCAACTGATAATATTGAGAGGCTTAAAGGTCGTCGCCCACTTACACGACCTCGCTCCCACCCGGCAAAATAATGTTCATTAAAATATGAGCCTTAGGACGTCCTCTGTAGACATACTTTACATTGACAACACAAATTAGCGAACAGCTCGCTGTAGCCGAGCTTACCGCCAGCGTACTACTCGTCTCGCTTACTGCGTGGTTCAAGCGAGAGGCCCGCGCGGCGACAGCGAGCGACCCGCGTGGCGACAGCGAGCGACCCGCGCGGCGACAGCGAGCGACCCGAGCGGAGACAGCGAGCGACCCGTGCGGCGACCGCGCGCAGACTCTTTTGCTTGATGCACGATACTATTTGTGGTCTGTCAGCTGTAAGCATGTGGACAGCTGGTGGCCTGCTAGTTGTTCGCGCGCGGACAGCGGGTGGCCTGTTAGCTGTCCGCGCGTGGACATCGAGTAGTCACCACCATTTAAGGCGGTGTTATGTGGAAGCGGTGTTGGAGCAGGGCCATGTAATTGGGTGACGTGACGACCTTTATACTGAAAGCTTTTCATTGACATGTAATCATATGTACATATGATTACATGTCAATGTACATATGATTACATGTATGATTATATGTACATAGGATACATTTTTAGTGAAGAGGAGAACGACAATATCACGTCGCGGGCAGAGTCAGGTGCTTGAGGCGGAGATTGAAACAGCTCGTTTGGAGTCTCAACACATTATCATCATTATCAGCCAATTTCCGTCCACTGCTGGACATAGGGCACGTCTCCCCTATGGTACGCCACTGAGCTTATTCTTCAGCTATTCGTTTTCAACCGCTGCCAGCCAGGTTGCGTAGTCATCGCTCCACTTAGCTGGACCTACACTACGTTTGCCGAGCTGTGGTCTCCACTCTAGAACTCGTCTACTGCAACAAGTATTGGTTCTACAACAGATGTGACCAGCCCACTGCCATTTCAGCTAGTTAATTAATCCTTTGATAGCTATGTCGATAACCTTGGTTCTCTAACAGATGATTTCTTTTCGAATTCGTTCCTTCAGAAAAACTCCGAGCATAATGGCCCTTTTCATAGCTCGCTGAGAACAGAAATTTCTGTTTATTTAATAAATATTACCGCTTACATACAATTCTGTAATGCTGATACATAATTAACACAGTTTCTTACCCCTAGAAAATTAAGATATTTGGTTCATGATTAAATTACATTTAGCAAAACGTTGAACACAGTTATATTGATATGTCAACGTAGTATCAAAAATGTCTTAGGTTGTGTCCAAGCATATCTTATTCAGACATTTATCTACGTTAGTAAAAGTCAAAGCATTTATTCAGTATATTGGCAAATTAAACATTTGTACTTACACACGTCAAATTACATTAAATAGATCATATTCGATAAAAAATATAAAAGATATAACAGAAACATAACTTATTTCTTTGAATTTACAAAAAAAAAAACAAAGGTATTCCGCTCTCATCTAGACGTCAAACGTCACACTTAAAATACATGTTTAATTCCCCTAATTAATGTAGGGTTGCCAACCGTACTATTACGTTCCCCCACACCCGCAACCCAGTGCATGTTTCAGTACTTCAGACAATTTGTATCCAAAAATTTGTGAAATGAAACATAACAAATAAATAAAAGTAAACATAATATTACCCAAAATACTTACCTAAAAAGAAAATAATGACAACTCGAATTAGCGATAGATGATAGATACTACATACACATTTAGTTCTTTTTTTTATTGATTTGTATTAAAATCTATAAAAAATATAATGTAATGACAGGTGAGGACGATTTTACGCTCCACGTATTTAAAAAAATGCAAACATGTAATGTAATTTTTTTACGGGTACAGCTATACATTTCCCTCAAATCGTGGTGAAGAGCAGAAGTCACAGTAGCCTTAATTTCATTCCTTTATACTTTTACAACTTACAACGAAATGAGAGGATGGACTTGATGTGCCTATTTCCTTTTAAAATCCTAAAGGACAATTTACTTTTAAGGTTTATTGCAGAGCTTACTTTTGACCGACTTCGCAAAGGGAAGCAGATAGGCACGTTCACTGTTATGAATGTCGATTTATGAATTACTGTTCATTTATAACTTTTCCACCGACTTCAAAAAAGGAGAACGTTTTCAATTTAACTGTTTTTTAGGGTTCCGTACCTCAAAAGGTAAAAAAAAAAGAACCCTTATAAGATCACTTTCTTATCCGTCTGTCCGTCTGTTCGTCTGTCTGTCTGTCTGTCTGTGTGTTTGTCTGTCCGTGTGTCGACACCGATTTACTCAGGAATGGGTAGACCTAGCAAGTTAAAATTTATTAGGTGAATAAAAAACAAGGTGCTGAGTCAACACGACAAAAATATATGGGCAAATTTAGATTTTCGCAAAAACTTGTGAGTACCAAAATGTTCCTTAATTATCCACTTTTTTATTTTTCGGAAAGGTTTCCTTTACTTGTGCTATAGGAACTTGCTTTTCGCCAAAATAGACAATTCTAGGTCAACCGGAACTACCCTATAGGTTTTGGGTAGAAAACCTATAGTTTAGTCCTTGTGTAGTCCAATAAAGTGGCTGTGACATACGGACGGACAGACATGACGAATCTATAAGGGTTCCGTTATTGGCCATTCGGCTACGGAACCCTAAAAATGACATTGAAATTCCGAAAACCATTGTTACCTCAAAGACAATAATTTGAAAGATAGACACTTCTAAAGTGGTAAAAAGTGTGCCCCCCCCCCCTCCCCCTCTAAAGAGTAAGGGAGTAAAAAATTAAAAATGTATTAATCTTGTAGTGTCGATCTTGTAATTCGATTACCCTATTGAAAATCTATCGCCCGATTTCGCTTCTGAGCCATGTCTACAAGCTGTTTTCAAGGGTCATCACGAACCGTCTTGCGCGAAGACTCGACGAGTTTCAACCTCCGGAACAGGCCGGGTTTCGAAGCGGTTACGGCACCATAGACCACATCCACACGGTGCGGCAGATTGTACAGAAGACCGAAGAGTACAATCGGCCCCTGTGCTTAGCATTTGTGGACTATGAGAAGGCCTTTGACTCAATCGAAAACTGGTCTGTTCTCGAGTCCTTGCAGCGTTGCCAAGTCGACTGGCGATATATCGAAGTGATGAGATGTCTATATAATACCGCAACGATGACTGTACAAGTACAGAACCAGCGAACTAAACATGTCCACCTGCGTCGAGGAGTGAGACAGGGGGAAGTCATATCCCCGAAACTGTTCACTAACGCCTTGGAGGATATGTTTAAGACGCTGGACTGGAAAGATCGTGGCATTAACATCAACGGCAGGTACATCTCTCACTTACGATTCGCAGATGACATCGTCATTATGGCAGAGACGCTGCAGGACCTACAAAGGATGTTGAATGGCCTAGCTGATTCTTCTCGTAGCATCGGTCTCCGGATGAATTTGGACAAAACCAAAGTCATGTACAACGAGCACGTTGTTCCGGAACCGATTGCCGTAGATGGAATCCCACTCGAAGTTGTCACTAAGTATGTTTACCTAGGGCAAACGCTCCAACTAGGCAAACATAACTTCGAGAAGGAAATCCAGAGAAGAATTCAGCTGGGCTGGGCAGCATTCGGAAAACTCACACTATACCACAGTGTCTAAAGACAAAAGTCTTTAACCAGTGCGTCCTACCTATGATGACATACGGAGCCGAGACGTGGACACTCACAGTCCGATTGGTCCACCAGTTTAAAGTCGCTCAGCGAGCTATGGAGAGAGCTATGCTCGGTATTTCTCTGCGGGATCGAATCCGGAACGAAGTAATTCGCCAGAGAACTAAAGTTATCGACATAGCTCAACGGATTAGCAAGCTGAAGTGGCAGTGGGCTGGTCATATCTGCCGCAGGACTGATAACCGTTGGGGCAGACTTGTCGCAGAGTGGAGACCGCGAATCGGCAAACGTAGCGTAGGACGTCCTCTGACCAGGTGGAGCGACGACATACGCAAAGCGGTGGGCAGTGACTGGAAGAGAAGAGCCGAAGATCGGGCTCAGTGGCGCATCTTGGGAGAGGCCTATGTCCAGCAGTAGACTGATACAGGCTGATGATGACTGAATCTTGTAGATTTCAATAAACACTTTCAACAAAAATTGGTTTGAACGAGATATAATATACGGGTTAACTTATCGGGCTAAAAACATAATTTTATTTACTTTGTAGTTGTGAACGAGATATATTCAGCAGTTTTTAAGATATATAGCAACCGCAAATATAACAATGCTTTTCATACAAACTTGGCCAGTTTATTTGTATCATGGGCTATCATTAGACTACTATCTCACCTGTTGGTGAGTGACTAAGATCTAATTCATATTATGTTTTGCCTTTCAAAGAGGTAATGTCGCCAGCTGTATGGACACCCTACCAGCCATCCTACCAGCGCACAGCGACCTTAATTCAGTTTTTTATTTGTGGATTTTATATAGTTTGTATTATAGTTTTAGGAGTAGCTTATAGTATATATAGTTTGAAATTAATTTTAATAGTAAACACAAAATATAAAATACTATTTGTGCCCGCGACTTCGTCCGCGTGGAACGTGGAACTTTGAATGTTATATTTATTTATATCGAATCAACAGCCTAAAAAATAAGTTTCAAGCTTCTAGCTCTAAAATTGACGATACTTCCATACAACTTTTCATCCCCTCTTTCAACCCCTTCCAACCCTCTTTTCGCATTAATAAGTAGCCTATGTCCTTTCTCAGACTCTAAAATATCTGTGTATCAAATTCAATTTAAATCGGTCTAGTAGAACATTAACATAAACCTTACATATTTCCATACAAACTTTCATCCCCTATTGTTATTTTACACCCTTGAGGGTAAAACTTTTACAAACTTTGAATGTCATATTGATTTATATCAAATTAACAGCCTAAAAAATAAGTCTCAGGCTTCTAGCTCCTAAAATGACGATACTTCCATACAACTTTTCATCCCCTCTTTCAACCCCTTACAAACCTCTTTTCTCATTAAAACGTAGTCTATGTTCGTTGTCAGGCTCTAGACTATCTGTGTACTAAATTTCATTTAAATCGGTTCAGTGGTTTTGGCGTGAAAGTGACACAGACAGACAGACGGAGTCCTTTGAAAGTACAAAATAATACATATACATACGGAATAAAAAGGAGTGAACAGACAGAGAACCTAGAATGGAAAGTAGAGTGCAGGTGCTTGTTGTGTTCGTTAAGCTGTGTGTTTACAATACACATTGAATTGAATTGTGTTTTGTTTTTATACATATTAATTTATATTTATATATAGTATACAGTATAAAGAACAACAGAATCGTTCTATATTGCGATAATGGGCTACTACGGAAACCTACACTGCGCGTGGCCCGACACGCACTTGGCCGGTTTATTTAAAATGGATGTCAACTTTTTAACCGATTTCACAAGATAGGACGAGGTTTTCAATTTGTCTGTATGTTTTTTTTTTAATTTGTGTTTATGGTCCGCGATTACTCCGTCAATTGTGAACGGATTCAAATTTTTTTTTTAATGGGTAGGGTACGTTTCCGATGTGGTTCCATTGTAATTTTAACGTAATCGGCCGAGCCGTTTTAAATATATCTACATTTGTATTACGATGCATTTACTTATCTCGACGATTTACTATTTACTACTTACTGCTGACACAGAAAATATAACAGTTGCTGCGTCTACTGGCAACTTTGTGTGTATGGATTTCTCGTGTTAGCCTCCCTGTACCTATTCACCCGAACACAAAACTTCATAACTTAATCAATAGAAAATTATTGAATATATGTTATAACTAACTTGTATCGTAATCCCATCCATCATACTTTGAAGTTGAACAACGACGTTCGCTTTGTATTGCGTTTGCAAAGTTTCTTTCATATGTCACTAGATGGAGCCACAGGCAATATTAAAACTCGCATGTGTTTCATTTGTACATTTTGACATTCAGGATGGTTGAGCTCTTCAGCTTAGAATTTTTTTCACCCTTATTGGTTGTTTAATCAATTTTTGAGGCGCTTCTATCCACAAATTTAAGTGCCAAGCGTTAAAATTTATCATATTGATGATGTTAGATTGAATATTAATATCGGGTGTTATACGTAGACTAGCAATCAGCATGCATCAATAAATATATATTAATAATTTAATTAGTTTACTAGTTTAGTAGATAAACAAATAAGGATTTTATTTTGAACATCGTGATTCGTCAAACTTGTCTATTCTATACTATCTATACTAATATTATAAAGAGAGAACATTTGTATATTTCGATTTTTGTATGGATGTTTGTAATTATTTATTTAAATTTGGCTCAAACACTACCGATATATTAAAGAATGGACTTTCAGAATGAAAATAGGCTATATATCTAATATATAAAATTCTCGTGTCTCAGTTTTTGTTGCCATACTCCTCCGAAACGGCTTGACCGATTTTGATGACATTTTTTGTGCTTATCCGGTATCTATGAGAATCGGCCAACATCTATATTTCATCCCCCTAAATGTTAGGGGTAGTCCACCCCTAAATTTTTATTTTTATTTTTTAGACAAAATTTTTAATTTCTATTTTTTTATGATACAACATACAAAAATACATACAATCCTCAATTTTCACCCTTCTACGATCAACCTCTTATTTTTTAATAGCCAATTATTTATATGGCAAAACAACGTTTGCCGGGTCAACTAGTATTATATATGTTTTACGTTAATTTTGTTGCCTGTTTTAATAAAAGTTTCTGAAAAGCATAAGAAATCCGGCAGTTTTTTTATTATTTTGGTGTAATTCATCTAAAGTAATTTCCAGTAAATCTTTTTTTGATAAAAGGCCAGCAATGTTCTTATGAAGGATTCTTAGATACGATTTGTCATTAGGAACGAAAAAATTTTTTAGGTGAAACACAATTGTTTGTTTGGTTCTTTGTGAAATAATAGGGGATTGTTCCTCTTTTTGGAAGTTCGTCTGCTATCGATATAGTGACGCTACTATGTGCACCTTCTTCACGTCTCTTTTCTGGTGAAGAAATACGGAATGGTACCACGTCGCGGAATCAAATGAGTGTTTGTGTTTGTCTCAGATACACTTCTGGCTACAGTTGCAACTGAAGGTATCTGCGGCTCAACATGTACATTTTTAAGGCATCTGTAGACAACTGAACTGTTCAGTCCATCACTATAATTTCAATGCGCTACTATGGGAGCTACTAAATTTAATCTCACCTGTCTACCTCGTACATTGACATTTTTATACATTGATTAATATAATGTTTTTTCTTTTGACACAATTCTTCTATTAATATATCATTGTGTCTTATTTTATATTTATACGTGAAGTCCACAAAATGACAGGACGGAAATTGTGCACATATAATTTTTAGAGAACTGTTGAGCCTTTTGTTCATTTAATTACAAACTTTTCTTCACGCCTAATACATATAATGTGGCATTTCGTAAACCACCTATTTCATGTTCATATCATACATATACTCTTTTGTATTAAAAGAATTTATTTTTCATATTACGGAACGTTTTCAAATTTAAAAAAGGAAAAACTATGACGGATTAGAGGAGGAAGTCAGTCTAGGGGATTCGATTTGGAGTCTATGAAAAAAATGTACGAAGAATGATGATAAAAAGTAGAAAACAAGATTCTGTAAGCAGCAAGAGAAAATGAAATTGATGGGTCTTCCAATCACAGAGTACTTTATACATACGCTTCCAATGGTTATGGTAGAAAATCTTCTATCGTATCTGTTTTACGATGAAATCGCTAAAACGGAATTGTATCCAGAGCCTTCAATGAGATGTATGAAGATGCTGAACCGAGTGTCTCTGACGCTAGAGCGGAGGCATGCACATGCTCTCAAGAACATCAAAGCTCAGCTGCCAAGACGGGAGTCAGAATGCAGATACCACCTGTTATCACGACACTGTGATATCCTGACTTCCATTGAGAACAGGATATCCATGCTCAGCATGACTTACTCCACTTTTTGTACTTTTTGTAGTCAATATATCTTTTATATGTGTGTCCCGTGTTCATATTTCCCCTTTTAGGTTCCATCCACATCAGGCGCTCCGTTAAGTTACAATACGTTGCTATAATTTAAACTCTTTAATATTGCTGACAGTTCTGTCTTGACCTTCGTTGGATTCGTATCGTGTTCCCCTGTATAAAATATCAACTTATCTTCTTTATTAATCTTATATAAACTGCTTGGCCGCGTGGTTCCGGCCTTATAATAGGATCACCCCTTCTCATCCCGCGGGTAAGGGAATCGAGGAACCCTAAATAGGAACAAGCGTGGAGGCGCACCCAGCGCATTCCTTGTCAATCAGCTAGTTTATAGATTGATAAACTCCGCTTTTAAACATTGGTGGGAGAATTTATTTTGAAGTTCGGCTGGCTACGACCACCCTCTTGTGAAAGTGTGTTGTATAGCGGAGGCATTTTATGCCAACGTGTTCCAACACTTGCCCAAGAGTCCCAGACCCCCTTCCCCCCTCCTACTGTAATGTTGTGCTATACCGATGAAATGTTTAGGACCGCGTGTAATACTGTTAATGCTATTAATGCAGACTCATGCCTGCAGTGGTGAAATGTTGGCGCGGGGTCCAGGGAGACCCGGTGAAACGGCTGTCCGCTGGCCGCCCGCGGGTCAGTAGGGGACCCGAACCCAGGGATTACTTGTAATCTCCGCCCTGGGAGGCTGTCCCGCCAACCCGCGCATAATCCTGTAAAGTGCCTGTTGTGCCGGAGTAGGAGACCGGAGTGGATCCCGGCAGTCACTTTCTCAGGGGGGACCGGGGACCCTTCCGTCCCCCGCGCCAGCAAATCACAGAATTGCTGACATGATCTGCAAATCATAGCACACTTTCCTCTTAAATGCCCTTTTGTTTATTCATTACGAGTAGATGTACGACATATTCCCAACAAACCAAAACCTAAAATTAATGGCTGTTAAAAAAAGGAGTAATGGTAAATCAGCGGCCCCAAATTCCACTATTGATGTGAACTTCTGCAACATTCGTGGTTTGCATTCTAATATTAACGCTGTCCACCATCACCTAGAGACAGCTAAAACTGCCTTACTCTTTTTAACGGAGACTCAAATATCCTGTCCTTCAGACACATCATATCTTCATTATCCGGGCTACATGCTTGAGCACTCATTTCTACATCGTGCCGGTGTTTGTCTGTTCGTTCGGGAGGATATTTGCTGTAGACGTCTTAACGGTCTCGAAGTTGCTGATCTGTCAAACTAATGGGCACGGATAGACTATGAAGGTCAGACTCGGATCTATTCGTGCTTGTACAGCTCCCATAGCGGTAATGTGGAAACAACGCGCCTTTTTGAGCACATCTCCAACGGGATGGACTATGTTCTTGAACAGTATCCCACCGCAGAAATGGTAATCCTCGGAGATTTTAACGGACACCATGCTGAATGGCTTGGCTCTCAATCTACCGATCATGCGGGAAGAGCTGCTCATGAGCTTGCTTTGACCTACAGTCTCTCTCAAATTGTAACCGGTCCAACAAGAATACCAGATATAGAGAGTCATGTACGATCTTTGTGTACTTTTTATTCCCTCCTTTCCTCACTATCTTAAGGAACGGTTTCATTTTCTACATTGTTCCACTCAGCACAATTTGAGGTCATCAGAAAACCTGACTTTAAGCATACCGCCACATGTGAGTTCCTTTTACGACAAATCTTTTACAGTTGTAGCAACACGTCTCTGGAACCAGCTACCAGTTGATATTCGGTTGTCTACTTTCTTGAATGTGTTCAAAAATCGTGTTAAATTATTTTACCTATCTAAGTGTTAATAATAAGTTGTTTTTTGATGTTGCTATGCTAATAAATTGTTTATTTACATTTATTTATCTCTACTTAATTCATTTGTATGTATTGTATTATATTTGGGTATGTATTTGTATGTACTTATTTATTATAATATATGCCTATCTATTTATTTTTATAGTATGTAGAAATTAGAATGTTATAATGTATATGTAACTAACTATGTATTTATTAATTTTACGTATACTATTTTATTTGTAGTTGATCATTTTAAAATCATAATATATTGCTGCTTCTCATGCACACCTACCATCTGTATTATATAAATGTGTCTCTAATCAGCCCACGGTTGCCTGGAAGAGATTGCTAATTAGCTATAAGGCCGCCGACTATACTGTACCTAAATGTAATAATTATTGTACGTAATTCTAAGTTATTTAAGTGCAATAAAGCGTATTCTATCTATCTATCTATCTATCTTTGCTGGATCTCATGCTGACCACGCACCCAGATCGGTACCAGGTTGAAATTGATGCACCACTTGGTTCATCTGATCACTGCTTGGTCCGGTCTTCTGTGCCATTGTTACGACCCGAACCATATCCTCCTCCTGGAAAACGTCGGGTCTGGCATTATCGGTTAACTGATTGGGATGGCCTTCGTGAATTTTTGCGTCATATCCTTGGGTGGAGCTCTGTTTCACGTCGGAAAATCTTTGCACCTGCGCTGACTCTGTCACTGATGTCGTGTTGAAAGAAAGAAAGAAAGAAAGAAAGAAAGAAAGAAAGAAAGAAAGAAAGAAAGAAAAAACGTTTATTTCGACAACACAATATCCTGTACACAACAACAATGGGTACAGCAAAATAACAAATAAAAAATTAAAAATTAAAAACATAATATTACAAAATAAGCAATGTAATCCTATGAAAAAATTATGAGATCGTCCAAGTATTTGTGCTACAAAGAAAGAGTTCATTTTGCTGAAGCGTACAGTACCTGTGGCCGAAATAGGTTCAGGCTCAGCGAAATGCTGCAGACGACTACAGCGCTGATTTTCAGCCTGGACCTTAGGTGAGAGTGACGGATTATGTTTAAATATAATAATAAAACTGGCCAAGTGTAAGTCGGACTCGCACTCGTAGGGTTCCGTAACACAGTCAAGTATTCCATAACTATGATTTTTCACAACTATAAAATTAACTTTGTTTTTCATAGTGTTTGTATGAAAAACAAAGTTATTTTTGCGGTCGCCATATCTTTAAAACTGCTGACTGTATATCGTTCAAACCAATTTTCATTGTTAGTTTTTATTGAGATCTACAGCATATATTTTTTTTAGATTTTTCACTCCCATACTTTAAAAGTTAGAGTATTCTGTAGTCCTAACAGTTTCGGAATAAAATGGCTGTGACATACGGACGGACAGACAGACATGACGAATCTATAAGGGTTCCGTTTTTTGCCATTTAGCTACGGAACCCTAAAAAGGTAAAAAAAAGTAATAATTAAGTAAATATATTAAAATTATTCCTTCTGAACCGTGATGCTGCTGAACCGTGTCGTGGAGTTCGCAGCGAAAATGAGGATGCGCGTGTGTTGTACTAATTTTGAACACGAGACCATTCTAATTTTGTAAAAAGGTAATGTGGTTTTTGTGATTTAACCACACCAAACATTAGAGTCGTTTGATGGAGATCTCTTCATTGTGACATTTTCAGAATATTGTGAAGATTAAGAAAAGGCGTAACGTGGCTGCGAGCAGGTACATTAAAGCAAAAACGAGCGCAGGCATTTTGCATTCTTTGGATGAGGCGGGCGGTTTAAGAGTAAATACAGGGTCCGTAAACGGTGTCTACATAATTGAATCTAGAAAGAACAAGAGAGTCTACCCGCATTATTCGGAGATCTGTACTTACGTAATTCCTAAGTTTATAAAGAACTTTGAGTCTATAGAAACAATTTTTAACAATGTCGCCTATATGACGTTCAAATTTTCATTGTTGATCAAGTACAAGACCTAAGTTTCTTGCTTCTAAAACACGCTCGATTGTCTCTCCAGAGATTATAAGCGATGGGTTTTGTAATGCTATTTGATGTACTTGATGCCTAGAACCTAAGATCATATACTTGGTTTATTTGCGTTTAACTGAAGAGAGTTTGACTCTGCCCAAGCTTGAACTCGATCAAGATCTTGATTTATCTTAAATACCGCAGCATGCAACTTAGCAGGCTTAAAAGATAGATATAGCTCAATTTCGTAGGCGTATATATGGTATTTGCAGTGTTCTATGTTATTGATTATATCAGACCTATATAAAGTGAACAGTAATGGACCTTAGCGAAAGATAGAGCCTTGTGGTACGCCTCTTACAACTGGACTTATATCTGAATTGAGAATGTCTCCGTTGTCTTTCTTTATCTGTACAAATTGATTTCTGTTACTTAAATAGGAATTGAACCACTGAATGGCTAATGAATGAAAACCGTAATAACGTTATATATATATAAGTTTATCTAAAAGAAGAGAGACGTTAATGGAATCGAAAGCCCTTGAAAAATCCAATAGCACTAGGATAGTACCCATGCCTTTATCTTGTGCGGTTATAATATTATTGGTAACGTCCAATAACGCGGTATTTGTACCTCGGGCTTTACGGAATCCAGATTGTAGATCCGGTAAAATATTGTGCTTTTCTAAAAATCGAGTCATTTCAGTATATACCACTTTTTCTAGTACTTTTGAAATACAGGGTAGTATGCTAATTGGTCTTTAATCCTTAGCACTTGTTGGGGAAGTAATTTTAGGGATAGGTTTGACCATTGCCGTTTTCCAAAGTGCTGGAAAAACTGCAGAGATTAGTGTTTTATTTATTATTGTTGTTATGGTGTCTATGGTATATAAGCAATTACGAAACTCTGTTTTAATGTGCTAAAGTGCAAATAAATATTATTATTATTATATTATTGTCTAAAATTTGTGGTAGAGTTAATTTAATCATATTCCATCAATGCCTATCGCATTCGTTTTAATTTCTTTAAGGAATTTTATAACATCAAAGGAATTAGTGGTAGTAAATAAAAATTAAATGAATGAAATTTGTGAAATTCAAAGTAGGTAAGATTAGAAATAGGAACATTGGAATTGCAAGGGACGTTAAAAAAAAAGTCGTTAATGGTGTTAGGGTTGTCGCAGTGTGAAGGCAGTTCCACCGACATAGGTGGTAGAACCTTTGACTTCAGATTTTTCCACAAAGCTTTCGGATTTTTTATATGGTTATTAATATTTTGTTTGAAAAATGTCTTTTTTTCGCCGTGCAAAGTAGAAGTTACTTCATTTTTTAAATTTTTATAAAAAAAATTATGTACATCTACTTTAGACTCATGATACCTAGCGAGAGCTTTGTCGCGGAGTTGCAACATAAGCCTGATTGTGTCAGTTATCCAAGGCGAGGGTAGTTCTCTAACTATGCGTGATTTAACGGGTGCGTGAAGATTGAACAATAATAACACGGCGTTATTAAAACTGTCAACCATGCCATCTATATCGTCTATAGAGTTAATTTTATCCCATTTAATCGAGTCTAAGTCAGATGTGAACAAGTCAATTGATATATCCCTTATAAGTGTCTCACTAGTCTCAGTATAATGTGTCGGCTTATCAATAATTTGATTTAAATCCGAGTTTTGTAAAAATCTAAAAATAATTTTGTGTTGGAGTCATTGCTCTAAAGTCAATTTATGCTAAAATCACCTAATAATATTATATTATCACAATAGGAAAATGATGCGATCGATTCCATAATTGCTTCCAAAAAAACATCAACGTCCAACCAAGGAGGGCGATACGCTGTGCCAATAAATACCTTAGATTGTTTAACGCACAGTTTTAACCACATCTGTTCTACCTCAGGATGTACCGGGTGAGTACAAGTTCGCGCATTAATACCGCGCTTAAAGTAAAAGCCTACATCGCCTCCGCGGCCGCCGCGTATGTGGCTTGGCCGCGGTATGTGACGAAGTCTATAGCACGGCACTACCGGGGCACGGCCGTCCTCACCCGGTCTGAGCCACGTCTCATTTATTGCTAGAATATCCACCGAGTACCTCGAGACAGTCGCTATAAAGTTGTCGTGATCTGTTCCCAGAGAACCAGCATTATAAAGACCAACATTTAATAGTTTATTGTTACCCATGATAAAAAATAATATAAATAAAGTAAAAAGATGTATGTCTGCATAAATAAAAACATTTAATGCTGGTTATTGTTTTATTCATGTTAGTGGTCCAAACATAGAAATCATAAAGGAAACATAAATTAGTTATTAAATAAAACTCAAATATTTAAATTATTTTGTACTAGCTGCTCCACGCGGATTTGCCCGCGTTTAAACCTGGTTGTAAACCTTCCTCTTGATCACTCTATCTTTTGATGAAAACTGCATTGAAATTCGCTGCGTACTTTAATGGATCTTACCCAGTTCAGGCGATTCTAGTCGTTCAACTGGCTAGGGATGTACTTGTCTTTCGATTCCAAGTACTTTTAGTATCGATACTTTAGAATCGATAGTTAGTAAGTACCGGTAATAAGTACTCGTTTCGTTAATCAATTATTTGTTTTGGAAGAACATTAAGGCTGGCATTATACAGCGATAGGGTTTCGAGTGAAACTATTTGATTTGCAACGCGATTTAATCGATTAAACATATCAATAGGGTATTTTTAACCACCTTCACAAAAAAGGAGGAGGGTCTCAATTCGTCTGTATGTTTTTTTTTTTTTTTTTTTTTTTTTGTATATGTTTGGCGATTTCTCCGTCAATAGTGAACGGATCCAAATGATTCTTTTTTTAATAGGTAGGATACGTTTCCGAGGTGGTCCCATTTTAATTTTATCGAGATCTGATAAGTATCTCCAGAGATATGGAGATAAATACCTCAAACATAGGAGAATGTACTGGTTTTAGTAGAAGAGTCCCAAGAAGATTATACACAAGAAAGTTGCTATGGGATATACTTTTGAAGACTAAAAAATATGACCTTGAATAATGTTTTTACATCTTTCTTCTCGTTGATTTTAGTTTTTGACAGATATTCTTACGGTAACTGTGAGCGAGATAGAAATAAAGGTGGGGATAATAAATATTTTTTTTTTTAAATATCTTATAGGCTAGCGTTTGACCACTATCTTACCTGTTGCTAAGTGATGATGCGGTTGAAGATAGAGAAGTGGACTAGAATGGGAACTGGCTCTCAAGGATAGCTGCCTGAACACATAAGATGTTTGGCGACAGATTTTCTAACTTGAGGGTGGGTGGGAGGTGTGGAGCTGGCCAGGCGGACACTAGATATGTCCTACCACCATGCGGGGGTTGTTGGTTTCTTAACGATGTTTTCCTTCACCGGAGGGCAACTGTGAGAAGCGCACATATATTTTTCGATCGAAAAATTCATTGGTGCACGGCGGTTTGACCTCGGTACCACGGCATCAAAGCCGACTGTTCTCCCAATTACGCCACCGGGCCCTCAATAAATAATTATATATTAATAATTATAATAAATAATTATATATAAATATAAATAATTTGTCTTCACAGGAATGTTCTAACGGGCAAAGTCTTGTTAGGGTGCAAACTTTTTTAAACATACCTAAACTTTTTGACATGACATGACGTTTGCCGAAGATGGCGGCCATTTCAGTCCCGCGACACTGCATACATTATTAAATAACTCAGAATCATGAACGTACTTTGTACCAACCAACACTGCAAAAAAATATTTATAAGCATAATACCACAGATTATATAATAGTT
This sequence comes from Cabera pusaria, assembly GCA_954871355.1. NCBI lineage: Eukaryota > Metazoa > Arthropoda > Insecta > Lepidoptera > Geometridae > Cabera > Cabera pusaria. The sequence goes on along the minus strand of OX940885.1, from coordinate 33,078,679 downwards.
ACTACGTAAATAATACTTTCCGTTGTTAGGTTGGCTACGCAGTGCTTTCATAATTCGGGTTTCAACAATATAGGGAAGTGCCTCTTATAACGTAGTAGAGTTGTGTTGTCTTTCTTGTCACAAATGTCATGATCAATACTTGTCAATGTCAATGTCAATATACGTTGACATACAAATCCGTACCTGTTTCCCACAGATTGTCTATTACGTGTCCCTACATCACTCTCTTTGCTCAGCAGTGGCGCGCATTTAAAAAGTTGGTTCCGGTTCTTACAACTATGAGTAGTTTAATTTTTTATGATATTTATATTTATCCGTTATATGTTATATTATACTATTATATATATATATATATATCAACACCAATATTATAAATGCGAAAGTCAGTTTGTTTATTTGTTTGTTTGTTTGTTTGGGACTTCTTCACAGTCAAACGGCTTGACCGATTTGGCTGAAATTTTGTACAAAGGTAGTACATAGGGCAGAATAGGATATAGGATACTTTTTTTTTGGCTATCGAGTCAGGGGGTCCAGATATTTTTAATTGAATTTTGTAAATATAAGACTTCTTCTCGAATAAACGGCTTGACCGATTTGCCTGACATGTTGTATAAAGACAGTTCATAGGGCAGAATAGGATATAGAATACTTTTTTTCTGGCTATCGAGTCAGGGGTCCAAATATTTTTAACGGAATTTTGTAAATATAAGACATCTTCTCGAATAAACGGCTTGACCGATTTGCCTGACATGTTATGTAAAGACAGTTCATAGGGCTGAATAGGATATAGAATACTTTTTTTCTGGCTATCGAGTCAGGGGGCCCAAATATGTTTAATTGTATTTTGTAAATATAAGACCTCTTCTCGAATAAACGGCTTGACCAATTTTCCTGACATGTTGTATAAAGACACTTCAAAGGGCAGAATAAGATATAGGATACTTTTTTTTGGCTATCGAGTCTGAGTAACCAGATTTTTTTTATTGAATTTTGTGCATGTGTGGCTTCTTATCAGCAAAACGGCTTGACCGATACGGCTGAAATTTTCTACATATACAGCTCATATGGCATAGAAGCACATAGGATACTTTTTTCTGGCAGTTGAGAGTCCAAGTGTCCAGATTTTTTTTTTATTGAACTTTGTAAATGTGTGGCCTCCTCTCAGTCAAACGGGTCAACCATTTCAGCTGAAATTTTGTGCACAGACGGTCAATAAGACATAGGATACTTTTTTTTGGCTGGCAATTTCGGGTGTCCATAATTTTATTATGGAATAATGTGTTGCCTCTTAGCGGCAATCGTTTTGACCGATTCAGCTCAAATTTTTTACAAATACAGTTAATAGGGTATAGAACGACAAAGGATATTATTTTTAACAGTTGAGTTTGAGTAACTAATTTTTTTTATTGAATTTTTAAACGTGTGACCTCTTCTCGGTTAAACGAGTTGACCGATTGAGCTAAAATTGTACAAAGACAGTCAATAAGACACAGACCAAGAGTAGAGTCTATTATCCGAGCACATTGGTTACTTCTTTTACAATCGAGTCCGGTTGTCAGTTTTTTATTGTTGAATTTTGTATATGTTTGGCCTCTTTTCGGCCAAAAGGCTTGACCGATTCACATGACATTTTGTACAAAGACATTTAATAGGGCATAAAAGGGCAAAGAATGAATTTTTTTCGGCAGTTAAGTGCACCCTGCATATATTTTTTGTTAACTTTACATAGAGTTAACATAATCATAAAAGTTTGAACACTTAGGTTCGTCTATAATGACTTAATTAGTGTCTTGATTAGGCCATAAAACTGTCAGGATCATTAGAAGTCATCAAAATTTACGCGCTGGCTTTGCTTGCCCAACGTGTTTATCTGCTTTGTGGGAAGTATTTAAAAAACTTTCGTGTTTTAACAGCCTTAGGATGATTGGTGTCGACTTAGTAGGTCATAAACCTGTCAGGGTCATTAAAACACGTAAAATTTTTTCGCACTCGCTTCGCTCGCGTAGTTATAGCACTCTCTGCGCTCGCGCAAGCATTTGTTTTATCTACTTTGTAGGAAATATTTCGTCATCTTTTGAATTTTAATAGCCACATGCATCAAAGCGAGTCATAAATTGAAACAGAACAACCTTCAATAATCATAATGATTATTAACCTTAAATTAAGTGGATATCAAATTTAACCCTAATGTCATCGGTGTTGACTTAGTAGGTCATAAAAACTGTCAGGGTCATAAAAAGTCGTAAAATTTTTTAGCGCTCGCAAAGCTCGCGCAATTATTTATTTTATCTACTTTAAATATAATATTTCAGAAACTTTTGTATTTTAATAGCCACATGCATCAATACGAGTCATAAATTAAAACTGTACAATCTTCAATAATCATAATGTTTATTAACCTTAAAATAAGTGATTATCGACTTTAACCTGAGTGTCATCAGTGTTGACTTAGTAGGTCATAAAAACTGTTAGGGTCATAAAAAGTAATAAAAATTTTCGCGCAGTGATAACGCTCGCGCAAGCATTTATTTTATCTGCTTTGTAGGAAATATTTCGTCAACTTTTGAATTTTAATAGCCACATGCATCATAACGAATCATACATTGAAACAGAACAAACTTTCAATAATCATAATGATTATTAACCTTAAATTAAGTGGATATCAAATTTAACCCTAATGTCATCGGTGTTGACTTAGTAGGTCATAAAAACTGTCGGGGTCATAATAAGTCGTAAAAATTTTTAGCACTTGCGAAGCTCGCGCAATTATTTATTTTATCTACTTTGAATGTAATATTTCAGAAACTTTTGTATTTTAATAGCCACATGCATCAAAACGAGTCATAAATTGATACAGAACAACCTTCAATAATAATAATGATTAATAACCTTAAATTAACTGCATATCAAATTTAACCCTAATGTCATCGGTGTTGACTTAGTAGGTCATAAAAACTGTCAGGGTCATAAAAAGTCGTAAAAAATTTCCGCGCTCGCTACGCTCGCACAAGCATGTCTTTTATCAACTTTGAAGGTAATATTTCAGCAACTTTAGCAACATACATTGAAACAGAACAACCTTCAATAATCATAATGATTATTACATTGTGTTTCACTATTTCACTTTTTTATATAAAAATTGTCTGAAATACTGAAACACACAGTTACATGTATGGTTGGTTTTAACCTACTTAAATATTTTTTTAAATATTCTGACGTAAACGATTGGAAGACAGCTGAATGGTTCATTACTTTTTTTTTCTAATTCAAAGCGTTAAATTCTGCTTTTGCTATGTTTACTTGATAATTGGTTATGATTTATTTTATGATTTTGATGTGTATATGTGCGTATATTTATACTGCCTACATACTGAATAAATGCTTTGATTCTTTGATTCTTCTTTGATTAACCTTAAATGAAGTGGATATCAAATTGAACCCTTATGTCATCGGTGTTGACTTAGGAGGTCATAAAAACTGTCAGGGTCATAAAAAGTCGTAAAAAATTTTCGCACTCGCTTCGCTCTCGATGTAATAGCGCTCGCTACGCTCGCGTAAGCATTTATTTTATCAACTTTGTAGGTATATTTCAGCAACTTTCGCATATTAATAACCGCATACATCAAAGCGAGTCATAAATTAAAACAGTACAACTTTTAATAATCATAATGATTATTAACCTTTAAATAAGTGGATATCACGTTTCACTTGAGTGTCATCAGTGTTGACTTAGTAGGTTTTAAAAACTGTCAGGGTCATAAAAAGTAATAAAAATTTTTCGCAGTAATAACGCTATATAAATACGCTATAGCGTATAATAGCGTGTTTCAACAGCCTCATACATTAGACTGACTCAAATACTTAAACAGCAAAACTTGGTAAACCTTGGTTAGGTTTACCAAGTAATTATGAATGACTTTAACAATAGACGATATCGAGTTCGACCTAAGAGTCATTTATAGTGAGTTGATTATTAGATCGTAAATTTGTCAGGGTCATAAAAAGTCATAAAAAATGTTAGCTCGCGCAATGATAGCTCTTGCTGCGCTCGCGCAGCTATTCACCTTATTTTCTTTGTAAGAAATGTTTCAGGAACTTTTGTGTTGAGTCAAACATTTAAACAGCACAACTTCGTATACCTAACCAAAATGGTTAATGACTTTAACAATAGAGGATATTGAGTTCGACTTTAGAGTCATCTATGGTGACTTGGCCTAAGAGATCATCGATCTTGACCTCAAAGGTCATAAAGACTCAAATAACGCGGGCGAAGCCGCGGGTAACAGCTAGTATGTATATATATTTATAAATGTGTTATCTGTTATTGTTAATTTATGTTATTGTATCTATTTTATTTAAGTTATTGTTATCGGTGTTAGTCCTACTCCCGCTCTCAGACCATTCTGAAAATCAGCGTCTTGGTTTTGGGGTCTACGATCCAAGAATCTAGACATTTGTGCTGAGACTGGTCTGTTTCAGCACCTCATATTGTATTTCTTTTTTTGTTTTTTGTTTTATTTAGTTAATTTTTTTTACTCAAAATGTCAAATATATATTTTTCATCTGTACTTTAACTTGAGGACCGCTGAATAAATGATTTTTCTTTCTTTCTGATTCAGTACTCTGTTGGCCATATGGCGGCAAGTAATGTTAATAATCGCAAATAATACTTTTTTATATTCATTTTGGAATACAACTAGTCCGTGTTATAAAAGTATTTGGAATTATTGTAATAAAATAGACAATTAATTATCGTGTGTGTCAGATGCTTTAATTGCACAGGGCCATTTTAGACATTGTCCTTTGATACCTTGATGACATAATTATTACTAGTGAATATTATCACTTTAGCAAGGAACCCAAAGGGTACCAAATGAACACTTTCTGAGACTTTGTTGTCCGTTCGTCCGTCCGTCCGTCCGTCCGTGTGTCTATACATATGTGCGCACTTTACAGATCTTTATCTTCTTAACCGTTATAGGTACATACTTGAAATTTTCAAAAAGTATATATCCGTCAGTGTATAACGGCCGAGACACCAAATGTAATAGTAAATAGATGCATGTAATTTAATTAAAACTTGTTATGCACTAAAAAGGGTAAAATAAGTTATTTATCAAAAAAATTAAAACCGACTTCATAATCACAAACAGGCACTCAAAAGCGAAAAATAAATTACTTAAAATTATTATGAGCGCTACCCACTTATCTATTTGAAGTCGGTGCCAGCCAAGTCTATTGGATAGTAGATAGATACTATGTATGTAGTAGTAGTAAGTAGGTACATGTAGGTTAGTAAGTAGGTAGATACATGTAGGTATTATCTATCTACTACCTATTAGACTTGGCTGGCACTGACTTCAAATAGATAAGTGGGTAGCGCTCATAATAATTTTAAGTAATTTATTTTTCGCTTTTGAGTGCCTGTTTGTGATTATGAAGTCGGTTTTTTTTTTTTTTTAAATAACTTATTTGTTACTCGTATCGTACATCCCTAAGAAGTTGAACGACTAGAATCGCTTTGTTTTATAGTATGTAAAGATAATCTCTATAATTCTATTCTGTGTATTTCAAGCATAATCTTTACAATCGTTTTCATACACCAATTTATTTGAGGCTATAATCTAGAGCTATGTTTTACACGATAACACGAGTTTCTATCGTAAGTACTTATAGTTTTCGTACTAATAATACGCGTGAGTAATAAGCAATTCATCGGATCTTTAGTTTCATCTAAAATTTAAATTAAACGGCTTATGCAATGCAGACTTGCATTCACAACCGTAAATTAAAAGCATAAAAAATATGAATAATAGTTCGTGAACTTTAGAGCCTCTTAGTTTTCATAGCAACATAAATATTTCCCAAAGCTTCGATTGGTAAAAGGACGTTTTTTGCTAGCGAGAAACTCAGAGATGGTAATTTTCGGCCCGCTGGGAATTTATAAAGGCTAGCCGCTGGAGCCTGTGCAATTAGAGAACCGTCGAAGAAATTGAGAGCGCGCGTGTTGATGTTTCTAATTTACTGTTTTTGTTGGGTTGAAAACATTGCTCTGTCATTGCCAATACGACTAAAACTGTTTGATACCTTGGTAAGTACCTACTCTTATCATTATCGGGTGGTAAGAGGTAGGTATACCTTAGTAAGTATACCTTAGTAGGTATACCTTCCGTCCTTACCTTTAAATGTTAGTTCATCGTAAAGCCATGACGGTTTTTTTTTGCACAGACTCTAGATATTTTTTTTTTATTTCTGCCTTATATTTGAAATCCAGTCCGCGTTTAACCATAACAGCAAAAACCAGGCATCGGAAGTTTCCGCGCGTGCGTTGCCGCGCGCTTGCCTGTTTGTGTGTCTGTTTAGAATTTAATTGTATTTTAACCTGTGTGTTATGGCAATACATACGTTTGTGATAGTGCCTAAAGCGTTGTTTTCGTTGTACATCCGTTTCGAACTGTCCCAGAAGCACTTGACTTCTATCTCAGCTGATGTTAAGTATCGATGCGATCTACTATTTATACATACATACATACATATATGAGCAGTCAACCGTTTGTGTATCATACATATTCTCTTTCTTTTTCTATCTTTTCTATTTCATACAAAAAATCTTTTTAGACGATAATCATCTGCTGCCAACATCTAACAGTATGTTCTGACAGCTGTCATTGTGAGCCAGTTTCCATTCTAGACCTAGTGAGCTATCCTTTACCACATCATCATTTACCAACAGGTGATGGTAAGAGATAGTGGTAAAACGCTTGTCTATTCAATACTTTGACAAGACATTTACTAAAAAACAACAAACCCAACTGCGGATGATATATCCTTAAAAAACATTGTCCGTAATTATTTTTTTACGTTTTCGCGTAAGATCACAATATTTTTAGACGAAATTAATATTTTTCGATCACATTTTCAAGCCCTTTAATGTGATACCCCACTCCAAGGAATTTGATGAAAAAAAAATGTGGGTGGTGGTGGCGCTGGCATGGCGAATCTAACGACGTGCCACTTATCAAAATCGACCCACACCTTTGGTCTCTACAGGTCCACAAAGGAACAAACAAACATACATAGACATACATATATAGACTGATAAATAAACACATTACCTCTCCTTTGCGTCACGCATTCAGGTAAAAAAACAAGATTAAAATCTTGATGTCGTAAACCGTGCCGTACGTAGAAAATATACCTCACAATCTACACTATGCTCGGATATAATCATCTGTGTAATATCCTCCCAATAGCACACATTAATTGTATTATTGTTTGATAATGCTTATTGCTTAATATGAATATCACAGTTTACAGTTTATTAATTAATTGATCTATTGATGTAACATTGTGGCTTATTTGTTGTTTAATTTCGTTGCTCACAAAACCCATACTAGGTAATAATGCCTGGGCTGCGGGTATTGTCTGTGGTCGTTTTTAGAATACCGAGCCGGTAAGTAATAATCTAGTCACGATCACGATCATCGTGGTCATGATCACGATTATCGTGGTCATAATTACGATTATCGTGGTCATGATCACGATTTATGCAACTTGGTCAAAATGTCGAGTTATGTTTAGGCACGATAAGTCCAGCATTTTAATATTTCTAACTATGTGTTCAGATCGTGAAAGTATGAAATTAACATTATCTGGTCAAAAACAACTGTCGTCAGATGAATCAGTGTTTACTAAACTACCCGCTACGAACATAATGCTCGGCTGTAATTAAGTTATAAAACTTGGTATTCACTTGGTCTGACGAGGTAACTATACATACCCTAATGGTATGGCTACCAGGGGTGGAAGTCTCTACATTGATAGCGATGCCATAGAAAAGATAATAATACTACGCGATGCGTCCTGTCATCGCAAACGTCTGCTAGAATGAGATGCAGCGAGACAGTTGTTATCTGCATCTCTTTTCGTGTCGACAATTTGCGGTCGGAATTCATCGCTATTCATACCGGCCCAGCTGACCGTACTAATATGATTAATAGTTAAATCCTACTCAACTGAAATAATAATGAAGCTTTTCTGACAATCTGGAGTTGTTTTTTTTTTTTTTTAGTTTCTTTATGGCTCCACACGATTAGTGTATTTAGCCAGTGTCAAGTATTGTAATTTTTCAAGTTTTTATGAATTTGTTCCGGACAACGACGTACACCGACGATATGAACGCACTATGTATAGTTAGTTATAAGTTGTATATAATAAAGATAAGTTTTAGCTTACTGTAGTAGTCTAAGATAGGTAGGGAACTTTGTAATGTATAACGTTCATATTCGTATAGATAGATAGACATATAGTTTGTAATTGTATCGCATTCGTAAACAGCCTTATTATAGATAGATTTTGTTAGATTCTTATTAGAACATAGGAATATAACTCGTATGAGGTTTGTAACAGTATAATAGGTCTTATAGGACTACAGACAGGTCATTCGTACAACCTAAGTAGATAGGTTAGGTTAGGTTAGGTTAGATAAAAAGGTTAGGTAATAGATAAAAATAAAGCATGTTCGGCTTTAATAGACAGATGTAACAGATAGTCAACCTAGACCAGGTTAGGTTTAGGAATAGGGTTGGTACTTGCAAATAGCATAGGTCCGGGAGAGCTCCGCACTCTCTGATGGTTAGCGCTCGACTAAACAGCATCTCGGGAGAGTATATCTCCGAAAAGTCGGCATCTCGTGCGTGCGCCCACACAAGGACACGCCCCGCGAGACAGAGTGCGGGCGCTCCCAGACTATCGACCTCTCGCTCTTTTGCAAGTACCAACAACAATATAAATAGAGCGTCGCTACCGTGCCAAATTGTTCAGTTAACCAACGGCGGCTCTAGAAGAAAGAAGAAAGAAAAACTAGGAAGAATAGTAAATAGTGATAGTGCCTAGTGAATAGCTCAGTAGCTATAAGAAGATTGTGAAGAAAGAATAAATTAGCGTTTCAAGGCTTGAAGACGTGTTTAAATCCCAGCTCCAAAGCTTCACAGTATAAGTGTGGGAATCCGGAGTCCTCATTCGAAGAAATACAGTCCACTGCTCCACCGCTGGGCTTAGGGTTCCCCACAGAATTTTAGTCGTAGAGATGGGTCAAAGTCACATTTCAGGTCAGTTGTCAAGTAAAAGTCTAGTCTAAGTCATACCTTCAGTAAAGATGTGGTGTTTACTGAAGATTTTCAGTGGAATTTTGGTGAGAACGCAAATAGCATGATTTTCACCATTGTGCTGTTTCCCTACACTCGCACTCATTCACCGGCGCTTAACGGTTAGTAATCCACATTTATTACATATTAACACGCGGAAGAACACAAGTCTTAGGAAAAAATACAATGAGATCACACACACTTTTCCACATTCCCGCCAAAACTCCCAATCTGGAGTTGTTACAGTCATTGTTTTCAACCGACTTATGTCATGTCAATAGACAAAAGTCATGTCTTTTGACATGACTTCCAAAAAGGAGGAGGATCTCAATTAGTCTGCATGCTTTTTTTAAGTGAAACTTATTTAAGTGCCCTGAGGTAACATTCAACGGAAGTTACGTAGCGTCACGGTTCAAATCAACGGAAGTGACGTAAGCGTTATGTAGGCTATACTTCTATACTAATATTATAAAGAGAGAACATTTGTTTTTTTGTATTTTTGTATTTCTGTATTTTTGTATTTTTGTATTTTTGTATTTTTGTATTTTTGTATTTTTGTATTTTTGTATTTTTGTATTTTTGTATTTTTGTATTTTTGTATTTTTGTATTTTTGTATTTTTGTATTTTTGTATTTTTGTATTTTTGTATTTTTGTATTTTTGTATTTTTGTATTTTTGTATTTTTGCATTTTTGTATTTTTGTATTTTTGTATTTTTGTATTTTTGTATTTTTGTATTTTTGTATTTTTGTATTTTTGTATTTTTGTATTTTTGTATTTTTGTATTTTTGTATTTTTGTATTTTTGTATTTTTATATTTTTGTATTTTTGTATGTTTGTAATGATTTGGCTCAAAAACTACTGAACTGATTTAAAAAAATCTTTCACTCATTCATAGAATAGACTTTCGGAATGAAAATAGGCTATATATTATCCCGTTTAAATCAAAGGTACATTCGTGGAGACATAATTTGCAACCTAAGTCGACTAAAAAACGGTCGAAAAAACATGTTTCTTACGAACGCTGCTCAATTGAAAATAGATAGAAGAATATTTTCTATGGAAGAGTTATACAACTTAATAAGACCTACAAAAAAGTCCGCAACAGCATATGTCTATCTCTTAAGGTTGACTCACAGTAACCATTTTAATCTTTATTTTTTTGTAAAAATATATTACATAACTTCCAAGGCTATTTTCAAGTATATAGTATTAATCCTTATCCAAATAATTACGTTATTTAGCTTAGTCACATATTATAGATTAAAATTGTCCTTTACGGTATATAATTCTAATGAAAACTCTAGAAGATATCACGAATTTCACATACACGCATCGCAAAATTAATAAAATATCTGCAGTGAAACCACAGATTAGGTCATAGTTACTACGAAAATATTATTATAAGCTTAGCGATGCTGTAGATCCCCACCGATCTAAATTAATTTGAAGTCAATATAGTATAATAATATATTTTTACTGTATAAAATTCTATTGTATAATATAGTTATGATCTATATATATATTTTTTTAATACTTTATAGGCTAGCGTTTGACCACTATCTCACCTGTTGGTAAGTGATGATGCGGTCGAAGATGGTAAGCGCGCTAGGCCTAGAATGGGAACCGGCTCTCAAGTATGGCTGCCGGAACATATTAGATGTTTGGTGACAGATTTTTTAACTTGAGGGTAGTAAATGGCCAGGCGGACACTAGATAGTGTTCTTCCACCATGCGGGGGTTGTTGGTTCCTTAACGATATTGTTCTTCACCGGAGGGCCACTGTGAAAAGCGCACATAATTTTTCGATAGAAAAATCCATTGGTCCACGGCGGTTTGAACTCGGTACCACGGCATCAAAGCCGACCGTTCTCCCGATAACGCCACCGGGCCCTCTATATATGAACCACCCCGACTGATCTATGTTTAATCTTTTCAATAAAAGCATTCCAATGACTCTAAACACGACATTTAAAATCTGAGCTGTAAGTTGGTGTGGATTTGAGTATTCTGTAGAGTACAGGAGATGTCCCAGCATCAGGTCAATGCTTCCATGTTCTTACAATATCGTTGAAGAAGAAGATTTTCGAATTGATCAGACCTATGAAAGTTGATTTCTTAGCGCAATTAACTAGAAAAAAGCTCATAGTTTTATAACGATTGACCGAATTTTCATGAATCAAAGCTACTACGAGTACTACTAGAACACTCTCGATGAAGACATCTATCAAACAAAAAAAGAATATAAATAATAAAATCAAAATCGGTTCATCCGGTTGGGTGCTAAGATGCTACAGACAGACACAGATACACACGTTAAACATATAAATACTCCTTCTTTGATCCCATGATTTGATTGATTTTGATTCAATGATCCCACTACCTCTGTATGAAAACCCATGATTCATGAATGCACATAAATCTTTCATTGGTAGGTATATAGCTAGGATAAGAACCAACGACCGTCAGGTCAGAATCAGGGTAACTATCCTTTACGCCATAGGGCCGTCCAATATTACTACGTAAATATTATAAATCAAAGTCCATCACTGCGTCTGTCTGTCTGTTCGCAATAATCTCAATAGCTACTTGAACGGATTATCATACGGTTTTCACCAATAGCCAGAGTGTTTACGAGGAAGGTTTAGGTGCATAATTCGTTAAGGTTTTGTGTAAATTGGATGAAACATGACGATGATTGTTAAATATGTTCATATTTTATATTCGATGCAACAAACTGATGCAAATATTGTAGGCATATATGTTCTACCCGTGCGAAGCCGGGGCGGGCTGCTAGTATTTTATATTGATAAACGCCCTTTATTGTAGAAACCGCTAAATTGTAGACCCGCTAAGTTCAACAGGTGGAGATTTGTACAAAATAATATGTAATTAGTGATGTTGAGACACAAATTGATCGAACTAGGAAATTTCACTACAAGCGCGTAGCTGTCTACGCAGTCCCACACTCTTTCTAATTGTTGTTTGTTACGCTATTACTCCGCCAATGGTAAACCGATTTTAATGATTGTCTTTGTCATGAGTAGGTGTAACATACTGCTATTAAACAATTATGTGTATGTATTAGAAAATATGATATTTAACCTACAGTAAAACTGTTTGCTCTGACTCCTAGTCAGGCATTAACAAAAACTTTTTGTCGCGGCCCTAAAAGTAAAAAGTTTAAATATCCCTGTACGGAGGTCCTAGGGGAATGCTAAGGGCTAACCCTGGTATATGGAAAACAATTTATTATCCAAGCACAGTACTTAGTTAACTTCTGCCAGGGTCATAACTTGAGGGCTTTGTTGACCCTATAAAGTGAACTAGGCTTGTAGCGAAGGGTTTTATGACCGGTTGTAAATGGAAACAAATTGGACAGAGATAAGATTTATTTTTGACCAACTTAAAAAGGTGATTTCGATTTTATGTACAAACTAGTCGAGAGCCGCGGCATCGCCCCCTTTAAAAAATATCGTATTATCTAAGATATTTCATCTCTTTTTATACATTTATACCAATTTATAATTTTAATAAATTAAGACTCATAGAAAAAATATATATATAATTTTAGGATTCTGTCCATACTATGGACATTTTTTAAATTAAGTATTACATCCTTTTATTTATTGCTTATGAATAAAAGATAAAATGATAAAAAATACTACTCTATCAATTAAGCTATCCCTGTGGAAAATTTTAAACAAATCAGTGCAGCCGTTTGACCGTCAGGTACCTTACAAATAAACATAAAATTTGACTATTGCATAATGTTTATATTAATTTATATAATATATATTAATATAAACATTATGTATATATAATATATATTTATATAATATTAGTGTTGAAGTGTAAATAACTGCACCCTGCGTCCCTGCCACGGTAATATAATAATACAGTATTGTGACTCTATACAAACGGTCAGAACGCGAGTCATGCCTACGCGCCTCGAGTTCGGTACACACTCGGTACACAGACACAGCTCACGATAAAGATGCCCGATTTTTTACTTTGAACCGATTCTGGATCGTAATAGATCGCAACCTTGTGAATCGATTCATAATTTAATCGTATTGCATTAAGTCGACCTTATTCGATATCGGCAGATAGTATTGTAACTATATAAAAATAAAAAAAGCACAGTTTGCATATAAATATTAATTGTAACATTACTTATTGCATATTATACCTTCATATTTTATACATTACCGCTTTTGATTTAACTTGAAACTAATATCATTCAATGTATAGATTAGGTAATCTTACATTGTTGTAGTCAATCTATCTCTGAGCGGTACTACGATACAATGATCAGCTCGTGTGTTCGTATGCTATATTTCGGCTGATGTTAAGTTAAGTTTTTGTTCATATGTTAAGATAAATATTTATATATATATATATAGCTCAAGATAAATGTCATCAGTAAATACGCCACAGTGACGAACAAACTGTGTAATGATACGGTAGTGTAGAGGTGGTTGAAGCAGTAAACCAGTGATTATTTCGTGGAATTTGTAGAAAAAATTGAGAAAATATTCCAATCGTCATTTAACCAAACATTAACACAAAACCAAACAAAACATATTAATTGTTTAGTATCTATAACCAAATGTTAGGTATTACTCCATGGTTCTCACGGGCAATGTTTCCCAAAAGTATTTTTTTTATTAAACTTTTTATCTGAATGCGGATTTTATATACTATTGAATTTATTAATCAAGCTTTTCATACGTCTCAATCGTGGCGCAATAATTTTTCAGTCTCAAATTTATTATAGATGTTTTTTTATTGATTCTACAAATAAAAAACACACATGTATTTTTCTTGAACACTTCCTATATCATTCACAGCGAATTTCATTAAATTAAGTAAAATATTTAATATATACATTCACAAAAACTTAAAAGATCGTCAAATTGGTAGATGAAATTAAAATACTGTAGATGGGCATATCGCGTGTAACGTGTTTACGTAATGACGAGCGGTGCCGCGCGGAACGCTTGTATTAATTTCAAGAGTCACAATACTGTATTATTATAGTACCGTGCTGCCACTTTCTAAATAAATTCGATTATAGGGCACTCTAGAAACTGTTTATGCGGTTTTAAAACCATGTCACGTTTAGACCTCGAAAAGACAGAACAGTTCAGTAAATTTTTAGGTTGCAAACTGCAGTCAATCGACCGTGGTAGTGCTGGCAATTAAAGTTGGCAGAGCAATGGACTTGGTCGGCATTGTTTTACTACTTCATTTAATTTGTCAGTAGTCGCAGTGTGTGTATTTTATTGCTTCTTTGCTCAGCCCAAATAAGAAGTTTAGACGGAGGCCCGCCGAACAACGCACTGAAGCCGGGTTAAACTACGCCTCTCCGTGTACATACACAGTTACACGTACACACATATACGGAAAACTAAGCTTTACTACTTACGCGGAGTCGTGGAGTATCACGTTATAATAATTCGTAGTTTTTAAAGAAAAATTGCCGAATTGTGTTGTGAAAGGGTGTAAGAACCAACCTTTGAGATATAAAAAGCCGGATGGAATCACATTTCAAGTGTTTAATCACATTTCATCATCACTTAACATCAGGTAAGATAGTGGTCAGAAGCTAACCAGATCGGTGTAAATAAAAAATAAAGTTTACGTGCACACATGTTAACGAAACCGTTACGTTTTTTAAGGGCCCGGTGGCGCAATCGGGAGAACGCTTGCCTTTGATGCCAGAGGTACCGAGTTCAAACCGCCGTGCACCAATGGATTTTTCTATCGAAAAATGTATGTGCGCTCTTTCCAGTGGCCCTCCGGTGAAGGAAAAACATCGTTAAGAAACCAACAACCTCCGCATGGTGGTAGGACACTATCTGGTGTCCGCCTGGCCAGCTACCACCCTCAAGTTAGAAAATCTGTCACCAAACATCTAATGTGTTCCGGCAGCTATCCTTGAGAGCCAGTTCCCATTCTAGGCCTAGCGTGCTTACCATCTTCGACCCCATCATCACTTACCAACAGGTGAGATAGTGGTGAAACGATAGCCCATAACGTATTATAAAAAAAAATAAAAAAAAACCGACTTCACGTCATTGTTTGACAGCGCTCCGCCTTGACTTTTTATTTGGTTTGAGCTTCTTTACAAGGGTTTAAGATTCTATAGAAATAAATAATAGTTTAAAAAAACTAAAAAAATACGCTTTTATAGAAAATCCAACTAAAAAATAGAAAATAAATTTTAATAAATTTGAATTAAAAATAGTGTAAGAAAAAATGATTTTATTGTAAAAAAAAAAGCGTGGGGTGCATGGTATCAATAATTCCAAATATTTTATGAACAGATATGACTAGAAGGGTTATTTTGATAATATCCTGAAAAGCACCCCACGCTTTTTTTTACAATAAAATCATTTTTTCTTACACTATTTTTAATTCAAATTTATAAAAATTTATTTTCTATTTTTAGTTGGATTTTCTATAAAAGCGTATTTCTTTAGTTTTTTTTATAAATTTAACTTTTTACTATTTTTTTAACTCTAATTTATTTTTCATTTTTTAGTCGAATTTTTTTTTAAATTTTTTTTTATTTATTTATTGTCATCGGTCCTCAATAAGTATGCCAAATTTCGAGTTAATCCGACGTTTTGAAGGGGGTTAAAATCATGTTCAAAGATTCCGTCACATACTAACATACAAACATACATACGTCTGAAGCTAATAAAAGCGTATTAAAAATAACAGATCTAGACGATAATGATCACACGCGTAAAGAACTGTTGAGGCAAGCAATAATAAATAACTATAAAAAATAAAGACATACTACAAAATGCCAACAAAAAATATTGGCCAGTTAAGTTTGCCCTTTAACCTGGCAAATAAAAATATATGCTGTAGATCGCAATAAGAACTTTGAACGAAAATTGGTTTGAACGAGATACAGTCAGCAGTTTTTGAGATATAGTGACCGCAAATACAACTTTGTTTTTCATACACACACTATGAAAAACAAAGTAAATTTTTTGATGGCAAAAAATTATAGGTATAAAATACTCTACTGTGTTAAGGAATCCTAAGAGTGCGATTCCGACTTGCACTAGGCCAGTTTATTGAATTTGGATTCTCAATATAATATTTATTGTAAATAGATATAAATTGAGTACGACTTGTACTATATTTATTCTGTGTTACAATCGCCTATTGCGATGTAAGTCATATATTATTATTCTATCAATTCCGTTTTGGTTTGATTGATAACTTGTACAAACCAAAATACCGTTTCTCATTTGCGCTGTTACGCCCTAGTGATAAATTTAGGGATTTTAGGGCATTGATTTTTACGGAAAGATTTTGTTCAGCATTTTCGTCTATTTGGATGTTGAATTTGTCAGATTTCAGATCACCATTTGTCAGATAAGGTCCATAGCGCACTGGGCGGCTACGACTCTAGTCAGTGGCCGCAACGACAAGCTGCGCTTGACTACCAATATGCGCTACCAATATCTGTAGTTGTGCGCTATCTGAAGTGTAGCTATGCGTTCACGCAAAGTACGTAAACGCAACTTCAAAATGTATAGGCATGACATATACATTTTTTCCGCATCGAAGAATGTTCACTGTAATTCCCATACAAATACACTATAAAGTTATGTTTGCTTACATACAGAAATAGGATTTTGTCTAGGGGCGGGTTAACTGAAGACATCTTAACTAGTATATAATATATCGACGCTGGAACGGCAATATTATCCAAGCGACTTCAGACTAACTTTACAGTAGAGCTGTTTAAAGTTTGAATCTTCAGAAAAAAATCGTGTGAATTCTTGTAATGGTCCAAAAATAGTAGTTCTTAGAAATGTATTTGTTTATTTATTTATCTACATTATAGTATACGTAACTATTAAAAATAATGGTTAGTTTTAAAGTTAGTGTCGCTTAGTAAAAAAATCCCTAAAAGTAGAGACGGGAAAAATTTACTAACCGACAAGCTTTGATTAAGGAAGGTACGGTAAATCTGTAATCTATATCTTTTTTTAGAATTTATAACAGAGTAAAAGTTGCCTAAACAAAATAAAAAACACGTGGAAATCCAGGCAAAACAACCTAAATATTAATTTAAGATATTTTTTTCCGTAATTTTGACATAAACGACATTTTTACAGAAAATTGGATTAATAATTTTATTAAAGAATGTAAATAAGATGCACTTGAACTGTCTTGAGTTTTATTTATTTTAACAAAAACAACACTTAGGTACACATTGTGAGCATTAGGTATTATAAATCTACTAGTATATCCAAATAATAATACTATGTGTTTTAAGAACATTGAGATCACAAATAGAAGTATTTAGTCATATGAATTATTATAATCAATATAAAATGTGATTACATTACAAAACTAATTACAAAACTAGTATTATTTCAGTCACAACTCGTTGCTCTGTAACAATTAAAATAAAATACACCTCATAGGCATTCATAAAACTGTACGTAACATAAAGAAAACTTCTATAAAACGAACTAAAATTCAAATTCTTAAAATAACAGTAGTCTTATATCAACTAAACCCTATGAATTATAGTATGGTTCTTCTACTGGTGGCAGGTAACCAGATAAGAAACTACAAATTAAATTATAAGAACAAAAGGAAAAAAATAGTATGAATCTAGCAGCAGTCGAGGAACCATCCTGTAATTGACAGAGTATTCTAACTGTGCGAAAACAACTTACAGCTAGTAATATTTTCAATCATCATCTGCAATATGAAGTAACAATGAAAATAATAGATACCAATTTAAAGCTCTCATTGAATAAACTGAACTAAAATGAATGAACTGAGATAGGCAGTCGTGATCGGTAGCAAGGCATCAGTGGACCTTTGGTTTTGGATTTAACTTCGACATTATACGATTTTGCGTTAACGTTCATGGAGTCTTTGATAGAAATCATCGACGGCTTATTTTTCTTGAAAGTCACGACACGAAATTTGCTAATTTTCCCAGTTAAATTTCCTTTGAAATATTTATCACCAACGACGTCCCATCTGTTAAAACTTTCAAAAGTCATTGCTTCAACTTCATATGAAAAAGGTTCTTTTCTTGCCGTAGCAAATACAGTTGTAGGGTATGACTACATGTCTAGGTGATAAACACGTAATACGAAAGAATGAGACATTTTGATGTAGCACGTACTATGTGATAATGTTAGTATATAAAATAAGTATTTTTTAAGTATTTGGGTTAATCAATATAGATTTGTCATAATGTAAAGACTATACGTTGTTTCTCTTACCCTGGTCCCCCAGTAGTAGACCACACTACATGGCGACCATACCAGGATAATTTTTCTTTTATTAACATATTTTTCTTTTATCGGGGTGCCATTTCATCGAGCTGAGGTACGGCATGGCAGCAACGACTGGTGCTGCACGACATCAGAAGATGGCGGCAACCCCGGATATTCTGATGACCCTGGATGTGATCTACACTCAACCGACGGAGCAGACTGTCCACTCGGTATCAGCGTAACACACTATGGCACATAAAGGCACCAGGAAGAGACAACGTGAGAGTTTATTTTTATTTTTATTCGTTGCAACATCCGCATGTTGCATGTCCATATTACCACACGTCAACTATTAAGGAAGAAGTGATAATTGCTGAAGTCCTCTCAATATCACCAGTATAAGTATAACATGCTGTTTTATCGAAATCCATATTTGGATAATAATGTATTTTTACGTCGTTCCCATAAGGCATGGATCGGATTTCGGAAGTTAGGCGAGTTATTAACACCGTGTGAAATATAAATAATTAATGTCGACGTAACTTTTATTTTCCATGTTTTAATGTCTTAAAGACACATTGTAATTACTTAATTGAAATGTATTTTTGGTAATTTCTGCATTTTAACGTATTATTAAATTAGTGTACAATTTAAATTGATGAAAGACCGAATTTTTAAGGTCTAATCGACGTCAATGGGATAATTTTGAATCTAATGTGAAAATGCATTTATCAGACGTGAGGTTAATGAAAAAATAAAAAGCTGTTAATGAATTTGTCTTATGATCGCGATTAAACCGCTTAAGGTCGATGCCAATAAAGCGCGAAAGTATGCACTTACGCAGTTTCGAGGGCATAATAGTAATGTTTACAGATCGGCACGTGGTAATTACACAATAAAATAACAGCCGTGTCTAATATGTGGTTTACACATTATGAGTTGAATGAGTATTAGGAATGCGATGAGTAAGGATTTTTTGTTTCGTGACGAATTGGCAGTTTCTCACAATGATAGTTAATTTGTTAATTTGATAATTTTATAAATAATACGGAAGGTAATTTTTTATTGATACAGGGGTCTCAATGGGTGTTAAAATTTCTTGGTAATGCATAAATTTTATGCTTTTGATAAGTAGTTTACTTTGCAAATCTACTAAATATATGGTCAAGATGTTTTTTTTTACATGTGAATTAGTGTGTGAATTAGTAAATCGGGCACAAAAGTGTTCCCAATCATTACCTATTCGTACTACGTGTCAATAGTACCGTGGTGTGAAGTAGTTAAAATATATAACCATTAGTATGAATAAAGAATGTGTAGTTATGCATGATATAACAATGTGTAGATGGGGTAGATAGAGTTCGAAGAGTTATTGAAAAAAGAAAATAGAGGGCCTCCGCTAAATAAAATAAAGGTTTCATATTATATTTGCCAGATAAATCAACTACGTAGTTATGCTCACTATAAATCCTGATCGGCATTATCGCGAGACGAACTGTTGAAGGAAGTAGTAGCTTTATGTAGAAGAATGGAGTATAGATATGTTCACTATAATCCCAGATCAGTAATATCGCGAGACGAATTACTGAAGGATATAGTATCTTTATGTAGGAGAATGAAGTGTAGATATGCTAACTATAACTCTTGATCAGCATTATCGCGAGACGAACTGCTGAAGGATATAGTAGCTTTACATAAAAGAATGGAGTGCAATTATGTTAACTATAAATCCTGATTAGCAAAATCGCCAGACGAATTGCTTAAGCAAATAGTAATTTTATGCAAAGAAGAGGAGTATTAATGAATGGGTGAATAATTCAGTAGTAAGAATATTTGCAGCATATTAGAAGAATAACCATGACATAGATTTTCATGTGAATGTATTAAAAGGGGTTCAGGAAATACAAAAAGATGATGCTAGGAAAGTGAAACGCGTTACACCACATATAAGTTGGTGTTTAGGTAGGTAGGATACCTTCGAATTTTGACGGTTCACAAATTGATCCGCTCTATAATTTTTATCAAATTATGTAAAACGCAAGAGGATATGCGTTAAAATGTTGAGTTGCGAAATTAGCATAAGCCCAAGCAAGGGAAAATGTATAAAAAAAGGTCTAAAGAAAAAGAAAGTTGACATAAAATGTAACATTATTACTTAAAAGAAGAAATGATTTGTTATTAGTGTTGAATAACTTTAGAAGTCAATTAGATACGTGGTATCTAAGACTATAAAATTATAAAATAATTAAAGACTTAGGATCTAATGTAAAAGTAATGTGAATGTTTCGACAATAGTTACAGTTATATTTGTATTAAGTTGTTTTATTAGTAGGAATACAGGAATAAAAGATGTTTATTGTGATTAAAACATAGTACTTAGTTAGTAAATGGTTAGTAGTTACTAAAGGGTTAAATCTCTAATGTTGTTGTTTATTGTGTAATTTTTTTTTCTTAATCTTTAATTTTTGATTATTACAGTAGGACAAAGCAGTAAGCAGTAAATTATTATTATTATTACTTTTATTTATGTAAACAAACAAATAATGTCAAAGAAGCAAATTAGTCGTGCTCAGAATGCTGACTTGAAATATTTGCAAAAGTTGCACGCGACACGTACCTTTTATGAATGAACTTAGCATTATTTTCATATTGTGATGATGAGAATTTGTAAAATTAATTATTATTGTTGTATTGTATAATTATTTAAAAAAGCTAGTATTTAAAAATTATTTTTAGAAAAGCCGGTGATGTAGGGTATGACTACATGTCTAGGTGATAAACACGTAATACGAAAGAATGAGACATTTTGATGTAGCACGTACTATGTGATAATGTTAGTATATAAGATAAGTATTTGTAAGTATTTGGGTTAATCAATATAGATTTGTCATAATGTAAAGACTATACGTTGTTTCTCTTACCCTGGTCCCCCAGTAGTAGACCACATTACACAGTGTACTATTGCTAAGGTGCATAAATTATAGTTTTTTTCAGGTTGTTCTCTATAACGGCGGGTACACTGTCAACAGGCATATATGTGTGCCCTGTTAGTAAATAGTTAATTTGTATCGTCTGAAGATTACTACACTCCTGCAAAGTAGAATATATCATGGCTAAGATATTGCTATTTCTATTCTGCCCAGGACAACAGTTGCAGTAAATAAGAAGGTGTTTTATATTTTCTCTTTCATCCACAGATTTTATGTAACTGTAGAGAATACTTGCGATTTTATTTGCACCTCTTTTCCCTTTGCTTCATCCCAATAATAGCAAGTTACTCTACGTGTTCCGTTTTCGTAGAAACATAGATGATATACCGCTATTTTTCTTCAATAATAAAGCAGCATTGACTCGCCATGTGGAGTATTCAACACCTTTTCAAAGTCAAAGCTTGCACATTATGTGGAAGGATCAGTTTTGTGTAAAGATTTATGAGTAGAAAATCTATTTGAACTTTATTCTTTTTCAATTTCATTATCTTCCCTTTCTTTCTTTTTTTTGTGGATCGCTGAGATCTGCTTGTTGCAACTCTAAACATTAAAGACACTTGTCTTTTATAGGGACATGAAATGATATATTAAATTCGTCGCTAAATATTTTTCGGAGAATCTTTTCACTAACTATGTCTAATGCCAGCTTTCACGTTGATTTCTTTATAGGCTGGTAGGCTTTTGATGAAATTGGCGGCAGACTTTTTAGGACTAGGTTTGGTTTTGTTGTGTGGTTCACATTTTCCGCGCAAGTCGTCTTTTTAGCACTTCCCGAGGAAGCAGTTTTTACGGTGTAATATATTGTTCTTTATGAAATATCTAATGTTGCTGCCAAAAACTGTAAGCATACAGATCTTTTTCCTTCACTATCAGTAATGCAATACTTATATGTGGTACTGCGCAATTCTGAACTACTATATTTACGTTTAACGTTTCCTTTGTCAGTCATGCCAACTAACCAGTCTCTACGGCGTTCAGGAGTAAGCGACCAAAAATGTTTAAATACTTGTTGCCTCTTTTTTTCGGTTATGTTTTCACAATTGTTCCCACATTTCTTACCCTTACATGGATTAGTTTGAATTGATTTTTCTGGCACTAATTTACCATCTTTTCTGACGTATTCTTTTCCTCATTGTTTAGAAAGAGTCCTTTCCTTTCTCGTGTTTTTCTTTACTCTTTTTAAACCTAAAATTTTCTTCAGTATTGTTTTCCTTCAATTTACTGTTTTTATTCTTACTTCACACTTTTAGCTTCTTTTTCTTATTTGAATCGTCTTTTTCTTCATCACTGCTTGACGTATCAGATCCTACCCATTCGTCAGAATCAATTGCGTCATTCTCGTCACCAAGACAGAATAAAGTAGAAAAATCTTCATCAGACATGTAATCAACATATCGGATACTTGTTTTGGCTTTTCTTTTACGACTACTTACACCTAGAGCGGCCTTATCCTTTAGAGCGTACTCCTTATTGCAAGAGACTCCTGCAGCAGGATCATCATTCGAAGGTAAGTCCATACGGCGAGGGACTTCTGGATCAGGATCATCATACTGCGAGGGACTTCTGGATTAGGATCATTATTCAAAGGTAAGTACATACTGCGAGGGACTTCTGGATCAGGATCATCATTCGAAGGTAAGTACATACTGTGAGAGACTCCTGATGCAGTATCGTCATTCGAAGGTAAGTCCGTACTGTGGATATGCTGCATGGTGTCTGTAAGAGCTGGTAAAACTTCCTCAGGGTCATAGTTCTCTTTATCTTCAATAACACATTGTGATAGCACAGGCGCAGTTGAAGAGTAAGTCGTCCTTGGTCGCTATTCCCGATTTTAAAAGAGCCTTTTCCAGAAGACTATGACTACGTGTTCGGCTAAGGACTCACGAAGCGGTTTTCACCCGTGCCCGCCGCGGTGGCGGAATGGAGTTTTATTTTCAAAACTCACGAGACCGGAGTTTTGTGCGATTACGCAGCCGTCGCGGTTGCGATTATCGCTCGCAAACTTGGCGGTTGATAATCGCAAGACGGGCAGTTGCCTCCCCCCCGCCCCCCGCTGTCCACGCGCGGTCGCCGCCAACCGACCGCAGAACGCGCGGGTGCAACCCGCCGCGGCTGCGGGACCGCGACCCGCGCCCGCCGGTACAAGATGGCCGCCGGTGCAGCGGGACCCGCAAACAATCGCACACGCCGCGGGCGTAAAACGCGTCGTGAAATGTGCTTTAATTTTTTACATAAATATCTGTATTCTACAAAGGCTGCGGGCCCGCAACCGCGGCGGGCACGGGTGAAAACCGCTTCGTGAGTCCTTAGCCTTACAGTTGTCGTGTTTGTCATGTGATAAGCGTAAGCGGTACCTCAGTTGACAACGGAATTGCAGCGCGCGCGTGTTTTCCAAGCGACGACCGGCCGTGCACTGAAGTATCTTAGTTACTTTGAAACTAGCTTCACTGCATGCTCAAGCGACTGCTTACGCGTTATCCATAGGTATAATCGACATTTTTATGCGAATTATTTTAGGTAAAAATACACTTTGCGCCTGTGCGTGACACTACAATAGGATATAACCGACATTGGATAATCGTATACGTTCAAGTAAAAGTTGCCCAAATAATAAAATAACACTTCAAAACGGCAGTTAAAAATTGACTAACCGACGATCAGTTGTACTTTTAGGCAGGTAATATTTGCTGATCAGTTGAATATAAAGAAAATAAAACTGGCAATTTTATACTAAACGCCATGTAGGAAAAAACCAAAGAAGTCAAAAATATACTATGCGCCTAAAACTATATTGCCAGATACTGGAAAAATTAACTAAGTGGAGTAATTACCGTACGAACGGAGATGTCATACTTGACCAAAGGGAAATTTAGCTTTTCACAATTACGACAACCACCAAATTTTCAAAAATGATAGAAATTTTTGTCGGTTAGTAAGGAAAAAAAAGTGTAACCTTGCTAACTCCAAAATGTCGAAGCGACATCAAAAGTCGTCGGAGAAGGACGTGAGTAAGACCAAACGACGCAGAAAAATCTGGCAATTCCATCAATCAGCCAAAAATGGCGCATAGATAATTTTGCCTTTCCAGCGTCGATATATATATGAATAGTAATAGTATATCTATTATTATACTATATAAAAGAAAGTCGTGTTAGTTACTACACTTATAACTCAAGAACGGATGGAACAATTTTTATGATTTTTGTATTTTTTTATTTTTTATTAGATTAGATTAGATTAGATTATAACACATTATGTGGTTAGAATACATTGGATTTTTTTGTTTGTTTATGGTCCACACGATTAGTGTATTTAGCCAGTGTCAAGTATTAAAATTCTTCAAGTTTTTGTGAGTTCAAGTCACAATGGCGAGTCAAAGTCACATTTCAGGTCAAGCTTAAGTCATAGTCAAGTCCAAATCATATCCTCAATAAAGATGTTTTTTTTATGTGAAGATGGGTATCGCTTGACCACTATCTCACCTGATGTTAAGTGAGGATGCGGTTGATGATGTAGCGCGCTTACCCAAAAGATACCTATTCACTCGCGACTTGACGACCCCTATGTTGTATCTGATCGGAAATACAGATTCAGGCAGGGAATTCCATTCCTTGGCAGTACATTCCTTCATCTATGACAGTACGTATGATAAAAGAAGAAGCGATTCGCTTTGTACGCGTAAATGGTTTATCCACCATGAAGCGGTGGCGCCTCTTAGTATCCCTGCTCGTCTTAATATAAAAAGGGGATGGTGGCATCAAGTTATGAAGTTCTGATGCACACTCTCCGAAATGAATCCGATAAAAACCGACAAGCAAGCGACCTTGCGACGATGCTCGAGACTCTGGAGTCTTTTGCTTACCAGTTGGTCGTCGTTGATGAGCTTCTTGGCTCTCCTCTCAATAGCTTCCAGTGTCTGCAGCTGGTATTTGGCAGAACCATCCCAGAGGTGAGAACAGTACTCCATACACGACCGGACTTGTGCTTGATAGAGATTGAGCAACTGTCCTGGTGTGAAGTATTATCTCACCTTAGACAAAATTCCAAGCTTTTTGGAGGCTATCTGGGCTTTAGACTCAATATAAGAGCCGAAATTGAGAGTTGGTGTTAATGAGATGCCAAGAAGCCCATGTTCGTCATTTATCGGCACGGACACATCCCTGAAAGTAGGAGCCAGTTCAAAAGGACTCCGTTTGGCGGAGAAAAGACACGCCAGGGTTGTAGAAGCATTAAACTTAACCAGATTGGCATCGCCCCAATCGGAGATTGCTTTCAAGGAAAAGTTTAAGCGCTGAACCATCGTTTCTTTATGAGACTGGATTTGTACTGGCTCGTGCACTAGACATATAACTCTTCACTACGGTGCTGTCATCTGCATACCCAAAAATATCAGGTTTTAGCAGGTCATTAATATGCAGCAGAAAAAGCGTTGCAGAGAGTACTGACCCTTGAGGAACACCGGCATTTATAGCCAATTGGTCGGACGAGCAGCCATCAATGACCACACGAATCGACCGTTCCCTCAAGAAATCTGATATCCAGACACAAAAACCAGTGGGGAGGCCGTATGAAGGAAGCTTGCTAATAAGGCTTTCGTGCCATACCCGTGTGGACTTTACCGAAGATTTTCAGTGGAATGCAGCATGTTTTTCAACATTGTGCTGTTTCTCTACACTCGCACACATAATGTGGTAAGTAGTAAGCGATAATGTAGTCGTCGGGTGGTGACATGTGTTTCTTTGATGGAAGGATTGAGTGACGACTTAATAATCGTGTGGTTACCGATTAGGTCCTCCAACTGCGATCGATTTAGGGTACCTAAAGGACGCATTTGGGCAACAATAGCAGCTCCAAAAGTAGATACCTACTTATACTTTTTTTTTACTGAAGATAAGTAAGCGTTTGACCACTTTCTCACCTGATGTTAAGTGAAGATGTGATCGACGATGTAGCACGCTTGCCTAGAAGATACCTGTTCAATAATAATTTTATAATAATTTAATTCCTTTAACTCGATGTATAAATAAAATTAATGTTTTAGGCGCGATAAGTCCCGTATTTTCATATTTATAACTGTGTGTTCAAATCGCGAAAGTTTAAAGTTTACAACTATATACTTATACTTCTTACTTATAAAAGGTACTTCTCGGTAATTCGGCATCCTATTTTTTTGTTTTGTTGGTTCAGGATGTTGGACAGTGAACCCTACTTGGCTCGCCGCAAACGATCCACTCGGTGCAGTGTTCGGATCAGCCTGCTGATTCTCAATCATTCGAAAACCTATTCGGATTTTGGAGCTTCATTTTTAGGGTGTCGTACCTTAAAAGGAATAAGATCGTTTAAAAAACTAAATAAAACTGGTCATGTGCGAGTCAGAATTTTGTCCCGCACACGGAGGGTTCCGAACCGAACACCAACTAAGTAAACGTTAAAACAAAGGTAGAATAGTATAATATATAGTAGTAATAGTAATAGTAGTAATTAATATTATTAAATATCTGGTTGACCGAGCTTTGCTCGGTATTTTTTGCCACTTGAACAGACATATATGACTTTTCCCGACATCTATTGACGAATAATAATACTATTTTTTTAAATGAAGCCACTAACAGCTTTACCCGCACAGCTAAAGCTACTTCTACTCGCCAATAGATGTCGGGAAGAGTCATATTTTAAGTTGATTATCAATGAAGTTGATTATTAAAAAAAACGCGATTAAAACAACATTTTCTGAAAATGATTCCTAGCTAGATCGATTTAGCGCCCCCGAAATCCCCTGTATACTAAATTTTATTTAATCATTGGAGCCGCTTCCGAGATTCAGATTAAGGTAAAGACGATAGCGCCATCTTCGATGCTAGCTAGATGGCGCGGCGCTATCGTAAAAAAACTTTTTATAACTTTTCTTTAATTTTTAACTTTGTTCTGTTCTTAGTATTTGTTGTTATAGTGGCAACAGAAATACATCATCTGTGAAAATTTCAACCGTCTAACTATCACGGTTCATGAGATACAGCCTGGTGACAGACGGACAGACAGAGAGACAGACAGACAGACAGACAGACAGACGGACAGCGGAGTCTCAGTATATGGTTCCGTTTGTACCCTTTGGGTTCGGAACCCTAAAAAGAACCGACTTCAATGCCGCGCTATTAAATTTCAGTACCAATTTTGAGGTATTTATCTCCATATCTCTAAAGATACTTATCAGACCCCGATAAAATTACCATAGTACCACACTGGGGATATCTACTTTCCAACAAATAAAATCTTTTTCAAAAAAAATAAAACCGTCTTCATTACCACAAACAGGCACTCAAAACGAAAAATAAATTACTTCATATAATTATTATAAGCGCTACCCACTTATCTATTTGAAGTCGGTGCCAGCCAAGTCTATTGGATAGTAGATAGATACTATGTATGTAGTAGTAGTAAGTAGGTAGATACATGTAGGTATAATATAATAATGATGCTTATAATAATTATATTAAGTAATATATTTTTCGCTTTTGAGTACCTGTTTGTGGTAATGAAGACGGTTTTTTTTTTAAAAGATTTTATTTTACCCTTTTTAGTGCAAAACAAGTTTTTATTAAATTACATGCATCTATAAAATTTCGTGTATGGGCCGTTATACACTGACGGATATATACTTTGTGAAAATTTCAAGTATGTACCTATTACGGGTAAGAAGGTACATCTGTAAAGTGCGCACATATAGACACGGACGGACGGGCGAACGGACGAACGGACAACAAAGTCTCAGAATGCGTTCATTTGGTACCCTTTGGGGTCGGAACCCTAAAATGCCGCGATAGTGAATATATTCACTAGTCATCAAGGTATCAAAGGACATTGTCCAAAATGGCCCTGTGCAATAAATGCATCTGACACACACGATAATTAATTGTCTATTTTATTACAATAATTCCAAATACTTTTATAACACGGACTAGTTGTAATCCAAAATGAATATTAAAAAGTATTATTTGCGATTATTAACATTAATTGCCGTCACAATCTGAATCATTCTACTACGTTATAAGAGTTGGCACTTCCTTACATTGTTAATACCCGAATTATGAAAGCACTGTGTAGCCAACCTATCAACGAAAAGTATTATTTACGTAGTACCTATTATATAATCTGTGGTATTATGCTTATAATTTTTTTTTTGCTGTGTTGGTAGTAGTGGTGTGTACAAAGTACGTTCATAATTCTGAGTTATTTATGTATGCAGTGTCGCGGGCGGGACTGATATGGCCGCCATCTTTGTCAAACGTCATGTCATGTCAAAAAATATTAGGTATGCTCAAAAACTTTGCTCATTAACAAGACTTTGCCTGGTAGAACATTCCTGTGAAGACAAATTAATTCTCCCTACCTTTGTTTCTATCTCGCTCACAGTTACCGTAAGAATATCAGAAGTCAATAATACTTAAATTCAAAAAATTAACACCACCTCCGTCCTCCATCCTTTTTTAACCAAAAAGGAGCTGATAATATTTAAACGGCTGAACAGATTTTCATGAAATAAAGCTAAGAACACTCTCGACAAAGACGTCTATCAAACAAAACAAACTAAATCAAAATCGGTTCATCCGTTTGGGCGCTACGATGCCACGATGACAGACACACAGATACACAGATACACACGTCAAACTTATAACACTCCTTCGTTTCGCGTCGAGGGTTAAAAACCAAAATCAACGTGAAGAAAGATGTAAAAACATTATTCAAAGTCATATTTTTTAGTCTTCAAAAGTATATGCAATAGCAACCTCCATTGTATATAATCTTCTTGGAACTCTTCTTCTAAAACCAGTACGTTCTCCTATGTTTGAGATATCTCCATATCTCTGAAAATACTAATCAGATCTCGATAAAATTAAAATGGGACCACCTCGGAAAAGTACCTTACCTATTAAAAAAAGAATCATTTGAATCCGTTCACAATTGACGGAGTAATCGCGTAACATACAAAAAAAACATACAGACGTATTAAGAACCTCCTCCTCTTTTGTGAAGTCTGTTAAAAAAGAATAATCAAAATCGGTTCATAAACGAAGAAGTTATCCGCGAACAAACATAAAAAAATATATATATATATATATATATAGATTATTATTAGAGGGGGGGGGGACACACATTTTACCACTTTAGACGCGCCTATCTTTGAAATGATTGACTTTGAGAAAAAATGATTTTAGAAACCTCAATGTCATTTTCAAAGACCTATCCATAGATACCCCACACATAGGTTTGACGAAAAAAATTTTTTTTTGTTCCAGTTCCATGTATGGGATGGCCCCCTTAAACTTTTATATTTTTTATTTTTGTATAAAAATCGGAAAGCGGTTTACAAAATACATCTACCTACCAAGTTTCAATTCTGTAGTCCAAATAGTTTCGGAATAAAATGGCTGTGACATACGGACGGACAGACAGACAGTACAGACAGACAGACAGACATGGCGAATCTATAAGGGTTCCGTTTTTTGCCATTCGGCTACGGAACCCTAAAAACATATATACGGTCGAATTGAGTAAGTCCTTTTTTTGAAGTCGGTTAAAAAAAGGAACCCGTAGAATCACTTTGGTTGTCCGTCTGTCTGTCAAGACCTTTTTTCTCAGGAACTCGTAGAGATATAAAGTTGAACCTTATAATCAAATACTCGGGTTAACAGTCTCTTTTGGCTGTGAAAAAATCAAACTTGTAAGTCAACGCAATCAAAAGATATTAAATTACCGTTTATGTCGTATTTTTGGCATATTTTGCGATTTTACAAGGGAATCAAAACCTATAGGGTACTTCCCGTTGACCTACAACCATTAAATTTGGCAAGAAGTAAAGTTCTTGAAGCACTTATATAGGAATAAATCTGAAAACCGTAAATAATTATGGTTTAATTTTAAAAAAGTAAATTTACCTACTATAATAAACTTGTTATTTAAAATTTACCTACTATAATAAACTTGTTATTTACGGTATGTGCAATAAATTTTTTATGGATCGAACTGCAAAGTTAAGTTTTTCATAGTTTGACAAATTTTGTACGGACGCCTAGGTTCATCTCCGACTCGCACTTGGCCGATTTTTAATTTTGAATAGGTAACAAGGTAGCAATAGGTAACTTGTGAACTGCAGAAGCCTCCATATATTATATTATGTTTGTCAATAGCCACCGATGACTGTGTTCAGTGGCTCATTTGCACCAAATCTTAATTTTTTTTATTAAGGTTTTAGGTAATCTTTAAATATACCTATTGATTTACTGTCTACTAATAAGCTTGTACTATTCATTAGTCTGTGAATAAGCTTAAAATAAATTAACATCATACCATATCAGCGCCATCTATTGAATCTAAGTCGTACTTTTTATTGCTAGTTCTGCGTTAATCATGGAAAACTGCAACATGGTCGCAGTTCACAGTAACTTAACAAGATGGAGCTATAAAATAGTTTAACGGAATATGTACAGGAAACTTTTTATTTAAATGTTAAGTGTGCAGTGCAGTGAAACGCTATATTCTGGCTATGTCGGATTTTCAGTGCCACAGTATCTGAAATCTTTATTGGCAGAATCATCTATTATCAAGCGATGCAAACGAGCTAACTAGCTTAAAATGTATAAAAAAGTCGTAATTGACATTATCATGGTAAGTAAACAAATAAAACACAAATATCCACATATAAGAAAAGTTTATTTATTACTATAAAATGCAATAATTCTACCTAATTGCGGCCCGTAAGGGCTCTAACACAATCATACTTCGACGTCAGGAGAAAAAATATATTTACTATAAATATATAATAAGTAAATAAATAGTCCATTCAACATTTGCCAAGGCCTGTGGTAGCGTAAACAGTAGGTATTCTGGCATTTAAACATTTAACAAAGCATGGTTTAACAAAGATACGATTTTGTCTTTCGACTGTGTTGTCTAAACCAATATAAGGCTTCATAAATATATATCATATTTTTTTCTGTGTCGTCATTGAACTCAAATTTAAGCTAAGATATTATAACTAGGAGAATAACTGTGCTGTGGTGGCGTAATTTTTCTAATTCAGGCAGTTACCTTCTAGCCCTACTAACTCTGTGAGTGCATTACACAGCACAGCTTAGTAGTAAGCTGTATCAAAGATAATGTGATGTAGAGAGCTGTCCAATTATCAATGCGTGTGTGAAAAAAAATTACAAATAAACTTTATAAAGTCGATTTATTTTATTAATAACAGCGACGCTGTATATAAAATAAATAAAATGGGCACGCTGCCCTACGTCCTACACCGCGCAAAACACAGATTCAAATTTCAATTCTTTTGTTCAGAAACCAAAAAATAGATGTCGCTTCAACCTATTTTCAAATACAAAATCAGTCAATAGATGGCGTCTTAACCAAAGTTTAAATACATATAATATTTAAATATTATTATTTGTATCGCAGTCACCACAGAGTTTAGCAAAGTTTCTTTAGACTATATAAAATTACAATACTAATGCGGATACACACGGCCGTCGAATAACATTAAAAAATCCGTGCTCCATTTCAAAAGTCCTAATCTACGAGATGAATAATGGATATAAAATGTTTATTTTTGATTGGGTTTTTACTTTTATAAAAAAATAGATAAAGAAACTTAATATACTTATACAACAATACAGACTTAGCGAAATAAACAATAAACATCAAAAAAGTTTAAATACTCTTATAGTCGCACATTCACAACTTTTGTTCCAAAGATCTTTGAAACCTATGCCACTATTAAATATTATATTTTCTATGTAATTAAGTCAATACCTTTTGTAAAAAGTAATGAATATTGACACAAAGGCAAATAATAATACAAATAAATAATTATTAACTTAGCTATAAATCATAATTGCTATAAAGTGGTGTTGATTGCTCATGATATACTTAGTGTTTTTTTTCTGATTTAATAAGTTTAAACTCTATTGTTCGGAATGTTATTAAATACTGGTAACATTGCACATAAATAAATAATACCAAATTTTAGACTTATCTCGATACCCTTATTTATTTAAAAATTCCAAACTAAAGTTATACTAGTGTAATAGTAAAAAGTCATTATTTAATCAAACCAAATAGCTATGTCTTGTTTTTAGTCAGTTTTATTTTGTTTAATTTATGTTTGTGTTTCTTACAGATTGATTATTGCATTTCATTATTTTGTCTCAATACGATTGTCCTTTGAACGGAAAAACCTACTGCGTCATTTGAAATTATTATTTATTTTTTATTATTAAGTAATAATTTTAAATATATATATAATTTATTTTTTCTCGGGATTTTACATCGTAAAGATGCTGAAACAGTAATCGTTTCTTAAACAAAACCGGTTGGTTTGGTCATAATTATAATAATCATAATTTCAATTAATTTTAGGTTTAAAAGATATTTCATTGAAATTATGATTTCTGTATATGAGTTTGACACTTTATGTGGTTATGAAATTTTTCTACAAGCAATCACCAAGATAATATAAAAATATTAAAGATCCCAATTTGAAGCGCCTTGGAATGTTATTGTAAATACAAAAATAAAACGGATTTTATATTGGCCGGTTGGTAAACGAAATTGTAGATGATCCGAAAAATCGGTCAAACCAATACTTAATTCATATTTTTTTTTATTTTACTAGTAAATAATAATGAATAATACAGTAGATAAATGCATGCACAAGTAAGTTTTACACTTTTCACAATTCACTACAAATCACTCGTAATCGCTTTTTGAAAGTTATCACCATTATGAATAGAATAAATGCAAAACAAACATTTGAAAAACAAAGTGACCATTTTTATTTACCTGCTTCCTAAATCGGAGGATTTTGCTAAGCTTCGGTACACTATCCCTCACAAAAAAAACAGTCAAATGAATATACTGAAACCTTTTCGAAAAATACCGTAAACTATACTAAAGCTATTCAATAGATATTATAATATTTACTAATGGATCTAAAATATACGTGCATACCAAATAGGTTAAATCTTTTGCACACAGTCTAAATAAATAATTTTTCACTATATATTAAATGCTAATATAGTAAATTCACATACACCAATACACCGAACATTGAGACAGAAGTGAAATCTAAAACTACCTTCACAAATTAAATAATTGACAGAAGCGCGTATGCACTGACCGTGCGGTCATACGCGCTAATTGCCGCACGCATACATTGATACCTACTCAGTTCGTCTCCACAGACTATGTGTGACGAATACCAGTTCAGGATTGGCAGATTTTAAAACTTTAAATACTACCAACGGAGCTTCGGTTTCTTGATAAATGACTTTACGACAATGTCCACAAGGTGCACGCAGTTGCAGCTTTTTAGCTGCATTTCCCAGTGTACTCTCTCTCTCTACGGCTGTATAAAATCATCTCAATAAAGCCGTTGTACGCTAGAATTACGGAGACGGTCTGTCAGTTATTTAATTTGTGCTACCGCTTGTTGCACCCTTTTTCGAATGGTACGGCCGATTTAATGGCACTGTTAGATGGAGGATAGATGGCTTCAAGTTTAAGAAAGGATTCCACTGAACGTAGCTCTAACTAGTGTAAATATAGATTTTTGATCTGAACCCAATATATTCTGACATCTCTACAACCTAAAACTCCAGCAGTAATTAAATCAAACGGCTTTACTTTATGCTGTCCTGTACTTTTTCTTGCATAACATATGGGGCTTGTTAGATAAAATCACTGTAACTATTGTCAGAAATATTTTGAAGCTTTCACCAGGACCGGTATCACCGCTTCCTTATAAAGTTTCAGGTTGTTATTTGATATACAGCTCCATAAA
Source organism: Cabera pusaria (assembly GCA_954871355.1). Classification (NCBI taxonomy): domain Eukaryota; kingdom Metazoa; phylum Arthropoda; class Insecta; order Lepidoptera; family Geometridae; genus Cabera; species Cabera pusaria. Next base: position 33,044,431 of record OX940885.1, on the reverse strand, counting down.
AAAAGTAGTTTACTTGACAAATAAGTTCCTTACAGGCTAGGCTATCAAGAGAACCAGTAAAATTGGCCCTAGAACAAAATAATGTTGAAACGCGTATTTGTATATAATAGAAACATAAAACAATCACTTGCTTTTGATTGCTTCTTGATTCAAAGTCACAATGGTAAGCAGACACTAACGTAAGTGACAGTAACAGTTATAATATTTCAAATATAACTGTTGTGATATATTAATATAATCCATCGAGGGGAAAATCTGCGGCTATAACCTTCTAACGGTGTTCCGGCAGCACACAGCCCTTGAGAGTCTGAGTACTGCAGTCATAACGCGTTCACCATCTTTGACCACATCATCGCTTACCACTAGGTGAGATAGTGGTCAAACGGAAGCCTATAAGATATTATAAAAAATATACTTAATATATTGGTATTGGTATGTACTGGTATCTCAATATATTAAGAGTTACATGGACAGTGAAATCCAAACCCAACTGAAGGATTATTTCATTGTCTACAGATCTACGAGTAATTCAATTTGTTTTGCAGTTCACATTCGCCAATGAGCATTGTTTAGTTTAGAGTTAGACGATATTCATATACGCATATTAAAAGCATGAATATTTTATAATCTAATTTCCGTACTATCTATTATATATCAATATCGAATAGGGATGAATCACATTAAATAAGTATTTTACTTACATTCAATTTTCACACCAATAACACCTACCACCGATTTTTATATTATTTTTGTAGTTAAAATAATATTATTATAATATATAATATTATTGTAATAGATAACTATTTTATATATATATATATATATACAAACATTTTGTAGCAAATCAATCAACCAATGGGATTCTGCTTGTTATATTTTAATAATATATTATAATGTTAAATTCGATATAAATATGAACTACCAATATACATTTATCCATAGTACGTATTTGTTAGCAAATATTGTATTATTTTATAGTCTTAAATAACTGACAGTTGCTTAATAGCATGCATATATTATATAAATTATAGTAATATTGTGTTTAATTGTGATGTTATAAAAGTTACTACGTGTGATATTGTTTTATTTGTTATAAACAAAATAAAGTATACAATTCCTTCTTTTTTTTTAAATATTCGTTTCGTTGAGCTTATAACAATTTTTTTTACGAATAGCGTATTTACATAATAATGTAACTACGGTATTTAGAAATTTCACAATTTTTACATACATATATTTATAGTATTTTTATGGTATATTTATACTGAAGCTAATTCGACAGCTTTACATCTTTTGTCGCTGTTTTACTTTGTAGATGAGATAAGGACAGCGCTGTTTTAGAGATGTCATAAGATAGTTCTATTACACCATGTCGATTAAAGTGTTGAGTAGTTACTTCTAGTAAATGTACACGTTTAGTGAGTTTGTCTAAGTTAAAGTTACTCAGACTTGCACACAAGTCGCCTGTATAATTAGTCAGTACATTAACCGGCGAATATTCATGGTTAAACAGGGCCGAGATTAGTTTGATGAAAGCTGTCATTTTAATTGTATGGTATGTATAATTATATCTTGTAGAAATATTATATTATATTATATTATATTATATTATATTATATTATATTATATTATATTATATTATATTATATTATATTATATTATATTATATTATATTATATTATATTATATTATATTATATTATATTATATTATATTATATTATATTATATTATATTATATTATATTATATTATATTATATTATATTATATTATATTATATTATATTATATTATATTATATTATATTATATTATATTATATTATATTATATTATATTATATTATATTATATTATATTATATTATATTATATTATATTATATTATATTATATTATATTATATTATATTATATTATATTATATTATATTATATTATATTATATTATATTATATTATATTATATTATATTATATTATATTATATTATATTATATTATATTATATTATATTATATTATATAGACTAATACGATATTTTAGAAACCACAGAGACAGTAATAAAAAATATTGATAAACAAAAAATTTCGATAGTTATTATATGAAACATTAATCGCCATATACATAATGTCAAAACACAACTCTTCCGATTATTCGATTACCCAAATAATTTCGAACATTCCGACGAATGACTTAACTAGTTTTGTTTTTATATATTTTTTTTGTAAATTTTCAATTACCATGTTTTAGAGTCTAGATGACGCCTACCCTACAGCATTTTGATTAATTTAGATTATTTTGTTCGGGAAGACTACTTTTTGGCCCCAGGTAAAAACCTTAGGAGACACTTTAACCGATTTTAAAGTCAGTAAGTACGAATACTTTGGCTGAGTAAATACTAAGAATCAACTTTTTTTCAATTCTGCGTTTATCCAATATCCATTGATGTTATTTACACACGTACAATTTCTTGTAGGTCTATCAAAACTCGATTAATCTCAACTCAAAATGATTTTTAGGGTTCCGTACCTCAAAAGGAAAAGGTACACTTATAGGATCAGTTTGTTGTCTGTCAAGACCCTTTTTCTCAGGAACGCGTAGAGGTATCAAGTTAAAACTTATATCAAATACTCGGGTTTACAATATCTTTGGGCTGTGAAAAAATGAAACAAGTAAGTCAACGCGATCAAAAGTTATGACCATTTTCGATTTTTTAGCGACTTCACAAGAGAATTAAAACCTATTGTGTTACGTCCCGTTGACCTAGAATCATGAAATTTGGCATGAAGCAAGGTCTTGTAGCATTAATTATTTAAAGGGAAAATTCTGAATTTACTATCACTAACTACACGCAAATGGGGGGCTGAGATGTGGAACAGAATGGATGAGAAAGGCAAGAAACCGAAAACTATGGACTCGATTGGGGGAGGCCTACGCCACAGAGGTGACTTCTGCAGATGAAGATTATAATAATATGTAATACTGTATATAAAACTGTAAATAGACAAATTTAAAAATTAGAAGTAAGATAAATATGCATGTAAATCTGTAGTAGAATAAAGGGCTTTTTTATTTATTTTATTTATTTATTTATAACTACACGCAAATAATAATTTCCGGTTGGTTGATGAAGTGTCTAGGCATGGTTCTAGCTAGGGATCGAACTACAAAGTTAAGTTTGTTTTCATAAGTTTGTACGGAGGCCTTGGTGCGCGAGTAAACTCGCACTTGAAATATTTTTTTTCAATTTGTGAGACAAAAATTTGACGGAGATTCAGTTGATTCAGTTGAGCTTTGATCTGCGCGATTTAATCTAAGTAATAGACATATTACATGTGCATTATGTTAAATTAAACATTAAAAAATTTTTGCTTAATTCTTGAAAAAATAGTAATAGAATAAACTCCTCAAAAAACTCGTCAAAGTATAGAATAAACTCCTGAAAGTATTAGAACTAACGCAAATTCCTTTTATTTTGTCACAGTGGGTGATGAAAAGTAGAGTGTATCACTCTGGCGAATAAAATATACTTTTGGCTTAGGCGACGTACTTTGAATCCCTTGCTACGTTCAGGATTTTACTAAAGAATCCCTCGCTTCGCTCTGGATTCAAAAAAGCGCCCTCGCCGTAAACATATTATTTCGCTCCCTTATGATTACACAATCTACTATTGCAGTCTAATGGCAAAACAGAGATTCATTGCCTGCTTTTCATTAAGTCTTTTGAAGTCTTCTAAAAATTGATCCTTAGTAAATACGATTTGCAAAAGTAAGCGTATTCTGTAGTTAGACATAAAACTGGCAGTAAATTGTTTTTTTTTGTATGGCTTTCACAGTCGTTGTAATGTTCAAAAATACATCAAAAATCACCGACCGATTCAACGTTTTAGTTTTTACACCTACACTTTATTAAATAGGATTACTTTATATATGCATCTAACATGCTGACATATTATAGTTACCTATATTGTATATAATTTTTATATATTATATACCATGAAGGTATTAAATCGGCTGTAGAAATAATTAATAAGATGTTTTCAATTCTGTATTTTGAGGAGAGTACAAGGCAAAAGCAGACCGTGCAAAAAATGGTCAGTTTTCACGAGCTTAGTTAAAACATCTTGAGTAAAGACTTCAGTGTCTGTAAACGTGGGTATCATTGCAGTTTCACAAATACTAAACACTCAGCATGTTCATCAGGAATAAAGTTACTTAGCCCGTGAAAACAAGGCATTAGAGCAGTGGTTCCCAACCTTCTTGTGACCATGGATCAGTTTAAGTTTATTATTAGCAACAGGGACCACAAATTGAAAAATTAACTGTATCAATCTAATTTTTAGTGGATAATTTGTCTTTTTTTTAAAGGAGGCCTTCGCACTGCATTAGTACAGAACAGGCTGAGAAAAAGTTTTTTGTATCAATAAGATTTTTAAGCTGACCATCAGGTGAGATAGTAGTTAAACGGCTCGTGTCATATTAATGTTTCGTTGGTTTGAACTCTTTCGCAGACCATATTTTAGACCACCGGTGGTCCGTAGACCACTGGTTGGGAACCACTGCATTAGAGGATGCATTGTGCGCTGTTATTTCAAGGGTCCGACTCCAAATTGTACGACTGTAGTATAAACAGCAACACTTATTGCAAACGTAAGCCCTTACTCTCTTTCATTAGAATCGGTTTTCCCTTGCAATGCTAATTTGTGTCCATTGTATCCGAATGAATGCCTTTACACAAAGCGTTCTCATAAAATATACTTCAAAAATGTTTAGCGTTCAAAATATTATCTAAAAACTTAATTATCTTGTGCAGTACATAAAGCAATTTAAACCTAAAAATAAACACCGTATATAAGATTCACACTGCACAAATACACCATAAGTTCGGTACAAAGGAATGAAAGAAGAAATAGCAATTAGTTTTCTAAATAAAATATAGTGTACAAATACTTAATCTTAACTAATAAACTTTAAAAAAATAAACATAAGACCTTGTATCGAAGAGGAGAATAAGTCACTTAGATCGCGCAATGTGATGTATGTTTTATTTAAATTATTTGTTAAATTATACAATCCAACCGTAAGGGTCAATTCACACCGAGATGCGACGTGACGCGACCCAACGCGACGTGACGGTGATTTAAAGCCGCGCAGCGAGAAGCCGCGCGGCGCAGCACGGTGCAGCCCGACGCAGCGAGACGCGCGGCGCCACCGAATTATCTCAATGAAATGATTATATCTATTTGTGAAGCATATAATGTCATATCTAGTTCTATTTTGTATTACGTGGTTAATCGCTGCGCCGCGCGGTGCAGCCAGTTTTGTATCACTCTCTTAAAAAGTGTGCGCCGCATCTCGTCGCGTCACGTCGCGGTCTGAGCTGACCCTTAGGTTGGTTTTTCTTATCATTTATATTAAAAATGTGACTGATTGGCAACGTCGAGACAAGGTCGGGTAACGCGACGCAATCTCTCACACGCTTTGATAATGATAACACTTATCGAGTGAAATGGCAAGACATCTTTGGCCCAATAATCAGTTCATATAAACTCTACGACGAACACATTCAACTCTGCCTAGTGTAGTACTTAGTAGAGATTAATGTGTGAATTGAAAGTATATTTATAAGGTAGTATTTATAACATAAGTACGAAGTACGTACTTACCTTATAAATGATCGTAGGTAGTACGTACTACGTACCATATGAGTAAGTACTATTTATAAGGTAGACATGCCAATAATGGGCTCAGAATGGCACAACAAATTTGACTGAAACAAAACGAAACTGCTTAGTAATTCAAACAGCGCTTGGCAGCTCTATATCCAAGACGCATTGGTCAGAAAGACATCTGTCTCACAACAATACTCGATACGTGTTACCCATCACAGCGCATTAAGTTCGCGCCCGGCGTCGGTGGGATAATCTGCCGAACATCCCGCGGATCAATAAATAATTGTCACGTGAATCGTCGCGGTGGAGCGTGCCGCGTCCCGTCCCGACAGCGTTACCGTCTGAGCACGCTCCGTCGCACAACATGGCACAACTATGCGCTCGCTATGCGAACGCACCCTAAACAAAACATCTCTATACAAGAAAGCTTACAAAATATTACATAATAAACAACGGCAAATATACGAACTCTCAATGCAACAAAGAACCGTAACGATAAAGAGGCCGATGCCGAAACATTAAAAAGGAGATTTTTCGAAACGCTTTATTATAAAAATTAATACGAATTAAAGCATTAGCGTAATGTTGACTCGGCTACATGAGTAGCGGCATTCTTTGGCTTTCAAGCGCACCCCATTCCCGCGCGCGCGTCCTTTCTATTACAATACAACTGAAGTTCAACGTACAAGGGTTATACGGACGCGCGTTTTTTGACCGCTTACTTTGTTTTTCTGTTGCGGTTTCGTATGCGGGGCGGGGGCCGGAACTCGGGCTACGCATGTCTCTTGGCGTGTAGCGCGAGGTGATCGGAGCGCGAGAAGCATCGGTCGCAGTGACGACAACGGAACGGCTTGGCACCAGTGTGCTTGCGGTAATGTCGTGTCAACTCGTCCGAGCGGGCGAAACGCCACTCGCAACCTTCCCACGAGCACTTGTAGGGTTTCTCACCTGGAAAGTTAAACGTGACCATTTTAGTCGAATGTCATATTATGTTTCTTAACCTAGTCCACATTTTGTACTATGTAGTGCGCAACCTACACCTACTGGACGTCACAATTTTTAAAAGATGAACGTAGTTGTAAACGTTTTCCTCTGTGATCCGTCGTCTGTCATTAGGTAAATTAGTCCGATCTGTATCATTATCTTGAAAAACAAGGAGATACGGAAATCGCATATATGTCGTGTTCCACGGATGAAGGGGACACAACGAGCAGACCTGGACTTGTCTACCATCTCACCTGACGATCTGTAAGGATGCACCAGTGATGATCTGAAGTAGACGGTGGCAGTGATGCGATGAAGAGGCGATGGATAACCAAGTATTCTTACTAACACTGAACGAACATCATAGATAAAATGAACGAACCGAATGCGGCATGTCTTTGCTCGGTGAGTGATATTGAGGCCAAGTCTAAAACCAGTGGTCACCATTACGTATCTCTCGCAGATCACATGCAGAAAAAGTTCTTATCTAGGCTATGGAAGCGAGAGGGTGACGTTAAAATGCCAAAACTGAAGGTAAGAGACTGACACAACGTTTGGAAAGTGACTTCTGTATGCTGGACGTCAGTACAGGACTTATCGGCCTAAATCATAATTTAAAATTATGTATTCATGATTTTTTTCAGCTAATGCATGCAACTTTCCTCATTTAAAAAAAAACACTATTTAGAAGTATTTTTAGTGGCTTCACTTTTAGGCGAGTTAACGCCTTCTGAGCGCCTAGTGCGAGTTTCTTTAGATTTATTTACTCACTCGATCACGATAACGTAAACACAGATTTATATAGATATTACAATGTTACTTAATATACACACTAGATGGCGCTTTTTAATGCCATACAAATCTGCGTTTACTTAAGTAATACAGTAAGTAAACCAATCTATAAAACTCGCACTAAGCACTCTGGTATATTCCATATTCTAGGTGTGTCTAAATATATTCACTTTCAATATGATACGTCAGAATTAAAATGTTAATCAAAATTACCCGTATGAGTCCTTTTGTGGGCCTTCAAATGGGAGCTCTTCGTGTAAACCTTGTCACAGGCGGGGAACTCACAGCGATGGACGCGACGTCGTGGATCCGACGCGGGCAATGAATGCAGACGCGGCGGCAGACGCCTGATCGGCACCGGCACCGGGATTGACGGCTCGTCTGCAAAGTCCAGAATGGCACTTTAATCTCTTTAGTACGCCTGGTAGCCTGGCATTTCAGTGTTCAAAACTTTACAAAAATTATTGTTTTTGTGTGTAAAACTTGCTATAGTTGCTTTCTTCCTCCTTTAGACTATATCCTCAGCAGCCCTTTACTGGCTTTAAATAATTGATTCGTGTTAATAATTATTTACTGGCAAACCGAGTATAACATACTTTTGTCATGTCCGTCTATCTGTACGTCCGCTCGTCTGAATTATTTAAGTTAAGTATGCTTACAGTCAGTTATAAATATATAATATAATGTAAGTGCATGATATTTTGCAGTGATCTCTAAAGTGACGTAATATAAGTAACATAATTTGTATTTTATATTTTGGGGTCGGTGGCTCCTATGGTGGTTTTCATACAATTCAAAAGAAGGAAAAAAATCTCTGCACAAAATAATGTGAGGGATCTTTCAAAAGGTATGTCAAAGTTTACAATTCAGCTTGAATAATAATGTCTAAATTTTATTTTGTAGGGGGTGGCTCTCATACACAAAATGAGGAATATGGGACATGCTGCAACACTCATTATTTATTTTAGAATATAATAGAATAACTCTTTATTGAACACCATTCAGAAAACATTAAAAAAACTTTCACAAATAAGTGTTACAAAAGGCGGTCTTATCGCTGAGAGCGATCTCTTCCATACAACCTTTGGGTAATGAGCATTTGTTTAATGAACATGGCGGGGTAAATATGGTGTTAAATACCTAAACTAAAGTAAATACATAAACACATAAACACTACACTGCAGATAAATATAATATAGGTATAATACATACATAATATATTTATCAATAAACAATACATAGGTACATACATACAAGGTTTATTTGTCGCTAAAATGTTTGTTGGGATACTATATAAATAAATATAACAAGGAGAGAAAACAAAAATTACAGGAGGTAGCAATTTAATCTTACGAGAGATAGTGAGCTTTGTCACGTTCTTTGAATGTAGTAATGGTCTGGCAACGTCTTACTTCAACTGGTAGCGCATTCCAGAGCCTTACAGCTTGTACTGCGAACGATTTATCGTAGAACGAGCTATGATGACTAGGCATCAACAATGTATGAGTCTCTAAAGACCGTAAAGAGAGAGAATTCAAAGTGTGTAGGAATTGGAAGGAATTGGAATTGGAAGATGTATTTTATTAACATTCAATAACCGAACTGTATAAACTATATAATATATATATATAAATATTTATAAATATATATTTATATAGGATAAATGATATAGTATTTCTGATCTTATAATTTCCATTTTAAAGATTTGCACGCCACCAATGGCATAATACGGATAAGGTCTTACTCGTATACTGTATTTTTCGATGTTATTATTAAATTATATATTAAACCTGTATTTTATGCAAATAAATATTTGAATCTGAATCTGAATCTGAATACCTCAGGTGTTATCCTACGTTTGTGTACGTCTGATGATTCCAGGTTAATTGACGTTAATCGAGTTGTTAGAAATGTTGACACTTTGGTTGAAGGCATAGTATGTGTAGTACGGAACGTTTTAAAATATACATTACTGTACTTTTACTGGGGAGAGGCCCACGTCCAGCAGTGGACTGACACAGGCTGAGGATGAATGATGAATGAATGAATATTTAAACTTATTACAAAACATTTTAAGGGCAGTTGCAGAAGGGGCTACCAATGAACAATACGCTGTCAGGATTTTTTAACTTATTATTCACAATTAATGAGGTAGGTATGTTTTTTTTTTCAAAAAGTCCGTATAAATGCATATACAGTACTAGAAATACTACATTATGTCAATCTCGTACACACTCCATTCATAGACGCGCCCGTCCGTGCCATTAGCACAAAATACTCAATAGTACCTACTACGTAAGTACCAATAGCAAGATGAGCGTCCTTGCACAGTCGTACTCTCTCACTCACACACGTCAATACTATCATTGAGCTTCAGTCTTCGGGCGGCACACATACCAATTATTATCCTTTTTTGGGATATTCAATTTGTGTTTTTTTTTTAGTTTTACTTACGTAAATGTATTCAATAACAGAGATATATCTGCTTAACCTATGGTTATTATAATTAGTTAAATATGTTTGTGCAAAATTTCAAATGCCAAATCGGTTTAGCAGTTTGAGCGTAATTAAGCTACAAACAAATTTACAAACTGAGTTTCGCATTTATATAATAATAATAATAATATATACCCGCAGGGGCGGCTTTGTGGCGAGCCGACGGTGAGTGGCGACACCACGTTCCCCTATCCCGTGAGGGCTAAATGAGACCCTTTGACCACCAGCTTGCCTTGACCGGCCGGGCGGTGGTGGGAATCGCAAGAGCTAAGACCTAAGCTCCAGGGTGGAAGTGTTAAAGGCATAAAGCCGCTAGTAGCGTTTAGTGAAAGTGCAGCACACCTCTCAACACCCTTAGCTATCCACGCCAATGTTGCCCCTCGGCGCCGACATAACGGTCCGCCTTTATGGGGGGCCCATTCAGTGTATAGCGAGTCACCACCCGCCTTAATATTTTGAAATGAGGCATAATTGGCGGGTGCCGTACCTCATCCTATAGACCAGAAAACAAACATCAAGCAGCACACATTCATAGCCATAATAAATTAATGTACCATCTTTTTATAGTTTTTCATCTCTCCATCCACAAATCATATTTAATTTCATTTAATAATGTAAAGGGCCTCTTGACGTTGGCTTCGGCTCCGTCAATGCCTTCCAAAGGACCGGGCGATTTGCAGCCCGTGATGTGAATTAAAATACTAAGAATAATAATATTCATTGAGGCCCATTCAGTGTATAGCGAGTCACCACCCGTCTTAATATTTTGAAATGAGGCATAATTGGCGGGTGCCGTACCTCTTCCCATAGACCATATATCAGACATAAATCAGCTCATTGAATAGTCATCATGATAATATAATGTACCATCTTTTTATAAAGTAGTTTCCCATATCCATCCATACACAGTAGTTCCTAAGTTAAAATTGTAGAGGGCCTCTTGGTGTTGGCTTAGGCTCCATCAATGCCCTCCAAAAGACCGGGCGTGTACGACCCGTGATGTGAATTTGAATAAAAGTATAATAATAATATAATTATAAATTAATAATTCATTAATTTATATAATATTGGCGTTGATGGATTAAGATGCGTTGACCGTGGTCATAAGAATACTGGTAATTGCGGTTATCAGCGTTGTTTTAGGAGAGGTAGTTTCCATAAACTACCTCTCCTAGCAAAAACCATTTTTTGCTAGCACGTCTGAAGGAGATGTACCTACTTACTTTATGAAATGAAATGATTTATTGGCTTGTGGTCTAGGTAATTACATACAGTGGTGTTATAATAGAATAGAAAAAAAAACACTAGAAAATTAAGTCTACAGTCACATTACAAAACACAACTATACCTTTATTTATTAATTAATGTATTTTTATATGTGTATATTTAATCTTGTATTTATTTATTAAATTAAAACGGTATGATACCAAATTCATTCATTGTGAACGCAAAAGTTAAAAGATTTAAGTATATAAATATTTAAAATCAATAAAAATAAATATAAATAAAAACCAATTAAAAATATCATACAAATTAGAATAATTACTAGTAGTGTAAATATATATAGACATACTTACAATGTAAAGATAAGAATACGAAAATAACAAGAAATTAATAAAGGCAAGTGGTTGCTTTTGGGGATAAGACCGCCGATTTTTTCCATCGAATGTAGTTTTAATAATTACTGCTGTGTAAGTTTAAATAAAAATAAAATGTTGTAGTACGTTTATGTAGTAAATGTGTTTTTTTGCATATTTGTAAGTAAGTAATACTCAGATACACAATAAGCAGAAGGTTTTCAATTTGCCGGAATATTTAATTTTTTTAGCTATATTACACGATTAACTCAAACACGCCTGGACCGATTTGACTGAAAAATTCATTTTTTTTAACGGTATACTTTTCAGATGGTTCTAATTAAATTTTATCGAGATATGTTTAGTATCTCGAGAGATATGGATATAACACCTAAAAGTTGGTACGTACACATCAAAACGCGCTATTTGAAGTTGGTTCCTTTAGTTTTTTTAATCATAATAAATTAATATTATTTGTTTTTCATTAGCAGCAATTATTACCTTTAGGTTCATCGTTGTCACTTATAGGTTCACATTTAACTGCCACCCCATAGATCGTAGCCGGCGACGGTACCCCGGCATATGAAGCTGCAAAAAAAATCATAAATATTCCTTCAAATCACAGACGCGGCGGTAGACGCCCGATCGGCATCGACACCGGAATTGACGGCTCGTCTACAAAGTCCAGAATGGCACGTTAATCTCTTTAGTAGGCCTGGTCGCCTGGTATTTCAATGTTCATTACTTCACAAAAACTGTGGTTTTTGTGCGTAAATCTTGCTCTATTTGCTTTCTCTTATTTATTATGTGTCTCTCCAGACGTTCTTTACACTATACTCGGCAGCCGTTTACTGGTTTAAATTAATTTTATTTATTGCTTCGCATAATAGTGATTTACCCGCAACCCTAGTATAACGTACTTTAGGCGTCCATTACACGGTAGGTTTTCCGTCATTAAAAACCTAAAATCCTTATTGATGGTTGCTCATGCAGCAAATCAAAGTATGTAAATATCTGTCAGTCACCGTCAGTCACCCCATTACACGATCAGTTATCCATCAGTCCCAGCCGTGACTGTGTGCAAACTGACAGCAAAACCTATCGTGTACTGGACGCCTTAGTCATGTCTGTCAATCTGTATGTCTGCTCGTCAGAATTAAAGTGTATGGATATTTTACACAGTGATCTCCAAAGTGAAGTAATAAAAACGACATTTTTATTTTATATGTTGGGTGGGGGTGGTAAGTACTCATACATTAAAAAAAAAAGAGTGTGTGTACTTATGTACACGCGTTAGAAGTTATACTTCTGTGGCGTATGGAAAAAAAATAACTAAACTGCAGTAGTGATTAACGATAAATATTAAAATTAATCAAAAATATTTTATTTAAATAAAAAAGGTTTTATTAACGTAAAAATATGACGTTATATTTAACGTCATGTTGTATATGTAATATTTGACATATACAACTTGAACATAGTCATGCCACCTAGAACTAACTTCACGGTGTAGAATTTAGGTGTCGGTGTGCGCGCGCATCGTACCACCTAGAACTAACTTCACGATGTTAAACTTAGGTGTCGGTGTGCGTGCGCATCGTAAAAATTCACTCTCATCATTTTTCTCTATCGCGCCAAAAGAAGTATAAATTCAAAAAGATAAAAATTGTATGGGGTATCTTTCGAAAGGTATGTTAAAGTTTACAATTTCAACTTTAATAATAATATCATAATTTTGTTTTGCAGGGGTGGCTCTCATACACGAAATGAGGAAAATGGGATATACTGGAAAAATTATTATTACTGCTGAACGCCTTTTTCTGGGAAATCATTAAATCTAATCTTAAACTGAAGGTAAACAAGTTTTATCCCCAATTATAGCTATTTTTAGCTATAGGTTATTTTGTTAAAATATAGGGTGATTACATTACTAAGAACGAAATTCCACAAACCTTAACTTGGCTCAAAATATCGGCAGTTAAATAAATGTTCTTTATTAGAGTCTGTGCAAAAAGAGAACGGTCGTAGAAATTGAGGTCGCGTCGGTCTTAGGTCGTTTTAATTTTACTATTTTTGTTGCAATGATAACCTGCTGTCATTACTAGTACGACTTATGTTTTATACTAGGTAGTTTAGTAGACTTTTATCATTATCGTGTGCTACTAGGTAGGTATGTACCTTCCTTCTCTTTACCTTTGAATGTTTAGTTCATCGTAACACAATGACGTTTCTCTTTTTGCACAGTCTACACGCAAGTTTCTTACAAGGTCTATAATGCGATTAACCATGACGCAGCATCGCATAACATGAGAAGCGGCGCGTGGGATCGAAAGCACCTGGTATTATATTACTGAGACCATCTTCATTACCTCAGGCCATCCTATGTTTGTGTATGTCTGTTGATACAGTGTTACTTATAAACGTGTCTCAAATGTTCAGCAATTGCTGAACTATTGATCAAGTAAAATCTCACTCATAAACGGTAATCAAAGTTGAGACGTCGTTGAGAATTGCATTGACAGCTGTCAAAGTTAACCACCGCCGGGATGTTAAGCACTAATTGAAGTTATTCGAGTGTAGATCGTTGGAAATTGATACGTTAGTTCAAATTGCAAGGCATAGATATGTATAGTATGGAACGTATAAGGATTACACATCACTTTTACCAAATCCGAAGATCGGGCTCAGTGGCGTATCTTGGGAGAGGCCTACGTCCAGCAGTGGACTGACACCGGCTGATTATAATGATGATGACCCATATCTAAAGTAAATAAATATTATTAAATTGGAAATTATTGTAACTGAGTACAAATAGTGTAGGGCGCCCTCCAGCTAGGTGGAGCGATGATAAACGCAAGCTGGCTGGCAGCGGTTAGAAACAAGGAACTGAAGATCGAGCTCAGTAGCGTGCAACAGGAGAGGCCTTGTCCAGGAGTGGATGAATACTGGCTGTTAATGAACGCAAAGTACAAGAACATTTTAATGAATAATACGCTGTTAGGAAGTTTTTTTAATTATTTCGCACAATTAATGAGATTTGTTTTTTCAAAAAGTCCGTATAAATGTATGGACACAGTACTAGAAATACTACATAATGTCACAGAAATTAATAATAGTACGAGATAATTTCGTACGAAGTCCATTCATAGACGCGCCCAGTACCCTTAGTATGAGTTTTCATACCAAACTCGATATTGTACACTGAACAAATTTTGTATGAAAAATAGCACAGCGCCTCTAGTGGTTACTACACTTCACTAAATTTAGACCAATCAGGGAACCAGAATAAGTCGAAAACTATGTGAGATGAGATTTAGCAAAAGCGTTTACGATAAAAACTTAGCTTAAAAACTTAACTTTAGCTGGACGGGCGGCACTTATTGACCAAATATTATCCTTTTGTTGGGATAATCAATGTAAGTGTAATTAATTATTTATCTGTATTTGTTTTTCAATTGAAACGATACGATACCAATGACATCAAACTTAATAATTGTTTACGCGTAGGTTAAAAGCGTTCCAGTTGTATATAATTTTCTTTTTTAGGGTTCCGTACCCAAAGGGTAAAACGGGACCCTATTACTTAGACTCCGCTGTTCGTCTGTCTGTCTGTCTGTCTGTCCGTCTGTCACCAGGCTATAGCTTATTAACCGTGATAGTTAGACAGTTGACATTTTCACACATGGTGTATTTCTGTTGCCGCTAGAACAACAAATACTAAAAACAAAATAAAGTTACAAATTAAAGGGGGTCCCCATACAAAAAACGTGTTTTTAAACGCCATCTATCTAATAAGTTTCGGCAAAATTACATAGATGGCGCTAGTAAACGAGCCCCGTCTTTCTAGATCACGACCAAACCAAATATTCTTGGTAATATCAATTAATCAAATATATGAGGTTGAAACTCTGTTATGTTTCGTATTGTACGGAACCCTCCCTAAGTGTGCGATAAGAGACGCGATGCTGACTCGCAATTGGCCAGTTTTTATTTTTTGTTATTAAATATAAGAAATTGTGGATTAAAAAGTCATTAAAAAAAACTAGTAAAAGTACATAGTCTACGGAGAAATGAGAAATACAATGATTGAAGACTTAATAATTTTATACTCTACAGCTGCGACCTAGGTTCTGTTTTTTTATTTAAAACATTTTATTTATTCTCAGTTTAAAATAGTTTAGCTTATTTTTAAGTTGTATATATGTACTTTTTGTTAATACTAGACGATTATATATATATATATATTTCATATTCTAAGAAAAATAAAAATTAAGATCGTTTAAAAAAATTAAAAGAACCGACTTCATATTCCGCGCTAGTCATTTCTAGTAACAAGCTGTTGGTGTTTATCTTCATATCCCTGCAGATACTCGTCGTATCCCGATGAAATTTAAATGGCGCCACCTTGGAAGAATACCCATTCAAACAAACAAAGAACTTTCCAAATCGGTCCAAGCGTCAAATCAAAGCATCGTTTGAGTAATCGGTGAACATACATAAAAAAATACAATGGAACAAAGAACCTCCTCTATTTTTGAAGTCCCTAAAAAAATAAGATAGGTTAGTGATCATCGAACATGTTCAGTATCTCCAGAGATATGAAGATAAACGCCTCAAAATTGGTAGGTACTGCAGATGACTAGTGCGGCATTTAAAGTCGGTTAATTGTTTTTAGCTATCTTTAATTATTATTCAATTGTTTTTAACCGACTTCACAATAAAGAAGGAAGTTCTCAATTCGACTGTTTTTTGTTGTTTTTTATGTTTGTCACCTCACAACTCCGTCAAATCTTAACCGATTTAAAAAAAATACTTTGTTTTAGAGATTATACCTCCCGTTTGATCCCATTCAAATTTTATCGAGATCTGATAATAACCTCCAGAGATAAACATCTCGGAGATAAACTCGAAATCGATGCATTTGTATGCCTTGATGATATGATACTGACTACTGGCTAATTTGACTATCGCGGCATGTGAAGTCGGTTATTTCGTTTTGTACGATCATAAATTGTTAACTACGCAATCATTACCTTTAGGTTCATCGTTGTCACTCATAGGTTCACATTTAACTGCCACCCCATAGATCGTAGCCGGCGACGGTACCCCGGCATATGAAGCTGCAAAAAATCATAAATATTCCTTCAAATCAAATTTCAATTACTACGATACGCTATAGATAAAATTTAACCTCTAATCTGTGGATACACTCAACTGTTTCCTTCGATGTTAGAGAGAGTAAGAGCAAACGCGGGGTGCACTTTTCCATACAAAAGTATTCCCTCGTTTTCTCTCTGGAAAATGCTTCTAGAGCAAAATTTGTCGCTACAAAAAATCAAGGTCTGCTGATGCTTTATAGAAATATGACCCTTCAAAAATCTTAATGACGAGATATAAAGGCTATTCTTTTTGCAATTGATTGGTCAAAAAAAAGCAAATTATATATAAGTAATAATAGATTGAAAACAATATACCTATACATATAATAGCTATAACAGACCTTGATTTATAATTGAGGTATAAATTTCAACAGACGGACAGACAGACAGACGGACAAGAAAGTGATCATAGAAGGGTTCCTTTTGTTACCTTTTGAGGTACGGAACCCTTAAGACTAAATCAAAATTGGTTCAGCCGTTTGGGCGCCACGATGCCACAAACAGACACACACATACACAGATACGCACGTCAAACTTATAACACTGTTTTTTAGTCGGGGCTTAAACATGTTTAAGTTGAATATTATGTTTCTTTGAAGTGTCACACACTTTATATTTTTGTAAATTGTTAAACACAATGCAAATTTTTATTTTTTTATTTTAATATTTGATTTACGCAGTGCAACAACTCTCGTCAGATTTGAAAACTGAAATGATTTCTTCCGAATGATTAACTTACGTAATAAGTAGTCATAGATGGCGCCACCAATGCATAATTGGGTTAACAAATGCAATCCACTAATTTCGTCGTATCGATGGATCGAACCGTGGCTTAATTGGCAGAGTACCTGGACGTGTAATCCGGGGGGTGCGGGTTCGAGTCCCGTCGGTACGATGAAATTTTGGATTGTGTTTAACAATTTACAAGTTTAAATTGGTAGCAACTTACGTTTGGTAATTTCTTCAGAGTCGCTAAGTGGCTCGCATTTCACAGCCACTGAGTACAGCCTCGGCGTATTCGGCGGGGAAGGTGGTGCTGATGATGGGGAAGGTGGTAGAGAGGAGACAGTTCTCTCCCAATCCTCCTCCTCTTCGTGTTTCTTATCGCGAGGCTCTTCTCGCAAGTACCGCTCCATCTCGTAGCATGTCTGAAAGTAGAGGTGAAGGTTCAGTTAGTTTCTGCCAACAATACATTGTGCAAGATGTGAGGGCTGTAGAGGGCGATGGTGTAGTGGGAGAATCAGTTTTGATGCCAGAGGTACTGAGTTCAATTCTCGCCGTGTACCGATGGATTTTTCTATCGAAAAATGTATGTGCGCTTTTCACAGTGGCCCTCAGGTAGAGGAAAAACATTAATCCTCCTTCGGTAATGTGAGTTATAACTTATTAAAAATGACTAAAATATAACAAGTATCTAATTAACTACCTATATTCCTATTATAACATATTTGCTAAGAAAATTTTTATTTTAACATTTAATGTTCTTTCAAATATTTTACTGAATATGACAATTTTAAACTGAAGTCTTTTTATTGTTTTATAAACGATATTAAATTATTCCTTTAAGTGAGCCATTTAACGTTGTTGATCCTTTAAACAATTAATAATCGGCAATAATAATTGAGCTCATTTGATCATATTTTATTTTTCATTTTTAGGGTTCCGTACCCAAAGGGTAAAACGGGACCCTATT
Source organism: Cabera pusaria (assembly GCA_954871355.1). NCBI lineage: Eukaryota > Metazoa > Arthropoda > Insecta > Lepidoptera > Geometridae > Cabera > Cabera pusaria. The sequence continues at coordinate 33,026,068 of OX940885.1, read as the reverse complement.
ACTAAGACTCCGCTGTCCGTCTGTCTGTCTGTCTGTCTGTCTGTCCGTCTGTCACCAGGCTGTATCTCATGAACCGTGATAGTTAGACAGTTGAAATGTTCACAGATGATGTATTTCTGTTGCCGCTATAACAACAAATACTAAAAACAGAATAAAGTTAAAAATAATGGAGGGTCCCCATACAAGAAACGTGTTTTTTGGCATTTCACGCCATCTATGGACGCTTAGTTAGGTAAACGTCCCATAGATGGCGTTATATTGAAATTTCGATCACTAACACCTTTGTTAGACGTTAGATGGCGTTATAAGAAGTAAAATGTTAATTAATTATTATTTTTTGCTGACGAAAAATGATAGTGGTATTTTATGCTCGATCTTATAAAATACTGTAGTGTGGTACTGAACCCTACGAGTGCGAGTCCGACTTGCAATTGGCCAGTTTATTTATGTTTTATTCATTACACGCAAGCTGGCTGGCAGCGGTTAGAAACGTATAGCTGAAGATCGAGCTCAGTGGCGTGCCGTGGGAGAGGCCTATGTGGCCTATGGCCTATACCAGCCGTGGACGAAAATTGGCTGATAATAATGATGATGATGATGATGATGATGATGATGATGATGCAACGTTTGACCACTATCTCATCTCAGTATTAGGGTAAGACCTATTCACTTAATTCGCTTAGTATTTTTTTAACGCTAGGAAAGCCTAGCGTTAGTAATATCGTTTAAAAACTAAAAAAGAACCGACTTCAATGCCGCGCTATTCATTTTCAGTACCAATTTTGAGATGTTTATCTCAATATCTCTGGAGATACTTATCAGACCTCGATAAAATTACCATGGTACCACACTTGGGATATCTCCTTTCGAACAAAAAAAGAATAATCAAAATCGGTTCATAAACGACGAAGTTATCCGCGAACAAACATAAATATATATATATATATATATATATATATACGGTCGAATTGAGAAACCTCCTCCTTTTTTGAAGTCGGTTAAAAAAATACTAAGCGAATTCTAAGTCCGCTATCGCTTTTGCTCCGTATTCATAACATACCATTCTATAACACTCTACGCAAAAAGTTTGGACAAGTTCAAAGTTCACTAGAATTATAATATGCGCACCCTTATATCGATCAGTGAGTCATGGCTGTGAATATTACTGACACGATGTTGTCCTTTGTTTCAGGACGTGTCATAATACCGCTCAAACGATTGTGAACCTTATGTTTATATATATAGAAAATAATATTATGTCCACCAATATTTTAAATGCAAGACAGCAGTCCTTTCTTTGTTGTATTGATCTGGAATTGCGAGGAAAGTGCTTTGCTGTGTTTTCTGAGAATGGTGCAAGGTCCAATGTATGCCTAACCAGCTGCGTCCCGCGGTTTCACCCGCGTAGTTCCGTTCCCGTGAGAATACGGGAATAAAATATAGCTTATGTTACTCGCTAATAATATAGCTTTCCATTGGTGAAACAATTTTTGAAATCGGTTCAGTAAGTCTCAATTTATGTGTTCTTTTTTTGTTTGATAACGGTAACTCTATCAGACAAAACAAGAACACAAAAATTAAGAACCTTATCCTTTTTGAAGCCGATTTAAAATTGTTTATCGAGTTCCCAAGTAACATACTTACTTAAAACAAAAGCTAAGCAATTTTCACAGGAATTAAGTCCTCCAAATTTCAAGTCTCTACGACCAATGGTTTAGGCTGTGCGTTGTCTGTCAGTCAGTCAGTCAGTATGTCAAGACATAGATTCTTATAGTATTAGACTAGAAGTGCCCCGCGGCTTCGCCCGCGTTTTTTGTGATGTCAATAACACAATGGAATGAAGTTTAACGGAACACATTTCTTTATCTGATTCTAACACCCTAAATATGCCCATAAAGGGTTGTTATAACCCTTTTTTTTTAAAAGAATGATTCGTCAACAACGGAAAAGGATATTGCAGTCAAAGTGTATTAATAAGCTGACATTTTTTATCTAAATAATGTATTTGATTGTATTTTTAAAATTTTATAATTAATGTTTAATTGTATTATTATCATTTCTATGACTATTATAATGAATTAAAAACAAATATTTTGAATGTCTATATGGCCACAGAATATTGAATAGTATATGGCTGAGTACAGAGCACTTTCTTAATCATCTGAACGAACATCATGTAACTATATACCTGTATTCTCAATAAATAAATTGATAGATTTATTGATTGAAAGAATAAATAATATTGTTTTAAACATTAAAACACCTGATTTCATTTTCTAGAGTTAATATTTAAGGTATGTTAAAAGTTCTTAGCTAGCCGAAGAATCATTCAATCAATCAAGATTCTTTTTGTAATCGGTAGGGTACATTTCCGAGGTGGTCACATTGTAATTTCATCGAGATCTGATAAGTATCTTCATAGATATGACGATAAACGTCTCAAACTTGCTACTGATATTGACTCGCGGGGCATTGAAGTCGGTTGTTTTAGTTTTTAAACTATCTTAATTATATGAGTCTAAACTCCAGGTTTCCTAGTTACCACTGAACAGTTCCACTATATGCCTTCCGGCTCCATCATCAGATCAGTTCCAAGATACCTAATAATGAGTATTTTCATCCATTCCCATTGTTGTCTAAGATGCAAGATGTATTATTCTGGAAGACGGCAGTAATTACATTTGCATATTTTAGTTTATATAATTTATGATCGTACAAAACGAAAAACCGACATCTAATGCCGCGATAGTCAAAATAGCCAGTAGCCATAACCATGTCATCAAGGTATACACATTTGTTTATATTGTTTATCTCCATATCTCCGGAGATGATTATCAAATATCTATTAAATTAAAAATTAATGGGACCAAACGGGACGCATAATCTATTAAACATAATTTTCAAATTGGTAAACATTTGACGGAGTTCTAAGGTAACAAACCTAAAAAAAAATATTTAAAAATACCGTCGTATTGAGTACCTCCTCCTTTTTTGTGAAGGCGGGTAAAATAAATCGCAAATTGATAGAATGCATTAAAAATATATGAAATATAATTACCAAACTCGCAATGCTCAAATCGCTCAAAGAGAAAATCTACCGCCAAACCTTACGGTGTTCCGGTAGCGCACAGCCCTTGAGAGTCAGACCTTTCGAGGCCTAGCGTGTTCATCATCCTCGACCACATTATAGCTTACCACCAGGCGAGATAGTGGTCAAACGCCAGACTATCAGAATTAAAAAGATAGTGTTAAAACGCTAGTCTATCAGATAAAAAAATGCTAATAAAGAAACCGTTGCTCCGCTTCTTCGCCTGCGTAAATAAGTACTTGTAAAATAGTATACTGTGTTAATTCTGCTGAACGTAGGCCTTTTCCGAGATAAGCCATTCGTCGCTCCATCTGGTCACAGGACTTCCTCTCTTCCACTCTATGACAAGTCTACCCATCATCGTCGAGCACATCGTCACTTAACATCGGATGAGATAATGGTCAAACACTTGCTTATCTCATAAGAAAAAACCCCAACGGTTATCAGTCCTGCGGCAGATATGACCAGCCCACTGCCACTTCAGTTTGCTAATACGTTGAGCTATGTCGAATGTCGATCACTTTAGTTCTCAGGCGAATTTCGAATAATTCGCAGAGATACATCGAGCCTAGCTCTATCGATAGCTCGCTACGCGACTTTTAATTGTTGGAAGACTCAAACTGTGCGTGTCTGTTGCACATGTTTACAAAATTATTAATTAAGTCATTAAAATTCGCACACACAGCATAATGCAACACTTAGAGCAAAAATAAGCTAAGCAATGCAAATTAAAGTAACACAATCGAAAAAAACATTCGCATACTCTTAAGGTAACAATCGTGCCCATTGCCTTACGCCCACTATAGCGCGTCTGTTACCGAATAAAGTTCAATGGCCCAAGTCAAGGTTACTTAAGGTACTGGCGGTACAGAGAATTCAAGGCTCACGGTTAAGCTAACGGGAAGCTAGAAAACCATTTTAATACAAAAGCTTCAAACAACTCCAAGCTGCAGAAGATAAAGCTGAAATTTCTTTGATTGGACTGCAAAGGGTTTATGGTATTATTGAGTCATAGGGATACACCGTGGTTTTATAAAGGAAAGGTTTGTTTGTGTTGCGTTGTGCGTCTGTTTTATGTTGGCACAAGTGGATAGATCTGGGAGCATATTTTGCTATGATGCAATCTTTTTAAAGCTTTGGTCTCTTGAACGTACGTACGGTGCGGTATGCAATGTTGGCGTAATCGTATGAACAAGACATTAATGAAAAACAATAAACAGTAACAGTGAAACAGTAAGAGATATCTAACCAACTACATTTTTTTCACAACTTATAGGCTAGCGTTTGATCACTATCTCACCTGTTGATTAATGATGATGCGGTCGAAGATGGTAAGCACGCTAGGCCTAGAATCTTTAAAAATTTAGAGCCATTGAAGATCTTTAATATAGATCCTAAATGTTAATTTAAAGGTACGGCCACACCGCGGCATCTTGCGATCTGCTGGCGCGATCTCAGTACTTTCAATTGTTTTCTGATTGCGTTTGGTGTGAACCAGTCGGTACAAATACTACTGCGCTATCTGTAGGGCTATTCTGTAAGCTATCCCGGAAGCAGAATCCGCGGTGAATTTCGTATTACGAAATTCAACCGTATTACGAATGTGATACGATTGAATTTCGTGGTACGAAACTCGAATCTCACCGCGGATTCCGCTGACGCACGCAGGACGCTGCGGAGTGTACCTTAAGGTGAAAAATTATATAAGAAACCTTCAGGCGATTTTCAATGATACTTTACGTCGAGCGTCGACATTTTTTCTCAATTTGACGTCTGGTATTCGCCATATTGAATTTTGTTTGATGTCTTTAGTAACAGTCGCAAGATTTTCTTTTTTAGTTCCATTATGGCTCCACACGGTTTGCGTATTCAGTCAGTGGCAAGTTTAAACATTTTTCAAGGTTTTGTGAATTCAAGTCATAAAGTTGAGTCAAAGTAAAATTTCAGGTCAAGTCGAAGTCAAAGTCTAAGTATAAGCCATATCATCAGTCATTCCTCAGTAAAGATGTGGGACTTTACTAAAGATTTTCAGTGGAATTTTGGTGAGAATCAGAAAACAATATATAAGGTGCGTATTATAACAGGACAATCAAGACGCTCGTCTGAGGGTAAGCGATGACGTCTGCTTATAACAGAGACTGTGGCATGCAAACCTCTGAATTTACAGAATTTTACGTCATTAAACTGCACAACATTCACTGGACACTTTGCCACACACAGAATACCAGCGTTCTGAAGTAACATACAATAACTAACCACAACAAAACAAAACATAATAATATTCCCACGAACTGAGTAAGTACGTACATAACTCTTCTTTTTGCGAATTCTTTAAAAGATACTCGTTTATTTTGAGAAAAAGAAACATAAAACCCTCGCGTTTCCAGTACATACGCAATACAGTGACTTTTGAAACCACTTCCTTATACGGACAGCGACATCGCAGATGGTCAGACTGACAAATACCGTAGAATAATTCATAGTACTACATACAAATACATTTGTGAATCACATTCGAGAAACGGGAAAACCTAAAAATATTAAACAGCCAAGATACAACTCAAATTCCATGTAGCCCCGGGAGTCAGTTTCAGTAGCAAGTTTGAGACGTTTATCGTCATATCTCTGGAGATACTTATCAGATCTCGATGAAATTACACCGGGGCCACTTGGGAAATGTACCCTAACGATTAAAAAATAATCATTCGAATCGGTTTACAATTGACGGAGTAATCGCGTACATACAAAAACAAACATACAGACGAATTGATAATCCCTCCTTTTTGGAGGTCGGTTGAAAAATACGCAAGTAGATATCTATCTGACAGATAACCCCATATAAAAGCTGTCAAAAATCTGTCAGTTAAGTCCCAATATCAGGAACCGGTGTAACTGGCAATTGACCTACAAAAACAAGTTACAATTCGTAGATTTTCACGGGATTTTGAATAAATAATCGGCTAGCGTTTGAACAATACTATCTCGCCTAGTAGGAAGCGATAGTATGGTCAAAGATGGTGAACAAACACTTAAGGCATAAAATGGTCAGACTTTCAAAGGCTGTGTTCTGCATGGAAATTTCACTGAACTTATTTGTCTTAAAATTTTAGACAGGCATATTTCAGTATGTTAGATTATAAAATTGGATACTTCTTAATCCGAGCGAAACCGCCGAAGGAACTTGTACAGTAAAAAAAGACGCGTTGTAATTTAATCTCACACCTTCCATATTTCATTCAAAAATGTTCCTAACGGTCGTAACGAACTTTTGACAAAAACATGAAATATCTACCTAAAAACTTGTGCAAAAACTTCGCTAAGCTAAATCACGACTATCCAAGGTCGACCCACCAATCACCTCTCGCTTATACATCATATAGTAACTATTTCATAAGTCTGTGGTTATGATATCATAACATAGCTATGTTCGGACGGTTAAGGTTTGGGTACCCTACCTGGCTAAACGAGACTACTGACATTTGCCAACACATAGCATTTTTTTGAAATATTACTAAACCGACTTCCATGCCCCGCAAGACAATTTCAGTAGCAACTTTGAGACGTTTATCCTCATATCTTGATACTTATCACATCTCGATGAAACTACAATGGGACCTCGGAAACGGATTTAAAAAAGAATCATTCGAATGGCTTTACAATTGACGGAGTAATCGAATCGAGTCGAATTGAGAACCTCCTCCTTTTTTGTGAAGTCGGTAAAAATTATCGGACCTGAGCCCCTAGACAAAATCCAATTTCATGTTCCCATTCAGGCTAATGCAAGTTCTAAATGTGTGGGAATGACATTTTTGTTGCGGAAACATAAATGTCATGTCATGCCATACATTTTGAACTTGCGTTGGCGTGAATGAAAACAGGAAATTGGATTTTGTCTAGGGGCCCTGGCTCACAAAATTAGACGAGAATCGGTACAGAAATGCGACTTGTAAGAACAGCCGGATATACGAAAGGATTTTTGCCAAGCTGAAGTAGAGACTACCTTGATCGCTAAGTTCCGTCAATTAATTTCATTTTTTTTATGATATAAGGCAACAGGACAAGCACGACGCTCACCTGATGGTAAGCGATGACGTCTACCTATTACAGATACAGCGGCAAGGAAAATTTCCAGATGTCACTGGGCCTGTTGTGGGCCTAGGCACGATGCACTGGGCCGCCTGTTATCTTGAGACGTAAGGATGTTGGCTTTTACAATGTCCTGTAATTTCACCAGACACCTTGCCGATTAAGGTCGAAAAACATTCCTATTTCACGGCTGAAAATTATATGGCATAGTGGTGGTACCACCCCAGGCGAACTAGCAGAAGGCCTATCAATTTTTTTTTAATATCCTATAGGCTAGCGTTTGACCACTATCTGACCTGTTGGTAAATGATGATGCGGTCGAAGATGGTAAGCACGCTAGGCCTAGAATGGGAACTGGCTCTCAAGGATAGCTGCCGGAACACATTAGATGTTTAGCGACAGATTTTCTAACTGAGGGTGGTAGCTGGCCAGGCGGACACTGATAGTGTCCTACCACCATGCGGGGGTTGTTGGTTTTTAACGATGTTTTTCCTTCACCGGAGGACCACTGTGAGAAGCGCACATAAATTTTTCTATAGAAAAATTCAGTGGTGCACGGCGGTTTTGAACTCGGTACCGCGGCATCAAAGCCGAACGTTCTCCCGATTACGCCACCGGGCCCTCTGTAATATATAAAATTATTTTTATAAATATAATTCATTTAGTGCTACTATCGCTTATAGCGATATTTTTCAGCCAATATTTGTATAAAGAGGACCTAAAATACCACTATACCGGTGCTGTAGTCTAGGTAAAGTACTGTAAAGTGTACTGTAGTAGTGTAACCATCGTGCTTCTCTTAAAATGCAGGGAATCAATGCAACCCGGCTGAGAACCGGTTTTATTTTACTGAGAACAGACATGGATTCGACCACTATCTCGAATAGTGTTATGTGACGATCCGGAAGAAGATTGAATCGTACTTGAGACGAGGGTCTGGACAGATTTATTTATTACTAGCTTTGCCCGCGACTTCATCTGCGTGGAATAGTGTCTTTGGGTAGCATTAACTAATAAGACACATCCCAACTACACCGCACCGTACCACGCCACGCCCTTTCAACCCTTTACAACCCTCTTTTCGCATTAAAAAGTAGCTTATGTCCTTTCTCAGGCTCTAAACTATCTGTGTACGAAATTTCATTTAAATCGGTTCAGTAGTTTTGGCGTGAAAGCGAGACAGACAGACAGAGTTACTTTCGCATTTATAATATTATAGTAAAGATCTTATAGGCCAACGTCAAACCACTATCCCGCATGGTGGTAAGCGATGATGAGGTCGAAGATGGTGCTAATTCTAGGCATAGAATGGTCCAACTCTCAAGAGTTGTGCTGCCGGAACAAGGGTTGTACTGCCGGAACACCGTTTGTTTTTGTTACCATCGTGTAACAAAATAAACTGGCCAAGAGCAAGTCGGACTCGCACTAGTAGGGTTCCGTACCACACTACAGTATTTCATTAGATCGAGTAAAACATACCACTATCATTTTTCGCAAGCAAAAAATAATAATTAATGAACATTTTATTTCTTATCACGCCATCTAACGTCTAACAAAGGTGTTAGGGATCGACATTTCAATATAACGCCATCTATGGGACGTTTACCTAACTAAGCGTTCATAGATGGCGTGAAATGCCGGGGACCCTCTATTATTTTTAACTTTATTCTGTTTTTAGTTTTTTTTTTATAGCGGCAACAGAAATACTCGTACATCATCTGTGAAAATTTCAACAGTCTAACTATCACGGTTCATGAGATACAGCCTTGTGACAGACGGACAGACAGACAGACAGACGGACCGGAGTCTTAATAATAGGGTTCCGTACCCAAAGGGTAAAACGTGACCCTTGAAAACCTACCCTAACCCTAACCCTAAAAACGTGGAAAGTCGTTGTCGTTTTAAAACGGGGTGAGACGATATTTTTTGTAAAACACTCATTGTCACGGATCTAGTACGAGTATGTCTTTGTTTAAACCATTTAAAAAAATATAAAAGTGGGTAGCTTTGGACCACTATTTAACCTGGTGTTAAGTGATGATGCGGTCGATGATGAACCATGTTTTAGATCAGTTATAATAATTTTTGGAATATAAAAACTACAAGATATTTAGATTTTACTATAGTCAAATCAAAATAAATTGCCTCATAAGTTTTATAATCAGCATATGAATTCCATTTCCTCACATCTAGTATGTACTCCAACAATTAAATAATTTGCAACTACCTTCCACTCTACAACTTATGCAGTTAAGTACATTTTTATGGTATTGAAAGCGAGATCTGGCTGAGCTCAGTGTTGCCAGCCCTGTCTTACAGAAAAAGTATATGTAAACAAATCTTAAAACATTTTTTTTATTTAAACAAACATAACATCAGTTTTTCGTCATGATGTGTAATGAAAAATACTCACAGTATAAAAATACTAGCCCAATTTCGATTATCCTACCTTTACCGCTGAATAGATATAGTATACAACCTTTACACACTTTTTATCAACTCGATGGTACCAAGATTGCATTGTAACCGAACTTCCAAATTTTAGCTCAATCTGATTTCAGCAAGTGGTTAAAAATGCTTTGCAAAAGACCAATTATGTTTATTCAAGGCTATAGTTTTAACAGTTACGTAACGCGCGCTCGTGATGCAGTCCCTACTACTAATTATTCTGTGGTTGTGTGCAAGATGTATGATATCTGAATTTTTGGGACCTACTGCGTATTTAAATGACCGTATAGGTAGGTATACCAAAACCTGTACTTAACTGAAGCAAGCAGAACGATATCACTTTACTGGGTCATCGTTAATCGTGGCACGTGGTGACGACATCTTTCAAATTTATCGTATGCATACGTATACGTATGGGGCAACATGCAATTTAGTTGTTTGTATCTGTAAAAAAACGCTCCAAACTAAAAAATACTACACTTTACGAAAAATCTAAAATGTTGGGGAGGTCTAACAAAAAATCTCACAAGGTAAGTAGACCGTCTAGAAAAACTAAGACAGGTTTTAAAAACCGTAGATCTACTGTTAAATCTGTAGGACTGGCTACAATGCCTGTGCGTGCTACCCGCATTGCGGTATAAAGGATGGAGAGTATATATTTATGCAATAGTTAATGTTATGTGTAAAGTAACTAACTTGAATAGGCGTGACGAAAGATTTTGAAATCCTCTTCCGTAATGTGGGAACACATTTACTATTCACGAAAAAAACCTTTATTTCAGTTAAGTTTAACGAAGTTTAAAAGAAAAGATTTTCTAATATTTTTTCAATAGTGCGAATAAAACAGCTCACATGTGTCATGGCGTCGGCTGTGACGTAACGCATATGGTTAATGACGTACTTAACGTAGTAACTATTATATAATCTGTGATAATGAATACACATCGGTTGCCCAAAATTTAATAACATTTTCAAGAAAACTTCATAAGAGAACATAGGCGTGACGTCATGCGCTGTGATTGGTGTTTCAATCAAAATGGCCGATTGCAGTATTTTAATGTTTTATTTTATTGAAAATCTTAATAATCTCATTTTTTTAATACAAATTTATACTAGTGTTTTAAATTGTTTTTAATATGTATTTTCCCCCAAATCATCAAATCTTCGATTTTTTGATACTATCGTCATGCCCATTGTAAATAATTTTTCTTACAAATATTTTGGTCAATGAGATAAATTAACACATTTTTTATGAACTTTAATCAGTTAAATTATTTAGGGCTGATTTCCCAGGTTACTGATAGCTCTATGAATTTATCTGACAGAAAAATGACCACTTTTATATGGCATTATGTGTCAGATATTATCGGAGACGTTATCTGGAACCGATGAAACTGGGCCTTAGAGTTTCAAAACTTTATTCAAGGTTTTAACTGCAACAAAACTGGAGACAATGACCTCCAAAAACGAATAATCAAATATACAGCCCTAGGGATTACCACAAGGTCCAAAACAATTTTAATTATTTAAGCTTACTCTTGCAGAGGGAACGAGATGGAACGATACAGCTGTATCGCAGCTTCTCGCTCTCTCCAGTTTTTTTTTAATAGTTTCGTCATGTCCGTCTGTCTGTCTGTCTGTCCGTCTGTCCGTGGTTTTGCTAAGAGACCGTTAGTACTAGAAAGCTGAAATGTTGTAGGGATGTGTATATCAATTACGCCGACAAAGTGGTAAAATAAAATTTCGGAAAATGTTTTTTTAGGGTATTCCCCTACATGTGAATTGGGGATGAATTTTTTTTCGTCGTCTACCCCATCGTGTAGGGTATCGTTAAATAGCCCTTTTTTAATGCTCTATTTACGAAATATTAAACTTTAAAGTGCAAATGTTTGTTCCAGTAGGGCGTCGCCCCCCCCCCCTCTCTAAAAGCTAAATTGCTAGCTTAAAAAATCTGAATACATTCACGATGACATTGCATTTATGAACTTCAAAGGAAAATTATAGCGGTTAAGATAACTTTATTAGTTTAGCAGTAATAGCTGTTGAACTTGGGTGTTGGATAATTTTGTACCAAATACAAAATCCTTAGTACCTAGTTGCTTGTTTATAATGGGTAAAGACTTGCATTGAATAACAGGCTACTACGGAACCCTACACTGCGCGTGGCCCGACATGCACTTGGCCGGTTATTTATTAATATCTAATAACGATGGTGTGATCAAAGAAGGTGAACACACTAGGCCTAGAATGATATGACTCAAAGGCTGTGTTTTACTGGAACACCATAAATGTATGCCGGCAAATTTTGTCCTTGATTAAGCTACTTTTGGTAGCAAGTCAGGCGAGATATTGATATAATGTTTCTACTACCTATCATCATCCTCATCATCATTATCAGCCTGTGTCAGTCCACTGCTGGACATAGGCCTCTGCCAAGATACACCGCTGAGCCCGATCTTCGGCTTTTCTTTTCCAGTCACTGCCCGAAATGAAATTAAATGAAATGAAATTAAATGGAATTAAATGAAATTAAATGAAATTAAATGAAATTAAATGAATTTAATTGAAATTAAATGAAATTAAATGAAATTAAATGAAATTAAATGAAATTAAATGAAATTAAATGAAATTAAATGAAATTAAATGAAATTAAATGACATTAAATGAAATTAAATGAAATTAAATGAAATAAAATGAAATTAAATGAAATGAAATTAAATTAAATGAAACTAAATTAAATAGTATATTTTGCATGAAATATGGTAGGTAAAAGTTAACAAATTTTAAAAATATATGTTTGACACCTGTCGCCAAAATGTGCCATGCAAAAATGTACCGTGGTATCAATTAATTTTTTTTTATAAATAATTCTTAATACAGGATCCTATTCCTAAGACATATATATATATATATGGACATGCAAATTAGGATTGGTCATCCAATAGTGTATTATGTAATATTTACTTAATTTTCTAGTTTGACATTTGATTTGATTAATTATTATTTTATTTTGGCACCCAGAGCCTTGACCTAATTTATTTGAGTATAACTTTAATGTCAAAAAAATAATTATAATTTCAAATGCCCTGTTTGAGGAATAGGATCCTGTATTAAGAATTATTTATAATAAAAAATTAATTGATATATATATATATACGTCATAACAATGCTTATTTAATAGAACTACTCACGGGATATTTACCATGTTTTTTATTAATTATGAGTTTCCGATATTTCGGCTCTGTTGCAAGCGCCATGATCACGGATGAACTGTAGATTGCGGGTCGAAGTAATGTTTACGAGCAAACGAAACGGACTACCTTCTTTCGTTCTCGTTTTGAACGCTCGGCACCACTACCACTTGTTTTCACTGGATCTCGATCGCGACACACAACACTCACATAATTCTAATAATATTGTCAGTGACCATGAAAACCTAAAAACTTATAATGCTTATTTATTTATTTAATAACCCAATATTCGTTAAATAAGATTTTGAGGGCCCGGTGGCGTAATCGGGAGAACGGTCGGCTTTGATGCCGCGGTACCGAGTTCAAACCCCGCCGTGCACCAATGGATTTTTCTATCGAAAAAATTATGTGCACTTCTCACAGTGGCCCTCCGGTGAAGGAAAACATGGTTAAGAAACCAACAACCCCTTAGCATGGTGGTGGGACACTATCTAGTGTCCGCCTGGCCAGCTACCACCCTCAAGTTAGAAAATCTGTCGCTAAACATATAATGTGTTCCGGCAGCTATCCTTGAGAGCCAGTTCCCATTCTAGGCCTAGCGTGCTTACCATCTTCGACCGCATCATCACTTACCAACAGGTGAGATAGTGGTCAAACGCTAGCCTATAAGATATATAAAAAAAAGAGATTATAAAAACAATTTTCAAGTAACCACTTGTGCAGTCTGTTTTTAAAAAATCTTAGAGGTACCGATTTGCGTATATCGTCGCTCCACCTGGTCGCAGGACGTCCTACGCTACGTTTGCCAATTCGCGGACTCCACTCTAGGACAAGTCTACCTCAACGGTTCTCAGTCCTGCGGCAGATATGACCAGCCCACTGCCACTTCAGTTTGCTAATCCGTTGAGCTATGTCGATCACTTTAGTCCTCTGGCGAATTTTAATTGGTAGGGTATATTTCCAAGGTGGTCCCATTGTAATTTTATCGAGATCTGATAAGTATCTCCAGAGATATGACGATAAACGACTACAAACTTGGGGTGTAGTCTCTACATTGACAGCGATGCGTCTTGTCATTGCAAACGTCTAGTAGAAGGAGATGCAGCTAGACAGTTGTTATCTGCATCTCTTGTCATATCGACGATTATCGCTCGAAATTCATCGCTATTCATTCTCGCGGTATTTGAAGTTGGTTCGTTTAGTTAGTTCGTTAATCCAAATAATACGAACTAAGTGGTCATTGTACGTGTGTGGTTTTCATTGTATGGCAGTAGGCAGGATGTGGTGGGAAGCGGTAAAAATGCAGCTATTCTGTCGCTGGCACCGGGCTACGCACGGCCATGCCGATTGAACGAGGGGACAATGATTTGTAAAGTCTCAGGATAGCCATAATATTTTCTTTTAAAAGTGGAACTTCTATTACATCTCCTCAAACTTTTTCGTCCATCTATCGCATGTCGAAATGAAATGAACGTTTATTCCACAAAAAATCGAGTTAACATTAGGATGTTAACATGAAAACAGCTTGTAGACATGACATGGCTCAGAAGCGAAATCGGGCGGTAGTTTTTCAATGGGATTTTGTTTCTTTTTTTGAAAAACAGAACTACCATGCCTCTGTTGCATGCCTGTGGAGTTCTTCGGCTTCACACACGTAATCAGTCGAAAAATACTTTTTAGGCCTCCTAACGGTTTCAAGTTCGCGCACGGTAGACGTCGAAGCCGCGCACACTCCTTGGTAAAAGGACGCGATTCGAATAAAGAGGCTTATTCCAAAACAGTCCCATTTAAATTTTGTAAAGATGTGATTATTGAGTTTCAGAGACAGACAACGGAACATTTCAATAAATGCCAGACAACTGTGTTACCTCAGAACTCCGTCATTTATTAACTGGCATAAAAAAATCTTTTTTGTTTGAGACCACACGTCCCATTTGTAAATTCGTCGAGATCTGATGAGTATCTCCAGAGATATGACGATAAACGTCTCAAACTAGCTAATTATAACTAGCGCGGCAGTAGAGGTCGTTTTTTTTTAATTTTTTAAATGATCTTCATTATTGTTATTAATTACAAATGTTCGATGAGCGCCACTGTAAAACTCGTTCAGCCGGTCTATCTCAGAATTGGTATTCTTGGCCACCCTACTCCCCTTTTCCCGCAGACAAGTGGCTTTCTCGCGCAATTTCTCGTATTTTCCACGATGAAAAACGACTCGATGACGAGTCTATGAAGTCGTAATGTGCCAGTGATCTAGCATCGGTTTAGATATCGAAAGTTCACGATATGTTCAATGAATGGGTTTTAGTTTTCTTTGCCATGCGTTTTCACCACTTTGCCGTTAAGTACGATTTTAGGGTCAAAAGGCTAGTGAATATAAATATATACATTTAATTGTCACTGATACTATGTAAAGAAATTTACTATTAACTAGAAACCTATATAAAGGTACTGACAAACCGAAGCGTCCTGCGTGCGCGATCTAGGCGGCAATCAGATAACGCAGTAGTATTTGTACCGACTGGTTCACAAAAAACGCGATCAGAAAAACTATTGAAAAGTACATAGACCGCGCCCGCAGATCGCAGGACGCTGCTGTGTGGCGAATTACTTCGTTCCGGATTGACTCGCCCGGCACTGAAGTCGGTTGTTTTAGTTTTTTACACGAGATTAAATTATTTTATAAGAGCAAGATTAGTTCAAAGGGGTACTTTAAAGGTACGGACACACCGCAGCGTCCTGCGTGCGCGATCTAGGCGACGATCTGATAGCGCAATAGTATTTGTACCGACTGGTTCACACTAAACGCGATTAGAAAACAATTTTAGATCCCGCCCGCAGATCGCAGGGCGCCGCTGTATGGCTGTACCTTAACGGAAATTTAATTCATTAAATTACTATCGGCAGCCTGCACGAGCAAACATATACTTGAGTCAACATCGTTAGTAAATTAATATCGTTAATAGAAATAGCTTGAAAACTGCGCTGAAAACCACTAACTCCTTTAAGTGATTTTCTGTTGCCAGTTGAAGACTGATGTATTTTTAACTGACTTCACAAAAAGGAGGTTCTCTATTCGTCGGTTTCTTATTTTTATGTATGTTCTCCGAATACTCGAAGATGCCTAAACCGATTTGGAAAAGTCCTTTTTTGTTTTTTGAAACAACCCCGAGGGCACCCTTCCCGGGTGGTCCCGTTTAAATTTTAACGAAATCGCTTGAGCCGTTTTTTAATGTCAACATTTGTATTACGATGCATTTATATACCTTGACGACATGCTACTAACTACTGGCACAGATTATATAATAGTTACTTTGTCTACTGGGTACTTTGACTAGAGCGACGATTGAAGTCGGTTCTTTTAGTTTTTTAAACGGTCTTAAATTATTTTACTAAGCGACTTCCAAAAAAGGAGGTTACTCAATTCGACCGTATATATGTTATTTTTTAATGGACCATAGTAATTTCATCAAGATCTAATAAGTATCTCCAGAGATAAAGTAATAAACATCTCAATCTCGGTACTGAAAATTAATAGCGCGGCATTTGAAGTCGGTTTTTTTAGTTTTTTAAACGATCTTATTATGTGTATGTTAATTTATATGGCATATACCCTTCATGGCAGACACAACCACACAACGGCCCCCAGTTCCCGGTCGCCCCGCTATTCCTGACCAAGGCGGCGGTTACGGTAACGGCGGGGCAGGGGGTGCTAAGAATCCCCGGGCGACGGAAGGCCGCCAAAACCGACTGACCCTGGCTACATTTAACGGACGCACGCTACGGCTCGATACACACTTGGCACTTCTGGAGGAAGAGCTGAAAAACATAAGATGGCATATTCTGGGATTATGTGAAGTCCGAAGAGAGGGGGAGGACACCGTTACCCTAGAATCAGGCCATCTTATGTATTTCAGAGAGGGAGAACAACCATCCCAAGGTGGCGTCGGGTTCTTGGTCCATAGGATCCTCTCTGATAACGTTTTAGAAATCTCCAGTGTGTCGACAAGGGTAGCGTATCTTGTGATTAAACTCACCGAGAGGTATAACCTCAAGGTTATCCAAGTATACGCACCGACTTCGGCACACTCGGACGATGAAGTGGAGGAAATGTACGAGGACATTTCCAAAGCCTTGCACAGAACCCAAAAGGCCCACTTCAACGTTGTCATGGGGGATCTCAACGCAAAAGTGGGAGTACAAACAAGCGGCGAATCGGTAGTAGGACCACACGGATTGGGAAGCAGAAATCATAGGGGGCAAATGCTCGTCAACTTCCTAGAAAAAGAGGGGCTTTTTCTGATGAACTCTTTCTTCCAGAAAAATCCCCAGCGGAAGTGGACGTGGCAAAGCCCCGACGCTATGACCAAAAATGAGATCGACTTCATTATGACGGACAAAAAGCGCATATTTAGGGATGTCTCAGTGATCACTAGGTTTAAAACCGGCAGTGATCACCGACTAGTCCGAGGCTCTCTAGATATTGACTGCAAACTTGAACGTGTTCGTCTAATGAAGTCCACGCTCCGACCCAATATGCTACAATCCGTGGTCGGGTCTGAAACGTTCCAGCTGAAACTGGAAAACCGATTTGCTGCACTGGAAACCACAATTGACGTTGACCAGGATCTCGACCATGTGGTGGACATCCTCAGGGAGGAAGGGTCAAAATTCTGTGAGACGCGAGGTGCTGGCAAGAAGTCCAAGCTTTCAGAGGAATCTCTGCAGCTAATACAAAAGCGACGTGATAACCCTGCAGTCACTTCGTCAGATCAACGGACCCTAAATAAAAAGATTTTTAAATTGGTACGACGTGACCTCCGGAGCTCCAACACACGCTCAATTAAAGAAGCGATCGAGCAAAACCGGGGGTCAAAAGTCTTTGTCCAACAGCTGGGCCGAAGCCATCTGACGAAGTTGACCACTTCTAGCGGGAGTGTCGTCGCTTCTAAGCCGGAGATTCTTAGGGAAGTAAAAGACTTCTACAGCCAATTATACACCTCACAAGCGTCCCTTCCCCAACCCGGCATCGAGGATCCTAGAGCCACTCTGACCCGCCACTACACCGAAGATTTGCCAGAAATCAGCCTAGATGAAATTGTGATGGCTCTCAGGCAGCTTAAAAACGTAAAAGCCCCCGGAGAGGATGGAATTACAACGGAGCTCTTAAAAGCCGGTGGAACTCCTACGCTACTACAGCTTCAGCGTATTTTCAATTCCGTCCTCTTTTCGGGGAGAACTCCGAAGACATGGAGTAAGAGTGTGGTTGTTATGTTCTTCAAAAAGGGAGACAAAACCCTTTTGAAGAACTATCGACCTATCTCGCTCTTAAGCCATGTCTATAAGTTGTTTTCTAGAGTCATCACAAATCGTCTCGCGCGTAGGCTCGACGAATTTCAACCCCCCGAGCAGGCTGGGTTTCGAGGAGGATACGGCACCATAGACCACATCCACACAGTGCGGCAGGTTATACAGAAGACTGAAGAGTATAACCAGCCCCTGTGCTTAGCGTTTGTGGACTATGAGAAAGCCTTTGACTCCATTGAAACCTGGTCTGTTCTGGAGTCTCTGCAACGGTGCCAAGTCGATTGGCGATACGTCCAAGTGTTGAGAGGTCTATATGACACCGCAACTATGACCGTCCAAGTACAAAATCAGCAGACTGAACATATCCACTTACATCGAGGAGTTAGACAAGGAGACGTTATTTCCCCCAAATTATTCACAAACGCTCTAGAGGATATGTTCAAAACGCTGAACTGGAAAGGACGGGGCATAAATGTCAATGGCAATTACCTCTCACACTTGAGATTTGCGGACGACATCGTCATCATGGCTGAAACCGTGCAGGACCTGCAATACATGCTGACCACCCTCGCTGATTCTTCTGCGCGCATCGGTCTCCGGATGAACTTGGATAAGACCAAGATCATGTTCAACGAACATGTTATTCCGGAACCGATTGCCTTAAATGGAGTCCCTCTCGAAGTTGTTGACGAATATGTCTACCTTGGGCAAATCTTGCAATTGGGCAGAAACAATTTCGAGAAGGAAGCTCGCAGAAGGATACAGCTTGGATGGGCAGCATTCGGAAAACTTCGTCGAGTCTTTACATCGCCCATACCACAAAGCCTGAAGACGAAAGTCTTTAACGAGTGCGTCCTTCCTGTTATTACCTACGGAGCCGAGACGTGGACACTGACAGTGCGACTAGTTCACCAATTCAAAGTCGCTCAGCGAGCTATGGAGAGGGCTATGCTCGGAGTTTCTCTGAAGGATCGAATTCGAAACGAAGTCATCCGTCAGAGAACCAAAGTAATCGATATAGCTCAGAGGATTAGCAAGCTGAAATGGCAGTGGGCCGGTCACATCTGTCGCAGAACCGATAACCGTTGGGGTAAACGAGTTCTAGAGTGGAGACCACGGCTCGGCAAACGTAGTGTGGGACGCCCTCCAACTAGATGGAGCGATGATATACGCAAGCTGGCTGGCAGCGGTTGGAAACGAATAGCTGAAGATCGAGCTCAGTGGCATGCCATGGGAGAGGCCTATGTCCAGCAGTGGACGGAAATTGGCTGATAATGATGATGATGATGAATTTATATGCCGATTGTGAACCGATTTGAATAAATATTTGTATTCTATAGTAGCATGTGTCTCCGCGGTGGTTTATTTATAGGTCGTACCACAGATATATATATAAAATAGATAACGCAAATGCATGCACCTTCTGTGTCCGAACCCCGTCAATACGTCGAGTTTGGCCGCCACCGTGTCTGTTTTTGCAGCCGGACGGCCGCGAAAACTATAAAAATGTCTCGCTGCATGATAATTCACTGCAATAGCCCGAAAATTTTGAGCCCCAAAAGGCAAGGGCATATTCCCTGTAACTTTTTCCGTTACTACATTTCGACTGTGCCGTCACAGAATGTATTGAAAAGTTGACACGCTTAGTATCAATACAAATCGTGATACTTGCGCTATCTAATTCAATTCAGTTATATTTATTTGTCAGTTCGTGGTACAATGATAGAAACTTATTAAACCAGCACAATCAACCTTTTTGTAGTGTACAAATATTTCTTTGTTTGATTGAAAATATTTTCCATTTAGTCCCATTGTTGTTTTATCTAGATCCGACTTTCGTATTTGTACCTAATACAAATAAAAGTTATGATTTAAACAATTTTCGCTTTTATAAACCGTCTTCACAAAAAGGGAAGAGGTTCTCAATTCGACTGTTTTTTTTATGTTTGTTACCTCAGAACTTTTTCAAATCTTGACCGATTTCAAAATACGTTTTTCGTTTGAGAGATTACGCGTCCCGATTGGTCCCATTTAAATTATATTATACATCAAGGTATAACAATTATCTCCGGAGATATAGAGATAAACATCTCAAACACATTACATACCTTGACGACCTGACACTATTGGCTATTTTGACTATCGCGGCATGTGAAGTCGGTTTTTTTTCGTTCTATACGATCATACATTATAATATTTGTGTTGATTGCCTGGTGAGAATCACTGTAAGGATATAAAAACTGTTTCATAGTAGGTAAAGCAGTTTTTCCTCAAAGGAACAATGAATGTTATTTACGGATCCCGTACCGACACATTTATCAATATACCTACACATATCTACGCAAAATTCGAATAGGTAATACTATAGTTAAGATTAGTTAAAAAACCTTTTTAAACACAAGCTTTTACATAACCTAGGACCTGAGTATGTCAAGACAAATCCAACGAGCCCAAACACGACGGGTAGAACATGTGTAGCTTAGGAGTTCCTTTGTCCACCTTCCAGCTTCAACATCAGATCAGCACCATGTCATCATAATGTTGCATTGTCACGCGATTTACACACGTATGCAAAATTTTAGCTCAATCGAACCCCTGGAAGTCGCTCTTAAATCAATCGCAAGATTTGTGACGGACAAATAAATTCGCCGTGAACTAGAGATAACGCTTGTAACAAAACAACCGTATTCCATGCCCGCGAGTCAATTTCAGTAGCAAGTTTGAGACGTTTATCATCATATCTCTGGAGATACTTATCTGATCTCGATAAAATTACATTGGGACCACCTCCGAAGCGTACCCTGCTGATTAAAAAAAGAATTATTCAAATCGGTACACAATTGACGGAGTAATCGCGTAACATACACACAAAAAAAACATGCAGACGAATTGAGAACCTCTTTTTTTGGAAGTCGGTTGATGATAAATGCGAAACGTTTCTAAAGAGTTAAAATTTTCAAAAGTTTATTAATGAAGCAAGTGCATCTGGTACCTTCTAACATCGCGGAAAATATGATTTGCGTAGGATTTCATATTAAAACCAATATTATAAATGCGAAAGGAAGTTTGTATGTTTCTTTGGGACTTCTACACGGTCAAACGGACGAACCGATTTTTTATTTATATTTTTTTTAATAGAACTGGGCAGCACTTGACCACTATCTCACCTGATGTTAAGTGATGATGCAGTCGATGATGGAGCGCGCTTACCCAAAAGATACCTATTCACTCGCGATTTGAAGACCCCCATATTGTATTTGGCCGGAAACACAGACTCAGGCAGAGCATTCCATTCCCTGGCGGTTCGCATGATGAACGAAGATGCAAATCGCTTCGTTCGGGTAGATGGTATATCCACCATAAATCGGTGGCGCCTTTTAGTGTCTCTGGATGTCCGATAATAAAATGGGGAAGGTGGAATCAAATTATGCAGTTCCATAGCACTCTCCAAAATGTAACCGGTATAAAACCGATAAAAAAGCGACTTTGCGGCGATGCGCGAGACTCTGAAGTCTCTTGCTTACAAGTAGATCATCAGCTGGTATTTGGCAGAACCATCCCAAAGGTGAGAACAGTACTCCATGCACGATCGGACTTGTTAGACTTGATTTAGCTGAAACTTTGCCTTTGTATAGCCAGTAATATGGATTAGGCTGTAAAATACTTTTTAATGCGAGCGAAGCCGCGGACCACAGCTAGTAAAGCAATATTTACTCGTGCAAGAAGAACATTGCTCCAGTGTGCCATTTAGATACTTTTACATGAAGTCAACTTCAAGTAAAGATGAATTAATATTTGTTAATCTATCAAGCAAATACGGCTGAAACTGCTGAAAGGATTTGGACAAAACATACATACATACCTTTCAAGGCGAGCAGAGCCGCGAAACGCAGCCATTACCACAGACATAATAATATTACAAGCCAGTAAGTACCCTTAGTACGAGTTTTCATACCTAACTCGATATCGTACAACGAATGTTGTATGAAAAGAATAAGGTTAACACAAGAATACTAGTGTAATGTGCAACCCACATTGCGAGTAATCTTTAAATATAAAAAAAAATAGTACAGCGCCTCTTGTGGTTTTCACACTTCACTAAATTTAGACCAATCAGGGAGCCAGAATAAGTCGAAAACTATGTGAGATCTGTCAAAGCGTTTACGATGAAAACGCGTACTAAGGGCACAGTACTGCATATTTTTACTTATTATGTACAAACTTACAAAGCATGCGTTGAAACGGGATTCACGCGTGAATAAGAATCTTGTTTAAAATGAGGAAAATACAATTTTGTCATTGTTTAATGTCCACGGAGCGTTAATAATGACCAGACAATGATATTCATGGTAAGCTACTGACATATTTTTTTTTTAAATACTTTATAGGTTAACGTTTGACCGCTATCTCACCTGTTGGTAAGTGATGATGCGGTCGAAGATGGTAAGCACGCTAGGCCTAGAATGGGAACTGGCTCTCAAGGATAGCCTGCCGGAACACATTAGATGTTTTGGTGACAGATTTTCTAACTTGAGGGTGGTAAGCTGGCCAGGCGGACACTAGATAGTGTCCTACCACCATGCGGGGGGTTGTTGGTTTCTTAACGTTGTTTTCCTTTACCGGAGGGCAACTGTGAGAAGCGCACATACATTTTTCTATAGAAAAATCCATTGGTGCACGGCGGTTTGAACTCGGTACCACGGCATCAAAGCCGACCGTTCTCCCGATTACGCCACCGGGCCCTCAAAATATATGACATATTTTGAAATAGCATTTAACATGTATTGCGGTTTGGTTTAATTATTGAGAGACATTACTGTTTATGTATTTGGTGAGTTCGTTAAACAATAGATATGTTATTTATATATTTATAGCGTTTTATCCACGATTTTATAGAGAAAACAAAAGTTATATTTGAGTTAAGGTTTTATTTATTAAACACGTACAAGTTGAAACTATCTATTTAAATACGAAGTTGCATGAAATGAGAAAGCAATAGGTATATTAATTTATTTGTAATATTGAACATGATCTTTTTTTGTATCGAAACTTTTTTAAGAACAAAGCAACTCAACCAATTAAATTTTTAAAAAAATCTATAACTCACTTGTGAATAATAGTAATGAAGGGAGTTTTGGCGGGAACGTTCCCGCCGTTCTTCCCGCCGCATTATACATAGGAAAAGTGTGTGTGATATCATTGTATTTTTTCCTAAAACTTGTGTTCTTCCGCGAGTAAATGTGTAATACGAGTAAATGTGGATTATAAACCATTAAGTGCCGGTGAATGTGTGCGAGTGTAGGGAAACAGCACAATGTTGAAAAACATGCTATTTGCGTTCTCACCAAAATTCCACTGATAATCTTTAGTAAACACCACATCTTTACTCTTCAGTAAGTATAACTTAGACTACACTTTTACTTGAGAAATGACCTGAAATGTGACTTTTTTTCAATACTTGACATTGGCTAAATATACTAATCGTGTGGCGCCATAATTAAACTAAAAAAAAAAGTCACAGTTTGATTAAAGGTGTCATTAATTCACCTAATTGCAGAAAATTAGAGCCTCTTTATGAGCAAGTGTGTTGAAAATATTAATAATACTTACTACTCATATTTCTGTGATGTAATATGATTAAACACTCTGATCGTATTGTTCACAATACATAATATTGGAGCAAAACCGATTAAAGTAAAATGGATCGCACATAACCGGAACGGAAAGCAACAGTATAATAATATCAACAGTCATACATTTCATACATTTAGTTTAATATGTAACAATGGGTGGAAAAGCATATTTTCATATCATGGAAATAGATAATCGAAAGAGATAGATAGAGATCCCTCTCTCTCTCTCTTTCTATCAAAACGTAATCAGAGAGTTAGAAAGGTAGAGACTCTCTACCTTTCTAACTCTCTCTGATCTCTCTCTAGTAGAGAGAGATATATGGAGAGATAGAGAGAGAGAGAGAGAGAGAGCTGACAATTTATCAGGATACAATAAAAACTAAAAAAAACAGACTTCAAATGCCGCGCGTGTTTGTATTAGTAGCATGTAATTTTTTTTTTTTTCTTATTCCAGATATGTAAGCGTTTGACCTCTATTATCTCACCTGATGATAAGTGATGATGCAATCGACGATGTAGCACGCTTACCTAGAAGATACCTGTTCACTGGCGATTTGAAGATAGTTACTGGGAAACACAGACACCGGCAAGGAATTTCATTCCTTCGCAGTATGTATGATAAATGATGAAACGAAATGTTTTGTGCGGGTGCGGGTAGATGGAATGTCCACCATAAAGCGATGGCGCACATCGGTACGTCTGGTTGTTCGATTGAAGAAGGGGTAGGTGGGACTAATTTGTGCCATTGGAAGGCACTCTCTCCGAAATGCATAGATGCATAGATAATGCATAGATCCAACGATACGTAACATCCCGCACGTCACGTCCGACGGTACCGCACGAGTACGCACGAGTACGCTTGGATATAAGCACGATACCAATTCAGACCTATCCGAGGGTTTACGCGCGCCTCTTTTTTAGGGTTCCGTACCCAAAGGGTAAAACGGGACCCTATTACTATGACTCCGCTGTCCGTTTGTCTGTCTGTCTGTCTGTCTGTCTGTTTGTCTGTCTGTCCGTCTGTCTCCAGGCTGTATCTCATTAACCATGATAGTTAGACAGTTAAAATTTTCACAGATGGTGTATTTCTGTTGCCGCTAGAACATAAATACTAAAAATAAAATAATGTTAAGAATTAAAGGGGGTCCCCATACAAAAAACGTGTTTTTTAGTATAACGCCATCTATAAAGCTCTAGGTGTCATGTGGGTGTTAACAACTCCTTCATTTTTGTTAAGCTAACAACCTTTCTAATGAGTTTCGGCAAAATTACATAGATGACGCTAGTAAACGAGACGAGATTCTCCGTGAACCAAATCGTATACCAAAACAAAATGTTCTTGGTAATAACTATTAATCAAATATGAGGCTAAAACTCTGTTATGTTTCGTATTGGTATTGTAGTACGGAACCTTCCCTAAGTGTATGATGCGAGGAGACGCGACTCTGACTCGCACTTGGCCAGTTTGGCACAAGGCATATGTACAATTCCTTAATCTAATTTCTGCCAAATTGCTGAGCAGTTTATCGGCAGATGTTACTCTCGTTTTCTTAATCTCTGGATCCCATGGTGCGCCCATGTGGGCTGAGTGTCTCCGTGATCGATATTACGCATCGTGGGGTCTCGCCATTTTAGAGGAGTTTATCTCCTTCCTCTTTAAAAGGCTAGGGTGCTACTACGCTAAAAAGAAATGTGACCGAATGTCCCAATGCGTTATTTGGTGGTCTAAAACCATCTTCGCATTGCCATTCTAATGACCGGTTTCATTGGGTCACATCGGTTGGATGGCTTCAAACCGGTTTATTCCTGTTTGTCCTATTAATCTTTCCCCAAATGTGGACAAAAAAAAAAACGGGTTGCACTCCGGGAGTGCCGGCAGAAGTGAAAACTTGAACAATAAAGTTGAGCATTAGGTCTACTCTCCCTCCGTCTTACGAATTTTTTATCAGGTCACGTGTCCTGACGCGAGTTTAACATTTTTTACCAATCCCAAAAAAAGTTTCTACTCTCCCTCCGTCTTATGAATTTTCGATCAGGTCACGTGTCCCGACGCGAGGTCCTATGGCGAGTTAAACATTATTTAACCATCCAAAAAAAAGTTTCTACTCTCCCTCCGTCTTATGATTGTCCGATCAGGTCTCGTGTCACAACGCAAGGTCCTAACGCGAGTTAAATTTTTTTTACCCATCCCAAAAAGTTCACAACGCCGTTAAAGAAGTTTTAACTTCAAAAATGTCCGGACTGCCCCCTTAATACGAGCAAGGAGACAGCGTGAACTTTTTTGTACCGTCTGTCCCCTTGCTGCAAAAACACAGGGACAGCGTGAACTATTTTAGTCCGGACTCTGCACGTAGCAAGGCGACAGCATGAACTTTTTTGAGTTTGTCTATAGCGGACATAGGTAAAAACATTTTTTTGTGTTTTATATATATAGATAGGTAATTGATTAATAATTTAAGACGTTCATAGACATATAATGGAATACAGTCGAGGTGATAAAAACCTTCTTTGTGAAATATTTATAATATATAATTATTAATAGCCTGCCACCTCCCCGCCACCCAGCAGTTAGCGGGGGCAGAGGCGGCTGCCCGTGGTAAGCGCCGCAAGTACGCCTGCCTAGGGACAGCGTACGATTTCGTCCCGTTCACCGTCGAAACAGCGGGACCATGGTGTTTAGAAGCCAAGTATTTCGTCCAGGAGTTAGGGCGCCGCCTCAGAGAGAAGGGGCGCGACCCTCGCTCCGGTTTGTTCTTGATCCAGCAAATTTCCCTTGCCGTGCAACGCGGCAGCGCAGCAAGCATGCTGGGTACGTTCGGGCAGGGTTCGGCTCGCGGTGGACATACGTAACTATGTTAACCAACATAATATAGAGTAAGACGTACTACGCGTGTAGTCAATTTGTAATTTTGGACGATGTATTTTTAGGGTTCCGTACCCAAAAGGTCAAACGGTACCCTATTACTAAGACTCCGCTGTCCGTCTATCTGTCTGTCTGTCTGTCCGTCTGGGCTATAGCTCATACCAGGCTATAGCTCATTAACCGTGATAGTTAGACAGTTGACATTTTCACATATGGTGTATTTCTGTTGCCGCTAGAAGAACAAATACTAAAAACAAAATAAAGTTAAAAATTAAAGGGGGTCCCCATACAAAAAACGTGTTTTTAAACGCCATCTATCTAATTAGTTTCGGCAAAATGACATAGATGGCGCTAGTAAACGAGCCCCGTCTTTCTAGATCGCGACCAAACCAAATATTCTTGGTAATATCAATTAATCAAATATATGAGGTTGAAACTCTGTTATGTTTCGAATTGTACGGAACCCTCCCTAAGTGTGCGATAAGAGACGCGATGCTGACTCGCACTTGGCCAGTTTTATTTAGTATCATTTAAGAACTATTGTTATTTACGATGATGTATATATGTCCATAAATAAAAAAAATACAAACATACATTATTAATTATATAATTAGGTTATTTATTAAGATTACGATGTTCATAAACATCAAAGTGTACGCTAATGGATTTCTTGGCGTAGTTATATGAATTGATTTCCAGTTTTCCTTAAAGCTTTACAGGAAATATATTGCGATTGCCCTTTAGCCCCTTACGAATACGTAATTGATAGGTAACTTATTTTTGGCCGACTTCAAAAAAGGAGTAGGTTCTCAATTCGTTGCAATATTTTATTTTTTATGTGTGTTCCCCAATTACTCAAAGACGCCTAGACCAATTTAGAAAATTATTCGTTTGTCTGAAAGGGTATTCTCCTCAGGTGGTCGCGTTTATATTTCGTGGAGATCTGATGAGTATCTCCAGAGATTTGGCAATAAACACTTCAAACTTAGTACTGAAAATGACTAATCCAAGGGGTATTATGATTTAGGCGACGCTCGAACCTTACCGATCGCGTACTACTTTTTAACCTCTTCAACCAACTTCCAAAAACGAGGAAGTTCACAATTCGTCTGTATGATTATTTTTTTTGTATGTATGTTACGATTACTCCGTCTATTGTGAACCGAGTTGAATGATTCTTTTTTTAATCGGTAGGGTTTGTTTCCCAGGTGGCTCTATTGTAATTTCATCGTGATCAGATAAGTATCTCCAGAGATATGATAATAAACGTCTCAAACTTGCTACTGAAATTGACTCGCGGGCATGGAAGTCGGTTCTTTTAGTTTTTAAACTATCTTAATAATTGGATAACTTGTTACGACGGCGATGCTGTGATGCCTATAAATTTGAATACGTTACACACATCTTCTTTCGTCTCAACAGTGCCAACAGATTTTCCCGACTTTTTACCGACTTTACAAAAAGAAGGATTCTCCATTCGCTTGTATTTTTTATTTATATGTTTGTTACCTCAGAAATCCGTTATTTCCTAACCGATTAGGAAATATTTTTTTTTTGTTCAGAGTATATGCTTTTCGTGTGATCCCATTGTAATTTTATTGAGATATCATAAGTATCTCCAGAGATATGGAGGTAAACACCTCAAACTAAGTACTGGAAATGACTAGCAAGGCATATGAAGTCGTTTTTTTTTGTTTTGTTTACAATCTTGAATTATTTACTCTCACCGTGTACTGATCATAATTATATCAAATTACAGACGATTGACATCGTATTGTATTTTCGATGACCACGAAGTGTTTGTTCTTCCTTGTCGAAACGTGAGAATATCAATCGTTAAACCTATCTGTCTCTGTGTGATCACTGGTTGTTTACAGTTCGATGAAATCGAGCATATCTTCAAGTAGGTAGCTGACAGATTATATTCTATTGATCGTTTAATCACAGCCATAGACGTAATATAAAAGGATGGTCAACTACAGATGCTCTGACAGTAAGGTTGTTATTGCTTTGTAGAACAAAACGACCCAATCGAAAGGCACCAGGGTGGGAGTGTGTCCTTGTCTAACTACCTGCTAGTGCTATATATGTTCTATACTATATGTATAGTATATATATAAGTCGTCCATACAAAAGAAAGGGACAAACTTCGTTCTAGGTCGGTCTCATCAGGGCCGTTTTGCGCAGTCAATTTATATTACTTATATGATCACAGCATATTGAGTGACAATCACGAGAATCATAAAGTGAGCAAATCATTTGTCATATTCGAACTGGCCACTCCATCTAGGTTATCTGGAAGAGATCGCTTTGAGCGATAAAACCGCCCATTGTGCTTGTTTAAGAATGTATTAAGTATGTGTTAGTTATTTTATATATTTATTATTTTTTTATTTTTGTATTTTATATAATATCGTTTAAAAACTAAAAAAGAACCGACTTCAATGCCGCGCTATTCATTTACCGTACCAATTTTGAGATGTTTATCTCAATATCTCTGGAGATACTTATCAGAGCTCAATGAAATTACCATGGTAATGCCATACCATCAAAATTACACTTAGGATATCTCCTTTCGAACAAAAAAAGAATAATCAAAATCGGTTCATAAACGACAAAGTTATCCGCGAACAAACATAAATATATGTATATATATACTAGCAGCCCGCCCCGGCTTCGCACGGGTAGAACATATTTGCCTACAAAATTTGCATCTGTTTGTTGCATCAAATATAAAATATTAACATATTTAACAATCATCGTCATATTTCAACTAATTTACACAAAACCTTAACGAATTATGCACCTAAACCTTACTCATAAATACTGGCTATTGGTAAAAACCGCGTGATGATCCGTTCAGTAGCTATTGAGATTATTGCGAACAGACAGACAGACGCAGTGATGGACTTTGATTTATAATACTGTGATATTGGACGGCCCTATGGCGTAAAGGATAGTTACCCTGATTCTGACCCGACGGTCGTTGGTTGTAATCCTAGCTATATACCTACCCATGAAAGATTTATGTGCATTCATGAATCATGGGTTTTCGTACAGAGGTAGTGGGATCATTGAATCAAAATCAATCAAATCATGGGATCAAAGAGTAAGGAGTATTATACGTTTAACGTGTGTATCTGTGTCTGTCTGTAGCATCTTAGCACCCAACCGGATGAACCGATTTTGATTTTATTATTGATATATTTTTTTTGTTTGATAGATGTCTTCATTGAGAGTGGTCTAGTAGTAGCTTTGATTCATGAAAATTCGTTCAATCGTTATAAAACTATGAGCTTTTTTCTAGTTAATTGCGCTATGAAATCAACTTTTATAGGTCTGATCAATTCGAAAATCTTTTTCTTCAACGATATTGTAAGAACATGGAAGCATTGACCTGATCCTGTACTCTACAGAATACTCAAATCCACACCAACTTACAGCTCAGATTTTAAATGTCGTGTTTAGAGTCATTGGAACGCTTTTATTGAAAAGATTATACATAGATCAGTCGGGGTGGTTTATATATAGATCATAACTATATTATACAATAGAATTTTATTCAGTAAAAATATATTATTATACTACGAGTATATTGACTTCAAATTAATTAAGATCGGTGGGGATCTACAGCATCGCTAAGCTTATAATAATATTTTCGTAGTAACTATGACCTAATCTGTGGTTTCACTGCAGATATTTGATTAATTTTGCGATGCGTGTATGTGAAATCCGTGATATCTTCTTGAGTTTTCATTTGAATTATATACTGTAAAGGACAATTTTAATCTATAATATATGGCCAAGCTAAATAACGTAATTATTTGGATAAGGATTAATACTATATACTTGAAAATAGCCCAGGAAGTTATGTAATATTTTTTAACAAAAAATTAAAGATTAAAATGGTTACTGTGAGTCAACCTTAAGAGATAGACATATGCTGTCGCGGACTTTTTTGTAGGTCTTATTAAGTTGTACAACTGTTCCATAGAAAATATTCTTCTATCTATTTTCGATTGAGCAGCGTTCGTAAGAAACGTGTTTTTTCGACCGTTTTTTAGTCGACTTAGGTTGCAAATTAGGTCTTCACGAATGTACCTTTGATTTAAACGGGATAATATATAGCCTATTTTCATTCCGAAAGTCCATTCTATATATAAGAGAAAGAATTTTTTAAATCGGTCCAGTAGTGTTTGAGCCAAATCATTACAAACATACAAAAATACAAATGTTCTCTCTTTATAATATTAGTATAGATATATATATACACACGTTCGAATTGAGAAACCGCCTCCTTTTTTTGAAGTTGGTTAAAAAACTAAAAAAAATATACTTAAATTAAAATTTACAACCACCTCCTGAATCTATGTGTAATTCATGCATCATGACATGTTCATCATCCCCGAGCACATCATCTCTTTCCATCAGGCGAGATTGTGGTCAGACGCAAGCCTAGCACTATATTTTTAATTTTTTTTTGTAAATATTATATAGGCTAGCGTTTGACCACTATATCACATGTTGGTAAATGATGATGCGGTCGAGGATAGTAGCACGCTACGCACATATTATTATTGTAAAACAAAGCCTAGCACCGCGTCTGTCTGTTCGCAATAAACTCAAAAACTACTGAACGGATTTTCATGCGGCTTTAACCATAGACAGAGTGATTCATTAAGAAGATTTAAGTGTATAATTTGTTAAGGTTTCGTGTGAATTGGTTTAAATATGATGATGCTTGTTGAAGACGTTATTTTATACTCGACGGAACAAACTGATGCAAACTGATGTAGGCATATATGCTCTATCCATGCAAAGCCGGGCGGGTCAGTAGTCAGATGTGATAATTTATGATCGCACAAAACAAAAAAACTGACTTCACATGCCCATCAAAGTACTGGCTAGTTATAATCATGTCATCAAAGTATACAAATTTGCTTATTATTGTTTATCTCCATATCTCCGGAAATAATTGTCATAGATCAATAAAATTTAAATGGGACTAAACGGGAGACATAATATCTCAGGCAAAAAAATATTTTTTCAAATCGGTTACTATTTGACGAAGGTCTGAGGAAAGGAAACAAACATTTAAAAAAATACAGTCGAATTCAGAACCTCCTTCTTTTTTTGGAGTCGGTTAAAAAAACCTCGTACGCCGTACGTAACACGATAGGTAAATAATACGTAGAATTTGAACGTCTTAAGTTACACTACTGTGCTTCTAATTTAGTGTAAAATGGGGTCATGTTATTGGAAACGCTTAGAGAGAGAGAGCAAGTTTTATAGTTGCTAGCTTATTAGCGATAATTCCTCTATTTATTGCTAACACAAACAACGCTTTGCATACGACCTATTTTCTGGAATGAATTGGATTTACAGATAAGAAAATATCACCACGAAAAACTCTGTTTTGAGGGCTGTGGTGTAATGAGAGAATGGTCGGCTTTGACGCCACAGGTACCACCGAGTTCAATTCCCGCCGTGCACCAATTGACTTACCATCGATAAAATGTATGTGCTCTTTTCACAGTGGCACTCCGGTGAAGGAAAAGCATCCTTAAGAAATCCCCAACCCCTGCATGGGGGTAGGACACTATCTTGTGTCAATATTATAATGCTCAAAATTACTTCAATAAATTCAAATATTTAGATAATCAAATCAACATTCACGCAAATTAAGTACCTAGTCGACGCAAAAACAAGAGGTGTAATAAGTAGTAATCTATACTAATATTATAAAGAGAGAACATTTGTATTTTTGTATTTTTGTATGTTTGTAATGAGTAAGCTCAAAAACTACTGAGCCGATTTAAAAAAATCTTTCACTAATACATATAATGGACTTTCGGAATGAAAATAGGCTATATATTATCCCGTTTAAATCAAAGGTACATTCGTGGGGACCTAATTTGCAACCTAAGTCGGCAAATAAACGGTCGAAAAAACACGTTTCTTACGAACGCTGCTTAATTGAAAATAGATAGAAGAATATTTTCTATGCAAGAGTTGTACAACTAAGTAAGACCTACAAAAAAGTCCGCGACAGCATATGTCTATCTCTTAAGGTTGACTCACAGTAACCATTTTAATCTTAAAATTTTTGTTAAAAAATATTGCATAACTTCCAAGGCTGTTTTCCAGTATATAGTATATTAATCCTTATCCAAATAATTACGTTAATTAGCTTGGCCACATATTATAGATTAAAATTGTCCTTTACAGTATATAATTCAAATGAAAACTCTAGAAGATATCACGAATTTCACAAACACGCATCGCAAAATTAATAAAATATTTGCAGTGAAACCACAGATTAGGTCATAACTACGAAAATATTATTATATAAGCTTAGCTATGCTGTAGATCCCCACCGATCACAATCAATTTGAAGTCAATATAGTATAATAATATGATCTATTGTATACAATTATATTCATCTATATATATAATAATATAATATAATATTTTAAACCACCCCGACTGATCTATGTATAATAGCTTTTTCTAATGACTCTAAACACGACATTTAAAATCTGAGCTGTAAGTTGGTGAGGATTTGAGTATTCTGTAGAGTCCAGGAGGTTTCCATGTTCTTACAATATCGTTGAAGAAGAAGATTTTCGAATTGATCAGACCTCTGAAAGTTGATTTCATAGCGCAATTAACTAGAAAAAAGCTCATAATTTTATAACGATTGAACGAATTTTCATGAATCAAAGCTAAGAAAACTCTCGATGAAGACATCTATCAAACAAAAAAAAACTATCAATAATAAAAACAAAATCGGTTCATCCGGTTAGGTGCTAAGATGCTACAGACAGACACACAGATACACACGTTAAATGTATATTACCCCTACATTTTGCGTCAGGAACGCCGTAAGGTTACGGCGGCAGATGTACTCCTTGGTGGTAAGCTACTTTTTGGTAGATTTAATGATTCCACTACCACTGTACGAAAACTCATGATTCATGAATGCACATAAAACTTTCATTGGTAGGTATATAGCTAGGATTAGAACCAACGACCGTCGGGTCAGAATCAGGGTAACTATCCTTTACGCCAAAGGGCCGTCCAATATCAATACGTAAGTATTATAAAACAAAGTTCATCACTGCGTCTGTCTGTCTGTTCGCAATAATCTCAATAGCTAAACGGATTATCATGCGGTTTACACCAATAGCCAGAGTGTTTATGAGCAAGGTTTAGGTGCATAATTCGTAAAGTTTTTGTGTAAATTGGATGAAATATGACGATGGTTGTTAAACATGTTCATACTTTATATTCGATGCAACAAACTGATGCAAATTTTGTAGGCATATATGTTCTACCCGTGCGAAGCCGGGGCGGGCTGCTAGTATATAATAAATAAGTAAATGTAATCAATAAGTTTGACGTATGTATGTGTGTCTGTGCCTCTGTGACACGTCTGTGGTATCGTAGTGTCCAAATGGATAAATGGATTTTGATTTCTTTTATTTTTTGTTCGATAGGTGTTTTAATCGAGAGTGTTCATAGCCTAAGCACAGTATATATAATAGTTACTGTGTAACAGATATTTCACTCCCCTACAAAAACACAATACCAACGCTTATTTCAGACAATACAAGCAAAATTGTGTCTAAGGCGCTCGACCTAGCGATGCTATTACTTCGTTTAGCGCGCGATGTACCGGCGCGCGCCCGATACGATGTGCGTGTACGGTTGACGCCATGAAATAAACTTTTGTAGTTCTAATACATTTGATATTCGGTATTGTACTCTTACTTCAACCATACCATTCCATACTTTACTTTATTCATTATTATGTTCTTCAACGATATTTTAAGAACATGGTAGCGTTGACCTCATGCTGTGACATCTCCTAAAACCTGCAGAATACCCAACTCCTCACCAACTTACAGCAGAGATGTCGAGTTTGGACTCATCGGAATGGTCACAAATTCTCAATGAACAGATTATGAATAGGTCGGTTGCGGGTGGTTTTAAATTTCTAATTACTATATTAATTTCTAATTTATGTATTATAGTTTTTACGATCTTAAATTATACTAAAGTCTGTCAATAAAATTATCTGAGGCCTGCTACGTATCACGATTTTAAAACGAACTGTCAGTAAATGTCTATATTTAACCCAAATCTTGTCGTGACTATAAATTTGCAGCTAGTAATATTTCGCGCTAATGTCTAGTTTGTCCATTAGCGAGTCTATTTTTTGCAACAAACATGCCCCTTTTAATTTTTAGGGTTCCGTACGTCAAAAGGTAAAAAAGTAACCCTAATAAGATCACTTTCTTGTCCGTCTGTCTGTCCGTGTGTCACTGTCACTGTGTGTGTCACTGTTTGTTCCCGTTGCCTAGAATCATGAAATTTGGCAAGAAGCAAGGTCTTGTAGCACTTATAAATGAATAAATCTAAAATCCGCAAATATTTAGTTTAATAACAAAAAAAGGTATATTTACTATTACAAACTTACTATTTGTAGTAGATACAATATATTTTCTATGAATCGAACTACAAAGTTAAGTTTGTCCTGTAACCTAGTCTGATAAGTTGGTACGGAAGCCTCGGTGGGCGAGTCCAACTCGATTGGCCGGTCGTTTTATTGTACTTACGCTATAATATTTTTTATCCTGATTCGATCCGCAAGGATTATAGTAGCAATAGCCCAATGGTTAAGTCGTCGGCCTGGCCATCGAGAGGTCGTGAGTTCGATCCCCACCCATTGTACTATAGATGTGAACATATTTAGCCTTAGTTGGAGAGATCAAGAATAATGTAAACCCCCTTTAGTTTTTGTTTTTATGTAGTTTTTACTTTTGATGTTATAGCAACCATTATAATGTACACTATGAGCAAAATTCAAGTCTCAATCTATAACGATTTTCCGTCTTTAAAATTTATATTTTAGTATTTGTTGTTAAATCCCCCATAGTAATACTGTATATTTCGTGAAAATTTCAAGTATGTACCATTATGGTTAAGGAGTAACAATCCTGTAAGGTGCGGACGGACGGCGGACATCGAAATCTTCGTAATAGGGTTGTTGGTACCATTTGGGTTCGAAACCCTAAAAAAACCGACGAATTGAGAAATATAATTTATCAAGTCACTTGAAAAGATTAGGTACTGAATTTGCGTATATGTTCCAAATCGGTCCAGGCCATTATGTGTAATCGGGGAGCATACATAAAAATAACTGGCCAAGTGCAAGTCAGACTCGCACTCGTAGGGTTCCGTAACACAGTTAAGTATTCCATAACTATGATTTTTCGCAACTGCAAAATTAACTTTGTTTCTCATAGTGTTTGTATGAAAAACAAAGTTATCTTTGCGGTCGCCATATCTCTAAAACTGCTGACTGTATCTCGTTAAAACCAATTTTCGTTGTTAGTTTTTATTGAGATCTACAGTATATATTTTTTTTAGATTTTTCACTCCCATACTTTAAAAGTTAGAGGAGGAGGGGGGGGGGGGGGGGGGGCACACATTTTTACCACTTTAGTCGCGCCTATCTTTCAAATGATTGACTTTGAGAAAAAATGATTTTGGGAACCTCAATGTCATTTTTAAAGACCTATACATAGACATCCCACACGTATAGGTTTGAAGAATTTTTTTTTTTGTTTCATTTCCATGTATGGGATGTCCCCCTTAAACTTTTATATTTTTATTTATGTATAAAAATCGGAAAGCGGTTCACAGAATACATCTACCTACCAAGTTTCAATTCTGTAGTCTTAACAGTTTCAGAATAAAATGGCTGTGACATACGGACGGACAGACAGACAGACACGACGAATCTATAAAGGTTCCGTTTTTTGCCATTCGGCTACGGAACCCTAAAAACGGATCCGACAAATTGAGAACCTCCTCCCTTTTTAGTCTGATAATAAGTGAAAA
Organism: Cabera pusaria; assembly: GCA_954871355.1. Classification (NCBI taxonomy): domain Eukaryota; kingdom Metazoa; phylum Arthropoda; class Insecta; order Lepidoptera; family Geometridae; genus Cabera; species Cabera pusaria. The sequence continues at coordinate 32,989,543 of OX940885.1, read as the reverse complement.
GCGGCTAACTCTTCGGGATATATATATATACGAGTATCCCCTTCTTATGCCGCCAGGTAATAAATAATGGCTTTTACACATTTCTCTAGGGCTTCATCTAATCCATGCTCTCAATAAGTCTTGGATATTAGCGGTGATTAAATTGTCTGGTACTTCCCTTCTACCAGATAATCCTTGAGCAAAGGCAAATTGCGAGATTATTAAAAAGCGTATTTTGTAATCTTTACATAGTATAAAAGAAAGTCGCTTTTTGTATGTAGGCTTAAAAACTTCTAAACTATACAACGTTTTTAGGGTTCCGTAGCCGAATGGCAAAAAACGGAACCCTTATAGATTCGTCATGTCTGTCTGTCTGTCTGTCTGTCTGTCTGTCTGTCCGTCCATATGTCACAGCCATTTTATTCCGAAACTGTTAGGACTACAGAATTGAAACTTGGTAGGTAGATGTATTCTGTGAACCGCTTTCCGATTTTTATACAAAAATGAAAAATATAAAAGTTTAAGGGGATCCCATCCCATACATGGAACTGAAACTAAAAAAATTTCTTCAAACCTATACGTGTGGTGGGTGTCTATGAATAGGTCTTCAAAAATAACATTGAGGTTCCTAAAATATTTTTTTGTTAAAGTCAATCATTTGAAATATAGGCGCGTCTAAAGTGGTAAAATGTGTGTCCCCCTCTAACTTTTAAAGTACGGGAGTGAAAAATCTAAAAAATATATATGCTGTAGATCTCAATAAAAACTAACAACGAAAGTTGGTTTGAACGAGATACAGTCAGCAGTTTTAGAGATATGGCGACCGCAAAGATAACTTTGTTTTTCATACAAACACTATGAAAAACAAAAGTTGTAGTTGCGAAAAACCATAGTTATGGAATACTTAACTGTGTTACGGAACCCTACGAGTGCGAGTCCGACTTGCACTTGGCCAGTTTTTTAATGCCCTTTTCATCAGTAGATCAAATGGTTCAAGAGCAATGTTTATAACTGCCTTACAAATACCTAATTATAAAACCTATTTTCAACTTAAGGTCCCCGGAGACGGCCATTCGAAATTGTCAACGGGCTTCGATCTATATTTTCATCGACGATAATTTGGTCCATCAATGACGTGAAAATTGACAGTTGCGAATGACCGTCTCCGGGACACTCCGGGACACTTTACAGACAAGCTGACGTGACCGCGCGATCAATTTAGTCAAAATAACCGTAGAAAATTCAAATAAAAATAAATAATATTATTCGTCCTTTAGACATTACTGTGACTTGAACTTAAAGAAAGTTTTCACACAAAACTAAACATTATAAAACAATTTTCAAGATAAAATTCGTTAACAATATATTGAACTTGTAACCTTGTAAGCTTGTTAGACTTGTTTAGAAGACTCTAGTGATGCGAGCAAAGATATTATGTACAATAGATAACGCAAGTATCACGATTTGTATTGAAACTAAGCGTGCTGACTTTTTAATACATTCTCTGAGTGCACAGCCGAAATTTTGTGACGGATAAAGTTAAAAGAAATATGTCCTTGTCTTTGGGGGCTCGAAATGTTTGGGCTATTGCAGTTAATTATCACGCAATGAGACATGTTTAAAGTTTTAGCGGCCGTCCGGCTGTAAAAACAGACGCGCGCGGACTGCAAGTAGAAGCAGCCAACCTTGACGCTTGGTCGGGGTTCGGACACGGGAAGTACACGCATTTGCGTTATCTATTGTATAAAATATATCTGTGGATGCGAGTGCTCGATAGCCTGATTTACATTGCATACGTAACTTTTTTTTAACACTTATTTTTAAAATAATTATTATTATAAGTTATTACTATTATTTATCATATTTGTTATAAATGTAATCACATACCTTGGGAACACGTATAGGATTACATTTTGGGCTAAGTCCTATGGACGCAATCAAACATGGTCACCCGAAAACTTTTTCTTATATATTTTTTATATCATATCTAGACTAACGTTTGACCATTATCTCACCTGTTAGAGGGATATGCCCTAATCGCCACGCTGGGCAGGCGGGTTGACGATCGCAGGCCATACGCACCGGTGACGCTGCTGCCCGTCACCGGCCTGCAGTATTTAGCTACGCCATAATTTATAAAATAATACCTATAAAAATAAAAAATAATAATAAAACAAAATTAATGTTTATACCGCCATTTGTCAGTCTGCTGTGAATTTGGCTACAAAATAACAGTTGATATTTATTTCTGTACAGTTTGAAGAAGGTTCTTTTTTCTATGGCAAATAAATAAAATAAATTATTTATTTCCATAGTTTATGTCGGTCCTTAAGCAGTTTATCTACCGGCAAATGGCAAGCAAAATAAAGTTGCATTATGGACATCGTACCAGCAGCGTATTATAGTGTTATTCTTATCGATGATTCATCCCGCAGTTGTTTGTAGTCATCGAGATATAGGGTTGCTACTCGTGTAGGCAAGTTAATATATAAGATGGTATAAAAAACTAAAAGAAATGAATTCAAATGCCGCGCTATTATTTAATTACCAAGTTTGACGTTTTTATCTCCACCTGGAGATACTAATCAGATCTCGATGAAATTACTATGGTACTATTTCAGAGATATCTCCTTTCCAACATAAAAAGAATAATCAAAATCGGTTCATAAAAGATGCAGTTATCCGCGAACATAAACACATAATTCTTTTTTTAAATATACATAAAGGGTCGAATTGAGAAACCTGCTTTTTTTGACGTCGGAAACTTAATTTTATCTCTTTATATTGTTTTAAATGATCCTTTCTATTTTTAACCGACTTAAAAAAAAGGAGGAGGTTTCTCAATTCGACCGTATATATATATATTTTTTTTGTTCGCGGATAACTTCGTCGTTTATGAACCGATTTTGATTATTCTTTTTTTGTTCGAAAGGAGATACTCCAAGTGTGGTACCATGGTAATTTTATCGAGGTCTGATAAGTATCTCCAGAGATATTGAGATAAACATCTCAAAATTGGTACTGAAAATGAATAGCGCGGCATTTAAGTCGGTTCTTTTTTAGTTTTTAAACGATATTATCAGGACTTGGATTTTATCTAACAAGAGCCGTCGCTGACAGATAGGTCAAGGAAGTCATAATCATCATCATAATTCGTAATTCAACACGTTTATGAAGTGAAAACTTCTTTAGCGGCGTTGTGAACTTTTCTTGGGATGGGTAAAACAATTTTAAACTCGCGTCAGGGTCACGTGTCCTGATCGTAAGACTTTATTTAAATTCTTTAGACGAAGCGCAGGGCGCTTGCGCGAGGTGTCATTCCAAAATATTCAAAAAACTGGCCAAATGCGAGTCAGACTTTTGTCCCGCACACGGAGGGTTCCGAAAGCCATCAACGAATATCTTACGAACTTCTAACACCTACTAAGTAAACGTTAACACAAAGGTAATTAATATTATTAAATATCTGGAAGACCAAGTGTTCGCAATCGTACGACTAACTCAAAGAGAATATAAATACTACGTGACTAACTTTCCACTGATTCTAGCTGAATGAAACTCTGTAAGTACTAAAAAAGAAGATATAATAATCAATACTGACTATACACAGCTACAATAAAACTAAAGTAAACAAATCGACCGAGGCCCACAAATTTAACAAATGAAACGCTTGCGCTTCAGACTCTTCCCGACATATATTGGCGAATAATAATACTATTTATTTTAATTGAGAGCAACTAACTGCTTTAACTGCACAATAACACTAAAGCTACTTCTACTCGCCAATAGATGTCGGGAAGAGTCATATTTTAAGTTGATTTTCGATAAAGTTGATTATTGAAAACACGAATAAAACAAAATTTCTGAAAATGAATCCTAGCTAGATCGATTTATCACCCCCGAAAACACCTGTATTCTAAATTTTATTTAATCTTTGGAGCCGTTTCAGAGATTAAGGTAAACACGATAGCGCCATCAATGAAGATTCGTAGATCGTAAAAAACACGTTTTTTGTTTTAAATCCTTTAATTTTTAACTTTGTTCTGTTCTTAGTATATGTTGTTATAGCGGCAACAGAAATACATCATCTGTGAAAATTTCAACCGTCTAACTATCACGGTTCATGAGATACAGCCTGGTGACAGACGGACAGACAGACAGACAGATAGACAGACGGACAGCGGAGTCTCAGTAATAGGGTTCTGTTGGTAACCTTTGGGTTCGGAACCCTAAAAATGACGTGTTCAAGTTTTCACTTCTGCCGACACTCCCGGAGTGCAACTCGTTTTTTTTAGCAGACGCTGACAACCCGACTTTATTATTATAATCTTATAGTTTTAGACACATTGTGGTATGTCAGTGAGAAAATATTGATTAAAAAATTAAAAGAACCAACTTCAAATATTAATTTTCAGTACCAAGATTGAGGTGTTTATCTCCATATCTCAGGAGAAACTTACAGATCTCGATGAAATTACTATGGTACCATCCTTGGTACATCTACTTTCCAACAAAATATAATCATCGAATTCTGTTCATAAACGACAAAGTTATACGCGAACACCCATAAAAAAATATATATATATACGGTCGAATTGAGAAACCTCCTCCTATTTTTGAAGTCGGTTATAAATAGCATTTCACTTTCATACATATTTATTAGCAGAATATATATCGTGTTGGCATCCCCTACGTCATTTCATTAAAGAAGTTCACTCAGGCAGAACGAGAATAGTCCATTCACACACGTCAGCTTCAGTGGCATAAGTGGCATTAGGGTGTATGCATACTGACGCTGGTTTTGACTTTTCAAATAATTTACGTTAAGTCGGTTGTGTAACATACATAGACGTAATATAAAAGGATGGTGCACTGCAGATGTTTCGACAAATTCAATTTAATCCGTATACTTTAATAATAAGGTTGTAATTGCTTTGTAGAACAAAACGGCCCAATTGAGAGACACCAGGGTGGGAGTGTGTCCTTGTCTAACAACCTGATAGTCCTATATGTTCTATACTATATGTATGGTATATATAATATATAAGTTGTCCATACAAAAGAAAGGGACAAACTCCGTTCAAGGTCGGTCTCATGGGGGCCGGTGTACGCGATCAAGTTTAATAATGTAGCAGGTCTGTGGTCATATTACGTTGATATTGTTGTTGTCATCTTTTCATCGTCGTCGTTTTTTCGTCATCTTTATTCGTAGGGTGTATTAGGATGTATTATGGTATTGTGGGGAAATTTCACCGGTTTCTGATAAAGTTTCAGATAGTCATCTGACATATGACGCCATAATTCTAAGGGCTAGTTTCACCGGGTTCTGATATGCGTTAGATAGTTATCGGACACATGACGGCATATAAAACCTGTCAAAAATCTGTCAGATTTCTTCATATTAGCGCTATCAGGAACCGGTGAAGCTGGCCCTAATTCTAATTAGAGGTGGGGGCGATACGTCCTGCACTGACGTCCCGCTTGGGGTGTATTGTGCTTTCCCCCTGACAGCGACTAACCAAGCAATCCCAGCTCCTTTATAAAGCCAAGCGAACCTGGGATCGCTGGAATAACGCTCCCAGTGAAGTAGACGGTGATGATGTTGATGTCAAATATGACGCTATATAAGAGTTGTCAAAAATCTGACAGATAAGTTTCTGATAGGCTTATCAGGATCTGGTGAAACTACCTCAGTATAACTGTAATACCTTTTTACAAGCTTTTATTTAACTTGCAATGTATGTATGTATGTATGTCACTATGTTTGTTTGGGTGGAATCTTGGAAGCTAAATTAGAACCACTTCCCGATGTCCGATTGGACTCAAATTTGGTGAACTTATGTATCTTCGGTGACAATACAATAATATGGTACTATGGAGCTGGTCTGATGATGGAGACTGAAGGTGGCCACGGTATCTCTGTGATAAAACAACATGACCCCACCGAGTTTGGGCTCGATTGATTTGTCTTGAAGATAACTTTACGCCTAGATGATATCCAGGGTCTGATGATGAAGCTGGAAGGTGGCCACGGCATCTCTGTGATAAATCAACATAACCCTACCGAGTTTGGGCTCGATTGATTAGTCTTGAAGATAAATTTTCACCCAGATGATATCCAGGGTCTGATGATAAAGCTGGAAGGTGGCCACGGCATCTCTGTGATAAATTAACGTAACTCTACCGAGTTTGGGCTGGATTGATTCGTCTTGAAGAGAACTTTACACCTAGATGATATTTAGCGACTGGTAATGAAGCTGGAAGGTGGCCACGGCATCTCTGTGATAAAATAACGTAACCCCAGTGAATTTGGGCTCAAATGATTCGTCTTGAGGAACACTTTACACTTAAATGATAGCCAGGATCTGATGATGAAGCTGTAAGCACTATAGTCCCACCGAGTCGATTGATTTTCCTTAAAGAGCACTTTACCCATAATCACATCAAATATCCGTGGAATATTTTAAAACATCATGCCTTCTCTTAAATACTTAGGTAGTAGGTAGGAAGTCGGTATCTATACCTACCTACTAAAAAGTTTAAAATAAATTATAAGAAAAAAATATTTTTAAAAATAAGCTTTTATCTGCGTCAATGAACTAAAATGTAAAAAATAAATTCTAGTAAGTATTTGGCGTTATTTACCTATATTTTTAAAACCTTGAGGCACTGAAGTATAGTAATTACCTAGCTTGAAAAACGGGTAGTGCTTCAAGCTTTTAAGAATGTAGGTAAGTACCAACACGCCAAATACTTAGTAGAATTTATTTTTTACATTTTAGTTCATTGTCCCAGATAAAAGGTTGTTTTTATAAATATTTTTTTTATTATAATTTATTAAAACTGTTATCTCTTACTGAAGCGATAAAAGATATTAATGAATATTCTGTCCCATTTCATTTGCTATACTACAAAAAAATTATTACAAATGTTGTAATGACGACATTTATATAAAAATATTTTTATTTTAAACATAATATGTATTCTTAATGTATTTTACTTGAGAACATAAGTGAACCTAGTGATAGTAAACGCTATTTTGTAATCTAGTATCTTCGTCTTACTAGATACATTGAGGGTCAGTTCACTCAGTTCAGACAGCGACGCGGCACGCACTTGCTAAAAAAACTTTATTTACTATACAAAAAGATACACATTTCTTTGAGTTAATTCGGTGACTTCAAGCTGCGCCGCGCGATGGAGCTCGACGACGCAGCGAAACGTGCGGCGCGGCCGAATTATCGCAATGAAATGTGTCTTATTATGTAGATAATAAAGTTCCATTTTATATCACGCGGCTTTCCGCTGCGCCGCACAAAACCAGAAGCATCGTCACGTTGCGTCGCGTCTCGTCGCGTCGCGTCGCTGTGTGAGCTGACCCTTAAGACAATGGATATTATTATAGAAAATAAGTTAAATTACATACGCATAAGCCTAGTTTTCAAGCTTTATTGTACTTAATATCAGTCACACATCTGCACATAGACAATAAATTATGTATTTTAACAATTATTTAAGATCGTTTACATCGGTTAAAAAAAACTGACTTCACATGCTGCGATAGTCAAAATAGCCAGTAGTATCACGTTGTCAAGGTATACAAATGCATATGTCGTCAAGGTATGTACCTCATGTGTTTGAGATGTGTATCTCTATATCTCCGAAGATAAATGTCATACCTCGATACAATTTGAATGGAACCAATCGGGAGGCATAATCTCTCAAAGGAAAAAATAATTTTTGAAATCGGTCGAGATTTGACGGAGTTTTGAGGTAACAAACATAAAAAATAAAAATAATAATAATAAAATAAAGTCGATTTGAGAACCTCCTCCTTATTTGAGAAGTCGGTTAAAAACAAACCAAACTACGAAATTAACTGAGCATTTTGCCGCACTCGCATGGAACTGAACCTTATAATTCTCAACAGTCCATCGTCCATCACCCACTTTGTAAAACAAGGTCATTGCATTTTGTTAGATAAAACTTAGTGACGCCATCCACGCAAGCGATTCATTGCCAGACGAATGTTTATGTTTCAGCGTTTAGGTTTGTGAATTTCTGTTTCTTTTCAAGGTAATGACGTGTTAACATGTATGTATAAAGTGTGATCCCCGTATTCACGAACAAAACTATGAGGTCTCTCGCATAGTGTCAATTCAGCCTGTACGTTATTGATATTGCTTGTGTCAAAGCCACCGCTATGCGTTGGTCAAATCTTTATGAATACGGCGAATATTTTGCGTTTTGAGGGTGAATTTTGAAAGCCCGGTGGGATAGTGGGAGAATGGTCGGCTTTTATGCAAGAGGATAGATAGATGATAGAGGATAGATACCGAGTTCAATCCCCGCCGTGCACCAATGAATTTTTCTATCGAAAAATGTATGTGTGCTTTGAACAGTGGCCCTCCGATGAAGCTAAAAACATCGTTAAGTAACCCCCAACCCCCGCATGATGGTAGGACACTATCTAGTGTCCGCCTGGCCAGCTACAACCTTCAAGTTTGACAATCTGTCGCCAAACATCTAATGAGTGTAGCTAAGCTACCCTTGAGGGCCAGTTTCCATTCTAGGCCTATCATGCTACCATACTGAACCGCATCATCACTTACCAACAGGTGAGATAGTGATCAAGCCTCTAGCCTATATGATATTAAAAAATCATCGGCAAAGTCGGTTTTAGTTTTTGAACTGTCTTAATTATTGAAGTCGGTTAACAAGATATGGATGGATGGATATAACAGCCGAATTCTCATACAGTATTATGCACCTTATTCAAATGTATGAGAGACCAATAAAAATCTGACCTTGAATAGATGTAAATTCATGTTTTTTACATAACCAGCTTTTGTATCACTATCTTTTTCAAAACTGGTTTTACAAGGCACGTTCAAAAATAAATATATTTGAATAGATTTTCTCTCAATATTTTAACTCTCAGTGAGTTGAGCGTGATTCGTCTAGGCTGCGTCTGACCCTGCTGTATTTTTTATAATAGTCAGACAAGCACTTGACCACGATTACACCTTATATTAGGAACCTTTTTGACTTGTTAACTCAGTAAAATCAAAGACTCTTTGATGAATATAAAAATCATATTTATTGTTAGTAAGCAGTACGACTTGTGCCCTCCAGGGGTCAGACTTCTACTTTGCCAGTAATTTAGCTGTTTTTCTGTTTGAAAGGCATCTTCTAGGGAATTTACAGAGCCTGTGACAATCGACATCTCGCCACCGTATTCACAATCAATACTATGAGAACTCACGGTCGTATTCATGAAGATTTTGACGAACGCATAGTAGTGGATCTATGACACAAGTAATGTCAATAAAGTAGGTACATTTGAATGACACTATGCGTTCGCGAGCACTATTAAAATTTATAGTGTCGTTTGTGAATACGCGGGCAGAGTACTTGCAAATATGTTATTAAAACCAATACAATACTGACATCAATTGTGTCGAATCCACCGCTATGCGTTTGTCAACATTTTCATGAATACGGCTGTTCAATGGCGATACCCCACGATGCGTAATATCGCGCATGAAGACACCTACACAGCCTGCACGGGCACGACGGTCGTGGGATCCAGAGCTGAAATCTTGGATAGGACTGTACTGTGTGCGTTCGTGCGTGGTCGTGCATTCACGTCGGCCGTGCGCGATATTACGCATCGTGGGATCTCGCCATTACACGCGGTTGCCGCAAATACGTCGTAAATCGTAACATAAGGCCTCGGCTCGAGAGACCTTATATGGAAGATATCGGTGCTAAGCAATAATGTCGCTAAATGTATTATTATGAATACATATACAGTACGGGGGCCTTATTCAGTATGACCAATGAGATAACGCGTTCCTTAGCGCGTCACGTTACGTTATTGAAAAATTGTATTCTGTATGTCACACGATAGGTAAATTATACAAAACGCGCGCGTTACACGTCCTCATATGTCACGATATTTTGACAGCTCAAAACGCGCTCATAACCTTACCCTACCGCGTTTTAATTGGCATAGAGAATACCATAACGCGGAGATAACGTAACACGGCACGGTAAGACTTTAAAATGGTCATACTGAACAAGGCCCCAGTACTATCGCAGTTAAGTAGGTATACTAACTAGCTAGTTACTACGTAAAAGCAAGTTGAACCCAAGACTAAGTTTTAAGAGAAAATATTTGATGGAATTAACATTAACAATAAAACTGGCTCAAAAATAAGTGTCATTCTAATCCAATACATAAGTTGCTTTAGTCGATTCAAGTTTCGGTTAAGCCCGGCCAAAGGCATTATGTTATATCGACCTTGACGCCGGACGGACTAAAGTCGTCGATAGGTCATAGTTGAGGTTATTGACCTGCCCTTACAGATACTCAGTGTTAGATTGATCACAGCTTTTATATTAAAAAGTACTTATCAACCGACTCCAAAAAGGAGGTTCTCAATTCGTCTGTATGTTTTTTTGTATGTTTGTTACGCGATAGCTCCGTCAATTCTCAACTGATTTGAATGATTTTTTTTTGTAATGGGTAGGTTACATTTCTGAGGTGGTCCCATTGTAATTTAATCGAGGTCTGATAAGTATCTCCAGAGATATTACGATAAACGTCTCAAACTTGCTACTGAAATTGACTCGCGAGGCATGGAAGGCAGTTGTTTTAGTTTTTAAACTATCTTAATTATATTAATATAATTTTATAGCGTTTGAAACTATATTAACTGTTGATAAGGAATGATGCGGTTGAGAATGGTAGCACACTAGGCCTCGAATGCAAACTGGCTTTCAAGGACAGCTGCCGAAATCCGAAACACATAAGATGTTTGGCGACATTTTGTCAAACTTGAGTAGTTGTAATGTGGCTAGCCAGGTGGACACTTTTTCACCTTTACCGGAGGACCACTGTGAAATACGTGTCACACACTTTTCGATGGAACAATCCAGTGGCGCACGGCGAGAGTTTAGCAGAAGATAATATCGTTTAAAAACTAAAAAAGAACCAACTTCAATGCCGCGCTATTCATTTTCAGTACCAATTTTGAGGTATTTATCTCAATATCTCTGGAGATACTTATCAGACTTCGATAAAATTACCATGGTACCACACTTCAAAAAAAAAAGAATAATCAAAATCGGTTCATAAACGACAAAGTTATCCGCAAACAAACATTAAAAAAAAAAAATATATATATATGCGCGGATAACTTTGTCGTACGGTCGTATTGAGAAACCCCCTCGTTTTTTTGAAGTCGGTTAAAAATACGCCAGATTCAAAACAAAAACCTAGCAAAACAGAAATTACATTACCATCGAATTATAACCTAATAGGTAATAATTACCTATTAGGTTATAATTTGATAGACATTACGAAATAAGGAACTTAGTAAGCTTCTTAAAATTATGAGACCGAAACAATTGATACTCAGAAAGCGCTGGATAGAGCCGACCTCAAAGTTTTTCGAATAGATCGACTATGTCAAATCGATACGGAAGAACAAACTAATTCGGCAGAGAACTCGAGTGATCGGTACAGAAGCGATGGTTCAACGGATAATCCTGCTGAAGTAGCATTGGACCGTATTGGCCGCAGGCTCGACAAAATCGTTGCGACATACTGTACTGGAGTGGAGAGTACCAGAATAATTGGAAAACGAAGCGTAGAACTGGGATGCCCGGTGAGATCAACGATATACGCAGAGTTTCGAACATTTACTAGAAATTGGAAAGCAAGCGACGAAAATCTAGGTTAGGGTATAATCCAGGCTGATTGATGAAGCCTGATTAAAATGATGATTAACAGACGTTATAGAATTAAAATATTTACTAAAAATTACCATGTTTCACAATATTGATTTTAATAAACATCGATATAAAAAGGCAGACGATGTACTCACTCTTATGCCACGTAAACATAATGGAACTAGAAACAACTACAGGAAAACACGAATTTGTAATGTCGAGCTTGATGTGCATGAAGAACAGAGGAAGGCATTGTTGCTAATTATTTAAATGGATCTGCGATAGTTGCACATGTAATTCTGTACGTGCTACACAAACGCCAATTCGATTGTGACTAAGGTAAAATTAGGTTCGCGAACCTAGTTTATACGGTCCACATTGAGAGGCGGGGTACCTTATCTACCTTCTTTTTATAAATATCGATGTTAATAAATTATGATCTTGTTGAAATCATACTTGTCTGTAAGTGAAAACTGGCAGTTAGACGAGACTGAATCCGAAGTGTCCGAGTTGTAGCGCAACTATCCCACCCGTCCTTCGAGAATAATATAGACTCATCCAAATACCAACTAAATATTTTACCGCCTCTGAAATACGATAAATATCCTACTACCCACGCTAGCTTTATTTATGCATTTTAAAATATTTTGTACAGTACATATTCCGTGACCTGTTCTCTACATTTTTGAATGCTCTGGAACCATTTAATAACAACACATGCAAACTGGAAACTAGGCCAGTAATCTAAGCTATCTCTTATTAAGGCTCCAACGGCACGCTCTTTCAGCTGCATAATTTCAATTGTATAATAGGCGTAACATGTTCCGGAATATCACAAATAATTCAAATTTTTATTCTTTCTTACAAAGAAATAAATAATGTTTTTTGGTAATTTTACATGACAATGCCATATAACAAAGTTTTGTTGTTGTCTGTTAATTGACACTAAAGTCTATTTTCCCGGTTAAATATTCCAAAAATTGTCGTTTATCTATATAAAATTCTCGTGTCACAGTTTTCGTTGCCATACTCCTCCGAAACGGCTTGACCGATTTTGATGAATTTTTTGTGCTTATCCGGTATCTATGAGAATCGGCCAACATCTATTTTTCATCCCCCTAAATGTTAGGGGTAGTCCACCCCTAAATTTTTTATTTTATTTTTTAGACAAAATTTTTAATTTCTATTTTTTTATGATACAACATACAAAAATACATACAATCCTCAATTTTCACCCTTCTACGATCAACCCTTATTTTTTAATAGCCATTTTAGTAATTTAATAATTTTTCCTCTCCGGTCGAAAACTGATCAATCGTCATTTAATTAGTTATCCCCGCCTATTTATATGGCAAAACAACGTTTGCCGGGTCAGCTAGTAATATTATATAATCGAATGCACCTAACGTACTCAGTTGGTAAGACAAAGTCTTTACCTTCATATGATAGTAGATTGTATTATTTTCATTTAACACCGCTTTCAAATCGCAGAACAAATCTAGATCTAATATTTCTATACAAGCTTTTTAATTATGACTTCGACTGTTCTGATATCCTATCTAAGTTCAAATTAAGAGCACCTTATAGGTACCCTCGAAAACCACTAACTCCGTTTGCTCCTCCATTTCGTAGGTACAGTACAGTACTAGGTTCAAACTCGCTTGTAGCTAGAATGTGTAACGTAATGAATGGGAAATGTAAATTTACTGATGTTTTTGGGGATACCTTCCACGCTCTCAAAAACACTCTGAGACAGCAACAACTTTTACTCTAATTTTGTTTTTTTAATTGTGCATGGTACTACATAATTACTTATAATATATTTTGTTAAAGCATGCGGTGCTTACCTTAACCAATAGTGCATTAAAATATTGAGCTACGCTAGTTTTATAAGAATGTAAGAATGTAACTATTAGTGGTTGGCCAAATAAATAAATAAATAAATAATGGAATGGTTGAGTGATTATAGTCACTAGTTATAAGAAAATCTTAAGAAAACGTTTTAGAGTGAAAACACAGTAAACTTGGTTTACAAATATTGTAGTTTTTAATGTCAAACAACTAAGGAAAATGTGTTAAGTTTTTTTGTAAGCAACTACTTTTTAGGGTATTTAAAAAAAATAAAGAAGGCCTGAGATAAATATTCGTGGTATATATATTTAAAATTAACAGCTATCTGCCCGGCAAGTGACAATTAAGAGACATGACAACGTACAGTTGGACTACGTGTGTAAAGTTTGTGTTAAGTTTGTTTCGACGAGTCGTCCGTCGCAGGCGTCTTAACAACGCTACATAGTTATTTATACAGTGAGCTGGGTTCAGCGCGACTTCACGAATGGATGCATCTTCCTACCACTCGGGTCAGCGACCATTTCGGTCACAGACTCTGGTAGGTACCTAATTACTTTACTACCTTTTTACCTTTTTCAACCGACTTTCCAAAAAGAAGGAGGTTTTTTTTGTGTGTATGTTACGCGATTACTCTGTCAATTGTGAAATGATTTGATTGATTCTTTTTTTAATCCGTAGGGTTCGTTACCGAGGTGGTCCCATTGTAATTTCATCGAGATCTGATAAGTATCTCCAGAGATATGCCGATAAACGTTTCAAACTTGCTACTGAAACTGACTCGCGCGGCATGGAAGTCGGTTGTTTTAGTTTTTAAACTGTCTTAATTATTATTGACATTATTTGTTTACAAGCGACGCGCACTGGCTTTGTACGGGTTATACAGAAATATAATATGTATATTATAAAAAAATGCTCATAGTCTAAAAACAGCTGAACGGATTTTGATAAATCAAAGCTAAGAAGAGTCTCGATTAAAATACCTTTCAAACAAAAAAAAACTATGTCAAAATCGGTTTATATCCATTTGGGCGCTACAATGCCATAGATACATACACACATAAGTACACAGATACACACATACGTACATAGATACACACGTCAAACTATAACACACCTCTTTTCGTTAAAAACTTTCGTCGGGGGTTAAAAACGATTTGATGATGTTAGGAAACTTGAAAATTTAACGTCAGTTCGGTTAGCTCAGAGTCTGTGCAAAAAGAGAACTGTCATGGCTTTACGATGAACTAACATTCAAATGTAAGAAAGGAAGGTATATACCTACCTCGTACCACCCGATAATGATAAGAGTAGGTACCTACCAAGGTATCAGACATTTTTAGTCGTATTGGAATAACAGAGCAATGGTTTCAACGCAACAAAAACAGTAAAATAGAACCATCAACACGCGCGCCCTCAATGTCTGCGACGGTTTTCTTTTTGCACAGACTCTAGTAGTCTAATAAGATCCTTCTCTGTAGTACAGAATACTTAATAGTACTACGTATCTGTAGTTAAATTAGTTAAGAGCGAACGCGGGGTCCATTTTCCATACAAACGTATTCCCCCGTTTCCTCCCTGGAAAATGCTTCTAGTGCAAAATTTGTTTCTACAAAAATCAAGGTCTGCTCAAAGTCAAATCAAAGTCAAAGCATTTATTCAGTATATGGGCAAATTAAAAATTTGCACTTACACACGTCAAATAACATTAAAAAGATGATATTCAATAAAAAATATTATAGATATAACAGAAACATAACTTATTGCTTTGAATTTACAAAAAAAAAAAAACAAAGGTATTGAGTCATTCAGCTTTCATCTAGACGTCGAACGTCACACTTAAAACACATGTTTAATTCCCCTGATTAATGTAGGGTTGCCAACCGTACTATTACGTGCACCCGCAACCCAGTGCATGTTTCAGTACTTCAGACAATTTTTATCCAAAAAATTGTGAAATAATGAAACATAATAAATAAATAAATACAACGCAGACTAATTGCAGTACAAATCATATTCCGAATGGAACCGATTGTCCGTCTATCAGCTGCATAATACCGTCTTAAGAGGCAACCCTAGATCTGCAAACAAAAGATGAAAACTCATTCACTGTTGAATCTACTGGTGTTTCGGAAGTACTCCCATCAGAGAAGAAACACCAAGAAACTCAATGGGGCTTGTCACTTATTTTAATTCATTTTTTTTTTAATTCATATTAAATATTTTTTTAAATTTACAACAAATAATTATGTTATCATACAATTTATATTATATCTTGGAGCTTGGGGCATTCAGGCCAAGCATTTTTGTCATTCATATAGTCATTTAATGTATAGTACGATTTCTTCATTAAATTGGATTTTACAAAGGTTTTATATCTGCTCATAGACAGTTGATCAATATCTTTAGGTAGTTTATTATAAAATCGTATACAGTTCCCCAAAAAAGAACCACTAACTTTCCACAACCTGAATTGAGGTAAAATTAATCTATTTTTGTGTCTTGTATTGAAATTATGTACATCGGACCTCTTATCATAATCATTAAAATTTTTGCGTACATACATAATATTTTCATATATATATTGATTATGCTGTAACTGTATTTGCAATAGGTCGGGCAAAAAAAGTAAATGATAATATATAGGAATAGCTACAACAGACCTTGATTTTTTGGTAGAAACAATTTTTGCTCTATAAGCATATTCCAGGGAGGAAACAGGAGAATGCGTTTGTATGGAAAACTGCACCCCGCGTACGCTCTTAACTCTGAGGTAAACCAATACTGATAGAGATTGGAATTGATTGTCGAATTCCGAGTCGATACCAATACCACAGATAGCTAGCAAGGTATAGCAAGGTAACATCGGTAGCATTGACCTGATGGTGGGACATCTCCTGGAATCTGCAGAATACTCAACTCCTCACCAACTTACAGCAGAGACGTTGAGTTTGGACTCATTGGAATGGTCTCAACGAACAGATTACACATAGATCAGTCGGGGGTTATCTCTAGTTTTGTATTTAAGTATTAGATATTTAATTAAGTGTCCAGGGTCATTAGTAGATGTGATAAAGGCAGAAAGATGACGATGTTCTAGGCAGATCGATATTTATTTAAAAAAATGTAGTTTTGCTCTTGTACTAGATAGGTCGACAGGAGTACAGTGACCTATAATCGGACGGTGACCTACAATCGCCTTGATTGTGTCGACTCTCGGTTACACGCCATGATTGGATAGGAAACTAACTCCAAAACTGAAACATCCCGAGTGTTGTTTGCTATTCCGTAATTGTTACACACTTGCTTAAGTACTTTAAAGGATATTTAGGTTAATTCTTGTAAGGTCGCTTATTTACAATCTCAAATTAACTCAGCCTATCTACTAGGACTTTTGGAAGTATAGACTTAATATGGTTAAAAATAAAAGTCTATATTTCCTAGTAGATAGACAAAGTTAATTTAAGGTTTGTAAATAACCGACTTCAAAAAAAAGGAAGAGGTTTCTCAATTTGAAAGTATATTTATATTTATTTGAGAAAAAATGTTTTGTTTGTTTCAGTTCCATGTAAGTATGAGATGCTCCCCCTTAAACTTTTATATTTTAACTAGAAGTCCCCCGCGGCTACGCCCGCGTTAAAAACTCCTTTTATTTACTTAAAACTTTTCTTTTGTAAAAACGATTCTATCATTAAAGACATCAAATAAAAATTAGCCAAATTGGTTCACCTGTTTTCATGTTATCGCGTGACTAAGACAAATCAGGATTCATATTTTTAAAACCCGAAAAACCCAATAAAGCGCAATCCGAAACTATATTGATTTTCAGACTTTTTTACCCCAGTTCACTCTTTTAGGGTGGCATTTTGAAAAACTCTGAAACTCGTATTTACTTATTTATTTACAGAAGTACTTGTGTGAAATGTCGAATTAAATGACTATCCAAAATTTGAACCACCGCTTCATCCCTTGAAGAGTGAATTTTGAAAAATCCTTTCTCAGCGGATACCTACGTCAAAATTTCTATCTGGATGCAAAATATCAGCGCAATCCGAAACAATATTGATTTCAGACATTGTTACTCCACTTCACCCTTTTAGGAATAGAATTTCAAAAAGCCTGAAACACGTATTTACTCATTTATTTACTAAACTACTTGTGTAAAGTTTCGAATATAAGAGACAATCAATTCTTGTTTCTCCATACAAACTTTGAACCCTCGTTTCATCCTCTTCAGGGATGAATTTTGGAAAACCTTTCTCAGAGGGAACTAACGTCGTAATTAATAACTATCTGCATGCCAAATTTCAGCGCAATCCGAAACAATATTGATTTTTACACTTTATTACCCCATTTCACCCTCTTAGGGGTGGAATTACAAAAAAACCTGAAACACGTGTTTACTTATTTTTGTACTGAAGCACTTGTGTGAAGTTTCGGATAGAAAAGACTATCTAATCTTGTTTCTCCATACAAACTTTCAACCCCCGTTTCATCCCCTTAGAGGGTTAATTTTGGAAAATCCTTTCTTAGAGGGAATTAACGTCGTAATAACTATCTGCATGCCAAATTTCAGCGTAATCCGAAACAATATTGATTTTACACTTTATTACCCCATTTCACCCTCTTAAGGGTGGAATTTCAAAAAAACCTGAAACACGTATTTACTTATTTTTTTACTGAAGCACTTGTGTGGAGTTTCGGATAGAAAAGACTATCTAATCTTGTTTCTCCATACAAACTTTGAACCCCCGTTTTATCCCCTGCGAGGGTTAATTTGGAAAATCCTTTCTCAGAGGGAACTAACGTCTTAATAACTATCTGCGTGCCAAATTTCAGTGCAATCCGAAATAATATAGATTTTCACACTTTATTACCCCATTTCACCCTCTCAGGTGTGGAATTTCAGAAAAACCTGAAACACGTGTTTACCTAATTTTTTACTGAAGCACTTGTGTGAAGTTTCAGATAGAGAAGACTATCTAATCTTGTTTCTCCATACAAACTTTGAACCCCCGTTTCATCCCCTTCGAGGGTTAATTTTGGAAAATCCTTTCTCAGAGGGAACTAACGTCGTAATAACTATCTGCATGCCAAATTTCAGCGCAATCCGAAACAATATTGATTTTCACACTTTATTACCCAATTTCACCCTCTTAGGGGTGGAATTAAAAAAAAAACCTGAAACACGTGTTTACTTATTTTTTTACGGAAGCACTTGTGTGGAGTTACAGATAGAAAAGACTATCTAATCTTGTTTCTCCATACAAACTTTGAACCCCCGTTTCATCCCCTTCGAGGGTTAATTTTGGAAAATCCTTTCTCAGTGGGAACTAACGTCGTAATAACTATTTGCATGCCAAATTTCAGCGCAATCCGAAACAATATTGATTTTACACTTTATTACTCCATTTCACCCTCTTAGGGGTGGAATTCCAAAAAAACCTGAAACACGTCTTTACTTATTTTTTTACTGAAGCACTTATGTGAAGTTTCGGATAGAAAAGACGATCTAATCTTGTTTCTCCATACAAACTTTGAACCCCCATTTCATCCCTTTAAGGGGTGAATTTTGGAAAATCCTTTCTTAGTACACCCTTACGTACTAAGACAAATATACCCTCCAAATTTCAAGTCTCTACGACCAGCGGTTTAGGCTGTGCGTTGTCTGTCAGTGAGTCAGTGAGTCAGTGAGTCAGTCAGTATGTCAGGACAAAGATTCTTATAGTATTAGATTTTTGTATAAAAATCTGAAAGCGGTTCACAGAATACATCTATCTTCCAAGTTTCAATTCTGTAGTCCTAACAGATTCGGAATAAAATGGCTGTGACATACGGACTGGAAGAGAAGAGCCGAAGATCGGGCTCAGTGGCGCATCTTGGGAGAGGCCTACGTCCAGCAGTGGACTGATACAGGCTGATGATGATGACATACGGACGGACAGACAGACAGACATGACGAATCTAAAAGGGTTCCGTTTTATGTCATTCGGCTACGGAACCCTAAAAAAGGCTTTGTGTTTTTAACCCTTAAAAATAACCGTGTACTGTTAACCTATTTCACATGTGCATGCAATATGCATGCGTCCCATTGACGCATCAGTTCACCGGCCCATTCAACCGCACAGTCTTTTGCCCGTATCAGGTGATTCCAGGTGCAGACCAGGCGATTTTTACAAGCTTTAAGCTGAAATTTGGCATACGTGTGGCATGTGTAAATCGCGTGACAATGCAATATTATGATGACTTGGTGCTGATCTGATGATGGAGCTGGAAGGTGGCCAAAGGAAAAAGCTTGTGTTTAAAAAGGTTGTTTTAAATATTACTTGTCGTTGTTCAACTACCTAGGGATGTACGATCGATAAGAGTACAACAAATACTCAATCGATACTTTTTTATCGATGAAATCGCGCTTGATTAGCCAATCAAATAGCTTAAGTCTAAACTTTATTATTGCTATATAATGTTAGCCTAAAAGTTCTACAGAGACAAATAATTGAGTAACGAGTCGAGTAGGTTGAAACGGTACCTACTCAGTATCGATACTAAAAGAACTGGGAATCAAAAGAAAAGTACTAAAGAAAAGTTGAATTACAATAATATCGTTTAAAAACTAAAAAATATATACGGTCGAATTGAGAAACCTCCTCCTTTTTTTGAAGTCGGTTAAAAAGAACCGACTTCAATACCGCGCTATTCATTTTCAGTACGAATTTTGAGATGTTTATCTCAATATCTCTGGAGATACTTATCAGACCTCGATAAAATTACCATGGTACCACACTTGGGATATCTTCTTTCGAACAAAAAAATAATAATCAAAATCGGTTCATAAACGACGAAGTTATCCGCGAACAAACAAAAAAAAATATATACGGTCGAATTGAGAAACCTCCTCCTTTTTTAAGTCGGTTAAAAATCGCATGATGTGAACTCGGCATGACGTCACAACATGGCCGCTGTGTGAGCCGTGAATGCCATGATTGAGTACTCTTATAGCTTACGTTTTAGCAGCAAGGATGCTTGGTTAAAAAATATATTGAAATGCTGCCGTATTCCAGCCGTTATTGAGAGGGAATTGAACTAAAGGAGATTGTGTTTGATCGAATCTCTTTGGATTAAAATTTGGATCGTTTGCAGTAGTAGGAGTTTTGTTTCAGGAAATAACTAAGGTTACGGCCACGCCGCGGCGTGCTGCGATCTGCGGGCGATCTCAGTACTTTTTAATTGTTTTCTGATCGCGTTTGGTGTGAAGGTAAGGCAGTAGTATTTGTCCAGTCGGTACAAATACTACTGCCCTATCTGATCGCCGCCTTGATCGCGCACGCAGGACGCTGCGGTGTGTCCGTATCTGAGGGAACGCGGGGTGCACTTTATCATACAAATGTATTCCCCCGTTTCCTACCTGAAAAATGCTTCTAGAGCAAAATTTGTTTCTACAATAATATCGTTTAAAAACTAAAAAAGAAACGAATTCAATGCCGCGCAAATCATTTTCAGTACCAATTTTGAGATGTTTATCTCCATATCTCTGGAGATACTTATCAGACCTCGATAAAATTACCATGGTACTACACTTGGGATATCACCTTCCGAACAAAAAAATAATAATTAAAATCGGTTCATAAACGACGAAGTTATCCGCGAACAAACATAAAAAATAAAAATAAAACATAATAATTAACGTAACCTGGCGTTAATGGGAGCCCTAAACGTTTTGCTAGTCCCATATATGCAGACTAGCGAAACATTAGTTGAT
Source organism: Cabera pusaria (assembly GCA_954871355.1). Taxonomy (NCBI): domain Eukaryota; kingdom Metazoa; phylum Arthropoda; class Insecta; order Lepidoptera; family Geometridae; genus Cabera; species Cabera pusaria. Next base: position 32,968,218 of record OX940885.1, on the reverse strand, counting down.
ACACACTCGATTCTTTACTGCGCGGATATAGCGTCATGTCGCGTTGTTCGCGTCAAGTTTCCGGATACTGACCGAATACCGCGACGCCCCGCTATCCCTGCGTGGCAAGAACGAATCGAGTGTCGCATCAATATGTTTAGGACTCTTATTGCGAAGTTGATCTGCTTCAGAGGGGGTAATAATCGCCCCCGAGTCATGCGTTTCGTGAACCAGGCCTTTGCTGGGACTGGGATTAGACCCCGGGACTACATGACTTGTGTCACGGAACGCATTGACTTTCTGAAGCAGAAAGTTTATGCATTGGCAAACCGTATTCGTCGCTATAGAGCGCGTGTAGATCGCTATTATCAAAATCGCCTCTTCCAAAGTGACCAAAGGAAGGTATACCGAGGTTGGGAAGGAACCAATAAACTTGTGAATGAGGAGCAGTGTCCGGATGCTACTACCATGAATAACTTCTGGCGTAGTATCTGGTCGGTGCCCGTCGAACACACGGAGGGTGATTGGATGAGCGTCGTTAAGCGCGCGTGTGAACCTATCGAATCCATGGGGGCTATCACTATTAGCCCCGAAGACGTTAGTTGTGCGATCCGTACAGCCCAGAACTGGAAAAGTCCAGGACCGGACGAATTACACAACTTTTGGATAAAGTGGATTCGATGCTCACACGACCGCTTAGCGGCGCAATTCCAAGAAGCCCTCGAGGTTGGTTCTTTGTCAACATTCATGACAACCGGTGTCACCTTCCTGCTCCACAAGTCCGGTAGTACCACGGAACCGAAGAACTATAGACCCATTACATGCTTACCAACGCTGTACAAGCTTCTTACATCTATTCTGAGGTTTAAAATTAATTCGCACATTGTTGCACACAATATTTTGGCCCCCTCTCAGAAAGGATGTAAGGTTGGGTCACGTGGTACTAAGGAGCTCCTCCTCATCGACACGACCATTTGCCAACAAGTCCGGCGAAACAGAGGGGCTCTCTCCACCGCCTGGATTGACTACAAGAAGGCCTATGATTCAGTGCCTCATACCTGGCTGGAGAAGATCTTAGAGTTGTATAAAATTGATACAACTCTGAGATCTTTTCTAGGTTCTTGTATGAGGCAGTGGACCACAGTCCTTCGTCAACCGGGTGATGGAGACAGCCCCTCTGATCCGCAGGACTTTAAAAGGATTGAGCGAGGCATCTTCCAGGGAGATAGTCTGAGTCCGTTGTGGTTCTTTCTAGCCCTAAATCCTCTAAGCACATTATTAGAAGATTGAGGGCTGGGCTATCGACTTAGGAGAGAGGGTGATGTCATTTCACACTTGCTGTACATGGATGACCTCAAACTTTTTGCACCGAAGCGCCATGATTTGATGTAATTACTGAAAGTCACTGAGACTTTCAGCAACGCCATCAACATGGAGTTCGGTGTAGATAAGTGCGCGGTCATGCACGTGCAGCGGGGGAAAGTTGTGAATTCAATGAATTTACAACTTTCTGATACAATGACTTTCAGATCTCTCTCCGAAGCCGACACCTATAAATAAAAATACCTTGGTATGTCAGAGTCATTAGGTATCGAGAGTGGGGGGATAAAGCAGTCGGTGAAGGAGCGTTTCTTTGGTCGCCTGACAAAGGTACTTAACAGTATTTTGTCAGGAGGCAACAAGGTGCGTGCCTTCAATGGCTGGGTTATGCCCCTACTTACATACACCTTTGGCATACTAAGGTGGACTCAGACCGAGTTAGACGCCCTGGACAGAAAGGTTCGACAACAACTGACGTCACATCGCATGCTCCACCCACGCTCGTTTGTTATGAGACTGTATATTCCACGGATGTGGGCTTTTTAAATGCCAAGACTCTCCATAACCGTGAAGTATGCAGTCTCCGGGAATATTTCCTAAGCAACGAGTGTGGGATGCATCGCGATGTGGTAGCAGTTGACAGGACCTTAACGCCTCTCTCCTTAGGCAAAGAGAACTGGCGCAAACCTCAGGTGCTGAGCACCGAAGACCGCAAGGACGTATGGAAGAGCAAGGAGCTGCACGGCAGATTCTATCGGGCCTTAACAGGGCCCGATGTGAATTTGCTCGCATCGATGAACTGGCTACGATTCGGTGACCTCTTTGGGGAAACCGAAGGTTTTGTTTGAGTAATTGCTGACGAAGTTATCAAGACGAACAACTACCGGAAATATATCATGAAGGACGGTACGGTCGACATTTGTCGGGCATGCCGCCGTCCCGGAGAGTCACTCAGGCATATTATTTCCGGTTGTTCTCATCTTGCTAACGGCGAGTACTTGCACAGACATAACCTCGTAGCCAGGATCATCCACCAGCAACTTGCTCTTCAATACGGCCTTGTCGAGTCCGAGGTACCGTACTATAAGTACGCACCTGCGCCAGTTCTCGAAAATGGTCGTGCTTTGCTCTATTGGGACCGATCTATTATCACGGACAGGACTATTGTCGCCAATAAACCTGATATCGTGATAGTCGACCATTCCCAGCGGCGGGCAGTGTTAGTCGACATCACCATCCCGCATGACGAGAACCTCGTGAAGGCTAAAAAGGACAAGCTTAGCAAGTACCTTGACTTGTCTTACGAGGTTACCGCCATGTGGGATGTTGACTCGACTAGTATTGTCCCGATAGTCGTGTCAGCAAACGGCCTAATAGCGAAGAGTCTCGACAAACATCTCAAGAGACTCTCGTTAGACGGCTGGATCAAGGGCCAGATACAGAAGGCGGTACTTCTTGACACGGCACGCATCCTCAGGAGGTTCCTCTCTCTGCAGCCCTAACCACCGGTAGCTTGGGCCCTGCCCCGCTACCGGCGGCACTCTAGGTTTAGGTTTTTTATAATGTTTTATGTTTTTATATTTGTTTTCTTTATTATTTTTATATGAAATATTGTAAAAATCCTAAACTTAAGAAAAATGAATAAATAATGTGAATAATAATAATAATATACGGTCGAATTGAGACACCTCCTCCTTTTTTTGAAGTCGGTTAAAAAATCAAGGTCTGCTGTAGCTACGCTCCTATCATTTTCTTTTTTTGACCAAACAATTGTTAATAGAAATATGACTAAAAGGCTGATATTTCTTTTTGCAATTGGCTGTTCAAAAAAGCAAATGATAAAAAAATAATAAACTGGCCAATTGCAAGTTGAACTCGCACTCGTAGGGTTCCGTAACAAAGTAAAGTATTCTATAACTAAGATTTTTCGCACCTAAAAAATTAACTTTGTTTTTCGTAGTGTTTGTATGAAAAACAAAGTTATCTTTGCGGTCGCCATATCTCAGAAACTGCTAACTATATCTCGATCAAACCAATTTTCGTTGTTAGTTTTTATTGAGATCTATATATTTTTTTTAGATTTTTCACTCCCATACTTTAAAAGTTAGAGAGGAGGGGACACACATTTTACCACTTTAGACGCGCCTGATTGACTTTGAGAAAAAATGGTTTTAAAAACCAAATGTCATTTTTAAAGACCTATCCATAGACCCCACACGTATAGGTTTGAAGTAATTTTTTTTTTGTTTCAGTTCCATGTATGGGTTGCCCCCCCTTAAACTTTTATATTTTTTATTTATGTATAAAAATCGGAAAGCGGTTCACAGAATACATCTATCTACCAAGTTTCAATTCTGTAGTCCTAACAGTTTCGGAATAAAATGGCTGTGACATACGGACGGACAGACAGACAGACAGACAGACATGATGAAACTATAAGGGTTCCGTTTATTGCCATTCGGCTACTCAACCCTAAAAATTGCTTAGGCTACAGCAGACCTTGATTTTTTGTGGAAACAAATTTTGTTCTAAAGTCCCCGTCACGAGAAGCTATAAATTATGTAAACAAACATCTTTTACTAAGTAAACATTTTATACTGCGAGATAATAATAAATTGACCATATTCAATCGACATGAAATATAGACGCGTTATATGAAAGTAACAACCTATTTAATTTAGTCGGATCATATTTTAACGACGCAAAGCGCTATCGTTTGTGTTTCTTGGTACCGGACGCAGGGATTGTAAACTATCGGAACGCCATTTTGAAATAAACGCGTCATTCAAGTTTCGAATGCGTACGAGTTTGTTTCATAATGGAAAAAATGGAAATGGAAACATCTGAATCTGACGAATAATTATTCTTAAATAATATATGTTAATTAATATTTGTTACTTAATAATTTATTAAATCTTAAACAAATTCATTTTTTTGTTGGTCCAAATGTTGTGAACTCCTGAACACTTGTTTACATAATTTATAGCTTCTCGTGACGGGGACTTTAGAAGGATCTTCCAAGAAGGAAACGGGGGAATACATTTGTATGGAAAAGTGTACCCCGCTTTCGCTCTTAAATAACTTAAAAGGTTTTATTATCAGTAAATGTTATACTTTGAGTTATACAATTTTACGTTTTACGAGTATATTCATATTCGAAGAATAAACTGCAAGTTAATGCCGGTGTAAAAGTTTAATGTAGTTGAACTTAACTTACGAAATTTTAGTCGTGTTTTAGTTTTAGTCATTTAGTTAGTTTTAAGCATTCGTTTAGTCGTGATTTGATTAGGTAACAAGCAGACGGTGACAGTTATTAACGGTTTTATAAGATTAAGGACCTGGCCGCACAACGATATTTCACCGCGAGATTTTTATTCTAGAATTTTAGGCCTAGCGCGCATCACGATTGTATTTTTTGCGACACTATTTTAAAATCGTGCTATAAAAAATCGCAAAAATAATACTGTCTACTAATAATATAAAAAATAATGCTGTCGCGGAAAAATATTACAAATCACAATTATAAAATCGCAACTATTTATTTGTCGTATATACGCGCACATACTTACTAACTCATACGTTGCATTTCGGCGACAAAATTATCGCGCGACAGAAAATCGTGGTGCGCGCTAGGCCTTAAATTACGTGATCATTCGTGGTCATTCCGATGACCACTTCGCCTTCAATTTGCATCAAATCACAGATAAAAATCGCGATTTTTTTACCGCCGGTGCGGTTACGTCTAATAGATTCAATACTTGACAGAATTTCGAAAAAAAAATCTCGATGTGTAATATCGCTGTGCGGACAGGGCTTTACACTAGTAATTGCGCCAAATCTTGCGGAAGTCCGAGCGCCAGCTTATTTGTGCCAGCATTCGGCGAGCAAAAATCATGCAAAATATTCTCATCATTGTCATATAGTTGCGGCAATTTCATACCACTAGCTGATAACCGCGACTTCGTTCACGAACACCAAGAATTCAGTAGCCTATATTCATCCTCACGCTATAAAGTATCTTCCTGTTAATAAGACTCCGCTGTCTGTCTGTCTGTCTGTCTGTCTGTCTCCAGGTTGTATCTCATGAACCGTGATAGTTAGACGATTGAAATTTTCACAGATGATGTTTTTCTGTTGCCGCTATAACAACAAATACTAATAACAGAATAAAGTTAAAAATTATAGGGGGTCCCCATAGAAAAAACGTGTTTTTTTGTCGGCATTTCAACATATACGCTTAGGTATACGTCCATAGATGGCGTTATATTGAAATGCCGATCCCTAAGCCCTTTGTGTTAACTTTCACTTAGATACGTTAGACGTTAGATGGCGTTATAAGAATTAAGCACGCGGTTCACAACTCTGATTTGATAAAATGTTTAGTTATTATTATTTTTTGCTGGCGATAAATGATAGTGGCATTTTATGCTCGATCTTATGAAATACTGTGGTGTGGTACGGAACCCTACGAGTGCGAGTCCGACTTGCACTTGGCCAGTTTATTATAATATTAGCAAATACATCCGGTAATAAAGTAAAAATAAAAGACTATATCGAAACTGTATTCTGATGGTATTCTGCCAAATATTTGATTTAAAATTTGCTGGATCATTAACACTGGCATTCACAAAGAGGATTTGAGTTTTTGCATCGTGGACTATTTGTATTGAATATTATGTTTCTTTGAAGTGTTTCACACTTTATATTTTTTGTAAATTGCTAAACACAATCCAAAATTTCATCGCACCGACGGGACCCGAACCCGCAACCTCCGGAACGACATGTTCCGGTGCTTTGCCAATTAAGCAACGGTGCGAAGTATCGTTACGACGAAATAAGTGGATTGCATTTTGCTAACCCAATTATGCATTGGTGGCGCCATCTATGACTACTTATTACGTAAGTTAATCATTCGGAAGAAATCATTACAGTTTTCAAATCCGACGAGAGATGTTGCACTGCGTAAATCAAATATTATGTTTCTTTGAAGTGTTTCACACTTTATATTTTTTGTAAATTGCTAAACACAATCCAAAATTTCATCGCACCGACGGGACCCGAACCCGCAACCTCCGGAACGACATGTTCCGGTGCTTTGCCAATTAAGCTTAATTGACTATTTGTATTGAACAAAGATCGCGTATAAACAACCGCAGTTTAGGACGTAGCTACAGAATAATTAATAATACTAGGTATCACAGCTAGATAGATAGTATAAACAACCGCAGTTTAGGACGTAGCCACAGAATAATTAATAATACTAGGTATCACAGCTGCAGAGGCAAAGATAACACAATGCACTATTAATTTAACGCTAATGAACTTAGATATATTACATTTTTAGCTGATCTTGAAGCTTACTATCGTTCCATGTCCTTGAGACATACTTGAGCATTAAATGGGTCAACCTGACACCTATAGAAACGAGAAGCGAAGTTGAATATAACTCGAAATGTGATCGACTAAGTATGTTTCAAGTTTACCAATAAGGTTGGAACCAGCAGCTAACTTCATATGAAACTTGGTCTTAGTAGGTATCACGGACTTTGAGTATCTTTCTTTTTACCACCCCATCCCTCAAAACTCAATAAAAAGTTTATTGGAGTTTTAAATTAAATCTAAGAACGATTAAGACACAGGACCTCTCAAACAAATAATTAAGATAGTTTAAAAACTAAAACAACCGACTTACATGCCCCGCGAGTCAGTTTCAGTAGCAAGTTTGAGACCTTTATCGTCATATCTCTGGAGATACTTATCAGATCTTGATGAAATTACAATGAGACCAACTCGGAAACGTACCCTACCGATTACAAAAAGAATCATTCGAATCGGGTAACAATTGTCGGAGTAATCGCGTAACATACACACAAAAAAAAAGAACAAAACAAAAAACATACAGACGAATTGAGAACCTCCTTTGTTTTTAGAAGTCGCTTGAAAAAATAATATCAAAATAGGTTCATCCGTTTGGACGCTACGATGGCACAAACAGACACACACATACACAGATTCACACGTCAAACTTATAAAACCTCTTAAGCTGTGATTGGTTTATAATTCAACTACGTAGACAGAGTATATTAAAATAAACCCGGCATTAAAATAACAATAATTATATGAGAAGGACAAACTATACAATCATTTGTATGAGAGAGCGAGATGCAAAACAAATGTTTATCCTTCTTTATATATGCGATTTCATTATTTGGAGCCAGCTCTAGCTCCCAGCTGTGCGCCCATTGGCTTTTTACTCGCTGCCATGTATGACCCGACCAAATAACGTTGTTCATTTTATCTTATAGCTGGCATATGTATCACGTGTTCATCATTTTAGTCGGGTTATATCTCTATAGCTATTTCATTCGCATACGCTAATGTCTTGTCTATTTAATATTTCGTCTACGTTCAACTACGTGAGTTGTAGTAATATTATTTATTCTGTGGTTAATTTAAGATCATGGAGGTGCCAGGCTGGAATGGGACTAGGCAATACTTGTCGGATGCATCTCGACAGGTGGGCTCAAATTGTCACGCAATAGATGCCTCAAGACGGCCGTCGATGTAGAGGATGGCCCAAAAGCGATGGCGAAATGATTTCGATATTTTTCACAAAGACTGGCCACAAACCGGTTAGGGATAGATAGATAAAATGGGGGAGACCTTTGCCCATCAATGCGATCGAATAGGTTAATAAAAGAAGTTAAGATCAAGATACATTATGAAGATGCGTTTGGCGTGAACGCTAACTGATATTGTATTTTGTCTTGGGGATCAGGTGCTGTCTTCGAGCATTTATCGGTGCTGTATGTGAGGATAGGATGCCGTTGTTATAGTTATAGATATTCGAAGGCAGTTTTCCTTAAGGTGACCTCGCTTTGCATCCAAATGACGCGCCTTCTTTGTGGTCCTCAAAATCTACCTGCATTTATATCTATAGTGCTCATGACATGACTCAGTATTACTCATATTTTAAAGCTAATTTATATAAAACAGAGCATGTTAAACAATTCATCTCTACAACAATGTAAATTATCTACTGTTACACAGTAAATGAGAATGAAGCGGCGCTTAATAAAAACAGATTATAATCTATACCGGATCAGCTGCTGTCATCATCATTAACAGCCATTATTCGTCCACTGCTGGACATAGGCCTCTCTTATGGCCCGCCACTGAGCTTGATCTTCAGCTCCTTGTTTCCAACCGCTGCCTGCCGGCTTACGTATTCATGGCTCCACCTAGCTGAAGCGCTGATGTGTGCACGATCTATTACGAACAAGGCTTGGAAACCGGATTAAATATTCAAACCGGTTTGGGCGTAAGAATATATGAACTTTTCTTTTCGGTTTTTGTTCGTTCTATAAACCGCTATTGAACGATATTGAGCAAAAACCTTTTTAGTAAAGGTTTCGTTGAATAAACAGGTTTAGAACAGTTAAAGCTATGGTCAGCGACCACTTTTCAATTTACAGCCGTGTTTGCACTGGCAGTAAGCAAACAACGATTTAATAATTGTAAATCACAAGTTGAAAACAGCGGTCAGTCATAAAAATTATACTTATATATGGCAAGCAAACATCGAAAAGTGCGAGAGCATGTTTTTTTTATCGCCCGTGCCAAATGCAAGTAAGTACGCGTGAGCCTCTCGCGGAATAAACCGGTTTATAGAGGTTTTTGAACGAAATAATTAAAAAACCGGTTTATGCCGTATTTAAACCGGTTATCCATAAACCGGTTTCTAAGCCTACTCCGAGCGAAATAATTGGTACACACCGGTTTAAACTTTTAAGAAACGGTTAAGCATAAACCGGTTTCAAGCCTTGATTACTAGTTTTATTTAGTTAGCCTATGATATGTCTAGCTAGCGACCTGCCCTGGCTTCGAACGAGTAGAGCATATATGCCTACAATGTTTACATCAGCTTGTTGCGTCGAGTATGAATTCACATGCTCAACAATCTACGTCATTTATCAACCGAATTCCAAAAAGGAGGAGGTCCTCCTATTGGTTAAAGCCGCATGAAAATCCGTTCAGTAGTTTTTGAGTTTATTGCGAACAGACAGACAGACATACAGACAGACGCAGCGGGGGATATTTGATTTTTATAATGTAAAGATGTGGTGATATTTCTCAGCACAATCTGGAACTTGGAACCATAGATGACGTGCCGTAATTGGATGTCTGCGGTTGGCACCCTTGTAGATACGTGGGCACAAATACTTAAATTCGTGTATATTATGTCTTACAATATATAATTTATTCGTAGTTTCCAGAAGATTTTTTAAAAAGTGTAGTTTTTTTTAATCTATTGTATAGGCTATTTGAGCACACCTGTATTTTGAATAGTGAACGACACAAACATAAAATTTGTTGTCTACCAAATAAAACTACACAATTTAATAAAAGTGTTTTCTGTCTAGCACCAAAGTTGTTAAACCATCTACGGTCTTAAGACATAATACACAGTGCAAATATAAACAGAAGAACTTACTAATTAATAAGGCACATCATATTTGAACGACAAATTTACCCAGAATTAATCTACACTGACGTCGAATTCTAGACATAATTTCGTTGACATTTCATATTATTATGTATATTAAATTGAATTTGCTGACAATAGGGAATATGCATGTTTTTTTTAATATTTTTATTTCACTCATTACATTCATATAACACAATAAAAAAATAAAATACTGCTGGAATTAGTCTAATTATTTTTTAAATAAACATTTATATATACAAATAAATTTGAGCAGTTTAAACGCCATCATTTCCCGGGCTTGGCTTTGGTAGTGCATTGTGACATCACGCACTTACGTCAGACACACGCCGCTTGAAGCAAACTAGCTTTTTTTTCTTTAACTAAGACTCCGCGCGATTATTGTATTTAGCCAATGGCATGTTTTTATTAAATTATACAGTTTCTCTAATCTCGTACCCATTTTTATCTATATTAAATGGTTAGTAATATACATTTTTGCACAATAATACGCGGCAAACACAATATTTGGAAATAAATACAATAAGACCACACCATACATTTATTTTTATGTTCCCGCGCTCAATGTTTCTATCACGTGGAGTAGTGCATAATGACGTCAACTTTCGATCCGACCAATGGTGATCTGTTTTACAAACTTAAATTTCCCTCGCTTAAATTGCATTTTTAATTCATTATTTTAAGCAAATAAAATGGAATTAAAAAAAAAAGGTTTTACATATAACTACAAGACAACAAAGAATCGAAACAAAATTATTTCCAATAAATCTGAGCTTCATGCATATTCCCTATTTCTATTATTGGCCTGAATTTATAGTGTGTTCGTGTCTTATTGCGTGTCTAATTTGATGTAATATTATTAGTTTTTTAAATTTTATACTTATTTGACATCTTATTTTCGCCATCGACTTACATTTAGAGTGTGTTTATGATTTTATGAATAACACAATATGGGGATAAAATATAGCCTATGTTACTTGCTGATAATGTTAGCTTTCCACTAGTGATTTTTTTTTTTTGCACGTCGGTCCGCCTGCCTGCTTGTCACAGGCGGCTTGTATGATTCTTTATGAACCTTAAAAGACGGATACTTGAAATTTTCATAAACGGTGTATCACTATGGCCACTATAACAACAAATAATAAGGATTCAATATAATTTAAAGAAACAAATGATAATTATATTCTTTCCATACAATTGTAACGTATTTTTTTGCCTGATCTTATTAAATTTTGTACGATGGAATTCTTTGTGTGCGAGTCCGACTTGCACTTAACGAGTTTATTATATTAAATGCTATATTCAAAAGCCAAATACTTTGTGACATGTAAATATTCTAAAATATATATTTAACTTGTTTTGCAGTCAGTCCATATTGAACGTCCGTCGCCTGTCATATTTGTTCATCCATGATGCCGAAATAAAATATTTGCACAACGCATATATGTTCAAGAACTTTTGCAAAACGAACCGTTTAAACTAGATTTTTGAATTTGATAACTTCGTTTAAAAAAGATATTTAATCAGTTTTAAGAGTTCCGTGCCCGAAAGACCCACATGGAACCCTATTGCTATAGGTAACTCATGTGTCTGTCTGTCGTCTGTCATACATATTTTACAGTCAAACGGTTGAGGCGTCTTCAAATCATTTTGTTCCCACGAAGCCATAGAAATATGAACTGTCTTTGAGTGTTCATGCGACACTTTATATTTTCGAAGAATGAGCACAGTGGCGTGTCTTGGAAGAGGACTATGTCCAGCAGTGGACTGATACGGGCTGATAATGATGATGATGTGAAAGTTTGTGAGTTTGTAACTCTAATTCGTAAAATTAGCTGAACGAACTTTGATGACAATTGGCACAAAGATAGTTTTATAACCTGGGTCAACATTCGGACAGCACAAAAATTAAAATGATATAGGTATACCTTTATTGATAAAAATAAATCTCAATAAAGTGGCAGCTTTTCCTAAATGTACCAGTAAAGGCATTGTGGCGTATATTGAACCGCCTCATTCATTTTGTCATCATGCATACTCTTTTTAACCGACTTCAAAAAAAGGAGAAGGTTTCTCAATTCGACCGTATGTTTTTTTTTATGTTTGTTCCCAGGTAACTTCGTCGTTTATGAACCGATTTTGATGATTCTATTTTTGTTGGAAAGAAGATATCCCAAGTGTAGTACCATGGTAATTTTATCGAGGTGAGATAAGTATCTCCACAGATATGGAGATAAACACCTCAAAATTGGTATTGAAAATTAATAGCGCGGCATTGGAGTCGGTTTTATTTAGTTTTTAAACGATCTTATTGATGATGAATATTTGTTATAGTGTTTTAAGTTAAGTAAATTGGACTCAATATAAGTATGGTAAAGTTTCTTGTGTTGTTCTTCATCTAGGTTCCAATCCCATCAGGCGCTCCGTAACGATACATCCGTTACGTTACAGCATACAGGAAAGAAGTTCCAATGCTCGACGGCATATATGACGAATGTGCTTGGTTATAGCTATTAAACCTTATTTTAAAATCTGTTTGCTTAAATGTACTGCCACACCGCTGCGATCTACAGTGGCGGCTGCGGCGATCAGACACTGCAGTAGTATTTGTACCAATTTGTTCAAAAAACGCGATCAGACAGCGATGGAACGCGCGATCGACACTGCAGCCGCCACCGCAGATTGCAGTGGTGTGGCCATACCTCAAAGGTATCTTAAGAACCTTTGTTAGGTTTAAGGAAAAGGTTTTCAGGTTCAACAAACTAAAACAATAAAGGCAATGTCGAATATAATGAAGCCTCTACTATTATCACAGAATAAATAATAGTACAAGTACTATGATTGCGTGTAATGAACTTCCAATTTGATCAGTTGATTGACCTAGACTTACTGGCCGAAACTTCATACTGCCCTACGTAAGTGCTAGATGTAGCAACGCGACGCGAAGCTACGTTATAGTAAAATGTAACGTCGGTATTTAGCCATGTAAGAGATATTTTCGAACATAATAATTAAGTTTCATAAAATAATAGGAGATGCCACTGGCTCCTGAAACAAAGCTTGGCTAGTTCGGGAGTCTATGGATTCCATTAAAAATACTTGTAATCTATAATTTCAATAAAAAAAGTTGTATATTTGATTGAAAAACTAGTAGTAGGAAAAACAACGTAGGTTCGTTGTTGTGCGCGACAACTCTGTACCTAATTCACTTAAATATATGACAGCAAAACACAGGATTTTTAATAATCTCTGTCATTGAAATTCTATAAAACGATGTCAATTGTAACCACACTGCAGTCTAAGCAGCTCCGTGCTGCGTGGCAGTTTTTAAATGTAAATTTTTATATTAATCACGTGCAGAGCCTTATCATAGCTCTCTAAATGAAGCAAGATGAAGAAGGTTATGCTAAAATTTGCCATGTATGCGTTGAAAATGAATCAGCTTAAAATGTTGCTCGTTGTTGTTAAACAACTCAAATTTGTCTGAGCCACAGAGCGCTATTGTGTCAAGTTAATCTTTCTGGCTCGCAGCGAACTTCATACCGGTAATCGGTGAAACGATTGGCAGAATGTCTTTGTTTCCAAACCACGGCCGAGGCCTACCATTTAATGATCACCCAGAAGCACCTACATAGGAAAAAAAATCACTTAATATATTTATCTCGTGGTATCGCATCGCATCGCGTCACTTCACGTATACCTGGTACAAAAGGTGTGTAATAATATAGTACCTACGCCTGAAAGGGAAAGTGAGGGTTGTAGGGTGAATGGGGGTGGTAGAGTGAAAGCTTGAGCTCAAATAACTGAGTTCAGGTTTCGAGGTCGTTTAAAACCGATGCGTAGCTATTCTCGGAAATAGTAAATTAAATTTAGAACAATTTTAGCCGTGAATTTACTGGGAGTTAGGTAATGTTTTGTGTAAATAATTACAAACTACAAACTCACACTCACGTGAGTTATCGAAAGTATATTTGGGTATATTTGGGGTCGGAATGTTTTGTTTTGTTTAATCGGATTTTTTTATACCGGAACTACAAGCACTTTACCACTATCTCGTATGATGTAAAGTGACGTAACGGTCTAAGATAACATAGTGCTTCTCTGAAAATAAAAGCGTTTAATATGCGCGGATAAGGAAATATGCATGATTTTTAGGGTTCCGTACCCAAAGGGTAAAACGGGACCCTATTACTAAGACTCCGCTGTCCGTCTGTCTGTCTGTCTGTCTGTCTGTTTGTCCGTCTGTCACCAGGCTGTATCTCATGAACCGTGATAGTAAGACAGTTGAAATTTTCACAGATGATGTATTTCTGTTGCCGCTATAACAACAAATACTAAAAACATAATAAAATTAAATATAATAGAGGGTCCCCATACAAGAAACGTGTTTTTTTCGGCATTTCCCGCCATCTATGAACGCTTAGTTAGTTAACGTCCCATAGATAGCGTTATATTGAAATGTCGATCCCTAAAGCCTTTGTTAGACGTTAGATGGCGTTATAAGACACAAAATGTTTATTAATTATTATTTTTGCTGGCGATAAATGATAGTGGTATGTTTTGCTCGATCTTATAAAATACTGTAGTGTGGTACGGAACCCTACGAGTGCAAGTCCGACTTGCACTTGGCCAGTTTATTTAACCAGATGTCCAGACTAATATTATGAAAACGTTTGTACGCTGCTCCGTCACTCGGTCTGATTGTTACCTAATAACGCCTAAACGGACAATAGGATCTTACTAAAATTTAACGAGTAGATATTTAATAGCATGAGGATGAACATAGGCTACTTTTTGTGACAATAAAATCATGATTTTTCCAGATAACTTAAATAACTCCGATCACACAAATGTTGATTGACAGAGCTTTACAGTAATAAAATTCTTAGTGTACGTGAACGGAGTCGCGGGTATCAGCTAGTATAATATTACATGCCTGTTACGACGGTATTATGCGGCTGATAGTCGGACAATCAGTTCCATTCGGAACATGATTTGTACTGCAATTAGTCTGCGTTTTATTTATCTATTATGTTTCATTATTTCACAATTTTTTGGATAAAAATTGTCTGAAGTACTGAAACATGCACTGGGTTGCGGGTGCACGTAATGGTACGGTTGGCAACCCTACATTATTAAGGGGAATTAAACATGTGTTTTAAGTGTGACGTTCGACGTCTAGATGAAAGCTGAATGGCTCAATACCTTTGTTTTTTTTTTGTAAATTCAAAGCGTTATGTTTCTGTTATATCTATATTTTTTGTTGAATATGATCTATTTAATGTTATTTGACGTGTGTAAGTGCTAATTTTTAATTTGCCCATATACTGAATAAATGCTTTGACTTTGACTTTGACTTTGATTATATCATCATTATCAGCCAATTTCCGTCCACTGCTGGACATAGGCCTCTCCCATGGCATGCCACTGAGCTCGATCTTCAGCTATTTGTTTCCAACCGCTGCCAGACAACTTGCGTATATCATCGCTCCACCTAGCTGGAGGGCGTCCTACACTACGTTTGCCGAGCCGAGGCCACTCTAGAACTCGTCTACCCCAACGGTTATCGGTTCTACGACAGATGTGACCAGCCAACTGCCATTTCAGCTTGCTAATTCTTTGAGCTATGTCGATAACTTTGGTTCTCTGACGGATGACTTCGTTTCGAATTCGATCCTTCAGAGAAACTCTGAGCATAGCCCTCTCCATAGCTCGCTGAGCGACTTTGAATTGGTGAACTAGTCGCACCGTCAGTGTCCACGTCTCGGCTCCGTAAGTAATAACAGGTAGGACGCACTCGTTAAAGACTTTCGTCTTTAGGCTTTGTGGTATGGGCGACGAAAAGACTCGACGAAGTTTTCCGAATGCTGCCCATCCCAATTGTATTCTTCTGCGAGCTTCCTTCTCGAAGTTGTTTCTACCCAATTTCAAGATTTGCCCAAGATAGACGTATTCGTGAACAACTTCGAGAGGAACTCCGTTTAGGGCAATCGGTTCTGGAATAACATGTTCGTTGAACATGATCTTGGTCTTATCCAAGTTCATCCGTAGACCGATGCGTGCAGATGAATCAGCAAGGGTGGTCAGCATGTGTTGCAAGTCCTGCACGGTTTAAGCCATGATGACGATATCATCTGCAAATCTCAAGTGTGAGAGGTAATTGCCATTGATATTTATGCCCCGTCCTTTCCAGTTCAGCGTTTTGAACACATCCTCTAGAGCGTTTGTGAACAATTTGGGGGAAATAACGTCCCCTTGTCTCACACCTCTATGTAAGTGGATATGTTCAGTCTGCTGATTTTGTACTTGGACGGTCATAGTCGCGGCGTCATACAGACCTCTCAACACTTGCACGTATCGCCAACCAACTTGGCACCGTTACAGAGACTCCAGAACAGACCAGGTTTCAATGGAGTCAAAGGCTTTCTCATAGTCCACAAACGCTAAACACAGGGGCTGGTTATACTCTTCGGTTTTCTGTATAACCTGCCGCACTGTATGAATGTGGTCTATGGTGCCATATCCTCCTCAAAACCCAGCCTGCTCGGGAGGCTGAAATTCGTCGAGCCTGCGCGCGATACGATTTGTGATGACTCTCGAAAAACTTATAGACATGGCTTAAGGGCTTAATGGGAGATAGGTCGATAGTTCTTCAAAAGGGTTTTGTCTCCCTTTTTGAAGAACATAACAACCACACTTTTACTCCATGTCTTCGGAGTTCTCCCCGAAAAGAGGACGGAATTAAAAATACGCTGAAGCTGTAGTAGCGTAGGAGTTCCACCGGCTTTTAAGAGCTCCGTTGTAATTCCATCCTCTCCGGGGGCTTTTCCGTTTTTAAGCTGTTTGAGAGCCATCACAATTTCAATCAATCAACAACAATTTCAATCTAGGCTGATGTTTGGCAGATCTTCGGTATAGTGGCGGGTTAGAGTGGCTCTAGGGTCCTCAATACCAGATTAGGGAAGGGACGCCTGTGAGGTGTATAATTGGCTGTAGAAGTATTTTACTTCCTTAAGAATCTCCGGCTTAGAAGCGACGACACTCCCGCTAGAAGTGGTCAACTTCGTCAGATGGCTTCGGCCCAGCTGTTGGACCAAGACTTTTGACCCCCGGTTTTGCTCTATCGCTTCTTTAATTGTGCGTGTGTTGGAGTTCCGGAGGTCACGTCGTACCAATTTAAAAATCTTTTTGTTGAGAGTCCGTTGATCTGACGAAGTGATTGCGGGGTTTTCACATCGCTTCTGCATTAGCTGTAGAGATTCTTCTGAAAGCTTAGACTTCTTGCCAGCACCTCGCGTCTCACAGAATTTTGTACCCTCCTCCCTGAGGATACCCACCACATGGTCGAGATCCTGGTCAACGTCAACGTCAATTGTGGTTTCCAGTGCAGCGAATCGGTTTCTCCAGTTTCAGCTGGAACGTTTCGGACCCGACCACGGATTGTAGCATGTTGGGTCAGAGCGTGGACTTCATTAGACGAACACGTTCAAGCTTGCAGTCGATATCTAGAGAGCCTCGGACTAGTCGGTGATCACTGCCGGTTTTAAACCTAGTGATCACTGAGACATCTCTAAATATGCGCCTTTTGTCCGTCATAATGAAGTCGATCTCGTTTTTGGTCATAGCGTCGGGGCTTTGCCACGTCCACTTCCGCTGGCGCTAATATTATATAGCAGGATAAAAAATCTTAGGATAATCCCTTTCGATTTTTCATCAAATTATCGCAGAAAAACTAAACTTACAAGTGACAAAATTAAAATTTTGAATAATTGTGTTAAGTGAACATTCTTTAGAAAATTAACGTCATAACATCTAAGAACCACCACTGATTAATTACGAACCGTTTAAAGACAAAATCGAACTAGTTTTGGAGAAAAATGGCAACATGGATTTGCACAAACAAATATTTACTGCATCGCCCCCCGGTGAGTTGACACCGTAACACCTATTTAAGAACATACACCAATCAAACACAAACCCATAACTGAAAACTGCATCAAAATCGGACTAGTCGTTTTGAAGAAAAATGGCAACATAGATTAGCACCAACAAATGATTACTGCAGCGCCCACTGGTAAGTTGTCACTGTAAAACCTATCTAAAAATATGCACCAATTACACCCGAACCCATAACTGAAAACTGCATCAAAATCGGACTAGTCGTTTTGAAGAAAAATGGCAACATAGATTAGCACCAACAAATGATTACTGCAGCGCCCACTGGTAAGTTGTCACTGTAAAACCTATCTAAAAATATGCACCAATTACACCCGAACCCATAACTGAAAACTGCATCAAGAGCGGACTAGTAGTTTTGGAGAGAAATGGCAACATGGATTTGCACACACAAACAAACATCCTCTTACCCCAAACGCATATACAGTCTCCGTTCTCTCGTGGGTAAAAAATAGACAGAACTAAAACAGTTCACGTTAAAAACGCATTACCATCACGTTAATCACATGCTATTGTACCGTGTATACGGTCATTACGATTGTACTATCATTTTTTAACTCATAGCTATGGAATGCCATTCATTCATGATACACACCTGAGTCACGGTCTAAATATAGCCTCGACAACCATGCATCGTTGCTAACTTGTTACTAGTAAGTACTACAGAATATTTTACTATGCCGGGATTATGGCGTGATCAGTATGCGTATATTTTTAAGATTGTTTCAATATTTCACATTTTATTAAATAAAAATTGTTACATGTACTGAAACATAGAGGTACTACGTGTAAGCTGGGAGAGACACAGCTCCCTGCGAGCTGTCTGCTAATTTGTGTGGTAAATGTAAAGTCTGTCTACAGAGGACGTCCAAAGGCTCGCATTTTAATGAACATTATTTGCCGAATTAGATCGGTGTTGAACAAGTCGTCTACAACATTTAGGATTCGCAAGACATTTACGAAAAAAATCGACGGCAAATGCCGCATATCGAGTAACTTTTTATCTCCGTATCTCTGGAGATACCTACTCATCAGATCTTCATGAAATTACAATGTGACTAATCGGAAAGTATATGCCCTCTCAAACAAAAAAAATAATTGTCCTTATCTTATATATAAAAATCAATTGCTGTTCGTTAGTCTCGTTAAAAGTCGAGAATGGCTGATCGAAACGATTTTGATTTAGTTTTTTTCGTTTGAAAGGTGTCTTGATCGAGTGTTCTTAGCTTTGTTTCATGAAAATCCGTTTAGCCGTTTAAATATTATCAGCTCTTTTTTGGTGATGAGACTACTATAGCAACGTTCGAAGCAGTTTGACCGCGGCTGTCAAAAAAATCAAAATGGCGCTTTTGCGCACTACTTACCCGTCCCTCTGTAGTGTACCCCTAGTACGAGTTTTTATCGTAAACGCTTTTGACAGATCTCACATAGTTTTCGACTTAATCTGGCTCCCTGATTGGTCTAAATTTAGTTAAGTGTAGTAACCACTAGAGGCGCTGTATTGTTTTTCATACAAAATTTGCTCGATATACGATATCGAGTTTGGTATGAAAACTCGTCCTAAGGGTCCTGCTGCAGTCTATTTAGCGTAGTTTACATAAGTCTTGTAGGCGACCATTATCCATATTCAAATCAGTCGGCGTAGTTTTGAATTTTTTAAAGTACTCTCTCTGAAAGCCAACGCCGCAGACGAATAAAACGCGACACAAGTAAAGTTTCCTGCAAGTCATTTTCAATGCAACTGATTTGAAATGCGTTTCAAACCAGTTTCAAACATGTACTAAACTCAAAAGTAACTTACACCCATATGCATAGTCGTTTCCTCAAGATTTCCTCCACTCGAATGTGACTTGACTCAACCTCAAGAATAAAATCGGTATGCAGAATACAAAAAAAATCCACGACTTGAGCCAACTCCTCAGACGAGTCGAGTGAAAAACTGTCAAACTCAAGGTACGTCGCGATCTACCTTAAGGTCTCCTCAAAGCTTGTTATCAGCGCTTTGTACGTTATTTCTGAGGTTATTTCAAGTTTTAATACATAATAAATATCGTCCCATAAAACTGATGATGAGAAATTCCTTAGAAGATTTCGATTTAGAAAAGACAATAATAAATGTCTCGAATGGAGGTTCCTCACTGGAGGGTGAAGCCGTAACCGAACATACTAATTTCAAGGGTGTTTTCAAGAATTCCTTGAGGTGACCTCGACTAAGGTCGAGTGGAGGATGTCTCAAGAAAATAACTCTGCATATGGGTGTTAGAGTTGCAGTTTCGTCATTTTTGCTTAAACCCATGTGTTCTGGGCCTAAGTCTACATTCCACGTATCCGGTTTCACAGATTAGAGAATTCCAACAGGGTTATTTGTGCCTTGCTTTGTTTGCTTGCTATGTGTTCTGGTTCAGCTAGTAGCTGAATGTGGAGGGATTTCGGATTTACTTACTACCCACTACATGTAGCAAGTAAGCACTATATATTTTTTTATAAAGCTTACAGCAATCCTAGCAATGTGGGTCATTGTGGGTAGCACAGTACTAGTATCCTTGTTAACCCTTCCAACTAAGCTAAATATACTTGTGCCTGGAGTGGGTTCACGTCAACACTGCATTGGGTGGGGATCGAACTCACGACATATCGATCGCCAGGCCGACGCATTAGCCATTGGTACGTAGTATTATTATCTGTGCTGTCATCATCATCATCATCATCATCAGCCTGTGTCAGTCCACTGCTAGACGTAGGCCTCTCCCAAGATGCGCCTCTGAGCCCGATCTTCGGCTCTTCTCTTCCAGTCACTGCGCACCGCTTTCCGTATGTCGTCGCTCCACCTGGTCACAGGACGTCCTACGCTACATTTGCCGATTCGCGGTCTACACTCTAAAACAAGTCTACCTCAACGGTTATCAGTCCTGCAACAGATATGATCAGCCCACTGCCACTTCAGCTTGCTAATCCGTTGAGCTATGTCGATAACTTTAGTGTGCCATTGGGCAATTGCCGATTTCATTAATATGGTTTTGCGTTTTAGCGTATTATTTATTTTGCGTTATTACTATATAACTGGATATACAATACATTACTGTAGGTTTCTTATTTTATACCACAAGCAAAGCCTTTGATTCCGGCCTTCTGGGAATTACCAGCGAATTTTCCTACCACCTACCTACCTTGTCGAGGGTTTCTCTTTATGATGTTTTTCCTTCACACCGAAAGGCTACTGTGAAATGCGCACAATCCATTGGTACACGACGAGGATTGAACCCACTACCTCTTGTCTACAGGCAAACTTGAATAATTTATCTTTTAAGTAAAGTGACTTCTTTTTTTTTATTTTTTATAAAGATTACTCGCAATGTGGGTTGCACATTACTAGTATTCTTGTTAACCCCTCCAACTAAGCGAAATATGCTTGTGTCTGGAGTGGGTAACTTCGTAAGTACATATCGAAGTAGCTATAGTTTAGTTACCTTAATATGAATACCTATACTGTCTGATAGAGACCTTTGCTAGTAGGTGAGTAGAAGTAAGGAGAAAAGAAAAATCTGGCCAAGTGCGAGGTGGACGCGCGCACCGGGTTTCCGTAAAAACTTGTCAAAACAAACTTAATTTTGCAGTTCGATCCCTAGACCGCTGCCTAGACACTGTTAATGCACTAACCGCAAATAATATGTTTGTAATACTAAACTGTGCTCATGCTAAATTTCAGGAGTCTAGGTCAACGGTAAGTACTCCATAGGTTTCGATTCCCTTGTGAAATCGTAAAATATGCTAAAAAGTCCGACATAAACAGTCATATCTTTCGATCGCGTTGACTTACAAGTTTGATTTTACAGCCAAAAGAGACCGTAGGTAGACCCGAGTATTTGATGTAAGTTTCAACTTGATATTACTACGCGTTCTTGAGAAAAAGGGTCTTGACAGGACAGACAGACAGACAGCAAGACAGCCGGACAACAAAGTGATCCTATTAGGGTTCCGTACCCAAAGGGTAAAACGGGACCCTATTACTAAGACTCCGCTGTCCGTCTGTCTGTCTGTCTGTCTGTCTGTCCGTCTGTCACCAGGCTGTATCTCATGAACCGTGATAGTTAGACAGTTGAAATTTTCACAGATGATGTATTTCTGTTGCCGCTATAACAACAAATACTAAAAACAGAATAAAGTTAAAAATAATAGAGGGTCCCCATACAAGAAACGTGTTTTTTTCGGCATTTCACGCCTACTATGAACGCTTAGTTAGGTAAACGTCCCATAGATGGCGTTATATTGAAATGTCGATACCTAACACCTTTGTTAAACGTTAGATGGCGTTACAAGAAATGAAATGTTTTTTAATATTATTTTTTTGCTGGCAAAAAATGATAGTGGTATTTTTTGCTCGATCTTATAAAATACTGTAGTGTGGTACGGAACCCTACCAGTGCGAGTCCGACTTGAACTTGGCCAGTATATTTCTTTTTATGGTGAGGAACCCTAAAAACATTTTGAAAAAGTTTTTGGCTTCGCTGTTTTTATACCTTGAATCTATGCAACGAATAAAACAATAAGTAATTTACATTGAAAACAATGAAGAGTCATAGCTTTGTCGCAAAAAATATACCATTGAATAGTGTGGCTAATCGATTATGAAAGATTTATCATATTTTCAACTCGATTTTTCATTAATGTATCTACATAGTGCTCCAAGGTACATAATAAATAATAGTAGAATAATCAAAGGCAAGAAGTAGTTTAGAGGTTGTAGTAGTAGGACTTCTGCTATTCTGCATGGGGCGGTACCACCACGTTGCCAATTAATTTTCAGCCGTAAAATAGGAATGTTTTTCGGTTGAAATGGCAAGGTATCCAGTGAAATTACAGGGCATGTGACTCAACATCTTTATGTCTCAAGGTAACAGGCGCAGTGCAGTGACATGCAAAATTCTGAACTGCCGGAATTTTGCATGCCGCTGTATCTGTTATAGGTAGACGTCATCGCTTATCATCAGGCGATTGTCTTGCTTGTCCTGTTACCTTTTACCATAAAAAAAAGCATCGACTATGTTTTAGTTGTAGTTGCAGTTAAAAAAAGCAATTCTACCAGAAGTACTGTAAAACTTCATACATAAAAACAATTTATTATATAAGTACAGATACAATAAACTATGCAACATTTAGATGGTTCTAGAAAACTGGGGCATTGTTCTGAACTTTATGATGACAAATAGCTTGGCTATAGAATGAGACACGGCATCCTTCGTCATTGTGAAATTCTTAGGTAAATAGTATCATGTCATTCCTGTAAACCGCCATTACATTCAAGACCCAAGCGACTCTAATGACACGCTAAGACAATATTCTAAATTCAACTCTTAATTTTAGTTCAAATAATTCGACGCATAGATTCCCTATTACTACTTATTTAACTCGATTTCCGAACACAATTCGTCGAACATCCAAATCATACTGGATGAAACGTCCGCGGCACGGTTGGTTTACTTTCAGGTATCGATTGAGAAGCATCGATTCGCTCAACGAATTATGGCGCTTCCCTATTTCCCCGCTGCCGAACGATTATCGCTTTTGAAGCATAGCCGTTGGTGACGTAACCTCACACATCGGAATGTTGTTTGCGAGTTTGCATGCGAAACGAGCGCTATTCGAGCCCGGATTTTGAAAGGTTGAAAGATATTGTAGCTAATATTGTTGAATTATTTCACGATAATAATAAAGCGCCTTTACCAATTAGACTTGAAATGGATTGTTCCATTTCAAGGCTAAGCTAAATAACTTTGTATTTGCAATCATTGAGCTGTACACGTCGCAAACATTTTTAGGGTTCCGTACCCAAAGGGTAAAACGGGACCCTATTACTAAGACTCCGCTGTCCGTCTGTCTGTATGTCTGTCTATCTGTCTGTCCGTCTGTCACCACGCTATAGCTCATTAACCGTGATAGTTAGTTGAAATTTTCACAGATGGTGTATTTCTGTTGCCGCTAGAACAACAAATACTAAAAACAAAATAAAGTTAAAACAACAAATACTAAAAACAAAATAAAGTTAAAAATTAAAGAAGGTCCCGATACAAAAAACGTGTTTTTAAACGCCATTTATCTAATTAGTTTCGGCAAAATGACATAGATGGCGCTAGTAAACGAGCCCCCGTCTTTCTAGATCGCGACCAAACCAAATATTCTTGGTAATATCAATTAATCAAATATATGAGGTTGAAACTCTGTTATGTTTCGTATTGTACGGAACCCTCCCTAAGTGTGCGATAAGAGACGCGATGCTGACTCGCACTTGCCCAGTTTTATTATAATTCGAGATCAAGTTTTCTTTACAAAAGACGTCAATAGCCAATGAAAGATAGTTATGCTTCATATTCTATTCACATTTTTATTGCATTGAAAATGTTATTATAGCGATGCTGAAACTTGCTCTTTTATAAACTGCCATTTTATGATGCAGTTTTGAATGGAGCCGGCTAGCCTCCATGAATGCGTTCAACGACCTTTCCATCAGTGATGGCGTAAAGTGAGTAGTTTTTGGCAGCCTCTGTACCTTACGTAGATAATTAAGGTGGTTAGTTTTTAACTAAAACGATCAACTTCCATGCCGCGCGAGCCAGTTTCAGTAGCAAATTTGAGACATTTATCGTCATTTCTCTGAAGATACTAATCATATCTCGATGAAATTACAATGGAATCAACTTGTATATGTACCCTACCAATTAAAAAAATAATCATTCGAATCAGTTCACAATTGACGGAGTGATCGCGTTACATATAAAAAAAAACATATAGATGAATTGAGAACCTCCCCCTTTTTGGAAGACTGTTGAGAATTGTTCGAAAAGTGTCGGCTTTTGTTTTCACTAGATTAATTAATTTGGTCACATATAGACTTACGGATCTCTGTATGTAGAATAATCCGGGGGCGTTTATATCGCGAGTGAACAGGTATCTTCTAGGCAAGCTTCCTACATCGTCGATCACATACTCACTTAGCATCGACCTGATGCTGGGCATCTCCTGAAATCTGCAGAATACTCTACTCCTTACCAACTTACAACAGAGATGTCGTCTTTGGACTCATTGGGATTGTCTCAATGAATTGATAAAACATAGATCAGTCGGGCTCGTTTAGAATTTAAGTATTATTAAACTATGTATTTAAGTATAAGTAAACTATGTTTATGTAAATGTGCCAAAGGGAGGCCTATGTCCAACAGTTGACGAATACTGGCTGTTAAGAGCGAACGCGGGGTGCAGTTTTCCATACAAATGTATTCCCCCGTTTCCTACCTGGAAAATGCGTCTAGAGCAAATTTGTTTCTACAAAAAATCAAGGTCTGTTCTACCCACAGAAATAGAAATAATAAAGTATTATTCTTATTTCTGTGGTTGTAGCTATGCGGCCCCTATCATTTGCTTTTTATGATCAACCAATGGCAAATAAAAATATTACCCTTAAAAAATGTCAAATAGAAGATTAGAACTTCGAGCATTTACCAATGGAGATGTTAACGTTGTAATCCGTAAACATTTTTTTCTGCCGATTCTTACGGGGGACGAGGCAAACACGCATTGCACACACACAAATCACGCACTTTAACGATCCCGCACACTAGCTTGAAACACGCACACAGTATTAAAAATACAGCGTAGTTACGCAATCTCATATGGCCAAAAATGGCTATATGACCAGCAACCCCTCTGCTGCCTTGCGTTAACATCTTTGGTAAATGCTCGAAGGATTAGAAGGCTTATATTTATTTTTTAGATTGGTTGCTCAAAAAGGCATATAATACGTAGCTACAGCAGACCGTGATATTTTGTAGAAACAAATTTTGTTCTAGAAGCATTTTCCAGGGAGAAAACAGTAATACATAATGTATGATAAAGTACACCCCACGTTGCCTCTTAATGATGAAGCAATGTTTTACGCTTTACTATTCCTCAGTGTCTGTTTATGCAGCTAGATTATTATAAACAGAGAGTTAGGCTACAGTGCCACAAGTATAACTTGGCGGTGGTGGTTTTTGGAACTAATTCTCTTAATTGAAACTGTGAGTTTGACGTTTGAGAGATTACCGCGACATTATTGTTGATAAATCTGCTACATTAAAATAGTTCAATAATGCCAAAAGTAATTAAAAGTGGTTTAAGAGAAACTGTTATCAAAGTACAAAGTAAAAGCACAGTGGCGCACAGGCACGCCAAGTTATACTTGCCGGACTGTACTTGTAAACGTCCGTTGTTTTCACCTGACAACGGACTGTTTTTTTGCCAGACTCGCAGTGTTGTATGTATTTGTCGCCGGACCGGTATCCGGAGCATGTACACACTTTCATTATAAACCATACACCACCATGAATCCGGTAAAAACACGGTCCGTTATCCGGTGCAAAAAGCGGACGTCTACAAGCGGCCTTAGTGATACTTTAAAGCCTAATTAGGTAAAATGAGTTACAATGTATTGATGTTTATTAAGGTATTACGTCATAACCAAAAGGTCAGACAGAGCGTCTGACACAATAATCTGACAGAAGCATGTACAGGTGATTATTGCCTATTAAAGAATACCTGGCGTGAGCTACTACGCTAAAGAAAGAAATGTGACCGAATGTGCCTAATTCGGTTTCACACCCGAAGACTGCCCCCACGTGAGGGCAGACGACAATATCTATTTTTATCCACATACATCCACGTTTAGGTTTTGGGGATAGACGGTCATACTCTCATGCCTATCCACCCCCGCGTTAGGTTTCGGGGGTAGACGGTCATACTCTCATGCATATCCACCCCCACGTTAGGTTTCGGGGGTAGACGGTCATACTCTCATGCCTATCCACCCCTACGTTAGATTTCGGGGGTAGACGGTCATACTCACATGCCTATCCACCCCCACGTTAGATTTCGGGGGTAGACGGTCATACTCTCATGCATATCCACCCCCACGTTAGGTTTCGGGGGTAGACGGTCATACTCTCATGACTATCCACCCTTACGTTAGATTTTGGGGGTAGACAGTCATACTCTCATGCCTATCCACCCCCACGTTAGTTTTCGGGGGTAGACGGTCATACTCTCATGCCTATCCACCTCCACGTTAGATTTCGGGGGTAGACGGTCATACTCTCTTACCTATCCTCCCCCACGTTAGGTTTCAGGGGTAGACGGTCATACTCTCATGCCGATCCTCCCCCACGTTAGGTTTCGGGGGTAGACGGCCATACTCTCATGCCTATCCACCCCACGTTAGGTTTCGGGGGTAGACGGTCATACCCTCATGCCTATCCACCCCACGTTAAGTTTCGGGGGTAGACGGTCATACTCTTATGCCTATCCACCCCCACGTTAGGTTTCGGACGTAGACGGTCATACTCTTATGCCTATCCACCCCCACGTTAGGTTTCGGGGGTAGACGGTCATACTCTTATGCCTATCCACCCCACGTTAGGTTTCGGGGGTAGACGGTCATACTCTTATGCCTATCCACCCCCACGTTAGGTTTCGGACGTAGACGGTCATACTCTTATGCCTATCCACCCCCACGTTAGGTTTCGGGGGTAGACGGTCATACTCTTATGCCTATCCACCCCACGTTAGGTTTCGGGGGTAGACGGTCATACTCTTATGCCTATCCACCCCCACGTTAGTTTTCGGGGGGCAGATGCCACGTAGGGGCAGTCTTCGGGGGTGGACGGGAATAAACCAATTGTCTTATCGGTCTAAAACTATTTTCACATTATTTCCTTTCTAATGTAACCAGTTTGAGGCACGTCGGTGGTTTCAAAGTCTTTAACGGACATAAACAGACATAACAGACTAATATTATAAACACGTTTGTAACTCTGACACTCTGTCTGTTTTTTACCTAATCAAACCGAAACGGACGATCAGATCTTATTGAAATTTAACAAGGAGACATACTTTATAGCATGAGGATGAACATAGGCCACTAAATTCTTGGTGTACGTGAACGAAGTCGCGGGTATCAGCTAGTATTATTACATAAACATGTATGTGGAGCAAGCTACATTGAACAGAATATTGACCTATTGACAAACAGCGTTTCGCATAGATTGCAGCTGGTATCAAATCAACATAAATTGACAGTCCAGCCTGCGCAGCGTTGTATTGCAAACATTAATCAATCTCAACACGATACGTAATAATTAATACAACGGACAAATGAACTCAGTTCTGATTTCAAACGTTGGGTTCGTATTTTGTTAACTGCGACGCGAAAAGAAGGTCAAAAAAATATAGTTACCCCATTTCACTCTCTTAGGGGTGGAATTTTGAAAAAGCCTAAAACATGTATTTACTCATTTATTTACAGAAGCACTTGTGTGAAGTTTCGAATATAAAACACTATATAAACTTTTTTCTCCATACAAACTTCGAACCCCCGTTTCATCCAAGGGGTGAATTTTGTAAAATCTTTTCTTAGCGGATACCTAAAAACTCACAATTTTGAATGAAACAAGGTGCTAAAAAAATTAGCTAGAGTAATTATTTGGTAGAATATATTAACATAATCATAAATAAAAATTAACGTTTAGTCGTTATGGTAACTAGCTATTGAATGAATGCTTTATAACGATAATTTGCATGCAGTTCTAAACACGCAAAGTTTTGCTATAACTTTTTGCGTCATCGGAATCCTAAACAGTATGGCATCGTAATATAAACTTGTGAGTCTAAATGGGTGTGCTTTATTACAAGGACTATAAGGTCGACAATTGGTTGTATATTTTGTTAGTTCAGTCACGTAGGTAAGTACAATACCATTGATTGCGGTGTCCTATGGAATGTTCATCATTTGATGCCATTGTGGTGGTAACAATGATTCGTGTTGGAGCGTAAGGAGCGAAAAGGCTAAACTCTAACTGGAGCTTGCATGCTAGAACATTGCTGTGAAGACAAATTTATTCAGCCCGGTTTTGTTTTATTCCGCTGTCACTTACCGTAACAACAGTCTGAAATATTCTGTCAAACACTAAAATAAATGTGCTGAAAGATAGTTTTGGCGGGAACGTGAAAATGTTTGTGTGCTCTCATTGTATTTTTCTTCAAACTTGTGTTCTTTCACGTGTTGTTAATGTATGTAAAAATGTAGATTGTTAACCATTAAGTAACGGTTAATATGCACCAGTGTAGGGAAACAGCACAATGTTGAAAAACGTTCCATTTTGCGTTCACACCAAAATCCTACTGAAAGCTAAAAGTAAAGTCCACATCTTTACTGACTACTGAGGGTATGACTTGTACTGACTATGACCTCAACTTGACTTGAAATTGACTTTGTCCAGACTTTACGCCTAATAAAACTTGAAAATATACAAAACTGGCTAAATACACTAATCTTGAAGAGCCACAATGAAACTAAAATAAGGGCATAAGCATGATTTGACGTCATTCAATGTTAAACTATTTTAGTCTTCACGAGTTTATTGTGCATGCAACCTCCATTGAGTACAATCTTTTTGGTGCGGACGTACTGTTGATGAAACAACCGACATTTTAACTACAGCAAACAATAGAGTGGGCACATTTAGTTCATAATGCGTGGTAGCCGCGATTAACCAACGGGCACAATGATAGATCAAACTGAAACTGGTTATATACGAGTAATGTTTGAAACTATACTGTGTCCAGCCATTTATTAAACTATTGACAACTCCAGGGTTGCATTTGGGTGCTATAAAAACATCGATTGAAGAACGAATAAGGATAGTATTTTGGCAAAATAGATGGAAGGACAGTATTTTTTAAACCGACTTCAAAAAAAGGAAGAGGTTTCTCAATTCGACCGTATATATGTTTTTTTTTATGTTTGTTCCCGGATAACTTCGTCGTTTATGAACCGATTTTGATGATTCTATTTTTGTTGGAAAGAAGATATCCCAAGTGTAGTACCATGGTAATTTTATCGAGGTGAGATAAGTATCTTTAGAGATATGGAGATAAACATCTCAAAATTGGTACTGAAATCTAATAACGCGGCATTGAAGTCGGTTCTTTTTTAGTTTTTTAAACGATATTATATAGGTATCACTGGTCACTGACTTAAATTAAAAAGCTTACATGATTTTTTTTCATAAAAACACATCCCAAATCTTATAAAAAGAAGTCTCACTTGGTTTTCCTGAGCTAGAGGTCAAATTTGCTACCCATAAGTAGCTCACCACTATCAAGGAGAAAATCTGTCGCCATAACCTTACGGTGTGCCGCAGCACATTGATCATTCTAGTCCAAGAGTGTTTACCATCTTCGATCACATCATCGCTTACCACCAGGCGAGAGAGTGGGCAAACGGTACCCTATCAGATACAAAAAAAAACCTAAAAGCAACGCCTTTGACGGCCCATATCACAGAAATATGAAATAAATTTTAATGAAATAAAATGTGAAATAAATTTTAAAATCTGTCGTGTAGTTTTTGAGCCAAATCAATACGAACATAGATATGTACAAAGATATGCACATAGATACTAATACAGTGCAACCTTAATATAACGTACCTCAATATAACGATTTCCTCGATTTAACAAATTGTTCGTAATCCCCTTGAATTGTCCATAAGAGTCAATATAAAATATACCTTTACATTGCGAACATTCTTTGCGTACAACCTCTTTATAACGAATTTTCAACTATCAAGAAAAAGTATTCATACCTCTAATTAACGAATTTTGCCAACCCAAAACCTTTATATAAATTATATTTACACCAATAATATAACTCTTAATCTTATAATGTGATTCATGTCTCGACATGTTTCGACACGCTTTTGTTTGTAAAGTAATCATTGTTGTTTTGATGGAAAGTAATGTAAAAACCTCTGCTCGTCACTATTGTCTCTTACCTCTTTATAACGAATTTTAGACCAATCTAACCTCAACATAAAAAACCTCAGTTCAACGAATTACTTGATAATACGAATATTTTCTTGTTCCCCTCCGATTTGTTATATCGAGGTTGCACTGTAATTAGTATTGATAAAAACACCTAGATAGCGCTGGAGTCGGTGGAATAGCTCTCCTTGTAAATATTGCTTAAATGTATGAGATCCTGCATCGCGCAAACGATATTTTCCGCGATGTTGAAACGTGATGCATTTGCTTCGTCGTCAAATATTTTAAAATTTGAAATGTATGTAAAATGTTTCCTTTTTAGGGTTCCGTACCTCAAAAGGTAAAAAGGAACCCTTATAAGGTCACTTTTTTTTTCGTCTGTCTGTCTGTCTGTCTGTCCGTGTGTCACCACCAATTTTCTCAGGAACAGGTGGACCTAGCAAGTTGAAATTTATACCAGATACTGAGGTCTACTGAGTCCCTATTAGGTGTATAAAAATCAAGGTCCTGAGTCAACACAATAAAAAGATATGGGCAAATTTAGGTTTCCGCAAAAACTTGTAAGTACCAAAATTGTGCTAGAATCATGAAGCAAGGTCTTACAGCACAAATAAAGGAAAAATTCTAAAAAATAAATGAAGTTGAAAATTAAAGAGTGTCCCCATACATACATAGTATTGCCAATTAAGATAGGCCTCTGTGTTATATGAGCGCTGATACAGTCTAGAGGTCTAGCTTAATTGGTACTCACCAACGTTGGTACGGAAGCCTCGGTGGGCGAGTCCAACTCGACTTAGCCGGTTTTTTTATAATAATTAGTGTAGATAAAGTATATTATCCATATTTTTGTGGCCCATATTTATTTCGGTACATAAAAATCGAAGAGAATATTCGGAATGCAAATACCACAAAATCATCGCTGTCAATGCGATGTCGCTTGCACGATAACGCTGTCAAACTTAGATTAAATTCCACACGCTGTTAAATATTTCGCTTCAAATTGAGTTAAGTTAATTTTAAGTTAAGGTACGGCCACACCGCGGCGTCCTGCGTGCGCGATCTAGGCGGCGATCAGATAGCGCAGTAGTATCTGTACCGATTTGTTTATACCGAACGCGATCAACGGCGATCAGACAACAAAAGAAATTCAGATCACGAACGCGCACGCGGACGCAGGACGCCATGGTGTGGTAGTACCTTTACATGAGATCATAAGGTCCTCAGCAGACAAACAATAATACATAACCTTACGTTACTTAGAGCAATGACTAAGAAAATATGAACGTAGTTGTACCTGAAGTGAAACCATTGTTGAATAGCTTATCCCGGCCACTCGTAATGGAAAATGACAGCAAACTGGATTTCATTACCTGAAACGAAAATTATATCACGGTCAATAAACAGAGCCGTTAAAAATAAACGTAGTCGCAGGCTGATTAACAGTCGAATAGCCTGCGACCACGTTATACAGTAATAAGTATAATTAACTGGCTAAGTGCGAGTTGAACTCGCCCACCGAGGCTTCCGTACAAATTTGACAAAATAGGTTAAAGGACAAACGTAACTTTGCAGTTCGATCCATAGAAAATGTATTGCACCAACCGCAAATAATAAGTTTGCTATAGTTAATTCGCTTTTTTAGGGTTCCGTACCTTAAAGTAAATAAACTGGCCAAGTACAAGTCGGACTTGCACTCGTAGGGTTCCGTACCACACTACAGTATTTTATAAGATCGAGCAAAACATACCACTATCATTTATCGCCAGCAAAAATAATAATTAATAAACATTTTGTGTCTTATAACGCCATCTAACGTCTAACAATGGCTTTAGGGATCGACATTTCAATATAACGCCATCTATGGGACGTTAACTAACTAAGCGTTCATAGATGGCGTGAAATGCCGAAAAAAACACGTTTCTTGTATGGGTCTCTATATCTTTAACTTTATTCTATTTTCAGTATTTGTTGTTATAGCGGCAACAGAAATACATCATCTGTGAAAATTACAGCTAACTATCACGGTTCATGAGATACAGCCTGGTGACAAACGGACAGATAGACAGACAGACAGACAGACATGACGAATCTATAAGGGTTCCGTTTTTTGCCATTGGGCTACGGAACCCTAAAAAGGAGCCCTTATAAGATCAATTTGTTTTCAGTCTGTCTGTCTGTCTGTCCGTCTGTCCGTCCGTCAAGACACTTCAACTCCGGAATGCGTAAAGGTATCAAGTTGAAACTTATACTAAATACTTGGGTCTACGGTATCTTTCAGCTGTGAAAAAAATCTAACCTGTAGGTCAACGCAATTAAAAGATATGACCGTTTATGTCGCATATTTTCAACCGACTTCCCATAAAGAAAGAGGTTCTCAATTCGTGTGTATGTTTTTTTTTTGTATGTTACGCGATTACTCCGTCAATTATGAACTGATTTGAATAATTCGTTTTTTAATCGGTAGGATACGTTTCCGAGGTGGTCTCATTGTAATTTTATCGAGATTTGATTAGTATCTCCAGAGATATGACGATAAACGTCTCAAACTTGCTACTGAAACTGACTCGCGCGGCGTTGTTTTAGTTTTTAAACTATCATAATAATTCTCAGCCAAAACAGACCGTAGACTCGAATATTTGATATAGGTTTCAACTTAATATCTCTACGCGTGTCTTAGAAAAAGGGGTCTCGACTTGTCTGAAAACGCGTCGCGCAGTTTGTGAATTCGACTGTTAATAAATCAACACCAATAATGCAAAAGTCAGTTTGTATATTTGTTTGTTTGGGACTTCTTCACGGTCAAACGGCTGGACCGATTCAGCTGAAATTTTGTACAGGGATAGCCAGTTATGGGTTAAGCTATAGGATACTTTTTAAAGCCGGTGAAGCCTCGGGGCACAGCTAGTATTCGTATATTACAGATAGGTATTTAGATAAATTTAAGTTAACATTTATTTGTAAGTATAATACCTACTGACTTATTTATCTGAAGAATAAATAAAACAAACGTATCCCCGAAAAACAAGGCTGAAGAAAAATTACGATGAGATGAAAATATTAGCAATATTCCTTTGGATTCGACGTCAAAGAACATGGAAAAGGAATGTTTTTCGCAATCAGTTATGAAACAATTACTCAACAACGATACCTTATCTGCCGATAACTGGATGTGACGGTGTTATTGCTAATCAATTTTAATATTAAGTACATGTATGCTTATATCTATTCTTAGAAAATTATTCATAATGTTTCAATATCCATCTATCTATACTATTATATTATAAAAACGTTTGTAACTCTGTCACTCAGTCTGTTTGTTACCTAATCAGAATCCTAATCACGCCTAAACGGACGATTCGATCTTACTGAAATTTGTCAAGGAGACAATAGAATGAGCATGAACATAGGTTACTAAATTCTTGGTGTACGTAAACGAAGTCGCGGGTATCTACTACTACTACATACTACTACTACGTATTTAATATATTCAATATATTTTATATTATATATACTTTTTAGGCTTATACACGGCCCGAAATCATTTCGTAAATTCAATGAAAATTAAAACACTAAGAGAAAGTCACCCCTCTGAATCATATTTAGTTTCGTGTGGTTCTATGGTTTCGACCAAGTTTTTTTTAAATATCTTTTAGGCTAACATTTGATCACTATCTTATAGTACGAATATTCATACAAAACGTGGAGGGGCGGAGGGGGCAGGGGAGGAAAGTGGCCGCGGCACGCTCGCTTCGCTCGCTTTGCTCGCGCGTTGTGCTGTCGCAGTTTCAACCTAACCTAACCTAGTTTTTTTTCTGCTGGGGTACTGTTATTAATTTAATAGTAGTAAATCATATCACATAATTTTTTTTACTACATTTTTAAAGGTTATCTAGCCCTAGTAACTATTATTTGCGCTTCATATTTATGGTTTGGTATATTTATAGGTTAGATTTTGTTTATATCGTTTTATTATAAAATATGCATTTCCTTGTTATAAAAATGGTATTGTTACAATCAGGGACCTAACCTCTACAACCCATCCCTACAATATATAATTCCGTTGTTTATTTTAAACTTGTGCCAAACTGTTCTAAATCCAACCAAAAATGTAAAATTCAACCCAACAAAAAAAGGCATAACTCAAAAACTATGCATTACCTTGTTGTTTGTTATGATTTGACAAATTCAATTTAATCCGTATGCTTTAACAAAAATGGTTGTAATTGCTTTGTAGAACAAAACGGCCCAATTGAGAGACACCAGGGTGGGAGTGTGTCCTTGTCTAACAACCTGCTACTGCCTACTAGTGCTATATATATTCTCTACTATATTTACAGTATATATATATAAGTTGTCCATACAAAAGAAAGGGACAAACTCCGTTCAAGGTCGTTCTCACGGGGGCCGGTGTACGCGATCGAGTTTAATATGTAGCAGGTCTGTGGAATGAACAGATTATGAATGGATCGGTCAGGGGTGGTTTTAAATTTAAGTATTATTTCTAATCGATAACAGATCAACTTGAATAATATCTAATGTTTTAGGTTAATGTGACAAAACTCAGCAAAATGAATTTCTCCAGGGATATGAAGATCACATCTACGAGACACATCTCAAACTTGCAACTAAAATAAATTGCGCGGCGTGAGATGATGAATGGGAAGTCGTTTTTAGGGTTCCGTAGCCGAATGGCAAAAAACGGAACCATTATAGATTCGTCATGTCTGTCTGTCTGTCTGCCTGTCCGTCCGTATATCACAGCCATTTTATTCCGAAACTTTTAGGACTACAGAATTGAAACTTGGTAGGTAGAGGTATTCTGTAAACCGCTTTCCGATTTTTATTCAAAAATAAAAAAATATAAAAGTTTAAGGGGGGGCAACCCATACATGGAACTGAAACAAAATATATATTTTTTTCTTCAAACCTATACGTGTATGTGTATGTCTATGGATAGGTCTTCAAAAATGACATTGAGGTTCCTCAAATAATTTTTTCCCAAAGTCAATCATTTAATTTTCCTAAAAAGGAGGAGGTTCTCAATTCGACTGTTTTTAAGGGTTCCGTACCCAAAGGGTAAAACGGGACCCTATTACTAAGATTCCGCTGTCCGTCTGTCTGTCTGTCTGTCCGTCTGTCACCAGGCTGTATCTCATGAACCGTGATAGTTAGACGGTTGAAATTTTCACAAATGAAGTATTTCTGTTGCCGCTAAAACAACATATACTAAGAACAGAACAAAGTTAAAAATAATAGAGGGTCCCCATACAAAAACGTGTTTTTTTCGGCATTTCACGCCATCTATGAACGCTTAGTTAGGTAAACGTCCCTAATAGATGGCGTTATATTAAAATGTCGATCCCTAACACCTTTGTTAGACGTTAGATGGCGTTATAAGAAATAAAATGTTTATTAATTATTATTTTCTGGTGGTGAAATATGATAGTGGTATTTTTTGCTCGATCTTATAAAATACTGTAGTGTGGTAAGGAACCCTACTAGTGCAAGTCCGATTTGCACTTGGCCAGTTTATATTTTTAATATGTTTGTATTATTTTTAGTATTTCCGTCAAATTTTAACCCATTTGATCATTCCTATTTTTATGTTTCTTTGAAGTGTTTCACACTTTATATTTTGCCACCAATGCATAATTGGGTTAACAAATGCAATCCACTAATTTCGTCGTAACGATACTTCGCACCGTGGCTTAATTGGCAAAGCACCGGAACATGTTATTCCGGAGGTTGCGGGTTCAAGTCCCGTCGGTACGATGAAATTTTGGATTGTGTTTAACAAATTCCTATTTTTGTTTGAGAGTTTATGTCTAGAGTTTGGTCCCATTCAAATTTTATCGAGATCTGATAATCATCTCCGGAGATATGCGGATAAACAATAATAATTAAACAAATTTGATAATATGATTGTGACTAGTGGATATTTTCACTATCGCTGCATGTGAAGTCGGTTTTTTCGTTTTGTACGATCATAAATTATTATTTATTTAAACAACTTAAAAATAATGACCTAATGACAATATAAAAAATATATAAACTACGACTGGAGACTAAACTAAATCAACAACTACTATTCCTACCGCAACTAGGTACAATTTTATAAATCTATTTTAATAAACTCAACAAATAAGAGTCACGAGAAAACAGAGTAGAGTTCTAGGCTAGGATGCGCAATTTGGATTCGCTCTGCCTCGCGACGCCTTGGGCCGAGACACTATCGACCCGTTGAAATGCGAGACGAGGGCAACAGTACAACGATTCTCGGGTCAAATTCTACGGGCACAGATTAAATACTAGTTTCTACGTCAACGTTGAACCATTAATGTCACCAGTCGTATTGTTCACCTATAACATTCTGCTGGTCGATTTTTCTCTATGCAATTGTTAGTGTATACTTTTGTAGCTCCATTTGCGATTGGGTTAGACGAAATTTTAACAGGCTTTTATTTTCGAACGATTTGGATTTTTAACATGCGTTTTATTTTCATATTTTTTACTGACTTCACAAAAAAGGAGTAGGAGTAGGTTCTCAATTCATCGTAATCTTTTTTCTTTTTCGTTCACCCATTACTCGAAGATGCCTGAACCGATGTAATAAATTCTGTTTTCGTTTCAAAGGGTACCCTTCCCAGGAGGTCCCATTTAAATGTTAACCAAATCTGTCGAGCCGTTTCTAATATATCAACATTTGTATTACGATGCATTTATTTATCTCGACTAAATGATACTAACTACTGGCACAGATTATATAATAGTTACTTTTTGTAATTTTTAAAACGATCTTAAATTATCATATTAAACTTTACCTCAAAGAACCCGTGTGAAATTTAGTAAGACAGAATATAGTAGGTATTCCTACCAAGATAATTTACTAAAGATAATTTTAATTATTATAGCATAGCTATTTTTATTAGTTTACCAAGCGGGCTAGATAAACATACAGATAATTTTAGATAAGCTTGACAAAAGAAGGCGGCACTTAAGAATAAGAATAAGAAATATTTATTGTCACTTCCAATACTGCATTAACATAATCATTAAATAAACTGGCCAAGTGCAAGTCGGACTTGCACTCGTAGGGTTCCGATTTCGTACCACACTACAATAATATAATATAATTAATACAGTCAAACGTTTATAGATGGCGTTATAGTAAAATGCCGAAAAAACACGTTTCTTGTATGGGGACCCCTTTAATTTTTAACGTTATACAGTTAGTATTTGTTGTTATAGCGGCAACAGAAATTCATCATCCGTGAACATTTCAACCGTCTAACTATCACGGTTTATGAGATACAGCTTGGTGACAGACGGACAGACAGACAGACGGACAGCGGAGTCTCAGTAATAGGGTTCCGTTGGTACCCTTTGGGTTCGGAACCCTAAAAACACATAAGATTTGTGACAAAAGGAACAATTTCAGCATGTGCTGCTTATTTTATACCATCATTATAATCAACCTATATACTTACTAGTCCACAGCTGGACATAAGAATTTCCAATTAGTACTTACTTAATTTATTTAAAAATTGCTTTTTGATTTTTACCTCAGTACTTTGGAATCTGAAATCCGAAATATGACTAATTTGGTTTTTTTTTGTTCTAAAGGGCATAGATGCAGGTCTTATATAAAAAAACATCAAGATTATAATGGGTGTATTTTTCGGTGATATTGAAAGAAACAGCTCAAACTCTTAACTGATTTCACACTTCAAATGCCGCGCAAATCGCCGAAGTTATCCGCGAACAAACATAAAAATAAAATAATATATATATACGGTTGAATTGAGTAACCTCCTTTTTGTAAGTCGGTTAAATATGACTCGCGCGGTAAAAAATTGAAAAGATTTTTTTTACACAAAAAATTAAAATTTAGCGTAACCATTATAAATCTCGAAATAGCACAAATGTTTAATCAATATTGTTCCAGTAAACTCAATCAGCGGGCATAAAATAGGAGCATACTTAAGCTCCCTTATTCCCGAACTCCCGAAACCCAAAATATCAGGGGGAGCGAACGAAGGGTCCTGTTGCCTTGACCTAAATAAGGGTGGGCATATAGAAGTACGTAGGTAGGTTTTTGTCACAGTACATACATAACCAGTAGCACAGATATGTAACCATTTGAGATGCACAACATATCATACAATTATTTATATCAACGATTACATATTATCGCTGCCGGTATCTCGACTACACGTCGTACTAGTAACGAGTCGTGCGTCTAGGTTTGTAAAATGAAATTATGAATAAATGATTGATTAGTTTGTGCTCGACCACAAACTAATTTATCATACATTGTTAGTATTACATTCAGTTGTGTTACAACAAATAAACCGCTACATTACAAGCAAATTACAAAAGTGATAAAATGTTTAGGGTCTAAAAATCTGAACATATTCGTGCTAAGACGGGCATTCAGCACCTCGTATTGCATTAGTTAATTTAGGGCCAGTTTCACCGCTTCATGATAAAGTGACAAATAGTTATCTGACGGATGACTTCATATAAAAGCTGTCAAAAGCTGTGTCAGATTAGTTCCTGACTGGGCTATCAGAAACCAGTGAAACTGTAAAGTTGTTCAAATTCAATGTTTTCTTGTTTTAACTATGCAGTTATCTGTTATTTAAATGAGATCGGGTGGATAAATCATTTTGATTTCTTTCATTCTTTCCTTTCCAACGTTTCAAGCGACATCACATTTTAACGTTGGAAAGGCTAATAACTAAAGAACTTTTTAAAAGAAAGCTAATTTCAAAATGACTTTGTTTTTTTTTAATGAATTTAGAAGTTGTCACTTTTCATAACATTTACACCGATTTACCACTTTGAAAGTTCAGAAGTTTTTTTGTTGATATTAATCGTAACATGATTTATTTAGAATAAGAAAACATTGTAGAATACAAGAATAGTTTATTTTGTGGTATTATAACCACACACAAAAAAGTTATGACGATTTAAAGACAAGATTTCGAGGGGTTTAAAAAAAAACTTAAAAAAAAAATATCTAAACTACCGTGACACTTGGGACATCGGGCCCGGCGGGGAAATCTAGCGCATGACCCCCCCCACCCCCCAAAAAATCCTGTCGGTCCATGTACCAAACACCCTGTATTGTTAGTGAGCATTCTTCTAAGCGCTATTAATCTCTGCCACTAGGTAGATTAGACATCTTTAACAGAGGGAAAATAACAAGATGTTTAATACAACAGGTCCATAACGATCTCATGTATCTAGTTTTAAGGAGCTTATGTACAAAAAATTATCGAAGCAATAAAGTAATATTGAGTATTGAGTATATTTGAATATATTATAATGATATAAGGTGAGAGCAAATAATTGGCTCTTAAAGAAAAATAAATAGGCAGAATATTCATCGGTACTTTGTACATCGTGAAAGTGGATGAAATTATAATAAGTACTTGGTGAGAGCAAATAAATTGGGTCTTACGAAAAATAAAGGCGGTACAATCTTCATTTTTGTATAGGTACGAGTATAGTGGGAGAAAATAATAGACCATTTCTAGAGGATTCCAAAGCCTTTGAACTGCTTCGAGATTCCTTCACAAAAGAAGACAGCTTCAATTATTTTTACACTAGCTTTCAGCCCGCGGCTTCGTACGTGTTGATTTCGGTATTACTGTGACGATTTGATATTTTGATAAGCTGATCTCTGTGTGAAATAAAACAGTCTTGCATCTATTCTAGGTAAAGTTTGCTGTAGCGTTTCTATACATGGACATATTTCAATTTTTAAATTTTATTCAGAAAATGTTCCTTGTCTATACCAATTTGACTACGCAATTTTCTTTGCCTTCACAAGATAATCCGTAGACACCACAGTCAAACTCCTAGGACCAAGAGAACGCGAGCAATCGCGTATTATAAAAAATATGGGTATTAACCCATATTTCGCCAAAACTCTGAAATGGCTTTACTAAGCCTAAGAAGGATGATCCATCCAT
The DNA here is from genome assembly GCA_954871355.1 of Cabera pusaria. Taxonomy (NCBI): domain Eukaryota; kingdom Metazoa; phylum Arthropoda; class Insecta; order Lepidoptera; family Geometridae; genus Cabera; species Cabera pusaria. The sequence continues at coordinate 32,927,629 of OX940885.1, read as the reverse complement.
ACTAGAGTAAAGTTCTTAATACATAATATATTAATACATATCATATCAAAGTAAATATTATTTATTGGGTTAAGTATAAATCTTGAGCAGAATTCGATAATAATTCTTGTGGTGAGACGAATCCAAAAAGACTCAAGTATAAATCTTGAGTATAAATCTTGACTTGAGTATAAATCTTGACTTGAGTATAAATCTTGACTTGAATATAAATCTTGACTTGAGTATAAATCTTGAGCAGAATTCGATAATTCTTGTGGTAAGACGAATCCAAAATGACTCAAGTATAAATCTTGAGTATAAATCTTGACTTGAGTATAAATCTTGACTTGAGTATAAATCTTGACTTGAATATAAATGTTGACTTGAGTATAAATCTTGAGCAGAATTCGATAATTCTTGTGGTAAGACGAATCCAAAATGACTAAAGTATAAATCTTGAGTATAAATCTTGACTTGAGTATAAATCTTGAGCAGAATTCGATAATAATTCTTGTGGTGAGACGAATCCAAAATGACTCAAGTTTGTTAACTGTTAATATGTCGCTCCGCACAATTCACGGGTCGAAACCATGGAGGGAGCGAGAGCCAAGAGAGCGTGATACCTGCTCTTACTCAACTTACGATGCAAGTGTGACCATAATAATGTAACGTAGATTTCACAGTATTATTATGTAACGGTCTACGGCGTAGGCTGACACGGCGAGCTTTAGAAAAGGGCTATTGGTTTAGGCGGCAGCTTCCGGTTTTGTAGAGCGCTACGCTGAATGCGCGCCACTCGCATCTTTTCTCGTCTCCGCTGCGTGCCGATGTTAGCTTGCGCAGCACATTCTCATCTCCGCTTTGTAGAGCCACCTAGCTCAATCTCGGCGAAGCACAGCTCACATTTTGGCTACGATCGCACGATACCTCGCTCGGTGGTATATACTGAAGTTGAGTCGAGAGGAGATGTGTGAATAACAAAGTTCTATTGGTTGCTTAAACGAATGGCTGAAGATCGAGCTCAGTGGCGTGCCATGAGAGAGGCCTATGTCCAGCAGTGGACAGAAATGAAATGGCTGATAATGATTGGTTGCTTAAAACGCTAGAATGTCCAGTGGTGTAGTGAGAGAACGTTCGGCATTGACGCCAGAGGTATCGAGTTTAATCCCTGCCATGTACCTATGGATTTTTCGATCGAAACATTTATGTGCACTTTTCATAGTGGTGAAAGAAAATCATTGTTAAGAAACCCATAACCCCCGCATAATGGTAAGAATGCAGTGTCCGCCTGGCTAGCTACTACCCTCAAGTTAGAAATTCTGTCGACAAAAATCTAATGTGTTTCGGCAGCTATGCTTTAGCGCCAGATCTCATTCTAGTCGTCTCTTCTAGCATGCTACTATCTTCGATCGCATCGTCACTTTACAACAGGCAAGGTAGTGTTCAAAGGCTAGCCTATATGATATTGAAAAAAAAAAGTTCCTCTAGTCCCGTCTCTGCTTTGGTGGAGTCCGGGCCTAAAGAGTCCCTAGTCTAAGGTTACATACACGTAATCAATTTTGCAACCGTGTTCCCTGCTAACGAACGACCGTAAGCAGAAACTAACCAAGAAAACGCTCGCAGTCAAGTCTCCAATTGACATAAAATTCCACATAAAATGGCACATTGGTGTCTCTTCTATGCTGATACAACTTTATTACTTTGAACTAATAGGATTTAGTATACGTGACCGAAATCGCAGGTATCAGCTAGTTATCTATAATTAACCAAGTTGATCATTTAACATGTAGTGATGTACAAAATTCTGGATATCCTGAACTTTGCATGCAGCTGTACTTGTAATGGGTAGACGTCATCGCTTACTACACAAGCGTGGTGCCTGTTTTGTTATCTTATTCAATAAAAAAAATATTGGAGTATAGGTACCTCAAATATTCAATCAGTTTCAAATCTCTTTGGTGTCCTATATATTTATCGTTCGTTCATTTTTCTTGTGACCTAGTACGTAGTTCATAAGTATACATCGATGCCTATCAGCAAACGTTTGACTACTGTCTCAAAAGGAATGTCTTTCGCATACATTTTGAAGTTGCGTTTGGCGTGAACGCTAGCATACATTCGATTTCTTTTAACCCACCTGCAGTCTACGAAAAAGCAGGTTCATAATAAAATAAGACAGTGGCTGTGGTTTCAACCCGATCGAACGCAACTCTATTCAATGTCTAGCCTAACTTGCTACATTTAATTAATCTATGGCGCGATCCTCCAACTTACGTAGTATAACTAGATAGTAGTTGTATGGCCCAGGACAGATATTGAATTGTACTCTATGTCAATAGAAGTCAGCAGGCCAAACATTCACCTAATACGATCGATACTGGCCTAAATAACGCCCTCAGTGGTGAGGATTCACACACCTTTTCGTGTTTACACTTCACGTTGTAATGTCTAAAATGAATGAAATTTTTAAAGCGATCAGAAATGCTTGCATTATAGACGCATCTAATAAGATGGAACTTTATTCATTTCTACCATTACGTACTACTTGATTTGTGGACTGGAAGTCAGCCATTTTGAATTATAAAAATGTATGATCGTACAAAACGAAAAAACTGACTTCACATGCCGCGATAGTGAAAATATCCACTAGCCATAATCACATGATGAAGTCGGTTTTTTTATATATTTTCACCATCACATCGAGGTATCAAATTTGTTTATATTGTTTATCCTCATATCTCTGTAGATGATTATTAATCAGATCTCAATAAAATTTGAATGCGACCAAACGGGTGGCAAATCCAAAGATCGGGCTTAGTGGCTCATCTTGGGAGAGACTTACGTCCAGCAGTGGACTGACACAGGCTGTTGATGATGGGTGGCATACATACTCTCTCAAACCAAAAAATATTTTTCACATTGGTTAAGATTTGACGGAGTTTTGAGGTAACAAACATTAAAAAATACAGTCGAATTGAGAACCTCCATTTTGTGAAGTCGGAAAACAATGTGATAGGTACTACTTTTAAATGAATTAAAAAAAGAAGGAGGTTGTACGTTCGTGTACGTTTTTGTCACCTTCGTTTATGTGTTCCGGCAGGTGTCTTTTAATTCTAGTTACCATTCTAGGCCTAGCGTGCCTTTATCTTCGACCGCATCATCACTTGGCAACAGGTGAGATAGTGGTCAAATACTAACCTAAACGATATTTTTATCCGACTTCACAAAAAGGAGGAGGTTCTCAATTCGTCTGTATGTTTTTTTTTTGTGTGTGTATGTTACGCGATTACTTCGTCAATTCTGAACCGATTTGAATGATTCTTTTTGTAATCCGTAGGGTGTGTTTCCGAGGTGGTCCCATTTATTAAATAACCGGCCAAGTGCGTGTCAGGCCACGCGCTGTGTAGGGTTCCGTAGTAGCCTGTTATTCAATGCAAGTCTTTACTCGTTATAAACAAGCAACTAGGTACTCCTTCTTTGTCACTTAAAGGATTTTTTCTAAGGATTTTGTATTTGGTACATAATTATCCAACACCCAAGTTCAACGACTATTACTGCTAAACTAATAAAGTTATCTGAACCGCTATAGTTTTCCTTTAAAGTTCATGAAATGCGCTATTATCACGAATTTTTCCAGATTTTTCAAGCCAGCAGTTTAGCTTTTAGAGGGGGGGGGGGGGTTACGCCCTACTGGAACGAACATTTGCACTTTAAAGTTTAATATTTCGTAAATGGAGCATTCAATCGAAAAATGGTATTAGCAACCCTTTAGTCATTTAAAAAGACTTATTTAATGATACCCCACACGATGGGGTAGATGATGAAAAAAAATATCATCCCCACTTCTCAAATAGGGGAGCTTCAAAATTTTATTTCAGCACTTTGTCGGCGTCATTTAAATAAATGACTGTGATGAATGTGGGGGTATGTAAATACATACCCCCACAAAATTACAGCTTTCTAGTATTAACGGTCTCTTAGCAAAACCTCGGACAGACAGACAGACGGACATGACGAATCTATAAGGGTTCCTTGTCAGGACTACGGAACCCGGAAATGCAACTTGCACCTAGATCTATCCTGTCCACAACACAAACATATTCAAACTAAAACAAAACATGTACAAAAACAGCTCAAAAAGCCGCTTTTCAAATATTCTGACAGATTAATGTTTTGGGAAACTCGCAGCGCTGCAGCGGCATGATAGGTTTCAGCTTTATATTTAACCCGAGCCATTGATGATGAAAATTCAATCAACTTGCATACAGACGTGTCCTATCATCCCTTGTACAAATTGATGCACGAGTTACACTCGAAATAAAATACACAACTGAATAAAAAGCTCTCGACTATTGAGTTTTTATTTTTCGAACGAAAAACTACCCTCTTTTGAAAAATCATATCTTTTTACCAATACCAATAAAACGTGGAGTACGATACTTAATATCCTTTGGAGTGAAATGATTGTATCAAAAACATTTTCAGTAAAGATAGGTAAGGCAATTTTCAGTAATAAATTCGCTTTTTAACCGACTTCAAAAAAAGGAGAAGGTTTCTCAATTCGACCGTATATATATATATATATATATATATATATATATATATATATATATATATTTTATGTTTGTTCGCGCATAACTTCGTCGTTTATGAACCGATTTCGATTATTCTTTTTTTGTTCGAAAGGAGATATTCCAAGTGTGGTACCATGGTAATTTTGTCGAGGTATGATAAGTATCTCCAGAGATATTGAGATAAACATCTCAAAAATGGTACTGAAAATGAATAGCGCGGCATTGAAGTCGGTTGTTTTTTAGTTTTCAAACGATATTATAATGTATAAAGTGTCCTGTGCTCTTTTTACTGACTTCAAAAAAGGAGGAGGTTGTAAGTTCGTCTGTATGTATATTTTTTAAGGTGCTGTACCTCAAAAGGAAAAAAGCAAACCTTATAGGATCACTTTGTTGTCCGTCTGTCTGTCTGTCAAGTCAAGACCCATTTTTCTCAGGAATGCGTAGAGATATAAAGTTGAAATTTTATATATCAAAAACTTGAGTCAAACAAAACAGTCTCTTTTGACTGTGAAAAAATCAAACTTGTAAGTAACTGCGATCAAATGATATGACCGTTTATGTCGCATATTTTGCGTTTTCACAACGGAATCAAAACCTATAGGGTACTCCCGTTGGCCGAGATACATGAAATTTGGCAAGAAGCAAGGTATTGGAAGTACTTATATACGAGTAAGAATAAATCTGAAAACCTGAAATGTGTTGTTTAATAACAAAATAAAAGGTAAATTTACTATTACAAACTTTTTATATGTAGTTGGTGCCATACATTTTCTATGGATCAAACTACAAAGTTAAGTTTTTCCTTTAACCTCGTTTGACAAATTTATACGGAAGCCTCGGTGGGCGAGTTAAGGTACGGACACACCACGGCGTCCTGCGATCTGCGGGCGCGATCTCAGTACATTTCAATTGTTTTCTGATCGCATTTGGTGTGACCCAGTCGATACAAATACTACTGCGCTATCTGATCGCCGCATAGATCGCGCACGCCGCGGTGTGTCCGTACCTTTAAACTCGCACTTGGCCAGTTTTTAGGGTTTCGAACCCAAAGGGTAGCAACGGACCCATATCACTGAGTCTCCGCTGTCCGTCTGTCTGTCTATCTGTCTGTCTTTCTATCTGTCTGTCTGTCTGTCTGTCTGTCACCAGGCTGTATCTCATTAACCGTGATAGTTAGACGGTTAAAATTTTCACATATGATGTATTTCTGTTGCCGCAATAACAACAAATACTAAAACAGAAAAATTTAAAAAATTTTAAAAACCCATACAAATAACGTGTTTTACTATAGCGCGCCATCTATGAACGATTGTTTAACTTATTAATAAATAATACTAATTACCTACCTTTGTGTTGACGTTCACTTAGTTGGTGTTAGAAGTTCGTTAGATGGCGTTGTAGTTAATAAGCATGTTTGGTATTGACACGGTAATATAATATAATATTATACTTATATATTATTATTTTGCGGTTCGGAACCCTCCGTGTGCGAGAAAAAAGTCTGACTCGCACTTGGCCAGTTTTATTTATGTATGTCCATCGATATCTCTGCAAATTGTGGACCGATTTTAATAATTATTTTTATGTTCGAAAGAGTATGTATGTATAAATGCATACTATTTCGAAAAATATATTGAGGTCTGGATCCCCGGGCTACGGTAGGCCGCCAGAAAAAACTGACCCTCGCAACCTATAATGGACGCACGATTCGGCTGGACGATCATCTGGCGCAGCTGGAGGAGGAGCTGAAACACATAAGATGGCACATACTGGGGCTATGTGAAGTCCGAAGACAGGGAGAGGACACCATAACCTTAGAATCGGGCCATCTTATGTACTACAGAGAAGGAGATCAGCCATCCCAAGGCGGCGTCGGGTTTCTGGTCAACAAGGTCCTCAGTGACAACGTTGTAGAAATCTCCAGTGTGTCGACCAGGGTAGCGTACCTCATAATTAAGTTAACCAAGAGGTACAGCCTCAAGGTTATCCTCGGACCTCGACACACTTGGATGATGAGGTGGAGAGCATGTATGAAGATATCTCCAGAGCTCTACACACCACCTCCAAGGCTCACTACAACGTTGTCATGGGAGACTTTAACGCCAAAGTGGGAGTACAAACTTGCGGCGAATCGTCTATAGGACCACACGGATTTGGGAGTAGGAATCACAGGGGACAAATGCTCGTCAATTTCCTCGAGAGAGAGGGGCTTTTCTTGATGAACTCGTTCTTCAAGAAACAGCCCCAAAGGAAATGGACGTGGCAAAGCCCCGACTTTGTGACTAAAAACGAGATTGACTTCATCATTACGGACAAACGGCGCATATTCAGAGACGTCTCAGTGATCACTAGGTTTAATACTGGAAGTGATCACCGACTGGTACGAGGCACTCTGGATATCGACTTTAAAGCCGAGAGATTCCGATTGATGAAGTCTACGCTCCGTCCCAACCTACTCCAAACCGTTGTTGGGTCCGAAACATTACAATTAAAATTGGAAAATCGATTCGCTGCCTTGGAAACCACAGATGACGTAGACCAGAAACTCGAAGAAGTGGTGGAAATCCTCAGGGATGAAGGGACGAAGTTTTGCGAGAGCAAGCGTACGGGCAAAAAGTCCAAACTCTCGGCAGAAACACTTCGGCTAATGGAAGAGAGACGAACAGACCCTTTGTCAGCTTTGTCAACTAACCTGGTGCGCAACTTTTGTGTGTACATCTTTTTATCTGATAAACTTTAAAGAGGGGTTGTGATATTTAGTTAAAAGCTATGCAAAGAGGCCTATTGCTGACAGAGCCACTATAAAAAAATAACAGGAAAACTAAGATTTCAAACCACCAATTAAATAACTAATATAATATAATAATTAAATAACTAATCGAATAATATGAGTAATTTTTCTTTTATAAGAAAAAGTTTACTGTGAGGGTTACACATTACTAGTATTCTTGTTAACCCCTCCAACTATGATAAATATGCTTGTGTCTGGAGTGGGTTCACGTCAATAGTGCAATGGGTGGGGATCGAACTCACGACCTCTCGATCGCAATTTCGACACCTTATCCATTGGGCTTTTGCCGTTCAGTAATAATAACCGGCCAAGTGCGTGTCGGGCCACGCGCAGTGTAGGGTTCCGTAGTAGCCCTTTATTCAATGCATTATGCAAGTCTTACTCCGTTACCAACAAGCAACTAGGTACTCCGTATTTGCCACTTTAAAGGATTTATTCTAAGGATTTTGTATTTGGTACAAAATTATCCAAGATCAACGACTATTACTGCTAAACTAATAAAGTTATCTTAACCGCTATAGTTTTTCTTTAAAGTTCATGAAATGCGCTAATATCACGAATTTTTCCAGATTTTTTAAGCCAGCAGTTTAGCTTTTAGAAGGGGGGGGGGGGGGGGACGCCCTACTGGAACAAAAATTTGCACTTTACAGATTAATATTTCGTGAATGGCGCATTCAATCGATAAATAGTATTAGCAACCCTTAAGTCATTTTAAAAGACCTATTCAACGATACTCCACACGGTGGGGTAGACGATGAAAAAAAAATTCATCCCCACTTCTCATATAGGGTAAACCTAAAAAAAATATTTTTCAAAATTTTATTTCAGCACTTTGTTGGCGTAATTTATATGCATACCCCCACAAAATTACAGCTTTCTAGTATTAACGGTCTCTTAGTAAAACCTAGGACAGACAGACAGACGGACATGACGAAACTATAAGGGTTCCTTGTCAAGACTGCGGAACCCTAATAAAATGTTAATGCAATGCGAAATTCTAGAGACTCCAGACGCAAAGACGCTTAAAAAATCAATACATTTTCGCCAGACAGTCTTACAGTAACATGTGAAGAGATCGTTATTTTTAACCAACTTCACTAAACAATTAGGAGGTTCTCAATTCGACTGTATTTTTTGAGGTAAAACTTCTTTCGCAACTTGAGAGTGACTCAGATTATTTTTGGGACGGAAATAACGCAGCCGCAGTTTTCGCTACAGAGTATTCTAAGCCTAGCGTATTCACCATCTTCGACCACATCATAGCTTACCACCAGGCGAGACGGTGGTCAAACTTAACTTATAAGCAATTACCGAAGCATGTGCAAAGAACTAGTATCTGCCTGCCTAAACGGGAAAAAGGCGTAATTTTATTAACCGACTTCACAAAAAGTAGGAGGTTCTCAATTCGTATTTATGTTTTATTTTTTATGTTACGCGATTACTCCGTCATTTGTAAACCGATTCGAATGAATCTTTTTGTAATCGGTAGGGTACGTTTCCTAGGTGCTCCTATTGTAATTTCATCGAGATCTGATAAGTATCTCCAGAGATATGACGATAAACGTCTCAAACATGCTACTGATATTGACTCGCGGGGCATGGAAGTCGGGCATGTTAATAATGTAATGTACGTATGTAATTGCCTAAAATCAATTGGTATTATTGAATGACGTAGCGCCCGTCGGTAGATGTGCTCAATCAGCTGATCTGTGACTCAAAGAGGTCAATTGAGGTCACAGTCACAGACCACCTGGCGGGGGCCTCGGTTTATGTCACCGTCTGACTCATTGCAGTAATCATGCAATCTTTGATAAGTCATTGCTTGCATAGTAGTCCTGTTGTCAAAGTTCCTCGAACACCGCTATTTTATTTCGAGGTGAATGTTTACTTAGCAATATTAAGATTATATATATTAAGTTTAAAAACTAAAATAAACTGGCCAAGCGCAAGTCGGACTCGCACTCGTAGGGTTCCGTAACACCGTTAAGTATTCCAGAACTATGATTTTTCGTAACTACAAAATTAACTTTGTTTTTCATAGTGTTTGTATGAAAAACAAAGTTATCTTTGCGGTCGCCATATCTCTAAAACTGCTGACTGTATCTCGTTCAAACCAATTTTCGTTGTTAGTTTTTATTGAGATCTACAGCGTATAGTTTTTTTAGATTTTTCACTCCCATACTTTAAAACTTAGAGGGGGGGGAGGAGGGGGGGGGGGGGGGGGGGGAGGACACACATTTTACGACTTTAGACGCGTCTATCTTTCAAATGATTGACTTTGAGAAAAAATGATTTTAGAAACCTCAATGTCATTTTTGAAGACCTATCCATAGATAGACCCCACACGTATAGGTTAGAAGAAAAAAAAAATTTTTTGTTTCAGTTCCATGTATGGGATGTACTTAAACTTTTATATTTTTAATTTTTGTATAAAAATCGGAAGCGGTTCACAGAATACATCTACCTACCAAGTTTCAATTCTGTAGTTCTGTGTCTAACAGTTTCGGAATAAAATGGCTGTGACATACGGACGGACAGACAGACAGACAGACATGACGAATCTATAAGGGTTCTGTTTTTTGCCATTCGGCTACGGAACCCTAACAACCGTCTTTCATGCCGCGCGAGTCAGTTTCAGTAGCAAGTTTGAAACGTTTATTGTCATATCTCTAGAGATACTTATCAAATATCGATGAAATTACAATGGGACCACCTCGGGTATTCTACCCTTTTGAACTAAAAAAGGTTTTTTTAAATTAGCTCATAATTGGCGAAAATATCGATGAATATATACATTTTAAAAAAACATAAAGAAGAACATAGAACCGCTTCCTTTTTGGGAGTCGGTTAAAAAGTAATAAATTAAAATTTTATGATATTTATGACAAACGTACAATGATAGCTGAATGGCTTATGACTTACGTTTTTTTTTTAAATCAAAGTGTTAAATTATGCTTTTGGTTTAATTACTCGATAATTGCTCATGATTTATTTTATGATTTTAGACGTGTATATGTGCGTATATTAATACTGCATAGATACTGGATAAATGCTTGACATTTATACTTTATCAATACATTGTTAAAATGTATTATTCTGAGGGTTTATTTTATGTTCTTTCACAAAAACTATAACGATTTTTTTACTTCAGCATAATTAAGAAGCAATAATGTAATTTGTGTAGCGTTTTTTTTTTATTGCGAACTGTGCAAGCGTTTGTCCGCTATCTCACCTGATGGTAAGTGACGATGCGGTCGAGGAGCCTAGGTTCCGCACCTAAAAGAAAATATTTTAAAATCGTTTAAATTTCTATACAAAATTCGGTACCGTCTTACTTCAACGATATTGTAAGAACATGGTAACATTGAACTGTAATTACCCTGATGCTGGAACATAGCCTGGAATGAGCAGAATACTCAACTCCTCACCAGCTCACAGCAGAGATGTCGAGTTTGGGTTCATCGGAATGGTCTCAATGAAAAAAATATTAATAAATCAGTCTGGAGTAGTTTTAAATTTTGAATTTAAGTATATTTGGTAAAGAAACTGTGGAGAAAGAACCTAGACAGATAAAAAAAACAATTTGACATATTTTGAAGCGAAAACTTGAGCACTTTTTGGGTGTACAAAATTCATGGAACTCGCGTCATCGTCACCGAACGCTTCTCATGAGGTATATGTATACTGTGTATCTCGACGATACTATTCACAAGTTTCATAGTTTTTTTTTTTTTTTTCTTTGAGAGATTTTGCCTCCTTTTTGGCCCCGTTTTTGGTTTTATCGAGATCTGCTAATCATCTCCGGAGAAATGAAAATAAACTACCGCTATATATATAATACCGCGATGATATGACTATGGCTAGTGGCTATTTTGACTGTTGCGGCATGTGAAGTCGGTTTTTAGGGTTCCGAACCCAAAGGGTACCAACGGAACCCTATTACTGAGACTTCGCTGTCTGTCTGTCTGTCTATCTGTCTGTCTGTCCATCTGTCACCAGGCTGTATCTCATGAACCGTGATAGTTAGACAGTTGAAATTTTCACACATGATGTATCTCTGTTGCTGCTATAACAACAAATACTAAAAACAGAACAAAGATAAAAATTAAATGGGGTCCCCATACAAAAAGCGTGTTTTACTATAGCGCCATCTATGAACCATTGTTTAACTTATTGATAAAAAATATTAATTACCTATCTTTGTGTTAACGTTCACTTAGTTGTTAGTTTGTTAGTTAGTGTTAGAAGTTCGTTAGATGGCGTTGTAGTTAATAATCATGTTTGGTATTAACACGGTAATATAATATAATATAATATTATACTTATATATTATTATGCTGCGGTTCGGAACCCTCCGTGTGCGAGACAAAAGTCTGACTCGCATTGGCCAGTTTTATTTCGTTTTGTACGATCATAAATTAAATTGTTTTATTTATACTTGCAGCTATTGATTAAGTACGTAGGAAAATTAAATGCGGGAACTCCCGGTCTTAAATGCCATTCTATAACACCATTCTTGTGGTTTAGGTGATATTGCTATATCCCTAATACCTAAGATTCTGTAATTATAGTCATCGAGCTTTAGAAACTGGCAATATTGCTCTTATAACCTCGAATGTAGCTGTTCCGGTAAAGCTTGCTTACTATGGTATAGACTATAATGATAGATACTAACTATAAACATAGAAATAGTTGGATATATATACGAGTATATATGTCGCAATCGAGTCGTATCCAGAACGCCAGCGCTACCTAGTGGCACTCGATGGAGTTAGTGACGCGCGCGCCGTAGATAAGTATCTCGTTTTGACAGTTGACAGCATACCCGTATCTGTGCAGTGGACGCACTTCTCCATTGGCGGGCGGCGCGTGCGGACGTCACTGAACCATCTCGCATTCTGTGATACGTACCTACCTACATAGCTACACCTTTCTACAGTATTATATTAGCCGAATAGGATTGTAATCTGATTTTGTGAACGAGCCGGTTTCCTTCATCCAACTTTCCACCGACGCCCACAGTTTAAAAGATCGACGATAAGTACTAATTATGATGGAGACGAACTTCCTCCGTCATATAGATACATAGATATTATATTTATAGATAGATAAAACTCTTTATTTAAACACCAATAGAACAAAAAGAATTAACGAAACACAACATACTATAAGTGATGCAAAGGGCGGTCTTATAGCTTAAAACAATTTCATGAAGACAACCGAAATATAATGTGATGGATTGATTGTTTCATGTTGGATTCGAAATTGTCAGATATGTCCATTTTCCAGCGTATATTGGCGTTTATATAACGGTTATTATGTCATTATATATTATTCTTACTAATAATACTTTAATTCAAAATTTTATACCACCCCGACTTATTTATGTTTATCTTTTTATTGAGTAAATTCCAACGAGCTCAAACACGATATATCGCTTTGAGTTGGTGAGGAGTTGAGTTTTCTACAGATTCCAGGAGATGTCCCAGCATCGGGTCACTCCTTCAATGTTCTTACAATATCTATCATGTTCTTGAGCCCAAACTCTCAATCAGATCAACAAAAGTTGATTTTAATAGCATCATCATCTAGATAATATCGTTTAAAAACTAAATAAACTGGCCAAGTGCAAGTCGGACTCCACTAGTAGGGTTCCGTACCACACTACAGTATTTTATAAGATCGAGCAAAAAATACCACTATCATTTTTCGCCAGCAAAAAATAATAATAATTAAACATTTTATTTCTTATAACGCCATCTAATGTCTAAAAAAGGTGTTAGGGATCGACATTTCAATATAACGCCATCTATGGGACGTTTACCTAACTATGTGTTCATAGATGGCGTGAAATGCCGAAATAATCACGTTTCTTGTATGGGGAGACCCTCTAAGTGTTATTTTTAACTTTATTCTGTTTTTAGTATTTGTTGTTATAGCGGCAACAGAAATACATCATTTGTGAAAATTTCAACTGTCAAACTATCACGGTTCATGAGATACAGCCTGGTGACAGACGGACAGACAGACAGACAGACAGACACACAGACGGACAGCGGAGTCTTAGTAATAGGGTCCCATTTTACCCTTTGGGCACGGAACCCTAAAAAGAATTCAATGCCGCGCTATTCATTTTCAGTACCAATTTTGTGGTGTTTATCTCAATATCTCTAGAGATACTTATCAGACCTCGATAAAATTACCATGGTACCACACTTGGGATATCTCCTTTCCAACAAAAAAATAATAATCAAAATCGGTTCATAAACGACGAAGTTATCCGCGAACAAACATAAAAAAAATATATATATATACGGTCGAATTTAGTAACCTCCTCCTTTTTTTGAAGTCGGTAAAAAAAAGCTCAGTCTTAAAATGGCTGAACAGATTTTGATTATCTTCGACCGCATCATCACTTACCAACAGGTGAGACAGTGGTCAAACGCTAGCCTATAAAATATTTAAAAAAAATCAAAGCTAACAACACGGTCGATTAAGATCCAACAAAAAAAACTAAATCAAAATGGATTCATCTGTTTGGGCACTATGAAGCCACAGACAGACACACATACACAGATACATCAGTTTATAAAACCCCTTTTTGCGTCAGGAGCTAACAAGGTCATAATTATTCTCATCGGATCACATCCTAGCCACTCTCAGACGAAGAAGATATTATACTCGTTTATAGTCTTCAGTTAAGAGCGGCTTTTTTGTTCCTTCTCGTCCAAAAGTAGAACCGCGCTTATTAGACAATTAAACGCTGACGTGGGTTAGACATTGGTCTAACCCACTGTGTGTATGACACACAGCACAACTATGCAGCATATGTCTTCAAATTTGCCTTCCAATAATCATCATGCCGACCTCGGCAAATTGATGACTGATACTAAAATCTACTAGATATATACTGCGTGTTTGACAAGCAATTACACTAAAATCGTGTCCGTTTATTTGATGAGTGATTTATTTAAACGGATATAAGTCACAAATAAACCTAAAGTAAGATGTATCACACAAAACTGTAGTCATCTAAACTAATTTTAGACAGGAGAAATATTTGTTTTTTTTATTGGGTTGTTTGTTACGATTTTAATCAAAAACTACTAGACCGATTTCAAAAATTCTTTCAGTAATAGAAAGCTACATTATCAGCGAGTAACATAAGCTATATTTTATCTCCGTATTCTCACGTGAACGGAAACTACGCACGTGAAACCGCAAGGCGCTGCTAGTGGATAAGTACTAAAGTAAGACATATCACACTAGAATGTAGTCATAATGTAATCACATACAATCTGGGCACGTCTGATTCATGCCGGATGAGTTGGGGGGGTCAGATAATCACTACTAAGTGGATCCCTGATGCCAAAACAGCGGTTTGACGACGCCAATTCACGAGGGACATATACGAATTTCATATCTGTACCCTTAGTATGAGATTTCATCTTAAACGATTTTGACAGATGTCACATAGTTTTCGACTTATTCTGGCTCCCTGATTGGTCTAAATTTAGTGAAGCGTGATAACCACTAGAGGCGCTGTACTGTTTTTAGGGTTCCGTACCCAAAGGGTAAAACGGGACCCTATTACTAACGGCCCGTTCACACATGTCTCCGTTTTACTGTTCCGTTTTATCGAGTACGTTTTTTTTTCCTCGATGGCGTATGTAGTTGTATGAGCGACTTCACACATGGCACAGTATTCTGTATAGTAAAATGTATGTAAAAAATGTACACGATAAAACGGAACAGTAAAACGGAGACATGTGTGAACGGGGGGTAAGACTCCACTGTCCGTCTATCTGTCTGTCTGTCTGTCTGTCCGTCTGTCACCAGGCTGTATCTCATGAACCGTGATAGTTAGACAGTTGAAATTTTCATAGATGATGTATTTCTGTTGCCGCTATAACAACAAATACTAAAAACAGAATAAAGTTAAAGATAATAGAGGGTCCCCATACAAGAAACGTGTTTTTTTTCGGCATTTCACGCCATCTATGAACGCTTAGTTAGGTAAACGTCCCATAGATGGCGTTATATTGAAATGTCGATCCCTAACACCCCTAACACCTTTGTTAGACGTTAGATGGCGTTATAAGAAACAAAATGTTTATTAACTATTATTTTTTGCTGGCGAAAAATGATAGTGGTATTTTTTGCTCGATCTTAAATATAATATAATAATAAAATACTGTAGTGTGGTACGGAACCCTACGAGTGCGAGTCCGACTTGCACTTAGCCAGTTTATTTATACAAAATTTGATCGATATACGATATCGAGTTTGGTATGAAAACTCATACTAAGGGTACTGAGTGCCTGGTGCGAGTTTTTTTAGATTTTGTTTACTCACTCGATCACGTCAAAGTAAACACAGATTTGTATAGAAATTACAAAGTTACCTCTTATGCACACTAGATGGCACTTTTTAATTCCATACACATCCTGTATCGAGTAAATAACCCAATCTATATAACTCAGGCGTAATATATATAAATGTTTGTACCTCTGGAGATACTGATCATATCTCGATGAAATTTAAATGGAACCACCTGTGTAGTATATGAAACCTTTCAAACAAAAGATAATTTTTCAAATCGGTTCACGCATCTTCAAGTAATCGGTGAACATACAAATTAATATAAAAAAAATCGTGTGTGTAATTATGTACACGCGTTAGAAGTTATACTTCTGTGGCGTATGGAAAAAAAATAACTAAAATGCAGTAGTGATTAACGATAAATATTAAAATGAATCAAAAAGATTTTATTTATATAATAATATCGTTTAAAAACTAAAAAAGAACCGACTTCAATGCCGCGCTATTCATTTTCAGTACCAATTTTGAGATGTTTATCTCAATATCTCTGGAGATACTTATCAGACCTCGATAAAATTACCATGGTACTACACTTGGGATATCTCCTTTCGAACAAAAAAGAATATTCAAAATCGGTTCATAAACGACGAAGTTATCCGCGAACAAACATAAAAAAAAATAATATAAAAAAAAATATATATATACCGTCGAATTGAGAAACCTCCTCCTTTTTTTGAAGTCGGTTAAAAAAGGTTTTAGTAACGTAAAAATATTACGAAATGACATATACAACTTGAACATAGTCATGCCACCTAGAACTAACTTCACGGTGTAGAATTTAGGTGTCGGTGTGCGCGCGCATCGTAAAAATTCACTCTCATCATTTTTCTCTATCGCGCCAAAAGAAGTATAACTTCAAAAATTAAACCGGCCAAGTCGAGTTGGACTCGCCCACCGAGGCTATCGTAACAACCTCTCGAACTAGGTTAAAAGACAAACTTAACCTTGCAGTTCAATCCATAATGTATTGTACCAACCGCAAATAATAAGTTTGTTTTTTTTTACAAATGACTGAATAATCTTTTGGCTGCAATGTCACTTGATGGTCAGTGACGATGCAGTCGAAGGTTTAGCATGATTGCTCAGTAGATACCTGCTCATGTTTGTCTTGAACATACCGAGATTGTATTTCGGAGGAAAGACCGTCACGGATAAGGTATTTAATCTTTTGGCTGTTCGGATAATAAAGGTAGAACTGAACTAACCCGTGAGATAGTGGTCAAACGCTAACCTATAATATATAAAAATAATGTAAGCACATTATTTCTATCTTGATAAAACTTGCACGGGTCGATCAGATATTCTTACATACTCAGTAAAGTTTAAGTTGCAGTATAAATAAAATAAAATAAATAGTATAAGAAATTATATTTAATCTATTAAATTCAAATTTAAGATCGTTTAAAAACCTAAAAGAACCGACTTCAAACGTCGCGCTCGTCAAAGTAGCCAGCAGTAAGTAGCATGTCATCGAGGTATATAAATGCACTTCGAGCATTTACCAATGGAGATGTTAACGTTGTAATTCGTAAACATTTTTTTCTGCCGATACTTACGGGGGACGAGGTAAACACGCATTGCACACAAACAAATCACTCACTTTAACGATCCCGCACACTACCTTGAAACACGCACACAGTATTAAAAATAAAGCGTAGTTACGCACGCTCATATGGCCAAAAATGGCTATATGGCCAGCAGAGGGGTACGCCTTGCGTTAACATCTCCTTTGGTAAATGCTCGAAGATAAATGCATCGTAATATAAATGTTGATATTATATTCGCGTATATATATATATTCGTTTCGTGCGAATTTTAGATATGACTACCATAAATGGATGCCTACCGGACGTCTGTCTCGTGGATCTGTAATAAAATGGAGTTGCAGGAGGGATAAGGCTGTGTAGTTCCTGTGCACACTCTCCAAAGTGCAACCTGTAAATTTGTAATAGTAAATTCACAATTTTTTTTTTGTTATTAAACTACATGAACTGTCTTCAGATGTATTCCTATATAAGTGCTTCAAGACCTTGCATCTTGCCTAATTTTATGAGTCTAGCTCAATGGGAAGTGAGTAGGTACCGTATAGATTTAGATTTAATTGTGAATTCGCAAAATATGCGACATAAACGGTCATATCTTTTGATCGCGATGAGTTACAGGTTTAATTTTTTCACAGCCAAAAGATACCGTAAGCCCAAGTAACTAGTCTAAGTTTCAACTAGATACCTTTACGCGTTCAGGAGATAAAGGGTATTAAAGACGGATAGATAGACAGACAGACAGACAGAGGGACAAGAAAGTGATCCTAAGAAAGGATTCCTTTTTTTATTTTTAAGAAACGGAACCCTAAAAAGATTGCGGCGAATGGAGAACCTCCTCCTTTTTGTGAAGTCGGTTAAAAAGTTGTTGTTGACGGGTGCGGTGTAATCAAAATAGATTTAAGTAGTGTTAAAAATAAGACAGCCATTCAAGACTCGAATTGAGACGTAAAAAGTGTCGTAAAACGCTGTTAATAGCACATACGTACTAGAAAAACTCTTCGGAGCGGCGCACGTGTTTATAAGAGATGTGCAGTTATAAAGATAATCTTTTAAAATTTTAAACGAAAAAAAACCGACTTCGAATTCCGCGATAGTTATTTTCAGCCAACTTCCAAAAAGGAGGAGGTTCTGAAGTCATCTGTATCCTTTGTATCATCCATGAATATTATAAAAAGTTAATTATTAAAAACAACTAAAACCCGACTACGTGAAAAATGTTGTTTTAGATACGTATCAACATTACGAAGGATATAAAGCACTAGGATATTTTAACCCATAAGTGTTATATATTTTTGGAATGGGCATTTAAGGATCTTTACTTTGATACCAAACACGGTATAGTTTAAGCAAAACATTTTATTTTTTTATGGTAAAAGTAACAGGACAAGCACGACGCTAAGCGATGACGTCTACCTATTACAGATACAACGGCATGCAAAATTCTGGCAGTTCAGAATTTTGCATGTCACTGCACTGCGCCTGTTACCTTGAGTCATAATGATGTTGAGTCTCACATGCCCTGTAATTTCACTGGACACCTTGCCATTTCACCGTAAAACATTCCTATTTCACGGCTGAAAATTAATTGGCATTTTTTTTTACCCCACCTTATGGCATCCACAATCCGCCATTTTGATTTTTAGGGTTCCGAACCCAAAGGGTACCAACGGAACCCTATTACTGAGACTCCGCTGTCCGTCTGTCTGTCTGTCTGTCTGTCTGTCTGTCCGTCTGTCACCAGGCTGAACCGTGATAGTTAGACGGTTGAAATTTTCACAGATGATGTATTTCTGTTGCCGCTATAACAACAAATACTAAGAACACAACAAAGTTTAAAATTAAAGAAAAGTTAAAAAAAAGTATTTTTCGATTAATCTGAATCTCGGAAGCGGCTCCAACGATTAAATAAAATTTAGTAAACAGGGGATTTCGGGGGCGATAAATCGATCTAGCTAGGAGTCATTTTCAGACAATGTTGTTTTTTTCGTGTTTTCAATAACCAACTTTATTGATAATCAACTTAAAATATGACTCTTCCCGACATCTATTGACGAGTAGAAGTAGCTTTAGTGTTGCTGTGTCGGTAAATCAGTTAGTTGCTCTCAAGTAAAAAAAATTGTATTATTATTCGTCAATAGATGTCGGGAAGAGTCATATTTGTCTGTTAAGTGGCAAAAAATATCGAGTAAAGCTCGGTCAACCAGATATTTAATAATATTAATTACTACAATTACTATTACTACTATATAATACTATTCTACCTTTGTGTTAACGTTTACTTAGTTGGTGTTAGAAGTTCGTTAGAAATTCGTTAGATGGCGTTCGGAACCCTCCGTGTGGGGGACAAAAGTTTGACTCGCACTTGGCCAGTTTATTTTTTTTAATTTGTATGTTCTTGTTGATACTCGCGCTAGCATGCCAAATCTAATGATGTGTCATTCGTTAAAATCGGTCCACGCGTTTTGTCTCTAGAGAACCACAAAGGAACATAAATACATACATACATACCTAGACTGATAAACACATTACCTCTCCTTTGCGTCGCGCAGTCGGGTAAAAACGTTTGTAACTCTGTCACTCTGTTTGTTACCTAATCACGCCTAAACGGTCGATCCGATCTAACTGAAATTTAACAAGAAGATACGTCTACGTCGCGGGTATCAGCTAGGACACTGTATAATATTCCTACCACTCACGTTCGTATTCACTTTGTAATAGAATAGGGAATGCTGGCAAATAGAGACGCTAAGTTATTCATATGGTAGGGGCTACCTACTCGTGCCAGTGGTTTGTTTTACAGGAAATTACAAGTTATAATTACATTTGTCGTTTGATTCGTTTTTAAGGTTCCATACACAATGGGTAATGACGGAGCCCTATTACAGAGATTATGCTGTCCGTCCGACCGCCCGTCTATCAGAAACGGGTCAGTTCACACCGCAACGCGAAGCGACGCGACGCGACTTTTGGTTTCGCGCGGCGAAACCCAACGCCGCGCGGCGCAACCCGACGCCGCTCGCCGCAGCAAAACGCGCGACAGCACCAAATTATCTCAATGCAATGAGCATTCTATTGTCAATAAAGTTTATCACGCGGCTTCCCGCTGCGCCGCGCGGCAGCTTGAAGCCGCCGAACTATTTCAATGAAATGTGTATCTTTTTCTGTAGTAAATAAGGTTCAGTGTGTCACTGTCTTCATAAGTACGCGCCGCGTCGCGTCGCGGTCTAAACTGACCCTTAAGCGTAATAGTTAGACACTTGAATTTCTTTGTCCACTATTTAAACAACAATTACAAAATTAAGTTACTAACAGAATAAAGTTTTATTTTAAAGCTTACTAGCAATGTTGGTTGCACATTACTAGTATTTTTGTTCTATTAGTGAAAAATTAAATGGAGTCCCCGTGCAAAAAACATGATTTTGGCGGCGTTTTTTTTCTTGATCTTATGAACCGTAATAGGTAGAGACGTGAAATTTGCTCATGGTGTATATTACTATGGCTGCTATAACATCAAATAAAAAAAACTAAATTAAATTAAGAATTATCCCTACACGGTCACGACAAAATCATTTTTCCGACAAATTTTGTATCTCTATTAAAAATACTGTACTGTGGAACGGAACCCTACGTGTGCAAGTTCGACTCACACTTGGCCAGTTTTATTAAAAATGCATAATATAAGTTACAGCTGACAATCGTCAAATTGGCATTCGTGTACACGAACGTGTACCTGTACCCCTAGTACGAGTTTTCATCGTAAACGCTTTTGACAGATCTCACATAGTTTTCGACATATTCTGGCTTCCTGATTGGTCTAAATTTAGTGAAGTGTAGTAACCACGAGAGGCGCTGTACTGATTTTCATACAAAATTTGTTCGATATACGTTACCGAGTTTGGTATGAAAACTCGTACTAAGGGTACTGAATATTTTATTGGTCCAGATTGGATTTTTGTGTTTGAATTGAAGCTTTGTGAACATTTAAACGATTCTGAAATTAATATGAGAATCTTTAAATACGACGTGCGATTATTGATATTTGACTTTGACCGAAAACTTAACGCTTTTTGACAGAAAACATTTTTTGACGGAAACTTAACGCTTTTTAACCGACTTGAAAAAAAGGAGGAGATTCTCAATTCGACTGTATTTTTAGGGTTCCGTAGTCTTGACAAGGAACCCTTATAGTTTCGTCATGTCCGTCTGTCTGTCTGTCTGTCTGTCTGACTGTCTGTCTGTCAGTCTGTCTGTGTTTCTGTCTGTCTGTCCGAGGTTTTGCTAAGAGACCGTTAATACTAGAAAGCTGTAATTTTGTGGGAGTATGTAAATAAATGACGCCGACAAAGTGCTGAAATAATATTGAGATTTTTTTTTTTTTAGTATTGCTCCGCTATATGAGAGGTGGGGATGAATTTTGTTTTATCGTCTACCCCATCGTGTGGGGTATCGTTGAATAGGTCTTTTAAAATGACTTAAGGCTTGCTAATACTATTTTTCGATTGAATACTCCATTTACGAAATATTAAACTTTAAAGTGCAAATTTTTGTTCTAGTAGGGCGTCCCCCTCCCCCTCCCTCTAAAAGCTAAACTGCGGGCTTGAAAAAACTGGAAAAAATCGTGATAAAAGCGCAATTCATGAACTTTAAAGGAAAATTATAGCGGTTAAGATAACAATACAATACAATTCAAAAATTCTTTATTGTACACCAATTAAAACTAACTTAAGAAACAGTAAACACTTAAAACTACAGTACAATGGGCGGACTTATCGCTAAAAGCGATTTCTTCCAGTCAACCTTTGGATGGAGAAAGGGAGATGCGTGCTGAGCAAGGTCGGTGGTGTGATTATAAGTGAGACAAAAACAATTATTATTATTAATCAAAATAAGAACCATAACATAAACTACAAACTTTACTAATAAAACAATAATACATGAAAATATACATACACCTAATAATAAGGCTTACATATCTACACATGTTTACACACATAAATACATCTATATACATACATATGTATTATATATAAATAAATACATGTAAATACCTACATATATAGATAAATACAATATATAACCAATGAATATGATATAACTTTATTAGTTTAGCGGTAATAGTCGTTCAACTTGGGTGTTGGATAATTTTGTACCAAATACAAAATCCTTAGAATAAATCCTTTAAAGTGACAGACGGAATACCTAGTTGCTTGTTTATAACGGGTAAACTTGCATTGAATAACAGGCTACTACGGAACCCTCCACTGCACGTGGCCCGACACGCACTTGGCCGGTTATTTTTTATGTTTCTTACCTTAGAACTCCGTCAAATCTTTTTTTATTTTTTATTTATGACTAAGCAAACGTTTGGCTACAATCTCGCCTAATGGCAAGTGACGATGTAGCCGAAGATGTAGCACGCTTGCTTAGTAAATACCTATTCACTCTCGATTTGAACATTTCCAGGTTAAATGTTGGGGGAAACACAGTCGAAGGCCGGGAATTCCATCTATAGGCTGTTCATATGACAAACGGGGAGGCAAAACGTTTTGTGCGGAGTTTTGGAATTTCTACCATAAATTGATGCCATAAATCCATAAATCATATATAATAAGACAGACGATAAATCTTTACCGAGTTTGAAAAATAATTTTAAGTTGGAGAGATTATGCCTCCCCTTTGGTGCCATTCAAATTTTATCGAGATCTGATAATCATTTTCGGAGATATGGAGATAAACAATATAAAGAAAACTTGATGCCTCGACGCGTCGCGTTGCGGTGTGAACTGACCCTTAGGGTGAAACCGTAAGGAGCAAGTAGTTATACCATCGAGGTCCATGTAAACTAGAGGCGCCCATCATAAACTAACTTACGTGCCGAGCGGCGCGCGAACGGGCGTGACGAGTACATACGCTAAACTAAGCGAGATGTAGATTCAGCACTGCTATTTATTTGAACGTAGATCTTGTTCGCGACACGTCATCTGGTACGTAGTACATATACATCGATGAGGTATACCTAGTTTGTCTTATTACGCAATCACAGTGGCATGTCTACGATAACTAGAATGTCTTTAGTCCCAGACCACTTACAGGGCCATTAGGTTAGAACCCGAGTCAGTCGGCGCCGATTTACAGCCATTTTGTCCCTTAATTAAGGCAGACTTATTTTATAACTATTATATTAATCTGTGGCAACATGATTCTAGCCAGAGGCAAAACAGAATACCTGACGCAGGACGTTAGCTCAATTGTGTATCCGTTGGTACCTCATTGGGTACAGACTTCGCTGTCCGTCCGTCTATCTGTCACGGGCTTTATCTCCTAACCCATAATATGTCTATACTTGAAATGGCCGCTATAACAACAAACAAAATAATTTAAATAATATTAATAGAATTAATAAAAAAATAATTAACATACATAATTAATTAAAATAAATATAAATATATAACATTATTCATTAATTTTAATAATTTAAGATCTTTTAAAAATCTAAAGGAACCGACTTCAAACGTCGCGCTAGTTAAATTAGTTGGTAGCATGTCATCGAGGTAAATGCATCGTAATACAAATGTTGATATATTAAAAACGACTCGACCGAATTTCGGTAAAATTTAAATGGGACCACCTGAGAAGGGTACCCTTTGAAACAAAAAAAGAATTTTCCAAATCCGTACAGGCATCTTTAAGTAATCGGTGAACATACATTAAAAAAAAGATTCCGACGAATTCAGAACCTCCTCCTTTTTTGTGAAGTTGGTTCAAAACAACTTTGTACGGAGTACATTATTTTACTTTATAACTGGGATCGTACAAACTTAATCAACATCGATTTATCCGTTTAGGCGCTACGATCGTAGCGCATCGATGCTACAGACAGACATACAATACACAGATACACACCTCAAACTTATAACACCTCTTCTTATTGCTTTAGGGGTAAAAAAAATTAACGCCAGTTAAGGCCGGTTCATATGAAAAGCAAATACTTTACTACGTCCAATCAAGAAGTACTTGTACAATTATCTATTCTCTGTATAGATTAGCTATAGGTACTCGTAGTATCAAACGATACTACTGACTATATAGATACCTATAACTACTACATATACATGTAGCTTTATAGGTAGACTATAGCAGTAGTGTCCCGAGGGATAGGTAGCAGGGTCCTGACTACCGATCGATTCAACACCAACTTGGCGCAAAGCCTCGCTTTCTCCACGTAGTCGAGATACGCTAATTTAACACAGACATACACATAGTATCTACTACTTCAACATTAGTCGGAATGTTGACCTTATTCTATGGCAATAAAAATATAGGCAATCTACTAATAGCAGTTTTTAACCCCCGATGCGATAACAAGGGGTGATATAAGTTTGACGTATGTATCTATGTATGTGAGTGTCTCCTGTCTGTGGCATCGTGGCGTGATCAAAATAAACTGATTTTGATTTAGTTTTTTTTTGTTTGATAGATATCTTCATCGAAAGTGTTCTTAGCTTTGATTCATGAAAATCCGTTAAGCTGTTTTAAGACTACGAGCTTTTTTCTAGTTGATGGCACTATGAAATCAACTTTCATAGGTCTGATTAATTCGAAATTCGGTATCCGCTTACTTCAACGATATTAGAAGAACTTGGAAACATTGACTTGATGCTTGGACAACTCCCGGAATCTGCATAATACATAGTATGTATTCTATTTTATTCTATATACGCGAACAAACATTAAAAAAAATGAAAGAAAAGAGAAAAAAAAACATATATACGTTCTAATTGAGAAACCTCCTCCTTTTTGAAGTCGGTTAAAAAATACTTTCGTATGTCCCGAGGATGTCTGGATGCCTGTTCTCTTCTACAGCAGGATAAGCAGTTCAATCCGTAGACAGAGAAAAGAATAGACCGCGGGTAGCTCTGTCTCTTTCCCACATGAAATAGGATATACTATGGAATTATTCCATGTAACGGAAAAGAACAAAGCTATAATATTTCCCTCTCTCTTTACAGGTTTTTACAGGGTCAGTAACGTAGTTAGCCGTTTTTAGCTTAACGTACTTTGACCTTTATTGCTATGTGTCACTGGGTGCTAAATACATATATGGTTATGTCACAGATTATATAATAGTTACTACGTGTTATGGTACAATCTTCTACCTAATGTGGCCATGCTACCCAAATCTCTATAATTCCTTACTTTATGGCTCAATCAAAAATCATTGAAAATAATATCGTTTAAAAACTAAAAAAGAACCGACTTCAATGCCGCGCTATTCATTTTCAGTACGAATTTTTAGATGTTTATCTCAATATCTCTGGAGATACTTATCAGACCTCGATAAAATTACCATGGTACCACACTTGGGATATCTCCTTTCGAACAAAAAAAGAATAATCAAAATCGGTTCATAAACGACGAAGTTATCCGCGAACAAACATAAAATATATATATATATATATATATATATATACGGTCGAATTGAGAAACCTCTTCCTTTTTTTGAAGTCGGTTAAAAATCAAAAACAATTCGAAAGCAAATTTCGATTCAGAAACTGTCTCTCATTCGACTCGAATGTTTGCAAATCACAATGCTGCGATCGGTTACTTTTGACAATTTCAATTCGAAAATATGAGTGATTCTAATTGTTAAGGTTTCCGCGACAAAATAGCCAACGGACTTATCAATATTCAAAATTTAAAATGAAGCTTCCGAATCCGAATAGTTTTTCGAATGACTGAGGATGAGAGGGCTGGTCGCATTTCTCAACCGATCGTCGTAAATTTTCATAAGCAGTTTCGATAACTACATGTTTTTTTTGCCGAATGAGTTTTTGGCAATTTTTTCAAAATGGCAATAGCAAATGGAGATAATAAATAACACAAATATTATCTTAATCGGTCCAAGCGACTTTGGATAATCGGGGAACATCTTTGAGTATTCAGCCAAAAACTCAAAGGGGAATATGCATAAACATAAATTATTCCGAGGCTACGGAACCCTAAAAAGAAGCCTCCTCCTTTTTAGGGTTCCGTAGCCGAATGGCAAAAAACGAAACCATCGTGTCTATCTGTCTGTCTGTCCGTCCGTATGTCACAGCCATTTTATTACGAAACTATTAGGACTACAGAATTGAAACTTAGTAGGTGAATGTATTCTGTGAACCGCTTTCTGATTTTTATACAAAAATAAAAAATATAAAAGTTTAAGGGGGGGGCGCATCCCATACATGGAACTGAAACAAAAAATATTTTTCTTGTTCAAACCTATACGTTTGGGGTGTCTGTAGATAGGTCTTTAAAAATGAGATTGAGGTTTCTGAAATATTTTTTTCTCAAAGTCAATCATTTAAAAGATAGGCGCGTCTAAAGTGCTAAAATGTGTGTGCTTGTGTGTCTGTATGTAATTCCAAATTAACAGCTTTAAATGCATATGAAAGTATATAAATGCATATATGAGGGTTCCAGTGCTTGTGTCAGAATAAACGGAGCGTACACAGACTGGTTTAACATCGAAAAAGGTGTTAGACAGGGATGTGTAGCATCGCCAGTGCTGTTCAACCTATTCATAGACAATTGCTTGACAGATCTGAAAGAAAGTGTGTACGGATTAAGAATGAATGATTTAACCATCGAATGCCTCCTATACGCTGATGATCAGTTGATATTAGCATCATCGGAGGAGGAGTTGCAAAGAATGGTTAATATTATGCATGACGCCTTAAAAAGCAAAGGGATGAAAGTGAATGTAAGCAAGACCTAAGTAATGGTTTTTGAAAGAGAAGAAAGAATGACTGATTGTTATGTGACGATTGAAGGAGAAAGAGTGGAACAAGTGAAAGAGTTTGTGTACCTGGGTTCTAAGTTTACGAGAGATGGTAAGTATGAAAGTGATATTGAGCGAAGAGTTTTGGCTGGAAACCAAGTAAGTGGGGCACTACATAACTTTATGAGAAGTCAGAACCTGTCTAAAAAAGCACGACTGGCTGTACATAGGGGAGTGTTGGTTCCCACACTCATGTATGGTAGTGAATGCTGGGTGGTTTTTCCCGTTGGGGTAGGCAGAGACTACTTCTTCGTCTTTCTTCATCCATCCTCTCTAGATGTCCAAACCATCTAAGCATCCCTGTCTCAATCTTTGTAACCACATCTTCTACCACACCACAACATTCCCTTATCATGCTGTTCTCCACCTTATCCATCAGAGTCACTCCAATCATACTTCTCAAACTTCTCATTTCTACAGCATTAATTTTACTTTCATGCTTCTTCTGCCATACCCAGCATTCACTACCATACATGAGTGTGGGAACCAGCACTCCCTTATGTACTGCCAGTCGTGCTTTTTTAGACACGTTCTGACTTTTCATAAAGTTATGCAGTGCCCCACTCACTTGGTTTCCTGCCAAAACTCTTCGCTGTTCTAAACAATGTTTAAACTAAAAAAAAAAAATACAAATGTCTGTCTGTCTGTTTGTTCCAACTTATCTCTGAAACTGCTGGACCGATGTTACAAGGAGTAATTTCGGCTACTTTTATTTTAGAAAAATAAATAGAGATCCGCGACAAAAAAATTGAAACCAAAAGATAAATCAAATTGAAGTGTTAAACTCGTGGTTAAACGAAGGCACAGCCGCTGGGCTCAGGTAGTCTTCAATAAAACATATCTAGTGGAAAAGTGAACGAACCCGGTGCAACATGTGATCATTCAATGTACATACAGCCATCCAATTAAAATGCTCTTTGGCAGTTTTATGCTCGGAAAAGCACGCGCTTACATTTTCAGTCCTGAACATTCTAGCAGAGTTGCAAATGCAATGCAGCGATCTTTCATTTAATGCAATTTGAACATTACGCTGTGATGATATAAATTCGAATTTCGTATGAAATGTTATTTAAGTACAGAAGTATTCTATGTGTTTTCTTTTAACACAGGGTCTAACCGTTAAAAGCGTTTATAGGAAGAAACCTGTAGTAACTATAAAATATTTCTTTCAATGAGATCGTTTAATTAAAAAACTAAAAAGAACCGACTTCAATGCCGCGCTATTAATTTTCAGTACCAATTTTGAGGTGTTTATCTACATATCTCTGGAGATACTTATCAGACCTCGATAAAATTATTATGGTACTACACTTGGGATATTTGCTTTCCAACAAAAATAGAATAATCAAAATCGGTTCATAATCGACGAAGTTATCCGCGAACAAACATAAAAATATAAAAAAACATATATACGGTCGAATCACAATCGGTCGAAAACAAGGAGGAGGTATCTCAATACCTCCTCCTTGTTTTGAAGTCGGTTAAAAAACGCATTATGCCTGCATTTTGAAAGGAAATAATTAGAGTTTCTTTCAGTAGATTTGTTCGCACATACATAACACTGTAGTGAAATAAGAAGCAATTATCACTACATTTATTATATTTATATGTCCCCCGCCGCGTCTATCTCTTCGCGATATACTCAAAAACTATTGAACGGATTTTCATGCGGTCCTTACCAATGTAATGTGTTCCAGCAGCTATCATTGAAAGCCAGTTCCCATTCTAGGCTTAGCGTGCTATCATTCTTGACCGCATCATCAACAGGTGAGATAGTGGTCAAACGCTAGGCTATATGATATAAAAAAATATATCAGGAAGCGTTTACCACTATCGCACCTGATGTTAAGTGAAGATGTGCTCGACCATGTACTAGAAATGTGGATTGGACATAGTAGCAGGCCTCCCTCACTCGCCTATAGCTACTGCGCTTTATACCTAAACTTTCGAGAAACGCCAGCGGTACTATCTGCCAGTCGGTTGTCACTGCTCACGCGCCCGCAACGTATATTATTATTCAAATGACGGGATAACTGCGCATTTGTATTCTATATTAGAAACGATTTAAGTTTTAATAGTAATTTTGCGGGTTTGACAAAAAACAAGTAGAATATTTTTCATTTTTTTTATGCCAACGATACTAAAATGACAAGACGGCGTAAAATTCAGTTTCTCGACTTTAAATTTGACTCTTAGTTAGAAATTTTTATGTTATTTTGTGAGGTAAATAAAAATAATTCGTAAGCTTTTTTTTATTTGATTGTGTCAACCCTTTACTGTATCGGGCGCGCGCCGGAACATCGCACGGTAAACGAAGTAATAACAACGCTAGGTCGAGCGCCTTAGACACATTTTTGCTTGTATTGTCTGAAATAAACGTTGGTATTGTGTTTTTGTAGGGGAGTGAAATATCTGTTACGTAGTAACTATTATAAAATCTGTGATAGTAGTCTTATTAACCCCACTCCAACTAAGCTCAATATGCTTGTGTCTGGACTGGCTTCACAGTTCGATTTTATACTTATCAAAGTCAGAGTAACAAATAACTGAAGACTCTTCATAATGTGACAAGGATGTTAATTGATATCTTTATTAAATAGTCTAAATGAACCCTTATATCAATTCTCTTCTAAAATTAAGCGATGAACAAATCAACTATATAATAAACCTTTACAATGTAAGGAGATCAAAATGTCAAATATTAAAGTGGACAGTGTATACAGAACCCACCTTTGTTAGTCATGAAATATAGAAGTGTCCTCGAAAATCGTATTGAGTATAATTTAAGATCGTTCAAACTTCAAACGACTTCAAACGTCGCGCTAGTCAAATAGCCAATAGACGTAGTAACTATTACATAATCTATGTCAGTAGTTAGTAGAACGAGTAAGTCCTCGTGATAAGTAAATGCGTCGTAATACAAATGTTGATATATTAAAAACGGCTCTTGAATTTTCTAAATCGCTCAGGCATCTTCGAGTAATCGGTGAACATACATATAAATAAACTGGCCAAGTGCAAGTCGGACTCGCACTCGTAGGGTTCCGTAACACAGTTAAGTATTCCATAACTATGATTTTTCGCAACTACAAAATTAACTTTGTTTTTCATAGTGTTTGTATGAAAAACAAAGTTATCTTTGCGGCCGCCATATCTCAAAAACTGCTGACTGTATCTCGTTCAAACCAATTTTCGTTGTTAGTTTTTATTGAGATCTACAGCATATATTTTTTATAGATTGTTCACTCCCATACTTTAAAAGTTAGAGGGGGGGGGGGGGGGGGGGGGAGACACACATTTTACCACTTTAGACGCGCCTATCTTTCAAATGATTGACTTTGAGAAAAAATGATTTTAGAAACTTCAATGTCATTTATGTTGACTTATCCATAGACCCCATACGGATAGGTTTGAAGAAAAAAAATTTTTTTGTTACAGTTCCATGTATGGGATGCCCCCCCTTAAACTTTTATATTTTTTATTTTTGTATAAAAATCGGAAAGCGGTTCACAGAATACATCTACCTACCAAGTTTCAATTCTGTAGTCCTAACAGTTTCGGAAATGGCTAAACGGTAAAATGGCTGTGACATACGGAAGGACAGACAGACAGACAGACAGACAGACATGATGAATCTATAAGGGTTCCGTTTTTTGCCATTCGGCTACGGAACCCTAAAAAAAAAGATTCCGACGTATTGAGAACCTCCTCCTATTTGTGAAGTCGGTAAAAAATAGGTCGTCCAAGGGGCCTACTACTAACCGCAGTTTACAATTGTTAGAGTTCCGTACCTCTAAAGGTATTTAATGAAAGGAACCCTTATAAGATCACTTTCTTGTCCGTCGGTCCGTGTGTCACCATCAATTTTCTCAGGAACGGGTGGACCTAGCAAGTTTAAATTTATACCAGATACTGAGGTCTGTAATCCCTATACAAATCAAGGTCCTGAGTAAACACGATAAAAAAGACATGGGCAAATTTAGATTTTCGCGAAAACTTGTTAGTACCAAAATTTACCTCATTTTCAAACATTTTTATTTTTGGGATATTTTTCTTTACTTTTGCTGTAAGACCTTACTTATAACCAGAATTGACAATTCTAGGTCAACCGGAAGTACCCTATAGGTTTTGGGTCGAAAATTTATATGGTAGGTACTTCCCGTTGACCTAGAATCATGAAAGGCAAGAAGCAAGGGCTTGAAGCACATAATTATATAGAAATAAATCTGAAATCCGTAAATATGTAACACATGTATGTAATTAAATAACAAAAAATAAAGATAAATTTACTATTCCAAACTTACTATTTGTAGCTGGTGCAATACATTTTCTATGGATCGAACTACAAAGTTAAGTTTGTCCTTTAACTTAGTCTGAAAAGTTGGTACGGAAGCCTCGGTGGGCGAGTCCAACTCGACTTGGCCGGTTTTTTTTAAGAATAGAATAATTCCTTAATGTCCACGAGATAAAACATAACAGAAAATATTTTATAATAAAAACAATGGTGTATCACCATTGTTGTTGTTATATATATATATATATATATATATAATTATCTGATGAGTATCTCCAGAGATATGGAGATAAACACTTCTAACTTGGTACTGAAAATTAAAATCGCGGCATTTGAGGACGGTTATTTTAGTTTTTTAAACGGTCTTATTAAGAGACTTCCATTGGTTATCAATTCGTCATTTTTGTGCGTTTATTTTATACGATTTACGTTCCTATCGCAGCATTGTCTACTGTCTAGCTCTAGCATATTAAGACTGAAACAATAATGCTTTATGTTTGTGGTAGGCACCCAGTTAGCACTCATTAGGGGTCTATAACGAACTTAATGCACGCTATTGTTTCAGGAATAGCCCGTTTGTTTCCGTTTGTTTTAATGAGAAGCTTCCTAATGGTAAGAGAGGATGTCAGATTTGACATAAAAGCCCCTTTGTTCAGATCGAACAGGGATATTCTTAACAAACAAGCAAGCTATACCTTCGATTAGTTACTCAACTTCTATTAGGTGTGTCCAATGTCTTTCATTTGTAAGAATCATTTTATATATATAAGAAAACAATCTGATCGATTTTACTTACAAAAATATAGACCCTTCCGACAATTACAAGTAGATTAATAAAATAAAAGGTATAGTAATGTGGTTCTTTCTGGTTGTGGTTCCGGAACCGATTGCCGTAAACAGAGTCATTGACCTTGGTCAAATGTTGATATTGGATAGAAACAACTTCGAGAAGGAAGCTCGCAGAAGGAAACAGTTGGGATGGGCAGCATTTGGAAAACTTCATCACGTCTTTTCATCGCCCATACCACAAAGCCTAAAGGCGATAGTCTTTAACGAGTGCGTCCTACCTGTTATTACTTACGGAACCGAGACGTGGACACTGTCGGTGCGACTAGTTCATCAATTCAAAGTCGCTCAGCGAGCTATGGAGAGGGCTATGCTCGAAGTCTCTTTGAAGAATCGAATTCGAAATGAAGTCATCCGTCAGAGGACCAAAGTTTTCGACATAGCTCAAAGGATTAGCAAGCTAAAGTAGCAGTAATCTGATCACATCTGTCGTAGAACCGATAACCGTTAGGGTAGACGGGTGGAGACCATGTCTCGGCAAACGTAGTGTAGGGCGCCCTCCAGCTATATTGAGCGATGATATATACGCAAGCTGGCTGGCAGCGGCTGGATTAAATGAGCTGAAGATCGAGCTCAGTGACGTGCCATAGGGGAGGCCTATGTCCAGCAGTGGACAGAGATAGGCTGATGATGATGATGAGTAATGTGGTTCAAAATAACGAACATGTTTGCTTGAAGGACTTACGATAGACTTATGCTTTGCTTGATGGACTTACGATAGACTTATTTCCAAGCCGATGCTCGCCATTCAATACGATTTACCTGCAAACAAAGATACAATTATTAAGTTAGATAGATAATCGTATTGATGTTACATAAAAAAAAACTCAGTAATCTCTATATAGCATGAAATAAAGTCGGTCCCGATGTCTGTACGCTTATATCTATCAAACTAGTCATACACATATATTTCAGCATTAGATAGAGTGACTCAATAACTCAAGAAGGTTTATATGTATGAAAGATCCCGTGCAAAGCCGGGACGGGTCGCTAGTATTATATAAAAGAAATACGCAGAGCGGCAGGCAGTGATTGGAAAAGAAGTGCTAAACATCGAGCTCAGAGGCGTTTATTGGGAGAGGCCTATGTCCAGCAGTGGACTGATACAGGCTGAAAATCATGATAATACAATACTTATTATCATAGTTAATGGTATTACATTAAGCTTTCTTATCGCTTATAACAATAACTTTTTGGACAACTTGACAATATTCGTATGGAGAAGATCATAACATAACAGAAATAAGTAAACATTCAAGATTGGTCACCCTATACAATATAGTAATAACGCAACCGATAACGATAGATCTCGCAGTAACATCACATCACATAAAAATAAGTAAAATAACTGGAACGTTCCGCAAGGCACCGGCGACGTTATTAAGTAATCATTGTGTATATGGAATGAGCAATCTTTAATGGTTACTTTATCTCTGTACATACCTTTTTAGGGTTCCGTAGCCGAATGGCAAAAAACGGAACCCTTATAGATTCGTCATGTCTGTCTGTCTGTCCGTCCGTATGTCACAGCCATTTTATTCCGAAACTGTTTGAACTACAGAATTGAAACTTGGTAGGTAGATGTATTCTGTAAACCGCTTTCCGATATTTATACAAAAATAAAAAATATAGAAGTTTAAGGGGGGGCATCCCATACATGGAACTGAAACAGAATTTTTTTTTTCTTCAAACCTATACGTGTGGGATGTCTATGGATAGGTCTTCAAAAATAACATTGAGGTTCATAATATTATTTTTTCTCGAAGTCAATAATTTGAAAGATAGGCGCGTCTAAAGTGGTAAAATGTGTGTCCCCCCCCCCCCCCCCCTCTAACTTTTAAAGTATGGGAGTGAAAAATCTAAAAAAAATATATCATGTAGATCTGAATAAAAACTAACAACGAAAATTGGTTTGAACGAGATACAGTCAGCAGTTTTAGAGATATGGCGACCGCAAAGATGACTTTGTTTTTTATACAAACACTATGAAAAACAAAGTTAATTTTGTAGTTGCGAAAAATCATAGTTATGGAATACTTAACTGTGTTACGGAACCCTACGAGTGCGAGTCCGACTTGCACTAGGCCAGGTTTTTCTTTTATTTTACCCAAAAAAAAATATTTTACCTAGGTTTGTCGCTGACCGACCATATCGCCTAATCGATATAACACGAAATATTTCATCTCAACTACCTATACAAAACTTCTTCAGCCAAACGATACAATTGTACTGCTTCGTCAGAGGAATATACCTAATATTGACAGCTAGTACAAGAAGAACCAAGAACAAATAACTGGCCAAGTGCGTGTCGGGCTACGCACAGTGTAGGGTTCCGTAGTAGCCTGTTATTCAATCCAAGTCTTTACCCGTTTTAAACAAGCAACTAGGTACTCCGTCTTTGTCACTTTAAAGGATTTATTCTAAGGATTTTGTATTTGGTACAAAATTATCCAACACTCAAGTTCAACAACTATTACTGCTAAATTAATAAAGTTATCTTAACCGCTATAGTTTTCCTTTAAAGTTCATGAAATGCACTATTATCACGAATTTTGCCAGATTTTTCGATCAAGAAGTTTAGCTTTTAGAGGGGGGACGCCTTACTGGAACAAACATTTGCACTTTAAAGTTTAATATTTGGTAAATGGAGCATTCAATCGAAAAATGATATTAGCAACCCTTAAGTCATTTTAAAAGACCTATTCAACGATAACCCACACGATGGGGTAGACGATGAAAAAAAAAATTCATCTCGACTTCTCATATAGGGGAGCTACCCTAAAAAAAAATATTTTTCAAAATTTTATTTCAGCACTTTGTCAGCGTCTGTTATTTACATAACCCCACAAAATTACAGCTTTCTAGTATTAACGGTCTCTTAACAAAACCTCGGACAGACAGATAGACAGACGGACATGACAAAACTATAAGGGTTCCTTGTCAGGACTACGGAACCCTAAAAATCGCATTATGAGGAAGAGGTGTGTGACATGCCTTCAACACGTACAACTACACAATATTTTACAGTGGCTTGTCTGGCTTGCAAAACGTGGGACTTTCAAGGTTTGGTTAATTATTCACTTTATTACTAAAGCTTTACGATGTACTAGAACCTGAAGAAAACTACGCAAATTAGACATATCTAAGAACACACAGATTCACACTGATTCACACTGAAATTTTATCACGATAACTAAAAGGCATGTTATGTATTAACCAAATCACCACCATTTTGAAATAACAGCCACTTAGTTACGGATCCAGTTATATTCTTATTTGAAGCGCATTCTACGCATACTAACTTGATAAAAGGCTGCTGTTAAAAATAATATATAATATAAATATAATATTAATATAATATATAACTAATAACAACGCATTTTCTACCAAACCTGCACAACAAGGTTACACTTAAACTAAGATCAAAGTAAAGAGAGCTCCGAACTTCAAAAGCGTTATGTCAAAGTGAAAATGTAAGGAAGTTAAAGCAAAATATCCGCGAGGAACGGCGAATAACATTGCAAATATTTTGTACAGATAGATACCTAGCCTCCAACTCAGACGTCACAGAGTTTGAATTTGGCGAAGTAGAGTAATTCAATTTTGTTACAAAGCTATTTTCAAAGAAATAATTTCGTTTATTCCTTACTTGTTCATTTTACCTATTACGAAATATCCCGTTCATTCTAAGTTGGTTTTGACTCATCATCATCGTCTCCGTCCACTGATGGACATAGACCTCACCTATGGCACGCCACTGAGCTCACTATTTTTAGGGTTCCGTACCCAAAGGGTAAAACGGGACCCTATTACTAAGACTCCGCTGTCCGTCTGTCTGTCTGTGTGTCTGTCTTTCTGTCGTCTGTCTGTCCGTCTGTCACCAGGCTGTATCTCATGAACCGTGATAGTTAGACAGTTGAAATTTTCACAGATGATGTATTTCTGTTGCCGCTATAACAACAAATACTAAAAACAGAATAAAGTTAAAAATAATAGAGGGTCCCCATACAAGAAACGTCTTTTTTTCGCCATTTCACACCATCTATGTACGCTTAGTTAGGTAAACGTCCCATAGATGGCGTTATATTGAAATGTCGATTCCTAAACCGTTAGACGTTAGATGGCGTTATAAGAAATAAAATGTTTAATAATTATTATTTTTTGCTGGCGAAAAATTATAATGGTATTTTTTGCTCGATCTTATAAAATACTGTAGTGTGGTACGGAACCCTACGAGTGCGAGTCCGACTTGCACTTGGCCAGTTTATTTGTAGGTATATCCAGTCTATATATGTATATATATATCAATGGTTCAGTATTAATTGAATTTACACATTGTACTATTGTAATTCTTTATAGCAGCCGCGATGACAGAACATCATTGAGGTAATATTTACAAAGAGGACGGTATTATTGAGATAGCGCAACTATCTTTACTCGTCTTACAATCCAACTGTGAATTTAAAATAAAAATGTTGCATAAACCCTGACTATCAAAGTAGGTGTAAAGGCACCTATATTTTGATAGCTAGTTACTTTCTTATCTATAATTAACCTTAGTTTACAATATTATTAGAACTACTAGGATATTTACCATGAATGAGTTTCCGATATTTCGGCTCTATTGCAATCTACAGTTCATCCGTGACCATGGCGCTTTTTACAGAGCCGAAATATCGGAAAACTCATACATAATAAAAAACATAGTAAATATCCCGCTAGTAGTTCTAATAATATTTTCAGTGACCGTGAAAACCTTTAAACTTAGTTTAGAATTATCTAATTATATTAAGTTCATAATTTAATGTATCTCCGTAGGTACAAGGCTAATGTAATGTATTAAATTAGCTATAAATAAACAAAACAATAATATTAAACTCTATGTTATATTTTTAAATATAAAATTATTAAAACTAAACAACCTAAAACTAAATTAAGATACAAACTATTTTAACTGATATAAATAAGTAAAATGTTATAAATAAAAAACAGAACCTAGGTTGCAGCTGTCTGCCGGTAACGTTCCCAAAAAGCTGGCGACGTTACCTCGTTGAATTGCTAGGCTAATCCGTTGGCCGAGGTAAGCGCCAGCTCTTTGGTCACGTGTGACGTCTATTAATCTAAATACTAAACTAATTATTCTTGAGTCAGAATAAACAAAAACTCTCTGAATAATGTAGGTATTGCAGTAGGTAACTGCAAAGTGAATCTGCTGCACAAATGCTATCCAATCACTTATCATTTTATCTCATATCTTATCTAATAAAAACTACATCCGGTTTCAGTTGTTTTCGTTCGTCTGAAATAGTAAAAGTTATTTTACTGACTACATAATAATGTTACAATATTTACTATTTACTACATACATACAATCACGCCTTTTCCCAAAAAGCTGGCGACATTACCTCTTTGAATGGTGAAAAAAAAGTTAGTAGTTTTAGTAGTAAAGTAGTTTCAGTACCAATTTTGAGGTGGTTATCTCAATATCTCTGGAGATACTTATCAAACCTCGATCAAATTACCATGGTACCACACTTGGGATATCTCCTTTCCAACAAAAAAAGAATAACCAAAATCGGTTCATAAACGACGAAGTTATCCGCGAACAAACATAATATATATATATATATATATATATATATATATATATATATATATATATACGGTCGAATTGAGAAACATCCTCCTTTTTTTGAAGTCGGTTAAAAACTCGTACTTATAAACGATAAGTAAACCACCTTAAGTGTTGTATGTTTGCAAAATTTTAACCAAATCACCAGACATGCAAACTATCATTTATAGTTATTTATTTTTTACCCCGAACTGCACCAGTATCACGAAAAACCATTGAATGAACGAAATGAACTAAATGACGGGGACGGAGCTATACAGCCTACATAGCTGCATCCCCGTCATTTCATACATTTCCTTCATTTCAATGGGTTTCGTGATCAGCCCCCTGGTTAGCACTGAACCACTATCTCACCTGATGTTAAGTGATGATGCGATCGATGATGAAGCGCGCATACCTAAAAGATAATACCATTACTAATAAAGTAATTACTAATAAAAAAATATATTGCTATAAATTAATATCGGTTGACAATAATAGGCAGAAAATTTTTGTCCCAACAACCTTAATGTACACCTGGACAAATTAAGAAACTCCTAAGTCTGTTTAAAGCGCATTTATTTATGTATGTAATCTTAGTCTTACATAAAATATGTATAAGTCTGGTTTCGCTGGTTCTAAGCAACGGATGTACTGAGAATACTCGAGGGATCTGAGGTTTAACAATTCATATTGTTACCCTTCGACGCGGCGGCGCCGTAGAGAGAGTGAGAGATCTCCAGCTGCTACGGCTATATAGCACCATCTCGCTTTCTCTTTTCTTGAAATATTACGTTGATATATTTAACCACCGAGGCAAAAATCAAAAATCGTTTATGCGTTTAGGCACTACGATGCCACAAACAGATACACACGTCAAATTTACAACACTCCTGTTTTTTCGTCAGGGGTTAGAAAACAGTACCTGAACCGACCTGAACCGTCTACGACCTAAACAATTCTACTAATCTATTATCTAGTCTATGACCCGAGTTCCACAGACCTGCTACATATTGAACTCGATCGCGTACACCGGCCCCCATGAGACCGACCTTGAACGGAGTTTGTCTCCTTCTTTTGTATAGACAACTTATAATATATACCATACGTATACCATACATATAGTATAGAACATATATAGGACTATCAGGTTGTTAGACAAGGACACACTCCCACCCTGGTGTCTCTCAATTGGGCTGTTTTGTTCTACAAAGCAATTACAACCTTATTGTTAAAGCATACGGATTAAATTGAATTTGTCAAAACATCTGCAGTGCACCATCCTTTTTATTAGGGTTAGGGTATCTGGAAAAATTCGTGATAATAGTGCATTTCATGAAAAGAAAAACTATAGCGGTTAAGGTAACTTTTTTAATTTAGCAGTAATAATTGTTGAACTCTTAGGTGTTGGATAATTTTGTACCAAATACAAAATCCTTAGAATAAATCCTTTAAAGTGACAAAGACGAAGTGCCTAGTTGCTTGTTTTATAACGCGTAAAGACTTGCATTGAATAACGGGCTACTACGGAACCCTACACTGCGCGTGGCCCGACACGCACTTGGCCGGTTATTATTACGTCTATGCCGAGTTCACAATGATTCGCGTTGACGTTTCTGACAATGACATCTCAGAATGTAGTGAAACAATGAGTTTTATAAAGTGAACACTTCTTAAGCGGCATTGTGAACTTTATGGGATGGGTAAAAAAAGTTAAGCTCGCGTCAGGACCTCGCGTCAGGACACGTGACCTGATTGAAAATTCGTAAGACGGAGGGAGAGCCGAACAAATGCACAACGTTAATGTTCAAGTTTTCACTTCTGTGCCCTTAGTACGAGTTTTCATACCAAACTTGATATCGTATATCGAACATAATATGTATGAAAAAGAGTACAGCGCCTCTAGTGGTTACTACACTTCACTAAATTTAGAGACCAATCAGAGAGCCAGAATAAGTCGAAAACTATGTGAGATCTGTCAGAAGCGTTTACGATAAAAACTCGTAATAGGGGTACTGCCGGCACTCCCGGAGTGCAACCCGTTGTTTTTTAATTGATAGGCATGGGGCTTATGCTTGAGTTTGACCGCTGACTATTGAATGAACGTAATGAACTAAATGACGGGGACGCAGCTATGCAGGCTGTATGGCTTCATATCTGTCATATTCGTTAATTTCAATCCCTATCAAATTCAAGCATACGGGGGCAGCTCATTGCTCGGCGGACAGTCGTCAACGTCCCTACAATGCTGCCAGTAACTTAATAATTGGGGTCAACCGATGCCCTTTCTATTGGGAGTAATTTGTAATAGAATGGATGCACATTCACTGCATACAATATCCTGTAAACGTGCTTGTCCAATCCTATTGAATAGCGAAGACAATATGAGAACAGTTCTATCGGGGACTGAGTTGCCAGATATAGCCTAATTTACTAATATAATAATATACTAATACAACGTGTAACATAATAAGCGCAAGACCTCGGAAACCCCAATTAGAATATGGAATCCTAATATAATAGGAAAGGCGTAAACTCACTTCGAGAAATCGAGACATGTAATATTTTTTTATAATGACGTCAGATATATACCAAATTACCACAAAATGTATGGAAACACTATCATGTAACTATAATGTATTTTTTTTTCTATTCTTTGTTGTCCTGGAGTTATATGTAAAACCTTTTTTTATTTAATTCCATTTTATTTGCTTCAAATAATAATTTAAAAATGCAATTTAAGCGAGGGAAATTTAAGTTTGTAAAACAGATCACCATTGGTCGAATCGAAAGTTGACGTCATTATGCACTACTCCACGTGATAGAAACATTGAGCGCGGGAACATAAAAATATAACATACAAATATTGTGTTTGCCGCGTATTATTGTGCAAAAATGTATATTACTAACCATTTAATATAGATAAAAATGAGTACGAGATTAGAAAAACTGTATAATTTGATAAAAACATGCCATTGGCTAAATACAATACTCGCGCGGAGTCTTAGTTAAAGACAAACGGACAGCGGAGTCTTAGTAATAGGGTCCCGTTTTACCCTTTGGGTACGGAACCCTAAAAATAATTATTCAAATCGGTTTACATTGACGGAGGAATCGCGTAACATACATACAAAAAAAACACATACAGACGAATTGACAACTTCCTTCTTTTTGGGACGTCGGTTGAAAATGCAAGGCGCAGGGTTTTCTGGCGTCCTTTTAGAAGTTTTGCTCTCTCTCTTTGTATAATTATTTCAGCCTATAACACTTACGAGATCAATAACTTTCATTCAAGACCTAATTCATTTAAATCGGTCCATACTCCAGCCGTCTAGTTCCTACTTCGCAACAAAGAAAAATACCCAGAAACATACATAGGCTCGAAACACATTAAGCCCTCCACCTTTTTTTTCTTTTTTTTATACTTTATAGGCTAGCGTTTGACCACTATCTCACCTGTTGGTAAGTGATGATGCGGTCGAAGATGGTAAGCACGCTAGGCCTAGAATGGGAACTGGCTCTCAAGGATGGCTGCCGGAACACATTAGATGTTTGGTGACAGATTTTCTAACTTGAGGGTGGTAGCTGGCCAGGCGGACACTAGATAGTGTCCTACCACCATGCGGGGGGGTTGTTGGTTTCTTAACGATGTTTTCCTTCACCGGACAGTGGCCCCACTGTGAAAAGCGCACATACATTTTTCGATAGAAAAATTCATTGGTGCACGGCGGTTTGAACTCGGTACCACGGTATCAAAGGCGACGAACTCGGTACCACGGTATCAAAGGCGACCGTTCTCCCGATTACGCCACCGGGTCCTCAAAACATGGAGCAAATCAGGCCTGGCAACACTCGTTGATCTGTCTGAACTGTATCCTGAGTTATGAGACCTATTACAGCTCCCGTGGGATGCTTTGCACGTGTCGATCTTGATGTCACGTGATTCATTGATCCATCTCGACGTCGTTAAGATGGAACGCGGGGTACAGTTTTCCATACAAAAGTATTTCCCCGTTTCTTCCCTGAAAAATGCTTCTAGAGCAAAATTTGTTTCTACAAAATATCAAGTTCTGCTGTAGCTATGCCCCTCTCATTTGCTTTTTTTGACCAACGAATCGCAAAAAGAAATATAAGCCTATTTATCTACTCATTAAGATTTTTGAAGGGTGATTATTTCTATTTCTTCTTTTTGTAGAAAAAAATTTTGCTCTAGAAGCATTTTCCAGGGAGGAAACGGGGGAATACGTTTGTATGGAAAACTGCACCCTGCGCACGCTCTTAAGAGCATTTCACGCGACTCGACTCCGCTTCCACGACAAAGCAAGTACATATAAGGTAACTGTATTATGAAAGTCACTAGATCCTGCAACACAACACTAGGATAACCTTATCCTAGGATCTACGGGCCTGATTATAAGATAAGGCAATTATTATTGTAAAACTATGCTTTATTGTGTCCTTTTCTTTACCAATTAAAACTACCTACAAAAATCTTCTTAATTTAAGCTTTCTGATCCTGAGACAGTCTTCTGCACGCTTTACCTTGGGGCTTGTATACGAACATAATGACGTCACCGCATGTGGTCATTGATAAATGTGGTGGTATGGTTTTCGGTGACTGACCGATATTCACATACTTTGATTTGCTGCATGAGCAACCATCAGTCATTTGAATGATGTATTACCTACCGTGTATTGGACGCCTAAGGCAGTAATTTTTGTGTAAAATAAAAAAAAAAATTTCTAATACTTGTAACTTGAAACGGTTAGTAGCGGGCGCCTGTGGTGTGTTATTAAGGGAATTGTCAAACGACATAACGGGACAAACCTAAATATATTTATCCCTAATTAAGTGACATTTACGAGTATGACTAATAACAGAGATTAGTAAAGGTACTGACACACCGCAGCGTCCTGCGTGCGCGATCAAGGTGGCGATCAGATGACGCAGTAGTATTTGTATCGACAAGTTCACACCAAACGCGATCAGAAAACAATTAAAAGTACTGAGGTCGCGCCTGCAGAACGCAGGACGTCGCAGTTTGGCCATACCTTAAGTATTCATAATCACTAGAATTAGTGATTTTGTAGTCAGTTTAAAATATTGGATTCTCACCCAACCTGTGCCAAGTAAATTATTTTAGGAACAAAAACCCGACTGCGTAATTTATGTATATATATACATATATATATAGTTGTTCCTTTATCTATTGATCCTCATTATTTTGATTTTTACATTCAATATTAATTTATTAATTAATTTTTTTAATATCACAAAACAATATCGTCCAACATTACAAATTTACTACACACGTAGTACGTCTTAATCTAAATTGTGTTGGTTGACATGATTATGTCTGCCTGAAAAGGACGAAATCATAAGCTGTCTCTAGGCAGGCGTACTTGAGGCGCTTACTACGGGCAGCTGCCTCTGCTCCTGCTCCCGCTAACTGCCGAGTGGCGGGGAGGTGGCAGGCTGAAAACGTGCTCACGCACGTAGCGTCCCATACGAGGCTGCGCTCTCTCTGCCAAGGGATCAGCGTGAGGCCGTCTGGCTGTTTGCCGTCCAAACGCGACAATCCTGGCGGCTCCAGAACGCATGGCACCTCTGCGGAAACGAGGGCTCGTCTCAAGATTGTTGGCATGTTGGAAGTTGATGGCGTAGTGTCGAGGTCTACGGCCTGCGCACCGCGTGCAACTTAGACCGTGATGACCGTTTGCCTCAACCGTCGCCCCACAGATGCAAGCGTGAGGCTCGCATACCGAGCATCCGAGACGAAGAGCCGTGGCGACTCTAAGGGAGTCGTCGTCCAGGAGCGTGCCCAAGTGTGGAGAAGGCAAGACATGCAGCCAGGCGCCGGACTCCGGCTTAGTGGCGGCGTTAATACCAGCTAACTCGGCTCCCGAGCTGGTGTCCCGCAACTGCGAGAGCTGCCGCTTGCAGACTGGGTCGTCCCAGCCTCTTTGCCATTTATGCCTTTCTG
Source organism: Cabera pusaria (assembly GCA_954871355.1). Lineage (NCBI taxonomy): Eukaryota > Metazoa > Arthropoda > Insecta > Lepidoptera > Geometridae > Cabera > Cabera pusaria. The sequence goes on along the minus strand of OX940885.1, from coordinate 32,883,801 downwards.
GCGGCTGGGCATCAGGACACATTCTCGACCATACTTTGTGAGCCTCCTTGGCGTACGGGATGCGATCCCGGTCACCTATATCCGGCAAGATGTATCTAACAAGTTCTGTGACACCACTTGCCGAGGCGAGGAAAGCAATGGGCCCGGTCTCCTCCAGCCTACGAACGCCCAGACTGCCGCAACGGATAGGCAGACTGGCCTGGCACCACTGTGCCTCATTAAGGTGGACATTTAAAATCACTTCCAGCAACTGCTTAAAGGCGCTATCAAAGTGCGAAACTTCTCCTGGGAGTTTCCACGTTGGAGCTGTTCTTACGACGTAGGTCAACTTTGGCATCGAAAAGCAGCTCCTGAAAAGTGTAAGTGCCACGCGTGCTGGCAGATGCTGAAAGTGATCCTCGATTGAAGCCAAGACACGCGTTTTCTCCTGCATGCTGTCGGGCACCCCCTCAAAGAAAATTGGAGCCCCCAGCAGCGAGAAAGAATTCCGGTCCACTATCTTAAGTCCGGGTACAAGAGACCGAAAGCTTTCAATTGATTCTGCGGCAACTGGGGAGCAAGGGAACAACTCGCACTTGGATGTATTGGCTTCCACTCCCAGTTTCTTTACAGCTGGAAAAAGTGTCCTCAAGTCCCCCTCTACTGTATCTAGGGGTCCACCTATGGTGCCATCGTCTAGATACCATATATTAAGTGGAGCCTTCAGGGAGCTTATGACCTTGTGTATGGCGAGGCTAAATATTAACGGGCCCAAAGGATCTCCCTGCTGAGCTCCTACCTGAGATGAAATTCTCACGTCGTTAAAGAAAAGGTTGCTGGGAGTTGCGTAGCACTGGTGCAAAAATGGGAAAATTTCTGGTGCATGATCTTTGACTTCATCAAGAATGATATCCCTCTCAACGCTGTTAAAAGCATTCCGGATATCTAGTTCGATGAGTACATCGTTGCTCTCACGCATCGCAAAGGATCGACAAGCGTGTATGGCCGCCTCACAGCCAAGGGGGGTGCCGAATCCTAGTTGATGAGGCAGCAGATAGGATGCCATGGAGTTTTTTACTGCGCGGCAACATAACTTGGCCACCAGTCGACGAAAGGTATTGCCTACAGCTATGGGTCTAACTCCCCCATCCTTTTTTTGGAGGGCGCACAGAATACCACCATAAAAATACGGGCAAATATCACTATTAAGGTGCCCCTTTAATAAGAAGTTACAAAGGCGTGTTAAAGCCTCTAGCAATCTACGCCCGTTGTCGCCTGCTGCCGGGGAAGTTAGCTCTTAAAGATGTTCAGGGCGCAAGCCGTCCAAGCCAGATGCGGAACCCCGGTAAAAGGATGAAAGTGCTTCTGCTATATCCTTCGCCGCCACTGTGAGGCAGGGATCCGAGGGATTGGGATCCGAAGGGATATTTAATGGGCGAGAGGGAGCGGGGTGCTTTTCTTTTAAAGCTGTTATTGTGTCCTCGTTCTGTGCCGCGAAAAAACTGTCAGAAGCAAGCAGACGCGCCGCACCTCTGAGGTCTCCCTCGAAAACTTTTGATTCGACACGTTTATAAAGAGGAGATGGTCTATGGGGTGCACTCTCTGTCTGTAATACAAGCTCGCTACGTTCGATGTTGGCCTTAACCTTTGCTGTGAGAGATTTCTTGTCACTCCGGTCTGGCATTCGCAAAGCTGTAAATGCAAAAAATGATAGCTCCGTCCAGTCTTTGGCACTATTAGATAGCAGGCAGCGGTCGATCACCGACGCGAGCTTTCCAGCTGCCACGCACCTGGCTCCTTTAGGTATGTGTTTAAGAACTCGGACCCCTGACTTTAAGGATGGCAAATCAGTCAGACCCATACCTGTAGGCACCTCGGGCAACGAATGCTGAATGGGGGCTTGTGTGGAGGTAACGGGGGTTACTGAAGTGTGGGTTGCCGGGTTGACCAGAGTGATGTCCTTGTTTTTTTTTTTTTTTTTAAATTATCGTGAATTTGTAACACTATTATTGTTATATACCGGCTGTAATTCACGTACCTTTAGTCGAATTTTCTCGACCTAGGTTTCGAGCGAGTCAGTCGCTCTTCCTCGGGAGTGAGGTCACGCGGTGAGATCGCGATGTTCACTGCGGACCGCCGCTCTCTGCGCTCGGCTTGATAGCCGGGGTGGGGGCGGACTCGGCGGCGATCGGTAACGGCTGTTCCTTTTCGGTACCGAGGAGGCCTGAGATAGCCCGAATGATGTCATCGTTGGTTCGTCATCGCTGCTACTCCTATCGCCAGAAGTACCGTCGCAAACAATGCTGACTGTCTCTCTGAATCTCTGAATGCTGACTCCAGACTGACTGACACTTTCTTTTTCGAGGACGCATTAAGAATCGGTTTCCACGCTGACGGCAAGGTCCATCCACTATCTCGGTTGAAATTGGGGTATCTATTTATCTCAATAGCCTCACGTACTTTTCTAGGTACAAAGAACTTCTCTCTAGCTAGTACGGAGGCTTTATCAAAACGGATAAAGTGGTTTGTGTCCGCGAGATGTGCATGCTCCGCGATGGCGGATCTTGTCGTGTCCAAATTCTTAATGCTCCTTATGTGTTCCGTAAGTCTAGTCGTGATATTGCGTCGAGTTTCTCCCACGTAGCTCTTGCCATAGTCGCATGGTATTCTGTACACGCCAGGAACGTTCAGCTCGTCCTTGTCCTTCGGTGAACGCAGCATCTGTCTAAGATGACCTGGTGGGCGGAAGATCGTCTTGACATCATATTTCCGTCGTAAAAGATATCCGATTCTGTCCGTTACTCCTTTTACGAACGGTAAATAAGCCGGTGATCGATCCGCTACTTGTGGTCGCTTACGTTCACTCTGTTTACACCACCGGCCACATTGTCGCCAGCTGTAGCCATTATCCTCAAGTACCCCCCTCACGTGATTTAGCTCACCATCTAGGTATTGAGGGTCGCATATTCTTAGAGCTCGGTTGATTAATGCTCTGGGTACCGAGGATAAGTGTGCCGGGTGGTGATGCGAGTTGGCGTGTAGATACCTTTCCGTATAAGTTGGCTTTCGATACACTGTATGTGCGAGACTTCCATCTGGCCTGCGGATCACGCGTACATCGAGAAAGGATAAAGTTCCATCACTTTCTTCTTCCACTGTAACTGCGATGTTGCGATGCACTTGGTTCAGATGATCCGCGAAACTAGCTAAACCGTCCTTAGTGAAGACCGCAAAGATGTCGTCCACGTATCTCAACCAAACTCTAGGTCTCACAACTGCCGCATTTAACGCCGTATTCTCAAACCACTCCATGAATATATTAGCTACCACTGGAGCTATTGGAGACCCCATCGCCACTCCATCCACTTGAAGAAAATACTCTCCTCTCCACATGAAGTAACCGCTTTTTAGACAGTAATCTATGCAATGTATGTATTCGGTAGGTAGGTCAGAACCTTGAATTATGGTTTTTATAATGTTCATAGTTTCATCTACCGGGACACTCGTGAATAGTGATGCGATGTCAAAGCTGACCATGATCTCCGAGGGCTGTATTCGTATATCTTCTAACAACTGGACGAAATGGTACGAGTCTTTCACAAAAGTATCAGTCTTGCCCGTGTACTGCTGAAGGATGCTTGCCAGGTGTTTGGATAACTTATAAGTCGGTGCATCTATTTGTGAGACTATAGGTCGCAACGGCCAGTTTGGCTTGTGTACTTTGGGTAAGCCATATATCTTGGGTGGGGTAGGGTTATGGGGACGTAAGCGTGCCTGCAACTCGATATCGGGTAATGATTTCACTAGCTGGACCACTTTTGTAGAAACTCTCAAGGTCGGGTTGTACTTCACCTTCTTATAAATGCGAGTATCACTAACCATATGCGTAATTTTACTCTCGTAGGTATCTGTATCGACAACCACTGTGGCATTACCCTTATCCGCCGGCAGCACCAAGACGTTTTCATTGTTACGTATTTCGCGTAATGCTGTTAATTCACCTCGGGTTATATTAGGCTGGGGCACTTTTGATTTACGTAACATCGTTGAAATGTCTTGTCTCATGCATTCCGCATCGTTAAACGGTATTTTATTTCGTACGATCGTGTCCTCAATACCCGTTATTATATATATCGAGAAAATTCGACTAAAGGTACGTGAATTACAGCCGGCATATAACAATAATAATGATGTCCTTGTGTTTACGCCCTATATGCACCAAGAGGCCATGAGGTACGGAAAACAGCTTTCCCATGTCGGGGCAGTGAGGGCAGGGGGCTCGCGAAGAACTGCTCATAATTGCGATGGGTCAATATAATATTGAAATATCAAAATTAAATTATATAAAAATTGTAAAAATCAAATCAAAAACATTAAATTATAGCTACCATTAAAAAAAATTACGATGAGAAACAAAAAATTAAAATCAACATTATATACTTAATTTAAAAACTAAAACAATAGTAACCTATGTTAAATCGAGTCAAAAATACATTATTAAATGTCGATTGTAAATTATTTGTTTATTACAATAAATTGAAACAAAATGTGAGTATTTATATATATATATAGAGCAAGACCCGTTTTTCAGGCTAGGTAATTACTGTTCTTCAGTTCTTCAAGCTTTTAAAAATATAGGTAAGTACCTACACGCCAAATACTTACTAGAATTTATTTTTAACATTTTAGTTCATTGCCCCAGATAAAAGCTTGTTTTTAAAAATATTTTTAACTTATCATTTATTTTTAACTATTTAGTAGGTAGGTATAGATACCGACTACCTACCTACTACATAAGTATTTAAGAGAAGGCATGATGTTTTAAAATATTCCACGGATATTTGATGTGATTATGGGTAAAGTGCTCTTCAAGGAAAATCAATCGACTCGGTGGGGCTATGTTGCTTTATAACAGAAATGCCATGGCCACCTTACAGCTTCATCATCAGATCCTGGATATCGTTTAAGTGTAAAGTGCTCCTCAAGACGAATCATTTGAGCCCAAATTCGCTAGCGATACGTTATTTTATCACAGAGATGCCGTGGCCACCTTCCAGCTTCATCATCAGACCCTGGATATCATCTAGGTGTAAAGTTCTCTTCAAGACGAAGCAATCGAGCCCAAACTCGGTAGGGTTATGTTGTTTTATCACAGAGATGCCACCTTGCGCCTCCATCATCAGGACAGCCCATGGTACCACATCATTGTATTGTCACCGAAGATACATAAGTACACCAAATTTGAGTCCAATCGGACATCGGGAAGTGGGTCTAATTTATACGAACATACATAGTGACATACATACATACATACATACATACGTACATACATAAATACATTGCAAATTAAATAAAAGCTTGTAAAAAAGACAAAAGATAGGCTAGGAAAATTGTCGATATTTTTCAAAGTAAAACCTCGATGTTTACTCTTAAAGTTCCTTAATTCAAAGTTTTTGGGCTTCTTTTACAACGTATTATCATATGAGTTAATTCTGTAAAAAAGAAATTACCAGAGTGTATTTCAGAAGAAAAAAAAATTGAAAATAGTAATCTTATTTCGTTAATTGTGTTTCTAGGCCTGAACCTCATGCCGTAGCCGCATGAAATTTGGCTAGCAGCAGGGTCCATAAAACAGACAAGTTTTTAAAATCGGTTGTAACTTTTTTTATTCTGTGTTTTTTTGGAGAAAAGCTTGCTCAAAGTAAAAGTTCAATATCGTCTAAATAAAAAAATGTTACGTCATTTTTTCTCAGAAAATAATAAGCGTAAATAAAAATTCATAGTTTACCCTGAAAGACCTATTTATTGTTCATAGTCCCACAAGAAAACTAGGACCTTTATAGTTTCGGAGAAAATTTAAATAAATTGCAAAATTTCGGGGACTAACTCGAATACAAAAAAAAACGGATTTTTCTCGAAAACTATAGATTTTCGCGGAACATAAATTCTCTTTCTGGTGGAAATGGGGGTTCTCTGGGTAGCCGTTGGACTCCTCCATCGATGGTTTTCGTTTGGACCGTATGAAACCCGACACCCTGTATTATTATTTTTTGTAGCTTTAGTCAAATTCTCTTTCGGCATGTTTTAAGCGAGTCTATTGTTCCTCTTCGGAAGTTTCTTTATTCTGTTCACGAATGTTAATTCAAATATAATTAAATGTAATGAACAATGTCTATAGGAAAATGTATGCATTTATTATATACCATTTCTAGAGGTATAATACGTCATCACAATTTATGTATATTGCTTTTCCTCCTCGGGTTTGTAACGATTCATTCCCTTTATTATTGGTGTATGATATATATATATACAAACAAAGTATCTATGTAAATCGATATTAAAAGGTAGATGCGGTACTCACTCTTATGCCACGTAAACAATGGAACTAGAAACAACTCAAAGAAAACACGAATTTCTAATGTCGAGCTTGATGTGCATGAAGAACAGAGGAAGGCATTGTTGCTAGTTATATAAATGGATCTGCGATAATTGCCCTGTAATTCTGTACGTGCTATACAAACGCCAGTTCGATTGTGACTAAGGTGAAATTAGGTTCGCGAACCTAATTAATACGGTCCATATTGAGGAGCGGGGTGGGATCCCTTATCTTACTTTTATAAATATATATATATATATATATATATACATATATATATATATATATATATATATATATATATATATATTAATATCTTATAGGCTAGCATTTGACCACTATCTCACCTGTTGGAAAGTGATGATGCGGTCGAAGATGGTAAGCATGCTAGGCCTAGAATGGGAACTGGCTCTCAAGGATAGCTGCCGGAACACATTAGATGTTTTGGCGACAGATTTTCTAACTTGAGGGTGGTAGCTGGCCAGACGGACACTAGATAGAGTCCTATCACCATGCTTGTTTGTTTCTTAACGATGTTTTCCTTCACCGGAGGGCCATTGTGAGAAGCGCACATACATTTTTCGATAGAAAAATTCATTGGTGCACTGCGGTTTGAACTCTGTACCACGGCATCAAAGCCGACCGTTCTCCCGATTACGCCACTGGGCCCTCAAATATATATATATATATATATATAAATATAATAAATATAATTATATAATATAATATATATATATATATATATATATATATATGATGATCTAATACATTTAAAAGAGCAATAGGGAATATGCATGAAGCTCAGATTTATTGGAAGAATTTTTTTTTCGATTCTTTGTTGTCCTGGAGTTATATGTAAAACCTTTTTTTTATTTCATTCCATTTTATTTGCTTCAAATAATAATTTAAAAATGCAATTTAAGCGAGGGAAATTTAAGTTTGTAAAACAGATCACCATTGGTCGAATCGAAAGTTGACGTCATTATGCACAACTCCACGTGATAGAAACATTGAGCGCGGGAACATAAAAATAAATGTATGGTGTGGTCTTATTGTATTTATTTCCAAATATTGTGTTTGCCGCGTATTATTGTGCAAAAATGTATATTACTAACCATTTAATATAGATAAAAATGAGTACGAGATAAGAGAAACTGTATAATTTAATAAAAACATGCCATTGGCTAAATACAATAACCGCGCGGAGTCTTAGTTAAAGAAAAAAAAGCTAGTTTGCTTCAAGCGGCGCGTGTCTGACATAAGTGCGTGATGTCATAATGCACTACCAAAGAGCCCGGGAAATGATGACGTTTGAACTGCTCAAATTTATTTGTATATTTAAATTTTTATTTAAAAAATAATTAGACTAATTCCAGCAGTATTTTATTTTTTTATTATGTTATATGGATGTAATGAGTGAAATAAAAATATTTAAAAAAAACATGCATATTCCCTATTCTTGTTTACATATTTATTTGTAAATATTATTTGAGTCTCGGAAACGGCTCCAACGATTTTCATGAAATTTAGTATGCAGGGGGTTTCGAGGGCAATAAATCGATCTAGCTATTATAGGTTTCATTTTTGGACGTCGTTTTATCCGTTTTTTCAGGCAAAGAAAAACTGCTACAATATCATTAGACTACGATGGTAAATTTCACCACACACAAGGTTATATATATATACTCGTATACATACATCATAACTCGCTTATAGCTCGGTGGGAACTCCGGCGGTCTCAAAACCAGAGGACCTCGGTTCGAGTCTAGATATAGATGATTATTTTTTCTCTTTATTTCAAGTTCCTTCTTTGTGAGAAAAATTATCATTGGGTGCCAAAATATTTCCAAAAAAATACCAAAAATAAAATAGAGTAATGTCCGGTCATCCAGGTACTTAGTATTTATTAACAAGCTGTACTATAGGACACCACGGGTCACTATTTGTGGGGGACTATTTGGAGGTCACTAATGTGTAGATGCCTTTTATATATGTAACTATCTATCGGAGCTGAATATATAAAGTACTAGGCTGTACCAAGTACCAAGTAGTACATGTAAAATGTATTCTGTATGTTAGCCCAAGTAAAAACCTTTACGTGCCAAATTTCATCCAAATCGCTTTAACCGTTTTCCATATAAGCAAAAATCTTCCAAACACACCAACTATGACATTTGATGCATACTGACTGAAATTATATTATATTGCTTTACTCTAACAGTTTGACTACACGTAACGAGCAACATGACTGGTGAGCAATATGTAGGGGGAGGGGAGGGGGTAGGATATATTACTAGTAGGATATATTACTAGTAGGATATATTACTAGTAGGATATATTACTAGTAGGATATATTACTAGTAGGATATATTACTAGTAGGATATATTACTAGTAGGATATATTACTAGCAGGATATATTACTAGTAGGATATATTACTAGTAGGATATATTACTAACTGATACCTGCGGCTTCGAACGCTTCGAATACCTTTACCTATCCCATCCCCTACGCACACTTAGGTCATCAGAGAACTTAAGGTTCAAAATTACCTCGCACAATACAAATTTCTATGGTCATTCTTTTACTTTTAGCGCAGTCTGTCTATGGAACTCTTTGCCCATAGAAATTAGACGTATACAAACTCTGGACGCTTTTAAAAGTCACGTAAAAGAACACTATCTCTCCGAGTAATCTGCTGCTAGTTGTTTATCTTATATCACTGATAATATGCACGTACTTATGTAAATATATTGCTTGTAATTATATATATATTTATATATATATATATGTGTTATATATGTATAAAAATGTTAAACTCGCTTCAAGACTTGTGACCTGATCGAAAATTCATAAGACGGAGGGAGAGTAGACCTCAGAGTAACAGTTACTAAAGTACTTTAGTAACTGTTACTTTAATAATTGTTAAGTGGTACTTTAGTAATTGTTACTCTGAGGAGTAGACCAAATGCACAACGTTAATGTTCAAGTTTTAACTTCTGCCACAGAATAATTAATAGTATAAGCTTCTGCCGGCACTCCCGGAGTGCAACCCGTTATTTTTTTTTACAAACGTTTTTATAAAATCAGTCTGGTATCTATATATAAAATTATACTAGCTTTTGGCTGTTCGTGACCACAGAAAAGATACGTGACTTCGCCTGCGTAGAATTAGGTATTAAATTAATTCCCTTTTTAAAATCGACGCATACAGAATGGGTGTTATAAGTTTGACGTGTGTATCCCTTGTATATTTGATAGGTGTCTTAATCAAAAGTGTTCTTAGCTTTGATTTATAAAAATACGTTAAGTAGTTTTGAGACTATGAGCTGTTTACTAGTTGATGACGCTGCGAGACCAACTTTCATAGATCCGATCAATTCGAAATCCGGTATCCTCTTACTTCAATGATATTGTAAGAACATGGTAGCAATAACCTGATGCTGGGGCATCTCATGGAATCTGCGGAATACTCTTTTTTTTAATGCTGTATAGGCAAGCGTTTGACCACTATCTCACCTGATGTTAAGTGACGATGCGGTCGACGATGTAGCACGCTTAGCTAGTAGATACCTGTTCCCTCGCGATTTGAAGACCCCCGGGTTGCAGCTATCGGGAAAAACAGACACCGGCAAGGAATTTCATTCCTTGGCGAATCGTATGATAAAGGACGAAGTAAAACGCTTCGTGCGTGTAGATGGAACGTCCACCATGAAGCGGTGGCACACATCGGTACGTCTGGTTGTTCGATAGAAGAAAGGGATGGCGGTACTAAATCGTGCAATTGGATGACACACTCTCCGAAATGTATCCGATAGAAAACCGATAAACTAGCTACGTTGCGGCGATGCTCTAGGCTCTGGAGCTTTCTCCCTACAAGTTTATAGTAATTTATAAGTCTCTTAGCTTTCCTCTCAATTACTTCCAGCGCCTCCAGCTGATATTTGGCTGACTCATCCCAGAGATCAGAACAATACTCCATACATGATCGGACCTGTGCTTGATACAAGTAACTCTACTCCTTACTAAGATAGGATCCCGTCATACAACGACTTTCACCGAGCTGGTTAATGGATCAAACACATTTTTTAATGTAATTTAATATATCTAAAATAATATCGTTTAAAAACTAAAAAACAACCGACTTCAATGCCGCGCTATTCATTTTCAGTACCAATTTTGAGATGTTTTCTCAATATCTCTGGAGATACTTATCATACCTCGATAAAATTACCATGGTACCACACTTGGGATATCTCCTTTCGAACAAAAAAAGAATAATCGAAATCGGTTCATAAACGACGAAGTTATCCGCGAACAAACATAAAAAAAAAAAAAAAAAATATACGGTCGAATTGAGAAACCTCCTCCTTTTTTTGAAGTCGGTTAAAAATGTTGCATATGGGTTGCCTAGCAAATTTCAGTCCAGGATATTTTTAATTTTATTATTATTTTTTTTTTAAATATATTTCACGGGTTTGGTTAATAGATAAATTCTATACTAATCGAAAGTTTGCAGCCCATAGTATATGAAAAAGCTAGGTTGCCTATTTTTTTCCTGTCACAACCCTTGGGTTGCCAGGTATGAACTCGATACTAGAAATTTGCACCGGTCTGGTTAATGAATGAAACTTAAATAAAAATAATATCGTTTAAAAACTAAAAAACAACCGACTTCAATGCCGCGCTATTCATTTTCAGTACCAATTTTAAGATGTTTATCTCAATATCTCTGGAGATACTTATCATACCTCGATAAAATTACCATGGTACCACACTTGGGATATCTCCTTTCGAACAAAAAAAGAATAATCGAAATCGGTTCATAAACGACGAAGTTATCCGCGAACAAACATTAAAAAAAAAAAAAGAAAAAAAAATATATATATATATATACGGTCGAATTGAGAAACCTCCTCCTTTTTTTGAAGTCGGTTAATAAAGTTTATTTCATTACGAACATGGTGACATAGAGTTGCCTGCGAAAAATCAGTCCTAGCATATATCTATAGATTGGTACAGAATTTATCTTTTAACCAAACCGGTGAATATAAAAAAAAAAAACAAAAACATTAATTAAAAATATCCTGGACTGAAATTTGCTAGGCAACCCATATGCAATATATATTTTGATATATTAAATTACATAAAAAATGTGTTTGATCCATTAACCAGCTCGGTGAAGGTCGTTGTATGACGGGATCTTAGACCATACCAACTTACCTACAGCAGAGATGTTGTGTTTAGGCTCATTGGAATGGTCTTAATGAACGAATTATGCATTGATTAAATATCGGGGGTGGTTTTCAAATTTGAATGTAAGTGTTATTAGGTAACTTTAACTTTATTAGCTATAAAGCTAATGCTATAATGTGACCGTGGAATGTCCTATGGCAGTGATAAAAACAATCCTTCCTCGCTTAATCATTCATTATTTACATTACACAAATAGCCGCATGTGAGTCATTGCTACCGAGAACAAAACGATAACATTGAAACAGTCACGTCCGTAGTTACTGTTATACTATTCTACGGTGTTTGTTTCTCAGATGTTCAAATGAAGGCAAATCATAGTTTAGATTTTCACACCATTTTAAATAGTCTTTTTTTTATTGTAAAAGGTAACAGAACAAGCATGACGCTCGCCTGATGGTAAGTGATGACGTCTACCTATTACAGTAGTTTTATTTTTAGTATATTAGATAGTCGGACAATCAGTTCCATTCGGAACATGATTTGTACTGCAATTAGTCTGCGTTTTATTTATCTATTATGTTTCATTATTTCACAATTTTTTGGATAAAAATTGTCTGAAGTACTGAAACATGCACTGGGTTGCGGGTGCACGTAATGGTACGGTTGGCAACCCTACATTAATAAGGGGAATTAAACATGTGTTTTAAGTGTGACGTTCGACGTCTAGATGAAAGCTGAATGGCTCAATACCTTTGTTTTTTTTTTTGTAAATTCAAAGCGTTATGTTTCTGTTATATCTATATTTTTTGTTGAATATGATCTATTTAATGTTATTTGACGTGTGTAAGTGCTAATTTTTAATTTGCCCATATACTGAATAAATGCTTTGACTTTGACAGTTACAGCGGCACAAAATTCTGGACTGCCAGAATTATGCATGTCCCTACACTGCGCCTGTTACCTTGAGACATAAAGATGTTAAGTCTCACATGCCCTGTAATTTCACTGGACACCATGTCATTTAAACCGAAAAACATTCCTATTTCACGGCTGAAAATTAACTGGCAAAGTGGTGGTACCGCCACAGGCGGACTAGCAGAATTCCTACCACTACAGTACTACAAAATTAAAATGGGACCACCACGGAAACGTATCCTACCTATTAAAAAAAGAATCATTTGAATCCGTTCACAATTGATGGAGAAATCGAGTAACATACAAAAAAAAAAAAAAACATACAGACGAATTGAGAACCTCCTTCTTTTTTGCGAAGTCGGTTGAAAAACTCGTAGAACTCCTGTAGTAGTATGATTTCTTTTTTTATGCGAAAATGGGTAGCGCTTGATCATTATCTCACCTGGTGTTAAGTGACGATGCGGTCGATGATATAGCGCGCTTGCACCCAAAAGATACTTATTCACTCGCGGCTTGAAGACCCCTAAGTTGTATCTAATCGGAAACACAGACTCAGGCAGGGAATTCCGTTTCTTGGCTGTACGTATGACGAATAAGATTATATTTCTGTCAGACTAGCATTTGACTGGAATTGGTCAATGGAATTAAAACGAGCTGAACTGCCGTTAGTCAAGTTACCATGGACAACAGACTTTAGACTAATTCACATAACGCAAATATCTTAACCCGTCATCCATTCTGGCTGGCACCTCATCACAGCGAACTAAATGACAACATTGCTTTGTTAGGTTGGTATTTCATATCACGGCTGAAGCCTCCCACCAGTAGACACCCATTTAGTACGTCCCAGGGGTCATGTGTAGAGATAGTTTAAGGTCCTAAGCCTACGAGCGCAGGAAGGCAACAATGACCTACTAGTGGGTGAAGCCTACGGGCGCAAGAAGGTAACAATGACCTACTAGTGGGTGATAATGGCCCCGTGACCAGTTTGCCTGCCTTGGGTGATAACACTTTTATTCTGTTATTCATTGATGATGCGGTCAAGGTTGGTAGCACGCTAGAAAGGGAACTGCCTATCAGCTGGCATGACATAACATGTAATGCCAGCTGATGAAAAACAATATTTATTCGTAGGTATAACCATTCAATATAACCATTTCAAATTTTGGCGTAGCTAAATACTATAGGCCGGTGACGGGCGGCAGCGTCACCGGTGCGAGGAGCTACGTCCTGCGATCGCCGACCCGCCTGCTCAGCGTGGCAATTAGGGCATATCCACAGAAATATTAATAACAATATACACATAATAATAAGGATTCATGATTCTGTGGGTATATCCCTCCCAATGAGCCGAAGATCGGGATTAGTGGCGTATCTTGGGAGAGGCCTACGTCCAGCAGTGGACTGACACTGGCTGATTATGATGACCTCATCTGTCGTAAATTGTTGCTTGTCATATGAATGTTATTTTATTATATATCAGCAATATAAATAATATATTTGGCAAAGCATAATATAAAATAATCTCGGATAAGATTAGATATCGATGCAATAACTGCGCTTATCAAAAATGCATTAAAATAACCCCCGATGCAAAAAGAAGGTATGTTACTATGAGTTTGATTTGCTGTGTCTATGTGTCTGTCTATCTGTAGCATCGTAGCGCCCAAACGGATGAACCAATTTTGATTTTGTTTTTATTTTTTGATATGTGTCTTAATTGAGAGTGTTCTTAGCTTTGAATCATGAAAATCCATTTAGCCGTTTTAAGACTATGCGCTTTTTAGGGTTCCGAACCCAGAGGGTACCAACGGAACCCTATTACTGAGACTCCGCTATTCGTCTGTCTGTCAGTCTGTCGCCAGGCTGTAAATCATGAACCGTGATAGTTAGACTGTTGAAATGTTCACAGATGATGTATTTCTGTTGCCGCTATAACAACAAATACTAATAATAGAACAAAGTTTAAAATTAAAGGGTTCCATTCAAAAAACGTGTTTTTTACTATAGCGCCATCTATTGACGATTGTTTACCTTATTAACAATATTAATTACTAACACCTTTGTGTTAACGTTCACTAAGTTGGTGTTAGAAGTTCGTTAGATATTCGTTAGATGGCGTTCGGGACCATCCGTGTACGGGACAAAAGTCTGACTCGCACTTGGCCAGTTTTATTTCTAGTTTATGACGTTATGAGATCTACTTACATAGGTCTGAACAATTCGAAATTCAGTATCTTCTTGTTTCAATGATATTATACGAACATGTTGGCATAGACCTAATGCTTGAATATCTCTTGGAATCTGCAGAATAATACTCAACTTCTCAAAAACTTACATCAGAGATGTCAACTTTGGGCTCATTGGAATGGTCTCAGGGAATACCTATACATTTGTAGATCAATCTGGGTAGTTTTAAATTTTGAATGTATGTATTATGATATTGTTGAGTTATTTAATTTACTAAAACGAGTATTTTATACGTAAATACTTGTAAAACATTGTTAAAAATTGTTCATTATTTAAATTTCCAACACAATTTTGTAATTTTTGTAAATTGTTAAACATGATCCAAAATTTTATCCTACCGACGGGTCTTGAATCCGCACCCCCTGGATAGCATGTCCAGGTGCTCTGCCAATTAAGCCACGGTCCGATCCATCGATACGACGAAATCAGTGTATTGCATTTTGTAACCCAATTATGCATAGGTGGCATATTATTACTTATTTCAAAAGTTAATAATTCGGAAGATGACATGATGATGATGATGTCATGACATTGAAATATAAAGTGTGTAACATTAGAAGAAACATAATATTGTAATTGTTTTCGGAATAAATAAAAAGAAATTAATATAATTTAAGATCGTTTAAAAAACTAAAAGAACCGACTTCAAACGTCGCGCTAGTCAAAGTGGCCAGTAGACGTATAGTAACTATAACATAATCTGTGCTAGTAGTTAGTAGTAACTAGTAAGTCGTCGAGATAAGTAAATGCGTCGTAATACAAATGTTGATATATTAAAAACGTCTCGGCCGATATCGTTAAAATTTAAATGGCATCACCTGGGAAGTTTCAAAGAGTACCCCTTTGAAACAAAAAAAAATTTCCAATTCTGTTCAGGCATCTTCGAGTAATCGGTGAACATACATAAAAAAAATGAAAAATAAAAGATTGCGACGAATTGAGAACCTCCTCCTTTTTTGTGAAGTCGGTTAAAAATGAACAATGACCTTCATACATACCTGTCATACGTGCTGTACTAAATACACTGATAAGTTATCATTATCTATCACTGCATTTCCAAAGTAAATAATTTTTATCGAACACGAAATGCCGGCGTCAAACAAATTTCTAGTATTTTTATCAACCTTATCACAAGCCTAATACTATAGTGTAGACTTTACTTATAAACGTTATTTAAAAATATATACTTAAACGTTACGGATTTTAATGTAGTCTGTCTCGTTTTCACGTTTGATATTTGCCTACAGCGAGAAGTAGATAGAACTGTTTTTAGTTTAATCGGCGTTTCTAAGTATGGACGTAACTGTGTATCTCTGTTGATACTTGATATCAATGTGATCAGCTATTAAAATAATTTAAGATTCCTAACAAAACGAAAAAACGACTTTAATTGCCATGCTTGTCATTTTCAGTATTAATATCTCAGGAGATACTCATCAAATCTCGATTAAATTAAAATAGGACCTAACGAAAGAATACTCACTCAAACGAAAAAAACATTTTCCAAATCGGTCATTATATTATGACGGAGTTCTGAGGTAGTTAGTTACTCAAATAAAAATACAGTCGAATTGAGAACCTCCTCCATTTTTTAGTCGGTTGGAAACAAAACGTTACTTAAACGTTGGTAAGGATTTAGAAATGATGACAAGCTTTGATTAATGTATGTATGATACATACTCAAGTTAATAAACTGGCCAAGTGCAAGTCGGACTCGCACTCGTAGAGTTCCGTAACACAGTTAAGTATTCCATACCTATCATTTTTCGCAACTACAAAATTAACTTTATTTTTCATAGTGTTTGTATGAAAAACAAAGTTATCTTTGCGGTCGCCATATCTCTAAAACTGCTGACTGTATCTCGTTCAAACCAATTTTCGTTGTTAGTTTTTATTGAGATCTACAGCATATATTTTTTTTAGATTTTTCACTCCCATACTTTAAAAGTTAGAGAGGGGGGACACACATTTTACCACTTTAGACGCGATCTTTCAAATGATTAACTTTGAGAAAAAATGACATTAGGAACCTCAATGTCATTTTTAAAGACCTATCCATAGACACCCCACCCCATACATCCATAGACACACGTATAGATTTGTAGAAACATTTTTTTTGTTTCAGTTCCATGTATAGGATGCCCCCCCTTAAACTTTTATATTTTTTATTTTTATATAAATATCGGAAAGCGGTTCACAGAATACATCTACCTACCAAGTTTCAATTCTGTAGTCCTAACAGTTTCGGAATAAAATAGCTGTGACATACGGACGGACAGACAGACAGACATGACGAATCTATAAGGGTTCCGTTTTTTGCCATTCGGCCACGGAACCCTAAAAAGTCTGTCGCCCAACATCTAAAGTGTTCCGGCAGCAATCCTTGAAAACAAGTTCCCATGCTAAGCCTAGCGTGCTACCATCCTCGGCCGTATCTTCACTACCAACAGGTGAGATAGTGGTCAAACGCTAGCCTATATGACATTAAAATAAACTGGCCAAGTGCAAGTTGGACTCGCACTAGTAGGGTTCCGTACCACACTACAGTATTATATAAGATCGAGCAAAAAATACCATTATCATATTTCTCCAGCAAAAAATCATAATTAATAAACATTTTATTTCTTATAACGCCATCTAACGTCTAACAAAGGATTTAGGGATCGACATTTCAATATAACGCTATCTATGGGACATTTACCTAACTAAGCGTTCATAGATGGCGTGAAATGCCGAAAACAACACGTTTCTTGTATGGGGGACCCTCTATTATTTTTAACTTTATTCTGTTTTAGTATTTGTTGTTATAGCGGCAACAGAAATACATCATCTGTTAAAATTTCAACTGTCTAACTATCACGGTTCATGAGATACAGCCTGGTGACAGACGGACAGACAGACAGACAGACAGATGGACAGCGGAGTCTTAGTAATAGGGTCCCGTTTTACTCTTTGGGTACGGAACCCTAAAAACACTTACAAAAGACTAATCTCGAGAATTCGGGAACGCATTCTTCGGCAAATGACCTGTGCTGGACAATTGGATGATCTAATTAACTCTAATTACCATCATTAAGTTGATGTGCTCCTATCCTTTGGAATGTGTTTCTTTTTAACCGACTTCAAAAAAAGGAGGAGGTTTCTCAATTCGACCGAATACATATTTTTTTTTTTTTTTTTTTATGTTTGTTCGGGGATAACTTCGTCATTTATGCAGCGATTTTGATTATTCTTATTTTGTTCAAAAGGAGATATCCCAAGTGTGGTACCATGGTAATTTTATCGAGGTCTGATAAGTATCTCCAGAGATATTGAGATAAACATCTCAAAATTGGTACTGAAAACGAACATTGAAGTCGGTTCTTTTTAGTTTTTAAACGATATTATTGTTATATCGAAAGTGGAACATTCAAAACTACTAATAAAATAAAGTCAGAACTTTTTGACGAGCATTTTAATTTTATCCCCCGACGCAAAAAGAATGCCTTATCCACACTATCCAGACTTCCAGACTAATAACTTAATAACGCCTAAACGGAAGATCCTATCTTATTGAAATTTAACATGGAGATTCTTTATAGCATGAGGATGCAGATAGGATGGGATGGGATGTAAGGGAGCACAAATACCACCTCAGTTCTCCCAGCCAACCCTAACCTGGTGCCCGTGTCCGTGGTGCATCCTAATGACTAACAAACGAGGCTCTGGCGACCGACAAATAGCGGTATAACCATATCAAATTATGACGTAGCTAAATACTATAGGCCGGTGACGGGCAGCAGCGTCACCGGTGCGAGGAGCTACGTCCTGCAATCGCGAACCCGCCTGCCCAGCGTGGCGATTAGGGCATATCCCTCCCAATGAGTCGAAGATCGGGCTCAATGGCCTATCTTGGGAGAGACCTACGTCCAGCAGTGGACTGACACAGGCTGATTATGATGATGAAGATAGGCTACTAAATTCTTCGTATACGTGAACGAAATCGCGGGTATCAGCTAGTAACTTATAAGTTTGACGTGTGTATCTGTGTATGTGTGAGTCCGATTTTGATTTAGGTTTTTTTTGTTTGATACGATTTTAATCGGGTGTTCTTGGCTTGATTTATCAAAATGCGTTAGCCGTCTTAAAACTACGAGCTTTTTCTAAATTATTACGCTTATATAGGTTTGATCAATTCGGAATTCGGTATCTCGTACTTCGACAACATTAAAAACAAGGTAGCATTAACCTGACGCTGGGACATCTGGAATCTGCAGAATACTCAACTCCTCACCAACTTACAGCAGAGATGTCAAGTTTGGGCTCATTGTAATGGTCTCAATTAACAAATATTATGAAATAGTGGTCGGTCTGTGGTTGTTTCAAATTTTGAATCTAAGTATTGTATATTTTGTCTGACTCTCTCTGTCTTGTTGAAAATCGGCTGAACCGATTTTTATTCAGTTTTTAGGGTTCCGTACCTCAAAAGGTAAAAAAAGGAACTCTTATAAGATCACTTTCTTGTCCGTCTGTCTGTCTGTCTGTCTGTCTGTCCGTCTGTCTGTCCGTCTGTCTGTCCGTGTGTCACCACTGATTTTCTCAGGAACGGGTAGACGTAGCAAGTTGAAATGTATACCTGTATAGACTGTGTCAAACATAATATATTGTTAGGTAAATTAGAACGTGCAGGCATAAGAGGTCAAGCACTAAAACTCATTGAATCATATTCGGAAAATAGAACACAATCAGTTATCCTAGACGTATATAATAAATATACAAAAACTATTGAACAAGTTATTTCTGAGCCTGAAAATCAATTACTAGGAGTGCCTCAAGGAAGCATCCTTGAACCAATCCTTTTTTTGATATACATAAATGAACTTCCTGAAATCTCTCAACATTTATGTATTATGTTTGCTGATGACGCCACAATATATATGTCTCAACAAAATAAGGACAATGGTGAATATCAAGCCAGTATCAATACGCTTAATACAGTGGGTAATTGGTTACAAAACATAAATTTACAAATAAATGTAACAAAAAACAATTTGATTCAATTTAAAAATTACAAACAAACACCACTTCAGTTGAATATAAATTACAAAGGTACTCAGTTAAGTTTAATTCAGGAAACTAATTTCTTGGGTGTGAATATTGACACTCATCTTAATTGGAAATCTCATATCCTTAAAATAAATAATAAATTATCTCAGTACTGTTACATCCTGTCTATCTTAACAGAAATAGCTTCACATAAAATTGCTTTAAATGCCTATTATGGATATGCCTATCCTCAATTGAGTTACGGAGTTATATTTTGGGGAAAATCTGTGGACATAGACTCTACATTCATTCTACAAAAACGTTGTTTGCGTATGATTTTCAGAAAGCGAAACACTGAAACATTACGAAATATATTTAAAGGCTATAAGATGCTCACTCTGACAGATATTTATATATATGAAATATGCATCTTTGTTAAAAACAATATAAACTTCTTTTCTGAAATAAAATCATGTCGTGCTGATAACTTAAGGGATAAATATAAGTATAATGTATATATAAGTATATGTACCATAAAAGTGTATGTATAGCGGCAGTTAAAATTTATAACGACCTACCTTTAGGCCTCAAGATTTTGGACGGAAATAAATTCAAAACATCCTTAAAATCCTGGCTTATATCTAAAACGCATTATAGTCTTAAGGAATATTTCAATATAATGTAAGCTTAATGTTATGTTTTCTTGTAAATATAGATATGTAGTAAATGTCTAAATATTTGTAAAGTAGCCAATTAATTTAGTAATTAAGTACATTATATTATTGTAATGTAAGTTAATCCATAAACTTTTATATTGCACGCTCGAAATGGGCAAGCTGTTGGAACTAATTAACATAAGGTTATACCATCTTGTTAACACCCAGTTTTGCAATAAATATTTTCTGATTCTGATTCTGATCCTGATACTAAGGTCTATAATCTCTATTGGGTGTATAAAAATCAAGGTCTTGAGTCAACATAATAAAAAGATATGGGCAAATTTAGATTTTCGCGAAAACTTGTTAGTACCAAAATGTACCTTAATTTTCAACTTGTTATATTTTTCGGAATTTTTCCTGGACTTGTGCTCTAAGACCTTGCTTATAACCAAAATTGACAATTCTAGGTAAACCGGAAGTACCCTATAGGTTTTGGGTCGAAAACCTATAGGGTACTTCCCGTTGACCTAGAATCATGAAATTTGGCAAGAAGCAAGGTCTTACAGCACAAATTAAGGAAAAAATTTAAAAAATAAAAAAAGTTGAAAATTAAAATTGTCCCCATACATACATAGTTGGCGCCAATTAAGGTAGACCTCTGAGTTATATAAGCGCTAATACAATTTAGAGGTCTAGCTTGATTGGTTAGTACGTAAGCCTCGGTGGGCGAGTTCAACTCGACTAAGCCGGTTTTTATTTTCTGTTTGATAGGTGTCTTGTTTGAAAGCTTTGGTTTATGAAAATCCGTTAAGCCGTTTGAAGATTATTAGCATTTTTCTAGATGATTTCGCTATGAAATAAACTGTCGTAGTTCTGATCAATTCGAAATTCGGTATACACATACTTTAACGATATCGTAAGAACTTGGTAGCTTTGACCTGATGCTGGTACATTCTGTATTTGACACACCTGAAACTTATATAACACCCCTTCTTATTGCATCGAGGGATAAAAATAGAAAAAAATATCAAAACAAGTAACAAAATTAAAATTCTGAAGAAACACCCACAACAATGTCCTTTACAAAATTAACGTCATAACATCCATCTAAGAACCACCACTGATTAATAACGAACCGTTTAAAGACAAAATCGAACTAGTTTTGGAGAAAAATGGCAACATGGATTTGCACAAACAAATGTTTACTGCAGCGCCCCCTGGTGAGTTAACACCGTAACACCTATTTAAGAACATGCACCTATCAAACACAAACCTATAACTGAAAACTGCATCAAAATCGGATAAGTAGTTTTGGAGAAAATGGAAACATGGATTTGCACACACAAACAAACAAACAGACACCCTCTCACCCCAAACGCATATACAGTCTCCGTTCCGTCGTGGCCGTCGTGGGTGACAAGTGAAATTTTGAAAAAAAAATTTGCAAAAATCAAAAACACGTAACAGTTAAACAGTTGAGTAGCAGAAATTCACATACAACGACAAATATTTTTCCATAGATTGTTTAAGCAAACAAGTACATTATACACGCTAAAGTGGAACGGTATAAGATTTGGAGCAAATTTTACATAGGTACTTATAGATTACGCAATCCTTTCAAATGGCAGTAAAGACGCTACACGAAGCATAGATATATGTGTAACTCTAGCCGTGCCTGCGGCTTTGCTTTCATTAAAAAGCACTTGCAAAAACTATCGTATGTGTTATAAAAAACTGTTTACCAGATTCAAAAAACAGACTTAAAAAAAAGATTAGTTTTCTCAATTAGACCGTATTTTTTTTTTGTGTGTTTGCGTATCACTTCGTCGTTTATGAACCGATTATAATGATTATTTTTTTGTTGGAAAGAAGATATCTCAATGGTGGTACCATAGTAATTTAATCGAGATCTGATAAGGATCGCCGGAGATATGGAGATAAACACCTCACACTTGGTACACGGCATTTGAAGTCGGTTCTTTTAGTTTTTGAAACGATCTTATAAAACTGTTTCATCATCATCATTAACAGCCAGTATTCGTCCACTGCTGGACATAGGCCTCTCCTATGGCACGCCACTGAGCTTGATCTTCGGCTCCTTGTTTCCAACCCCTGCCAGCCAGCTTGCGTATCATCGCTTCACCTAAATGGTGGGCGTCCTACGCTTCGTTTACCAGATTTAATATATTTTTTTAATCAGACCACATCTTTGCGGAATTGAGTATAGACCAAACCAAAAACCATATTATAAAGAGGAAAGATTTGATTTCTTGTTTGTTTGTTACGATTTAACTAAAAAAATACAGGACCGATTTCAAAAATTCTTTCACTTATAGAAAGCTACATAATCAGCAAGTAACATAGGCTATATTTATTGCCGTATTCTCATGGTTAAGGGAACTACGCGGGTAAATAACCACGAGGCGCTGCCAAAATTATTTCCCTGTTTTTCGCCACTGACAGGAGATCAATACAACAAATTAAACGCTTGGTGAAGTTTAACCCCGAGTTTTGATTTTGTTTCGTATTAAAAAGTATAAAAAAAGAATTGATTAAAAGTCAGCGGGCGTTTATAATTGTCGAAATACTTTACTTATAATTTGCCTTCTTCACCAAACAAAATACGGATAGGTGGAAAGACAAAATAGACCCCTTGCCATGCTAGCCCTGCTGGTCTTATTCTCACTAATATTATAATGCGAATTGTTACATACAGAGGTCCAATTTTAAAGTGTTTGATGACAACGCAACTGCATCTGGTTTTGACATCGCGGAAAATATAGTTTGCGCGATGCAGGATCTCATACATTCTCTCAGGCAATATTTAGAAGGAGAACTGCGCAACCTACTTCAGCGCCATCTATATGCTTTGTTAAGTTGATGAGTACAGATGGATGGATAACTGTTTGTTACTCTTTCACGCAAAAACCGCTGAACAGATTTGGATAAAATTTGCCATACAGATACTGTTTAACCTGGATTATCACATAGGATACTTTTAAACGCGGGCAAAGCCGCGGGGTGCAGCTAGTATTTAGTGAATGGAGTGTGTGTCGGAAGCAAGGGCCTCTGTGATGTAATTAAAGGGTCCCAGTGGGATACCAGCATTTTTTTTTTGAGAGAATATACTTCCCGCTTGGTCCTAGTACACAGTGTGCTGTTGTTCCGGGGATCCGATGTATATCTCCAGAGATATGGAGATTAACACTTCAAACTTGTCACTGATAATATCGTTTAAAAACTAAAAAAGAACCGACTTCAATGCCGCGCTATTCATTTTCAGTACCAATTTTGAGATGTTTATCTCAATATCTCTGGAGATACTTATCTGACCTCGATAAAATTACCATGGTACCACACTTGGGATATCTCCTTTCGAACAAAAAAATAATAATCAAAATCGGTTTATAAACGACGAAGTTATCTGCGAACAAACATAAATATATATATATATATATATATATATATATATACGGTCGAATTGAGAAACCTCCTACTTTTTTTGAAGTCGGTTAAAAATGGCTAGCGCTGCATTTATAGTCGGTTTTGTTAATTGACTTCAAAATAATGAGGAGGTTTCTCCATTCGACCATATATATTCTTTTTTTTGTGTTATATGCCCATAGTCCCTTCGTCGTTTATGAACCGATTCTGATGATTATTTTTTTATTAGAAAGGAGATATCCTAAGGGTGGTACAACTGTAATTACATTGAGATCTGATAAGTATATCTAGAGACATGTCGATGAACGTCTCTAACTTGCAATTGAAACTGACTCGAGGGGCATGGAAGTCGGTTGTTTTAGTTTTTAAACTATTTTAATTATCATTAATAAACGATTTTAAATTACTATTTATAGTAGCTTCCTGTATTTGCTGCAAAATAAAGGTCTTCTTTCTTTCAAACTTTCACATTTATAAAATTACTAGTTCCGCGCAAGTTCGCCCGCGTCATAAAGTATCCTTTGAGAAACTATCTGCATGCCAAATTTTATCCAATCCGCTCAGCCGCATTCTTTTATGATATAAGATAACAGGACAAGCATGACGTGATTATGAAACAAACATACAAAATATTGACATTTATATATTATAATATTATGTAGGGATAGTAAAGTAGGATTACGTACGTACGTACGTAACAGTAAGACGAATACAAAGTACTAGGAGAACATATTATACGAGTAACTCCTGCTAAAAATAGAACGCAGATCTGAGAGCACGGGTCAATAGTTCACATTGCACATGTTTTGTTTGCACTATCTATAAAGCTTATGCCCTAGTCTGTCTGTCTCAACCAAAATGCACAATAGCCATTCAAATTGTTTCGAGAGCGCATTGCGTCTAGGGTTGCCCACTTGTCATTTTGTCCCATATCATGCATGTAAATTTTTTTTTAAATAATACTTCGTATGAATCGTTACAAAGCACGCACGCAGCCAAAGTAATAAAAACAATGTTTTCAGTCGTTTTAGGGTTCCGTACCTCAAAAAGACAAAAGGAACCCTTTTAGGATCGCTTTGTTGTCCGCCGTCATTCTCTGTATGTCAGACAAGTCAAGACATTTTTATTCAGGAACACGTTGATAATAATTATTTCAGCTGCGAAAAAATTAGACTTGTAAGTCAACCCGATCAAAAGATATGACCGTTTTGGTCGCAAATTTTGTACATTTTTTTCACAAGTGAATCAAAACCTATAGGGTACTTCCCGTAGACATCATGTAATTTGGCGAAAAGCAAGGTCTTACAGCACAAGTCAAGGAAAGAATCTGATAACTTTATTATTTGTTCCGTGTCTAGGTATCTAGGGATCGTACTGCAAAGTTTGTCCTTCGTAGTATTTAGTGTTATCTGTTCAGTGCTTTTAATTTAGTTTGACAAATTTGTACAGAACCCTCGGTGCACGAGTCCAACTCACACTTGTTCGTTTTTTTTTTGTACCCTTGAGGTTTACTTATCAGGGTTCCGAACCCAAACGGTACCAACGGAACCCTATTACTGAGACTCCGCTGTCCGTCTGTCTGTCTGTCTGTCTGTCCGTCTGTCACCAGGCTGTATCTCATGAACCGTGATAGTTAGACGGTTGAAATTTTCACAGATGTTGTATTTATGTAGCCGCTATAACAATAAATACTAAAAACAGATCAAAGTTAAAAAAAAACGATTGTTTAACCTATTAATAAATAATATTAATTACCTACCTTTATGTTAACGTTCACTTAGTTGGTGTTAGAAATTCGTTAGATATTATTTAGATGGCGTTGTTGTTAACAAGCATGTTTGGTATTGATACGGTAATATAATATAATATTATATTATACTTATATAATTATTATACTGCGGTTCGGAACCTTCCGTGTGCTAGACAAAAGTCTCACACTTGGCCAGTTTTGTGATTTACTTTATTTTTATATATTTCTACAGTATTTATTACATTATTTATTTTGGTTTCTTTATCGTCGTTTCTACAAATGTAATAGTATTGGCAAGCAGAACAGAACAACATTTTTTAATTATCATTTAATACATATATAATAAATTAGTTATTTTATATTTCAATGCTATTTTCGCTTGATTGATGATTTCAACTTTATTTTAAAATTAAATAGATATGGAGCGAAAGAGTCCATTTTGAATTTGCCTACGCCGTAGTACACAAATCGAAAAATTGCGAACTCCATTTAGTTGTGCAATTTGCAGCAGCTGCCAGTGACACGAAACGCGAATATTGCGGACTTTTTAAACGACTTTGAAATTGTTTTTAACAGACTTAAAAAAAGGAGGTTTCTCAATTCGACCGTATATAAACTTTCTTATGTTTGTTTGCGGATAACTTCGTCGTTTATGAACCGATTTTGAGTATTCTTTTTTAGGGTTCCGAACCCAAAGGGTACCAACGGAACCCTATTACTGAGACTCCGTTGTCCGTCTGTCTGTCTGTCTGTCTGTCTGTCTGTCTGTCTGTCTGTCTGTCTGTCTGTCTGTCTGTGCGTCTGTCACCAGGCTGTATCTCATGAACCGTGATAGTTAGACGGTTGAAATTTTCACAGATGATGTATTTCCGTTGCCGCTATAACAACAAATACTAAGAACAGAACAAAGTTAAAAATTAAAGAAAAGTTTAATAAAAGTTTTTTACGATAGCGCAGCGCCACCTATCTAGTTGCTAAGATGGCGCTATCGTCTTTACCTTAATCTGAATCTCGGAAGCGGCTCCAACGATTAAATAAAATTTAGTATACCTACAGAGGATTTCGGGGGCGATAAATCGATCTAGCTAGGAGTCATTTTCAGAAAATGTTGTTTTATTCGTGTTTTTAATAATCAACTTTATTGATAATCAACTTAAAATATGACTCTTCCCGACATCTATTGGCGAGTAGAAGTACTGTATCAGTAAAGCAGCTAGTTGCTCTCAATTAAAAAAAATAGTATTATTATTCGTCAATAGATGCCGGGAAGAGTCATATTTGTCTGTTTAAGTGGCAAAAAATACCGAGCAAAGCTCGGTCAACCAGATATTTAATAATATTAATTACTACAATTATTATTACTACTATTACTATTACTACTATATAATACTATTCTACCTTTGTGTTAACGTTTACTTAGTTGGTGTTAGAAGTTCGTTAGAAATTCGATAGATGGCGTTCGGAACCCTCCGTGTGCGGGACAAGGTCTGACTCGCACTTGGCCAGTTTTATTTGTTAAAGGATATGGTCCCAATTGTGGTACTATGGTAATTTCATTGATGTATCTGAGGTCTGAGGTATCTGATTAGTATCTCCAGAGATATGACGATAAACACCTTAAACATGATACTGACAATTAATAGCGCGGCATTTGAAGTCAGTTCCTTTAGTTTTTTACCCGACTTCGGCGAAGCAAAAAAGAGGGTTATGTTTTTGACCGGTATGTGGGTATGTATGTATGTATATAAGTATGTATGTATGTATGTATGTTTGTATGTATGTATGTATGTTTGTATGTATGTTCATCTGTTTCCTCATAACTTCTAAATTAGTAATCATAATTTGACAAATGAGGTGTCGTTGGACGCGTCTTATTTGTCTGCTGGTTATAGGCTATGTAACGTCACAAGAAATTGAATGTGGCGCCCTCTAGAGGGCACGAAGTCAAGAGATAAAAACATTTTTTACCCCACCCCATCGTGTGGGGTATCGTTAAATAGGGATTTTAAAATGAAGGTAGGGTTTGGTACATCATATTTTTGTCAAGCGTAGCGTTTGCGAGATATATCTCGTCGAAGTCAAGGAAAATAATTTTTTCCCCACGGCGCGGCGTCGCGATGAAGCAATAGAGAGGGTTATGTGTTTGTTGATCGCTATATATGTATGTAAGTATGTTGACATGGCATGTATACATTTATGCAAAAACCCCAAAATAGTTGAAATAAAAAATAAGTTCAAAAACTAAAACCCGACTACTGAAATATCACGCTCTAAAAAGTATGAAACAAGAAAATATTCTCATCTGAGATCGCTATGTACATTCAACACAACAATACAACTATTCAATATGTATCGTTTATTATATCAAAAACTTACTTTTAATAAATGTTTTATCGTATTTTATACATATTCTTAGAGTTGCTCAGAGGATAGCCGTGGTCATACGTCGAGAATATTTTCTTGTTTCATACTTTTTAGGGCGTGTAGATATTTCAGTAGTCCGGTTTTAGTTTTTGAACTTATTTTTTATTAAACGATCTAGTTTATTGGACTGATTTTAATGCACCTTCCTACTACGGTGTTAAGGTAAGGTGTGTTATACTTACGCGTTTCACAACATGTCTTAGGCTTCTGGACAAACATAAAAAATATGTGTAGATTAGGGTATTTCTAGCATTTTATTATGTACAAAGTCTCATACTAACCGGCATATTAACGGACAAATGACTAATTAACTGATGTCACATCACTAGTGTAACTTTAATGTCATCGTCATTGCAAACGATTATACATTATGTTACTACTAATTCTTAATTTATTTAAAGTAATGTTGTTTTTTTTTTCATCTGACCAAATAATATATAAACATTAGAGCATTCCTGAGCCGTAACTAAGTATTTGAGATTTCGGTCTCGAGAGTCAAAAGTCAAAAGTCAAAGCATTTATTCAGTATATGGACAAATTAAAAATTTGCACTTATACACGTCAAATTACATTAAACAGATCATATTCAATAAAAATTATTATAGATATAACAGAAACATAACTTATTGCTTTGAATTTACAAAAAAAAACAATGGTATTGAACCATTCAGCTTTCATCTAGACGTCGAACGTCACACTTAAAACACATGTTTAATTCCCCTGATTAATGTAGGGTTGCCAACCATTCTATTACGTGCACCCGCAATCCAGTGCATGTTTCAGTACTTCAGATAATTTTTATCCAAAAAATTGTGAAATAATGAAATATAATAAATAAATAAATAAAGCCAAAGACACGTTATTACGCCTTATTCATAAAGATGTTAACAAACGCATAGCTGTGGATTTGACACAGTAATGCCTGTAATGAATTTGATTATAATGACACTATGCTATTACCTTGTCTATGACTATGCGTAACACGAGCACTGTGACTGTGAGACATCAAAGTACCTATTGTTTTTTTAATACGGGGTTAGACGTCATATTTCCCGAGAGATTGGGTGAGGTTTGGCTGAACATCATCCCCCCTCCAACCTAAATACACGGCCCCATACTACTATTCATTATTCTGTGCCCATACCCACTAGAAAAATTCAGAGTGTACAAAATTTACATTTGACTGTAGCTGTGGAAGCGCTCAAACATTGATCAAACAAAACGAAAAACAAATTAAAAAAACAACACAGTGGCTTGAGAGCAGTCAAAATAACGAGACATAAATCTGCTATCGCTAAACAACTATACTGGAGTCCGCACAAACCCCTGGATAATATATAAACATATTACATAACACTCAGGTACGGTCGTCTGAACTCCACTTTATTTTTTTAGAAAAAAAACTACTTGGACCCATCTCAAAAATCAACCCTGAATAAAAAGGGTTTCAAGGTACATCGTACTTCAAACCATATCTTTGATGTACGAAACCCTTGATAGGGGGTAGGTAAGGGTTTAAATATTCACGCGTCAGAAATGTCTACAAACTTCACCAAGAAGGTTTATCGTTATTCAAGCTGGTTTTCATTCATCTGTATTTATTCCGCATACAAAACACAAGAAGTATTTATACCGATATTTAAATAAACTGGCCAATTGCGAGTCGGACTCGCACTCGTAGGGTTTCGTACCACATAATTTATAATTCACTAGCTATGCCCCGCGGCTTCGCCTGCGTTACAAACAACTTTAATTTATTTAATTTTTTTTTCATAAGAACCATCTCGTGACGATAAAAAACACGACAAAAAAAGAATTAGCGAAATCGGTCCAGCCGTTCATGCGTGATGCCGTGACCAAGGGCTATTGGGATTCATTTTTAACCGACTCCAAAAAAGGCGGAGGTTTCTCAATTCGACCGTATACATGTTTTTTTAATGTTTGTTCGCAGTTAACTTCGTCGTTTATGGACCGATTTTGATTATTCTTTTTTTGTTGGAAAGAAAACGCCCCAAGTGTGGTACCATCTTAATTTTATCGAGGTCTGATTAGTATCTCCAGAGATATGGAGATAAACATCTCGAAATTGGTACTGAAAACGAATAACGCGGCATTGAAGTCGGTTCTTTTTTAGTTTTTTAAACAATATTATTATATATAAGATTTATTTATTTCATTTGGGTACACTGTATACTTATGAACGTTAGTCTTTTACATGACATTAAAATATATCACCATACATTCATAAATTGAAAGTTCACATCAGTTAGTCCTCACAAAAACTAATAATACAAACCACAAATTACGATATGGGTACACTAATTCATACAAATAGATATAATATCGTTTAAAAACTAAAAAACAACCGACTTCAATGCCGCACTATTCATTTTCAGTACCAATTTTGAGATGTTTATCTCAATATCTCTGGAGATACTTATCATACCTCGATAAAATTACCATGGTACCACACTTGGGATATCTCCTTTCGAACAAAAAAAGAATAATCGAAATCGGTTCATAAACGACGAAGTTATCCGCGAACAAACATTAAAAAAAAATATTAAAAAAAAAATATATATATACGGTCGAATTGAGAAACCTCCTCCTTTTTTGAAGTCGGTTAAAAATGTCAAACCACTCTACAATATTTTATAAGATCGAGAAAAAATACCACAACCATTCATTTTTCGCCAGCAAAATTTACTTTCTTAGGGTTCCGTAGCCGAATGGTGAAAAACGGAACACTTATAGATTCGTCATGTCTGTCTGTCTGTCCGTATGTCACAGCTATTTTATTCCGAAACTATGAAGACAGCCCAGTTGAAGCTTGGTAGCAAGTAAGTAAAAAAGTTTAAAATTAAGGTAAATTTTGGTACTTACACGTTTTCGCGAAAATCTAAATTAGCCCATCTTTTTATCGTGTTGACTCAGGACCTTGATTTTTATACACCTAATAAGGACTATAAACCTCAGTATCTGGTATAAATTTCAACTTGCTAGGTTCACCCGTTCCTGAGAAAATCAGTGGTGACACACGGACAGACAGACAGACAGACAGACAGACGGATGAACAGACGGACAGACGGACAAGAAAGTGATCTTATAAGGGTTCCTTCTTGAAACTTCTTCTTCCTTTTGAGGGTACGGAACCCTAAAAATACATACATTATTACATTAGATTTATGATCATACCCGGTACTTTCTTCACATAGTTTAGTAATAAAATGCATTTTGTCCGATCTGCTTATTTATTTTTAGCCTGCTTTTACGTTGAGTACCTACCCAAAAGGTGTGATATAAAATTTTAGATTTTTATTACTTTGTGGAGGAGTATGATTGGCTCTTGCTGTAATTTAACAAGTATTTACATTATACATTTATAAATTTTGGTAACTTAGTTGTAGGTACCCGGAACCCTTATAGATTCGTCATGTCTGTCTGTCTGGCCGTCCGTCCGTATTTCACGGCCTCTTTATTCCGATACTATAAGGACTACAGAGTTGAAACTTGCGTAGGAGGTGTATTCTGTGAACCGCTTTACGATTATTGTGCAAAAATAAAATAATAAAAAAATTAGGGGGGGGGGGAGGGGGACCGGCTCATACATGAAATTGAAATTAAAAAAAAAAAATAAACCTACACTTGCGGGGTATATAGATAGGGTCTTTAAAAATTATATTGAGGTTTCTAAAACCATTTTTTCTCAAAGTCAATTATTTGATAGATACACTTCTAAAGTGGTAAAATGTGTGTGTACCTCCGTCTAACTTTTTAAGTAAGGGAGTAAAAAAACTAAAAAAAATATGCTGTTGATCTCAATAAACACTTTCAACAAAAATTAGTATGAATGAGAAATAATGAGCAGTTTTTGAGATTTAGCAACCACAAAAATAACTTTGTTCTTAATACAAACACTATGAAAAACAAAGTACAGTTTTTTGCTGGCGAAAAATAATAGTTGTAAAATACTCTGCTGTGTTACGGAACCCTACGAGTGAGGGTCCGACTTGCACTTGCGCATTTTATTCAAATGAATGGATGTAAATATTGGCAATATAGGTCAATATCTCATGTATTAACTAGCTATGTCCCGCGGCTTTGCCCGCGATATAAGCTACCTACCTACTTTCAATTATTTAAAACTTTATTTCATTAAACACAAGAATTAGGTAGGTAGGTACTTCCATATTAGGTAAATCAGTCCACCCGTTCTTAAGTTATGGCGTGACCAAAGGAAACAGGGATTCATTTTTATAAAACCTGAATAACCGTATTGATTTTTCGTTTTACGATATTTTACGTTTCAGACGTTACTACTCCATTTCACGCATTCAAGGGTTGAATTTTGAATGAGATCAAACACTTATTTTACTTATTTATTTAAAGAAGTTTCGAATTAAAAACACTATCATACATACAAGCTTTAGACCGCCGTTTCAACCCCTTGGTATAGAAAAGATAATAATCCCTTGGGGTGCATTTTGGAATGCTTTTCTTAGCGGATCCCTACGTCATAATAGAACGAGGTAGGTACCTATCTACGTGCCGAATTTCAGCACAATCCGTTTAGTGGTTTGAGCTGTGTGTTGATAGATCAGTAAGCCAGTCAGTCAGTCAGTAACGATTGCCTTTTATAGATCTATAATCAAATAATACGTCAATACCCATTGAATCGGACGGACTCGCAGACTGAGAGTTACGGCCCATACCACCGTAGAATAATTTAAATATATGAAGAAACCCCTAATGGTGGTAGGACAATAGCTAGTGTCTATCTGGGCAGCTACCACTCAAGTTAGAAAATCTGTCGCCAAACATCTAATGTACGTATTCCGGCAGCTATCCTTGAGAGCCAGTTCCCATTCTAGGCCTAGCGTGCTTACCATCTTCGACCGCATCATCACTTACAACAGGTGAGATAGAGGTCAAACGATAGCCTAATATAATATTTTAAAAAAAGTTCAGTTAAGACGGTTGGACGGGCGGACGGACAGCGGCAAAAAAAAATTTAGGTGTGTAATCAATTTATTCCAACCATATAGGATTTATTTGTTAGGTGTCTGTCTGTCTGTCCGTCTGTCACCAGGCTATAGCTCATTAACCGTGATAGTTAGACAGTTGACATTTTCACAGATGGTGTATTTCTGTTGCCGCTACAACAACAAATACTAAAAGCAAAATAAAGTTAAAAATTAAAGGGGGTCCCTATACAAATAAAGGGGGTGTTTTTAAACGCCATCTATCTAATTCGTTTCGGCAAAATGACATAGATGGCGCTAGTAAACGAGCCCCGTCTTTCTAGATCGCGACCAAACCAAATATTCTTGGTAATATCAATTAATCAAATATATGAGGTTGAAACTCTTTTATGTTTCGTATTGTACGGAACCCTCCCTAGGTGTGCGATAAGAGACGCGATGCTGACTCGCACTTGGCCAGTTTTATTTTTAAATTAGTAAGTCACTCAAAGGATTAGCAAGCTGAAGTGGCAGTGGGCTGGTCACATCTGTCGTAGAACCGATAACCGTTGGTGTAGACGTGTTCTAGAGTGGAGACCACGGCTCGGTAAACGTAGTGTAGGGCGCCCACCAGCTAGATGGAGCGATGATATACGTAAGCTGGCTGACAGCGGTTGGAAACAAAGAGCTGAAGATCAAGCTCAGTGGCGTGCCATAGGTGAGGCTTTAAACAAATACCGACATGATGAAATAGTATAACCGATTATCATTAAACTAGGTACCTACCTACGTAAGGTCCATATCGGCACGGTAATATTATAAATATTATAATGAAATCTATAAGTCATTAGAATTTCAAAACCTACATTTATAATAATAAAAGTTACACCACCTATATTATTATCTTTTTTATGCTAGATAGCTATAGTGAGAGCAGTCCCGACTCAGCTCGAATTTTCCTAGAATATCTACAGGAATTCCACGAACTTCCCATAAATATAGTACCTACCTACGAGCTGTGAAATTTACGCTGCGATATATTTTGTCAATGAAAATTGAATACTCGCTGCAACTACGTTGGTATTTCTACCGTCCATTCTGCGTCCATTCATAAAGCGGCGGGCGCTTGATCCATCCAATTTCAGTTCCAATTTTTGTTTTATTTACATCCTCTCGCGTCAATTAACTCATAGCACAGAATAAATAATAGTACTACGTAGGTACTCATAGACTGAGCTCACGCACTCGGACGTTTATTCTACAAAGCCACATTCGATGGAAATAGGTCAACGATATAAAAAAAAGGTTTCAATACAATATAGCCATTTCGCGCGTGCACCTCGCAGAACACGTCCCAACGGCATATATGCAAATGCAAAGCCACAAAATAGCGCATACCAAACTTGAACTAGCCGTTCACTGTACGGAGCCTCTCGAACGCCGGGATATTTTTAGTTGTGGCGTAAGCCCGCTTACGCGGTATAAACTAATCGTGATGATTTGTATAACGCATAGCCTCGGGAACATTTCCCCAAAATGCCGATTCCTAAATCGACCGGTGGGTTTGGGCACGCAAGCGCCGTCTCCATCGGATCCTCAACCAAACTCCGTGGGCCAAAAAATATGTTTGAAAATAATTTCGCCAGCGAGTTCGCTTTTCGAAGTTTTGGACGCGCAGCGTTACTAACCTGTTGCCAGTAGTCCTCGAGAGTGAGCTTCAACTCGAAGTATCCGGTGTCGGTGACGTGCTCCAACTCGCGGAAAAGATTGCCGCTCGGCAATACGTCCATCGTGCTTACATGTGACGATATCGAGAGATTAGGTCACAAGCGCGCCTTACCCGCGACACGACTCGCGTTCAACTGACTCGCTTGACTGTTCCCCACCCCCGCACCGTCATGCCGTACGTACACCCGTGCCACTCCACTATCCTATCCTCAAGTAACTAATACAAAGAACAGAGATAACCAAGTATTCCTTTCTCTTTTTTCGTCCTTTTATCCTGCACGAAATCGGGGATTTAATACCAACCAAGCGAAGTCGTTTTTGGTGCGAAGGCAAGGACTCCCAAATTTACTGTTAAAACTCACGAGAACTTTACACCTATTGTGTTGATGGAACCATAGTAAGTATAGGATGATTCATAACATAACCCTTGATCGACATAACCGAAGTGGCAAAGGGGTTTCCTGCGCAAATTGAACACATGTTACTCGATTTTTGTTTAGGTATTGAGTTTAAGTTACTTATTATATCATACATACAATCATAATATATCATATCGCCTGCATATAATGTCAAAAAATAATCTATATATTAATTTAATATTTCACCGGTTTCTAATAAAGTTTAAGATAGTCTAACATATGGAGGGCATGTTAAACTTGTCAAAAAACTATCAAATAAATTCCTTATATTGAAATAAAAATACAAAGTTTATAAATTCCTATCAGGAAAAACTGGCCAAGGAAAAAAAATAACATGAAGTAACAAAAAACTTCACACTGAGTCCGATAATAATACAAAAATGTTTAAAAATAAACTTAAGTAAGATTAGTATTTAATAAAAAATATCCTATGTAAGTAATGGTTACAATCAGCAAGATACGAGATAAATACTTCAAAGGCGGCAATAATCCAATGGATAGGGTGTCGGACTGGCGATCGAGAGGTCGTGAGTTCGATCCCCACCCCACCCATTGCACTATTGACGTGAACCCACTCCAGACACAAGCATATTTAGCTTAGTTGGAGGGGTTAACAAGAATACTAGTAATGTGCAACCCACATTGCGAGTAATCTTTTAAAAAAAAAACAAAAAAAAAAACAAAAAAAAAAAAATACTTACTCTTTGTCCTATTTAAAAACATTTTCAACTATATTATTATTTCATAGAAATACTTAAATTTAAATTAATGCTCTCGACTAATCTATATATGTAAGTCTTCGAGCATTTACCAATGGAGATGTTAACGTTGTAATCCACAAACATTTTTTTTCAGCCGATACTTACGGGGGACGAGGTAAACACGCATTGCACACACACAAATCACTCACTTTAACGATCCCGCACACTAGCTTGAAACACGCACACAGTATTAAAAATACAGCGTAGTTACGCACGCTTATATGGCCAAAAATGGCTATATGGGCAGTAGAGGGGTACGCCTTGCGTTAACATCTCCATTGGTAAATTCTCGAAGATGTAAGTATATGAAATAATATCGTTCAAAAACTAAATAATATCGTTTAAAAACTAAAAAACAACCGACTTCAATGCCGCGCTATTCATTTTCAGTACCAATTTTGAGATGTTTATCTCAATATCTCTGGAGATACTTATCATACCTCGATAAAATTACCATGGTACCACACTTGGGATATCTCCTTTCGAACAAAAAAAGAATAATCGAAATAGGTTCATAAACGACGAAGTTATCCGCGAACAAACATAAAAAAAAAAAAAAAAAAAAAAAAAAAAAATATACGGTCGAATTGAGAAACCTCCTCCTTTTTTTGAAGTCGGTTAAAAAGAACCGACTTCAATGCCGCGCTATTCATTTTCAGTACCAATTTTGAGATGTTTATCTTAATATCTCTGGAGATACTTACCAAACCTCGATAAAATTACCATGGTAACACACTTGGGATATCTCCTTTCGAACAAAAAAAGAATAATCAAAATCAGTTCATAAACGAAGAAGTAATCCGCGAACAAACATTAAAAAAATAATAATAATATATACGGTCGAATTGAGAAACCTCTTCCTTTTTTTGAAGTCGGTTAAAAAATCACGGCTTTAGTCTTAGAAGCTTAAGAGAAAAAAATTGGAACATTTTGGATAAGTACAAATAAAAAATAAGAAAAATGCAATTATCTCGAGCATCAGAAATTTTCGCGGAACATACATTGGGGGGGGGGGGGGGGGGGATGGGTCCTTAGAAGATTACTCCGTCAATTGTGAACGGATTCAATTAATTCTTTGTAGGGTTCCGTAGCCGAATGGCAAAAAACGGAACCCTTATAGATTCGTCATGTCTGTCTGTCCGTCCGTATGTCACAGCCATTTTATTCCGAAACTGTTAGGACTACAGAATTGAAACTTGGTAGATAGATGTATTCTGTGAACCGCTTTCCGATTTTTATACAAAAATAAAAAATATAAAAGTTTAAGGGGGGGGCATTCCCATACATGGAACTGAAACAAAAAAAAATTTACTTCATACCTATACGTGTGGGGTGTTTATGGATGGGTCTTCAAAAATTACTTTGAGGTTTCTAAAATCATTTTTTGTCAAAGTCAATCATGTGAAAGATAGGCGCGTCTAAAGTGGTAAAATGTGTGTCACCCCCCCCCCCCCCTCTAACTTCTAAAGTATGGGAGTGAAAAATCTTAAAAAAATATATGCTGTAGATCTCAATAAAAACTAACAACGAAAATTGGTTTGAACGAGATACAGTCAGCAGTTTTAGAGATATGGCGACCGCAAAGATAACTTTGTTTTTCATACAAACACTATGAAAAACAAAGTTAATTTTGTAGTCGCGAAAAATCATAGTTATACATGGATTACTTAATTGTGTTACGGAACCCTACGAGTGCTAGTCCGACTTGCACTTGGCCAGTTTATTTTAATAGGTAGGGTACGTTTCCGAGGTGGTCCCATTGTAATTTCATCGAGATCTGATTAGTATCTCCAGAGATATGGAGATAAATACCTAAAACATAGGAGAATGTAATGGTTTTAGAAGAAGAGTCCCAAGAAGATTATACACAGTAGAGGTTGCTTTTGCATATACTTTTGAAGACTACAAAATATGACCTTGAATAATGTTTGTACATCTTTCTTCTCGTTGATTTTGGTTTTTGACAGATATTCTTACGGTAACTGTGAGCGAGATAGAAACAAAGGTGGGCAGAAATAATTTGTCTTCACAGGAATGTGCTACCGGGCTAAGTCTTGTTAGGGTGCAATGTTTTGAGCATACCTAATATTTTTTGACATGACATGACGTTTGGCGAAGATGGCGGCCATATGGCGGCGATTAATGTTAATAATCGCAAATAATACTTTTTAATATTCCTTTTGGAATACAACTAGTCCGTGTTATAAAAGTATTTGGAATTATTGTAATAAAATAGACAATTAATTATCGTGTGTGTTAGATGCTTTTATTGCACAGGGCCATTTTGGACATTGTCCTTTGATACCTTGATGACATCATTATGACTAGTGGATATTTTTACTAGCGCGGCATTTGAAGTCAATTTTCTAGGGTTTAGGTTCGTCGGTCCGTCCGTCCGTGTGTCTATATGTGCGCATTTTACAGATCTGTATCTTCTTAACCGTAATAGGTACATACTTGAAATTTTCACAAAGTATATATCCGTCAGTGTATAACGGCCCAGACACGAAATTTTATAGATCATGCATCTTTAATTTAATTAAAACTTGTTTTGCACGAGAAAGGATAAAATAAATTATTTTTCAAAATAAATTAAACCGACTTCATATAGGTAGTAGATATATAATATTATTAGTATAGATAGATAGTAGATAGATAGACTTGGCTAGCACCGACATCAAATAGATAAGTGGGTAGCGCTTATAATAATTATATTAAGTAATTTATTTTTCACTTTTGAGTGCCTGTTTGTAGTTATGAATTCGGTTTAATTTTTTTTTTTAAATAATTTATATTTAGTATCAAGTTTGATACGTTTATCGTCATATCTCTGGAGATACCAATCAAGTCTCGACGAAATAACTATGGGACCACCTCAGAAATGTAACCTACCGATTAAAAAAATAATCATTCCAATCGGTTCACAATTGACGGAGTAATCGCGTACAAAAAAAATCATACAGACTAATTGAGAACCACTCTCTTTGTTTTGAAAGTCGGTTGTAAAATTAAAATCATAATTGGTTAATCCGTTTGGATTTGGAATAATATTATGTGACGTGTGTATACACGTCAAGCTTATAAATAACACCCCTCTTTTTTGTATCTTTGTAGGTATCTATGATCTGTGTGTCTGTTCTCTATATGGCATAATCGATGTGGCCCAGTACCAATTTGATTACGTGACATTCATTATTACCAGATTAAAAAAAACAGACAGAAATGAAATTCAAAGCTTTGAATTCTGATTTTGCTATGTTTACTTGATAATTGATTATGATTTATTTTATGATCTATGATTTTGACGTGTATATGTGCGTTTATTAATACTGCCTACATACTGAATAAATGCTTTGATTCTTGATTCTTTGAGACAAGTTTTCATCCAAGATCCAGACAGGTTTTCAAAAAACCTACATCAGGCACCAGCTCTCACAAAGTAGTACCACTATAGAAGGTATCTTGCTTCCAGTAGCTTTTTTTAATTAGTAAGTATATAAAACAAGTTAAACCTTTTAGTTACCTTTGTGACGTTTGTTATCTCAGAACTCCGTCGAATCTTAACCGATTTGATAAATTCTTTTTTTATTTGAGAGATTATGTCAAAAAAAGTCAAAAATCAAAGCATTTTTTCAGTACTAGAAGTGCCCCGCGGCTTCGCCCGCGTTAAAACCTTCTTTTATTTACTTAAAACTTTTCTTTTGTAAAAACGATTCTATCATCAAATAAGAATTAGCCAAATCGGTTCACCCGTTTTCATGTTATCAGTAGACTAAGGCAATTCGGGATTTATATTTATAAAACCAGGAAAACTTAAATTTACAGACTTTGTTACCTACCCCATTTCAAAAAATCTTACAACACGTACTTTATCCCATCTTGTTTGGCCATACAAACTTTGAATCCCCGTTCCGTATCCGGGAGGAATTATTAGATAATTATAAAAAACTGAGCGGATACCTACGTCATAATTACTATCTGCATTCTGAATTTCAGCGCAATCCCAAACAATATTGATTTTTAGACTTTGTTACCCCAGTGTATCCTCTTAGGGTGGCATTTTGAAAAAGTCTGAAACATGTATTTACTTATTTATTTACAGAAGTACTTGTGTGAAATGTCGAATAAAACGACTATCCAAATTTTGAACCCCCGCTTCATCCCCTTAAAGAGAGTATTTTGAAAAATTCTTTCTTAGCGGATGCCTAAGTCAAAATAGCTATATGCATGCCAAATTTCAGCGCAATCCGAAACAATATTGATTTCAGACTTTGTTACCCCACTTCACCCTTTTAGGGGTAGAATTTTGAAAAAGCCTGAACACGTATTTACTTACTGAAGTACTTGTGTTAAATTTCGAATATAAAAGACTTTATTTTTACTGGAGTACTTGTATGAAGTTTCGAATAGAAAATACTATCTAATCTTGTTTTTCCATACATACTTTGAACCCCCGTTTCATCCCCTTCAGTGGTGAATTTTGAAACATCCTTTCTCAGAGAGAACTAACGTCGTAATAACTATCTGCATGTGAAATTTCAGCGCAATCCGAAACAATATTGATTTTCACACTTTGTTACCCCATTGCACCCTCTTAGGGGTGGAATTTCAAAAAAACCTAAAACTTGTATTTACTTCTTTATTTACTGAATCACTTATGTGAAGTTTCGGATAGAAAAGACTATCTAATCTTGTTTTTCCATACAAACTTTAAGCCCCCGTTTCATCCCCTTGAGGGGTGAATTTTGGAAAATCCTTTCTCAGAGGAAACTAACGTCGTAATAACTATCTGCTTGCCAAACGTTAGCGCAATCCGAAACAATATTGATTTTTACACTTTGTTACCCTATTTCACCTTCTTAGGGGTGGAATTAAAAAAAAACATGAAACATGTATCGACATATTTTTTTACTGAAGCACTTATGTGAAGTTTCGGATAGAAAAGACTATCTAATCTTGTTTTTCCATACAAACTTTAAACCCCCGTTTCATCCCCTTCAGGGGTGAATTTTGGAAAATCCTTTCTCAGAGGGAACTAACGTTGTAATAACTATCTGTATACCAAATTTCAGCGCAATTCATAACAATATTGATTTTGCACACTTTGTTACCCTATTGCACACCCTCTTAGGGGTGGAATTTCAAAAAATCCTGAAACATGTATTTACTTATTTTTTTACTGAAGCATTTATGTGAAGTTTCGGATAGAAAAGACTATCTAATCTTGTTTCTCCTTACAACATTTGAACCCCCATTTCATCCCCTTTAGGGGTGAATTTTGGAAAATCCTTTCTTAGTACACCCCTACGTACTAAGACAAATATACCCTCCAAATTTCAAGTCTCTACGACCAGCGGTTTAGGCTGTGCGCTGTCTGTCAATGAGTCAGTCAGTCAGTCAGTCTGTCAGGAAAAAGATTCTTATAGTATTAGACTAGAAGTGTCCCGCGGCTTCGCCCGCGTTAAAAACTTCTTGTATTTACTTAAAACTTTTCTTTTGTAAAAACGATTCTATCATTAAAGAAATCAAATAAGAATTTGCCAAATCGGTTCACCCGTTTTCATGTTATCGCGTGACTAAGGCAATTCGGGATTCATATTTATAAAACCCGATAAACCCAAATTTTCAGACTTTGTTACCTACCCCATTACGAAATATCCTACAACCCGTACTTTATCTCATCTTGGTTCGCCATAGCAACTTTGAATCCCCGTTTCGTATCCGGGAGGAATTTACAGAAAATCCTTTCTGAGCGGATACCTACGTCATAATAACTGCATTCTAAATTTCAGCGCAATCCGAAACAATATAGATTTTTTAAATTTGCTACCCCAGTTTATCCTCTTAGGGTGGCATTTTGAAAAAGTCTGAAACTCGTATTTACTTATTTATTTACAGAAGTTGTTGTGCTGAATGTCGAATAAAATGACTATCCATACTTTGAACCCCCGCTTCATCCCCTTAAAGAGTGAATTTTGAAAAATTATTTCTTAGCGGACTCCTTAGTCAAAATAACTAACTGCATGCCAAATTTCAGCGCAATCCGAAACAATATTGATTTCAGACTTTGTTATCCCACTTCACCCTTTTTACGGGTGGAATTTTGAAAGAGCCTGAAACACGTATTTACTAACTTAGGTATTTGTGTTAAGTTTAGAATATAAAAGACTATCTAATCTTTTATCTCCATACAAACTTTGAACCCCCGTTTCATCCCCTTCAGGGATGAATTTTGAAACATCCTTTCTCAGACGTAACTAACGTCGTCATAACTATTTGCATACCAAATTTCAGCGCAATCCGAAACAATATTCATTTTCACACTTTGTTACCCCATTTCACCCTCCTAGGGGAGGAATTTAAAAAAAATGAAACACGTATTTACTTATTTTTTTACTGAAGCACGTTTGTGAAGTTTCTGACAGAAAAGACTATCTAATCTTGTTTCTCCATACAAATTTTGAACCCCCATTTCATCCTCTTAAGGGATGAATTTTGGAAAATCCTTTCTTAATACACCCTTACGTACTAAAACAAATATACCCTCCAAATTAAAGTTTCTACGACCAGCTTTTTAGGCTGTGCGTTGTCTGTCAGTCAGTCAATCAGTCAGTCAGTCATTCAGTATGTCAGGACAAAGATTCTTATAGTATTAGATGACCGACTTAAACACCAATTCTTAATGCTTTATGATCAAAAACAATGAAAACTACAAACGTTTTTACTTCATTTAACCCCCTTCACGGTAGAATTTCCAAAAATCCGTTCTTAGTACACTCCTCGTACTAAGAGAAATATACCCTCTAAATTTCAAGGCTCTACGACCAGTGGTTTAGAATGTGCGTTGTCTATAAGTCACAGACAGAAGTGTCCCACGGCATCGCCCGCGTCATTTCGTTTACTTAGTTTTTTTTTCATCCAATATCAAAAAGTATTAGCCAATGTGGTCTACCCATTTTCAAGTTATCGCGTGACTAAGGGAATTAGGGGTGAAACTTTGAAAATTTCTGCAGTTGTAAATATTTATTTTCAGAAAACCTTATGTATAAGTTCGAATAAAAAAGACAATCTTATGTCGTTTCTCAAACTTTGAACCCCCGTTTCACCCCCTTAAGGAGTGCACATTAAAAAAATCATTTCTTAGCGTATACCAACGTCATAACCACCTGTATGTCAAATTTCAGCGCAATCTGAAACAATATTGATTTTCAGACTTTGTTACCCCATTTCACCCTCTTAGGGGTGGAATTTCGAAAAAACCTAAAATACGTGTTTACCTATTTTTGTACTGAAGCACTTGTGTGAAGTTTCGAATAGAAAAGACTATCTAATGTTGTTTCTCCATAGAAACTTTGAACCCCCGTTTCATCCCTTTAAGGGTTGATTTTTAGAAAATCCTTTCTTAGCTGATACTAACGTCATAATAACCACCTGTATGCCAAATTTCAGCGCAATCCAAAACAATATTGATTTTCAGACTTTGTTACCCCATTTCACCCTCTTAGGGGTGGAATTTCGAAAAAAAGAATTTTTGTACTGAAGCACTTCTGTGAAGTTTCGGATAAAAAAGACTATCTAATCTTGTTTCTCCATACAAACTTTGAACCCCCATTTCATCCCCTTAAGGGGTGAATTTTGAAAAATCCTTTCTTAGTACACCCCTACGTACTAAGACAAATATACCCTCCAAATTTTAAGTCTCTACGACCAGCGGTTTAGGCTGTGCGTTGTCTGTCAGTGAGTCAGTCAGTCAGTCAGTCAGTCAGTCAGTCAGTCAGTATGTCAGGACAAAGATTCTTATGGTATTAGATATGGCCAAATTAAAAATTTGCACTTACACACGTCAAATTACATTAAATAGATCATATTCAATAAAAAATATTATAGACAGATACATAAGTAAATGCTTTGAATTTACAAAAAAAAACAAAGGTATTGAGCCATTCAGCTTTCATCTAGACGTCGATCGTCACACTTAAAACACATGTTTAATTCCCCTGATTAATGTAGGGTTGCCAACCGTACTATTGCGTGCACCCGCAACCCAGTGCATGTTTCAGTACTACAGACAATTTTTATGCAAAAAATTGTGAAATAATGAAATATAATACATAAATAAAACGCAGACTAATTGCAGTACAAATCATATTCCGAATGGAACTGATTGTCCGTCTATCAGCTGCATAATACCGTCTTAACAGGCAACCCTAGATCTGCAAACAATGTCCAACCAAACCTCAAAAAGTCAAACCTCCTGTTTGGTCCCTTTCAAAGTTTATCGAGATTTAATAATAATCTCCGGAGATATAGAGATAAACAATATAAACAAATTTGTATACCTCGATGACATGATAATGGCTAGTGGCTATTTTGACTATCGCGGCATGTGAAGTCGGTTTTTGCGTTTTGTACGATCATACATTATTGGAATTCTTGCTCACATATTGACTGACCAGAGAGACTTGAGAGTGCCAAAGCGTTGCAAAACAAGTGAATTATTTTAGGAACGAAATACCCGACTGCGTGATAAAAATTATGTGATTAAACTATTCTAAACTCCAATAAAACATATAATTTATA
Source organism: Cabera pusaria (assembly GCA_954871355.1). Lineage (NCBI taxonomy): Eukaryota > Metazoa > Arthropoda > Insecta > Lepidoptera > Geometridae > Cabera > Cabera pusaria. The sequence goes on along the minus strand of OX940885.1, from coordinate 32,839,335 downwards.
ATAGTATATTTTATTTTATTTTTATTTTTAACCGACTTCAAAAAAAGGAGGAGGTTTCTTAATTCGACCTTTTTTTTTTATGTTTGTTCGCGGATAACTTCGTCGTTTATGAACCGATTTTGATTATTATTTTTTTGTTCGAAAGGAGATATCTCAAGTGTGGTACCATGGTAATTTTATCGAGGTCTGATAAGTATCTCCAGAGATATTGCGATAAACATCTCAAAATTTGTACTGAAAATGAATAGCGCGGCATTGAAGTCGGTTCTTGTTTAGTTTTTAAACGATATTATATTTTATTTATTTCAGTAATCATACAGCGATTTTAAAAACTAAGTAATAGGTGTATAACTTATAGACTATGGCCAAAATTGATTACATTAGATAAAATACATAATTAAAGGATAAAAATGAACAGTAGTAGATTTACGAGTGTGTTACGTGCATTGTGTGTGTGTGTGTATGTGTGTGTGTTAGTGTATGAATAAGTGTGTGTGTGTGCTTATGGCTTGAGTGTGTTTCTTTCTAGCGGCAAGTATTGTGTAGTTCTTTTAATTTCAATTTTAAGACATATTTAGACAAATGAAATAAGTCCAACTGAGAATACTGTTTATTATATGTGAGGACGGCTCGACACAAGACGGAATTTTTGGCATAATTTGTGTGGGAGCGAGGTACATGAAAAAGTGGAGTATGTCGTATCCGACGCAAAGGAGTACAATATATTCGTAATCACTTTAAAAATTCTATATTTTGTTACCACACTTGATGTATTTTGAAAACATTAATATTTTGTTAGTGTTATTGTTTTGCTAATCCCAATTTGCAAGTTTGCTATGCAAAAGACTTCAACGCGTGACTTGTTTTTCCTTTCGAATAGTCGAACCGCAATGTTCATCTCGTTATTGTGAGATTAGTTTTTGGCGCCTAAAATCCTTTTTACCCAACTTCAAAAAAAGAATGTTTCTCAATTCGACCGTATATATGTTTTTTTTTATATGTTTGTTCGCGGATAACTTCGTCGTTTATGAACCGATTTTGATTAGTTTTTTTTTGTTGGAAAGAAGATATCTCAATTGTGGCACCATGGTTTTTATTGAGGTCTGATAGGTATCTCCAGAGATATGATGACAAACGTCTCAAGCTTGCTACTGAAACTGACTCCCGCGGCATGGAAGTCGACCGTTCTTTTAGTTTTTAAAGGATCTTAATTATGATTGGGTTATAATCTCAATCAAAGTAAAACACAATATTTTCAAATGACACTTCTTTAGGCGCAATTGGGTAAAATTTGACGGATGTGACGTAGCGTCACGGTCCAAAGGCAGCGGACGTGACATATATGAAAATGACTGCATTTAATTTCGTTTTCTTATTCGTTTTATCACAAAATAATTAATATGCAGTACATTTTATAAACGATCAAATTACATAATTCAATTTTATTCGATTCATATAAAATTCAATTCAATTATTTTGGAGGAGATTACTAATATTTATTTATCAAAATTTCATTGAAGAAGGATAACTAAGAAATAAGCTATTATTTGTTCTGTGAAGTACGAGTAAGTAAGTAAATTGTTTGAAGTGCGGCTTGTGATTGCGACGTAATTGTATGAATCGTGTTGATTGAATAAGAACATTCAGTCGCCTGTATGAAAAAATATAGCAACGGTAAATATAATCAAAGTTGAATAAATAATCAGGCGTCTGGCAATTTAAACTAGCAGAAATTGGACACCGAAAAATATTGTTTAAGAGAGAACAAAAGAAATCTGAAAACACGCATATTTACAAAAAAAAAAAACTGTCGAGCACATTATTTTCTTTTATGTTCTGTCCTGTAAAACTAAAGAAAAACATTGAAAAGTCCCATATTTATGTTTGACTTAAAATCTTTCCTAAGTAAAGTATTTTAAGAAAGATTTTAATCTAACAAAATGTGCAATCTTCATTAAGGCTAGTAGACAGCTAGTTATCTGGAGAAGTGCGCTGTAAGCTGAAACACAAGCGAAAGCTTAGTTTGGCACTATTCATTATTCTGTGGTTCGGCGACAGATATCTATAATATTTTGTACCATAGATTCTAGCCATCTTATAGATTTTGTATGGATATTTTTCTTGAATAAAGATTATTCTTATTCTTACTTCACTTATTACGATTATTCACATAATAGCTTATTATTAATATTTCTGTGCGATTCTTGGTTGATTTTACTATGATAAGGCAAAGTATAACATCCTGCAGGGAGACTCGACTAACAGCCACAGGGGTATATCTTTGACAGTTGACCAACTCTGTTCAGTGAAACTAGCATACACAGGAGGCCTACTCCATAGTGGTAATCCGAAGTATCGGCTAAAATTATCGGGTGTTTTCTACTACGAATCACATTCGGTTCGGTCGGTCGGTTTAGCTTATCATTTGGTTCGACCGAAATTCATTTGACATTTGTTGTATCGTAAACCCTTGTCTAAACGAAAAAAGCTCAATCGATAATTAAAAGAGTTTTATCGTCATTGTATGTCAAAAATGTCCGAACTTTGTTCGTAGTAAGTCTACATCGGCAAATTCGGTCGTGTTTAATTCGAGCGGGTCGGGCCTTAACCACAGATTATATAATAGTTACTTATGTAACAGATATTTCACTTCCCTACAAAAACACAATCATCATCATCATCATTGACAGCTCATTTCCACCCACTGCAGGGCATAAGCCTCCTCCCTCTTACGCAATACCAACACACAATACCAACGCTTATTTCAGACAATACAAGTAAAAATGTGTCTAAGGCGCTCGACTTAGCGTTGTTTTTACTTCGTTCAGCGCGCGATGTACCGGCACGCGCCCGATACGATGTGCATTAGTGTAGGGTGCGCTCCTTTTATTTACCTCACAGATGCGATGCATATGCTTGCTTATGAATGCTTATTATTCACGATAACAATGAAAACAATAGAGCTAGGTACTAATCTTTTGATCTACATTTGATTCTTGTTATTGAAATTAAATTAAAGCTTACCTTTCCTCATCTACAGGTCATTTAAAAAATTATAGTGCTTTGTCTCCCGGTTTTGATTGACATCCGTCAAATAAGTATACTTTACTCCAGACATTTTATTAATAACATACGTTGCGCGCGCGTGAGCAGTGACAAGCAACTGGCCATACCAGCGCCGGCGCTGGTAGAAAGTTTAGGTATAAAACGCTGTAGCTATGGGCGAGTGAGGGAGGCATGTCCGAACTTTCGGATGTATCATTTCGGAGTAGGCCTCCTGGCATATTGTAGGTATACGCACATAGATTTACGAATACATCTAGTGGTAGGACTTCTCCTAGTCCACCTGAGGCGTTACCACCACTTTGCCAATTAGTTCAGCCGTAAAATAAAATTCTGGCTTATCAGAATTTTAAATGCTGCTGTATCTGTTATAGGTAGACGTCATCTTTTACCACCAGGCAAGTGTCGTGCTTGTATTGTTACCTTATATCATAAAGAAAAGATTGCAGTGGATAATTATTTTGTCACCCTTCCCGTGTCCTCTTCTAGGTACTATTATGTATTCTATGCACGCTCTTGTGTCCTTGTACACAATCATTATTCACTCATATGTTTAAACTCGTTAAGATATACTACTTTCCATTCCGGAATAACATTATGTTATGAATATAGCCCCCTATTGATATTAATAGCAGCTAGAACTAATTTGAATAGAAATTAAATAATTTCTGTTGCTTCATATAATGAACTAGCTGATACCCGCGACTTCGCTCACGTATACCAAGAATTTAGTGGCCTGTGCATCCCCATGCTATAAAGTTTTCAGTCAGATCAGATCGTCCGTTTAGGCTTGATTAGGTAACGAACAGACAGAGTTATAGAGTTACAATCGTCTTTTTATAATATAAGTATAGAGTATGAATGTTTAATAAAAGTTGATTTTTAAAAAAATCTGTAGTTTTAGTTTTAATTGATTTTATAACATAATTTCTAAGATGCGGGATCCCGCGTGATTCCGCATCCATTCAATCCGCGGGATTGAATGAGTTCCGGGATTGCAATCCCTAATTTGGAAGGTGTTGTGGCGACACTCGCGTCACCACTCACACACGCACATTATGCGCATGATACGTGTGACGGCCCGCGGGGAGCGGGGCGCGGGGATCCTCGGGATTCACTCGGTTCACGCGCGGCACGCGCCTAGCTCGCGCTCGGTAACAGATAGTCTGCCTCTCGCTCCCGTTCCGGACACCCGCGCCCGCGACGCTCACCCGCCGAATTCTCACACGCATCACACGCGAACGACTCACGGAGTTTTAATACTTATAAGAAGGTCTCTATGTATTCTACCATATAAGTAGGTACTCTCCTGTAACGAGACAATACAGTGATTAAGTACGAAGATACCTAGTTTTATTCAAGACGATCGTCCCGTGCTTACCTATGTACCTACGCACCCAAACCAACATAGACCTTATTGGTGACCAGAAACGTGTACAAGTGTAGTGTGACAAGTTTCATAATGCAAAATAATCATTGTTTATGTGGCGGATATCTTTGACAATATTCTCGGCGGACATTTTTCAACATTAACAACCGAGGCGGCATCATGAAAGCGAACACTATTTTCAACAACGCACCGCTTCGTACAAAACAAACACACGTTGATAGTTGATGCCAAATCAAAACATCGGGAGAAAACGCTGACGAGCTCGCACCGCTATCTCCGGGTTTTGCTCCAGCCGATACCTACCTAACCTATACCCAGCGATGTATATGTTTTACGTACATCTCAATACCTACACCGTTTGCGTTCCTGCCGCTACTTCACACGCCGTGTTATCAAGCCGTGCTGAGAACCAGCAATAAGTACCTACGTACGCGCCTTCTCGCCATAGTGCACAGAGGCGTTAGGACGACCCACAGCTTTGGCAACGACGACGGCCGGCATCAGCACAAGCGGACCATATTTTCGAGACCGAGGCACGATCTTCATCCGAGCACCGCGTATAAGGGAGTATCATCACAATTCCGGTGAGCGAATTCCAATCTCTTACGTAAACATAAAGACATTATTCAAAAGTTTTAAGAACACAAACAGTGCAGTGAAGTATTACGTACAGTTTATTAAAATACCTAACTACGTACATATACCCAGAGTTCTACGACGTGAACACTCCAGAGTACCAATTTTTTTTGTGTAAAACGATTATTGAATATTTCATTGTGTTATTAAGCGTATTTACGGATTTATATTTTCTATTTTGTGTCTTTCTATTTTCTGTGGATTATTTTATATTTTACTTTGTGTGTTTTTACAACGCCATTTTGATTTTATTATAAAGCTTGTGATTATATTATGTAGATATACTCAATATTTTATTTAGCGCATAGTTAACAAGTGTCAATTGTCTATAACACGTTTTAACTGTATTTACGGTCACTTCCGGTCTCCTATACCATACTTCCGGTTCCATTTATTCCACAGATTCATTATCTCCAGTTCCCGTTTCTTTTGACTTCCGGTTCGATTCCGAGTGGTGTATTGACTCAACTTATTTATCCGTTTCCGGTTTCATTTTTTTTTTCTCTTGGGCGTCCCTGTTCCTTACGGCAATGGCTGAGGAACAAATTCAAATACTCAAAGAGCAACTGAAACTGCTGATGGACAGCCAGGAACGTAAAGCGATGGCTGTTACAGTCAAATTACCCGCGTTCTGGGCCGACAAACCTACTGTGTGGTTCGGCCAAGTCGAGGCACAGTTCGAGTTAGCCGGGATCAAACAAGACCGAACGAAGTATAGCCATGTTATCGCGATGCTCGATTCAAGGATAGCCGGCGAAGTAGCAGATATAATCGAACATCCACCGGACACCGACCGCTATGCACATTTAAAGACGGAGCTCATCAAACGACTCTCCGCCTCAAGTGAGGACCGTGTCAGGCGGCTTCTTGGGGATGAAGACATTGGTGAGCGCAAACCATCGCAGTTTTTGAGACATCTTCGCTCCTTAGCCGGAGCAACCTTCAAAAGCGATGACATTATTCGCCAGCTGTGGATGCGCAGACTACCAGCGAATGTACAGGCCATCCTAGCTGCGCAGGAGGATCTGCCTTTAGAGAAAGCTGCAGATATCGCGGACAAGATTGTGGAGGTAGCGACGCCGGCTATCCACGCCGTCGCCACGCAGTCGTCTGAGGTGGCGCAGCTCACCCTTCGAGTAGAGCAGCTTACCAAGATGGTAGAAGCGCTCAGCGCAGATTCGCGCTCACGCTCACGCTCGCGTTTCGAAAATACTGGATCAAGATCTAGCTCAAGATCATCAACACGCTCAACATTATGTTGGTACCACCGCGCTTACAAAAATAAGGCTAACAAATGTGTAAGCCCTTGCTCCTGGAAGGACCAGGGAAACGCCAACAGCGGTCAGTAAACGCGGCGACTGACTGCGACATGTCCTGCCGCCGATTGTTTGTCACTGACAAAACAACTGCGCGCCGGTTTCTAATCGACACTGGCAGTGACCTCTGTTGCTACCCTCAACGGTTAGCCAAGAGTCACGCCAAGTCATCAACGGGATACCAACTCGCCGCAGCAAATGGCAGCACTATTAAGACATATGGCAGCATTTCGCTCCGCCTGAATTTAGGCCTTCGGCGCGATTTTCAGTGGAACTTTACAATCGCTGACGTCGAGACTCCAATTATAGGTTCTGATTTTCTTAGTCATTACAATCTGCTCCCTGACCTTCGCCACAAACGCCTCATCGACGGAAACACTAACTTGACAACATCGGCGTCAATCGCCCAAGTTAATCAAGTGAGTGTCAAAGCAGTGTCCGTAAATGAGTCCTCACCATACTCCAGACTCCTTCTGGAATTTCCAGATTTAACTCGACCTCCAGGCCTCCCACGGCAAGTGAAGCACACCACGGTCCATCACATTGTAACAACCGACGGCCCGCCAGTTTCCTGCCGCCCACGACGCCTTGCCCCGCAGAAGCTGATGGCGGCCAAAAAGGAGTTTTACGACATGGTGAACTGTGGTACCGCAAGACCATCCGACAGCCCCTGGGCGTCTCCGCTACACATGGCAAAAAAGGGAGATGCGGAATGGCGCCCTTGCGGTGATTACCGGGCCTTGAACGCACGAACCGTACCAGACCGGTACCCCGTCAGACACATAGCCGACTTTGCTAATAACATCACAGGGGCGTCTGTTTTTAGCAAAATTGACTTAGTCAAGGCTTATCAACAAATTCCCGTCCAGGAGGCTGATATTTGTAAAACCGCCATCACCACGCCGTTTGGGTTGTACGAGTTTCCCTTCATGACCTTTGGTCTTCGAAACGCAGGACAAACGTTCCAACGTTTCATCGACGAGGTCGTGAGGGGACTCGACTACTGTTACCCGTACGTGGACGATGTGCTGGTATTCTCAAATTCACCTCTGGAACACCTGGAACACCTACGCATCATTTTCCAGCGTCTCACCGACTATGGAGTGGTAGTAAATGCATCAAAATGCGTTCTTGGCGTCGATGAGGTAACATTTCTCGGTTACCGTATTAGCAAAGACGGTACGCGTCCTCCCTCGGATAGGATCGAAGCACTGCAGAACTATCCCTTGCCGAAAACCGTGCAAGGCCTCCGCAGGTTTCTCGGCATGGTAAACTTTTACCGCCGCTTCCTTCCCAACGCGGCAGAGCTTCAAGCTCCCTTAAACAACATCTTAGCTTCTTCAAAGCTAAAGGGAGCAAAGCCGGTGCCCTGGACGCCCGAACTAGAACTTGCGTTCCAGAAATGCAAGGAGAGTCTAGTAAATGCCACCCTCCTTGCCCACCCAGTTAGCAACGCTGCGTTGGGCCTCTTTACAGACGCCTCTTCAATTCACGTAGGATCTTGCCTCCAACAAAAGGTTGGAAACCATTGGCAGCCCTTAGCTTTCTTCAGCAAGAAGCTTACGGACAAACAATCACAATGGCCCGCATACTATCGTGAACTTCTTGGTGTTTACGAAAGCGTACAACACTTTCGCCACATCCTTGAAGCTCAACACGTAACTATTTATACGGACCATAAACCACTCATCTACGCCTTCATCCAGCGTCGCGAAAAGCTACCACCTATTCAACTCAACCAGCTGTCCTTCATTTCCCAATTCACAACTGATGTTGTTCATGTGAAGGGAGAGGATAACGTGGTTGCTGACGCAATGTCGAGAGTTGAAGCCATCTCGTTAGAGAACAGTTTCGCCGCGCTGGCGGAGGAGCAAGATGTCGATACCGAGCTCCAGGATGCCATGACCAACTCCTCCCTAAAATTGGAAAAGGTTCACATTCCTGGCTCCAACATAGCCATCATCTGCGATATGTCGACAGGGAAGCCACGTCCTTTCGTCACACCCTCTTTCCGTCGCAGCTACTTTGATAAAATTCATAACCTCAGCCACCCTGGTGCGCGCGCCTCTGTACGCTTGGTAGCTGACCGTTTCGTTTGGCCTTCTATTAACAAAGATTGTCGCAAATGGGCCCAAGAATGCCTCCCGTGTCAGCGCAGCAAAGTGTCTAGACACACATCAACACCTCTAGGGAGTTTCTCTGCCCCGACCAACCGTTTCCGCCATGTCCACATAGACATAATTGGGCCAATGCCTTACAGCAAAGGTTTCCAGTACTGTCTTACTGCTGTGGACCGATTTACCCGTTGGCCAGAGGTCTGGCCCATGGTTGGCATAACAGCGGAGGAGGTTGCCGATACTTTCACGACTGGTTGGATCGCTCGCTTCGGCGTTCCGTCAACTATCACAACAGATCAAGGTCGTCAGTTTGAGTCCGCTTTATTCACAGCTCTTTTAAAGCTTTGTTCAACTTCACGCACTCGCACCACTAGCTACCACCCTTGTGCTAATGGCATGGTGGAAAGGCTACATCGCCAATTGAAGGCAGCACTCATGTGCCACGGAGGTTCATGGTGTGCTGCCCTTCCACTGGTGCTTTTAGGGATGCGAGCAGCTTTGAAAGAAGACCTTCGGACATCAGCGGCCGAACTGGTCTATGGCGAACCTCTCAGGTTACCTGGAGAATTTTTAAGCCTAAACAGCACAGGAAACACAGCTGAGGACGTCCACAACTTCGTCCACCAACTTCGAGAACGCATGGTCGAATTGAAGCCGACACCTGGATCTCATCATTCCCAACGCCGCTCGTTTGTGTACAAAGATCTGTCCACGTGCTCACACGTATTTTTGAGGGACGACAGCGTCAAACCGTCTCTTAAACCACCATACACCGGGCCTCACCTTGTCATCAAAAGGAATGATAAAACGATCCTCATTGCTGTAGGGAATAGGGAAGTTCAAGTAAGTTTGGACCGAGTGAAGCCGGCTTTTATTGAAGAATCGCCAAGTGCGCCAACTCTTCAACCGACACAACTCACAGCACCAACTCCACTTACTGTACCAACCACAGCCCTACCCAAAGCTGAAGCCCATCCACAATCACACCCATCCACCTCACCATACGTAACAAAATCAGGACGTCGGGTTCGTTTTAAGACGCCTATTGATGTGTAGATTAACGTTATTATTTACCTTTAAGACTTACGTGTACCTTTTTATATTAAAACTAATAATATTAATTTTAAAACTGCTTGTTGTACAAAATATTTGTAATAGGGATATTTTTAATTGTAAATTGTAATTAATAACGAATGTTATTATTATTTTCTTCCTATTGAGGGTAGTTTTCTCCGTAGGTGGGTGGTGTGGCGACACTCGCGTCACCACTCACACACGCACATTATGCGCATGATACGTGTGACGGCCCGCGGGGAGCGGGGCGCGGGGATCCTCGGGATTCACTCGGTTCACGCGCGGCACGCGCCTAGCTCGCGCTCGGTAACAGATAGTCTGCCTCTCGCTCCCGTTCCGGACACCCGCGCCCGCGACGCTCACCCGCCGAATTCTCACACGCATCACACGCGAACGACTCACGGAGTTTTAATACTTATAAGAAGGTCTCTATGTATTCTACCATATAAGTAGGTACTCTCCTGTAACGAGACAATACAGTGATTAAGTACGAAGATACCTAGTTTTATTCAAGACGATCGTCCCGTGCTTACCTATGTACCTACGCACCCAAACCAACATAGACCTTAGTGTGTTCTTTGTGAAGTGCAGGTATTCTCTGGATCGATTAGCAAATCCGCCTAGAAAAATACAAGCTACTCGCAGCAGTTATACCTTATGCAAGACCTATTGTAATCTTGCAAGAGAAAATATTTTCGTTCCGTTATCGATACCAGTGCAATAGCTCTCTTGCATTTTTAGGGTTCCGTAGATGATGGTAAAAACGGAACCCTTATAGATTAGATTCGTCATGACTGTATGTCTGTCCGTCCGTCCGTATATCACAGCCACTTTATTCCGAAACTATTAAGACTACGCAGTTGAAACTTGGTAGGTAAATGTATTCTGTAAGCCGCTTTACGATTTTTATACAAAAATTAAAAAAAATAAAGATTAGGGGGGGTTTCCTATACATGGAACGGAAACTATATTTTTTTTTTTCATCAAACCTATACGTGCGGGATGTCTTTATGTAGGTCTTTAAAAATGACATTGAAGTTTCTAAAACTTTATTTTCTCAAAGTGAATCGTTTGCAAGATAGACACTTCCAAAGTAGTAAAATGCCTGTGAACCCCCCCCCCCCTCCTCAAACCCCCTCTAACTTCTTAAATAAGAGAGTTAAAATTTAAAAAAGAAATTACCGTAGATCTCAATAAATACTTACAACGAAAATTGGTTTGAATGCGACATAGTCAGTAGTTTCAAATTTTCAAAACCGCAAACATAACTTTGTTTTTCATACATCTTTGTATATAAAAAACAAAGTTAATTTTTTGCTGACATAGGTTATAAAATAGTCTACTGTGTTCCGGAACCCTACCTGTGCCGGATTAAGCGAGCGCGGGGCCCGTAGCAAATTCTTTCAAAGAGCCCTTGATGTACTATGGGTTCTTAAGAATAAAGTGGTAAAAAAATAATTCAATACTCAGTACGTTTATTTGCCATTTATAGGTTACAATTTTTTTATGGATAATTAATAGTCTGGATTTAAATATACGGGGCCTCCTTCCGCGCGGGGCCCATAGCAAGTGCTACTCTTGCTTTATGGTTAATCCGGCACTGAACCCTACGAATGCGGGTCCGACTTTCATTTGGCGAGTTTATTATAATCTTATTGGAAATAAGTTGACCCTATTGTACCTTTATCGGGATTCTATCGATAGCAAGTCGATTGACTAAGAATTAAAAACTGACTCTAAAAGCTGATAGGTACATTCTTACGCTGGATTTGTGTTTCATCATCATCATCAGCCGGTGTCAGTCCACAGCTGGACGTAGGCCTCTTCCAAGATGTCTCACTGAGCCCGATCTTCGGATCATTTTTTCCAGTATTTGTGTTTGGTTTTGTCTCATTATTTTGGCTAGCATTTGATTACTATCTCGCCTGGTGGTAAGTAATGATGTGAGCAAAGATGGTCTACACGCTAAACCTAGAATGGTCTGACTTTTAAGGGCCGTGTGCTGCTGGAACACCGTAAGGTTATGGCGGCAGAATTTTTCCTTGATGGTGGTAAGCTGTTTTTTTAGTAGCAAGTCAGACAGCAAATCGGTTTAATAATGCTCCTACATCATCATCATCAACCGGTATCAGTCCACTGCTAGACGTCTGCGTCTCCCAAGATGCGCCACTGAGCCAGATCTTCGGATGTTCTTGTGACTTTCCATCTTTGGGAAGGATATGCGTTAATCGCCACGCTGGGCAGGCAGGTTGGCGATCGCAGGACGTAGCTTCTCGTACCGGTGACGCTGCTGCCTGTCACCAGTCTGTGGTATTTAGCTATGCCATAAGTTTGAAATGGCTATACCGCCATTTGTCGATCGCCGAAGCCTCGTATGTTGGTCAGCAGGATGCACCACGGGCAGGTGAGGTTGGCTGGGAGCACTGAGGTGGTATTTGTACTCCCTTACATCCTACATACTCCTACATACTGCACAGAAAAGTCCTACATACTGCACAGAAAAGTAAATTTATGTACGGCTAGAATTTAACCGAAACCTCGTGGTTTGAAGGCGAGCTATATATCCATTACGCCTTTTCTCTTTTTGGAAATCAAGTAAAGTAACTTTTGCACGTCACTTAGTCTCGTGTTTTGGGTGTTCCTAAATAGACTACCTACTACTGGTGGGTATTTAAACATTAATCAAACTAAACTCAATATTCAAAGCATTTATTTAGTATATGGGTAGATTTAAACACTGCACTTACACTACTTTGCTTTTGCTATGTTTACTTAATAATTAATTATGATTGATTTTATAAGTTTAACGTCTATATATACATATATTAATATTGCTTACATGCTAGACATATGATTTGATTTGATTTGTTTTGATAGTCGTCTTTCCTCAGCAAGAATAATAAGGTGACCAACAATCTGACGGTCGGCCTAACTTTTTTATAGGCTAGCGATTATGACCACTATCTCACCTGTTGGTATGTGAAGATGCGGTCGAGAATGATGGGTAGTGATCAGCTTTGGCTGGACACCTGCAACACTGTGAGCGTTACGGACGTACCTACCTAACAAGTGAATTATTGAAAAGTACAAAAAACCCAACTGCGTGAAGAAAAGATTAGCTTATTAAGCATTTCCTATTCCAAACTTCAATAAAACGTATGAGTTATACATATATTCGTAATCACCGTTAAAAAACCTTTATTTTGATATTACACTTTAAAAACATTTGTGTTTAGATTACTTTTTGGCGCCAAAAGTCCTGAATTTTGTTTTTTTATTTTATTTTGATATACCCTGTGTCACTCTCACAACTAATACGAATACTAATATTATTATAATACTAAGACGAATCTATTGACACCACTCACATAAAAATATGAAAAACCATTTAGGCTCTAGAGCGTGCCAAAGAAATATACATACATACATACTTACATACATACATACATAAATACTTACATACATACTTTCGTAAAACATAACCCTCCTTCTTCTGCAGTCGGGTAAATAGTTATACTGCTTTAATGTAACAAAACAAAAATTGCTAAAGATTCCATCTGTATGCCACAACTCTTTGTTTGTGAATGAACATTTGAGAAATAGTTAACACTACACCGTAGACGGAGTATATTAAAATAGACCGGGCTTTAAAATAACAATATGAGAATGATAAAACTATGCAATCACTAGTATGAGAGAGCGTGACGGACGACAATTTTTTATCCTTCTCTGCATATGCGATTTTATTGTTTGGCTCCAGCTCCGACTCCAGTTCCAGTGGCGCCCATTGCCGTTCACCCGCTGTCATGTATGGCTCGAACAAATGACTATGCTTATTTTATCTTATAGCTGGCATATGTATCACATGTTCATCATTTTAGTCGGGTTATATTTCCATAGCTATAGAACGCATACGCTAATGTCTTATCTATTTAATTTTTCGTCTACGTTAACAGCTAACTTCAGCACGGTTGGCGTGCGTGTGCATCGTAAAATTTTACTCTCATAATTTTTCCGAACGCGCCAACATTTCGGAGAGTGTGCCATCCAATTACACAAATTAATCCCAATATCGCCTTTTTTCTATGGGACAACCAGACGGTCCGATGTGCACCATCAGTTTATGGTGGACATTCCATCTACCCGCACAAAACGTTTTGCGTCAACCTTCATCATACAAACTGCCAAGGAATGAAATTCCTTGCCGGTGTCTGTGTTTCCCAGTAACTACAACCCGGGGGTCTTCAAATCGCGAGTGAACAGGTGTTTTCTAGGGAAGCGTGCTACATCTTCGATCGCATAATCACTTAACATCAGGTGAGATAGTGATCAAACGCTGGCTTATCCAGTGTAAAAAAAAGAAGTATAACTTCAAAAACCTATATTGTTTCTCAGCAGGAAAACAACAGCATATAACATTTTCAGTTATAGTTTTAGATTGCTTTCTGTACACATTTGAATTTCATATATGTACTATTTATTACCCTTAGTACGAATTTTCATCGTAAACGCTTTTGACAGATCTTACATAGTTTTCGACTTATTCTGGCTCCCTGATTGGTCTAAATTTAGTGAAGTGTAGTAACCGCTAGAGGCGCTGTACTGTTTTTCATACAAAATTTGTTCGATAAACGTTATCGAATTTGATATGAAAACTCGTACTAAGGGTACTGATAAGTGTAATCTTATGATAATGATATACAGAATGTGGGATGAGCTTTGACACGATCTCAGGCAGATTATAAAAGCCAGTGATTCGAGTCGAAAACATTTCCGCGAACAAATAGCTCACTGATTCATTCATAATACTTAAACCTCAATACGATATCTCTGCTCTAAGTTGCTGAGAAGTAGAGTTATCTGAAGATTCCAGGAGACTCGCCAGCATCAGGTCAATTCTACCATGTTCTTACAATATCATTAATTGATGGATTGAATGGATCAGACCTATGACAGTTGCTGTCATAGCATCATCCACTAGAAAGGTAGTCACAGAAGATTTTCATGACGAAAAGCTAGATTACCTTAGTCACCTATCAATCAAAATAGAAACTAACTAGTTTATCTGGCAGATAAGTTTGTAATAGGCTATCGGGAACTTTATCAGGTAACGGTGAAACTGGTCTAAAGACTTCAAATGCAAATAGTAAACATTTCATGAGGTAAACAACGTTCAAAATCTGCTCGATATAATATGAATGCCGCCATATTCTTGCGCGCCTTGGTGACATCACCAAAGACTTTCTACTATGTTAAACTCGACTGCAAACTGAACCGCAAAACCGGCCCACATGAGACCGACCTTGAATGGAGTTTGTCCCTTTCTGTTGTATGGGCCACATATATATACTATACATATTATAGTTATAGTACATGTACTACATGTTGTTAGACAAGGACACACTCCCACCTAGGTTCTTTTCGTTTGGGCCGTTTTGATATACATAGCAATTACAACCTTATGTATAGAGCATACGGATTAAATTGAATTTGTCAAAATATCTGCAGTGCACCATCATTTTATATTAAGTCTATGGACATCATACACATAACAACACACTGCTGTCACCACAGATTAATTATTTGGAAGTACTGTATAGTATATAGACTACTTATATGATTAAATTTGTTCTGACAGCAGTGCTTAGTGTGATGTCACTTTCTATTTGACAAGTGGTGATGAAATTTTCGCTCGTTTATTTTCCATATAGAAATATGCGTAAGCGAATATGCAAATAAATGGTAATTTGTCGACGAAAACATGATTTAGATACAGGGTGGTTTATTCAAATGGGACCACAAAGGCAGGTAGCTCTTCCATTGTAATTACTGTTTAACAGTCTGAAGAGACAGTCCATTATTTTTAATTAAATGTTGAGCTGCATTCACAGAATTTGACAAAAATTTACATTCAGAAAGAAAATGGGCATAGGCAACTTGCACAAACATTTTTGTATTTTTTTTAAAACATCCATTGAAAAAAGAGTAACTCAAAAAATTGTCTATTTGATAAACTCCTCTTATTTAGGAACACGGCTAAAACGAATAATTAAGATAGTTTAAAAACTAAAACAACCGACTTCCATGCCCCGCAAGTCAGTTTCAGTAGCAAGTTTGAGACGTTTATCGTCATATCTCTGGAGATACTTATCAGATCTCGATGAAATTACAATGGGACCACTTCGGAAATGTATCCTACCGATAAAAAAAAACATTCGAAACGGTACACAATTGACGGAGTAATCGCTTAACATACATATAAAAAAAAATATAAAAAAACAACATACAGACAAATTGAGAACCTCCTTTTTGGAAGTTGGTTGAAAATATCAGCCATAACATTAAAAATGTACGTCACATTACATTGTATTAAAAAATGTAGGCCATATAGTGAATTTTGTACTCGTATAGATTGTGGTACAAGTCCATTTGATAACTTTCTCCTCAAGTATCGCAAGGAATCCGGTTCTTTTCACTGTCGTCCTTTCCAACTTTGTCTGATATACTATAAGAAAACACCGGCTATCCATGGGTATTAAAATATCTTTAGCTCAAAAACTATTAGTGTAATGTTATTTAAATGCTTTGAGAGCCCAGTGGTGTAGTCGGAGAATGGTAGGCATTGAAACCAGAGGCACCGAGTTCAAACCCAGCTGTGCACTAATGGATTTCTCTATCGAAAAATGTGTGTGGGCTTTTTACAGTGGCCCTCTGGTGAAGGAAAACCATCGTTAAGAAACCCCCAACCCCCCGAATGGCACACTATCTAGTGTCCGCCTGGCCAGCTGCCACCCTCAAGTTAGAAAATCTGTTGCCAAACATCTAATTTGTTCCGGAAGCTATGCTTGAGAGCCAGTTCCCATTCTAGGCCTAGCGTGCTACCAAGCATCCTCGACGGCATCATTACTTACCAACAGGTAAGATAGTGGTTAAACGCTAGCCTATCTAATACTATAAGAATCTTTATCCTGACATACTGACTGACTGACTGACTGACAGACAACGCACAGCCTAGACCGCTGGTCGTAGAGACTTGAATATTGTCGGGTATATTTGTCTTAGTACGTAAAGGTGTGTAAACGTAAAGTCTAAGAAAGGATTTTTTAAAATTCACCCTTTAAGGGGATGAAATGGGGATTGAAAGTTTGTATGGAGAAATAAGATTAGATAGTTTTTTTCTATTCGAAACTTCACACAAGTAGGTACTTAAGTAAATAATTAATAAAATACATGTTTCAGGTTTTTTCGAAGTTCCACCCCAAAGAGGGTGAAGTGGGGTAACAAAGTCTGAAATCAATATTGTTTCGGATTGCGCTGAAATTTGGCATGCAGATAGTTATTTAGACGTAGGTATCCGCTAAGAAAGGATATTTCAAAATTCACTTTTCAAAGGGATGAAGCGGGTGTTCAAAGTTTGAATAGTCATTTTATTCGACATTTCACACAAGTACTTCTGTATATAAACAAGTAAATACGAGTTTCAGACTTTTTCAAAATGCCACCCTAAAAGGTGAACTGGTGTAACCACAGAAATTGGAATAATTATTCCAATTTCTGTGGGGGTAACAAAGTCTAAAAATCAATATTGTTTCGGATTGTGCTGATATTCAGAATGCAGATAGTTATTATGACGTAGGTATCGCTCAGAAAGGATATTAAAAAAATCCTCCCGGATACAGAACGGGGATTCAAAGTTTGTATGGCGAAACAAAATGAGTCTGTTTTTAACCGACTTCACAAAAAAGGAGGAGATTCTCAATTCGTCGGAATCTTTGTTTATGTATTTCACCGATTACTCGAAGATGCCTGAACCGATTTGGAAAATTCCTTTTTTGTTGCAGTAGGCACCCTTCCCAGGTGGTCCCATTATTTATCCGATTTAAATTTTAACGAATCCGGCCATTTATAACATTTGTATTATGACGCATTTACTTATTTTGACAACTTACAACTTACTACTTGGCTGGCACAGATTATGTAATAGTTACTTGTTCTACTGGCTACTTTGAGCAGCGCGCTGTTTGAAGTCTTTTAGTTTTTTAAACGATCTTAATTATATTGGAAACTTTACACAAAAGTACTTTTGTAAATAAATAAGTAAGTACGTGTTGTAGGATTTTTCGAAATGAGGTAGGTAACAAAGTATGAAAATTTGGCTTTTATAAATATTAACCCCGATTTGCCTTAGTCACGCGACAACATGAAAACGGGTGAACCGATTTGGCTAATTCATTTTTGATGTCTTTAATGATAGAATCGTTTTTACAAAAGAAAAGTTTTAAGTAAATAAAAGGAGTTTTTAACGCGGGCGAAGCCGCGGGGCACTTCTAGTATAATATAGAAATAAAGCTAATAAATACTTTTTTGAGTAAATATTATTATTATAAACGTAAATTTAGATTTTGATGTTGGTGAAAGAATTCTTACGATGCGCGCGCACTACTTTTTGAACTACATCACGAAGCTAAGTTAGCAGATAAATCTAAAAGGAGATTTATCAAATAACTTCATAGGATTATTGTGAAGTCATAAATGTATATTCAAGATAATTATTTCAGTATTTTTATATCAACATGCGTTTTGTTACCCGAGGAAACGTCAGCTTTTTGGTCGTGGGAGACATCTATCAGGCGTAGTTGCGTGGATAGCTTTACGTGCTTGTTGACCCCACGGGTCCATCGTTCCAACCTCAGAGTAACAATTACTAAAGTATAGTTATTATTACTCTGAGGTTTCAACCAAACATAAGATCGTTTAAAAAAACTATAATGACCGACTTCAAATGCCGCGTTATTTATTTTCAGTCCCAAGTTTGAGGTGTTTCCCAACTAGCAAAATCGTCTTACGTTTCTCACTTTATAAGAGTTCTGAGCTTATAGTGGTTTCTTATCTGTTTTCGTCATTGCTATCGCTCCTATATTAGTCTCTGACAAGCCGTTACAGGCTCAAATACGCTTGATCTTAATACCTTGTCTTAATTATACATATAAGTTTAAATTTACAGTGCCGTTGTAAGCCACACTCTCCTAAAAAAGCATTTATTAAGACTTATCTCACTTGAGATAAATTAGCTCTCATATCCACATTTTCTAAGCTCATTTAATTTTATTACATATTTTCTAAATGCTATTGTAAGAATGTTAGACTAATATCAGCATTTAATTAGAGTACTTAAAACATGTAAATATTGATCTTATTCAAAACTATAACAAGATCAACAGCAGTGGATAGGCACAGTATTAGAGTGATATTGAATCATCATACTTACAATAGAGAAAACGAGTCTAATTTAAGAAAGTTTGATCTTAAATCGAATTTGTGACTAAAATTGTGAAAGCAACATTTGATGTTGACTATTATATTTCACCAAAAGTATTTTAGTGCGGTCACATAAAATACCATTTAACACCCCAAACGTTCACTCTTAAATGAAAATAAATGTTTTATGTCAATTCAAGGATCTCTAAGTTATTCCAACATGGAGTCATGTTGGAATGATCTAAATGAGCTTAAAATTGTCTTATAGTGATTCTAATAAATGCAATACTAATGGCGTTGCTTTTAATACAAATTAACAAATAAAATAATTAAACAAGAATACTAAATACTATATATTGATGAAGCGCACGAGTTGTGAAGCATAAACTAGGGTCTACTTTACAGTAAATAATATTTTCCAATACTAATACTTATCGAAAAGCATAAAACGAAACACTTGTTAATAATGGTACGGTTATTACAATATAATTATTAAATACCTTTATTCTTACTGTTTTCGATTTCTTTTTTATTAGTTGTAACTTTCAAACAAACACTACACCAAGTTTTGTTACGATTGTGTTTGTTCTTATGTAAAATCAAAATAATCTTTCTTACGCTCACAGGACTCTTAACGTCAAAACAATGTAAGCCTATGTACGCTTAAATTAGTTTTGGTAAGAATAATTTAAGTGAAAACAACATTCAATAAGACTGATATTAGAAAGATATAAACAAAATACGCTTATAAATGGTGCCCAAATCCAGGCTTATACGACGATATAAGAATGGTATAAGAGCAAGAAAACAGTGGTCCAGAGATTATTTTAAGTGAAGTTTTTGCTGGTTGGGTTATCTCCATATCTCTGGAGATAATAGATCTTGATGAAATTACCACCATGGTACCACCACTGGGATATCTCCTTTCCAACAAAAAAAGAATCATCAAAATCGGTTCCTAAACGACGAAGTTATCCGCGAAAAAAAAAAATATATATATATATATACATATATATACGGTCGAATTGAGTAACTTCCTTTTTTGGAAGTCAGTTAAAAAGAAAAGCATAGTTGTTGCCGATGTCTACATATTTCTTCCTTTTGAGAGCCTCTGTCGAGTCTGAGAGCCACAACTGCAGCTGCTCTTGCCTTCAGTAAGGTATTCTGAAGGTGGTAATCTGTCAAAGTATTTGCCACACTGGGGATGTAACGTGCGGCTTTCCAGGAAAACACAGAAATATTAATAAATTATTAATATTTCTGTGGTCACGTGTGATACCGCTCGGCTCTAAAATAGCCAGCACGTTGATTGACGGTGGCAAGAGCCTGACGAATGACGTCGTTTCAATTATTTGATTGCCGTTTCTACAGAAGTATATTGTCTGGCACGCTAAAGAAAATGTTTGGAGTTATTTTTGTTTTTTTGGGTTCCGTATTTAAAAAAAAAAGTAATTCTGATAGTCCGCCTTTTATCTCAAGAGCGCGTATAATCTATCCAGTTATAATTTATAGCAAATACTCGGTTGTGAAGAAAAAAATCAAACTTGTACGTCAACGCGATCAAAATATATGACCATACAAATACAGCGGTATACAAAGTTCTCGATAGCCGGCAATGTAGCATGTCACTTCACTGCGCCTGTTATCTTGAGACATAAAAAATGTCTCACATGCCCTGTAATTTCATTGGACACTGCCATTTAAACCAAAAAACAACAAACCAAACAAAAAGTCAAATTGGACTCGCCCACCGAGGCTTCCGTACCAACTTTTCAAATTAGGTTTAACTTTTGCACCAACCACAAATAATAAATTTTTGTAAATTGTTAAACACAATCCAAAATTTCATCGTACCGACGGGACTTGAACCCGCAACCTCCGGAATAACATGTTCCGGTGCTTTGCCAATTAAGCAATAGGCAATTAATTGGCAAAGCACCGGAACATGTTATTCCGGAGGTTGCGGGTTCAAGTCCCGTCGGTACGATGAAATTTTGGATTGTGTTTAACAATTTACAAAAAATATAAAGTGTGAAACACTTCAAAGAAACATAATATTTAAATAATAAGTTTGTAATAGTAAATTCTCTTTTTTTTTGTTATTTACCTACATTTTTACGGTTTTTAGATTTGTTTCTATAGAAATGGTTCAATACCTTGCTTCTTGCCAAATTTCATGATTCTAGGTCAACGGGAAGTGCCCTATAGGTTTTGATTCCTTCGTGAAATCGAAAAATATGCAAAAATATGTGACATAAACATTGATCGCGTTAACTTACATGTTTGATTTTTTCACAGCCGAAAGATAACTTAGTCCCAAGTATTTGGTTTAAGTTTCAACTTGATACCTCCATGCGTTCCAGAGATAAAAGGTATTGAACGGATAGACGGACAGACGGGACAGACGGACAGACAGACAGACAGACGGACAACAAAGTGATCCTAGGCCAGGATCCTTTTTATTTGTTCTATAAGTTTTCTTCTGGGTGCCTCTATCGGTTAAGGGTTCTATTTTTCCTTTTAAGGTACGGAACCCTAAAATATAATATAAAAAGAATTGATTCAAGTCTAGAGTGAATAGGTTTTTACTGAGCAAGCGTTCTCTATCCTCGAATGCGTCGTCACTTACCATCTGGTGAGATAGCGGCCAAACGCCTGCACAGTTCGCAAAAAAAAAAAAGATTCACTACATTTACAAGATTTAAAAACTATGACAACCGATTGGCATGCCCCACGAGTCAATTTCAGCTGCAAGTTTGAGACGTTTATCGTCATATCTCTGGAGATACTTATTAGATCGCAATGAAGTTACAATGGGACCACCTCAGGAGCATTTATACCTTTCCAACTACAAAAGACGTTTTGAAATCGGTTCGCAATTGGCGACAACATCGATGAACTTAAACAAAAAAAACGTACATACGAACATAGAACCTTCTCCTTTTTAACCGACTTCAAAAAAGGAGGAGGTTTCTCAATTCGACAGTATATACGTTTTTGATTATTCTTTTTTTGTTAGAAAGTAGATATCCCAAGTGCGGTACCATGGTAATTTTATCGAAGTCTGATGAGTATCTCCAGAGATATAGAGATAAACACCTCAAAATTGGTACTGAAAATTAATAGCGCGGCATTGAAGTCGGTTGTTTTTAGTTTTTTAAACGATCTTATTGGAAGTCGATTAAAAAGTAACACTCTAAGGCTTTGACTGACACGTGCCAAGGCAGGCGCAGGACTCAAGAGTCAGGAGCGACCGATTCGTGAGGGTCAAGAGTTTCAACAATCGCTGTTTTGAAGACAAACAATTTCAACGTCTATGAGCTGGTTTCCAAACATAAATATTTTATAGGAATATTAGGTAAAATTTTATACATACATACGAGTACATTCATAAAATCATGACTTTTATCTCTGTTGTGGTTGGCAGAGACGACTTCTTTCCACATTCTACGATCCTGACACACGTATTTCGCTTCGTCTAATTTCATGAGCGCCTTCATTATATGATTGCCGGTTATAGGTACTTTTAACTTGGCCTTTCTTTAAAACGTCTCCAATCTGGTCGTGATACGTTCGCCTAGGTTGGCCTCTACCAGCTGGTCCATTCACACTCGTCTTATAAATTTGTTTCGTCAATTTTTCTTCATCCACCCTCTCTAGATGTTCAAACCATCTTAGTATCCCTTTTTCTATTTTTGTCACTACATCTATTACACCACAACATTACCTTATCACGCTGTTCTCCACCTTACCCATCAGAGTCACTTCAATCATACTTCTCAAACTTCTCATTCTACATATTTAATTTTACTTTCATGCTTTTTGTGCCATAAAATATTACGTAAGTACGTATTTTTTACCAGACCACGGCAAAGCAAACGTAAGAGTTATGTTTTTATGTTTTTGACCGGTATATGGGTATATGGTACATGTCTTGGTAGCAAAACAGGCGGAGCATCGATATAATTTGCTCCTACCGTCTGTGAACGAACTGGGTAGGATTTGAACTGGCGCCTCTGACTTAAAAGTCAAGCCACTGTCTTTTACGCCAACGGGGTACATTATGGATTGTATAACAGGAATAAAAAAATTATTAAGATAACCGACTTCCATGCCCCGCGAGTCAATTTCAGTAGCAATTAAGACGTTTATTGTCATATCTCTGGAGATACTTATTAGATCTCGATGAAATTGCAATGGGACCACATCGGAAATATACTCTACCAATTTAAATAAAACTGGCCAAGTGCGAGTCAGCATCGCGTCTCTTATCGCACACTTAGGGAGGGTTCCGAACAATACGAAACATAACAGAGTTTCAACCTAATATATTTGATTAATTGATATTACCAAGAATATTTGGTTTGGTCGCGATCTAGAAAGACGGGGCGCTCGTTTACTAGCGCCATCTATGTCATTTTGCCGAAACTAATTAGATAGATAACTTTTAAAAACACGTTTTTTGTATGGGGACTTTAATTTTTAACTTTATTTTATTTTTAGTAGTTGTTGTTCTAGCGGCAACAGAAATACACCATCTGTGAAAATTTCAACTGTCTATCTATCACGGTTAATGAGCTATAGCCTGGTGACAGACGGACAGACAGACAGACAGACAGACAGACGGACAGCGGAGTCTTAGTAATAGGGTCCCGTTTTACCCTTTGGGTACGGAACCCTAAAAATAATCATTCGAATCGGTTCACAATTTGCCGGTGTGGAGTAATTGCGTAAAATACATATAAAAAAAACCTACAGACGAATTGAGAACCTCCTCCTTATTGGAAGTCGGTTGATAAAACAACGGATAGCACTCCGGGAGTGCCGGCAGAAGTGAAAACTTGAACATTAACATTGTGCATTTGGTCTACTCTCCGTTCGTTTTACGAATTTTCCTGACGCGATATTAACATTTTTTACTCATCCCAAAAAATGTTTCTACTCTCCGTCTTGCGGATTTTCGATCAGGTCACATGTCCTGACGCGAGGTCCTGACGCGAGTTTAACATTTTTTACCCATCCGAAAAAGTTCACAGCGCAGTTAAAAGAAGTTTTCACTTTAAAAAAAAATATATGGATGTAATGAAATGTATTCTCAAATCTTGATCTGAAATTGTAACGACTGACTGAACCGCGCGGTTTGAACCTGCCTTTATTCACGCTTCAACGAGAAATGCAGCGAGCGGGGTGCTGTTATATTTTATACTCAATGCATTTCCGGATTTGGTGCAGTGAAAGCTCTTACTCTGAGCTCGACGGTAGTAAGGTAAAACTCGTTTTAAACTCCATATAATTGTTTGTTGTACCTGTGTTTTGGCAAATGTGAATACGTCGAAATTTGGATTTTTGCTTGGTGGGATCGTGTTGGGTGACTTATGTGAGGTGTTGCTTCGATAAAATTTTTCACGGTATGTTTTTGGTGTTAGATAAGGGCCTATTTCACCGGTTACTGGTAGAGTTTCAGATAGTAATTTTACATATGACGCTATATAGAAACTGTCAAAAATCTGTCAGATAAGTTTCACAATAAGGATATCAGGAGCTGGTTAAATTGGTCCTCATAAATGTATAAATAACCAACAATAACAAGCAGTTTGATTAATTAGCGGGTGTGATAGTAGTCAAACGCAAAAGCCTATATGATATAAAAAAATATAATAATATGTTTTGCTGCTCGTTGCGATTTTTCTTTAAGGGCCAGTTTCCCAGGCACCTGATAAAGTTTCAGATAGTTATCTGACATACGATGCCATATAAAACTTGTCTGTCATCTGTCAGATATGTTCACAATAGGGCTATTAGGTACCTGTGAAACTGGCTCTGAATATAGTACTAAGGCAGGGCAATCAAGCTTTGGATTTATTTCTGTGTTAAGTCGCGTTCTGCAACTATGTAGGTTAATTTAATATGCAATACAATATAAACATACGCAATTTGAAACCGTAAGAACAGTTTCAGAGATACGCAATTTAGTACATAAATTGCGTATCTTGGAAGTGAATATATAATTAATTGAATACGTAATAGATACGCATAAGAATTATTCAATATGTATAAGGTATCTAGATGATTGGTTGAATTGATACTCTCGGATTTAATATTGATAGTAGAAAAAACTACTTCTATAGTAGAAATAGTTTTTTTTAAGTTTTTGAAATATCTCAACCAACTTTCCAAAAAGAGGAGTTTCTCAATTCGTCTGTACGTTTTTGTATCAGCCGAAGCACCGACAACCGTTGGGGTAAACGAGTTCTTGAGTGAAGACCGCGTATCGGCAAACGTAGCGTAGAACGTCCTCAGACTAGGTGGAGCGGTGATCTTCGCAAGGTGGCAGGCAAGAGCTGGATGAGAGTAGCCGAGGATCGTGCTCAGTGGCGTGCAGCTGGAGAGGCCTATGTCCAGCAGTGGACTAACACTGGCCGATGATGATGAATTATATCTGTGTTTCTATAAGGAGAGTTTGAAATCCGAATTTGTTTTCGAAAGATTTTCAGTTCAGTCATGATGGAATTATAATTTACTGTATTTCTGTGTTTGTTCAACATTCTGTTACTATTATTTTGCGTGATGCAGCGTTGCGTATTGCTACTAACTAAGTACATAATCACCAGTGTCTTTACGTAATGTTGAAGTAATCATTTTTTGCCCTCATCTACTTAGCAATGTTGTGGAATGAGTTAAGTGTATTAGGATTTAAAATAAACACAAGTCAACACAAATGTTATACAGGGTGTCCCAGAAAGTAGTATCAAGCGAAAGTCCAGAGGTAGTAGAATTTAAAATTAACTAATGTAATATTGCTTAACAGTTTATTTCACAACATTAGACCGTACGTAAATACACATAATAATGTATTTTACAGCATTAATTGGGAGAAAGCGCGAGTCGTGTGAAGACGATAACAAATCATATGTTGATCCGCGAATGACGCGGCGCTCACTAAAAACTAACCGTCTCTCAACTCGCGCGCGGGGACCGCACCCACGCTACCGATGCTTGCGCGGGCGTTTCGCGCGTTATACTAATTAATAAAATTTTAGTAGGTACTGAAATAATACTATCTATTTCATTTGCCAAATAAAATAAAAAAAAATTGTGGTGTAATTTAAAATTAAAATAATTTTTACAATTGTAAAAAATAAGTTTTTGCGCTAGATTTAGCATGAAAATCTTCTTGGTGCAATGATAATAACACTGGTCGCTAAATGTTAATGGCATGCATTGAAATTTACGAAAATTACTATTACTAACTTATTTTATTAATTAATATACTTCATTTTTTAATATTACTTACTTAAATGTAAATAAATTTCATTTGTCAATTAGCGGCCAGCGTTAAATCATTGCACCGATAAGTTTGTCATTCTAAATCCGACCAACAAAGCTATTATTAACTATTGAGAAAATTATGTAAGTGTTTTGTGTGAGACCATAAAATTCGTATTTTTTTAAATTGTATCTATCTAAATAAACTAGTTAGTGCTATTGCAGTACCTACTGAAATTAAGTAGAGTATTTTTGTTTAATTTTATTTACTTCAGTTACAGTTAAAAAGTGATAATTCTGAGTGAAGTAAGTTTTAAATTTAATTTTAGGTATGATGCTTTAAATATAGGTTAATCAAATGTATACCACAGATTACTATTAAAATATGGAAGTTTCTAAAACTTGTTTGAAAAAAAATATTATTTCATTTTTTTATGTAATCGGTCTGCAAAGTCTGAACCTCACTTGATGATTTCTCACTTTATGGTTTTTTTTTGTCAAACCGGTTAACATGGTATTTTTTTTTTTAATTTTAGTAATGATCAGCTATCTAGCTACATTTAAAAAAAAACAGTCAATTATCTCTATTAGTAAGGTCAATATGACCAAAAACGTCTCTGTAGTCGTAATTAAGTAGACATTGTTAAAAAAGGCCATGACTCCTAAACTACCAAAAACATACATGGGGGTGATTTGAATACCCCTTGAGGTGTTCTACTCTGGACTTCCGCTTGACACTACTTTCTGGGACACCCTGTATATGCGAAAGTTTGTATTAGTCCAAGCTGTCTAGATAGCAATGTATGGAAAACCTTGCAAAAGGAATGCAGTTGTTTTATCTATCGGGATGTGTAGGTTATAGAGCGAAGTTAAAATGTAAGTACTCACCCCCCCTTCCCGGGTAAGCGTCACCCCGGCCCCCCCAGACCCCCTCCACAGAAAAGAAAATACGTGGAGATACCTACGTGAAAAATGAGTAAGATCGAAATAATGCTTGATAAACTTACTCAACTTGATTACTATAATATCTACCTATATAATACATGCAAAAGCAATATCACTTATAGTTTCCGTGCAATCTGTTTTCTATTATACTCTCAAAAACTCTCTTCCCGGGTGAGCGTCACGCCCCTATATATTTGTTGGTTTATGACCTCTTTGCGGTCGAATGGCTTGACCTATTTGGTTGAAATCCGCTGGTATCCTGAACAGAGCCAGACGGTACTTCCAACGGTTTCTACTCTATAAAGCCCAAATTCGGCCACATATGGAGTACTGCTCTTATCTCTGGAGTATCAGCTGCAGCCATTTGACTCCCTAGAGCGAAGAGCCTTGACGATCCTTGTAAAGGCTTGTTGACAATCCTGTACTCATGCTACACAATCTAGAACCACTAGCGTTACTTCGAGATATTGACTCACTTAGCCTCTTCTACTGATACTATAACGGGGAATGTTCTGATATATTTTTTAAAATATTATATAGGCTAGCGTTTGACCACTATCTCACCTGTTGGTAAGTGATGATGCGGTCGAGGATGGTCGCACGTTAGTCCTAGAATGGGAACTAGCTCTCAAGAATAGCTGCTGAAATACATTAGATGTTTGCCGACAGATTTTCTAACTTGAGGGTGGTAGATGGCCAGGCGCATACTAGATAGATAGACCGCGAATCGGCAAACGTAGCGTAGGACGTCCTGTGACCAGGTAGAGCGACGACATACGCAAAGCGGTGGGCAGTGACTGGAAAAGAAGAGCCGAAGATCGGACTCAGTGGCGCACCTTGGGAGAGGCCTACGTCCAGCAGTGGACGGACACCGGCTGATAATGATGATGATGATACTAGATAGTACCCTACCACTAAGCGGGGGCTGCGGGTTACTTAACTATTTTTTCCTTCAACGGAGGGCCACTGTGAATAGCGCACATACATTTTCGATAAAAAAATCAATTGAAGCACGGCGGGGTACCTTTGGCTTCAAAGCTGACCATTCTTCCACTACACCACCAGGCCATCCTCAACCTATAACCTAATACCGCCATTTTGCTTTTATCATCGATCTTTACGACACCGCGAGAGAGCCCATCCACATATTGTAGACACGTGAACATCGCATACGGCACATAGCAACACGTGGAAGAATCTTTTACCTGAGGTTTTTCCAATATGCAGCGAAGTTAGATAGGAGTTAAAAGAGTCCTCTATGCAAACGGTAGGCCGCAACGCACTGGCAATACTACTTGTGTTGCAGGTGCTTATAGGGGGCGGAGACCACTTTCGTTCAGGTGGGCCGCTTGGAATTTTCACAAAGTATGCATTACATATTGCGAAAGAGGTATGTTAGGCTCGTAGCATGTGGAAAGAAGTAGTCTCTACCCTAACGGGAAAATGGCGTGATTTTATGTATGTACTTATTAATATGTTGGCTATAACAACAAATACTGAAATTATAATAAAGTTTAAATTTAATGGGGGTTATTAAACCCCAACCAAAAAATAAACACAGATGAATTGAGAACCTCCTCTTTTTTTGTGAAGTCGGTTAAAAACACCTCTAATAATATCGTTTAAAAACTAAAAAAGAACCGACTTCAATGTTCATTTTCAGTACCAATTTTGAGATGTTTATCTCAATATCTCTGGAGATACTTATCAAACCTCGATAAAATTACCATGGTACCACACTTGGGATATCTCCTTTCGAACAAAAAAAGAATAATCAAAATCGGTGCATAAATGACGAAGTTATCCCCGAACAAACATAAAAAAAAAAAAAAAATATATATACGGTCGAATTGAGAAACCTCCTCCTTTTTTTGAAGTCGGTTAAAAAGGAAACAATTTTTGTTCAATCTTAGCAAGGGTCATATAATAAAGGCGCTAGTGACACCTATGGATCGTCCTAGAAAAGAAATTAACAAAATTTAGGCAAAACCAACATAATTTAAGTTATTGTCGGTCATGTTAGTGGAAACAAACTAACCCCAAAGATAAGGTCGTGTCAAGCCTGTTGCCCAGTTGCTCTACAGCAAGTTCATGTGCAGTTTCCCAGATGTCGCTATTTGTAATAATATTATTTGCAAAAAGCGACATCTGGGGAACTGCACATGAACTTCGACGTAAGGAAAAGTTCGTAAAAACTTTTAACTTTATTATTCTTTGAAATACAAAATATTAAATTGTGCTAAGTAAATCAATTATCAAACTTAGCTGAACATATTTCAAAATCTTAAAATAAGTATTTTACAAACCATTGGTTGTTTGTTTACCATTTTGTGGCGTAGCGTGGGTTTGTGCCGTCGGGGCGGAAGCGAATTTTGTCGCTCTCAACGTTAGTAAGTTTGTAGCTGAGTAAGTTTGGAACTTTAGATGTTGATGCGTGAGCGTAGCGAACGCAATTTTTTTCGATATAAGTACAACATGTGACCTTGGAGAAAACATTATTTAAGAGTTTGTTAAGGGAAAGAAGACAAATAGCGTAGTGAGCGCGAATGTTGCACGCATGCAAAAAGTTTTGATGATAAAAGTTTCAGTGAAATAAAAATGACGTATGCCTGAGATAGCAAAAAGCAGTGCGCGATCAATTATTCCCCTAAGAGGGTGCAATGGGGTAACAAAGTGTGAAAATCAATATTGTTTCGGATTGCGCTGAAATTTGGCATGCAGATAGTTATTACGACGATAGTTCCCTCTGAGAAAGGATTTTCCGAAATTCAGCCCTGAAGGGGATGAAACAGGTGTTCAAAGTTTGTATGGAAAAACAAGTTTAGATAGTATTTTCTATTCGAAACTTCATACAAGTGCTCCAGTACAAAAATAAGAAGGAAAAGAAAAGTTTTAAGTAAATAAAAGAAAGTTCTAACGCGGGCGAAGCCGCGGGACACTTCTAGTATTTGTATAAATATACAAAATTGATTTTTGAGATGGGACCATAGAGGCAGGTTTACCTCTTCTGTTGTAGATACAGGAAAATGTTCTGAGGAGATTGACAGTTATTTTAGCCTATATTTTGAGCTGCATTCACAGAATTCGACAAAAAATTACAGTTCACAAATACACAAAAACTTTTTTGATGGCATTCAATCTTCTTAAACAATGAATGAAAATACTCTTTTGTACCAACTGAGGTTAAGGTACTAGAAAAGTCAGAAATTGCAAATAAACTTTTCGAATACAATTTGTAGGGTTAAAATAATGATTCCTACACTCATGTATGGTAGTGTATGCTGGGTATAGCAGAATAAGCATGAAAGTAAAATGAATGCTGTAGAAATGAGAAGTTTGAGAAGTATGATTGGAGTGATTCTTATGGATAAGGTGGAGAATGCTTAAATGGTTTGGACATCTAGAGAGGATGGATGAAGGAAGATTGACGAAACAGATTTATGAGACGAGTGTGAATGGGGCGGCCGGTAGAGGCCGACCTAGGCGAACGTATCATGACCAGATCGGAGACGTTTTAAAGAAAGGCCAAGTCAAAAGTACCTATAAACGGCAAAAATGTAAGTATGTATGCGCTCATGAAAGTGGAAAAAGCTAAAGAGGTATGTCAGGACCGTAGCATGTGGAAAAAAATAGTCTGTGCCTACCACAACAGGACAAAAGGCGTGATTTTGCGTATTTATTTATGTAAAAAAAGAGCACTTTGTGCCAATTTATTTTTTGATGCCAATCACTACTGTTCCTTGTTAGGATTAAAAACTCCTGTGCGACGTTACCAACTATATATGAGATCCCAACTTTGTTCTGCAAAACTGACGTTTCTAGCAGTCCAACATCAGTTGATCATATTGAGTGTTTTGATTTATACAAGAAATACGACCGATTTTCACGTTTTTCCATCGCCTACAAAATATGTGGGAAAAATTTGGTCCGAAAGAGTTTTTTCATCAATTTAAGTAAGCAAATCAAATGCCATCAAAAAAATTTCATGTATTTTGCCAATTTTCTTGCTGACTGTTTTTTTTAATTCTGTCGTTGTAGCGCATAATTTAGGCAAAATAAATTATCAAGTCTCGTCAGAACGTTTTTCTATAGCTATAACGGAAACGGTATCTGCCCCTAGGGCCCATCTTTAAAACAACCCTGTGTAAGTATTTATAGATATCTGCGCATCTCGAAAACAGCTTTAATGTTTTTTTTATGGGCTTTTCTTTTTGCCTTTACCTATATTGTACAGAAAAGAAACGAGCAAAACTCGGTCGCCCAGGTACTGTGTAATTAATTAACAACACAACACGTAGAACAAATTTGTTGACCTGTGACACAATAGCAGGTTTTATTTGGGTATTTTTATAGTCATAGCACGATAGTTGTTTGATATAAATGATGGAAGAAGCTGCCCTTAGGATTCCAATCAATTAACAAATGACGTGCGACTCGTGTAACTTGTTTTGTAAACGGACCTATTACATCGTCCCTGCAATATTTGATAAGAAAAATATATATATTGATAAATACCTGGCTGTAGAACAAACATCTGGAAGAACATCTATAGTAAGCCGCGACACAATAATGTTCCTAGTTGAAATGCAGTTTTATGGCACATTTTTCACCAATTTATCGCTTGGTAAATTTAACAATACTCACGGAAACATTCCTAAACAAATAACAACATGAATGTCAAGTGAATTTACCGGCATTTGTTGTTATTAAAATTCTCCGAAAATATTTACTACCGTGTGTCATGCGTGTGACTGACAGCTGACACTGATTTTGTCAGACGAGAGAGTGACAGCATATTTTTTTAAGATTTAATATTAATCCACACGATTAGTGTATTTATCCAGTGTTAAGGTATAAGAAAATATAATGTGTTTGTAGATACTTTACAGTAATTTAAAGTTAAAGTCACATTTAAATAAGGATAAAATCATAGTCCCGTCGAATTCATACCCTTAAATTATTAAGATATAAACTTTACTGAAAGCTTTCAGTGGAGTTTTGGTGTGCACACCAAATCAGCATGTATTCGAACATGCTATTTCTCTTCATAGTCGTACACATTTACGGGCCCTTATTGGTTTGTAATCCACATTTATTACACATTAACATGCTGAAGGATACAAGTTTTAAGGAAAATAAAATTGAAGCATCTTTAAGCATACACATTTTCCCGTCCCCGCGAAAACTACCAACCACATGTTGATAGAGGTCACGACGAGCCTTTTGCCCCTATAGCATGCTCTTGCTATGGATGTTGCCCAGTTTCTCTACAAGAAGTTCATATGAAGTTTGCTAGATGTCGCTATTTTCAATCACTAGCAACTTTATATCTTATGTAAACCTATTTTATATAATACTAGCTTTAGCCGCGCCTTCACCCGCGTGGCCTACAAGAAACAAATTCCATCTTTTTTTAAAACTTATATTATAAGCTCTCAGTCTCTCGTAATTGGGATATTATCAGTTTGTATATTTAACTGACAGTATCCCAAACAAAGCAATAAGAACAAATTTCTCCGTGAAACGTAAACACTCTCTTGTATGAGTGTGGAATGGTGAAAAGGTCTAACTTATTATGAGACAACATGTAGTGAATAATAAATAATTAATATTGTTTATAGCGAGTTTACTAGACTTACCGCAGTATTTCTTTGTAAACAAATTATTTATCAGGTGCTAGAATCGCCAACCTGCTCCATGAGCTTAAGTCAACTCTACTACTAACAAGTCCATTATTTTTAACGCAAGACATAAGTAGTTATAGATTTAAAAACGAGAATTTAACGTGACTTACGTGATGTCGATATAGCATATATATATATACATACGAAGTTCATTTAAAATACGTAGTAAAATTATTAGGCAACGATGACTGAAATAATATTTACTTTCTTTTTTTCGCAGATGTGGTTAGCCACGTTAGCAGTCGTGCTAGCGGTCTGCCTATATTTATATTTCGACACAGTGAAACCAAAGAGGTACCCACCTGGACCCCCATGGCTTCCAATCCTCGGCTGTGCCAATAAAGTTAACCAATTACGAGAAAAGACTGGATATCTATACAAAGCTGTCAAAGAACTCTCAATAGCCAGTAACAATACTCCGGTACTTGGACTCAAAATTGGAAAAGATAAAATTGTCATGGTCAACTCCTTAGAGGCTAACAAAGAAATGCTTTTTAACGAAGACATCGACGGCCGACCCAAAGGAATATTCTATCAAACTAGAACCTGGGGTGAAAGACGAGGAGTTCTACTTACAGACTGTGAGCTATGGAAGGAGCAGCGAAGGTTCCTGATAAAACATCTCAAAGAGTTCGGATTTGGAAGAAAAGGTATGGGCAACATCGCTCAATCGGAAGCTTTCCACATGGTGAACGACGTCAAGGAAATTATCAATTCCAATAACGGTAATTCAGCAGAGATTGTGATGCACAACTTCTTTAACGTGTACATCCTTAACACGCTCTGGACGATGATGGCAGGTATCAGGTACAAACCGAGCGATCCACAGATGGTCGTACTCCAAGTTCTCTTATTTGAATTGTTCGCTGCTGTAGACATGGTGGGCGCTGTTTTCAGTCACTTCCCAATATTAGCAATCATAGCACCAACTAAGTCCGGTTACAAGGAATTCGTTAAGACGCATAAAAGGATTTGGAGATTTTTGAGGGAGGAACTAGCTAAGCACAAGGACTCATTTCAACCAGAAAAAGAAGACAAAGACTTTATGGATGTTTACATCAGAGTTTTAAGAGAAAATAATGCACTAAACGAAACGTACTCTGAAGGGCAGTTAGTAGCTATGTGTATGGATATGTTTATGGCGGGCACAGAAACTACTAGCAAGAGTATGAGCTTCTGTTTCAGTTTCTTAGTGAGGGAACAAGATATACAGAAGAAAGCGCAAGAAGAGATAGATATGGTCGTTGGAAAAGATCGGTTTCCTTCTGTAGACGACCGACCAAAGTAAGTACCTTTTTCTTAATTGCATATAAGATGGATTATAATATTTTCCTAGTAAATGTATGAAATGTTTTTGGTAACTCTCTGAAGTCTACACCGCTAGATTATACTTATGAGTCATCATTTGGCTTGTACAATTTGTGGCAGTGACAAATAAATAATATTTATTACTATATATATACTAATATAAGTTATATATATATCTACTAATATAAGTTAGAATTAGCGCGGCAGGACACCCTGTCCTAGGTGGAGCGCCGATATTAGCAAAGCAAAGAGCAGTGACTGGAAAAGAAGTTCGAAAGAAAAGGCTCAGGGGGCTTTCTTGGGAGAGGCCTATGTCCAGCAGTCCAGACCGTTTGAATATGCTGATGATGAAATTTATAACAGATCTAAATAGAAGTACTGTATGTTTTACAGCATGCCCTACACAGAAGCAATAGTCCATGAATGCATTCGTCACTTCATGGGCCGCACTTTTGGTGTACCTCATCGAGCATTGAGAAATACCACTCTGGCTGGATATTTCATCCCAGAGGTATGTAAATGTATTGAATAAAACTAACAGTCACGCCGTGGCTGAATTCCACCCCACCAATAACCACAATAAATTCTTTTTTTTAATTTATAAATTAATGTTAATTATTTAAATGTGCCGGCCCGAATATGTGTTTAGTATGCCCTACACATATTCAGGTTGGCACATTCAGCTCGCGAATATTTGTTAAACAACAAGACCGAAGCAATTACTGCGAAAACAGTTTGCCCACTAAATATTTTGATGAAACTCTTCAAAATTGCACCAATCTATTTCAATCCACAGTATTCACAGTAACTACATGTACCTACTTATATAATTTACGTCGACGCTGGATGACCCAACTAATGGATACTTACGTCGACGCTGGATGACCCAACTATTGGATACTTACGCCGACGCTGGATGACCCAACTATTGGATACTTACGTCGACGCTGGATGACCCAACTATTGGATACGCCCATTAACACTTTCATTAGAATTAATTTATCTCGTGCTTAGTTATAATTTTTCTTTTAAAAATAGTAATCAATTAAGACGTCTATCTCTATTTATCTAAAATATATAGGTAGTCAATAATAGCCTTCACAAAATAACATTTACATTTCATGTTACAGGATACAATGGTGGTCAGCAACTTCACCAACCTCTTGATGGATGAGAAACTGTTCCCGGACCCACATTCTTTCCGTCCAGAGAGATTTATCGTCGGCGATAAAGTCTGCATCCCTGAATACTACTTCCCCTTTGGCCTGGCAAAGCATCGATGTATGGGAGACGTGTTGGCCAAGTGCAATATCTTCGTGTTTACTTCCACAATGCTGCAAAGGTTTTCCTTCCTCCCTATTCCTGGGGAACCCTTACCTTCCCTCAAACATGTGGACGGGGTAACGCCATCTGCAGCCCCTTTCAAGGCTTTAGTTGTGCCAAGAATGGGAATGGATTAGCAGAACTAGTGACATTTTTTTAATGTTTATAGATTTAAAATAGAGAATTTAACGTGACTTACGCGATGTCGATATAGCGATCGACATATATTTCGGCCTCATCCGGAGGCCTTCTTCAGGATCTCGAGTGCGGGGCGCTCGCCGACGCGTTCAACCTCGCACTCGCGTCGGTTAAACACGTTAAATTCCTGATTTTAAATCTATGAATTTAAAATGAACGCGAGTTTTTATAATATATTTTTTTAATAGTAACAGAATAACATGCGCTTGATGGTAAGTGATGATGTCTACGTAAGATCAATACTATAGAACGCTAAACTCTAGATTATCTCTAGATAGTCATACGCCCTACAACTTTTACGGTAATATTATGCTATCACCGCGTAGGGGGTTGCTTACACACATATGTGTGAAAGCACTCCCCCTAAGCGGGTGCCGACCCGAATACTCGGGTCGGCACATTCAGCTCGAAATTATTTGTTGAATCATTCGCCCATGTGGAAAGCACGCCTAAGACTTTGGTATCTCAGGGTAAATGTCGCAATGCTGGCACGTACATTCCTGGCAATATACGAGTAGACTTTTGCGTGCCACAGTATCTGTTAAACAGACGTCATCGCTTACCATCTGTACTTTAAAGTTTGGTAGATTTGTGCTTCCACACTTATTTGATAGTCTTATAAATTAAATAAGATCAATGTTTTAATTGTTATGTTTTATATATATCTTTGGTAGACATAGCGTTTGACCACTGTTTCGCCTGGTAGTAAGCGATAATGTGTTCATGGATGGTGAACACGCTAGAATGGTCTGACTCTCTAAAGCTGCATGCTGCCGGAGTAATATAAGGTTATGGTGGTAGATTGTCTTCTTGATGGTGGTAAGCTGCTAGATTCGTCATGTCTGTCTGTCTGTCTGTCCGTCCGTATGTCTCAGCCATTTAATTCCGAAACTGTTAGGACTACAGAATTGAAACTTGGTAGATAGATGTATTCTGTGAACCGCTTTCCTTTTTTAAACAAAAATAAGAAAATTAAAAGATTAAGGGGGGGCATCCCATACATGGAAAATTTTTTTTTCTTCTAATCTATACGTGTCGTGTGGGTTTTTGGATAGGTCTGTAAAAATTACATTCAGGTTCCTAAAATATTTTTTTCTCAAAGACAATCATTTGAAAGTTATGCGCGTCTAAAGTGGTAAAATGTGTCCCTCAATAAAAACTAACAATGAAATTTAGTTTGAACAAGATATAGTCAGCAGTTTTTGAGATATAGCGACCGCGAATATAAATCACTTTGTTTTTCAAACAAACACTATAAAAAACAAAGTTAATTTTTTAGTTGCGAAAAATCATAGTTATTGAATACTTTACTGTGTTACGGAACCCTACAAATGTGAGTCTGACTTGCACTTGGCCAGCTTTATTGATAGCAAGTCTGGCAAAACATCAATATAATGACATACCTACCACCAGTGGACATGTTTAATAGTATAATATAGTGAAATATAATAAGTGAATAAAATACTTATTTTATATCATATAGGCTAGCGTTAGACCAATATCTTACCTGTTGGTAAGTGATGATGCGGTTGAGGGTGGTAGCATGCTAGGCCTAGAATGGTAACGTATCATCAAATAATAGTCTTATTAAAATATAAACAAGGAATTTTCTGTAAAATGTTTGTAAAGTACGTATCATTTCGTAATACCTAAAAATAAAATTTACAACAGCAATTTGTTTTTATTTTTAACTAGCTGGCCCTGCAAACTTCGTACCACCTAACAGGCAATCAATGTCGTGTTACCTTTTGGATGAACTTAATTTAGGCTTTTATGAACGTAATACAATGAACACATAAATTATTTTTCAAAAAAAAAATTAAACTGACTCCATAACGAGAAACAGGCACTCAAAAGCGAAAAATAAATAAATATAATTATTATAGCGCTACCCCCTCATATATTAGAAGTCGGTGCCAGCCAAGTCTATTGTGTAATAGACATCTCTTGGAATCTGCAGAGTACTCAACTCCTTACCAACTTAGAATCTGCAGAATACTGCAGATTCTTCTTCTGATCTGAGTCTTCTGCAGATGTCGACTTTGGGCTCATCAGAATCGTCTCAGTGAACAGATTATGAATAGATCGGTCGACGGTGGTTTCGCATTTTCAATTAATTATATATGAAATTCTATAATCAACCTGTGGAAACATCTTACTCAGAGGATCAGGGCAATCACAATTACATTGTTGCAAAAATATCCGCGGCCGCGGTTTCCAGAGGCTTCAATTTCTCTTTTTTTTTTTAGTTTCATCATGGGCCCACACGTTTAGTGTATTTTTCCAGTGTCAGTGTCAGTGTTTTAAGTTTTTGTGAGTTCGAGTCATAAAGATGGGTTAATGTCACATATGGGGTCAAGTTGAAGTCATAGTCTAGTTCAAGTCATAGTACCCCTGTAAGTATGTGGATCTTACTTAAGATTTTCAGTAGAATTTTGGTGAGAACGCAAATAGCATGTTTTCCAACATTGTGCTATTTCCCTATACTTGCACACATTCACTAAATCGACCCGTAAACGTAGTAAAAGCCAAATGGCCATTTTTCAGTACGGCCGAAAAACAAAAATGGTAAAGTTTATTTCTGGTATATCTTTTGATTTATTTAATCTGTAATAAACCACTATAGCTCATTAAGCACATTTCTAGTTGTTTGCTAAATAGAAACTCAAAATAACGTACATTCATTAGTTCCAGAGATGGCATGGCTTTTACTACAAAAATAAAAGTTGTAAATGGCTTCTAAGACATTTTTCTTCTAATTGGCGACTGTAACCTTTTTTTATTAAGTGGTATAAGATGTCACAATATGTTTTATCAAAGAGATTATCGAATTAAAAGACAATTGTAACAAGGAGAAAGTTTAATTTAGTGTAGTAAATGCAGAACACATTTATGACCAAAATCATATAATTTAAATGTTTTTCATTATATAAAGTAATATTGTACTTTTTCTGACAAACACTAATCAAATTATCAAACTAAAATCAATATAACCTCTAAACTATGCCAAATAGGCAGTAAATTGAACCTAGTAATGAAAATCTTCTAATCTTCTGTTTTATTAAACTACGAGATACAACTGCGCACTGTGAACACACGAAAGAGGTAAGTATTCAAGTATTCAACAAAAACATAGCTTAAAACAAATTGATATCGTAAAGTAATCATCATCATCAGCCTATCCCTGTCCACTGCTGGACATAGGTCTCACTTATGGCACGCCACTGAGCTCGATCTTCAGCTTATTGTTTCCAGCCGCTGCCAGCCAGCTTGCGTATATCATCGCTTCATCTAGCTGGAGGGCGCCCTACACTACATTTGGCGAGACGCAGTCTCCAGTCTAAAACCAATAACCCCAACGGTTATTAGTTCTACGACAGATGTGACCAGCCCACTGCCACTTTAGCTTGCTAATCCATTGAGCTATGTCGATAACTTGGGTTCTCTAATGGATGACTTCATTTTGAATTCGATCCTTCAACAAGACTCCGAGCATAGCCTCCTCCATAGCTCGCTGAGCGACTTGAAATTGGTGAAACAGTTGCACTGTCAGAGTTCACGTCTCGGCCCCGTAAGTAACAACAGGTGGACGTACTTGTTAAAGACTTTCGTCTTTAGGGTTTGTGGTATGGGCGACGAAAAGACTCGACGAAGTTGTCCAAATGCTGCCTATCTCAGCCGTATCATTCTGCAAGCTTCCTTCTTGAAGTTATTTCTGCCCAATTGCAAG
Source organism: Cabera pusaria (assembly GCA_954871355.1). Classification (NCBI taxonomy): domain Eukaryota; kingdom Metazoa; phylum Arthropoda; class Insecta; order Lepidoptera; family Geometridae; genus Cabera; species Cabera pusaria. The sequence goes on along the minus strand of OX940885.1, from coordinate 32,800,027 downwards.
ATTTGGCTTAGGTAGATAGACGTATCCGTGAACGACTTCGAGAAGAACTCCATTTAAAGCAGTCGGGGCCGGAATAATATGTTCGTTGAACATAATCTTGGTTTTATCCAAGTTCATACGGAGACCGATGCGTGGAGAAGAATCAACTAGAGTGATCAGCATGTATTACAAGTCCTGCGCGGTTCCAGCCATGATGACCATATCGTCCGCAAACATCAAGTGTGAGAGGTGCTCGCCGTTTATATGTATGCCCCATCCTTTCCAATTCAGCGTCTTGAACATATCCTCCGACCACAAACCACTGCAAAATACTGTAAAAAGCGATAATGATCATTTCAGAAGCCTTTTAAGGCATGGACAGGATAGACAGTACTCATCTATATAGTAAAAAGTATGAACTAATAACTGAGTATAAGACTTTCGGCATCGATAGTGCTAACCAAGACTATAACCGTCTTACAAGCCGAAACAAACGGACTGTTACTGTCTGCGCAAGCAGGGTCCATAAATCAGTTTTAATTCGAAAATGATCAAGATAAAGTCAGTAAAGAATTTGTCACTGATAGTACAGCCACTTTATACATACTCAGGAGACCTACAACAAGATCAAAAGTAGTGGCGAAATGCCACTATACTCTGCAAACACTGGCAACCGAGTATAACGTTAAGGTAAGATGGACGAAAATCCATGCATCATGTGCTAGCAATATCACCGCTGACGTACTTGCTACAGAAAGAATGACACAACAGGTAAGCGACGATGTGATGAACCTTTGAAGACCGCTAGCAATGGAAGTCAGAGACCTATTACGTTGTCATACCGAAAATGAGCAGCAAAAGTTGTGGGACAGTGTGGACATGACAAGCTGTAAATATACAAAAGCAGCTTTTCCGAATTTAGACGGCAAAGTTACAAACAGACTGCTAATATTACAAAGACGTGATATTCGTATACTACATAGTAGGCCTCATCACGGAATACTGTAATCTAAATTATCACCTCTACATAATTGGCGCCACAGATAGTCGTCCTCTGTGTCAAGGCATCAAGGTGCATGCTTGAAAAAGAGACCGTGACAACTGGGATCTCATAGTGCCCGGTCTTGGATGAGATAAGAGCCAAAGCCAAGTTATACGACCGAGATACAGATGAAGAATACCAGACGCGGCAACCACAACGATAAGTATAAACAGTATCACTATTACTATCATCATCATCGCTATCTGCCTTAGCACTGCCACTGCACACGAACTCATCCACAGCTTGCAAGGCTTGGCAGCGGCTGGAAACAAAGAACTAAAGATCAAGCTCAGTTGCGTACCATAGGTGAGACCTATGTCCAGCAGCAGACAGAGAGAGGCTGATGATTGTATTAAGACATTGATTTGTTTTAAGCTATGTTATTGTTAAATACTTACCTGTTTTCATGCGTGCACAATGCGCAGTTTTATCTCGTACTTTAATAAAACAGAAGATTAGAAGATTTTCATTACTAGGTTCAATTTACTGCCTATTTGGCATAGTTTAGAGGTTGTGTTGATTTTATTTTGATAATTTTATTAGTGTTTGTCAGAAAAAGTACCATATTACATGTATATAATGAAAAATATATATGATTTTGGTCATTAATGTGTTCCTCATTTACAACACTAAATTTCACTTTCCTCCAGGTGCTCTGCCTCTGGACGTGTAATCCGAGGGGGGCGGGTTCGAGTCCCGTCGGTACGATGAAATTTTGGATTGTGTTTAACAATTTACAAAAATATAAAGTGTGAGACACTTCAAAGAAACATAATATTTAATTTTATTAGTGTTTGTGAGAAAAATAACAATATTACATTTATAGAATGAAAACTATTAAAATAAAATGATTTTGGTCATTAATGTGTTCCTCATTTACAACACTAAATTACACTATCCTCTTATTACCATTGTCTTTTAATTCGATAATCCCTGTTATAAAACCAATCATTAAGTCTTATGCAACTTAATAAAAAAAAGGTTACAGTTAACAAGCTGAAGAAAAAAGACGTAGAAGCCATTTACAACGTTTTTTTTTGTAGTAAAATCCATGCAATCTCTGGAACTAATTAATGTAGGTTATTTTGGGTTTCTATTTAGTAAACAACTCAAAAACCTTAGCTTAATGAGATATAGTGTTAATCTATAATAAACATTATAGATTAAGTAAATAAAAAAATATACAAGAAATAAAATGGCCTTTTGTTTCTACGTTTAGTGCTGAAGGGGTCGATATAATGTCTTTTACACTTTCATGCAGATTAAATATTTATATAGATGACCAGAGAAAAATGTGTATAAGCCGTAATAAACTAAATAAAAATGCGTCATGATCTTTAAGACCAAAGTTAGCATTACTTTTCAATAGTCTCTCAGTAATAAAATGGTCGTACAAGCCATATTTTTAAAAGTCGTGGATTTTACGACGTAAATTGACATCGTTTATTTCTAATTTTTTACTTCAAAAATTGACGTAAAAGCCATATTTGATAATCTTGTGTCTTTTATTACAAAAACCTAAAAAATATTATTTTCTTACATTGTAGTATATTATGTCGTATTAACCATGACACGAAAAAATATGTCTCTTACTTCAGAAATTTGAATTTTTTTTTTTAAAGTTGCTCATTACGACATTTTAAAACAAGAACCCGGGTTTAGAGAGGGATTTGTAGAGGGTTGTAAAAGACATTTTTTTGCGAATTTGAACATTTTAAATATACAGATCGATAGAGCGCGCGATTCTGACTAAGAAACCGCTGAAAACAGATTTTGGTCAAAATGGCTTTTACGACGTTTCATCCCAGAGGGGTTGAAATGGGTAATAATCTACATTTATTTCACATTAACGGAAGAAAAGTTTTAAGAAAAAAATACACACACGCTTTTTCACGTTCCAGCCAAAAACCCATCGCTCTCTGATGCGCAAGCCAGACAGAAATAAACTGGCTAAGTGCGAGTCGCTATTCGCAGATTTAGGATTCTATACCACAGTATAATAAGTGAAAAACAAGTTTTTATCCCATCTATTCGAAAATTGATGGTTTGTTCCTCGATAAGTGCGCGCAAAATAGGTCTTTTCCGCCCTAGGGCGGGAAAGTAATTTTTTAATTTTTGGCTTATGACTGTTCTTTTATAGTAACATGTCTGAGGAGGTTCAATAATAATATTGTACGGGAAATGTTACTGTACTATTAATAAGAGAGCGCGCGACGCTAATTAAGTTAAAAAAAATCATATAGACGGGGAAACAAAATTTAAAAAAAAATTAAGCACTCAAAGTGGCACAATACACATATCTTGTGGTGGCCAAGAAAAAGAAAAAAAAAACACTAGAATTATTGGCATTTTTAGCCTGTGGTTGTAGGACTGTCTTAATAACAAATTTAACCATGGAGTAGGAAATACATATAGACATGGAGGTGCCGCGATACATTTGCTTGTATAGATATAACTTCAAAAAAAAAGTGCCTAGAAGTCATAATGGAACCTAAAATGACTGCCATTGATTGTCCATTGGTCCATTGATGACCTTGATCGACACAATCCTAGCAATGGACCAATGGACAATTAATGGCATACGTTTTAGGTTTGGATATGCACCTTGTTTTTGTAGGTATTTCATGTCTTTATGTATAATATGTCAATGAGTTAAAGGTAAAATGTTTATCTGGTGAAAACTGCAAAAGGGAGTTTTGGCGGGAACGTGGAAAAGTGTGTGTGATCTCATTGTATTCTTTCCTAAAACTTGTGTTCTTCCGCGTGTTAATATGTAATAAATGTGGATTATTAACCATTAAGTGCCGGTGAATGTGTGCGAGTGTAGGGAAACAGCACAATGTTGAAAAACATGCTATTTGCGTTCTCACCAAAATTCCACTGAAAATCTTCTGTAAACACCACATCTTTACTGAAGTTATGACTTAGACTAGACTTTTACTTGACAACTGACCTGAAATGTGACTTTGACCCATCTCTACGACTAACATTCATAAAAACTTGAAAAATTTCAATACTTGACACTGGCTAAATACACTAATCGTGTGGAGCCATAAAGAAAAAAAAAAAAAAAAACACTGCAAAAGGTGCGAAGTTTTTATCGGAAACTGTATGTATTTATATTGTTTATGTTAGTCAGCGTCTTTTATAATATTATGCTCTTGAATTGCTATTTTATAGAGCCTTTTATCTATTGCCTTTTCTCATAGAGGAGGATGAAAAGCAGAGTGTACAACTCGGCTGCAATATTATTCTTCGGCTTCGCCCGCGTTAAAAACCTCTTTTATTTACTTAAAACTGTTCTTTTGTAAAAACGATTCTATCATTAATGACATCAATTAAGAATTAGCCAAATCGGTTCATCTGTTTTCATGTTATAGCGTCACTAAGGCAATTCGGGATTCATATTTATAAAACCCGAAAAATTTACAGACTTTGTTACCTACCCCATTTTGAAAAATCCTACAACACGTACTTTATCTCATCTTGTTTCGCCATACAAACTTTTTTCGAAAAAGCCTGAAACATGTATTTACTTACTTAAGTACTTGTGTTAAGTTTCGAATAAAAGAGACTATCTAATCTTGTTTCTACATAGAAACTTTACCGTACTAAGATAAATATACCCTGCAAATTTCAAGTCTCTACGACCAGCGGTTTAGGCTGTGCGTTGTCTGTCAGTCAGTATGTCAGGACAAAGATTCTTATAGTATTAAGAAGATGAATCCCAATTGCCCTTGGTCACGGAATCACGCGTGAACGGCTGGACCGATTTCGCTAATTCTTTTTTTGATGTGTTTTTTATCGTCAGGAGATAGTTATTATGAAAAAAAAATATTAAAATAAATTAAAATTGTTTTTAACGCAGGCGAAGCCGCGGGGCAGAGCTAGTGTTTCTATAATGATTACACACTTTACATTTCTGTGCATTGTTACACCTGGGCATTTTTCCCAGGAGTTGAGGGTTTGAATCCCGTCGGCACGATGAAATTTTGGATTGGAGTGTAACAATGTACAAAAATAGAGTTATTGAAGAGGAAGGTTTATAACCAGTAAAGCCGCGGGGCGCAGCTAGTTATATTATAAAAGGATAAAACAGACAAGGCTGAATTAAAACAAATAATTTGATCACAACATTTATTGTATCCACTCATTACAAACTACCAATATTGACACAAACAGCAAACATTGATTATTTAACTAATTATTATTAATACTTAAAACATAGAAAATAATTATGACTAGGCGCAAGCATAAGAGTAATAAGATAAAATAAATTATGCACGTATGGTCCGTGCCATATAGATTGGCACAAAAGTACATCGACCTCTCGTCAGTCGCTAAGAAAAAATGAGTAACTTAAAATTATGCCAAAATCAAAACTAAAAATATCTATTTATCATTGATGTTTATTACAATTCTACATATTACTAGAACACATTTGATATATTTTATGTCGTATTTTCATGATCTCGATATTTATTATCCGTTTTTATTGTAAAAAGGGATTTTAACGCGCTAAGACTGTTCTATGTTATTTTTTATTTTAATGATTATTAACGAACATCTCTTTTTGTAATTTTTCTACTAGAAATTTAAAAAAATAACCATTGCAACAGTTTTTATAATACTTACGAAACTACTTCCTGAAATTATACAAAACGCGAGTTATTTCACTTTACCTGGACCATTTTTTTACGTCAGGCAACAGAGATGCGTCACCTTCGGCAATAATAAATTAATTTATTTTAAATAAATTAATTTTGGCAAGAATTAAGTGATGGCAATTATATATAAATGTACCAACAATATAAAATAAATTATATGAAATATATTTTATGTATTTATTTTCCAACACACATGAATCTTACATTAAACCCAATATATTAATGCAGACTCCAACTCAAATAAATATGTATACATGTTTCAGAAAAAACAATTTGGATATTTTAGTGGCACATAAAAATTAGAACACACCGCTAAACAAAAAGAAAACCTAGTTATAATGACAGTCATAAAAGGTTTGTCACCGCTGCTAGACCACTGAAAGGTCAACGCACTTTAGTGCCAATCTATATGGCACATATTATAGTACCTGTACTTTTCAAAGCCTTGCTGAATCCAGTGAAATTACACCGAATAAAATCAAAATACAAACACCATGGTAGATCCCCGAATGGTATTTAAAAAATTGTGGATGGAATTGACTTGCGGATTAGTTTTTTCGTAAAGTTACATTTGTTATACGTGATAACTCAACGTTATTAATAAGCAATCACAAGCAATGCGAATCACGATTTTAAGCCAAATTTTACACTAAGAAACTTTTCCAAATACAACTTCCTATCTAATGGCACAGCTTACTATATTACCCTGCGTAGTTCGGGCCTCAATAAGTCTCTTTTCTCTTACCTAAACAAACCAAGTTCGTAAATAGTTGATGCTAGAAGTGACAACCTATTCATTTTTAGGGTTCCGTACCTCAAAAGGTAAAAAAAGGAACCCTTCTAAGATCACTTTCTTGTCCGTCTGTCCGTCCGTCTGTCTGTCTGTATGTCCGTCTGTCTGTCTGTCCGTCTGTTTGTCTGTCCGTCTGTATTTCACGTAAATATATCGACGCCCCCAAACAATAACTCGGTAATGTGCTATTATGGGATTATTGCTGTTATGTCAAATTCGGCATCTGTGGACTGCAATACACCTTGGCAATTTTTTTCAGATTTTTCCTATTGATATTTACAAAGATATAATGACATACAGTGTTATTGTTAGGAATTTAGAAACAAAAATATGTCGGCAACAAACCTGTTATAGGTCTTTACAATTACAAAAATGTATATCTTCTTTGGGTAAGTTGACTTTACCGGTTTATTGGCGTAAATAAAATTCATGAAGTTTTTGGTAAACATTAGCATGGAGTTTTTGTTGAACTTATTTAAAAATACGCATTTCGTTATATACGCTAACAATGTTTTTTAAGTTTAGTATTGGCTCATAAATGTACACAACATTTCAATACGGTAAATTTATTGCAAATTTTAATACATATCAATTCTGTTCTGGTTTCGTATTTCGCGGCTTCTTCATCAGAAATATACAAAGTAACCTCAGAACAAAGTGTTGTGTTACAATGTAACCAAGTATTGAAAACCAATCAAGTCTATATGTAAGAAGAACAATAAGTAGCCAAGAAGATATAGATGACACGTCAAAACCTTCAGAAATTAATCACAATAAAACCTTGGCTGGGGGGAGAACTCCGAAGACATGGAGTAAGAGTGTGGTTGTTATGTTCTTCAAAAAGGGAGACAAAACCCTTTTGAAGAACTATCGACCTATCTCGCTCTTAAGCCATGTCTATAAGTTGTTTTCTAGAGTCATCACAAATCGTCTCGCGCGTAGGCTCGACGAATTTCAACCCCCCGAGCAGGCTGGGTTTCGAGGAGGATACGGCACCATAGACCACATCCACACAGTGCGGCAGGTTATACAGAAGACTGAAGAGTATAACCAGCCCCTGTGCTTAGCGTTTGTGGACTATGAGAAAGCCTTTGACTCCATTGAAACCTGGTCTGTTCTGGAGTCTCTGCAACGGTGCCAAGTCGATTGGCGATACGTCCAAGTGTTGAGAGGTCTATATGACACCGCAACTATGACCGTCCAAGTACAAAATCAGCAGACTGAACATATCCACTTACATCGAGGAGTTAGACAAGGAGACGTTATTTCCCCCAAATTATTCACAAACGCTCTAGAGGATATGTTCAAAACGCTGAACTGGAAAGGACGGGGCATAAATGTCAATGGCAATTACCTCTCACACTTGAGATTTGCGGACGACATCGTCATCATGGCTGAAACCGTGCAGGACCTGCAATACATGCTGACCACCCTCGCTGATTCTTCTGCGCGCATCGGTCTCCGGATGAACTTGGATAAGACCAAGATCATGTTCAACGAACATGTTATTCCGGAACCGATTGCCTTAAATGGAGTCCCTCTCGAAGTTATTGACGAATATGTCTACCTTGGGCAAATCTTGCAATTGGGCAGAAACAATTTCGAGAAGGAAGCTCGCAGAAGGATACAGCTTGGATGGGCAGCATTCGGAAAACTTCGTCGAGTCTTTACATCGCCCATACCACAAAGCCTGAAGACGAAAGTCTTTAACGAGTGCGTCCTTCCTGTTATTACCTACGGAGCCGAGACGTGGACACTGACAGTGCGACTAGTTCACCAATTCAAAGTCGCTCAGCGAGCTATGGAGAGGGCTATGCTCGGAGTTTCTCTGAAGGATCGAATTCGAAACGAAGTCATCCGTCAGAGAACCAAAGTAATCGATATAGCTCAGAGGATTAGCAAGCTGAAATGGCAGTGGGCCGGTCACATCTGTCGCAGAACCGATAACCGTTGGGGTAAACGAGTTCTAGAGTGGAGACCACGGCTCGGCAAACGTAGTGTGGGACGCCCTCCAACTAGATGGAGCGATGATATACGCAAGCTGGCTGGCAGCGGTTGGAAACGAATAGCTGAAGATCGAGCTCAGTGGCATGCCATGGGAGAGGCCTATGTCCAGCAGTGGACGGAAATTGGCTGATAATGATGATGCTGTGGAAATTGTTAGCTATAATGAAAACAGTCCAAGGCTACGGAAAACTTGCTTGATTCGGAAAATAAGTAGTCAAGAGCGATCATGAGAATAGAATTGAGGTTGTATATAATGTATTATTATGTTATTAGTCGATATTGAAAACATAGATAACAACAGTAATGAATCTAATCTAGAAAATCAACCCTCTACATCAGAAGAAGAAAGAAGACTGATTAAGAAACGCAAGCAGAATAGAAGTGGCGTAGTAAAAAAAAAATCCACAACGTAGGGTTTATAGTGTTTGTGTTTGTTTGTGTTTATAAAAAAAAACCCTGAAAAAACTATAGGCTCCTCATGTGCGTGTAAAAAAGTTTGTAGCCAAAAATATAGTCCATCAGATCATGTTTATCAGCCGGTAATAGTGCTGGACGCAGGACTTTCCCGGGACACGCCACTGAGCACGATCTTCGGCTCTTTGTTTCCAACCACTGCCCACAGCTTTGCGAATGTCGTCGCTTCACCTGTTCACAGGGCGTCCTACGCTACGTTTGCCGATTCGTGGTCTCCACTCTAGAAACAGTCTGCCCCAACGGTTATCGGCTTTAAGGCAGATATGACCACTGCCACTTTGCTAATTCACTGAGCTATATCAATCACTTTAGTTCTCTGGCGAATTACTTCGTTCCGGATTTGGTCCCGCAGAGAGACACCGACCATTAGCTCTTTCTATGGCTCGCTGAGCGACTGTAAATTGGTGGACTAGTCGAATCATGAGTGTCTACGTCTCAGTTCCGTATATGTAATCACAGGCAGGACGATTAAAGACTTTTGTCTTTAGGCACAGTGGTCTAGGCGACGAGAAAACTTGGCGGTGTTTCCCAAATGCTGCCCAGCCCAGCTGAATTCTTCCCTAGATTTCCTTTTCGAAGTTGTGATGGCCTAGTAGGAACGTCTGCCCTAGGTAAAGATAATGCTTGACAACTTCGAGTGGGGTCCCATCTACGGCAATCGGTTTCGGAACAACGTGCTCGTTGTACATGACTTTGGTTTTATCCAAATTCATCCGGAGACCGATGCGACGAAAAGAGTTAGCTTGGTCATTCAACACCCTTTGTAGGGCCTGCAGCGTCTCTGCCATAATAAAGATGTCATGTGCGAATCATAAGTGAGAGATGTACTTGCTGTTGATGTTAATGGCACAATCTTTCCAGTCCAGCATCTTAAACATATCCTCCAAGGCGTTAGTGAACAGTTTCGGGGATATGACGTCCCCCTGTCTCACTCCTCGACGCAGGTGGACATGTTTAGTTCGCTGGTTCTGTATTTGTACAGTCATATTTGCGGCATTATACAGACATATCGTCACTTCGATATATTATCTAGTCGAATTTGCAAGGACTCCAGAACGGACCAGGTTTCGATTGAGTAATCAGACGATACTATCAAAGCCACCCTAGGTAAAACAAAGGCTCCACTAACATCTACATGCTACATGCTACAATTATACCGTTTTTGATGCCGTACGAAAAATAGAATATTGTTATGAATGGCACTTCCAAATCGCTAAAAGAGGCAGTTCAGAAATAGGGAGTGCTTTGTTACTTTTTTTAATTAATAGATGAAATGATGAAAGATTACAATTTTTTCAAATTATGTTCGGATGGATGAGTTATGGGCAGAACAAAAATCGTTATATTTTCGCCCTTTACGTATTATGCTGCCAAACTTCTTGAAATTTACTTATAACCCATCGTTTTTTTTAAGTGATTATAGTCAAAACGGCATAGAAAAAACCTAAAAATAAAGTTTTATACACTCCTCTTTAACTCAAAGTTAGTTTTAGGATTTGATCTATTAGTATAATGTTTCGTTAAATAAAAACGCTCATATTCAAACAAAAATAATCGAATTATTGTATTTGTTACGTTTATACGTTCTAATATAACAAATTTAAATTACTTATAAAAAATCGGTATTGAGCAGTAACAATGACACTGTTATTCTAAATTTCCGTGTAATAATAATGTTATTTATCAATACCGTTTCTAAAACTATTTCATATTACCACAATAACTCCGTAAAAACACGTTATGTATCATCCCTTCGATAAAAAATAACGTTGCAAAAGTCCATAATATATTGTTACGAAATATTTTATTATATAAATTTACTGCAATAACCCCGTATGTACAATTACTGTAATATTTTATGTGAAATTTTTAGGTATTATTTGTTTTTGTAAGTTACTGGGTTTCGATTAAAAGGAATTTCATACTATTAGCACAGTTATATTTAACAAAAAATTAGTTTTCATTTGATACATCAATGACTTCAATAGTCCATTTCGCTGAAAAGATATTCGATAAACTCAGTAAATCTTTTTTCCTGTAAAATTTTGATTTTTCGATTACCGAGTTATTGCTTGGGAACGTCGATATGTATTTTTACAGAAATAGATATCATAAACATTATTTAATTTGTCGTGAGTGAAAATTATCAAATACCATTATTTTTGGAAATAAAAAACGAAAACTGGAGTTGGCAAGGGCCCAGGTCCTAGCTTCGGAGTTTTTTAGACCACCTACGCCCTCTTATTCACTTGGAAATTTACCCTTACTTGTAGGCAAAATAATTGCCAAGTAAGCTGGCCACACTAACCGTTATTCGTTGAAGTTTTGTGTATCCATTCTTATCAAATATCACAGTAAAAAATAAAACCTAAGTTACATTTGAAATACTTAAACATACTCGTGGAATGATATTCTATCTTTTCGCCTTGGTTTCTGTGAACAGTATTTACAGTGTTTGAACACGCAATACGGCACATTTTATGTACTGAGATTCACGGGTCACGTAAGTACTTAGTCGGCTAGCGTTTCGTAGCTTACTGACTCGATGTACTATCCGCTTCGCGCGCGTAACTCTCGTGTTCCGTGCATGGTATCCAAATGATATCCAAAGGGTAAAACGGGACCCTATTACTAAGACTCCTTGTTTGCCATTGTTGCCGCTATAACAAAAAATACTAAAAGTAGAATAAAGTTAAAATTGTTAAATTAGTTAGGTAAACGTCCCATAGATGGCGTTATATTGAAATGTCGATCCCTAACACCTTTGTTAGACGTTAAATGGCGTTATAAGAAATAAAATGTTTATTCATAATTATTTTTTGCTGGCGAAAAATGATAGTGGTATTTTTTGCTCGATCTTATAAAATACTGTAGTGTGGTACGGAACCCTACGAGTGCGAGTCCCACTTGCAATTGGCCAGTTTATTTTATAGGATCTGTGCCCAACACATCAATGGCAAGTATTTCAATAATAACCCAACAATAACTTTGGCGACTGTTTAAAATCTAAAAAAGTGTTCCTGAAGAGTTATCTTCTCTACGTAGTATACAACAAAGTCGCCCTCGCTGTCTGTGCGCTTAAATCTTATAAACGGAACGGATTTTAATGTTTAGTTTTCAGCAATAGATAGAGTGATTCAAGTGTTAGGTTTATAACCAGGGGCCTCATTCAGTATGACCAATGAGATAACGCGTTCCTTAACGCGCCACGTTACGTTATTGAAAAATTGTATTCTGTATGCCACACGATAGGTAAATTATACAAAACGCGCGCGTTACACGTCCTCATATTTTGACAGCTCAAAACGGGCGCATAACCTTACCCTACCGAGTTACTGAACTGGAAATTGGCATAGAGAATACCATAACGCGAAGATAACGTAACACGGCACGGTACGACTTTAAAATGGACATACTGAATAAGGCCCCTGGATTAAACGCAGGCAAAGCCGCGAGGCGCAGCTAGATAAAATAAATAGAGTCTTAACTAAACAAGGTGAGCCTTAATTCGAAACACCAATAATAATAATTATTTATATGCGTAATCTTAGCTTTATATGAACCTATTGTCTCTAAGTCTACGTTACCCTTCGAGCATTTACCAATGGAGATGTTAACGTTGTAATCCACAAACATTTTTTTCTGCCGATACTTACGGGGGACGAGGTAAACACGCATTGCACACAAACAAATCACTCACTTTAACCATCCCGCACACTAGCTTGAAACACGCACACAGTATTAAAAATACAGCGTAGTTACGCACGCTTATATGGCCAATAATGGCTATATGGCCAGCAGAGAGGTACGCCTTGCGTCAACATCTCCATTGGTAAATGCTCGAAGACGTTACCTTAGGTTAATTAATTTTTATTCCTTAAATACTCCAACAATAGGGTCAGTGAGGGTTAAATAGATATCAAGAGATATACGATTGTAATAGTAAATACGATTTCAATTTTTTTTTTTTTTTTTGGCGCTATGGAGATTAACCTCACATGCATGCACCACAACTTGGTCCAAATACAAGAATGAAACATAGAACATGTTCTAACATTCGAAAGAGACATATAGGTATATACTATATAGCATAAGACCATAAAATGACTTGTATAATTATTCTATAAAGATTGTAAGTAATACATATTTTTATTTATTTTGTAAATGCTTACAAATATATATAATTATAAAGAGTTTTGTGATAGTGTTGAGCATTATATATAATAATATATATTATAATTTAAACATCAATCAAGAAAAACATCAATTGCAGTTTTAACTACTTATTCTAAACACTTATTTATTATAGTTATAAATATTAAAATACGGGATTTATCGCGCCTAAAACATAAATTCTTATTTAACTCGACGTTTCGACCAAGTTGCATTGATCGTGGTTACAAGACGACTCTCGTCTCGTGACCACGATCAATGCAAGAATTAATGTTTTAGGCGCGATAAGTCCCGTATTTTAATATTTATAACTATCTGTTCAAATCGCGAAAGTTAAAAGTTTACAACAACTACTTATGAGGGAACGCAGGGTGGACTTTTCCATACAAATGTATTCCCCCGTTTTCCCTGGAAAATGCTTCTAGAGAAAATTTGTTTCCACAAAAAAATCATGGTCTGCTGTAGCTACGCCCCTCTCATTTTCTTTTTATGACCAACCAATTGCAATTTAAAATATGACCTTTCAACAATCTTATAGAAGGGATTAAAAGGCTTATATTTATTTTTGCAATTGATTGGTCAAAAAAAGCAAATAATAGGGGCGTAGCTACAGCAGACCTTGATTTTTTTAGAAACAAATTTTGTTTAAGAAGCACTTTCCAAAGAGTAAACGGGGGAATACATATGTATGGAAAAGTGCACCCGCGATACAGAATGACAGAAAAACACTGAACAGAGATTAATGTAGGTAATCATTAATTGGAATATAACTAGTCCACACTTTAGTATGACTAAACATGAGATACAATGTGACAGAGAAAAAAAAATACTAGAGACTAATCTAAACATCAATTGCAAATAACGAATCTAACTACCATTATTCTTGCCATTATTCTTTTTAATTTATATTAATGACTTGCCGGAAATAACACATCATAAATGCACATTGATCACTGATAACATTTCGATAATTTTGACTGATAGGAACCTTGCAAAATCTGACATTGAAATTAATAAAATTATTGACTCCGTTATACAATGGTTAAATCATAATAATCTGCAAGGAAATTTGATTAAAACTAATATTATTCAATTTACTACCCGTGGCTCTGACCCAAAACCAAGAAATATTGTTTACAATGATGCAAAAATAAATGAAAATAATAATGTTAAATTTCTTGGTCTTACACTAGACAGGTTCTGTAATTGGAAAATACACATTGATAATGTTTGCAAGAAAACGAATAGTTTTGTTTACTGTCTAAATAAACTAAGAAGGACTTCATCTTTAAGTGCGGTTTTGTTAGCATATCATGGCTATATAGGGTCAGTGCTACGATATGGTGTAATACTTTGGGGAAACTCTACAGACTTTCCCAGAGCTTTTATAGCCCAAAAAAATGCATTCGCGCAATGGTAGGAATCCGCCCTTATGAGACTTGTAGACATTTCAAAAACCTTGAAATTTTACCTCTACCTTGCATATATATTTTCAAAATTTGTGTTTTCGTCATGCACAATTTTGAGCTATTTCTACAGGCGAAATACTTATACCCTCGCAACACCAGGAATGGTGAACGACTGGTTCTAGGCCTAGCACCAAGAACAGCACTATTTAGTAATAGTTGTTTTGCAATGTGTGTAAAAATATTCAATAAATTGCCTTATGATTCGAAAAAGCTTTCAAATTTTAAATTTAAGAAGCATTTAAAAATATGGCTGTTCAACAAAATGTACTATACAGTAAGAGAAATGCTTAATGAATGACTGCATTACAAGACTATTTATAATTATAATTTAAAATGTCTGGTGCTGTATATGTGTGGTTGTATGACTCATAATCTTGACATATAATAATCTGACTTATAATCTCTAAATATATTTTAATTTTGTATAATTGTTATAATGCTATACTGATTTCACATGCTCACCCACGAGCGAAATAGAAAGGACTTTGCTAGATAAATCCATCAAATTGTACTCTATTTTTTGTGAAATATATATTTCATTTCATTTCATTTCAACTAATGTATGGCTTAAGAGAGAACGCGGGGTGTACTTTTCCATACAAATGTATTCCCCCGTTTCCTCCCTGGAAAAAGCATCTAAAGATTTTTTTTTTCCTTATTTTGATTAACCAATTGCAAACATAAATATGACCCTTCAAAAATCTTAGAGAGAAGATTAGAATGCTTATATTTCTTTTAGCCATAGCAAAGGTATATAGGTTTGAGTGAATTTACTGCGTTCGAAATTTTTATGTGGCGGGCCTTGTGAATGTTACACAAATTATGACTTCGTTTTCTGGTATGATCACACGTATCCTATGTGTTGCGTCTAACCAAATAGATTTAACAGCGGCATTAGACGGTTGGCTTCATTCTTCAAGGCTTTGCTTACTTCTGCTGAGACGCCATTTACGCCTCCTGAATTTCTTGCATTTTTCTTTTCCAGTTCATCGTGAACGGAAGCAAATTCGATCTACAATTGGAAAAATTGCACATTTGTACTCAGACTACAGAATAATTAATAGTTACTGATCAGACTTAAGCTTAGGCTTTTTGTAGTGGTATGACTTCTACTAGTTAGTAACATTACTTTGCCAATTAATTTTCAGCCGTGAAATAGGAATGTTTTTCGGTTGAAATGGCAAGGTGTCCAGTGAAATTACAGGGCATGTGAGACTCAACGTCTTCATCATCATCATCAATTAATCTTCATCACGTACTGAAACATGTACTGGGTTGCGGGTGCACGTAATAGTACGGTTGGCAACCCTACATTAATCAGGGGAATTAAACATGTGTTTTAAGTGTGACGTTCGACGTCTAGATGAAAGCTGAATGGCACAATACCTTTGTTTTTTTTTGTAAATTCAAAGCAATAAGTTATGTTTCTGTTATATCTATAATATTTTTTATTGAATATGATCTATTTAATGTTATTTGACGTGTGTAAGTACAAATTTTTAATTTGCCCATATACTGAATAAATGTTTTCACTTTTGACTTTTGACATCTTCATGCCTCAAGGAAACAGGCGCAGTGACTGTGACGGCAATATTTTGGCAGCCCAGAATTTTGCATGCCGCTGTATCTGTAATAGGTAGACATCATCGCTTATCATCAGGCGAGAGTCGTGCTTGTCCTGTTACCTTATATTATAAAAAAGGCTATGTGTACCATTTTGTTACCAATTGATATTTGGAAGATGAATTGGGATTATTGTGTTATGGACTTGACTACGCTCAGCTTTAGTGGTAAGACTTATGTTATTCAGCCTGTGGAAGTACTTTTTAATATCTTATATGCTAGCGCTTGACCACTATCTCGCCGGTGGTAAACGATGATGTGGTTGAAGATGGTGAGCACGGTGGGCCTAGAATACTGAACTGTGCTGCCGGAACACCGTAAAGTTACGGCGGCAGATTTTCTTCTTGATGCGGGTAAGCTACTTTTTGATAGCAATTCAGGCAACACATCGATATAACATGCTCCTGTGTGAACGATACGAACTTACTAGCGCTTTGTCAGGTATTAAATAGGGGAGCAACTTTTTTTTTAGTTTAAATTAATGTCTAAGCCTTACTTTCAAGACGGCAACATTGACATTTTCGTGGGTAACAATTAATGGCCTCCAAATATAATAAACAATCTAAATTTAACTCACCTCAGTAATCATAATCCAATAATTGCTGTCTTCTATAAATCGAATGCGAAAAGCTAAAACATTTCCGTATTTATAGCCATCGAGCTGAAACGACACAAAAATATTTACATATTTTTTCTCATTTCAAATAAATTAATTCCTTAAGTGCCTTTATTATGTTCTAGTTGAATTTGCAATTAGTAAAAATAGGTATCATCTAGTGGTAGTTAAGTTAACGAATATTATTTCAAGTCTACTGCTGTCGTCATCATTCTGTGCTGCTGCGATATACTGTAAGATTAATGTAGTTTGCATTTGTTCCGCGAGGTGTCGCTGACAGTAAAAGTTGGCACATCTGATTTGGGCAAAAGCTCAAGAAGTTTGAGCTAAGAAATTTGTGCGTCTTTAGGTCTATTATTATGACGAAGCAAGATTGAGGCATGGCATCGCATTGTATTGAATTTCCTATCGGAGTCAATTGATTGATGAGACAGAAAACCTCATTTTGACAATAAAATGATAAATCCTGTATTTTTAATAAAACATGTATATTCACACAAGCACACCCACACACATACAAATACACTCACACACAAACACACACACACGCACACACACATACACAAATGCGCGAGCGCGCACACACGCACACATACACACATAATCTAATTAAGTTTTACTTATTTTACCTCCACTATGTAACATTCTTGAGCAATTAAACACCTGACCAACAAAGATAAGGCAAACACGCCTGCCGACGGAGGAACACTGTCCCACAAGTCACAGTTTATAAACTAGTTTGTGGAGCAGGGAATCATCACCATTTTAACGTACAGCCTATCTATAACAACTATTAGCAATAACATAAATTAAGCCACTGATATGTATTCGTTATTAGATTTAAGGCTCAAGATTTCAATAAATTATTATTTATTATTATTAAAGTAGTTATATCTGTGCGTTATTTCTTTTTATGATCTTACGAGTATGATACTATATTATACAAATATTATAGCAAGAAACTAAAGAAACTATAACCATTATTCTCATTCATTATATGATAAGCAAAAATATGGTTAGTAATTATTATGACTATGACAAAATATGCGCGTCCAATAATAGGACAAAAACGTATTATGACAAATGACAAACATAAGATAAACTTTAGGAGAAAAAAGTTTATGCGAATGAATAGGATATCTATGATTTTGTTTGTAAGGTTAAGAATAAGAATAAGAATAATAATAGTTTATTGCCATAAAAAAATACATACATTAAAGATACACAAAGATATAATTTAAAAAAAGGCAACAGGATCAAATTCAGCTTCTGCTACGTGTACAATTACTTGCACACGCAGCGCTGGTTTACAATTTAATATTATATTTATAATTTATTATATAATTATAATATAATAATAAAAACCAAAAAAATAATTATAATAACCCAATGCTCGGGCTAGGGTCTTTGCCGAGATGTTATAAGCGGGCTAATTATTTTACAAAAAAATAAACACAAAATATATAAAGTAAACAACAACAACAACAGCAGTAAGAAATACTTATCAGTTTTATGATTGACAGACAAAAATAGTAGTTCAATAATATTAAAAAGTTCGTTTAAAAAACTAAAAAGAACCGACTTCAATGCCACGCTATTAATTTTCAGTACCAATTTTGAGGTGTTTATCTCCATATCTCCGGAGATACTTATCAGACCTCGATAAAATTACTACGGTACCATTGGGATATCTCCTTACCAACAAAAAAAAAATCAAAATCGGTTCATAAACGACGAAGTTATCCGCGAAGAAAACTAAAAAAAAAAAAAAAAAAAAACATACGTTCGAATTGAGAAACCTCCTCCTTTTTTTGAAGTCGGTTAAAAAGAAAAACGAAACAATTATGTACAGCTTGTGTTTAAGTGTGTGTGTGTGTGCGTGTGTGTGAAATTGCTTATGTTTTAAAAGTTGTTTCAAAAACAAAAAAGGTTAACTGAATCCGTGACTTGGTCACGGGTTCAGTTAACACTTTTCGATTTGAAATATGAAAAGTTTCTGATCAAAATCGTATATTTGAGTTATGTAGTGGTAGGACTTCTGCTAGTCCGCGGCGGTACCAGCACTTTGCCAATTAATTTTCAGCCGTGAAATAGGAATGTTTTTCGGTTGAAATGGCAAGGTGACCAGTGAAATTATAGGGCATGTGAGACTTAACATCTTTATGTCTCAAAGTAACAGGCGTACTGAAATTAAATGAAAATGAAATGAAATTTATTGGTACATAAGTAGACATATACGAGTACATAAATTAGGTTACATTGGGCCCCAAACTCAGCTGTGCCTGTATTTTGGAAGCCCGGATACATTTGCATGCTAGATACTCGTATTTTGACATCATACAATTTACAGCTCGTTATAGTTCAATTATAATAGTTGATTAGACTTTTCCATTTTCTATAGATTCTACTTTAACACAGTAAGTTAATTAGTTTTTGCCATGACTTATTACATAATATTTCAGTCAGAGATTAACAAAAAATAATTCGCATTGATTTATGTAGCGTTAATAGATTGCAGTGCAGTGACATGTAAAATTCTGGCAGTCCGGAATGTTACATGCCGCAGTATTTGTAATAGGCAGACGTCATCGCTTACCATCAGGCGAGTGACGTGCTTGTCCTGTTCCTTATATCATAAAAAAGAAGCAGTGAGCTATTGGGAATTGGAGGAAGAGATTGTGGAAACCTTTCCGATATTAATAACGGTTTTTATGACTCTAAATATGAAGAAATTAGCTGTGCCTGCGACTTTTTCCGCGTGGAGTAGTGTCTTTGGGTAGCATACATATAGACACATACTCGTACGTATCCTTACTACACCGCACCGCACCACGCCACGCTAATTCCTCCTTCCCCCTCCCCTCACTTACCCTCCGATCCCCCTTCCCTTCACTTCCACCTTCTCTCCCCTCCCCTCACTACCCTCTACCATCCCCCTTACCCTTCCCCTCACATACCATATCCTCCCCTCCCCTTTCTCATCACTTCCATATCGCCTCCACATCCCATCACCTCCCCTCCCCTCCACTCCCCTCCACTCTCCTCCACTCCCCTCCACTCCCCTCCACTCCCCTCCACTCCCCTCCACTCCCCTCCACTCCCCTCCACTCCCCTCCACTCCCCTCCACTCCCCTCCACTCCCCTCCACTCCCCTCCACTCCCCTCCACTCCCCTCCACTCCCCTCCACTCCCCTCCACTCCCCTCCACTCCCCTCCACTCCCCTCCACTCCCCTCCACTCCCCTCCACTCCCCTCCACTCCCCTCCACTCCCCTCCACTCCCCTCCACTCCCCTCCACTCCCCTCCACTCCCCTCCACTCCCCTCCACTCCCCTCCACTCCCCTCCCCCTACCCTCCCTCTCCACTCACCCTTCCCCTCACAAACTTTAAATGTCATATTTATTTATATCAAATCAATAGCATACATTATTTATATCAAATAAATAAAATAATAAGTTTCAAGCTTCTAGCTTTAAAAATAACGATACTTCCATCGAACTTTTTATCCCCCCTTTCAATCCCTTTCAACCCTCTTGTCTCATTAAAACGTAGCCTATGTCCTTTCTCAGGCTCTAGACTATCTGTGTACCAAATTCCATTTAAATCGGTTCAGTAGAACATTCACATAAACCTTACATATTTCCATACAAACTTTCATTCCCTATTCCCTTTTGTTATTTTACACCCTTGAAGGTAAAACTTTTACAAACTTTGCATGTCATATTTATTTATATCTAATCAACAGCCTAAAGTTTCAAGCGTCTAGCTCTTAAAATGGCGATACTTCCATACAACTTTTCATCCCCCATTTCAACCCCTTACAATTCTCTTTTCGCATTTAAAATTAGCCTATGTCCGTTCTCAGGCTCTAGACTATATGCGTACCAAATTTCATTTAAATCGGTTCAGTAGTTTTGGCATGAAAGCGGGACAGACAGACAGACAGAGTTACTTTCGCATTATATAGTAAGGACAAACAAAACCCAGAGATGGCGCTAGCGTAGATTTTAATAGCTCTCCTTTAAATATTGGCTAAATGTATGAGATCCTACATCGCGCTAATTTTCGCGATATTGAAACTGATGCACTTGCTTCGTGATTAAACATCTCAAAAGTTGAACTCGTTTAAAGACGTTTTCTCTTTATAGTATTAGTCTCGATTGCGATCAAAACATTTTAAATCGTAAACATTTGTGTCGATGAATGTACACTTCACAATCACACACACAAATCAAAGTTCGTTTTGGAATCATTGTGTCAATTATTGAATCAGCTCAGCGTCCTAGGTCTTTCAGAAATAGGATACTTTTCTTTGCGACAGAAGCTGCGGGCTGCAGAAACTATAAACAAATACTTACAAATCCTTCAGCTATTCCGAACTCGTCAAATTTGCCCACAGTCTTGAATTTACCATCGCCAATGGAGGGTAAAACCTCGACAACAGCTTCGTTAACTCTACCCCTGTTATTATAAGCCATGTTACCGGTTCTCAAAAGGTACCTGAAACGGTGGCACAATCAAAATAAGCTTAGCTATTTCAATAATATGTAGATGGTTGGGCCATTTCATCACGAGTTATATTCTTATTTAGTTTTATACTTTTTTTTAATTATATAGGCTAGCGTTTGACCACTATCTTACCTGTTGGTAAGTGATGATGCGGTCGAGGATGGTAGCACGCTAGGCCTAGAATAGGAACTGGCTCTCAAGGATAGCTGCCGGAACACATTAGAGGTTTTGGCGACAGATTTTCTAACTTGAGGGTGGTAGCTGTCCAGACGGACACTAGATAGTGTCCTACCTCCATGCGGGGGTTAGAGGTTTCCTAACAATGTTTTTCCTTCACTGGAGGGCCACTGTTAAGAGTGCACATACCTACATTTTTCGATAGACAAACCCATAATATAACATAGTAACCAAAATACTAACCGGCCTTCACGCGCGCTTATTTTTCGGATTACGCTCCGACCGGTTTCGACTCAATTTGAAAGTCTTCATCCGGGAGCGGATAGGAAAGCTGTGACTCGAGGCGTGGCACTTGAGTCGCACCGGGAAGCTCAAGCTGGCAAGTTACAACAGCTGTTCTTAAGAGCCAGGGCGTATACTAGGTCTAACGTGCTACCATCCTCGACTATCATCATTGTACCTTACCTGTTGGTAAGGTACAATAATGATTGTCGAAGTAGTGGTCAGACGCTAGTTTATATTCCTCAGAAAAAAAACCAACTAAAAACCATCATATGCTTATTTCAAGAACCTTATGCCCATCATCATCATCAGCCGGTGTCAGTCCACAGCTGGACGTAGGCCTCTCCCAAAATGCGCCACTGAGCCCAACATAGATTAAAATTTTAAAAATATTTCAAAATATCTCAATTTAAGCAACATCGGGTATCAAAATCTCAAAATATCTTGCAAATAGGCTAATCATCTTATATTTATCTATATTTTGAGATTTCGGTAGACGGATTTGTTTATTTTGTGATATTTTGACCAACTAAGGCGATTCTTAAGTTTAGTGCAAACGGGCATTAGTCTCCTAGACTCACCTGCCCAGTTTTATGGGTTGCTTGAACCAAAATTCAATGACGTCACCAAAGCGTGGTTTCTTTCCCCAGTAGTACGTGGTACCTTCGTATGCCATCTCGATAGTGTTCTTTCTATGGGATCCAGGCGCGCAAACAATTTTTTTCAGAGGTGGATTTTTGTGGGGAAAGTATGGCGGTATTGTTCCTGTATCCTTTAAGTAAATACTGATGTTAGTACAAATTGTAAACGGTATATTAACAAGATATGTAAGGCGTCCATTACACGGTAGGTTATCCATCATTCAAAACCAAAAGTCATGACTGATGGTTGCTCATGTAGCAAATCAAAGTATGTAAATATCGGTCAGTCACCGTCAGTCACCCATTACACGATGATCAGTCACAGTGACTGCCAGCAAACTGACAGCAAAACCGATCGTGTAATGGACACCTAAGACTTAACAAATGTATCAGAATAAGGCGCGCTACACACAAAGTCAGGCCGTCATTATCTGCACAGCTTAGCGATAAAATAGCATGTGTGGATGAATCTTCAGCGCGACTTAACCGCAGACGCTACAGTCGGGTAAGCTTAGCCGAGCAACAGCAGATGGACTTCAATCAGCACAGCCGTGCGGTCACATCGAATGTTCGGGTCGGCTTTCATGTCGGTAGTGATATGTCGTTTAATATACCACTACCGAAATAAAATGTACCAACCCGCTTATATACCGATCAGCACTAGCCAAATAAAGTCGAACATGCGTAGTAATTGCTTTATGCTGGACCTGTTGTTCAACTGCGTATAACTGCGGATCGTAACATAATACTTGGCAGTATTCGTTGATGAATACTGCCAAGTATAATTTTCCGACCCGAATATGTATGTAGCACGCCTAACAGGCGCCGTGCAGTAACGTACTAAAACCTGTCAATGTCTGTTGCAAAAACCTATTTCAGGCACAAGTCTCTCACAAAGATAGGTTGGATATTCTTAAGCTTGTCTGTAAGTTCTGTAATACAATTTAAGAACCTTTTGTGAGAGTTAATACACTTTTTATTGAAGTTATACTTCTTTTGGCGCGATAGAGAAAAATGATGAGAGTGAATTTTTTCGATGCGCGCGCACACCGACACCTAAATTTAACATCGTGAAGTTAGTTCTAGGTGGTACGATGCGCGCGCACACCGACACCTAAATTCTACACCGTGAAGTTAGTTCTAGGTGGCATGACTATGTTCAAGTTGTATATGTCATATTTAACGTCATATTTTTACGTTGATAAAACCTTTTTTTAACGGACTTCAAAAAAAGGAGGAGGTTTCTCAATTCGACCGTATTTTTTTTAAAATGTTTTTTCGCGGATAAGTTCGTCGTTTATGAACCGATTTTGATTATTCTTTTTTTGTTTGAAAGGAGATATCCCAAGTGTGGTACCATGGTAATTTTATCGAGGTCTGATAAGTATCTCCAGGGATATTGAGATAAACATCTCAAAATTGGTACTGAAAATAAATAGCGCGGCATTGAAGTCGGTTCTTTTTTAGTTTTTAAACGATATTATATTAAAATAAAATCTTTTTAATTTAATTTGATTTCTTAACAACGGGACGAACATCAAACTTTTGACGTACAAAACCAAAAAACTTCCCATTTAAATTTAATTTGATTTCTGAACGACTTCTGAACCCCTTTAATTGTAAATTGTTAAACACAATCCAAAATTTCATCGTACCGACGGGACTCGAACCCGCACCCCCCGGATTACACGTCCAGGTGCTCTGCCAATTAAGCCACGGTTCGATACATCGATACGACGAAATTAGTGGATTGCATTTGTTAACCCAATTATGCATTGGTGGCGCCATCTATGACTACTTATTACGTAAGTTAATCATTCGGAAGAAATCATTACAGTTTTCAAATCCGACGAGAGATGTTGCACTGCGTAAATCAAATATTATGTTTCTTTGAAGTGTCTCACACTTTATATTTTTGTAAATTGTTAAACACAATCCAAAATTTCATCGTACCGACGGGACTCGAACCCGCACCCCCCGGATTACACGTCCAGGTGCTCTGCCAATTAAGCCACGGTTCGATACATCGATACGACGAAATTAGTGGATTGCATTTGTTAACCCAATTATGCATTGGTGGCGCCATCTATGACTACTTATTACGTAAGTTAATCATTCGGAAGAAATCATTACAGTTTTCAAATCCGACGAGAGATGTTGCACTGCGTAAATCAAATATTATGTTTCTTTGAAGTGTCTCACACTTTATATTTTTGTAAATTGTTAAACACAATCCAAAATTTCATCGTACCGACGGGACTCGAACCCGCACCCCCCGGATTACACGTCCAGGTGCTCTGCCAATTAAGCCACGGTTCGATACATCGATACGACGAAATTAGTGGATTGCATTTGTTAACCCAATTATGCATTGGTGGCGCCATCTATGACTACTTATTACGTAAGTTAATCATTCGGAAGAAATCATTACAGTTTTCAAATCCGACGAGAGATGTTGCACTGCGTAAATCAAATATTATGTTTCTTTGAAGTGTCTCACACTTTATATTTTTGTAAATTGTTAAACACAATCCAAAATTTCATCGTACCGACGGGACTCGAACCCGCACCCCCCGGATTACACGTCCAGGTGCTCTGCCAATTAAGCCACGGTTCGATACATCGATACGACGAAATTAGTGGATTGCATTTGTTAACCCAATTATGCATTGGTGGCGCCATCTATGACTACTTATTACGTAAGTTAATCATTCGGAAGAAATCATTACAGTTTTCAAATCCGACGAGAGATGTTGCACTGCGTAAATCAAATATTATGTTTCTTTGAAGTGTCTCACACTTTATATTTTTGTAAATTGTTAAACACAATCCAAAATTTCATCGTACCGACGGGACTCGAACCCGCACCCCCCGGATTACACGTCCAGGTGCTCTGCCAATTAAGCCACGGTTCGATACATCGATACGACGAAATTAGTGGATTGCATTTGTTAACCCAATTATGCATTGGTGGCGCCATCTATGACTACTTATTACGTAAGTTAATCATTCGGAAGAAATCATTACAGTTTTCAAATCCGACGAGAGATGTTGCACTGCGTAAATCAAATATTATGTTTCTTTGAAGTGTCTCACACTTTATATTTTTGTAAATTGTTAAACACAATGTTATTTATATATTGTGTTTAACAATTTACAAAAATATAAAGTGTGAGACACTTCAAAGAAACATAATACCCTTTAATTGTGTCAATAGTTTATATTTAACGATAACAAAACTTTATACTCAAATATGTAACCTAAGCGATAATATTAAACAATATTTACAAATAGTACATATATACAACTTAAAACTAAATTAAGATACAAACTATTTAAACTGATATAAATAAGTGAAATAATAAATGTTATAAATAAAAAACAGAACCTAGGTCGCAGCTGTCTGCTGGTAACGTTCCCAAAAAGCTGGCGACGTTACCTCGTTGAATTGCTAGGCTAATCCGTTGGCCGAGGTAAGCGCCAGCTCTTTGGTCACGAGTGACGTCTATTAATCGTCTGGACAGCTCCTTTACAAAACCTCGCGCATCTCGACCCCACGGACCCATTGTTTCGACCCCAAACGGAAGAAAAATGTAGCCATCACCAATGGCAGCATATTTCCTCCGTTTGAGGGTTTCTGCCGCATCCGCTGCCGCACCTGCTGCTCGCGAGGTCCCGCATATGTGGGACGCCGCTAATGTGTCAGCAAACGTCGCGTCCCACACCAACGGTGGTGCCGAAGGAGCCACGGAACCAACGTCATACAGTCGGGCCTCTTACCATCGTCACGTGATATATCGTTCGGCTCTAATATAGCCGGCACGTTCACGGTGGCAAGGGCCCGACGAATGACGTCATTCAATGAGGCGTGACGTGAGAGACGCCCTGCACTGCGGCGGCATGACAGGCCATGGTGGCCTAATCTGTCTACTTCACTGCCGCAGTGACAATTGTGAGGTACTGTCCGGGAGATGCCCAGACGTAATCCCACAGCAATGGAGAAGCTGTCATCGTCCATAGGGGTACCTATGTTGGAAGAAGGTAATGCGTGTAGCCAGTATCCAGATTCTTTTTCACGTGTGGCAAGGAGACGAGCCCGGTCCCTAATATCAACACTATTTTGAATTAGTTCATCCTGAATAACTTTACAAAGGGGCTCGTCCCATAGCTTTTGTGAACTAAGTTTTATAGGTAAGACCTCACCTGGACAAGCCAAAGACCAGGCGGTTTTAGCTTCTTCCATGTATGCTATAGAAATGTTGGATGATGAATTTGAATTTTTTTTTTTAAAAAGAGATGAAACACTATTAGTAGAAGATAAAAAGGCCGGTAGTGAAACACTTGAAATTTTGCGGATGCCAATGCCTCCAAACCGAATAGGCAGAGAGGCCTGAAACCATGAATTATTTGAAATTGAACAATTTAGAATTTGTGTTAAAATATTTTTGATCGCGTCATCTAAACTTAGTAGTAAAGGTTGATGATTCCAAAGAGGACTACAGCGTAGTATGTATGTAAATTTTGGCACAAAAAGACAAAATCGAATTAGATGGTAAGCCATGTGGTTATGAATTTCGGTGAGACGCTTAGATGTATCGTTAAATTTGTGACGATGTTCTTCAACAAAAACCGGAAATGACTCTTGAAGGATCGGAGCTCCTAAGAGGCGTAGACTTTCTTTGTTTAGTAATTTTAAATTTGGAGCCAAACTGTTGAATTTATTATACAAATCGTCCCTTTGGTGCGATGGTACAATATCTGTGATAAAAAGTTCACACTTAGAAAAATTTAGTTCCAGGCCAATCAATTTACATTTGTCAATTAAAAACTGTAAATCTTGTAATACAGTTGTGGCTTTGCCTCCAAGGGTTCCGTCGTCTAGATACCACATGTTTAATTTCGAATTTAGGTTTGAAATTACAGGGTGTATTGCTAGTCCGAAAATGGCTGATCCAAGAGGGTCGCCCTGTTGACAACCTGAACAAGAATTTATTAAATGGTCTCGGTAAAGTAATTTAGAATCCAATCCATAACATTGCCAAAGGTAGTCAAAAGTTTCCGGAATACAATTTTGATTTCATTCAAAAGAACAGTACGATCAACAGAATTAAAGGCATTTTTGACATCCACCTTCAATATCACCTCACCGCAATCGTGATGTACAAATGTACGGAAAGCATGAACAGCTGCCTCGCATCCGCCCTTACTGCCAAAGCCTAACTGAAGGGGCTGGAACTTTTCAGTCAGTTTTGTATGTATGTGGCGGCTTTTAATTAATTTTAATATTTATCGTTAATCACTACTGCATTTTAGTTATTTTTTTTCCATACGCCACAGAAGTATAACTTCTAACGCGTGTACATAAGTACACACACTCTTTTTTCTTAACAATGTAGGTTACAATGTAGGTTTGCGTGCCAGGCATACGTCAACATTTACCATTAGACAAGCGTCTTGCTTGTAAAATTTATTATCCACCAATAGATTGGCTTGAATTAGATCCAGTTACACTACTTTCTAATAAAGTTTGAGATAGTTATCTGACATAATAGCAAATATAATAGCTATATAGAGCTTCTTTTGCCTATGGAATCCTCCGTGGTCTCTGTTGTCTTGCCTCAACAGTGTCAATTTTGTGTTTAACGACTCCGGTTCATCCACAGCATGGAGGTGGGAAATTCATATAAAACCGCTATGCAATTGCCTGTATGGAAATAACTTCAAAAACGGTGCATACCTAAACGTCATAATGTAACCTAAGATGGCTGCCATTGATTGTCCATAGGTCCATTGATGACATAAAATGGCTACCATTCCATGGGTCCGTTAATGACACAAAATGGTTGCCATTGATTGTCTATTGCTCCATTGACCTTGATTGACAAAGTTCCAGCAATAGCAGCCGTTTTAGATTACATTATGACTTTTAGGTATGCACCTTTTTTTCGTAGGTATTTGTCAATAGTCACAGTCACTTCCGGCAAATAAGACGTCTTTAAACCGCATCAACAGACGTTTGGCTTGTGACAACTGAGTTAATATTAACTTGTCTTTGGGTCTGAGCCTTAAATTAACATAAGATATCGATCACATCTTCACTTAGCATCAGGTGAGGTAGTGGTCAAACGCTTGATAATCCTTACTAATATTATAAATGCGAAAGTAACTCTATCTGTCTGTCTGTCTGTGTCACTTTCACGCAAAAACCACTGAACCGATTTAAATGAAATTTGGTACACAGATAGTATAGAGCATGAGAAAGGACATAGGCTACTTTTTAATGCGAAAAGAGGGTTGTAAGGGGTTGAAAGGGGGGATGAAAAGTTGTATGAAAGTATCGTCATTTTTAGGTTTCCGTAGCCGAATGGCAAAAAACGGAACCCTTATAAATTCGTCATGTCTGCCTGTCTGTCTGTCTGTCCGTCCGTATGTCACAGCCATTTTATTCCGAAACTGTTAGGACTACAGAATTGAAACTTGGTAGGTAGATGTATTCTGTGAACCGCTTTCCGATTTTTATACAAACATAAAAAATATAAAAGTTTAAGGGGGGCATCCCATACATGGAAATGAATAAAATAAAATAAAATAAAAAAAAATAAAAATAAAGCTTTGTATTAAATCTTATATTTTATTTCTTGTTAAAGTCCAGTAGTTAATCATATTAAAACGACAAAATTATATATCAAATGTTTTTAGTACTTTGCTTTAGGTAAGAAAATTAAAAATACTCATGGGTCCGCCAGACCGACCATGAACGACGTGTGATTTCTATTACCAGGCGTGTCAAGGGTTAACACCAAATATTTTTCTATTTGAAAGCCTTTCCTGGAGCAATAATTAATGCATTTTACAAGTGCGACCTCTTCATCTTTGAAACTGATCCTGGACCTGGATTTATTTTGAAGAACTCTTTCTTCAAGCGCTATTCTATAGCGGTTCTTGGCACTTAAAAAGTTTTCGACATTCCTTTTATAGCTGTTTCAATAGCATGTTTTAAATTTGTTTGGACGTACTGTTTCCTTCGTATGCCTTTTGCCTTATATTTAGGTTTCGGATCTATGGCAAAACAAATGTATAATCTATCTTTTAATCTCTTTATTGCAGTTTATAAATCTACGTGTACTTGATCACTATATGGTAGACATTTCCTCAATACGCTTCGAGGCTTCGAGTGATTTGTTTTGCCACATATTTGGCTTACGTGCTAAATAACAGACGTCATTGTTTATAGACAGCTAGGGTACCTTAGGATACATTTTAGTTTGCACTTTCTATTTTGTATGTAAGCTTTGGTAATCGTTCAAATCAGACTTGAAACAACCTTGAGTCTCCTCATTACTCCCAATTTGTCCCATTGGCAAACTAGTGACCCCGAGTGTCGCGAGTGATAAGTGTTACGAGAAAGAGACGTACAGCATGACTTCATCACCGTGCTAATCAAGGTGCAGTCAAGGATAGCTGGGAATAGCAGCAAGTATTTTACCTCCACTTTATCTCGCATTTTATTTAGATTTCTTAAAGGACCAACTTCAACTATCGTTCATATAACTAGAGACTATTTTAGCACTGCAAAAGCAATGTGACGATTATAAATACAACAGAGCCGTAGCCAAACTTTCAAAAGAGGAATTTTAAAAAGTTAGTGACCTTCTTACATCTTCACAATCAGCAGAAAAATAAAATCCGTCTAAATGTCTTTGATCAACTGTATTTTGAGGGCCCGGTGGCGTAATCGGGAGAACGGTCGGCTTTAATGCCAGAGGTACCGAGTTCAATCCCCGCCGTGCACCAATGGATTTTGTGGAGGGAATGGATTTTCTTTCGAATAATTATTTTATGTTCGCTTTTCACAGTGGCCCTCCGGTGAAGAAAAAACATCGTTAAGAAACCAACAACCCCCGCATGGTGGTAGGACACTATCTAGTGTCCACCTGGCCAGTTACCACCCTCAAGTTAGAAAATCTGTCGCCGAACATCTAATGTGTTCCGGCAGCTATCCTTGAGAGCCAGTTCCCATTCTAGGCCTAGCGTAATTACCATCTTCGACCGCATTATCACTTACCAACAGGTGAGGTAGTGGTCAAAACTCTAGCATATAAGATATAAAAAAAAACACAATAAATTGGATGTAACTTACGAACGGACAGACAGACATTACGAATTTATGAGGGTTCCTTTTTTGCCATTCGGCTACGGAGCCCTAAAAAACACTTACCTTAAACTTAGAACTTCGGAACTTTTTTTATGGAACTTCGTGATTACCGATATTAAACAACTGGTATTAGAAGCGGATTTTCTAGAACATTATAATTAGTTAATGGATATAGCTGGTCGGAAAATTATGGAGCCTTCAATGCCCGCAATTTTGAGCAAATCGACGCAGCAAACACTTTCTACTATAGATGTTGGGATAAATTTAGGCGTTAAACAATTATTAGATGATTTATGATCGTACAAAACGAAAAAACCGACTTCACATGCCACGATAGTTAAAGTAGCCAGTAGCCATTATCATGTCATCAAGGTATACATTTTTTTTATATTGTTTATCTCCATATCCGGTGATGATTATCAGATCTCGATAAAATTTTAATGGAACTAAACGGGAAGCATAATCTCTCAAATAAAACAATAATTTTTCAAATCGATTTGACGGACTTCTGAGGTAACAAACATTAAAAAACCCGTTGAATTGTGAACCTCCTCCCTCTTTATGAAGACGGTCAAAAGGTACAAGGACTACTACTTGACAAGTAACTGACATTTGATGTCTCAACTTCTTTAATGAGAAACATTTATGTCCGTTTCTTAGACATAATAACGGATCGTTTTGCTTAGTACGTTCGGTTATTGACACAAGAATGTTTTTGGTCTCGTGTCAAATTTAACCGATCGTAAGCAAAACGATCCGTTTGTATGTTATAGGAACCTGGTAATAGCCACCTACATATTCGTCACACCCTATTTATTATTCTACAAAGGTAAGTATAATCATTTACTTAGTATTTTTAGACATTGTACACACATACATAAAATCTTGGGGTAGGCAGAGACTACTTCTTTTCACATGCTACGATTCTGACACACGTGTTTCACTTCTTTCACATAATACATTATATAGATATTAAATTAGTTATTTATTTAGTTGCAGATCGCGAGGTATGTCGTCTACAGGTAAAAGCTACTTTTTGGCAGCAGGTCAGGCAAAACATCGATCCTCCTACCTGTGGAGGTTCCTGGTAAGACTATAAGAAACTCATCTGACAGATTATTGACACGTTTTATATGGCGTCAATATCAGATAACTATCTGTCACTTTACCAGAAGCCGGTAGGCCCGCCACATATATTCGAAGTATCGAATCGGGATTCCGTTACCGGCCACTTACATTCTGAATTCCGTTTCGAAAAGAAAACTTCGAAAGGAAAACTACCGTATGCATGTAATAAGTACATTTGAATGGATTTAGGTTCTGCTTTCGAAATTCCGAAACGGAATTCCGTTTTGATTTTCCGCATGTACGAGTATGTTGCGGGCCTTAGTCTTGTATTAACAGCAACATAAATTTGCTTACAGATAGATATAGTTTATTGTTTATTATTGTAATGCTGGAAACAATTTTATTCTTACCTTCACTTTATGAATCTTGCCTTTCAATGAAGAAAACCTTCCCAAGTGCGTAAATAGGTCAGTCTTGTACGTTGGCCTGATTTTGGCTTTGGCTTTAGCACATGCTTTCTGTAATGGTAAAACATAAGTACTCAATAATAACTGGCCAAGTGCGTGTCGGGTAACGCGAAGTGTAGGGTTCCGTAGTAGCCTGTTATTCAATGCAAGTATTTACACGTTATAAACAAGGTACTCCGTCTTTGTCACTTTAAAGTTTAATATTTCGTAAATGGAGCATTCAATCGAAAAATGAATTTAGCAACCCTGAAGTCATTTTAAAAGACCTATTCAACGATCCCCCACACGATGGGGTAGACGATGAAAAAAAATCATGCCCACTTCTCATATAGGGGAGCTACCCTAAAAAAAATATTTTTCACAATTTTATTTCAGCACTTTGTCAGCGTAATATATATACATACCCCCAGCTTTCTAGTTTTAATGGTCTCTTAGCAAATCCTCGGACAGACAGACAGACAGACAGACATGACGAAACTATAAGGGTTCCTTGTCAGGACTACGGAACCCTAAAAAGGATTAGAAAAATGTATGACAAATTCAAAGCATTTACTCTGTACTAGCCGCGCCCTACGGCTTTGCCCGCGTTTAATACTGATTATAAACCTTTCTCCTTGAATCACTCTATCTATTGCTGAAAACTGAATTAATAAAACTGGCCAAGTGCGAGTCAGAGTTTGGTCCCGCACACGAATTTCTAACGAACTTCTAACACCAACTAAGTAAACGTTAACACAAAGGTAGAATAGTATTATATAGTAGTAATAGTAATTGTAGTAATTAATATTATTTAATATCTGGTTGACCGAGCTTTGCTCGGTATTTTTTGCCACTTAAACAGACAAATATGACTCTTCCCGACATCTATTGACGAATAATAATACTATTTTTTTTAATTGAGAGCAACTAACTGCTTTACTGACACAGTCCCTCTACTCGCCAATAGATGTCGGGAAGAGTCATATTTTAAGTTGATTATTGAAAACACGAATAAAACAACATTTTCTGAAAATGACTCCTAGCTAGATCGATTTATCGCCCCCGAAATCCCCTGTAGGTATACTTAATTTTATTTAATCGTTGGAGCCGCTTCTGAGATTCATTGAGTTTAGTGATAAAGTGCTATTAGTGCTATACGTATGAACACTTGAACAATGTGTATACATCTTTATTAGAGACAATAAGAAAAGTGTCAATGGACAAATTCTTAGTGTAGTTTATGTATACAGTTTAGGCTAAAGTAAAATTGCTTATTAGCCGAAAAGGCTAGATTGTAGTTACAATAGGGACGTATTACTAACAAGTAATATGCTCTATAATAAAAAAAAAAAAAAAAATAATAATAATAGAAGTGTTAAAGGCATAAAGCCGCTAGTAGCGTTTAGTGAAAGTGCAGCACACCTCTCAACACCCTTAGCTATCCACGCCAATGTTGCCCCTCGGCGCCGACATAACGGTCCGCCTTTATGGGGGGTCCATTCAGTGTATAGCTAGTCACCACTCGCCTTAATATTTTGAAATGAGGCATAATTGGCGGGTGCCGTACCTCATCCCATAGACCAGAAAACAGTCATCAAGCAGCACACATTCATAGCCATAATAAATTATAGTACCATCTTTTTATAGTTTTTCATGTCTCCATCCACAAATCATATTTTTATTTAATTTAATATTGTAAAGGGCCTCTTGACGTTGGCTTCGGCTCCGTCAATGCCTTCCAAAGGACCGGGCGATTTGCAGCCCGTGATGTGAATTGAATAAAGAGTATAATAATAATAATAATAATAGGGCCTCTTGACGTTGGCTTTGGCTCCGTCAATGCCTTCCAAAGGACCGGGCGTTCAACGACCCGTGATGTTAACGAAATACAAGAGATAATAATAATAATTAACGTTTCTTCGGTCGCCTGACAAAAGTACTTAACAGTCTTTTGTCAGGAGGCAACAAGGTACGTGCCTTCAACGGCTGGGTTATGCCCCTACTTATATACACCTTTGGCATACTAAGGTGGACTCAGACTGAACTAGACGCCCTGGATAGAAAAGTTCGAAAGCAATTGACATCACATCGCATGCTTCACCCACGCTCGTCTGTTATGAGACTGTATATCCCACGGAAATGGGGTGGTCGAGGCTTTTTAAATGCCAAGACACTCCACAACCGTGAGGTATGCAGTCTCCGGGAATATTTCCTAAACAACGAGTGTGGGATGCATTGCGATGTGGTGTCAGTTGACAAGACTTTCACCCCTCTGTCCTTAGGCAAAGAGAACTGGCGCAAGCCTCAGGTGCTGAGCACCGAGGACCGCAAGGACGTATGGAAGAGCAAGGAGCTGCATGGCCGGTTCTATCGAGTCTTAACGGGACCCGATGTGGACCTGCTCGCGTCGGTGAACTGGCTACGATTCGGGGACCTCTTTGGGGAAACCGAAGGTTTTGTTTGTGCAATTGCGGACGAAGTTATCAAGACGAACAACTACCGGAAATATATTATGAAGGACGGTACGGTCGACATATGTCGGGCATGCCGCCGTCCCGGAGAGTCACTCAGACATATCATTTCCGGTTGTTCTCATCTTGCTAACTCCGAGTACTTGCACAGACATAACCTCGTAGCCAGGATCATCCACCAGCAACTTGCTCTTCAATACGGCCTTGTCGAGTCTGAGGTGCCGTACTATAAGTACGCACCTGCGCCAGTTCTTGAAAATGGTCATGCTTTGCTCTATTGGGACCGATCGGTTATCACGGACAGGACTATTGTCGCCAATAAACCTGATATCGTGATAGTCGACCGGTCCCAGCGGCGGGCAGTGTTAGTTGACATCACCATCCCGCATGACGAGAACCTCGTGAAGGCTGAAAAGGACAAGATCAGCAAGTACCTTGACTTGTCTTTCGAGGTTACCGCCATGTGGGATGTTGATTCGACTAGCATTGTCCCAATAGTCGTTTCTGCGAACGGCCTAATAGCGAAGAGTCTCGACCAACATCTCAAGAGACTCTCGCTAGACGGCTGGATCAAGGGCCAGATACAGAAGGCGGTACTTCTTGACACGGCACGCATCGTCAGGAGGTTCCTCTCTCTGCAGCCCTAACCACCGGTAGCTTGGGCCCTGCCCCGCTGCTGGCGGCACTCTAGGTTTAGGTTTTTTTATAATATTGTTTATTTGTAATGATTTTTTTCTATTTTTGTTTGGATATCTTTATTGTAAAAAAACCTAAAACTAAGAAAGAAAATAAATAACGTGAATAATAATTATATGTCAGTCCTCGTAAACGTCAAAAAATAATAAAATATAATATAAATGTAGTTTCAGTATGAGGAAAATAATATTTACACTTTTTAATTCGTCATCAGTCCATCTCTGTCCATTGCTAGACATAGACATAGGCCGGCCTCACCTATGGCACGCCACTGAACTCTAAGTTCTAATGCTAGTTAAATAAAAGCTTTTACAACTATTCAACTTACATTTTTTTTATTCAGTCCACAGGTTAACACGCCTACGTAAGTTTCCGTGAGCCAATCTATCGGCATATTTCTGTACAACAGTTGCACAAATGTGATAAAATGAACAAGTTTGGATGTCTGGAACAGCTTTCCAATACCACCCGTGGTGGAAAACTGAATAAAAAACCAGTTCGGATTTGCTGTTGTTACCCTTTCAGTGAAGTTCCTGATGTGCTGTAATGAATATGATATAAATAATAATGTAATGAATTGTTAGTTATTAAAATTATACTTGAATAAATCGGTATCAATGATACTGAAGCCTAATTTATTTTTTGCACTATACTTTCGATTAAATGTATTTAAATTAACATATATTACATATAAATTAATATATATATATATATATACTTGTATAAGTGTGTATGTATATATAACATGTATGTGTATGTATGTATTTGTGTATATAGGAGTATTAGTGTTCATGTATATTGTATTTGTTTTATTTTATTATGCCTAAATAAGGTTGTCTTATTGTGTACACCTCAGCCCCTGATATATTAATACATTTCACTCCATCCAAAGGTTGTCTGGAAAAGATTTAAGCGATAAGAATAATAATCGTTTATTGCCATAAAAAAAAGACATACATTAAAGATACACAAAGATATATTATACAACAAAAAAAATTATATAAGGTAAACAACAACATTGCAGTAAGAAATACTTATCAGTTTTATGATTCACAGACAAAAATAGTAGTTCAATAATATTAAAAAGAAAAACGAAACAATTATGTACAGCTTGTGTGTGTGTGTGTGTGTGTGTGTGAAATTGCTTGTTGTAAAAGTTGTTAAAAGTTTAAAATACTCGTATGTTTCTCCTTTAACAATAACAATAATTTACGCGATTTAAAAGTGTTGCAGCTAATTTTTCTCCTCAAAGGGGGTGGCAGATCATTCCATATTTTCGAGGCGCGGTATTTGAAACAGCCTTTAAAGCCGGCAGTTTTATGTTCGGGGATGTAAAGACGATTGGATAGTGTAGAACGCATGTTTCGTGTGTGTTCTTTGTTCTTTGAACCAAGTGAATTTTTCGAACAGATATTCAGGTTTTTTGTTCCAAAGAATCTTTTGTGTTCTGCAAGCTATGTGAAGCTTCCTACGCGATTTCATATTTAATATATACACTTTTCAACTAGGTATGGGCTAACGTGGTCTCTCCTTGGTATATTAAAACAAAAGCGTACGCAGGCGTTTTGCACACGTTGAACGGCTTTTTCGGTTTTGGCCTAACCTAACCTAGGCCCATACACCACGCTGCAGTAAGTAAACGGAGAGAGCACCAACCGGTCACACAATAGCAGTCGCACTTCCTCCGATATATTTTTGCGAATACTATACAGGACTTTAAGTTTATAGAAAGCGTTTTTAATTTTTTCATTAATGTGTTTAATGTATCTCATTTCATTATCGAGAACAAGCCCTAGATTTCTCGCATCCGATTCTATAGGAATATCAATATTATTTATACATACTCTGGAATTGTGATCTAACACTATTTTTACTTGTTTTTTTGTTCCGAGAACTAAGATTTTTGACTTTGCCGGGTTGAGGATAAGAGAATTGCGTTTCGCCCAATTAAAGATCGCCTCTGAGTCAGCGCTCATCTTTGCAATGGCATCCTGTGTATTGTTCGAATCAAAGCTGTGGTATATCTATGTATCGTCAGCATACAGATGATATTTGCATGTTTTAATACGTTTCCATATCTACTCTGCGAAAATATTTGTTAAAATTCGAAATGTCGACTAATTTGAAAGAAAACGAGAATAGTGATCTTTTTAAAATTGTGCTTGACCTCCAGACTAAAGTTTTATCACTGGAGAAAACAGTGTTGAGCCAAAATAGTTTAATAAAGAAACTAGTGCAATTAGTGAGTGGCGATTAAAATGAATCTGTAGAGGGTAGTAGCGCCGGTCCGTCGCAACCGTCACAAGAACGACCAATGCGGGAAGCTCGAGTTCGTGCGGCGTCGGCACTCTCCGTGAATACTTTGAAGAAAAAAAGAGGACAAAGCTCTTCCCCGATTCCCCCTCTCGCTCGCACGAAAATCACCGAGTCTGGCGCTACAGCCGAACCTGCTCGGGCGTCTTCGAGCCAAACTGCACCGACGACACCGAGCTCGCCGATGCCGCAAGCTGCGATTTCTGTGGATGTGATGACTCATGCGCAGCAACAGGTGCCGAGTGATAAGCCCGACGCTGGATGGAAAAAAGTCACTCACAAGACATCGCGGCGTAGTGTCCCTGCCAACGTAACGCGGGGCACGGCTGTGCCCGGTTCTAATGCATGCACCTTAGCAGCCGCTGAGCGCAAGTCCTACTTGCATCTGTACTATGTCCAAATTGGGACTACAGCGGAGCAAGTAGTGCAACATCTTAAGAGTATTAATTCTGAGGATAAATGCACCGCTGAAGCCCTAAAATCCCGAGGTGATTATGCGTCCTTTAAGCTGACCGTGCCCACCAAGCATGTAGATAAGTATTTAGCCGCCGAGCACTAGGCGGAAAATGTGTACATTAAACCGTGGCGAAGTGGATTTCGCAAATCACAGCAAACCGAGTAAAAAAGTTAAATACAAATCTTACTCGTTATTCTATCAGAACGTTCGTGGCCTGAGAACCAAAATTGATATGTGTAAGAAAGCTGTTCTAGCTGAATGTGCTGATATTTTTGCTTTCACCGAAACATTCCTTATAAGTTCATTTAACGATGCGGAAGTGTTTCCCGCCGGGTACACAGTGGTGCGCCGCGATCGCGCCGCCGACGCTGACTGGGGAGGAGTGTTGTTGGCGGTGCGCGACACGTACCAGGTGAAACAGATCATAGACGTAGACGGATATGATAATGATATCGAAGTGGTGATAGGTGTCGTCACTTTGAAATATAACAAAATCATCTGTTGTGTTGTTTACATTCCTCCAAATTCAACTGTAGACAAGTATTGTAACACTTTTGCTGTAATTGAAAAATTAGTGTCTAAATACCCAAAATTGGATATTATTGTGACGGGTGACTTTAACCTTAACTCGTGCAATCAAAATGTGTTAACGCACTATAATTGTATGGTAAGCTACTGTCAATTTAAACAACACAATACAGTAGATAACAAACACGGCACAATGTTAGATCTGGTGCTGAGTAATCGGTGCGGTGAGTGGATTAAGGTGAGCGGTGATGTTGAGCCAATAGTGCCTGCAGACGCGTACCACCCGCCGCTGAGTGTGAGTGTACGGAGCGCGCGGCCAGTGATGGCGCGGGATCGAACCCGGCCCCCGTCGCCGCCGCCTTAACTGGACCGCGATCTCATACCACGCGAATGGAATTTCCGTAAAGCCGATTTTCAACTGTTGTATGCTACGCTTGCCTCTATCGAATGGGACGAGATATATACTGCTACGAATGTCGATGATGCCGTTAGTTTATTCTATGAACGACTTAGCGAATGTTTTGATATTTGCGTACCTATTAAATGACCATATTTATATAACTATAAGTATCAGTATCCGACCTGGTTCACTTCAGATATAATACATAATATTAAAAATAAACACTTTCACTTTAAAAAATATAAGGTATTTAAATTAGAATTCAACAAGGAAATGATCAAATTTTATCGTTCGCTTGTAAAACAACAAATTGATTCGTCCTACAATCTGTATATTAAGCAAAAGGAAAACGAACTAAAGCATAACCCGCAGTTATTTTGGACATTTATAAAAGACCAACAGTGTATGAGGCAGTGTAAGACTGAATACAATTATAAAGAAAATACGGTGTCTGGGCTTGATGCGGCAAACGCATTTGCTAGCTATTTTAAAAGTTTTTTAAGTAACGTACCTACGTTATCAGCGGCCGACGCCGAGCGGGAGACCGTCAACTCGCAGTGCTCCTCGCGTGTCGCAGTGGACGGTATCGACTCAAGTGATTTGCGTTGTGCTATTCGCAAACTAAAGGCTCACTCATCCGTAGGACCGGATGGTATACCTCTGTTTTTAGTTAAGGATTGCGCGAATGTTTTTGAGCCTCCCCTACTGTACATCTTTAATCTGGCCCTTGACACCGTGACTTACCCGACCCGGTGGAAAGTCTCCAGAGTCACCCCTATACCTAAGGATGGTTCTAGATTGAATATCGAGAACTATAGGCCTATAGCCGTGATGTCAGCGTTTGGCAAGGTATTTGAATCGATCCTAAATTGCCATATCACCAGGCAGGTCAATACTCAGCTATGCGACGCGCAGCACGGGTTCCGAGCGGGCAGGTCTACAGCTACTAATCACGTTAACTTTGTTGACTACGCTCTTAACGCTATGGATAATAAGAAACAAGTGGACGTGACGTACTTCGACTTTAAAAAAGCTTTCGACCGCGTTCATAACGATGTATTGCTGCGAAAGTTTTTTAGCTTGGGCTTCACTCCGCAATTGTTAAGTTTTTCGCTAGCTACTTTTCAGATCGACATCAATATGTTCAACTGCAAGGTTTCCGCTCTGACCCGTATGCTGTGTGTTCCGGTGTAAGCCAGGGCAGCACACTCGGACCTACGCAATTTTTGATCATGATAAATGACTTGCCGAATGTTGTCAGGACGGCAGAGTGCCTCATGTTCGCCGACGATCTAAAACTATTCTTAGGTATCGACAGCGTGGCTGATTGTGAGGCGCTACAGAGGGATGTTGACAGTGTTGTGAAGTGGAGTGTGGACAACCAACTAGAGTTTAATGCATCTAAATGCAAAACAATCTCCTTTACTCGCTCCCTCTCACCAATTTCATACACCTATAATATCAGCGACGTCCCTCTCGAGCGAGTTGTGAGAATCCGAGACTTAGGCTTGGAGCTAGACGCCGAGCTCACACTCAACACGCACATCACCGAACTCTGCGGTCGAGCGTACAAGAGTCTCGGTTTCGTTATGAGACAGACAGCTCGATTCCAGGACAGGTGTACAATTCTATCTCTTTTCAATTCTCTTGTAAGGAGCAAATTAGAATATAATTCAATAATTTGGAATCCGCATGAGACTAAATACAAGCTCATGGTGGAAAAAGTACAAAAAACAATTTGCTCGTTTTCTATATAAAAAAATATACGGATATTATCCTTTTCTATATCCCTCTTTATTCATAGCAGGCATGGTAGGCATACATACATTAGAACTAAGGCGAAAGTGTGAGATACTGCTTCACTATTTCCTATAGCAAAATGGGAAGAAAATAGACAATCCCACGGCTTTGTCTCGCTGCACACTCTTCGTACCGGATCAGTTGTCGGCGGCTGCGCCGGCGACGTCTGTTCGCGACCCCGTCGGTACGCACGCGAGCGGCTCAATCTGCCCCCACTTACCAAGCTCTGAGTCTGTTCAACGCACTCATTGCTCAGGAACCGGACATTGACATATTTTGTTTAAGATTTCAGGCATTTTTAAACGCATCTATTAATCTTTGTAGTTCATAATGTTACCTACACCTACTGTTTAAGATTTTTTTGTAATTTTAGCTTGTTATGCGTTTTGGCTATGCTGTAAGCGTAACAAGTACTTGTTATTAAATAAATAAATAAATAAATACTCTCTGGCATATCAGCTGTAAATATGGAAAACAGGATCGCACTCAGAATTGATCCCTGTGGCGATCCTCGTGGTACGTTCACAACATCGGAGGTATGTTTGGAACCATTAGAGGTTTCAACTTCAACGTACTGTTCCCTGCCAAAAAGAAAAGTTTTGAACCAATTGCAGGTATTTTGGGAAAAGCCATAGTATGAAAGTTTAGCAATAAGAAGTTCCGGATCCAGGCAGTCGAAAGCACGCGAAAAATCAAGAAGCACGAGAATACTACTCTGTCCCGAGTCAGAAGCTGTTAATATATCATCGGTGACCTGCAAGAGTGCTGTTTCGGTACCGTGATACTTTCTAAACCCGGACTGGTACTTAGGTATTATATTTTCTTTTTGTATAAATGTCTCCACCTGGTTTAACACTACTCTTTCTAGTATCTTCGAGAGCACAGGTAGGATACTGATAGGCCGTAGATGTTATAGTCTTCTATTGTGCTCGATTTTGGTATCGGTTTAACCAAAGCTCGTTTCCAGCAGTCTAGAAATTTGCTTGTGGAGATCGAGTGATTAATTGTGTTCGTAATAAAGGTTAGCGTCTCCAGCAAGGTTAATTTAATCCTGTCTGAATTAATGACGTCATACCCGGATGCATTTGTTTTAATATTTAAAATAATTTTACCAACTTGATCTTCTGTTACTTTAATATAAACTCATTTACAACTTTTTTGTAAATGAGTGATAAGATAAGAGTGATAAAACCGCTCATTGTACTTGCTTAAGACTTAACTGCACTTTAATGTTTATTGTTGCAATGGTGTACAATAAAGGGTTATCTATCTTCATGGAGCAGATGACTGACTAAGTTCCAATTGTGTATCCAAGTAACCATATTAATATTTGAGGTAATGGTAGTTTCTTTTTGTCTCTACACCACTACTATCTCACCTGGTGATAAGCGATTATTGTAGTTGAAGATGATGAACTAGTTAGGCCTAGAATGGGAGCTAGTCTGTTTCTGATAAAATGATAACAAAAACGTCTCTGGATAACTGATCTACTTCATCCCTGTTACACTAGGTCTCC
Source organism: Cabera pusaria (assembly GCA_954871355.1). Lineage (NCBI taxonomy): Eukaryota > Metazoa > Arthropoda > Insecta > Lepidoptera > Geometridae > Cabera > Cabera pusaria. The sequence goes on along the minus strand of OX940885.1, from coordinate 32,757,725 downwards.
TTCCAAACTCAATAATCATCATCATCATAATCAGCCGGTGTCAGTCCACTGCTGGACATAGGCTTTTCCCAACATACGCCACTGAGGCCGATCTTAAGCTCTTCTTTTCCAGTGACTGCCCACCACTTAGCGTATATGCGTCGCACAACCTGGTCGTCTTACGCTACGTTTATCAATTTGCGGTCTCCACTCTAGGTCAAGTCTGCTCCAACAGTAATCGGTCCAGATTTATTAACAACAATTAAACTTACTGTCATATATTGCTCCGAGGCCATCACGTCGTCTTCCAGCATCAGATAGTAGAAGCATTTTGATTCCGAATATGCCATCAAGTAAACAACATCCAAGTTTTGCTTGGTGCGCCAGCGAGTACGCTCAGGAGAGTCATTGAGGGATGGGGGCAGATTATCCAAATTAGGGTAGAAGTTCTTGTTAGGTGCAATCAATTGTATAAGACCTTCCGAAAGTTCTTGAGAAAATCTGTAAGAGAAGAAATCCTGTCTTAACTATTGACATATTTACCTATAATACAAACGTAAGAACCAGTCATTCGGTGCGCACTCAATGGTACCAACTTATCGGTCCTGAAACCGCTCCAGTAGAGCCAAAAGATGGATTTTCGTAAAATTGTGGCCATCTATCCATACTAACTATTATATATACAGTTTGTAACTTTCGTTTCGTTCGTTTGTAACTCTGTTACTCTCTCTGTTTGTTACCTAATCACGCCTAAACGGACGATCCGATCTTACTGAAATTTAAGTAGGAGATACTTTATACAATGAGGATGAACATAGGCTACTAAATTCTCGGGTATTGGATAGTTTTTTATGAAAAAAATCCTTCTAGTATAAGTGTGATGTTGTATGTTACTTAACGCCTACCTTATAGTTATGGCAATTTATTATTTTTGCTACGTACGTAGCAGTTAAGTATGCATATCTGCCGTAGGCAAATAAATTAAACACTTTACTGTCAACCAGTATTTAAGTTCCATCCCGTTCCCTTGTTTTAGCTATATTCCCGAATCCTGGACAGTTCAATAAGTAGACCTCTCGATCCTAGCGATCTGAAGCCTTATTCATCTCTCGGTTGAATTTTGTCTTGGCCAGATCCTTATACGTAAAATGTAAAAAAAATATTTACGTAAAAAAAGTATACGTAAAAAAAAAGAATTAAGCGGAAAATCGATATCAAAAGTGTACTTTAGGAAGAAGTTAACTTACAGTCGCTCGATGTTGTGTGCGACTTCAACGACATATTTCATGTCGGTCTCAGCAACCATGATGACGATCATCGTAGTGTTCCGCTCAGCTTCCGACAGTTTATCCATCAACAGCTGTAGAAAAAATAAATACATGTTTTTAGTGTTTTACGACCGTTAAATATTGCACACGATCCTTTCGAGACTTTCTTTTGTTTTACACCGAACTGACGGACCTCTATCTTCCCTGATGTTAAGTGATGATCGATGATGGAGCACGCTTACTCAGAAGATAACTTTTCACTCGCGATTTGAAGACCATCACATTGTACTTAGATGGAAACACCGACTCAGGCAGATAATTCCATTCCCTGGCGGTTCGTATGATGAACAATGTCAACTTTTAGTGTCTCTAGATGTCAAATTATAAAATGGGGATGGTGGTATCAAATTATGGAGTTCCATAACACACTCTCCAAAATATATCCGATATAAAGCCGATAAACAAGAGAACTGACTTCAAAAAAGAAGGAGGTTCTCAATTTGGGAGTAAATACTTTATTATGTATGTTCAGGCATAACTCCGTCATTTATTAACTGATTCGCAACAATAATTTTTTGTTCAAAAGAGTTTTATCTCGGAGACAGAGAACGAAACTTTCCAATAAATGCTGGAAAATTTTGACACCTCATAACTGCGTCAATTATAAACCAACCTTTTTTTTGAGAGGGAATATTTCCCGAGTGGTTCCAGATACTTATCAGATCTCGATGAAATTACAATGGGATCACCTCGAAAACGTACCCTACCGATTACAAAAAGAATAATTCGAATCGGTTCAAAATTGACGGAGTAATCGCGTTACATACACACAAAAAACAAAGAAAAAAAACAATAATAACTAAATTATGAGTAAAAAATATTTTAAAAAAAACAAGCTTTTATCTGGACAATTAACTAAAATGTTAAAAATAAATTCTATGATTATATATTTGGCGTTTAGGTACCTCTATTTTTAAAAGCTTGAAGCACTACCCGTTTTTCAGGCTAGGTAATTAGCATGCCAAATTCAGGCGCAATCCGAAACAATATTTATTTATTTCAGACTTTGTGACTCATTTAGGGGTTGCATTTCGAAAAAGCCTGAACCACGTATCTTCTTATTTATTTACTGAAGCACTTGAGGAAGTTTCGAATAGAAAAAACTATCTAATCTTGTTTCTCTTTACAAACTTTGAACCCCCGTTTCATCCCCTTAAGTGGAGAATTATAGAAAAACATTTCTCAGAGGGAACTAACGTCGTAATAATTATCTGCATGCCAAATGTAAGTGCCATCCGAAAGAATATTGATTTTCAGACTTTGTTACCCCATTTCACCCTCTTAGGAGTGGAATTTCAAAAATGTTTGAAACACGTATTTACTTATTTTATTACTGAAGTACTTGTGTAAAGTTCCGAATAGAATATACTATCTAATCTTGTTTCTCCATACAAACTTTGAACCCATTTCATCCCCTAAAGGGGCGAATTTTGGAAAATCATTCCTTAGTACACGTTTACGTACTAAGACAAATATACCTTCCAAATTTCAAGTCTCTACGACCAGCGGTTTAGGGTGTGCGTTGTCTGTCAGTCAGTCAGTCAGTCAGTCAGTATGTCAGGACAAAGATTCTTATAGTATTAGATAACGATAATAATATGGCAATAATTCAAGAAAAAAAATTAAAACTAGCTGACCCGGCGAACTACGTACCGCGAATATAAATAAACTGTCCAAGTGCGAGTCAGACCCGCAAACGCAGGGTTCCGATTGAACAATATTTAGGGGGACCCCCTTTAATTTTTAATTTAATTTCGTTTTTATTATTTAATATTGCAGCCATTGTAATACACAGCATTAGTAAATTTCAAGTATTTATCTATTAAGGTTTGAAAGATCGAGCATAAAAAGCCTCAAAAACACGTTTCTTGTATAGGGTCGGCCTTTGTTATTTAATTTTATAATATTTTTATCGGTTTTTATACACAAATAGCGAATACCCATGGAAGCGCTATCATGACAACCATCAAAATATGTCAAATCAATGACAAACATTTCTGTCAGAACCAACAATGACAACCTGGGACAACCATTAAAATTTAAAATATTAAAATTGAATACGTGCTTCAAATTTCAATTCAAGAGTGGAACAGAGTCTGCCCTACCGTACCAAAGGGACGAACGTTTAATGTGTGACAGGAAAACAGGTAGAACATAATATAGATTTGAATGATATATTTGATGATTTAATGATTGGATAATGAAATTGTTGTTTTTGCTATCATCCTAAGATTAAGACAAGCGTATCCCTGCATTATAAGAATTTATGTATTTTAGATTTTTATAATAAATTACTAAACAATAAGATATTATTGGAAACTTGTTAAACACAATCCAAAATTGTGATGATGATGGATCAAACCGTGGCCTAATTGGCAGAGCATCCGGGGGTGCGGGTTCGAGTCCCGTCAGTACGATGAAATTTTGTATTGTGTTTACAAGTTTACAAAAATATAAAGTGTGTAACACTTCAAGAAACATAATCTAATATATAAAATTCTCGTGTCACAGTTTTCGTTGCCATACTCCTCCGAAACGGCTTGACCGATTTTGATGAAATTTTTTGTGCTTATCCGGTATCTATGAGAATCGGCCAACATCTATTTTTCATCCCCCTAAATGTTAGGGGTAGTCCACCCCTAAATTTTTTTATTTATTTTTTAAAAAATTTTTTTAATTTCTATTTTTTTATGATACAACATACAAAAATACATACAATCCTCAATTTTCACGCTTCTACGATCAACCCTTATTTTTTAATAGCCATTTTAGTAATTTAAAAAAAGAAATTACTACGAAATTATTTATATGGCAAAACAACGTTTGCCGGGTCAGTTAGTATATAATAAGATACGAGTATTAATCCTAGCTCATAGGCGACGATAAACATCAAGCACACTTGACATTTATCGACAGATTATCAAAAATGAATAAAAACCGGCCAATTTGAGTTGGACTCGCCCACCGAGGCTTCCGTACCAACTTCTCAAACTAGGTTTAAGGACAAACTTAACTTTGTAGTTTGAGCCCTATGACGACGCCTAGACACTGCTGATGCATCAATCACAAATAATAAGTTACTAATCTTAAAATATTATTTGTCTTAAAACTATATAAAGGTACTGTTTCCAGATTTTTTCCTATAATAATATACCTTACTGTATGCCACATTTCATGATTCTAGGTCAACGGAAAGTATACTTAAATACATTTTAATTCCCTTCTGAAAACGCTAAAATATGCGACATAAAAGTCATATATTTTGATTGCGTTGACTTACAAAATATGCGACATAAAAGTCATATATTTTGATTGCGTTGACTTACAGGTTTGATTTTTCAACCAACTTCCAGAAACAAAGGAGGTTCTCAATTCGTCCGTATGTTTCTTTTTTGTGTCAATTCTGAACCGATTCGAATGATTATTTTTGTTATCGGTAGAATAAGTACGTTTTCGAGGTGGTTTCATTGTAATTTCATCGAGATCTGATAAGTATCTCTAGAGATATGACGATAAACGTCTCAAAATTGCTACTGAAATTGACTCGCGGGGCATTGAAGTATGATTGCTTTAGTTTTTAAACTATCTTTTTTTTTTACAGATGACTGAATAACCGTTTGGCTGCAATCTCACCTGATGGTAAGTGACGATGCAGCCGAAGGTGTAGCACGATTGCTCAGTAGAAACCTATTCACTCTAGACTATCACAACTACTCGACAAGAAATAAAGACAGAATTGCACATCCAAAATGTAGACTCACAAAAAAGTCTAAGAGCTTTATTTGTAATAGCGTACGCTACTATAACGCATTTAGGAAGCGTTTAAGTGGCGATAACATCATTAACAAGGGTTCCCCGCTAAATTTTAGACGGAAATTAAAAAAAATGTTGATTGATTTGGAATTGTATTCAGTAAACGACATTTAAGTTTAGATTCAATTATTACATAGTTACTCATGATGCACTCATTTATTTTGTAAATGTTTCGCTATTTATCTAAGTTTTTATCTCAGTTTTTACATTGATGTATCTTATTTTTCATTTGTTATTTGACATATCTAAGAATGTGTAACACATCTATGGACTAAATAAACAATACAATACAATACAATACTTAAACATTCCGAGATTGTATTTCGGAGGAACGACCGTCGCGGGTAAAGTATTCCATTTTTAACCGACTTCAAAAAAAGGAGGAGGTTTCTCAATTCGACCGTATATATATATTTTAATGTTTGTTCGGGGATAACTTCGTCATTTATGCACCGATTTTGATTATTCTTTTTTTGTTCGAAGGGAGATATCCCAAGTGTGGTACCATGGTAATTTTATCGAGGTCTGATAAGTATCTCCAGAGATATTGAGATAAACATCTCAAAATTGGTACTGAAAATGAACATTGAAGTCGGTTCTTTTTTAGTTTTTTAACGATATTATTTGGCTGTTCTGATAATAAAGGTAGAACTAAACCGCTTAGTGCGAATTTTAGGTATGTCTACCATAAATGGATGCCTATCTTAATTATTCACCGCTACCGCGCCATGCATCATTACCTATCTATTAAATCATGTAAAAAATGTAATACTAATCTAAAGCTCGCATACTATACTTAATTTATGTTATTTAGTGGTTATTCATTTCAAATACAATATGCAATTTATTTTAATTAGTATTAAGTATTTCTTTTCAAAAGTGTTGCTTGTAAAACAGAATAACTGTATTACTTTGTACTAGTAGGATTGAACTTACACTATTATGTACAAATTTAGATTAGTATTATCAATAAAGACTCTTAATAAAACTGGCCAAGTGCGAGTCAGCATCGCGTCTCTTATCCCACACTTAGGGAGGGTTCCGCACAATACGAAACATTACAGAGTTTCAACCTCATATATTTGATGTTACCAAGAATATTTGGTTTAGTCGCGATCTAGAAAGACAGGGCTCGTTTACCAGCGCCATTTATATCATTTTGCCGGAACTAATTAGATAGATGGCGTTTAAAAACACGTTTTTGTATGGGGACCCCCTTTAATTTTTAACTTCATTTTGTTTTTAGTATTTGTTGTTCTAGCGGCAACAGAAATACACCATCTGTGAAAATTTCAACTGTCTAACTATCACGGTTAATGAGCTATAGCCTGGTGATACGACGGACAGACAGACAGACAGACAGACGGACAGCGGAGTCTTAGTAATAGGGTCCCGTTTTACCCTTTGGGTATGGAACCCTAAAAATGAAAAAATGAATTATTCACAGCCGAAAGATACCGGGTCAGAAAGATATTGGGTCTACCCAAGTATTTAGTATAAGTTTCAACTTGATACCTCCCACATGTTCCAAAGATAAAACTGGCCAAGTGCGAGTCAGACTTTTGTCCCACACACGGAGGGTTCCGAACGCCATCTATCGAATTTCTAACGAACTTCAAACACCAACTAAGTAAACGTTAACACAAAGGTAGAATAGTATTATATAGTAGTAATAGTAATTGTAGTAATTAATATTATTAAATATCTGGTTGACCGAGCTTTGCTCGTTATTTTTTGCCACTTAAACAGACAAATATGACTCTACCCGACATCTATTGACGAATAATAATACTATTTTTTTTAAATGGGAGCAACTAACTGCTTTACTGACACAGTACTTCTACTCGCCAATAGATGTCGGGTAGAGTCATATTTTAAGTTGATTATCAATAAAGTTGATTATTGAAAACACGAATAAAACAACATTTTCTGAAAATGACTCCTAGCTAGATCGATTTATCGCCCCCGAAATCCCCTGTAGGTATACTAAATTTTATTTAATCGTTGGAGCCGCTTCCGAGAATCAGATTAAGGTAAAGATGACATCTTTGATGCTAGATAGGTGGCGCTGCGCTATCGTAAAAAACTTTTTTTAAACTTTTCTTTAATTTTTAACTTTGTTCTGTTCTTAGTATTTGTTGTTATAGCGGCAACAGAAATACATCATCTGTGAAAATTTCAACCGTCTAACTATCACGGTTCATGAGATACAGCCTGGTGACAGACGGACAGACAGACAGACATACAGACAGACAGACAGACAGGCAGACAGCCAGACAGACAGACAGACGGACAGCGGAGTCTCAGTAATAGTGTTCCGTTGGTACCCTTTGGGTTCGGAACCCTAATAAAAGGGTCTTGACAGACTGACATACAGATAGACAGACAGACAGATAGACGGACAACAAAGTGATCCCATAAGGGTTCCTTTTTAGGGTTCCGTACCTCAAAAGTCACTTTTTTGTCCGTCTGTCTAGACAGTCTGTCTGTCTTTATGTATGTCTGTCTATCTGTCTGTCTGTCTGTCCTGTGTCACCACTGATTTTCCCAAGAACGGGTGGACCTAGCAAGTTGAAATTTATACCTGATTCTGAAATCTATAGTCCCTATTGGCTGTATAAAAACCAAGGTCTTGAGTCAACACAATAAAAAGATATGGACATATTTAGATTTTCGTAAAAACTTGTTAGTACCAAAATGTACCTTAATTTTCAACTTTTTTTATTTTTCATAATTTTTTCCTTTACTTGTGCTGTAAGACCTTGCTTTTGACTAAAATTGACAATTCTACGTCAACCGGAAGTACCTTATAGTTTTTGGGTCGAAAACCTATAGGGTACTTCCCGTTGACCCCCCATACATACAAAGTTTACGCCAATTAAGGTAGACCTTTGAGTTATATGAGCGCTGATACAATTTAGAGGTCTAGCTTAATTGGTACCTACCAACGTTGGTACGGAAGCCTCGGTGGGCGAGTTCAACTCGACTTGGCCGGTTTTTATTTCCTTTTAAGCTACAGAACTCTCAAAAAACGTCAACTCACCTGAATAGTACCATATAGATATGTTTCATTTTCCCTCTTAACATGAGGAACGCCTATGATATATTCTGCAAGGGGCCGCTTCTGGTTCAGTTCGAAGGCCGGTCGGAGACTGTTATCTCTCTGAAGATGAGGCATGAGCCGCAGAGAGAAAGGAAACTTTATGGTGTCAGGTCTCTTTAAGGGGCGGGCCGCATTTGCAGCTTGGCTTCCTGCAGAAGAAGGAAACATCGGATTAGCTAGATTGATCAGAATATTAAGGGCTCGTTCACTGGCTCCTGATTGAGTCCCCTGATAGCCTATTGGGAACTTATATACGCGACAAACCACAACTTTTATACGACGTTATATGAGAAATATATATGAAATATATGGATAAAAATTGTCTGGAGTACTGTAACATGCACTGGGTTGTGGATGCACGTTATAGTACGGTTGGCAACCCTACATTAATCAGGGGAATTAAACATGTGTTTTAAGTGTGACGTTCGACGTCTAGATGAAAGCTGAATGGCTCAATACCTTTGTTTTTTTTTAAAATTCAAAGCAATAAGTTATGTTTCTGTTATATCTATAATATTTTTTATTGAATATGATCTATTTAATGTAATTTTACGTGTTTAAGAGCAAATTTTTAATTTGCCCATATACTGAATAAATGCTTTGACTTTTGAAATTACTATCTGAGACTTTATCAGCTGGAACTCGTTCTAACAGAGTATATTTTAACCATGGCAATTTTACATTTATATAGAGGTAATAGCACGGTAATGCTATTATAGATAACTAGCTGATACCCGTGATCTCTTTCACGTACACCAAGAATGATATCCCTGTTAAGCTCTATCGATCAACGTTTCTGTGATCTCAGTTATATATGAGTAAAAATCATGATTTTATTTTTACAAAAGTAACCTCTGTTCATCCTCATATCATAAAGTATCCCCTTGATAAACTTCAGTAAGATCGGATTATCCGTTTAGGCATGGTTGGGTAACATATATTAACAGGCGGCAATAGCCCAAAGGATAAGGTGTCAGACTGGCGATCGAGAGGTCGTGAGTTCGATCCCCACCCCACTATTGACGTGAACCCACTCCAGACACAAGCATATTTAGCTTAGTTGGGGGGGGGGTTAACAAGTAATGTGTAACCCACATTGCGAATAATGTTTAAAAAAAAACAAAACAGACAGAATGACAGAGTCAAACGTTTTCATAATATTAGTCTGGATATTACCGTGCCAAAGGTTGCCTCACTCGATATTCAATTAAATTACCACAAGTCTCCTGAATTGGTCGGCACTAAACATGACAGAACAAGGCAATTCGAATAGCGATATGTTTGTTTAGTGGACACATAATTATTGTCATGACTAAACCAACTTTAGCAGAAATCTACGTCCATAATGAGATGGCAATCAGAATAATCTTTGTGCAGTTGACATTTGCGATTAATGCAATCTGGTGATAGGATCCCAATAACCGTCGCTAAGGCAATTTGTATTAATTAAATCTATATTACAAATGTATTTGAATAGCTAACAACGCCTACCGACAGATGTTTCATTAGAGCCGGAATTGATTATAGATTTTGAATGCATACTAAGACATAATAATATCATATTACTGTGTCATCAACAGCAGCAGTAGCAGCATCATCACAGGTTTATAATAAGAAGTCATTCATACCTTAAAAACCTAAGACCAAACACGAAAGGCTTATAATATACTAAAAGTCTTCCGACTAGTTAGTTAGACCGTTAGACTTCTTTTATTTACTTAAATCTAAAAGTTTATATACATAATTAATAATAATGATGTGAGTGCGGGGGAATTTTTAGAAAGGATTTTCTGAAAAATTTTAGCGCAATTCAAGACAATATTGATTTTCACACTTTGTTACCCCATTTCACCCTCTCAGGGGTTGAATTTAGTAGAAGCCTGAAACACGTTATTACTTATTTATTTACCGAAGCACTTGTGTGACGTTTTGAATAGAAAAAACTATCTAATCTTGTTTTTCCATACAAACTTTGAACCCCCGTTTCATCTCCTTAAGGGGTGAATTTTAGAAAATCATTTCTCAGATAGAACTACCATTATATTAACTATCTGCATGCCAAATTTCAGCGCAATCCGAAACAATATTGATTTTCAGACTTTGTGACCCCATTTCACCCTCTTAGGGGTGGAATTAAAAAAAAGCCAGAAACACGTAATTACTTTTTTTTTTATTGAAGCGCTTGTGTGAAGATTCGAATAGAAAAGACTATCTAATCTATTCATCCCCTAAAGGGATGCATTTTGGAAAATCCTTTCTTAATATACCCTTACGTACTAAGATAAATTTACCCTCCAAATTTCAAGTCTCTACGACTAGCTGTTTAGGTTGTGCGTTGTCTATCAATCAGTCACTCAGTATGTCAGGACAAAGATTCTTATAGTATTAGATATTTTAGGAATTCCGGTGACCACCTTCCGATTCTATCGTCTGACTATTGATACCACCTAATATCTATATAGTACTGTCAATAGAAATCCAACAAGCTCAACCACGGTAAAACGTAAAATGGCTTATCATGGTAGTATAGAAAATCCTATGGCCACCTTCCGTCTCAATCACCAGACCGTCTCGATGGTACCTTAAGATTGCATTATCATCTGATTGAGATGAAATTTTGCATACATTATACAGGCATATTAAGAGGCAGGTCAATGGGCAGTATACATTTTGTATACATATGCAGGTGTTAGCTTACTCATAGATAACAAGATGGGTAGTAGCCGGTAGTCTAGTAATCTACCATAAACTTAATATGTCTGGAGCTTAATATTCACTTGGAACTACTTCCAAAACTACCTGCCTATACTTCAGCTAATAGGTAGGACTTATTAATAAAATTTAAAAGTCAGGACATCACCGAGAAAGCATTTTATTTGTACCTTGTATTTGCACTTTGTCGTCTGAACGATATCCCCAACAGAGTAAAGGTGACGATGTTAGCCCAAAGGCTGCTCGAGCAAAAGTGTCTCAACTAGCGTTTTTACCGCCCTTTTAAAGCATCAGTCAAACAGAAAACCAACATGGCGGCTCTGACAAATCTCATAAGGTTTAGTCTACCCTCAAATGTATCGAACACAGTATAAATACCCTTATTTGAGGCAATATTAATAATTTATAAATTAAATCATCATCAAACACTGGAAATATGTCGTAAATCTGTATGTACTATGAAAATATTCTAACACAGGTATAAGAGGCAGGTCAATGGGCAGTAGTAGTACTATTATTTATTCTGTGAAATTACACAGCAATACGTAAGAAAAGATAATGTGACCTCTACAAGGTGTAGGCACAGTTTAAAGAGGCATGGTAAATTTATACAACGCTTTGTGTCAAACTTGTGTCAGTTTCCTATAAATGAGAATACTCGAATGTATAGAACACTCTATGTATTTGTGTTAGTTTTATAAATGAGAAATATAATACTTAAATTCAAAATGTAAAAGCATCCCCGCTATCTGTTTATTAAATCCAAAGTGCTCAAACACAACATCTCTGCTGTAAGTATATAAAAGAATCGCGTCGGCGAGCGTCCCGCACTCAAGATCCTGAAGAAGGCCTCCGGATGAGGCTGAAACATATGTCGATCGCTATATCAACATCGCGTAAGTCACGTTAAATTCCCGTTTTCAAATCTATATAAAAGAATATAAAAAAGAAAATAAAATACAAATAATATGTAAAACGCATAATGGTCGCAGTACAAGTCTTGTTCCGAATGGAATTGCTCGTCTGTCTTTAATTGGCTTAATTACTTGCTGTGGCCCGCGGTTTTACCATTGTTTACCACGTAGACATTGTTCCCGAGGGAATTTTGGGATACCCGATATGCTATTCTAGGGTCTAGGCTATCTACATACCAAAATGCAAATAAATCGGTTGAGTCGTTTTAGCGTAAAGAAGTAACAAGCATATACATAAACTTTCGCCTTTATGATATTATTAGTAGGATGGTAGAGGCTACGCTACATTTTAATCTCGATAGTTCACTGCATCGGACATCCGAAACATTCTCCAGCTTCAAACTTTCTGCAATCACGGCTCAGTGCTATACCGAAAGAAAGGAAAAAATCTGTCCCTCCCTCAAATAGATACAGAAGTTCCAAACTTTACCACCCTCTATTTTTCATTGAAGGTTTTTAAAAACTTTACAGGAATTAGGTCAGGTAATCTGTAGAAAAGTTTTCAATTGTAAACGAGACTATAAGGCTGAGCGCAGACTATAGTCACGACAGTCTTGAGACAGACTATTGCTGTATAAAACATATGAAGACGCGACGTGAAGACACCTGAGAAAAAACGTCTCGTAGACAAAGTTGTCTATTGCTGCACGGCGATAAGTCTGAGTGGCGACTGTCGGCACAGAACAGATAATAATACTACGTATAGAACACACACTCTGTCCCAGCCACCAATCGGGGCTTCCTCACCTCGCCACTGATTCTGGAGCTGCCGAGGAGCTAGCTTGAGCAAGGACACCACACGCGGACGACTACAGAACAATAATACTACTCACGGGAGAAAAATATCAATTTCATACATTTATGTTGGGACCAGTAGAAACAGGAGTTTCAAATTTACGTAGGTTCTATAAAATAAAAAAAGATAAAGTAGATATCTTGTTACTGTATAGCTGAAGAAGACATTTAGAATATTTTTTTTTAAGATTACTCTCAATGTATGTTACACATTACTAATATTCTTGTTAACCCCTCCAAGTAAGCTTAATATGCTTGTGTCTGGAGTGAGTTCACGTCAATAGTGCAATGGGTGTGGTGGGAATCGAACTTACGACCTCTCGATCGCCAGTCCGACGCCTTATCCATTGGGCTATTGCCGCCTTGGTATAGTAGGTAAGTACTTAATACGTGTATTGGTGGAGCGAACAGAGTATCCATTCTATATGTAGTATTCATATCTGTTCTATGTCGCATTGTAGACAAAACAGTTACGTATTACGCTGTGTGCGCCGCGTGATAGAAACAACATTACTGTTTTAAGACAAGCTTGTCTCGTAAAGAAAAGTCTGTCTCAAGACTGTTCTGACTATACAAACACACACACACACACACACACACATGACTAGATTTGCCACGACACAGGGTATCCTAGTGTGGGAACTACTGCACTAGCTGTAGTTTATTCGAATCAAACTTTCATTGTACAAGTTATTATAAAATTTGATAAGTACTTTATTAATTTGAAACCATGTTATGTAAAGCATGTTGTGAATGTAAAATTTTTTTGAATAAATATTATGAATAAAAAAATAAAAAATATATGATAATTTTATTAAACGTATCGTGAGTATAATCCATTATTACTATGGTCGTAGTTGATATATACGACCTTATCACGTGAGTAGTTTAACGGTTAAATAGTAATCAAAAATATTATCGTCTGCGCTCAGTTTTAGATCTAATTAAACTTTAACAATTCATCTCATGGCAGTATGGAAACGGGGGTCCACAAACCAGATTCTATAAACGTATTTACGTGTTTTATACGTGTTTCAGACGTTTTCAAAATGCAATACCTTAAATCGTGAAATGGGTTAGGTAACAAAGTCTGAAAATTATTGATTTTCAGACTTTGTTACCTAACCCATTATGGTTCTTCAGGTTTTATAAAAATGAATCTTTATTTCCCTTGGCCACGCCGTAACTTGAGAATGGGGAGTCCGATTTGGCTAAATCTTTTTTGGTTTTTATGAAAGAAAGATTTTCATTAAAAAAAGTTTTAAGTAAGTAAACACAACAAGAATTTGTCCACCCGACCGATTTGTAAAATTCTTATTGTGTTTTCATAAAAGATTTTTTTTAAATTAACGATACGTTTTTAAATAATTAAATTAGTTTTAAACGGGGCGAAACTGAAAATAAGTAGTGCAATATAAGCGTGAATCATACTTACATGAGTGACTGTCGGTGATGTGTGTATGGAGGAATGGGAGGCATTTTCCCAGCTGTAGGAATACGCCAGGCTTAATATAATAATAATAAAATACCGTTTATCTTCTTCAGAAGGGCTTTAAACTCTGGTGATACTGAAGTATCTTCTTTGACATCATGCAACGGAATGGATACTTGGTCAATTTTTGTCTGTAAAATGTATTAGCTTTGTAGTCCAATTAATTAGTGAAATAAAAAAGTAAATGGTTCAACCCATTAGTTAAATTGAAAAAAAAAAGAAAATGATTTTTTTTATTTCACGTAAATATTTGTCACCCATTCATAAATTTCACAATTTTTCCACTTCACAATTTCAAATCAATCATATCAATATGATATTAAAGTTAAAGTTATATTCTATTATCCAGTTTATAATTAAAATTTACAATACAATTTACAATTTATAATTACGTCTTTTTCAATTGAGGTGGGCAAAGACTACTTCTTTCCACATGCTACGATCTTGACATACCTCTGTCGCTTCTTCCACTTTTATAAGCGCCTTAACAAAATTGTCTCCTAATAATTTAAGCTCCTTACAAAACAATACAGCAACGACGTCAAATGCCGCGTTAGTCATTTCCAGTAACTGAGATGATTATCTCTCCATATCGGTGGAGATACTTATCAGATCTCAATGAATAATCATTCGAATCGTTTCAGAATTGGCGAAGTTATCGCGCAACAAACATAAAATTACACACAGAAAAATTTGAATCCACCTCCTTTTTGGAAGTCAGTTTTTTTATATCTTAAAGGCTAGCGTTTGACCACTATCTGGTTAACCTGTAACCTGTTGGTAAGTAATGATGCGGTTGAAGATAGTAAGCACGCTAGGCCTAGAATGGGAACTGGCTCTCAAGGATAGCTGCCAGAACACATTAGATGTTTGGCGACAGATTTTCTAACTTGAGGGTGGTAGCTGACCAGGCGGACACTAGATAATGTCTTACCACCATGCAGGGGTTGTTGGTTTCTTAAGGATGTTTTTCCTTCACCGAATGGCTACTGTGAAAAGCGCACACAAGTATATTTTTTTATAGAAAAATCCATTGGTTTACGGCGCGGATTGAACTCGGTACCTCTGGCATCAAAGCCAACTGTTCTCCCGATTACGCCACCGGGCCCTCAGTCTGTTGAAATTTATGAACCGTTTTAAATAAAATTGAAATCGATTCAGCCGCGATCAAGTGATGCGATCAACATACAGCATTTAATTATTATGTATATTATATCCAAAAACTTATATCCAAACAAACAAAACTAAATTTTCCCACATATAGTATTCTGGCATAGATTTTCAATAACATTTACATAGTTGTCGCTTACTTATCGGTTTTTTTTATTGGATTCATTTCGGAAGGTGTGCATCGGAACTTAATAATTTGATTCCGCCATCCCTATTCTATAATCGGACCAGGGATACAGAGGCGCCACCGCTTCATGGTAGATATACCATTTACGCGTACAAAACAATTCACCTCTTCTTTCATCATACGTACTGCCAAGGAATTCTCTGCCTGTCTGTGTTTCCGATTAGATACAATATAACTTAGGGGTCTTCAAGTTGCGAGTGAATCGGTATCTTTTGGGTAAGCGCGCTACATGATCGACCGCATCAGGTGATATAGTGGTCAAACGCTTTTCATATTCGCATAAAACTGGCCTAGTGCGAGTCAGACTTTTGTCTCGCAAACGGAGGGTTCCGAACGAACTTTTAACACCAACTAAGTGAACGTTAACACAAAGGTAGGTAATTCATATTATTTATTAATAAGTTAAACAATCGTTCATAGATGGCGCTATAGTAAAAACATGTAAAAGAAAATCTGTCACCAAACATCTAATGTGTTCCGGCAGCTATCCTTGAGAGCCAGTTCCCATTCTAGGCCTAGCGTGCTTACCATCTTCGACCGTATCATCACTTACCAACAGGTGAGATAGTGGTCAAACGCTAGCCTATAACGTATAAAAAAAAAAAAAAAATGTTTTTTGTATGGGGACCCCCTTTAATTTTTAACTTTGTTCTGTTCTTAGTATTTGTTGTTATAGCGGCAATAGAAATACATCATCTGCGAAAATTTCAACTGTGTAACTATCACGGTTCATGAGATACAGCCTGGTGACAGACGGACAGACAGATAGACAGACAGACAAACGGACAGTGGAGTCTCAGTAATAGAGTTCCGTTGGTACCCTTTGGGTTCGGAACCCTAAAAAAAATTATATGACACCTCAACACCGTGTTGATTAAATCTCTTCACAATCAATATGATGACAGTATGACATTACCAGCCAAATTTTACTGCGTGCACAAATCCAGAAATAGCAGGGGTGTTGGCTTTGATTTAACCAAAAGCTATAATTGTTTTTTTGTAGCAGCTCAAAGCAAGTAGATATTTTTGCAGGATATAGTGTCAAAGCGAACAACTTTTCGATTTAAATTTGACGGGCTGAAACATATCTGAAAAATATATCTATTTTTTTCTCGTTGTGAATTCGAATTAGAACGCAGCGGTAGCCAGAAATAGTTTGTTGCATACAGGGCTGTTGGTAATTGGACGTATTCGCGGCAGCAGCAGACAGAGGGGTTCAAATGTGACTCATTTAGACCCCCAATGTATGGGCGAAAATTAAAAGTTTACGCGATATTTGGAAATTAATTTTTGGCATTCAAATTGGAAAAACACCCAAATTTGGAGGTTTGTAACAAAATATTTAAATAAAACTGGCTTATTAAATATAAATCAATATTTTTTTTATTCGTAGGGCACTTAGTAGTAAAGCGAAGTAATAACATATCCAACAATACTTAGTATGTGATATCAATGAAGTATGTTTTTTTTTTATAATTTTTACAATCAGTTATAATCAATGTATTTTTTCTTAAAAAACGCGTGCGAATTACTAATAAAACTTCCTAGTAAACTGAAATTTATTAAGCTAGGCAAAAAGGTATAACAGTTGTTATTTTTGGGGTTCCGAACCGAAAGGGTACTGAGACTTCGCTGTCCGTCTGTCTGTCTGTCTGTCTGTCTGCCTGTCTGTCTGTCTGTCTGTCTGTCTGTCTGTCTTTCTGTCTGTCCGTCTGTCACCAGGCTGTATCTCATGAACCGTAATAGTAAGACGGTTGAAATTTTCACAGATGATGTATTTCTGTTGCCGCTATAACAACAAATACTAAGAACAGAACAAAGTTAAAAATTAAAAAAAGGGAAAAAAAAGTTTTTTACGATAGCGCAGCGCCACCTATCTAGTTGCTAAGATGGCGCTATCGTCTTTACCTTAATCTGAATCTCGGAAGCGGCTCCAACGATTAAATAAAATTTAGTATACCTACAGGGGATTTCGGGGGCGATAAATCGATCTAGCTAGGAGTCATTTTCAGAAAATGTTGTTTTATTCGTGTTTTCAATAATCAACTTTATTGATAATCAACTTAAAATATGACTCTTCCCGACATCTATTGGCGAGTAGAAGTACTGTGTTAGTAAAGCAGTTAGCTGCTATCAATTAAAAAAAAAATATATATATATTTGTCTGTTTAAGTGGCAAAAAATACCGAGCAAAGCTCGGTCAACCAGATATTTAATAATATTAATTACTACTATGATATAATACTATTCTACCTTTGTGTTAACGTTTACTTAGTTGGTGTTAGAAGTTCGTTAGAAATTCGATAGATGGCGTTCGGAACCCTCCGTGTGCGGGACAAAAGTCTGACTCGCACTTGGCCAGTTTTTTATTCATTATTTACTAATTAATACAAAATCAACAAAATCAAAACAACCATGGAAAGTACTCAGACCCTTTATTTATGACATGCATTAAAAAGGCAGTAATATTTATTAGTAACTGGCTTCAACCGGTTTTTTTACCCCCTCCGACGCAAAACAAAGGGATGTTATAAGTCATGTAAGTATGTGTCTGTCTGTGGCTTCGTAGCGCCCGTGAATCAATTGTGATTTAGTTGTTTTTGTTTGATAGGTGTCTTAATGAGAGTGTTGTTAGTTTTGAATCATAATAAATCGTTCAGCCGTTTTAAGACTGAGCTTTTTAGAGTTTCGCACCTCAAAATAAAAAAAGAACCCTCAAAGGATCACTTTATTGTCCGTCTATCTGTCTAAAAACTAATATCCAAATATCTCGTATACTATTAATTTTCGCCCATATATTGGGGGGTCTAAATATGTCGCATACGTAAAATACGTAAAATTACCAATAACCCTGTATAGTAGTAATTTTGTAACGCAGCGCTAAGTAGAAAAAATAGTTTGCTTATTACCAATGGATATGATGTCGACCTGGTGATCCCATTCCCATCTGGCACTATTGACGTGAACACACTCCAGACACAAGCATTTTAGCTTAGTTGGAGGGGTTAGAAAGAATAATGAAAAATTAATGTGCAACCCAAATTGCTAGTAAGCTTTAAAAATAAAACTGGCCAAGTGCGAGTCAGACTTTTGTCCCGCACACGGAGGGTTCCGAATTTCCGAAGTCCGAACGCCACGAACTTCTAACACCAACTAAGTAAATATTAACACAAAGGTTATTAATATTAATAATAAATATCTGGAAGACCAAGTGTTCGTACTTTCGACTGATACTAGCTAATTGAAGCTCTTTAAGTTCTAAAATTGAAGATATATTATATAATATATGTGTTTTTCTGCAAATAAACCTTTACTAAGTAAACAAATCGACCGAGGCCCACAAAATTAACAAATGAAACGCTTGCGCGTGCTAATTTTTCCTGTGCTGCCATCTAGCTGCGTCGAGGTGAATTAATTTCGTATCGTATCGTATCGTAAAAAACACGTTTTTTGTTTTAAACCCTTTAATTTTTAACTTTGTTCTGTTCTTAGTATTTGTTGTTATAGCGGCAACAGAAATACATCATCTGTGAAAATTTCAACCGTATAAATATCACGGTTCATGAGATACAGCCTGGTGACAGACGGACAGACGGACAGACAGACAGACAGACAGACAGACAGACAGACAGACAGACGGACAGCGGAGTCTCAGTAATAGGGTTCCGTTGGTACCCTTTGGGTTCGGAACACTAAAAATAGGTCGAAATTTAGCACATTGCCGTTATTAAGATATATAAGTATGTATGTATAAATAGGACATAGTATACATTTAACTAACGAGAGTGGAACCGAGTGATGTAGCTACTAACATTGTGCTAAATGATTAACTTCTAAATAAATATCATTATGGCGCCATCAAAGCATAATTGGTTAAAAATGGTAGAACAATATTTAGTGTCCGCCCTCAAGTTAGAAAATCTATAGCCAAACATGTTAATGTTTTCTATCAGCTGTTATAGCCAGTTTCCATTATAGGCCTTGCGTGCTATATGATATAAAAATAAACTGGCCAAGTGTAAGTCGGACTCGCACTCGTAGGGTTCCGTACCACACTACAGTATTTTATAAGATCGAGCAAAAAATACCACTATCATTTTCCGCCGGCAAAATATAATCATTAATAAACATTTTATTTCTTATAACGCCATCTAACGTCTAATAAAGGTGTTAGGGATCGACATTTCAATATAACGCCATCTATGGGACGTTTACCTAACTAACCGTTCATAGATGGCGTGAAATGCCGAAAAAAACACGTTTCTTGTATGGGGACCCTCTATTATCTTTAACTTTATTCTGTTTTTGGTATTTGTTGTTATAGCGGCAACAGAAATACATCATCTGTGAAAATTTCAACTGTCTAACTATCACGGTTCATGAGATACAGCCTGGTGACAGACGGACAGACGGACAGACAGACAGACAGACAGACAGACAGACAGACAGACAGACAGACAGACAGACAGACAGACAGACAGACAGACAGACAGACAGACGGACAGCGGAGTCTTAGTAATAGGGTCCCGTTTTACCCTTTGGGTACGGAACCCTAAAAACTTCAGACAAATCGAGGTAAACACCACTAACTTGGTAACTTGGTACTTGGTAAATGACTAGCGCAGCATTTAAAGTCAACTTTTTAGTTCTTTAAACGATCATTATTTTCTATTCCCACCTATATTTTTATTCCCCGATTACCTGTTGATAGTTACATAAACAGTCATTTGTTTCGTCTATCCATAAATACAAATACATTGCAAGATAAATAAAAGCTTGTAATAAATACACATTCGACTTTTTCCAACATTATTTTGCCAAAGCTTGATTTGTTATGACTAAGCTATACCTGTATTTCATAAATTGCGACTTGTCTCCTACGAGATTGTAATTCGAGAAACTTCTGACTGCTCTGCAATGCCACTGGTGAAATCTCCCAAGTATAATCAGATGCTGAAGAAGAAATTAAAAAATATGATTCAGAAATAAACAACAATTAGACAGGTTAATACGGCTATTATATCAGGGTTATTCCACAAATCCCCATTGGGGATCAATGAACTTTTACAGAATGATGCATCAAAAGTAACACGGTACAATAATATCGTTTAAAAAAACTAAAAAAGAACCGACTTCAATGTTCATTTTCAGTACCAATTTTGAGATGTTTATCTCAATATCTCTGGAGATACTTATCAGACCTCGATAAAATTACCATGGTACCACACTTGGGATATCTCCTTTCGAACAAAAAAAGAATAATTAAAATCGGTTCATAAACGACGAAGATATCCGCGAATAAAAAAAAAAAAAAATATATATATAAGTTTTTTGAAGTCGGTTAAAAAGAAAAAAACATTTTAGATTTGAGTACCTACAACTGCAATAATAGCCAGTCGTCTCGTAATCACGATCTAATTGGTCGAAACGTCGAGTTAAATAAAGATTAATGTTTTAGGCGCGTTAAGTCCCATATTTTAATATTTATAACTATGCATTAATAGAATTCAATTTTTTTAAATCTCATATTTGTTTCAAAGGTAACATTGTCCTTTGAAATAAATATTTATATTTTGCCATCCATTTTGCTGGCACGTTATATAAATACCTTACCTGTCATATAATAATTCTGTGGTTACGACAGTGCTCCCCGCCATGTAGAGCTAACAAAGGCACGGCCGTACCTTCAATTTCTCGAAGCCATTCAGGACATTATTGAAACTCTTGTAACCTACGTTGTAAATTAAACTAGAAGCCTAACAAATAGGGCTTAATATAACTAGGTGCATCCTTAATAACACTCAATTTAATAATGTAGCTTAGGAACTATAACAAGTCAAAGTTCATTAATTTAGTCAATTACACACTCACGAATTTACTCAGAGATCATCAAAATATTAAGGTACTTCTGGCTGATATATTAACTTTTAACTTTAACTTTGTAACACATCATCATCATCATCTACATCAGTCAGTCCACTGCTGGACGTAGGCTCTCCTACGATGCACCACTGAGCCCGATCTTCGGCTCTTCTCTTCCAGTCACTGCCCACCGCTTTGCGTATGTCGTCACTCCACCTGGTCACAGGACGTCCTACGCTACGTTTGCCGATTCGCGGTCTCTACTCTAGGGCAAGTCTACCCTAACGGCAGATATGACCAGCCCACTGCCACTTCAGCTTGCTAATCCGTTGTAACAGAATAAGTATTAATCCTATAAAGCAAAGAAAAAACTAAAAAATACGTAGAACTACTAAGTATTCTGTGAAAATACTGCAATTTATTTCGTATTTGCTGGATATAATTATAAACTTATGATCTTATAGCAGGCCTAATTGAGTTAGGTATTTCAATTCTATATACAATCAGTATAATTATTCTCAACTGTTACTTATGTATTATTTTGAACTATTACCTATGTTTACATAGTTAAGTTACATAGTTTAGATACCTACAAGCGTATCCAATGGAACTAGCGATGCGCCGATCCGATCCGATCTTTTCGAAGATCGGATCAAAGGCATACGATCCAATCGATTTTCGGATCGGATCGAAACCATACGATCCGGATCGATTCAACTCTATCAAATATTGGATCGCGATCCAAACTTTGTGGTTTACACACAATGTAATGTATTTTAATTTACACACAAAGTTTTATCAATAACTACGAATATTATTACTGTGTATATAGTATATTGTTTCGTTGTGTGGTTTTTATACTTCATAGACATACAAATGCACTCGTATGTCCTTAAATTATTAAAAGTTAATTTTATTGAGATTTAATTAGACATTAGTATTTTCAAGTTAATGTAATTTATGTTGCCTAATGCCTTGTTGAACCAACCAACCATTTTTGGTTTGAAATAAATGTTGTATTTTCATGCGATTTTTTGGGATCGATCTTTTGAAAATCGGATCAAATGCATGCGATCCGATCCGCGAATCTGATCGAGACGTTGCGATCCGATCCGCGGATCGGATCGAGACGTTGCGATCCATTACGATCCATAATATCGGATCGAGCTTAAAAATCACATCCCTAAATGGAACATGTAGTATAAAGGTAGTCTAGAATGTCTCTTAAAAGGTTACTTAAAATGGAACTTTAATGAAGAAGAAGGTTTATTAGCCTTTGGGATATTTTGTCTACCGGTTTTTATATCTACTTTATCTAATGTAAAAGAGGCTATATTTTTCGTTTAGATTTGAAAATCTAACGATTTTTAAATCTACTTTATTTATTGTAAATGAGGCTATATTTTTCTTTTAAGGTACGGCCACACCGCGACGTCCTGCGTCCGCGTGCGCGTTTGCAATCAAAATGTCTATTGTTTTCTGATCGCCGTAGATCGCGTTTGATGTCAACCAGTCGGTACAAATACTACTGCGCAATATGATCCCCGCGTAGATCACGCACGTAGGACGCTGCAGTGGTCGCATGTGATGATGAATAATATAATTTAATTTAATATGATATGATTTGTACTGCAATAAGTCTGCGTTTTATTTATTTATTATGTTTCATTATTTCACAATTTTTTGGATAAAAATTGTCTGAAGTACTGAAACATGCACGGGGTTGCGGGTGCACGTAATAGTACGGTTGGCAGCCCTACATTAATCAGGGGAATTAAACATGTGTTTTAAGTGTGACGTTCGACGTCTAGATGAAAGCTGAATGGCTCAATACCTTTGTTTTTTTTTTGTAAATTCAAAGCAATAAGTTATGTTTCTGTTATATCTATAATATTTTTTATTGAATATGATCTGTTTAATGTTATTTGACGTGCGTAAGTGCAAAGTTTTAATTTGCCCATATACTGAATAAATGCTTTGACTTTGACTTTAAAATCGTATAAATTATAGTTTGCCTTGTTGTCCGATTGTAATAATTTAAGATCGTTTAAAAATCTAAAAGAACCGACTTCAAACGTCGCGCTAGTCAAAGTAGGCAGTAGACGTAGTAACTATTATATAATCTGTACCAGTAGTGAGTAGTATGTCGTCAAGATAAGTAAATGCATTATAATACAAATGTTCATATTTTAAAAACGGCTCGGCCTTCTCAACTCTCAACTTCTCAAACTTCAAACAATAATATTAAAAAATATAGTATTTGTATCTGATAGTACAAGTACCTCGCCATGTCACAACAAAACGAGGACTGAGCCCCGTTCGTCGAGCTTTGTTTTGGTCAGATTTTTCACAGACAACAAAGTTTTAGTGCGTAGTGAAATTGCAGATTGTAGAACAATAATTTTATTTTAATAAAAAAGTCAGTACTGTTACAAAACAGTGAAACATTTCGTTTGACGTCAATCTACTGCACTTACGCCTTTGTCACTGCTATGCTTCAGCAATTGCTCAGTGACTTTGCGTGTATTGCTTTTCAACCGACTTCCAAAAAAGAGGTTCTCAATTCGGGTGTAAGTTTTTTTTGCGTTTGTTACGCGATTACTTCATCAATAGTGAACCGAATCGAATGATTCTTTTTGTGATCGGTAGAGTACGTTTTCGAGGTGGTCCCATTGTAATTTTATCGAGATCTGATAAGTATCTCTAGAGATATGAGGATAAACGTCTCAAACTTGCTACTGAAATTGACTAGCGGGGCGTTGAAGTCGGTTGTTTTAGTTTTGATTATATAAACTTTTATTTATCTTGCTATGTCAGTAACCGGTGTTTTTAAACTTCAATTTTCGTAGGCAAAGTTGCTCTTATAAACTTCTTATAAACTAAAAACACTCTCAAATAAGCCACCTATATAATAACTAAATCTAAATCAGCTCATTCGAACAAGGAGAGCTACGATGCCACTAACAGACCCACAGACACACAGATACACACGTCAAAATTAAAACACCCATCTTTTTGTATTGGGGGTTAAAAAAATCGGCTTGAACGAATGTTTACATATCCGAGTTTTATAAGAAACAAGAATTGGAAAGGATGTCCAGCAAATTTGAATATTACGTAGGAATATTAGAGTAAAATTGATAGTATTTTACAAGCTTTTATTTAACTTGCAATGTATGTATGTATGTATGTATGTATGTATGTATGTATGTGTGTATGTATGTATGTGTGTATGTATGTATGTATGTATGTATGTATATATGTATGTATGTGTGTATGTATGTATGTTTGCATGTATGTCACTATGTATGTTCGGGTGGAATCTCGGAAGCTAAATTAGACCCACTTCCCGATGTCCGATTGGACTCAAATTTGGTGTACTTATGTATCTTCGGTGACAATACAATAATATGGCACCATAGAGCTAGTCTGATGATGGAGACGGAAGGTGGCCACGGCATCTCTATGATAAATTAACATAACCCTACCGAGTTTGGGCTCGATTAATTTGTCTTGAAGAGAACTTTTCACCTAGATGATATCCAGGGTCTGATGATGAAGCTGGAAGGTGGCCACGGCATCTCTGTGATAAATCAACATAACCCTACCGAGTTTGGACTCGATTGATTCGTCTTGAAGAGAACTTTTCACATGGATGATATCCAGGATCTGATGATGAAGCTCGAAGGTGGCCACGGCATCTCTGTGATAAATCAACGTAACTCTATCGAGTTTGGGCTCGATTGATTCGTCTTGAGGAGCACTTTACACTTAAATGATAGCCAGGATCTGATGATGAAGCTGTAAGGTGGCCATGGCATTTCTGTTATAAAGCAACATAGGGTGGGGACCGAGTCGCTTGATTTTCCTTGAAGAGCACTTTACCCATACTCACATCAAATATCCGTGGAATATTTAAAAACATCATGCCTTCTCTTAAATACTTAGGTAGTAGGTCGGTAGTCGGTATCTATACCTACCTTTTAAAAAGTTAAAAATAAATTATAAGTAATTTTTTTTAAAAAAACAAGCATTTACCTGGGACAATGAACTAAAATGTTTAAAATAAATTCTAGTAAGTATTTGGCGTGTAGGTACTTACCTATATTTTTAAAAGCTTGAGGCACTGAAGATAGTAATTACCTAGCCTGAAAAACGGGTAGTGCTTCAAGCTTTTAAGAATATAGGTAAGTACCTACACGCCGAATACTTACTAGAATTTATTTTAAACATTTTAATTCATAGTCTCAGATAAAAGCTTGTTTTAAAAAAAAAAAATACTTATAATTTAATTTTCTTTAGGGTTTATTTAAATTTGGATTATTTTTCAGGTCAGCTAGTTCTGAATAAAATTGAATGCACGGTTTTATGGATTTGAGAGGCATTGGCATCCAAGTTCCGATGCCCAAACATCATCATCATTATTAGCACACATTAGTCCACTGCTGGATATAGGCCTCGCCGATAGCATGCCACTGAGCTCGATCTTCAGCTGTCATGTTTCAACCGCTACCAGCTACCCTGCGAATATCGTCACTCCACCTAGCTGGAGGGCGTCCAACACTGCGTTTGCCGAGTCGAGTGTTATCCACTCTAGAACATGCTTACTCAAACGGTTATCGGTTCTGCGGCATATATGTCCCGCCAACTGCCACTTAAGCTTGCTAATCCTCTGAGCTATGTCGGTTACCTTAGTTAAAAATATATAGGAATTTATGACTAGCATACACAGATACATACAGATACACACATCCAACTTATAACACCCCTTCTTTTTGCGTCTGGGGTTAAAGATGAAACAAACAATTTCGTTCCATTACTCGTGGAATATAACTTGATACTGTTTTTAGTATACTTGACGTATATGAAGTTCTTCACACATTTTTTTAAACTATTATTTGCTAGCTGTGCCCTGTATTCCAGGATCTAGGCTATCTACGTATTTTTAACGGACTTCAAAAAAAGGAGGAGGTTTCTCAATTCGACAGAGTATATATATATTTATATATATATATATATATATACTGTCGAATTGAGAAACATATATATATATATATATATATAAACATTTTTTTTTTTTATATTTGTTCGCGGATAACTTCGTCGTTTATTAACCGATTTTGATTATTCTTATTTTGTTCGAAAGGAGATATCCCAAGTGTGGTACCATGGTAATTTTATCGAGGTCTGATAAGTATCTCCAGAGATATTGAGATAAACATCTCAAAATTGGTACTGAAAATGAATAGCGCGGCATTGAAGTCGGTTCTTTTTTAGTTTTAAAACGATATTAAAGTTCAATTGGTTGTGTAGTTTTAGCGTAAAGAATTAAAAAACAAACACACTCACGAACTTTCACCTTTATAATATTAGTAGGAAAGGCTAGCGTGTGACCACTATCTAGCCTGGTGGTAAACGATCATGTTGCCCGGTTCCTTTATCAAACGAAAGGATCATTTTGCTTACGATCGGTTACATTTGACACGAGACGTAAACATTCTTGTGTCAATTAATTTAACCGGTCAAAAGCAAAACGATCCGTTCGTATGTTTTAGGAACCGAGCAAACGATGTTGAACATGCTAGACCTAGAATACCCTGACTGTAAAGGACTGTGTGCTGCCGGAACATAGAAAGGTTATGGCGGCATATTTTTCTTTGTTGATGGTAAGCCACTTTTCGGTAGCAAGTCAGACTGAACATCGATATAATTTTCTCGTAGCAAGTGTGGACGAACACCTATGCTAGGATTTCAAACAGAGACATCTCGTTTAGAATTCAATCATCAATATTACTCTCATATTATTGGAAATAAAAATCCCGCCATAATTTTTTTTATGTAAAATGTTGCCAAGACGAGATGATACAGCTCGCACTGTCAAAAAGTTATCAGATCTCATGTACCTAGAGCCAAGCTTCTAACTCTACACGCTCTAACTGTACAAGCTCTAACTTCACAAGCTCTACACCTTAGTCAAAATTGGTGAATAACATACAAGTAATGAACATTAAAGAAATGTTTCACCTCACACCCATGTAAATGCGTACGCATTTCATACCCATTTCGCTACATGGGTGGTACCACCCATGTAGCGAAATGGCCAAGCAACATATTTTGACTAGGGTGTAGAGCTTGTGAAGTTAGAGCTTGTACAGTTATGGCGTGTAGAGTTAGAAGCTTGGCTCTTGACATGAAATCTGACAACTTTTTGACAGTGCGAGCTGCATCGTCTCATCTTGGCATCATTTTACATGAAAATGTTTTTGGCAGGATTTCACTTCTTTATTTATATGTTTCTTATGGCAATCTTTTTTATTATTTTTTATTTTCTTGCGGGTACGAGAGAGCAGGACCAGGACACGTTCGCGCACTACTATTTGATTAATGAAGTAACAGGTCGATAATAGTAGATTGTATAGCAAGGGTGCAAAATAGTACTTTTCTGCGAGGCCGCTTTTTATCCAGAGCGTAGCGAGGGATTTAAAGTAGCTACGTCGGCCGAGGGAAAATATATTTGCCGCCGAGTTATACACTCTGCTTTTCATCCCCCCTTCTATGAGAAAAGGAAATAGTTAAAAGGCTCATCATCTCATGTCATAAAATGTCATGTAATGTCACGAAATGTCATGTAATGTCATAAAATGTCATTTAATCATAAAAAATGTCATGAAATGTCACAAAATGTCTTGAAATGACACGAAATTTCATGAAATGTTAGTTTATGGCATGAAATGTCACAGAATGTCATGAAAAGCAACAAAATGTCATTAATTATCACAAAATTTCGTAATATATCACGAAATGTCATGAAATGTAACAAACTGTCATTAAATGTCACAAAATGTCATGAAATGTCCAAAATGTCATGAAATATCACAAAATGTCATAAAATGTCACGAAAAGTCATGAAGTGTCACGAAATGTCTTGAAATGTCACGAAATATCATGATATGTTACGAAATAGCACGAAATGTTACGAAATGTCACAAAATGTCATGAAATGTAACAAAATGTCATGATTTGTCAAGAAATTTCATGAGATGTCACGAAATGTTATGTAATGTCACGAAATATCATGTAATGTTATGAAAAGAAAAGTAAAAAAAATCGCGAATGAACGGTTATCTACTAGGTAAGTGTGCTACATCGTCGGCCGCATCGTCACTTAACATAAAGTGAGACAGTAGTCAAACGCTTGCCTATATAGCATAAAAAAATATCATGAAATGTCAAGGAATTTTATTGAACCTCCTTAGACCGGGCACTATAGAAGAACATTCATAAGCCAAAAATAAAAAAAATACTTTCCCACCCCAGGGCAGAAATGACCTATTTTGCGCGCACTTATCGAGGAACAAACCACTACTTTTCGAATAGATGAGATGAAAAATAGTAGATTGTATATCAAGGTCGCAAAATAGTACGTTTCTCCGAGGCCACTATTTTGAATCCAGAGCGGAGCGAAGGATTCTAGAGTAGAATCCCGAGTGTAGCGAGGGATTCTACAGTAGAATCCAGAGCGTAGCGAGGGCTTTAAAGTACGTCGGCCGAGAGAAAATAATGTTGCGGCCGAGTTATACACTGCTTTTCATCTCCCTCTATGAGAAAAGGGAAAAGATAAAATAGCAATTAAAGATCATAATATTGTAAAAGACGCTGACTAACATAAACAAACGTAATATACCAATAAATACATAGTTTTCGATAAAAACTTCGCACCTTTTGCAGTTTTCATCCGATAAAAAATTTACCTTTAACTCTTTAACATATTATACAGAAGGACATGAAATACCTACAAAAAAAGGTGCATATCTAAACCTAAAACGTATGCCATTGATTGTCCGTTGGTCCGTTGCTAGGATGGTGTCAATCAAGGTCATCAATGGACCAATGGACAATGACTGGCAGTCATTTTAGGTTCCATTATGACTTCTAGGCACTTTTTTTGAAGTTATATCCATACAGGCAAATGTATCGCGGCACCTTCATGTCTATATGTATTTCTTACTCCATGGTTAAATGTGTTGTTATGACAGTCTGTGACCACAGACTAAAAATTGCAATAATTCTAGCGCTATTTTTTTCTTCTTGGCCTCCACAAGATATGTGTATTGTGCCACTTTCCGCGAATTTTTTTTTTTTAATTTGTGACGTGAAAATTCCCTTGTGACGTTGCGGCATTTTTTAAAACTTAATTAGCGCCGCGTTAACTCTATTTAATAGGACAGTAACATTTCCCGTACAATATTATTATTGAACCTCCTTAAACAGGGCACTATAAAAGAACAGTCATAAGCCAAAAATTAAAAAATTACTTTCCCGCCCTAGGTCGAAAAAGATCTATTTTGCGCGCACTTATCGAGGAACAAACTTTTAGAATAGATGGGATGAAAAAATATTTTTAATATTTCCTATCCAAACTTAAGAATAAAATTAATTTTATTATTAAAAGTAGCCCGCGGCTTCGCCAGCGTTAAAAACATTTTTCATTTACTTACTTTTTTTTTTCGTAGAAACCTTTCTATCATTTAAACACATAAAAAAAAAATTGTCGGTTCACCCGTTTTTAGTTGTGGCGTGACCAAGGAAAATAGGGGTTCATTTTTATAAAACCTGTAATGATTTTCGGACATTTTAACCCCATTTCATATTTTTAACCGACTTCACAAAAAAGGAGGAGGTTCTCAATTCGTCTGTATGTTTTTGTTTTTTTTGTATGTATGTTACGCGATTTCTCCGTCAATAGTGAACGGATCCAAATGATTCTTTTTTTAATAGGTAGGATACGTTTCCGAGGTGATCCCATTTTAATTTTATCGAGATCTGATAAGTATTTCCAGAGATATGGAGATAAATACCTTAAACATAGGAGAATGTACTGGTTTTAGTGGAAGAGTCCCAAGAAGATTATACACAATGGAGGTTGCTATTGGATATACTTTTGAAGACTAAAAATATGACCTTGAATAATGTTTTTACATGTTTCTTCTCGTTGATTTTGGTTTTTAACAGATATTTTTACGGTAACTGTGAGCGAGATAGAATAAAGGTGGGGATATTAATATATTTTTTTGAAATATCTTATAGGCTAGCGTTTGACCACTATCTCACCTGTTGCTAAGTGATGATGCGGTCGAAGATAGAGAAGTGGACTAGAATGGGAACTGGCTCTCAAGAATAGCTGCCTGAACACATTAGATGTTTGGCGACAGATTTTCTAACTTGAGGGTGGTAGCTGGCCAGGCGGACACTAGATATTTCCTACCACCATGCGGGGGTTGTTGGTTTCTTAACGATGTTTTCCTTCACCGGAGGGCAACTGTGAGAAGCGCACATATATTTTTCAATCGAAAAATTCATTGGTGCACGGCGGTTTGAACTCGGTACCACGGCATCAAAGCCGACTGTTCTCCCAATTACGGCACCGGGCCCTAAATAAATAATTATATATTAATAATTATAATAAATAATTATATATAAATATAAATAATTTGTCTTCACAGGAATGTTCTACCGGGCAAAGTCTTGTTAGGGTGCAAACTTTTTTAAACATACCTAAAAATTTTTGACATGACATGACGTTTGCCGAAGATGGCGGCCATTTCAGTCCCGCGACACTGCATACATGATTAAATAACTCAGAATTATGAACGTACTTTGTACCAACCAACACTGCAAATAAAAATTATAAGCATAATACCACAGATTATATAATAGTTTCTACGTAAATAATACTTTCCGTTGTTAGGTTGGCTACACAGTGTTTTCATAATTCGGGTTTCAACAATATAGGGAAGTGCCTCTTATAACGTAGTAGAGTGATTCAGTACTCTGTTGGCCATATGGCGGCAAGTAATGTTAATAATCGCAAATAATACTTTTTTATATTCATTTTGGAATACAACTAGTCCGTGTTATAAAAGTATATGGAATTATTGTAATAAAATAGACAATTAATTATCGTGTGTGTCAGATGCTTTAATTGCACAGGGCTATTTTGGAAATTGTCCTTTGATACCTTGATGACATAATTATTACTAGTGAATATTATCACTTTAGCAAGGCATTAAATGTAAAATTTTTTTAGGGTTCCGAACCCAAAGGGTACCAAATGAACACTTTCTGAGACTTTGTTGTCCGTTCGTCCGTCCGTCCGTGCGTGTATCTATACATATGTGCGCACTTTACAGATCTGTATCTTCTTAACCGTTATAGGTACATACTTGAAATTTTCAAAAAGTATATATCCGTCAGTGTATAACGGCCCAGACACCAAATGTAATAGATGCATGTAATTTAATTAAAACTTGTTATGCACTAAAAAGGGTAAAATAAGTTATTTAAAAAAAAAAAAAAACCGACTTCATAATCACAAACAGGCACTCAAAAGCGAAAATTAAATTACTTAAAATTATTATAAGCGCTACCCACTTATCTATTTGAAGTCGGTGCCAGCCAAGTCTATAGGATAGTAGATAGATACTATGTATGTAGTAGTAGTAAGTAGGTACATGTAGGTTAGTAAGTAGGTAGATACATGTAGGTATTATCTATCTACTACCTATTAGACTTGGCTGGCACCGAATTCAAATAGATAAGTAGGTAGCGCTTATAATAATTTTAAGTAATTTATTATTCGCTTTTGAGTGCCTGTTTGTGATTATGAAGTCGGTTTTATTTTTTTTGAAAAATAACATTAATTTTGAAAAAGCTTGACACATATCATAATTGATGGAGTAATAGCGTAACATACACACAAAAAACAATATTACAGACGAATTGAGAACCTCCTTCGTTTTGGAAGTTGGATGAAAAATACGTATTTATTTTTAACCGACTTCACAAAAAAGGAGGAGGTTCTCAATTCGTCTGTTTTTTTTTGTGTATGTTACGCGATTACTTCGTCAATTCTGAACCGATTCGAAGTATTATTTTTGTAATCGGTAGGGTACGTTTCCGAAGTAGTCCCATTGTAATTTCATCGAGATCTGATTAGTATCTTCAGAGATATGGACATAAATACCTCAAACTTAGGAGAATGTACTAGTTTTAGAAGAAGAGTCTCAAGAAGATTATATATATAATGAAGGTTGCTATTGCATATACTTTTGAAGACTAAAAAATATGACCTTAAATATTGTTTGTACATATTTCTTCTCGTTGATTTTGGGTTTTGACTGATATTCTTACGGTAACTGTGAGCGAGATAGAAACAAAGGTGGGGAGAATTAATTTGTCTTCACATGAATGTTCTACCGGGCAAAGCTTTCTTAGAGTGCAAAGTTAGTTAATATTTTTTGACATGACATGACGTTTGGCGAAGATGGCGGCCATATCAGTCCCGCGACACTGCATACGTAAATAAATAACTTAGATTTATGAACGTACTTTGTGCCATCCAACACTGCAAAAACAAAATTAATGAAAAAAGTTTTTAACGCTGGCGAGGCCGCGGGTTAGTTTTAATATTAAAATTAATTTTATTTTAAGTTTGGATAGGAACCACCTTCCAGCTTCATCATCAGACCCTGGATATCATTTAGGTGTCAAGTCCTCCTCAAGACGAATCAACCACCGGGCCCCCAAAAGGCCCTGATCTAGAAAAAAGCTCGTAGTTTAAAAATGGCGTAACAGATTTTCATGAATCAAAGCTAGGAATTGATTGACACATATTATATCAAATAAAAAAAACCAACCAAGTCGAGTTGGACTCACCCACCGAGGCTTCCGTACCAACGTTGATTCGTACCAATTAAACTAGACCTCTAAATTGTATGAGCGCTCATATAACTCAGAGACCTATCTTATTGGCGTTAACTATGTTTGTGCACCCTTTATTTTCAACACTTTTATGTTTTTGAATTTTCCCTTTATTTGTGCTGTGAGACCTTGCTTCTTGCCAAATTTCATGATCCTAGGTCAAAGGAAAGTACTCTATAGATTGTCAACCCAAAACATATAGGGTACTTCCGGTTGACCTAGAATTGTTAAGTTTGATTAAAAGCTAGGTCTTACAGCACAAGTAAAAGAAAAATTCCGAAAAATGTAAAAAATTTGTAAATTTTGGTACTTAGAGGTTTTCATGAAAATCTAAATTTGCCCATATTTTTTTTATATTTCTGACTCAGGACCTAGATTTTTATACACCTAATAGGGACTATAGGCTTCAGTATCTGGTATAAATTTCAACTTGCTAGGTCCACCCGTTCCTGAGAAAATCGGTGGTGACACACGGAAAGACAGACAGATAGACGGACAAGAAAGTGATCTTATAAAGGTTTCTTTTTCAACTTTTGGGGTACGGAACCCTTAAAACGTAGTCAAAACCGATTCATTTGTTTGGGCGCTACGATGCCCCAGACAGACATACACATACACACGTCAAACTTATAAACATATAACAACCCCTTCTTTTAGCATCGGGGGTTAAAAAATATCAAAATGAAAGAAGTCGCGTAGGCTCCAGGCCGGCTATTGAAGTTACCTGCAGTTTTAGATCAAAAGAGAGCACAGTAATTAAATTGGCTTCTGCAGGTGACTTTTTTATCACGTCCGGCAGCGAATTATTTATAAATATTATATATTAACTGACGTCAAAAAAGAGGAGATACTCAATTCGTCGATTAGCCTCCCCTATATGCACAAATAATCGAAATTGTATATGAATGAAAAAAATTAACCAACTTTAGAAACATATTCTTAAAATAATTAAACTAAACAACGGAGTTCGTATGCCACGTGAGTCAGTTTCAATCGCAAATTCGAGATTTATGCCGCTATATCTCTGGAGATTCTAATCGGATCTAGATGAAATTTACTAAATTAATAATAATTATTATTACTAAGTTTACTACTCAAGAATATATAAAAACGGTTTATTTTCAGTGACAAGTTTAAAGAGTTTATTTAAAAAAAAAATTAAAAACACTTACTTAAGGACTGAAGAGGGAACGCGGGGTGCAGTTTTCCATACAAACGTATTCCCCTGTTTCCTGCCTGGAAAATGCTTCTAGAACAAAATTTGTTTCTACAAAAAATCAAGGTCTGCTGTAGCTACGCCCCTATTATTTTCTTTTTTTGACCAACCTATTGTAAATAGAAATATGACCCTGCAAAAATCACAAAGGGGAGATTAAAATGCTTATATTTCGTTTTGCAATTGGTTGGTCAAAAAAGCAAATAATAGCATAGCTACAGCAGACCTTGATTTTTTGTGGAAACAAATGTTGCTCTAGAAGCATTTTCAGGGAGGAAACGGGGGAATACATTTGTAAGGAAAAGTGCACCCCGCGTACCATCTTAAGTACCATAGGAAGTATAACTTCAAAAACAATTCAAAGATGGTGACACTTATTTTGGCAATTCTGCGCTAATTGATGCTGGCTGAAAATATTTTCACAATTAGCAGTCGCGGTTTCACCCGCGTGGTTCCTGTTTCCGTGAGCATACAGGAATAGCTTATGTTACTCGCTGATAATGTAGCTATCAATTAGTGAAATAGTTTCATTCATTAACTATTAAGTTAAAGCGTAATAATATCGTTTACAAACTAAAAAAGAACCGACTTCAATGCCACGCTATTCATTTTCAGTACCAATTTTGAGATGTTTATCTCCATATCTCTGGAGATGCTTATCAGACCTCAATAAAATTACCACGGTACCACACTTGGGATATCTCCTTTCGAACAAAAAAAGAATAATCAAAATCGGTTCATAAACGACGAAGTTATCCGCGAACAAACATAAAAAAGAAAAAAAATATATACGGTCGAATTGAGAAACATCCTCCTTTTTTAACCGACTTCAAAAAAAGGAGGAGGTTTCTCAATTCGACCGTATATTTTTTTTTTTTTTTTTTTTTTTTTATGTTTGTTCGCGGATAACTTCGTCGTTTATGAACCGATTTCGATTATTCTTTTTTTGTTCGAAAGGAGATATCCCAAGTGTGGTACCATGGTAATTTTATCGAGGTATGATAAGTATCTCCAGAGATATTGAGATAAACCTCTCAAAATTGGTACTGAAAATGAATATTTTTTTTATGTTTGTTCGCGGATAACTTCGTCGTTTATGAACCGATTTCGATTATTCTTTTTTTGTTCGAAAGGAGATATCCCAAGTGTGGTACCATGGTAATTTTATCGAGGTATGATAAGTATCTCCAGAGATATTGAGATAAACAGCTCAAAATTGGTACTGAAAATGAATAGCGCGGCATTGAAGTCGGTTGTTTTTTAGTTTTTAAACGATATTATTTGAAGTCTGTTAACAAAGCAATAAACAAAAATCAAATCTCTTTATAATATTATTTTAAAGAATACTCACAGCTGTGGCTAATGCAAATAAGGGCACTCGCGAACATAATGCAGGTTAACATGGCGAAGTACCATTCTCTGCGAGAGTAGCAGAAGTAATTTCGCATGTTGCGTCTGAAAAAAAAAAAACATACATGTCTTATATGAGCCCACGTGAAGGAGAATATCATAGACGTAATATATAATATCGTTTAAAAACTAAAAAACAACCGACTTCAATGCCGCGCTATTCATTTTCAGTACCAATTTTGAGATGTTTATCTCAATATCTCTGGAGATACTTATCATACTTCGATAAAATTACCATGGTACCACACTTGGGATATCTGCTTTCGAACAAAAAAAGAATAATCGAAATCGGTTCATAAACGACGAAGTTATCCGCGAACAAACATAAAAAAAAAAAAATATATATATATACGGTCGAATTGAGAAACCTCCTCCTTTTTTTGAAGTCGGTTAAAAAGTATGGTTCACTAAAGATGTTTTAACAAATTTAATTTGATCCGTATGGTCGTGGTACGGTAAAGGTCGGTCTCATCACGGCCGATTTGGGAGTCAATTTATATTACGTCTATGATTGAAATGGAATGTAAGGGAGCACAAATACCATCTAAGTGCTCCCACCCACCTCACCTGCCCATGGCGCATCCTGCTGACCAAAAAACATAGGCTTATATACAGTCCGGCAAGTATAACTTGGCGCGGCTGTTCGCCACTGTGCTTTTACTTTGTACTATGATAACAGTTTCTCTTAAACTACTTTTAATTACTTTTGACATTATTGAACTATTTTAATGTAGCAAATTTATCAACAATAATGTCGCGGTAATCTCTCAAACGTCAAACTCACAGTTTCAAGAGAGCGGAATTAGTTCCAAAAACCACCACCGCCAAGTTATACTTGTGGGACTGTAGATCAAATACTGAATTTAATACAGATTAAATATTAACAGCAATATGAAATTATTGTCACATACGTTTATTTATTAAAAAAATACCAGCGATTACCAGTTTCCACCTTCAAATTAGAAAATATGTCGCCAAAGTTATGTCTTATTTATAATTGTACCATACACCGCCGCATCTATTTACATATTTCTCCATCTAAAGGTTGTCTGGTAGAGATCGCTTTTAGCGATAAGACCGCCTATTGTTACACTATTATAATTAGTTATTAAGTAATGACTCTGTATGATTAATAAGGTGTCCAATAAAGTGTTTCTATCTATCTATCTATATAATTATATGAACATTTTTGTATTAATACATAAAAATAAAGAAAAACAGGATTACTTTGTTGTCCGTCAGTCTGTCAGTCAAGATCCTTTTCCTCGGGTATGCGTATATGTAGAGGTAACAAGTTGATTTGGCCCTAGGGTTATAGTGAGTGCCCCGAGAGATGTAAAGCAGACTAGTAGATTCCCGCGGCTTAGTTCACGTACACCAAGTTTTATCACTGTAAAGCTATGTCAATCAAGATTTGTGTAATATAAGTTATTTAAATTATGTGTAAAAATTTATTGTCTGACAAAAAGTAGTACTACTATGTTCCTCATGCTATAAAGTATATTCAAGGGTGGTACCATAGTAATTTCGATCCGATAAGTATCTCCAGAGATATGGAGATAAACACCTCAAAATTGGTACTGAAAATTAATAGCGCGGTACTTGAAGTCGTTTCTTTTAGTTTTTTAAACGATTTTATTACTATTTTCTTCGTGCATTTTCGATCTCATCTATCTCATAACTTCGCTTGGGTTTTTTATTATCTATGGTGATAATTAAGTTATCTATATATGTAGATATATTCCACCTACACCATCAACGAGTTAAGAAAAATAAAACACGTTCGTTCTGTAATAATAGCAACTGAGATGAAGAACACAAAAGAAACTTGCATAATTACGTACTTTATAGGCCCAGCATACATATTATGACAAAGCGCAGCACTGTTCATTTTTCACTGTCAAACTGTTATTCATATCGGTAAAACAATTATGATAGTTTAAAAACTAAAACAACTGACTTCCATGCCTCGCGAGTCAATATTAGACGCAAGTTTGAGACGTTTATCGTCATATGTCTAGAGATATTCATCAACTCTTGATAAAATTATAATGGAACGCCCTTGGAAATGTACCCTACCGATTAAAAGAAGAGTTATTCAAATCGGTTCACAATTGACGGAGTAATCGCGTAACATACACACAATAAATACAGGCAAATTGACAACCTCTTTCATTTTGGAAGTCGATTAATAAAATCTAAAATCAACACAATACAACGAACAAGAGCGCAAGAGCGTCGTTTTGAGCTTGCGACATTGAAGACAGACAACACCAACAATATATTTACGTTTTTTCTGGCTTTTTTAATAAACAGTATACTTAGAGATTTACACTGAAATTCATATTTAATACAATGCGTGTTAAGAATGTACCTACACCGTTACCATTGTAAATAGTGAATCATTTGAACTATGCCTTATTTTAAGCCTTATATGCCTAATGCCACGTACATCTTATATTATAGCTTAGACGCTATCTGTATCTATAAATACTGCTGAATTCTTTCTGGCTAAACAACATTTCAGCCAGTATTATTTATATTCCCAATTGCAATCTTTAAAAAATAACAAATAAAAAATCGAATTTCAACTTTTTTCTATTTATATTATGTTAGTACTTATTATCTATATTATGAAGGCAAACTGGCTAACTGACGCACAGCCAAAACCGCTGAGTCTAATAGTTTGAAAATTATTATAAACGCACAGCCAAAACCGCTGAGTCTAAAGCCGGCCTTTTACTATGGGATATAATGTAAATTACATCTTGAGCTATATGTTACATCCCGCAATTGCTGTTCACATTGTAAGATATATAGTTCAGCTTTTGTTGTCTATGGTTTCATTTAAGCACTGGCTAAAGACCCTAATGGGTGGAGCCATAATATACATTAAAAAAAACTGCGGGCGAGGCAGGGGGAGGCATGGTGTCCGGGGACGTGAGGTAAAATATAAACCGTCAAATATCGCTCAGTCGGTCGAAAAAATATTTATAGCTTGAGATGTAATATATATTATAGCATAGTGTAAACGGTCTCATACAAAATGTATGACGAGCGATAAAATTTTATATTTCAAGATATAATATACATTATATTATATCCCATAGTGAAAAGCCGGCTTTATAGTTTGAAAATTATATATTAACGCAAAGCCAAAACCGCTTAGTCTAATAGTTTGAAAATGATATATCAACGTACAGCCAAAACGGCTGAGTCTAGTGGTTTGAAAATGATCAACGCACAGCCAAAAGCGCTTAGTCTAATAGTTTGAAAATGATATATATATATATCAACGTACAGCCAAAACGGCTGAGTCTAGTTCTAGGGTTTGAAAAATTACATGTAGTTTTTATGTGACGAGGAACTGTATGACTGAGACTTAGCTGTCGGTCTATCCTTCCATATTACTGTCCGCATTTCACAGGGCTGTATCTACTTAAGCGTGATAAGGTCATTTAATCACTAAAAAAAGCAGTAACCTAATAATACTTTTTAAATGCAAAATTTAATACAACTCTCGACTGATCTATTTGTAATCTGTTCATTAAACCCAATCCGATGAGCCCAAACTCGACATCTATGCTGTAAGTTAAATATATAAATAAAATATCTTCATCTTCTTACATTATCAACACTTTGACTGCGGCACTTTTTCGCATATTTTTTAATTTTTTAAATTAATTTCTGTAATGTTTTTCGTAGTTGTGACATCAAATCAAAACTAAAATCCAACAGCAGAAGGTCACACGCAACCTTTGTGAAAAAATTAATTTAAAAAAATTTTTTTTATTTTTTTTTTATTTTGCCTCGGATACCAAAAATCAAAAAACGCACGGTGTGTGTTTTCAGCAGCGAACGAGTTAAAGTGAGAGTATTCCGAATATCAAATTGATCAGATCTACAAAAGTTTGTTTCATACCATCATCATCTCGAAAAATGCTCAAAGTCTTCAATCGACTGAAAGGGTTATTCATTAATCAAACCTAAGCTAACACTCTCGATTAATACACCTATCAAACCAAAACAAACTAAATCAAAATCGGTTCATCCGCTTGGGCGCTACGATGCCACAAACAGACACACAAATACACACGTCAAACTTATAACACCTCTTCTTTTTGCGTCGGAGGTTAAAAAAGGCACTTAAAACATTATAAAAGAGGTATGCAATCCTAACTCTAAACGACAATCGTCTATTGGGACCTCCCTAGTTCTCTTGAATTTTGCATCTGTCGGTCAAAGCCTAGCAACCAAGACGTTACATTAGCACGCTTCAAGACCTGTACCCAATATTAAAGATACTAGAGCCACCTTAATCCGCCGCTACACAGATCTGCCCGAAACCAGCCAAGACGAAATCACGATGGCCTTCAAAATTGAAAAGCCCCAAGAGACGATGGAATCATAACAGAGCTTAAAAGCCGGGGGAGTACTAGCAGTTTATCAGCTTTAGCCGATCGTTTAACTGTGAGTACTCCACATGCATTAAAAAAATACATGGTGTTTTTAGCTTTTCAAAAAAGGATACAAAACCTTGTACGAAACCCCGATTTCGTGTTTGAGCCATGTCTACACGAACGACCCGTCTTGCGCTAAGACTTGACGAGTTCTAACCTCCGGAACAGCTAGGCTATTCTGTAAGCTATCTCGACAGCGGAATCCGCGGTGAGATTCGAATTTCGTACTACGAAATTCAACCGTATTACGAACGCGATACGATTGAATTTCGAAGTACGAAATTCGAAACTCACCGCGGATTCCGCTGTCGAGATAGCTTACAGAATAGCCTAGCAGGCTGGGTTTCTCGATTGGCGAGGCTGGCGAAGGCATCGAAGGCGTCTATGGAAGCTAAGGCGGTATGACCTAGATGTCCACGGTAATAGACATGCACGTTTAAAGGAGACGGGAGAGTGGAGGAAATTGGAGGAGACCATTGCCCAGCAGTGAGACACAAAAGGTCAAAAAAAGAAAGATCATTCTTGTGTATCGGTAAAATTTTAAATCAATGTTTAATCTAACACGCAGATGCAAGCAGTACAAGATAGACATTATATTTTTAATGCATGCAATAGATTGGACATTACACAAAATACATGTGAACTTTAAAGATGAGCCTGAAGATGGTTTATACGTTTATTCTGCACTGTGACTTACCTACCACCGGTGAAACGTAAATGATGAAGGTAAATTTGTCCGACTTGATGCTACGAGATGATGAAGCTGACAACAGATCAGCAGATGAGGGCTCGCCGAGAAAGTATACTACTTAGAGTGTAAAGGTAGATGTGAGTCAGGAACAGATTGCTTATCCACACTAGTGGACGTCGCCTGCAGGGAAGAGGGTCATTCTGGAACAAGAAATAAAGGAGTTGCTGACGTTATACAGGAATTCAACGTACCGTCGTTAGCCAACGTAGTTCTCGTGACGAAGAAGAATGGTGAGGTCTGACTTTGCGGGGACTACAAATAATGTAACGTGTCTGAGCCCGACCACTACACCCTGCCGCGTAGTGCTGTATCTATACACGTCCTCTAGGACGTCTTCAATGCGCATTAAGGACGTCCTATGAACAGAAAACCAGTACTTTCATGATAATTTGCGTCCTGTAATCGGACTTCTTTCAGATTGGTGTTGAGCCTAGAGACAAAACGGTCTTGGTGAGTCTCATAGGCTTTTACAGGTTCAAGATGATGCCAATGGGGTTACGGCACACTGTAGTGATGTTCCAGAAGCTAATGGACCGATTAAGAACTAGAAAAGAGCTGACTCTGACTAACGTTACCCAGCTGGCATACCTGGATGACGTCGTAATACTTTTGGAAAGTTACTTTAAACACACAGAAAACTTAAT
This sequence comes from Cabera pusaria, assembly GCA_954871355.1. NCBI lineage: Eukaryota > Metazoa > Arthropoda > Insecta > Lepidoptera > Geometridae > Cabera > Cabera pusaria. The sequence goes on along the minus strand of OX940885.1, from coordinate 32,716,069 downwards.
CCCCTGTTTAAAATATCTAAGATATACAACCTTATTACTCAAACTGTTTTAATAAAGAACGAAAGAACCTGAGAAGACTTCAGCTATAGCTAGCCTGTCCCTTCAAAAGAACATCAAACAAGTGCAGGCTTTCAGAAGTCCACCCCGTTCTAGAATGTGCCCTACATTTGACGGATTAACACATAGCACCTACTATTATTACTTTCAAACGAACCTATACGATAGACCTCACAACTACTCTAAACAACATGCTGCTACACAACAAATATATATCTCACATTAAATACTCAATAACTCACATTCTAAACTGCTTTATTGCTACAGCTGCAACGAGCAAAACAAGAACCTAGAACATGTGTCAATAATTTTATCCTCACATTTCGGACAGTAAAACTATCTGAGCTGATCTGCACAATTTTTATACTTCTGAATCCATTGAATGTCAAGTCAAAGATGTTAGCAAACTTGTCCCTCAATCCACTCAAAAGCTTTCAGTTGTATGTCAAAATATTCGTATCTATTGCAACCTAACCAATCTCCTTCTTCTAATACTATAAGAATCTTTGTCCTGACATACTGACTGACTGACTGACTGACTGACTGACAGACAACGCACAGCCTAAACCGCTGGTCGGAGAAACTTGAAATTTGGAGGGTATATTTGTCTTAGTACGTAAAATTATACTAAGAAAGGATTTTCCAAAATTCACCCTTTTATGGAAAGAAATGGGGGTTCAAAGTTTGTATGGACAACAATATTAGATAGTATTTTCTACTCGAAACTTCACAAAAGTGCTGCAGTAAATAAATAAGTAAATACGTGATTCAAGCTTTTTTGAAATTCCACCCCTACGAGAGTGAAATGGGTAACAAAGTCTGAAAATCGGTATTGTTTCAGATTGCGCTAAAATTTGGTATGCAGATAGTATGACGACGTTAGTTCCCTCTGAGAAATGATTTTCTAAAATTCACCCCTTAAGGGGATGAAACAAGGGTTCAACGTTTAAGGAAAAACAAGATTAGATAGTTTTTTCTATTCTAAACTTCACACAAGTGCTTCAGTAAATAAATAAGTAAATACGTGTTTCAGACTTTTCCGAAATGCCACCCTTAAAAGGGTGAAGTGGGGTAACAAAGTCTGAAATCAATATTGTTTCGGATAGTGCTGAAATTTAGCATGCAGATAGTTAGTTAGACGTAGGTATCCGTTAACAAAGGATTTTTCAAAATTCACTCTTTAAAGGGATGAACGGGGGTTCAAAGTTTGTATGGAGAAACAATATTAGATTCTTTTTTCTATTCGAAACTTCACACAAGTGCTTCAGTAAATAAATAAGAAAATACGTGTTTCAAACTTTTTCGAAATGCCACCTCTAAAAGGGTGAAGTGGGGTAACAAAGTATAAAATCAATATTGTTTCGGAATGCGCTGAAATAGATAGTTATTTTGACTTAGGTACGTGTTTCAAACTTTTTCAAAATACCAACCCTAAAAGGGTGAAGTGGGGTAACAAAGTATAAAATCAATATTGTTTCGGAATGCGCTGAAATTTGGCATGCAGATTGTTATTGTGACGTAGGGATCCGCTAAGAAAAGATTTTTCTAATTTCACTCTTAAAAAGGATGAAACGGGGGTTCAAAGTTTGTATAGAGAAACAAGATAAGATAGTCTTTTCTATTCGAAAATTCGCACAAGTACTTCAGTAAATAAATAAAAAATTACGTGTTTAAGACTTTTCGAAATGCCACCCCTAAAAGGGTGAAATGGGGTGACAAAGTTCAAAAACAAACAACAAAGTTCGAAATCAATATTGTTTGGGATTGCGCTGAAATTTGGCATGCAGATAGTTAGTTTGACGTAGGTATCCGCTAAGAAAAGATTTTTCAAAATTAACTCTTTAAGAGGATGAAACGGGGGTTCATAGTTTGAACCGATTTGGTTTTTACTTCTTTGATGTCTTTTATGATAGAAAGGTTTTTACAAAATAAAAGGTTTAAGTAAATAAAAGAAGACTTCGACGCGGGTGAAGCCTCGGGGAACTTCTCGTATATTTATAATTTCAAATGCAGATAAGTTTGCTAAATATTGTGCTACTATACATGAAGTATAGTTGTAATGTTCGTTAAATATTTAATCTATTGATTTAATAAATTTAATTTAGTAAAAAATATTGAGTTGTTCAAGTTTTGCTACGATCCATAGCGATCCTAAAATAAAAAAGTACTGAGAGGAATGCATCAAAAATAAAAAAAAATCAAGTTAAAACCAGAGAACAGGCTAAAAAGCGTCGATGAAGTAAAGAATCAATGCAATCGTCTGATGCCCAGTCATCCGAAGTTCAGTGTGACAGGATAAAGGGTCTATTTTATTTACTCGTCTCTTTACTGAAGCATTGGCCCTAATCGATTTTTTATGACTGAATGTTTTGCTTTTCTATCATCAATTAATAAAAGGGTTCCCTGTTAAAAAAAATAGTTTTTCTCGTCTGTGGACTCTATTCTGAATTCATAAATTACCTAAAAAATTTAGTTTTATAAATGTTATCATTGATAGTAAATTTCTTTCTCTATATGTGACTACCTACTATAAAATCTTTCATACATAATATGATAATATTACAATGTTTACAAAGTAGTACTACAAAGTAGTAGCTGTTAATACAATTTAATGAGCCCTTTGTTTTCTTTTATCTTGAGCGTAATTTCTTAAACATTTGCAGTATTAATATTTGCAATTTTTGTATTGATTTCCACGCCCTCTTACTGTCTCTTTTTGAATATTTTACCTATTTTAATTTTCGCAATTTTTAGGGTTCCGTACTTCAAAGAAAAATATCATTAAACTAGTTTTATAAATTAATTGGATTCTGCAGGTCATACATGCGTTGATAATGTTATTGATTATCTAGAACCAAAGCTATTGTAATGGTCCGCACATGCGTCACCTGGAAATACAATAGCTTATCGAACTTACATTATCGTCAAACCGCTAGTGCGAGGACTGCAATCTCGACTGTACGCGAGTAATATCGAGTATCGACACTAGCCACTATGGATTCTTTTGTAATTATTATTTAGTCTGTGCTATGCACTTATTAATTTGATATTATTTTATCAATGAGAGAAACTTATTATTTTTTCCCAATCTATCTCTATTAATTTATTTAATAATAATAAAATTAATTTAAGCAATTTATCTGATATCTATCTGAATAAATAGCAAAATTCAAATGTAATGTTGATAACATATATACATACATACAATCACACCTTTTTCCCGTTCGGGTAGGAAGAGACTACTTCTTTACACATATGCTATGCATGTTTCGCTTCTTCCACTTTGATGAGCGCCTTCATACATTGCTCGCCTGTTATGTAGAAAACATTTTTGTACATTGTTACATTGTTGTGTAACACTTCAAAAAACGTAATAGTTGATAACATTTGTTATAAAGTTTAAAATTATAATATTTAATTTGGTGTAACTTAAATTTTTGACCGAGCGTGCGAAGCGTATCAGTTTCAAGATTGGCCAAAAATGCTTTTGTCTGTTTGTTAGTCTGTTTGTCTTTTCTCGCCTACAGATCGCACGTTTCAACCGATTATGACGAAAATTGGCACCAAAATCCTTGATTTTTTTTGGTGATCGCAATTTTATGGGGAAAATAGGGGAGGATTAGAAGACATTTTGCCGTATCGGTAATTATCGACGGATTTCAATAAAATTTGAAAGACACACTAAATACTTCATTCTACACTAATGATGCGAAAAAAAATTTGAAAGGGGAGTGGAGGGAGGAATAGCAGGGGAGGCAGTTTGCTTTGGCGGTAAAAAGCATCGAAAAATATTCAAAGATATCACTTAACTTATTTATTACCTTCAAGATAAAATTCTAGGGGTCAAGGGTGTGTTTTTGTTTTAATGATTTTATTTTAGTGAGCGCGGTGAACCTTTTATTCTGTTTTAAGATATGCAAATACAGACTCGCGAGGTCTACAGCTCATAGAGCTACTATATATATATATATATATAAAAAGATACTAGTAATATTATTTGAACAGCTACATTTTATTATCGATAATTCTAAGTTGTAACATTGGCTGGCACATCACTACTCGTTACTACGTAGGCCGGCTCGTCTGCTTAATTGGTTTCAAGCAAGTACCGCTCTGCCGTATGACATATACATGTAATCAATCACGTATTATAATGATTATATATTTTCTTATTTTTTTCATATTTTTGTTGTTAAATAGAAATAATAAGAAAAAATAAATATAAATAAGAAATAAATAAATATTTAGTTAACGTTGCAATATTGTAGAAACAATTTCGAAAAGAAAGCCCACATAAGAATACAGGTAGGATGGGCAACATTTAGAAAAAACTACGTCGAGTCTTTTCATCTCCGATACCACAAAGCCTGAAGAGTAAAGACAAAAGTCTTTAATGAGTGCGTCCTACCTATGACATACAAAGTCCAGTCGTGGAAACTGACTTTGCAACTGATCTGATGAATGATGAAAGGGCTATGCTCGGAGTATATCTGAAAAATCGATTAGAAACGAAGTCATATGACAGAGAACCAAAGTTATCGACATAGCTCAAAGGATTAGAAAACTGAAGTAGCAGTGGGCTGGTCACATCTGAAAGAAAGAAAAGAAAGAAAGAATCATCTGTCGTAGAACCGATAACCATTGGGGTAGAAGTGTTCTACAGTGGAAACCACGGCTCGGTATACGAAGGACACCCTCGAGCTAGGTGGAGTGATGAAATACGCAAGCTGGCTGGCAGCGGTTGGAAACAAGGAGCTAAAGATCGAGCTCAGTGGCCTGCCATTGACGAATACTTACTGGATGTTAAAGATAATGATGAGTATTAGTACCTACATAGTACATAACACTATTCGTGTAACATACTAACACTTAAATGTAGATTTGTTTCAATTATTATTACACCTTAGAAATTCGAGTGACCGCACTATTGGAGGTAACTGTCAGCTGTTCCACAAGTAAGTCTTCAAAATATGGACTATAGTTATTATTGTGAGGGTAGTACGACCTAGCACGGCCGACAATGTCAAGATGTACCCTCATTATTTGTTACATTATATATTACTAGCTGTTACCTGCGGCTTCGCCCGCGTTATTTGAGTCTTTATGACCTTTGAGGTCAAGATCGATGATCTCTTAGGCCAAGTCACCATAGATGACCCTAAAGTCGAACTCAATATCCTCTATTGTTAAAGTCATTAACCATTTTGGTTAGGTATACGAAGTTGTGCTGTTTAAATGTTTGACTCAACACAAAAGTTCCTGATACATTTCTTACAAAGAAAATAAGGTGAATAGCTGCGCGAGCGCAGCGAGAGCTATCATTGCGCGAGCTAACATTTTTTATGACTTTTTATGACCCTGACAAATTAACGATCTAATAATCAACTCACTATAAATGACTCTTAGGTCGAACTCGATATCGTCTATTGTTAAAGTCATTAATAATTACTTGGTAAACCTAACCAAGGTTTACCAAGTTTTGCTGTTTAAGTATTTGAGTCAGTCTAATGTATGAGGCTGTTGAAACACGCTATTATACGCTATAGCGTATTTATATAGCGTTATTACTGCGAAAAAATTTTACGACTTTTTATGACCCTGACAGTTTTTATGACCTACTAAGTCAACACCGATGACACTCAGGTAAAACGTGATATCCACTTATTTTAAGGTTAATAATCATTATGATTATTGAAGGTTGTTATGTTTTAATTTATGACTCTTTTTAATGCATGTGGCTATTAAAATACAAAATTTGCTGAAAAATTACCTTCGAAGTAGATAAAATAGATAATTGCGCGAGCGAAGCGAGCGCGAAAAATTTTTACGACTATTTATGACCCTGACAGTTTTTAAAACCTACTAAGTTAACACTGGTGACACTCAAGTGAAACGTGATATCCACTTATTTAAAGGTTAATAATCATTATGATTATTAAAAGTTGTACTGTTTTAATTTATGACTCGCTTTGATGCATGTGGTTATTAATATGCGAAAGTTGCTGAAAAATACCTACAAAGTTGATAAAATAAATGCTTACGCGAGCGTAGCGAGCGCTATTACATCGCGAGCGAAGCGAGTGCGAAAATTTTTTACGACTTTTTATGACCTCCTAAGTCAACACCGATGACATAAGGGTTCAATTTGATATCCACTTCATTTAAGGTTAATAATCATTATGATTATTGAAGGTTGTTCAGTTTCAATGTATGATTCGTTTTGATGCATGTGGTTATTAATATACAAAAGTTGCTGAAATATTACCTTCAAAGTTGATAAAAGACATGCTTGTGCGAGCGTAGCGAGCGCGGAAATTTTTTACGACTTTTTATGACCCTGACAGTTTTTATGACCTACTAAGTCAACACCGATGACATTAGGGTTAAATTTGATATCCACTTAATTTAAGGTTAATAACCATTATGATTATTGAAGGTTGTTCTGTTTCAATTTATGACTCGTTTTGATGCATGTGGCTATTAGAAATCAAAAGTTGACGAAATATTTCCTACAAAGTAGATAAAACAAATGCTTGCGCGAGCGCAGAGAGTGCTATAACTACGCGAGCGAAGCGAGTGCGAAAAAAATTACCTGTTTTAATGACCCTGACAGGTTTATGACCTACTTAGTCGACACCAATTATCCTAAGGCTGTTAAAACACGAAAGTTTTTGAAATACTTCCCACAAAGCAGATAAACACGTTGGGCAAGCAAAGCAAGCGCGTAAATTTTGATGACTTCTAATGATCCTGACAGTTTTATGGCCTAATCAAGACACTAATTAAGTCATTATAGACGAACCTAAGGTCAAACTTTTATGATTATGTTAACTCTATGTAAAGTTAACAAAAAATATATGCACCCTTACTTAACTGCCGAAAAAAAAGTATTCTTTGCCCTTTTATGCCCTATTAAATGTCTTTGTACAAAATGTCATGGGAATCGGTCAAGCCTTTTGGCCGAAAACAGGCCAAACATATACAAAATTCAACAATAAAAAACTGACAACCGGACTCGATTGTAAAAAAAGTAACCAATGTGCTCGGATAATACACTCTACTCTTAGTCTATGTCTTATTGACTGTCTCTGTACAATTTTAGCTCAATCGGTCAACTCGTTTAACCGAAAAGAGGTCACACGTTTAAAAATTCAATAAAAAAAATTAGTTACCCAAACTCAACTGTTAAAAAAAATATCCTTTGTCGTTCTATTTCCTATTAACTGTATTTGTAAAAAATTTGAGCTGAATCGGTCAAAACGATTGCCGCTAAGAGGCAACACATTATTCCATAATAAAATTATGGACACCCGAAATTGCCAGCCAAAAAAAAGTATCCTATGTCTTATTCACCGTCTGTGCACAAAATTTCAGCTGAAATGGTTGACCCGTTTGACTGAGAGGAGGCCACACACTTACAAAGTTCAATAATAAAAATCTGGACACCTGGACTCGACTGCCAGAAAAAAAGTTTCTTATGTGCTTCTATGCCATATGAGCTGTATATGTAGAAAATTTCAGCCATATCGGTCAAGCCGTTTAGCTGATAAGTGGCCACACATACCCAAAATTCAATAAAAAAAATCTGGACACCCAGACTCGATAGCCAAAAAAAAGTATCCTATATCCTATTCTGCCCTATGAACTGTCTTTATACAACATGCCAGGCAAATTGGTCAAGCCGTTTATTCGAGAAGACGTCATATATTTACAAAATTCAATTAAACATATCTGGACCCCCTGACTCGATAGCCAGAAAAAAAGTATTCTATATCCTATTCTGCCCTATGAACTGTCTTTACACAACATGTCAGGCAAATCGGTCAAGCCGTTTATTCGAGAAGAGGTCTAATATTTACAAAATTCAATTAAAAATATCTGGACCCCCTGACTCGACAGCCAGAAAAAAAGTATCCTATATTCTATTCTGCCCTATGACATGTATTCACACAAAATTTCAGGCAAATCGGTCAAGCCGTTTATTCGAGAAGAAGTCTTATATTTACAAAATTCAATTAAACATATTTGGACCCCCTGACTTAATAGCCAGAAAAAAATTTTCTATATCCTATTCTGCCCTATGAACTGTCTTTATACAACATGTCAGGCAAATCGGTCAAGCCGTTTATTCCAGAAGAGGTCTTATATTTACAAAGTTCAATTAAACATATTTGGACCCCCTGACTCGATAGCCAGAAAAAAAGTATTCTATATCCTATTCCGCCCCATGAACTGTCTTTACACAACGTGTCAGGCAAATCGGTCAAGCCGTTTATTCGAGAAGAAGTCTTATATTTACAAAATTCAATTAAAAATACCTGGACCCCCTGACTCGACAGCCAGAAAAAAAGTATCCTATATTCTATTCTGCTCTATGACATGTATTCACACAAAATTTCAGGCAAATCGGTCAAGCCGTTTATTCGAGAAGTCTTATATTTACAAAATTCAATTAAAAATGTCTGGACCCCCTGACTCGATAGCCAAAAAAAAAGTATCCTATATCCTATTCTGCCCTATGTACTATCTTTGTACAAAATTTCAGTCAAATCGGTCAAGCCGTTTGACCGTGAAGAAGTCCCAAACAAACAAATAAACAAACTGACTTTCGCATTTATAATATTGGTGTTGATTGATTTATATTTATTTATGGAGCCGTTTCAACACGCCTCCACAAAAGAACGAGTTAGACCCGTGACTTAATGACATGTCGGAACGACCTTAAATCTTCTTCTCTTTTATATTTTATATATAGGCTAGTGTTTGACCATTATCTTGACTGACGGTAAGCGATGATGTGGTTGAAGATAGTGAACTCGCTAGGCCTAGAATATTCTAACTCTTAAGGGCCTGTACGCTACCGGAACACTGTAAAGTTATGACGGCAGGTGGGTAGGTAGGTCCTTCATAGTGGGTAGGTAAGCTACTTTTTGTTTTTCTTCAAGAAAGTCATGATTTTCTTTAGAACTATAGAACTATATCAATCCGTCATTCAAACTGGCGAACACCAAACATCATGTCTGAAATCGTCGAACCGATTGGCGCTATATGTTTGTTCTAACTACTGTTAGCTTACTGAACTTACTTACTTACTTTAATTTACTTATTAATTAATTTAAGTCAGTATTTTAGTATTTAAGTTATGTTATTCTAAGTAGTAATAATTTTACAATATTTTAATTGTTAGAGATCTTCCCAAGTCACAAGAACGTATTTCCGTTTTATTAAAAGTCGTTTATCTGACTACCTACATAAAAATGATACAGGAGGTAGACTTGAGAACATGGCGGGCGAACAGTGTGATTCGTAGCATTAAGACGTTATAACTAGTGCAGTAAAAGTTAAAGGAATAAATATATGTACAAGTGATTTACATACATCCAGTGTTTAAATCTACGCCAGCCCTTTCACTACGCTTATGCAAATTTTAAGCCAAATTTGTCCAGCCGTTTTAACTATAAAGTGGTAACAGACAGACAGTTACTTAAACATTTATGGTTTCAATACCTGAGCCCCGCGGTTTCACTCGTATTAAAAAGGATCATATATCCTACGCTACCCTATTAGCATCGTGGACCGCATCGTCACTTAACATCAGAGGTGAAAATTGAAAAAAAAAATTAACATTACAGTGCTTTCAAACGCGTCTATCTTTTAAATGATGACTTTGAGAAAAAATGATTTTAGGAACCTCAATGTCATTTTTGAAGACCTATCCACACGTATAGGTTTAAAGATTTCTTTTGTTTCAATTTCATGTATGGGATGCCCCCCTTAAACTTTTATATTTTATTTTTGTGTAAAAATCGGAAAGCGGTTTACAGAATACCTGCCAAGTTCAAATCTGTAGTCCTAATCGTGCAATAAAATGGTTGTGACATACGGACGGACAGACATACGACGAATCTATAAGAGTTCCATTTATTTCCATTCGGCTATGGAACCCTAAAAAGCAGTGCTGATTCTGCATGTCGCTTAGTTTAGCGTAAGTACTCCACGCTCCTCCTCGTTTATGATAGGCGGCGCCTCTGGTTTACTTGTACCTTGATGACTGTAATAATTATTTTAAACTAGAAAGCCATAGAGACGTAAATATGTAGTAGTGTTAAGCATTTGATTAAATTATTACCAATTAAGTTGCGCCCTAAAGGACTAGACTTTCCGTACCCAAAGGGTACCAAAGGAACCCTATTACTGAGACTTCGCTGTCCGTCCGTCTGTCTGTCTGTGTCAAGGGCTGTATCTCATTAATATTAAATCTCTCATATTAAATCATGATTATAATTTCATATATATTTTATTATATATATTTTATATTATTTTATATAGTTATTAGTATTAATAAGTCCATTAATTTGTTATTCATTTTGCATTATCACATTTTTATAAGCCACCGCCTTCCATATAATTGTTATCCTTTCCGTGCATGGTTGTCTGGAAGAGATCGCTTTAAGCGATAAGACCGCCCATTGAGCCTATTAGTTTTATTTATCTAGTTCCTAAGTATTTTTCTGTTTCGTAAGTGGTGTTTCAATAAAGTGTATATCTATCTATATATATCTATCTATCTCCTTAACCGTAATAGATAGAGACTTGAAATCTTCACATAGTATGTATACTTCACATACTATGGCCGCTATAACAACAAATACTAAAAAATAATAAAATTAAAGTAAAAGGGGGTCCCCATACAAAAACAGTGTTTTTACAGGCGTCATATATCTTAAAAACCGTAATAGATAAATAATTAAAATATACCCAAAGTGTGTATTACAATGGTTGGAACAATATCAAATAATAAAAACTAAATTAAGTTAAAAATTGAATGGTCCCCCTTATTAAAAGGTTTTGTTCAATTGGAACCCTACGTATGCGAGTCCGATACGCACTTGGCCAGTTTATTTTGATGTTAGCAGCCTTTGATTTAATGATTGTAAAGTAATAGCTTTGTGAGCTTTAGACCTAACGAGTCTGTTTTTGCAAGGGTTATAATTAAAATTGTTAAAAAAACTAATATCATCACTCATCTTCATCAGCCTATATTAGTCCACTGCTGGACATAGGCCTCTCCAACTTCACGCCACTGAGCACGATTTTTGGCTACTCTCATGCAGCTCTTTCCAGCCGCCTTGCGAAGATCATCGCTCCACCTAGTCTGAGTGCGTCCTACACTACGTTTGCCAATCCGCGGTCTCCATTCAAGAACTCATTTACCCTAACGGTTGTCGGTTCTTCGGCTAATATGGCCGGCCCACTGCCACTACAGTTTTCTAATTCGCTGAGCTATGTCGATGACTTTAGATCTTTGTCGGATCACCTCATTTCGGATTCGATCCTTCACAGAAACAACTCCGAGCATAGCCCTTTCTATAGCTCGCTGAGTAACTTTACATTTGTAGACCAGTCCAAGCGTAAGTGTCCATGTTTCAGCACCGCATGTCATGACGGGTAGGACGTTTGGAAAAAAACTAATAAAACCAACTTCAATTGCCGTGATATTCATATTCAGTAGCAAGTTTGAGGTGTTTATCTCTTATCTCTATATCTCTAGAGACACATATCATATCTCGGTGGGACCGATGGGAAATTAACTCTCTCAAAAAAAAAAACTTACCAATCGGTAAAGAAATGACGGAGTGCTAAGGTAACAAACATATAAAATGATTTGAGTACATCCGCGTTTTTAGGGTTCCGTAGCCAAATGGAAAAAAAACGGAACCCGTATATATTCATCATGTCGGTCTGTCTGTCCGTCAGCCACTCCATTCCGAAACTATTAAGACTACATAGTTGAAACTTGGTAGGTAGGTGTATTACCGCTTTTAAATTTTTATATAAAAAATAAAACTGGCCAAGTGCGAGTCAGCATCGCGTCTCTTATCGCACAGTTAGGGAGGGTTCCGTACAATACGAAACATAACAGAGTTTCAACCTCATATATTTGATTAATTGATATTACCAAGAATATTTAGTTTGGTCGCGATCTAGAAAGACGGGGCTCGTTTACTAGCGCCATCTATGTCATTTTGCCGAAACTAATTAGATAGATGGCGTTTAAAAACACGTTTTTTGTATGGGGACCCCCTTTAATTTGTAACTTTATTTTGTTTTTAGTATTTGTTGTTCTAGCGGCAACAGGAATACACCATCTGTGAAAATTTCAACTGTATAACTATCACGGTTAATGAGCTATAGCCTGGTGACAGACGGACGGACAGACAGACAGACAGACAGATAGACAGACAGACTGACGGACAGCGGAGTCTTAGTAATAGGGTCACGTTTTACCCTTTGGGTACGGAACCCTAAAAACAACGGGTGCACTCCCGGAGTGCCGGCAGAAGTTTGTTTTCATCAAACCTATACGTGCGGGATTTCTATAGATAGGGTCTTTAAAATGACATTGAGGTTCCTAAAACCATTTTTTCTCAAAGTCACTCATTTGAAAGATAGGCACGTCTTAAGTGGTAAAATGTGTGTGTTTTCTTTTACGGACCTCCTAAAAGGAGTAGGTTCTCAATTCGTCTTTACTTTTCTTGTATGTTTGTTACGTGGTTACTTCGCCATTCGCAAACTGATTTGAATGATTATTTTTGTCAAAGGTAGGGTTAATCACTTCAAAGTAGTCTCATTTAAATAATCATCAAGATCTGATAAGTGTCTCTAGAGATATGACGATAAACATCTCAAACTTGCTACTGAAACTGAACCTTGAGGACAAATATAATTCTGAGGGGCAACAGTAATTACATACATACATACATACATACAATCACGCCTTTTTCCCCTTGGGGTAGGCAGAGACTACTTCTTTCCACATGCTACGATCCTGACATGCCTCTTTCGCTTCTTCCACTTTCATGAGCGCCTTCATACATGCTTGCTCGCTCGTTATAAGTACTTTTGACTTGGCCTTTCTTTAAAACGCCTCCGATCTGGTCGTGATACGTTTGCCTAGGTTGGCCTCTACCGGCTGCCCCATTCACACTCGTCTCATAAATCTGTTTCGTCAGTCTTTCTTCATCCATCCTCTCTAGATGTCCAAACCATCTAAGCATCCCTTTCTCAATCTTTGTCACCACATCTTCTACCACACCACAATTAATTATAATACCACGCAACAGTAATTGCTAATCTTTTATCAGCAATTCTTTATTTAGAAACTATATTAGTTAATTGAATTTGATGGGCGCTCATATTATGATGCAATGTATAAACATATGTACATTGCAAGTTGATAAAAGCTTGTAAACATAAGCTCCAGCATTAACCCTACAAAGAAGGGTACTTTCAACGTTGGCTTTCATCGTAATGTGTAGATATATGCGACTTATATTTACTTCGTAGGTTTATGCTTCTAAAATTCCATTTATCTAGTGCAGGGTTTCTCAAACTTATGGCTTCTCGTACCGCTGTAAAAGTTCCCAGATGACAGCGAACCCCCTAATAGCCCCACTTAAAGAAAACAATAAAACTGCCATCATTTGCGTTTGCTATTCAGCCACCATTACGTAAATCTTGTCGCCCCTCCCCCCCCCCCCCCACCGTCCAATGACGAACCTTTAGGGTTCGCGTACCCCACTTTGAGTAACCCTGATCCAGTGTATACAATCAGTATCATAATAATTTATTTCATCAAATCACAGATTTACAAATTTGCACCTTATAACTAATAGCATAAATTAACTTAAACTTTAAGTTAATTTATGCATATTTTACAAAACTTATTTACTAAGTACAATTTGGACATTAGCAGCCGTGCTAGGTCGCACCTGTGTTACAGCTACCAATGTCTTCCTTCCGTGTAGTGACATGAAAATATCGTAAAATCTTATTCAGTAAGGCTATGAACACAGATCTTAAAGGTCTGAGCCTATGGACATTTCTTTAGCTAATTAATATAATATGAGACTATCAAAATTGTATTGTAAATGAAGGTATTTAAAAATTTAAACAATTCACAACTAAGTAGCAAGTTGAAGTACCCACTAGCTGTATGTATCTACACCGGACGGACACAATAGACCGTGTCAAACTTACTAAGTGCACTAAATTGCTTTGTATCGAAGCTTAATTTCATTAGGGGTAATTGAATGGAGGCCCTTTATTGGATCTACTTTTACTTGCTATGAATAGTTTGACTGACAAATCAGACCACCTGATATGCACGATGTTGTCAAATTCAACACATTATTATATACTAGCTGTGCCACGCGGCTTTGCTCGCGTTTAAAAGTATTCTATAGCTTAATCCATAATACTTACATCCCTGAACTAAATTTCAGCCAAATCGGTCTAGCCGTTTGACCGTGAAGAAGTCCCAAACAAATAATTATACAAACTGACTTTCGCATTTTTTTTATTTATTTTATGTCTTATAGGCTAGCGTTTGACCACTATCTCACCAGTTGGTAAGTGATGATTCGGTCGAAGACGGTAAGCACGCTAGGCCTAGAATGGGAACTGGCTCTCAAGGATAGCTGCCGGAACACATTAGATGTTTGGCGACAGATTTTTCTAACTTGAGGGTGGTAGCTGGCCGGGCGGACACTAGATAATGTCCTACCATCATGCGGGGGTTGTTGGTTTCTTAACGATTTATGGGTGTTGATATAGGGATTTTAAAATATACTAAGCAGCAACAGCCCAATAGTTAAGGCGTCGGCCTAGCGATCGAAAGGTCGTGAGTTCGATCCTCACCCATTGCACTAATAACTTGAACCCACTCTATACCCAAGCATTATTTTGACCTCCAGGAAATTACAGGAATAGCTACACATTCTAAACAATACTTACATACACGTAAACACACACATACACATAAACACACACACACACACACACACACACACACACACACACACACACACACACACACACACACACACACACACACACACACACACACACACACACACACACATACACACAATTGTAAGTAGGTAAGAATTTTCCTTAGTTATTGTTTAAGTTAGGAGTATAAATAGTAAAGTAGTAATAAATAATTTACCCATGGTATATGTATTTGTAACATTTCTATGTGTAAATGAATTACTGAATTCCACAACACAGGATTTTTCCTAGTGTAGTGTGGACTTTCCGGGTGCCCAAATAATGGTTCAATTGTGTCCATATATATACGAGGCTCGTTCAATAAATACTTAGCCTACAAAAGAATTCGAAAAGTGCCGATTTATTTTTCTACATAATGTCCTTTTAACTCAATACACTTGGCCCAGCGATGATCCGACTTTTTTAACCCGTCTAAAAAATACGTTTTCCTGAAGTCTGCAAAATAGGCCTCAGTGGCGGCGATGACCTCCTCATTCGACCCAAATCTTTTTCCGGCGAGTGACTTTTTCAGGTTTGGAAACAAAAAGAAGTCACAGGGGGCCAAGTCTGGAGAGTAAGGTGGATGGGGCAGCAATTCGTAGCGCAATTCGAATAATTTGGCCATGGCGACGGCAGAGGTGTGAGCCGGCGCGATGTCGTGGTTGTTGTTCAGTGTGAGCAAACGCGGCACCCATCGCGCTGACAGCTTTCTCATGCCCAGTTCTTCGTAGAGAATATGATGCACCGTTCTTTCTGCAATGCCCACAGTGTCAGCTATCTCGCGAACCTTCAATCGGCGGTCTGCCAACACGAGATCGTGGATTTTATTAATGTTTTCCTCCGTAGTAGTCGTTTTCGGTGCACCTGGGCGTGGCTCATCAAAAACCGACTTGCGGCCACGAGCAAACTCGTTAAACCAATTCTTGATGGTTGCTATCGAAGGAGAAGAGTCACTGTACACAGCATCCAAGCGATTTTTAATTTCACTGCGCGTTTTCCCTTCCAAATATAAAAATCGAATCACCGAACGATACTGCTCTTTTTGCATTTTTGTTAAACTGACCGACACGTTCGCTTTCAAAGGCTATTAAAACAAAACTAATAGAGGTCATTGTTTAAAACTTTGACAATAGGCTTCAAAAACGTTGCACTGTACTATGGTAATTTTTTTTTGTAATCGCAGTGCCATCGGGCGATGAGGCTACGTACTTGTTGAATGACCCTCGTAAGACATAATGTAAAAATAAGTTTAATATTTTGGAAAATAAACTATCACTTACAACTTTAATAATTCCATCAAATCTTCCACAAAATTAGCGCTGAATACATTGTAATTTCGAGACGAAGTAAATGAGTCTATAAATAAACAGAAATACAACAAACAAGGCATTGAAGATATGCCCGTGATAATACCTTGATCCCGGTTAAAATTGCTATATCTTTCTTTATAGAATTATACTATATTATCTTGTTGAAGGGCAATAGAGGTATTGAATTGAGACCTGTGATAAAAATTGTGTAGTGGTAGGACTTCTGCTAGTCCACCTGGGGCGGTACCACCACTTTGCTAATTAATTTTCGGCCGTGACACGGAATGTTTTCGGTTGAAATGGCAATGTGTCCAGTGAAATTACAGGGCAAGCGAGACTCAACATCTTTATGTGTCAAGGTAACAGGCGCAGTGCAGTGACATCCAAAATTCTGGCATTTCAGAATGTTGTATGCCACTGTATCTGTAATAGGTAGACGTCATCGCTTATCCTAAGCACGACGCTCGCCTGATGGTAACTTATTATATTAACTTATTATATATTAATATATAATAATTATATAATAATTATACTTAACTTATTATATAATGTTAACTTTTTTTTTTAAATAACCGGCTGCACAATATAAGAGTAGGTTATCAAACCGTCGGTGTTTTTAAATGTATGTTCACCGATTAGTCGTAAACACATGACCGGATTGTAAATTTTTTATTTTTTATTTCAGAGGGTATTAGAGTAAGTTTCATCCAGATACGGTAAGTATCTCAGAGATATGGAGATAAGCATCTCAAACTTGGTACTGAAACTGACTAGCGCGGGATTTGAAGTCGGTCCTTTTAGTTTTTTTAGTGTTGCCACCTTGGATTTTTTAAGTCGCCAGATCGTGAGTAAAATTTCGCCAGATTTCAGAAATTTGGATTAAAGAGAAACAACAGATATAACTAAATTTATTACATTTAAATATCTGACTAAAGAACGCATTATTTAAATTTGAAAAATAAACTAATTAAAAAAAAATACTATTAAGTTGTTGTATCTGGCATTCGTTCTCAATTTTACGTATTTTTTAAATTATGTGTATTTTTTTACCAGGGTTTTAATTAACTTATAATTTACCAAACATAAACATTAATTTATTCGATATAACAGAAAAAATGTGTTGCCAGATTTCATAAATTGAAAAGCCGCTAAAAATCACACAAAAAATAAAAAAACATATGTAATGAAAAAATACCACAAGAAGCCAAAAAAGCAATACTTTTGCTGGAAAAACTACCAAGGTGACAGCACTGTTTTCTACGATCTCAAATTATACCTACTGGACATTTTAACCTTGATATCGATAGGATAGCTAATAAAAACTAAAACTACCGACTTCAATGCCGCGCGATCCAGTTTCAGTTGCAAGTTTGAGACGTTTATCGACATATCTCTAGAGATACTTATCAGATCTCGATAATATTACTATGGTACTAACCTTGGGATATCTCCCTTAAAAAAAATCATCAAAATCGGTTCATAAACGACGAAGCTATCCGTAAACACACATAAATATACATATATATATATTTAATTAATATAATATATTATAATTTTTTATTATTATAAATATCATTATTAATAATAAATAATTAATATATATATATATATATATATATATCGTCAACAGCCTCCTTTTTTTGAAATCGATTATAACAAGAAGCCTTGAAAAAACACCAGTCCTGGTGGGAAAATCACCAAGGTGGCAACACTGGTTTCTAACGATCTTAAATTATACCTACTGGACACTTCGAACTTGATATCGAAAGAATACGAAACTATCTCAATAAATATAATCATAATCATCATTTTCCTACCCTTATCCCACTCAAGTGGGGTCGGTGCAACATGTCATTCTCTTCCAGTTGGGTCTGTCCGCAGTCATTTCCGCATCCACTCCTTTCACATTCATATCTTCTATCACACAGTCCATCCACACTTTTTTCGGTCTTCCTCTTCCTCTATAGCCGTCCACTTTCATGTCCATCGCCTTTTTAGTCACGTGGACTTTACTTCTTCTCATAATATGTCCATACCAGGCTAGCCTGTTGCTTCTTAACTTTTCTGTCACAGGTGCCACTTACAAGCTTTCCCTCACATACTCATTCCGAATTTTATCCATTCTTGTGACTCTACACATCCATCTCAACATTCAAACACAGAACAGTCGGTTCTTTTAGTTTTTAAATGATCTTAAATTATTAGTATATGTTGTTATAGCGGCAACAAAAATTCATAATCTGCAAAAAGTTCAACTGTCTAACTATCGCGGTTCATGACATACAGCCTGGCGACAGATGGACAGACAGACAGACGAACGCATAGCGGAGTCTTAGTAAAAGAGCCCCGTTTTATCTTGTGGGTACGGAACCCTAAAAAGAAACTATCGAATTGAGAACCTTCTACATTTTGAAGTCAGTTAAAAATATATTTAAACAGCTGAGCAGATAGTATACTGCTACAAGTAACAACATTAAAATTTTGAATAAACACCCACGATAATGTCCTTAAGAAAATTAACGTCATAACATCTATCTAAGAACCAGCATTGATTAATTACGAACCGTTTAAAGACAAAATCGAACTAGTTTAAAAATGGCAACATGGATTTGCACAAACAAATGTTTACTGCAGCGCCCCTTGGTGAGTTGACACTGTAACACCTATTTAAGATCATGCACCAATCAAACACGAACTTACAATTGAAAACTGCATCAAAATCGGACATGTTGTTTTGAAGAAAAATGGCAACATAGATTTGCACCAACAAATAATTACTGCAGCGCCCCCTGGTGAGTTATCACCGTAAATCTAATCTAAAAACATACACCAGTTACACCCAAACCCATAACTGAACACTGCATCAAAATCGGACTAGTACTTTTGGAGAAAAATGGCAACATGGATTTGCACACACAAACAAACAAACACACAACCTCTCACCCCAAACGCATATATAGTCCCCGTTCCGTCATGAGTAAAAACAGTCTCAATCAAGTCACAAACAAAAAAACCTTATCTAAATTCGCATCTCCGCCACATGCAATCTCTTTTCATCCGGCTTCTTTGTAATCTCGATAAATATAATAATCAATACATTTTTATCTCAACCCAGTGAACCGATTGGTGACTTTGTTAATCCGTCTAATGAGAATGGTTGATTGAGTGGTTGAGGTATAGCTTTCGGTGGCAGTAATTTTGTTTTTAACCGACTTCAAAAAAGGACGAGGTTTCTCAATTCGACTGAATAAATGTTTTTTTTTTGTTTTTTTTTTTAAATATATTTGTTCGCGGATAACTTCGTCGTTTATGAACCGATTTTGATTATTATTTTTTTGTTGGAAAGGAGATATCCCAAGTGTGGTACCATGGTAATTTTTTCGGGTACTGAAAATTTATAGCGCGGCATTGAAGTCGGTTGTTTTTAGTTTTTTAAACGATCTTATATTGCCCTTGTATGGGATGCGACTTGTATCGA
The DNA here is from genome assembly GCA_954871355.1 of Cabera pusaria. NCBI lineage: Eukaryota > Metazoa > Arthropoda > Insecta > Lepidoptera > Geometridae > Cabera > Cabera pusaria. The sequence goes on along the minus strand of OX940885.1, from coordinate 32,696,392 downwards.
CAAGGGGGCCGATCCTCGGGCCCTGTCCCGTCTTAGTGGGACAGTGTCGAGAGCTGGAGCCGCGGCGGAAGCCGACGAAGACTAAATGGCTCCACGCCTTGTCGATGTCACCGGTGACAAAAGGGCTGGCCCATTCTTAGCACAAAGAATCTCTTTAGCGATTAGCGATTAAACGCGGGAATGCAGCCAGCGTTCTTGGCACTTTACCATACGGACATCCCTTAATTTTTAGTATTTTTAAATGTTTTTTTTTTTTTTTTTAGTTTTATTATGGCTCCACACGATTAGTGTATTTAGCCAGTGTCAAGTATTGAAATTCTTTGTTTTTATGAATTTAAGTCGTAGAGATGGGTTAAAGTCACATTTCAGGTCAGTTTTCAAGTAAAAGTCTACTCGAAGTCATACCTTCAGTAAAGATATGGTGTTTACTGAAGATTTTCAGTGGAATTTTGGTGAGAACGCAAATAGCATGTTTTTCAACATTGTGATGTTTCCCTACACTCGCACACATTCACCGACACTTAATGGTTAATAATCCATATTTATTACACATTAACTCGCGGAAGAACACAAGTTTTAGGAAAAAACACAATGAGACCACACACACTTTTCCACGTTCCCGCCAAAACACTTTTAAATATGTTATTTCGCAATTTAACAAAAGTGTTTTCATGAGAAGTCAAAGTCAGAATCCATAGATATAACATATTTACATAGTTCACAATAAGTTGATTGAATCTATTTAGGGTTCCGTACCCAAAGGGTACTTAGCAAGCAGATATCGATAAAGTATGCAATAAAAGGATTTTTTCGTAATAGGTTAGTAAATGTAGGAGATCCTAAATAACAAACGAAAAAAAAAACATAAAGAAATAAAATTTCAGATCTTCCTTTTTTGCATTCGGTTAAACAACATCCAATAACTTATTTTAAGTATTTATGGTAATCCGCTAATTACATTTTAATTGACGTAATTTTTTTTAAATATTCTTAATTCTGGATAACAGGCGCAGATTAGCGACGTGCAAAATTCTGGTCATTCCGAACTCTGCATGCCGCTGTATTTGTAATAAGTAGGCGTCATCGCTAACCATCAGGCGAGTGTCATGCTTGTTCTGTTACCTAATAACTTAAAATAATATCGTTTAAAAACTAAAAAAGAACCATCTTCAATGCCGCCCTATATTATTCATTTTCAGTACCAATTTTGAGATGTTTATCTCAATATCTCTGGAGATTCTTATCAGACCTCGATAAAATTACTTTGGTACCATACTTGGGATATCTCCTTTCGAACAAAAAAAGAATAATCAAAATCGGTTCATAAACGACGAAGCTATCCGCGAACAGACATAAAAAAAAATATATATATACGGACGAATTGAGAAACCTCCTCCTTTTTTTGTAGTCGGTTACAAAACTAGCCAAGTACGAGTCGGACTCGCACTTGGCCAGTTTAAGTGAGCAACTTTTATTGTAATTTAATTATTCATTTTTTTAAGTGAATAATATATCTTAATATTCTGTGGATATTTCAAGCGGCTAGCCGTTGCCGTTGCCGTTGCCGTTGTCAAAATCGAGCAAAAAATCACGTTTGTTGTATAGGAGCTCCTTTGAATATTTATTTTATTCTCTTTTTAACCCTCTTCACAAAAATAGAGGAGGTTCTAAATTCGTCGAAATCTTTTTTATTTATGTTCACTAATGCCTGAATCGATTTGAAATTATTTTTTTTGTTTCATTTTTTGTTTCAAGGGGTACCCTTTCCAGGAAGTTCCATTTAAATTTTAACGAAATCGGTCGAGCCGTTTTAATATATCAACATTTGTATTACGATGCATTTATTTATCTCGATGACATGCTACTAACTACTGGCACAGATTATATAATAGTTACTACATCTACTGGCTATTTTGACTAGCGCGGCGTTTGAAGTCGGTTCTTTTAGTTTTTAAATGATCTTAAATTATTAGTATATGTTGTTATAGCGGCAACAGAAATTCATAATCTGCAAAAAGTTCAACTGTCTAACTATCGCGGTTCATGACATACAGCCTGGCGACATATGGACAGACAGACAGACGAACGGATAGCGGAGTCATAGTAAAAGGGCCCCGTTTTATCTTGTGGGTACGGAACCCTAAAAAGAAACTATCGAATTGAGAACCTTCTACATTTTGAAGTCAGTAAAAAATATATTTAAACAGCTGAGCAGATAGTATACTGCTACAAGTAACAAAATTAAAATTTTGAATAAACACCCACGATAATGTCCTTAAGAAAATTAACGTCATAACATCTATCTAAGAACCAGCATTGATTAATTACGAACCGTTTAAAGACAAAATCGAACTAGTTTAAAAATGGCAACATTGGTTTGCACAAACAAATGTTTACTGCAGCGCCCCCTGGTGAGTTGACACTGTAACACCTATTTAAGATCATGCACCAATCAAACACGAACTTACAATTGAAAACTGCATCAAAATCGGACATGTTGTTTTGAAGAAAAATGGCAACATAGATTTGCACCAACAAATAATTACTGCAGCGCCCCCTGGTGAGTTATCACCGTAAATCTAATCTAAAAACATACACCAGTTACACCCAAACCCATAACTGAAAACTGCATCAAAATCAGACTAGTACTTTTGGAGAAAAATGGCAACATGGATTTGCACACACAAACACACAACCTCTCACCCCAAACGCATATATAGTCCCCGTTCCGTCGTGAGTAAAAACAGTCTCAATCAAGTCACAAACAAAAAAACCTTATCTAAATTGGTTCATTCGTTTGGTAGTTACAATGTCTCAGACAGACACAGATATACGTCAAACAAGTACTCGTCTTTTTGCGTCGGGGCTAACTTGCTTGAAGGACAATATTGCGTATTTAATTATAGTGCGTATCACACGAGGCCAAGTAAACATCTTAATCTAGTCTAAACCTTGAGTTTTAATAACGAACGACTCGCCCCGGTTTCACACGGGTGCAATCACATGACCGAGCATTTCACTACGGTGTAATCCTAAGGTCTGCGGGTGCAAGAAATATACTATTATATAATTAATAATTGAGTTTTAATAACGAGCGACTCGCCCCGGTTTCACACGGGTGCAATCACAAGACCGAGGATTTCACTATGATGTAATCCTAAGGTCTGTGAGTGCAAGAAATATACTATTATATAATTAATAATTGAGTTTTAATAACGAGCGACTCGCCCCGGTTTCACTCGGGTGCAATCACAAGACCGAGGATTTCACTATGATGTAATCCTAAGGTCTGCGGGTGCAAGAAATATACTATTATATAATTAATAATTGAGTTTTAATAACGAGCGACTCGCCCCGGTTTCACACGGGTGCAATCACAAGACCGAGGATTTCACTATGATGTAATCCTAAGGTCTGCGGGTGCAAGAAATATACTATTATATAATTAATAATTGAGTTTTAATAACGAGCGACTCGCCCCGGTTTCACACGGGTGCAATCACATGACCGAGGATTTCACTATGATGTAATCCTAAGGTCTGCGGGTGCAAGAAATATACTATTATATAATTAATAATTGAGTTTTAATAACGAGCGACTCGCCCCGGTTTCACACGGGTGCAATCACATGACCGAGGATTTCACTATGATGTAATCCTAAGGTCTGCGGGTGCAAGAAATATACTATTATATAATTAATAATTGAGTTTTAATAACGAGCGACTCGCCCTGGTTTCACACGGGTGCAATCACATGACCGAGGATTTCCCTATGATGTAATCCTAAGGTCTGCGGGTGCAAGAAATATACTATTATATAATTAATAATTGAGTTTTAATAACGAGCGACTCGCCCCGGTTTCACACGGGTGCAATCACATGACCGAGGATTTCACTATGATGTAATCCTAAGGTCTGCGGGTGCAAGAAATATACTATTATATAATTAATAATTGAGTTTTAATAACGAGCGACTCGCCCCGGTTTCACACGGGTGCAATCACATGACCGAGGATTTCACTACGGTGTAATCCTAAGGTCTGCGGGTGCAAGAAATATACTTTTATATAATTAATAATTTATTCTCTGTCAAAAATAACCGGCCAAGTGTGAGTTGGACTCGCGCACCGAGGCATTCGTACAAATTTGTCAAACTAAGGACAAACTTAACTATGTAGTTAGATCCATAGAAAATGTATTGCACCAACTACAAATAACAAGTTTGTAATAGTAAATTGGATTTTTTAGAGTTTATTAGAGTTTACTCCTTTTATATTAATGCCTAGGGTATTAAACTTTATGGGAGTAAAATCAAACATTAAAATATGTTAAACATTATGCGTTACAAGCCACAATTCGTTTATTTTTTTAGGGTGGATCTTCGAGGTGTGGCTATTTATTAAATCTCCTTCTCTCTCACACTAACGGGGACGGGGACGGGAGGGGGACGCTAGGGGGAGGTGGAGGGGAGACGGAGGTACAGGGGATGTGGAAGGAAGAGGGGAGGGGACGGGAAGGGTAAAGGAGGTGGAGGGGAGGGGGTTTGGGAGGGGAAGGGGATGTGGAAGAGAGGAGATGGGGGAGGGAAGGAGATGGGTAGGGTAGGGGAAGGGGAGATGGAAGTGAGGGGAAGGGAGGCGGGTAAGTGAGGGGAGGGGGAAGAGGGGATTAACGTAGCGTGGTACGGCGCGGTGTAGGTGGGATAAGTATTAGTTGTGAAATAATTAGCCTAAATAATTAAAAATACTACCCAAAGACACTATTTCACGCGGACGAAGTCGCGGGCACAGCTAGTTTAATAACATTTTATACTCATTTTATTTAACTTCAGGCGACAAATTTAAAAAAAATAATTGAGAGCTCGATTGAACTTTATTATTTATAATTTCATTTGTTAATGTTTATTATACCTTAATATCTCTATTTTTTATGAAGTTTCGCATCAATCATTCAACAATGAAAAACCGAGTATATAAATTTTTACATTGTTGTTGAGTCCCGTATTTTTATTGACAACCATATTAGGATATGACATTAGCATAGGTTAAATTTTATCTGTACACCTACGAGTATATCTACGTTAGACGGGAAAACCTGTTGAGTTTGAGGCAGACAAACGGCAAATTCAAACAATTTCGCCGTTCGTCTGTCCCGAAGAATTAAACCGACTTTGCAGTGTGTTTCGATTTATAAAAACCAATGTTTATTTTTAGAAATTTACTGTGATTAAAAAAAAATATATATATAAGAAACATTTAATATTAAAATTAATGTCATTTAAGTATTTAAATAATTCCTTCTGTAAATTAAAAATTACAACAAAATAATCTAATCTATCTATCTATCTAGGCTATCCAAAAGTTTCACAACCAATTATGATTAAAATCAAAAGTAATAAAAAAAAACAAAATGATTTAGATTTTTAGAACTTACCATACCATTATAATAACCTATAAATGGTAATCCAAAATTTGAAAAATAAAATAGGCCAATCAGAGTCGTAATTAATTGTTTCACCAAATATACATGTTTATATTATAGTATTTTAGAAAACAAACCTTCATATGAAACAAAGTAAGAAAACAATTTAAGAAACCCACTTTTGTCTCATATCAATTCCGAATTAAATATTATTAAACATTATTAAACCTTTATTAAACCATCAAGGTTTAATATATAAAATATAAAAAAAAGAATTATTAAAAAGCATTATTAAACCTTGATATTGCACACGATACACAAAAAGTCATACAGAAACAAAAGCTGCACCATCTTACTTTAACTATAACAAACGTCAAAAATCCGTCAAACTCCATACAAAAACACGGGTTATAGTTACGGTTAGAGTAAGATAGTGCAACTCAGCGTTAGTATATTTAATTTTTTTTTTTTATTTCTTTTTGTACTCACATTCGTGCGAAAAGCCGCGCCAAGAAACGCCAGAAACGTCTACCGAACAAACGCGCACGTCGCGGCATCGGCAGGCGCCATTCATATCCAAATAAAACCATGATAATGGCAATGAAAAAAATAATAATTAATAACCAGAGCATACTTAAGAAATTTAAGGACCGCACTCCTCAAACAAACTTTAATTAAAGTTACTCAAACTTTGTAACTTTATTGGAAATATTCACAGAGAAATTTTAAATTTAGAATTAAATTCGCGAGAAATTAATTGAAGCCAATTTTTATTGTTTGAATTTATTTTTAGTGCATCTGCCGTTGCAAAAGCCGAGTGAACTGACTCTAGGGACACGAGCGAACTGACAGAAGGTGTATCCAGAATCTAGCCCTTATATAGCCCTGTGTACCTGTAAACTGCGTAACTTTCCTCCCACCGGCCCCGCTCCGAATGATCCACTGCATTTCGTTACATTTCATTTCAGTAGTGATGGAGATAAATTCAATATAATATTACAAAATACAAAAAGATCGTTTAAAAAACTAAAAAGAACCGACTTCAATGCCGCGCTATTAATTTTTAGTACCAATTTTGAGGTGTTTATCTCCATATCTCTGGAGATACTTATCAGATCTCGATAAAATTACCATGGTACCACACTGGGAATATCTTCTTTCCAACAAAAAAAGAATAATCAGAATCGGTTTATAAACGACGAAGTTATCCGCGAACAAACATAAAAAAAAAGAAAATAACATATATACGGTCAAATTGAGAAAAATCCTCCTTTTTTTGAAGTCGGTTAAAAAATACAAAATTGATTTATTTCATAAATTGGTTTTTGAAATATTGTTTTATTATATTAACACTATATGCAGACTGGTAATGAACAAAACAATAAACTTGTTTTAATTATAAGAATGATGATCAGTTTTTGATTTGACGTTTATAATAATAACTAGCCGCGCCCCGTAGCTTTGCCCGCGTCTGGGTGACCCTTATCACTTAGACACATCGATATGAATATACTACGTACGTTTAATGTACTTCGATGCTTAGAGGATATGTTGCCCCCTAAGATGCTATAAGATCGTTATATATAAGATTGTTTAAAAAACTAAAAACCGACTTCAAACGCCGCGCTATTAGTTTTTTGTGGTCAATTTCAATTTTGAGGTGTTTATCTCCATATCTCTGGAGATACTTATCAGACCTCAACAAAGTTACCATGGTATCACACTTGGGATATCTCCTTTCCAACAAAAAAATAATAATCAAAATCGGTTTATAAACGACGAAGTTATCCGCGAACAAACATTAAACATAAATACTTTTTATATACGGTCGAATTGAGAAACCACCTCCTTTTTTTAAAGTCGGTTAAAAATAGATGTTGGCCGTTTATCAGACCTACCCGATTGCACACAAAATTTCATACCAATCGGTCCAACTGTTTCGGAGGACTTTGGTAACAAACACCGCAACACGAGAATTTTATACATATTTTTTTATATTATGTTTCTTGAACTGCTTTGTCAAACTTTATATACTAACCGTGGCTTAATTGGCAGAGCATCTGGACGTGTAATCCGAGGGGTGCGGGTTTAAGTCCCGTCGGTATGATGAAATTTTGGATTGTGTTTAACTATATTTTTTATCTTTAAATGAAGTGTTTATTGAGACTATCACACAGTTAGTGTTGGTACATATATTTTAGGTTGTAAATTGTAAATTGTTTATAGCTGACTATTGAGTGTACCTTTGATAAATGCTTGTACCCACTTAACTCATATTAGATGATCAATAGCAGTCAACGCCACTATTATTAATTCGAATGTCAGTTTATATATTTGTATGGGACTTCTTCACGGTCAAACGGCTGGACCAATTAAGCTGAAATTTTGCACAGAGATAGCCCGTAACTAAGGATTAGGCTATAGGATACTTTTTAACACGAGCGAACCCGCGGGGCACACCACAGTTTGTAGATTTGTATGTTCGTTGTTTGGGACCTCTTCACGGTCAAACGGCTCGACCGGATTTGACTGAAATTTTACACAGGGATAGCCAGTATAGTGTATTAAGACATAGAGTACTTTTTAAAGCTGTCTGTCTGTCTGTCTATCTTTCTGCCACCAGGATGTATATCATGAACTGTGATAGTTAGACAGTTGAAATTTTCACAGATTATGTATTTCTGTTGCCGCTATAACAACAAATACTAAAAACAGAATAAAGTTAAGAATTTAAAAATATATAAAAATAGTTAAAAATAATATTATATACAAAATCTGGCATGTGGAAAACAATATGATTTTCCACACTCTGGGGTGTAAATAATCTCATTGTGTGAAATTTTAAAAATATATGCTGTGCAGGATCGGATTATTGTAAATCCATGATAATACATAGAACAACTTCCACATGAAGACATAGAATAAAATAAAACACTCGTTTTTAGGGTTCCGTACCCAAAGGGTAAAACGAGACCCTGTTACTAAGACTCCGCTGTCCGTCTGTCAGTCTGTCTGTCAGTCTGTCCGCCTGTCACCAGGCTGTATCTCATGAACCGTGAAAGTTAGACAGTCGAAATTTTCACAGATGATGTATTTCTATTGCCGCTATAACAACAAATACTAAAAATAGAATAAAGGTAAAAATAATAGAGGGTCCCCATACAAGAAACGTGTTTTTTCGGCATTTCAATATAACGCCATCTATGAAAGCTTAGGTAAACGTCCATAGATGGCGTTATATTGAAATTCCGATCCCTAATAACTTCGACGTTAGATGGCGTTACAGTTGTTTGTTTTGGATTTTTATTATCTTAATCATTACGGCAATGCAGACAAAGTCAGCTGCACTACACGTAAGTTGAGATTTTTTTGCTGTTTTTTTTAATGTCTGATAGTCTAGCGTTGAACTACTATCTCGCCTGGTGGTAAGCGATGATGTGGTAGAAAATGGTGAACACGTTAGGCCTAGAATAGTCTGACTCTAAAGGGCTATGTGTGCGTTAGGTTATGGCGGGAGATTTTCTCTATGATAGTGTAAAGCTACTTTTTCGTAGCAAATCAGGCGGCACATTGATATAATATACTCCTACCACATGAAGAGATGTTTATTTATATGTTGTACTATTAGTAAGTACATTTAAATAAAAGCTTTAAGGTGTTTAATTTATTTTAGTATTGAATTTAGAATTTTAAATTTATCCGTGAGCTTTGGCCGATGAAATGTTTTTTGCTAGGATCACAGTATTTGATGGCTGATTATTTAAGCATTGTGGGTTTGAAAAATCCGAGTTGTATTGAAGGTGAGCAGTTTCCAAATCCTAATTTGTTTTCGAATCATTGTGAATAACTGTGCTGGAGGCCAGATAAAGATAAAATTTATATTAGAGGAAGAGAGTTTAGTGCTTGGAGATTTATTTACTTACCTTATTTATTTTTAAAGTGAAAATGTCATTACATTTTCGAAATATAGTGAATAAATGTGCTGTAGACGAAATAAAGATGAAATAAATATTATAGCAAGCAAGTTTAGTACTTGGAGATTTATTTAGTCTATTCTCCGTGGTGGGTATAATGTATGACATTTAGGTCTAACTGTGATTGGCGGACGCTTCCGCAGCCATATTTGTACACATTGTGACACATGCTAATGTGTCATTTCAACTGCTATCATAGTAGCTACCGTGGTTTCATAAAATCGCACCAAACTTTTTAGGGTTCCGAAACAAAAGCATTTATTCAGATGGGTAAATTAAAAACTGCACTGATATGATCTATTTAATCTTATTTGACGTGTTTATACGCGTTATTTATATCAATAATAATTATTCTAAATATAACTAAAAAATAACTTATTGATTTGAATTTAAAAATAAAAAGCGGCCAAGTGGAGTTGGACTCGCCCACCGAGGCTTCCGTGCCAACGTTGGTAGGTACAAATTAAGCTAGACCTCTAAATTGTATGAGCGCTAATATATCTCAGAGGTCTATCTTAATTGGCGTCAACTATGTATGTATGGGGATACCCTTTAATTTTCAAATTAATTTTTTGGATTTTTCCTTTATTTGTGCTAAAATCAATCATAAATATCATAAAAATCCGAAAAATTAAAATGGTTGAAAATTAAGGTTGGTACTTACAAGTTTTCGCGAAAATCTAAATTTTTCCCATATCTTATTATCGTGTTGACTCAGGACCTTGATTTTTATACACCTAATATGAAACTATAGACTTCAGTATCTGGTATAAATTTCAACTTGCTAGGTCCACCCGTTTCTGAGAAAATCGGTGGTGACACACGGACGACGGACAGACAGACAGACAGACAGACAGACGGACAAGAAAGTGATCTTATGAGGGTTCCTTTTTTTTACCTTTTCAGGTACGGAACCCTAAAAAAGACGATCGCCGTATTACTGAGACTATTACTACTACTATTACTGAAACTTCGCTGTCCATCCGTCCGTCCGTCTATCCGTCCATCTGGCTGTCCGTCCGTCCGTCTGTCCGTCTGTCCATCCGTCCATCCGTCCGTTCGTCCGTCCATCGCACTTTATAGGGAAATATCTCCTTAACCGTAATAGGTGGATACATGACATTTTCATTAAGTATGTATAACTATGGGTGATTTAAAATTCTTATTTAGTCGCGTCTACTGCTCCATTTTATTTATCTCCCGATTTAAAGTTTTGTTCAATCATCCAATCTTTACAAAATAACATAGCATAAATAAACATGTCTGGATCTCCGGATGTTGGGATCTCCGCTGTACGTGGCCACGCTGCGCGTCGTGCTCTTAAATTAAATAGTAAAATCAGTGTTTATCGTGCTCAGATTTATACAAAGAATACACACAACCTAGAAACAAACCTAATCTAAAAGGTACGCTGTTTTAACTATAATATTTGTGCAATTACAATCTTTAAATCACTACAAAAGCACGGCTAGAATAGCAACAGTGAACACTATAGTTGACAAGCGCGCGTCCGTCCTATTTTCGCACGGCCGCACATCGCTACGTGGATCCCGCTTGCACTCCTTATCGGCCCATCGAGTGTAGAGTCTCTCGCTGCCACTTAAATCTACCTACTAGTCCGTGGATTTTTGCTTTGAGTAATATTTGAAATGGATTCGAATTGCGCTGCTTGCAAACAGGCCATTGATAATACAAGAATTCTATACTGCGCATGGTGTAACTGCGCTTATCACCCTATCTGTGTTAAGCAACGGTCGTCAGACTTATCGAAATTTAAAAAATAATGGCAATGTCCTTTGTGCAGAGCCAAAGAGCCAAAAGGCGGCAACAGCAACACGCCTGTCCATGCCACCATTCAGCCTGATATTCCCACGTCGAACGACCTGATGCGCGCTCAGAAGCGTATGGCCCTCTCCTCGCCCAGCGGTAACGACCGCGACGATTTTGAGCCAAACCCGATTGTATCAGAGCTGAGACTTCTACGGATCGATATAGCAGACGTCAAATCATACCTAATGCAGCTTACCGAAGCGGTTAGCAACAACAATTGTAGACTCGACGATTTTGAAAACAGAATTGCTTTATTAGAAGAAAAGGATTTGGTTATTTCAACACTCTGCAATCACAAGTCAACGATATAGCGAAGGCGGCTTTGAAAAACGAACTAGAGATTATCGGTATTGACGAGACGTCAAACGAGCGGTTAGAACACCTCGTGATGGTCACTGCTACCGAAGTTGGAATTAATTTGCCAGAGAGCGATATTGACTGGACAATTCGAGCGTGCCCAAAAAATCCAAAGAACAAGGAGAAGAATTCTACTGTTCCACGGCAAATCATTGTAAGACTGACTCAGAAGACAAAGCGGATCGAAATTATTAGAGCGGCAAAACTACGTAGGAACCTAGTGATGACCTCTTCGGACCTTGACTTATATGAGCACCTCTTCAAAGTAAACCGGAAGTTATTTCGGGACTCCAGACTGCGGGCAAAGGAACTCGGCTACCACTTCTGCTGGGTCAGCAACGGTAGGGTTTTCATCCGACGAGAAGAAGGGAAACCAGCTATCGTGGTTAAGTGTCTCGAAGACCTCGAGCGCCTGCCCCCACGAGAAGCACCGCTACCAACTAACATTGTCCCAGCCCCACAGGACTAAAAGTAAAAAGTCACAACTCATTAATAAATACAATGCCACACAAAACAAATGTGTTGACGACCGAATAATCACGTTTAAACTGCTAGTCTCGTTCTGCTGTTTCTTTCTCACCTCCTCTATCGGTTACAAAATACAAGATGCTTACACTACTACACACATACATAGACAAAACAAGCAATCAAAAAAACACACTCTCATTAATCAATGCTCAACACCTCATTACAGTCACTGCTCGCAAATAAAAAATATGAACAACTTCTATAAAAGGACCTTACAACTAGATTCAACCTACGAGTATAAAATATACCATCACACCCTACGCACAGATACTGCCTACACATATAGATATTACATAATTCAACATTTACAAACACTGTGCAAAACAACTAAAATAGTGACACAAATTCTCGCCTGTTTTTTATATCTTACCCAACATTTTCAAATTAGTAATTGGTAGCTTTGATGTTTTCGATGACATAGAGAAAACTTTACAAATCACGTGTCACACAACCGACAATCCCGAATTGTGCAACGATTACTTTACACTACACAACTTTAAAATTTCAGCATACAATATTCGAAGTCTCCAACGCAACTTCTTAGCATTTTTAACCACTCTTAAACATTTTAATGTATACTTTGCTGCAATCATACTCACCGAGTGCTGGCTACATGAATATGCAGAGACATATCAGATATCAGGCTACAATGCTTATCAAACTAACACATTTATTAACATAAGCGGTGGCGTCACAATCTATGTAAAAAACAGTTGGTCCGCCAATGTTCACGAACTGGCATTTGAGGATGCAAATTGTTTAATTGTAAGTGTACCAAATGTGTTCACAATAGTAGGCTTATATAGGTCTCCATCGATAAAAAACATGGAGCGTTTTCTTGATTCACTAGAAATTACTCTGAGTAATACTAAAAACAATCATAACTATTTTGTCGCGGGGGATATAAATATAAACATTTTGGATGAAACTCCGAATAGCGAAAATATTTCCTATCAATGCCTAATGGCTGAGCAAGGTTTTCGTCCCGCGATCACTGAACCTGCGCGAGGTCGAGCCTGCCTAGATCACGCGTTCTTAAAATCTAAAGGCAACGCGCTTGGGATAGTTTGCAAAAGCTCGATCACGGATCACAACATCATAGCTGTAGGTCCATAATTTTTTTCTTTTAATTTTTTTCTTCAAACCTATACGTGTCTATGGATAGGTGTTCAAAAATGACATTGAGGTTTCTAAAATCATTATTTCTCAAAGTCAATCATTTGAAAGATAGGCGCGTTTAAAGTGGTAAAATCTTCCAAAAAATCATAGTTATGGAATACTTAACTGTGTTACGGAACCCTACGAGTGCGAGTCCGACTTGCACTTGGCCAGTTTATTTTATGATTTATAATCGAATTAATTTATATAATATCAATTTCACTAAATCGTATTATAATTTATATATAATGAATTTATAATATGAAAATGAAATCTGAATCACGTAAGTTCTTATTTATTGTAATCATGCAACAAAAGATACTGCAAAACAATTATTTAATAAGGCAATTAATCTCAATGTTACTAATCTCTCTAATCATCATATCTAATTCATTTTAATTCAATTAATTTCCTTAAAGTAAACACAAAGAAGAAAAAGCAAAACTAAATTCTAATGTCATGAATATTGTAGTTTTATGCATGTCTTTTTATTGTATCAATGTTTTTTTTTCTGTGCTCTGTGGCCCACGTACAAAATTATTAAATGGATATTTCGAAATGTACACATCGAGTGCCCAAGATACAGACTTGGTCGAGTTTGGGACCTATAGTAAATGTATATATTACTGCACCTTATTACGGCAATAAATAAATTACGATCATGATTATAATTATGATGTCGAGCGTACTATACTTCAGGATACCTATAGTTCCGGTAGTTTTTCGTCTTGATAACTTCGTCAGCAATTGCACAGACAAAACCTTTGGTATCCCTAAATAATTTACGGACTACTGCTAATTCACAGAAGCGAGTAGATCCGGAACTGGCTGTACTCATACAATCTTTTACGTTAGGCACAGATTTCGCAGGGGTAGTCTTAAACCTGTGACCCCTGCGATGACGATACAACAGGCATTTTCCATACTAAGGTACAAGTTGTGTGAGTAGGTGCCGCCTCCAGACGCAGCTGATCAAGCACAAAATCCTCCGACAGCTTGAGCAGCTGGATGGCCTCACTTTTGCTCTACTATTCCATTTTTAGTACCCAGTTTGAGGATTATTTAAATGAGACTATTTCGGGATAAACGTCCTTCGTTCAAAACATTTTTTTTTTTCAAATAATTTTCTATACCTTTCTATCCAAAAAAAATCGATACATACATACATTTGATACCTATATGACCACAGAAATATTAATAGTATCTTACATATAATATTTCTGTCTATACGACAGAGTTATAGCATAAAAAATATAAACATTCGAATTGAGAACCTCCTCCATTGTAGAAGTCTGTTAAAAACTGTTTTTATCATTAAAAACGTATACATATACAAAAGTCAGTGAGTCAATTGAGTATAAAAGCTTGTAACAAATTAAATATACTGAAGAGTTCAGCTGATATTATACGTTGAGTGCCCGTTACCGAGTAAACGCACTTTGTTCAAGAGGAGCTTAAACAATATCGTCGCTTTGCAGAAAAGCAACATTTTATTCTTGAAGTACGTAATTTTTTTTTTCTTTATATCATGTACAGACAAGCACTTGAGATGGGATCGTGCATATGTAAATGTTTTCTTAATGATATAGGTAGCAATAAAGCAGACGGCCCACTTGATGGGGAGTGGTCACTGTCGCCTATGGACACTTGCAACACTGAGGTGTCACTCATGCGTTGCCGACCTGTCAACATTCTTTTAACGCCCCTTTTGAAGGACTGCATGTTGTAGCTCTGCGGGAAAACAGCGGACGGCAGCTCGTTCCACAACTTACAAGTGTACGGGAGAAATGACCGGTTGAATCGAGATGTGTGCGAAGTCCAAGTCTGGATAATGTGTGGATCTGCGTGTTGTCTATGGCGAGAAGTGCGATGGTAAAATCGGGACGCTGGGATTAAATTGAATAATTCTTCAGAACACTCCCCGTTATAAATGCGGTAGAAGATAAAAACAATCGAAAATATAGTATTGAGATGAGGCGCTTGACAAAAAAAATATTAATTTTTAACGTGGCAATATTCCAATGGCTAAGGCGTCGGCTTGTTGATCGAGAGGTCGTGAGTTCGATCCCCACAAATTCCACTATTGACGTGAACCTCCCCAGAAACAAGCATATTTAGCTTATTTAGAGGGGTTAACAAGACTACTATAGTAATGGAAACGCACATTGCTAGTAAGCTTTAAAAAAAAAGAGCGAGTTAATAACTTCCTTCTTTTTAGAAGTCGGCTAAATCATATACGTAACACTGTAACGTTTGTAGAATTCAAGTGGGATGTGCTTTTCTTGCTTCGAGGAATATCTTCAATCGAGAGTAGTATGGTTGGGTGATTCATGGAATAATTGTTGAAAACAAATTAATATTGTTTTCTTACAAATTCTTGGCACAATATAAATTGTTTCTCTAAACTTTTTATTATTACAGGTCATCAATTAAGTACTATGCGTGGGTCTTCAAATCGCGATAGAGCAGGCCAAAAATATACGTGCTTAAACATCGTAAATTTGTATCGTCACTTAACATCAGGCGAAAAAGTAGCTTTAGTTAATCCTCTCTTCCCCAGACAAAATGCTATTTCTGTTAGCGTTTACGCCAAACGAAATATCAAGAAATCTGACCGGTCTAGTGGTCAGTGATATTGGCCGCTGAACCGAAGGTCATGGTTTCGATTCCCACGAGATTTTTTTATAATTTATTTTGTGATCTACAGATTATTGCTCCGAGCCTGGTTGTTATTATGATTTGTATGTTTATTTCCCCGTGACACACGTATATTCCCTATTGCGTTATAACACAAAATCGCAAAATTTTATACTGTATTCAAGAACTAAAGCAATGTATTCAAGAGCTGTGCGCCTCTGGAATGATCTGCCAGTTGATATCAGACGTGCTCAGTTTCTGTGTAGTTTTAATTTTAAAGCTCATGTTAAAAATCTTGTCACTTAAATAATATTTTGTTAGTATTTTTTTTTGTTAGAAAGGAGATATCCCAAGTGTGGTACCATAGTAATTTTATCGAGGTCTGATAAGTATCTCCAGAGATATTGAGATAATTATCTCAAAATTGGTACTGAAAATGAATAGCGCGGCATTGAAGTCGGTTCTTTTTAGTTTTTAAACGATATTATGTATATATATATATATATATTTGTATTACTTATGTATGTATATGTTTATACATGTAGATTATTAGTCTATGTATTAAAATATATTTAAAGCCTTTTCTCATCATACCTATCATGCCACCGTCCATGCTCAACATAATTAAATATAATTTCCATCCTAAGGTTGTCTGGAAGACATCGCTTTTAGCGATAAGACCGCCCATTGTACCAGTAATTTACTTAGTGCAAATGTTTTTTTCTTCTTTTTTTTGTGCAAATTGGTGTCAATAAAGAGGTTTTAAGAGAGATTGTATTGTATTGTATTGTAAAGCAGGGGTTCCCAAACTTATAAATATCACGCCTCCCTATACAATACAATACAATACAAATACTCTTTATTGATACCAATTTAGAAAATACACACTGAATAGGACTTAACTAACTAATACTAGGTACAATGGGCGGTCTTATCGCTTAAAGCGATTTCTTCCAGACAACCTTTGGATGGACTTAACATTATAGATAGAACAAGGACGGTGGTGTGTATATCAAACATTTTACTTGAATGATTATATTTATAGACTACATAAAAACGTTACATATAATAATTTTATATACGAATACATATGCACATCATAAACTTACATATACATAAACAATATATTATTTTATTTGTTGCGAAATGATAGGAAAAGTTATCTGACAGAAGAGAGATAGAATTTGCGAACTTGTTCTTTGAAACTAAGGATTGTGCACGTCTTAAAACAATAGGTAGTTCATTCCACAGGCGCACGGCTTGGACAGTGAATGATGAGTCATGAAAATTCGTACTATAATCCGTTACAGAATCGATTCCAATAGTTTTTTAACCATGTTATATTTTTCGTCAAAAATGTAAGAACATTTTGAAAGCTTGGACGTCGTTAGAATCCGCGCCCCCAAGTAGATGGCTTCGCGCCTCCCATGTGGGGCGCGCCCCCCACTTTGAAAATCAATGACCATGACCGAATATTACCCGTATCCGTTAGCCAATTTAATTAATCCTATATCAGAGGACGACGCACAATGGTTCGACGTGTGGAGCTTATAGATAAACTACCAGTGTGTGGCTTTTCTGATATGCATTTTAAGCAGATTAGCCACCTAAATAAAGCACGATTTCTCTTAGCGTTCACGCCAAAACCCTACATCAATCATTCACACGGACGTTTCTTGTGGAAAAATAAATGTCGTTCATTTTCAACCGACTTCTAAATAGGAAGAGGTTCTTAATTTGTATGTATGTTTTTTAGGGTTCCGTACCCAAAGGGTAAAACGGGACCTTATTACTGAGACTCCGCTGTCCGTCTGTCTGTCTGTCTGTCTGTCTGCCCGTCTGTCTGTCTGCCCGTCTGTCACCAGGCTGTATCTCATGAACCGTCATAGTTAGACAGTCAAAATTTTCATAGATGATGTATTTCTGTTGCCGCTATAACAACAAATACTAAAAACAAAATAAAGTTAAAAATAATAGAGGGTCCCCATACAAGAAACGTGTTTTTTTCGTCATTTCACGCCAGCTATGTACGCTAAGTTAGGCAATCGTCCCATAGATGGCGTTATATTAAAATGTCGATCCTTACACCTTTGTTAGACGTTAGATGGCGTTATAAGAAATAAAATGTTTATTAATTATTATTTTTGCTGGCGAAAAATGATGGTGGTCTTGTATAGTTTATTTATGTATGTTATGCGATTACTCCGATGCGAATGATTTCGATGATTCGAATATATATCTCTGTTGAAATGTCTATCTCTATATATAATATCGTTTAAAAACTAAAAAATAACCGACTTCAATGCCGCGCTATTCATTTTCAGTACCAATTTTAAGATGTTTATCTCAATATCTCTGGAGATACTTATCACACCTCGATAAAATTACCATGGTACTACACTTGGGATATCTCCTTTCGAACAAAAAAAGAATAATCGCAATCGGTTCATAAACGACGAAGTTATCCGCAAACAAACATAAAAAAAAAATATACGGTCGAATTGAGAAACCTCCTTCTTTTTTTGAAGTCGGTTAAAAAGGACAATCGCCATTACGGTTTATAAAATCGAGCGAATACCATATTTTTTGTGTGTTAATTATTAACTTAACATAGTTTTTTCACCGACTTCAAAAAAAATGAAGAGGTTCTCAATTCGACTGTATTTTTTAAAATGTTTGTTACCTTAGAACTCCGTCAAATTTTAATCGATTTAAAAAATAATAATTTTTGTTTGTAAGATTGTGCCTCTCGTTTTGTCCCATTACCATTTTTAACCGACTTCAAAAAAAGGAGGATGTTTCTCAATTCGACCGTATATATATTTTTTTATGTTTGTTCGCGGATAACTTCGTCGTTTATGAACCGATTTTGATTATAATTTTTTTCTTCGAAAGGAGATATCCCAAGTGTGGTACCATGGTAATTTTATCGAGGTCTAATAAGTATCTCCAGAGATATCGAGATAAACATCTCAAAATTGGTACTGAAAATGAATAGCGCGGCATTGAAGTCGGTTCTTTTTTCGTTTTTAAGCGATATTATTTTCGTTTTTTAAACGATTTTAAAATATATTATTTGTTTTCTTATCGGCTATAATAAAGCACACAGTGAAAATATAAAGACGAAATCTCAATAATAGGGTCCCAAGTGCACCCTTAGGGTACGGAACCCTAAAAATGCTTTAAGGCAACTAATTATTAGTCTGAATTGAAGTGCCTTCAAGTGCACTTAAATCATAAACAATAACACAAGTCGATCTCCGTAAGTAGTATACCTGTAGAAGAACAAAGCAATAAAACGCCAGGAGAAAGAACTCATTCTGAAACCGCTTAATTGCTTTGTTGTTCCGCGCAACATTATTTGATTAGAAATATTTGTATAGACGCGCAAGTTAACAATATGCACATTGGTATCTTTGTATCCAGACTAATATTATAAAGAGGAAACGTTTTTAAACGAGTTCAACTTTTGAGATATTTAAGACTCTTGTCTTCTCGCGTAGTCCCTCATGGGCGCGGGGGCCTGGTTTCGGGGCATTGCCCCCTGTCCAGGGTGTCCATCGCCGGACATAAATACGTTCGGGATTCGGGATGGCCGTTTCTGGGCAGTGGAAGATTGCCCGACGGGCAGGGCGACCTGAGTATTAGGTCGGGTTCATTTTCTAGCTAGGAGTCGCGTGTGGAGGTGGGGGTATTCTCCGGGAACTGGATAGCCGGGCGAGACGTCCATGCCAGGTTGATCCCCGTTCGGGGAAGCCCAGCTAAACTCCTCAGCGACCGACTAGGTTCCCGAGTTCAATCGCCACCATCCGAGTCGTCGCTACTCCCAGCGACGAGGTCTCGAGGTTAACACTTTCCTCAGATGCTCCCATGAAGATGAGTCCGCTCGCTTGAACAGGTTCTTCGTCAGTCTTTTATGAGATGTTTAATCGTGAAGCAAGTGCATCAGTTTCAATATCACAGAAAATATCGTTTGCGCGATGCAGGATCTCATACATTTAGGCAATATTTAAAGGAGAGCTATTAAAATCTACGCTAGCGCCATCTCTGGGTTTTATTCTAATATTATAAATGCGAAAGTAACTCTGTCTATCTGTCTGTCTGTTTGTTTCGCTTTCACGCCAAAACTACTGAACCGATTTAAATGAAATTTGGTACACAGATAGTCTAGAGCCTGAGAAAGGACATAGGCATATTTTAATGCGAAAAGAGGGTTGTAAGGGGTTGAAAGGGGTAATGAAAAGTTGTATGGAAGTATCGGCAATTTATAAAGCTAGAAATGTATTTTTTAGGCTGTTGTTTCGATATAAATCAATATGACATTCAAAGTTTGTAAAGGGGAAGGGGGAGTGGAAGGGGAGGGGAGGGGATGGGTAGGGTAGGGGGAGTGGAGGGGAGGGTGAGTGTAGTTGAGGGGGACGGTAGGGGGAGTTTAGGGGGTGGTACGGCGCGGTGTAGTTGGGATGTGTCTTATTAGTTAATGCTACCCAAAGACACTATTCCACTTGGACGAAGTCGCGGGCACAGCTAGTAAATAATATTTCTCCTTTTCTTTACATGGAAAATGTTTCATCAAGTTTTTGAATGGCGTCATTTATGAACGGATTTGCAAAATTAGTTTTTGTTAGAAAGAAGTATTTTTACGAAAGAGTCCTTTTTTTAATTGTGTAAAAATCTGATGAATAGTTTCGGAGACAGATAACGGAACTCTTCAATAAATATCAGGCAATTTTGTTATCTCAGTACTCTGTCATTTATTAACCGACTTGACAAATTCTCGTTTTGTTTGAGAGGGTATACTTCCCGTGTGGACCACACTGGAAGTATATCATCAAACATTAAGCGACAATAGCCCAATGGATAGGGTGTCGGACTGGCAATCGAGAGGTCGTGAGTTCGAATCCCAACCCCACATTGCACTATTGATGTGAACCCACTCCAGACACAAGCATATTTAGCTTAGTTCGAGGGGTTAACAAGAATACTAGTTATGTGCAACAATCCACATTGCGAGTAAACTTAAAAAAAAAAAAAAAAAAAAAAAAAAAAAAAAAAAAAAAAAAAAAAACATCATAACACAAAGTCATCAAAATCTGATGAGTATTTCCAGAGAAATGAAGACTAGCCTCCGTAACAGCTTTCAAGTTTCTAGCGTATTGAGAACAGTCTCACTGTTTTTCTAATTTCTGTCATTTATAAAATTTTATAGTATGTAACAATATACAAATTTTCGAATATAAAAAAAAACAATAAACTTCAAAAAATACATTCATAAGAGTTGGTAAAGTTAAAAAAAGTAAAAGTTGTCATGTCACCAAACTAAATCGATTTGGAATATCCTTGTTTTTTAGAGTTCCGTACCTCAAAAGGTAAAAAAAGGAACCCTTATAAGATCACTTTCTTGTCCGTCTGTCCGTGTGTCACCACTGATTTTCTCAGGAACGGGTGGACCTAGCAAAATGAAATTTATGCCTGATACTGAAGTCTATAGTCCCTATTGGGTGTATAAAAATCAAGGTCTTGTCACAATAAAAAGATATGGGCAAATTTAGATTTTTGCAAAAACTTGTTAGTACCAAAATGTACCTCAATTTCACCTTTTTTATTTTTTGGAATTTTTTCTTTACTTGTGCTGAAAGACCTTGCTTTTGACCAAAATTAACAATTCTAGGTCAACTGGAAGTACCCTATAGGTTTTGGGTCGAAAACCTATAGGGTACTTCCCGTTGACCTAGAATCATGAAATTTGGAAAGATACATAAATAGTTTACGCCAATAGAGGTAGACCTCTGAGTTATATGAGCGCTGATACAATTTAGAGGTCTAGCTTAATTGGTACATACCAACGTTGGTACGGAAGCCTTTGTGGGCGAGTTCAACACAACTTGGCCGGTTTTTTTAATATCGCGTTAAACACACATTTTAGCACTTTAGACGCGCCCATCTTTTAAATGATTGACTTTGAGAAAACCTCTATGAACCTCTATGTCATTTTTAAGGACCTAGATATCATAGACACACACACGTATAGGTTTGAAGAAAAATTTTTTTTTTGTTCCAATTCCATGTATGGGATCTAATCCAATTCCCTTTAACTTTTATATTTTTTATTTTTGTATAAAACTCGGAAAGCGGTTTACAGAATACATCTACCTACCAAGTTTCATTTCTGTAGTCCTAACAGTTTCGGAATAAAATGGCTGTGACATACGGACGTACAGACAGACAGACATGGCGAATCTATAAGGTTTCCGTTTTTTGCCATTCGGCTACGGAACCCTAAAAATACCATACGGTTTGTCTAATGTTGTCGACCCAATAAGAATTAAGTGCATTATTGCGGCCTCTATAATAGTTTTAAAAAAATTGAGCGTTTCACACAAATATGGAAGCACTTTCATAGACTTATGATTTAATTATGTACTTAGGTACATTGAAAAAAAAGTTTTTAAGTTTTTTTGTCTCCTGAAAAGTAGCGGTATTGCTTGTACTATGGTTTGAAACCCGCGATATATATCCTATTTTCATTCTGAAAGTCCATTCTATAATATATTAGTGAAAGAATCTTTTAAATCAGTCCAGTAGTTTTTGAGCCAAATTTAAATAAATCATTACAAACATCCACACAAAAATCCATAGATACAAAATGTTCTCTCTTTATAATATTAGTATAGATAGTATAGACTAGTTGGGCACGAATCACGATGTTCCAAATTAAATCACTTATTTGTTTATCTACTAAGTAAACTACTAACTAAACTAATTACGTTAAATTATTAATATATACTTATTTTATTTAGGCATGCAGAATTGCTGACTGCTGTCTGTCTGGCTAGTCTATCACCCGAAATTAATATTCATTCTATCATCTATCTATCAAAATTTAACGCTTGGCACTTAAATTTGTGGTAGAAGCGCCTCAAAAATTTTAGTTAAGATATAATGATCCAACAAGAAGAATCCGTAACAGCAATGAGCTCAAACATCCTGAATGTCAAAATTTACAAATGAAACGCTTGCGAGTTTTAATTTTGCCTGTGGCTCCATCTAGTGAGAACTTTGCAAACGCAATACAAAGCGAACTTCGTTGTTCAACTTCATAAGTATGATGGATGGGATTACGGTACAAGTGACAGTGCGACATAAAAAAGAGTTGACAATAAATGAGGGCGCCACTATGCTTTTGTATCTTGTATGTAGCAACACAGTTAGTTAAAAACAAACGTTTTTGATACATGTATTATTTTTGAAAATATAAGATTATAAGACATGATTTTTTATTAAAATGGAAACCTATAAAAAAAATTATAATTGTATGCATATATTATTTCTATACAAATTCTTCTTTATTTAATTATATGCCTATTTCTTACTTACATTATTCAATGAGTGTAAACAAGTATCAAAATTCAGTAGTCGCGCAATAATATTTTTTTGGTGTTGCCTGTAAGAGTGACTAGTTAGTTCTTGAATAATTAATTTCTACTATTTTATGTTGTTCTTTAGTTACAACAAATATATTCAATAATTTTCTATTGATTAAGTTATAAAGTTTTATGTTCGGGTGAATAGCTAACACGAGGAATCCATAAACACAAAGTAGCCGGTAGACGTAGTAACTATTATATAATCTGTGTCAGCAGTAAATAGTAAATAGTAAATCGTCGAGATAAGTAAATGCATCGTAATACAAATGTTGCTA
This sequence comes from Cabera pusaria, assembly GCA_954871355.1. Lineage (NCBI taxonomy): Eukaryota > Metazoa > Arthropoda > Insecta > Lepidoptera > Geometridae > Cabera > Cabera pusaria. Next base: position 32,672,786 of record OX940885.1, on the reverse strand, counting down.
TAAAACACTTTTTACCACTTTAGAAGTGTCTATCTTTCAAATTATTGACTTTGAGAAAAGAATGGCTTTAGGAACCTCAATTAGCCGAATGGCAAAAAACGGAACCCTTATAGATTCGTCATGTCTATCTGTCTTTCCGTCCGTATGTCACAGCCACTTTATTCCGAAACTATTAGGACTACACAATTGAAACTTAATATGTAGGTGTATTCTGTAAACCGCTTTACGACTTTTTTACAAAAAAAAACTGGTATAGTTAGTTAACTTAATCTTTTATTTTAAACATGGAAAAAACTAAAAAAATTTTTTCGGCAAACTTATACGTGCGGTGTCTATATCACCATCATCGTCATCTACAGATAGGCCTTTAAAAAAAGAACTGGCCAAGTGCAAGTCGGACTCGCACTCTAGGGTTCCGTAACAGTAGAGTTCGACTCAAAACCTATAGGGTACTACCGGTTGACCTAGAATTGTCAATTTTGGTCACAAGCAAGGTATTACAGCACAAGTAAAGGAATAATTCCGAAAAATAAAAAAGGTGATAATTGAGGTACATTTTGGTACTAACTAAATCTAAATTTTCCCATATCTTTTTATTGTGACATATTGTGACAAGACCTTGATTTTTATACACCCAATAGGGACTATAGACTTCAGTATCAGGCATAAATTTCATTTTGCTAGGTCCACCCGTTCCTGAGAAAATCAGTGGTGACACACGGACAGACGGACAGACAGACATACAGACAGACAGACGGACAGATAGACATACCGACCGACAGACGGACAAGAAAGTGATCTTATAAGGGTTCCTCTTTTTACCTTTTGAGGTACAGAACTCTAAAAAACAAGGATATTCCAAATCGATTTAGTTTGGTGACATGACAACTTTTACTTTTTAGGGTTCCGTAGCCGAATGGCAAAAAACGGAACCCTTATAGATTCGTGATGTCTGTCTGTCTGTCTATCTGTCCGTCCGTATGTCACAAAAAAGTTGATAATTAAGGTATATTTCGGTACTTACAAGTTTTCGCGAAAATCTAAATTTGCCCATATCGTTTTATGGTGTTGACTCAGGACCTTGATTTTTATACACCTAATAGGGCCTATAGACATCAGTATTTTGTTTAAATTTATTTCAACTTGCTCGGTCCACCCGTTCCTGAGAAAATCGGTGGTCACACGCGGACAGACAGACAGACAGACAGACGCAGACAGACAGACAGATATACAGACAGACAGACGGACAGACGGACAGCGGAGTCTTAGTAAGAGCCCCGTCTTTCTAGATCGCGACCAAACCAAATATTCTTGGTAATATCAATTAATCAAATATATGAGGTTGAAACTCTGTTGTGGTTTAAGACATTTATTTCTCAAAAGAATTACAAAAATTCACTTAAATGAGAAGTTTAAATATTTACAATTTTTTATTTAGACTAGGCATATCTAATATAATAAATAATGATTAGTGTCTTCTAACAAAAATATAATATGCATGTAGGTAGATAGAAAAGTAGTGTAGTAGCGGACGATTTGCTTCTCGCATAACTGGTTCGACCGATGCTTACTGATAAGCGTTACAAAGAATTAGATGTTACTTTACTAGATGTGGTATGTTATTGTATACAATATTACTTAAGGTATTATATTATCAGCTAATTAAAAATGTAATGCTTTCAACAGTTGATGGCTTTTATTTATTTAAACATTACATTTTATTTGATTTATGTTTTTAATTTATTTTATGATTTTATTTATTTAAAATTTAATGCATCTCAAAATAATATATTTTGTATTATACTATCAATATGTGATTGATTCTGTTAACTTCTGCTGGCTTTTAAAATTATAATATAAAGGCGAGCATTTTATTTATTAGCAAGGATATTTGTGTATATGATTTTTTTTTTTTTATAGTATAATGTTTTAATGTAGTTTATATTTTTAATAGTATCGTTAACGATTTTTGTATTTTAGTTTTGTGTTAGCTGTTGTATTAATTATTTAAAGTAATAATTTATTGTACCGATTGTTTTTATACATTTATATGTTAGAGCTTTTGTTGTTTTTTATGTAATATTTTAGTAGCTTTTTGAAGGTTTTTAATGATTTACTTTCTTTAATATCTCTTGGCAGTTTGTTGTAGATTTGAGCACCCTCGTGCATTAAGTTTTTCTTACCATAGTTTGTACGTGGAGAGTATAGATTTATATCATTTGCATTTCTTAATCGCTTTTGTTGTATTTGATGTTTTTTTGTAAATACTATTTGTGTGTCTTTATTTAATATTTTTCTAATCAGTACACAAGTATTGTAAATGTATGTTTGAGGGATGTTAAGAAATTTGGTTTCTTTGTATATTTTTTCGGTTGGCGTCATGTAATCGTAATGAAATAATGTTTTAACTAGTTTATTTTAAGCTATTTGGAATAATTTTAGATTTGTTTTGTAAGATGTTCCCCAGATTTCTATTAGATAGTCAATATGTGGTTTCACCAATGAGTTGTATATAGTATATCTTACTTGGAGAGGAAGACATCGCACTATACCACATAGTGCACCCGTAAGAGAACTTAATTTCGATTTGATTTTTATTAGATGTGGTTTCCATGTTAATTGATGGTCTAAAACTAGACCAAGATACTTTTCTTGGTTAGTTCTTTTTATTGCTTGATTATTTAGTGTTAAAGGAGGGAAATCTTGTATTTTCTTATTTTTAGAAGCAAATATAATATAATTCGTTTTGGATACGTTTATTGTTAAAAGATTAGTTTGGAACCATTCATCTAATAATTTTAAATCCTTTTGAGCATTGTCTATGATTTCTTCAATTGTATTGCTGAAATAAAATAGACAGGTATCATCCGCATACAGTGTTATGTCACCCTTTAGTCCAATTTGGTTTATACCGTTTATATAAATTATAAACAGGAGTGGGCCTAAAATAGATCCTTGTGGAATGCCGTATGTAAGTGTACTGTAGCTGCTTTCCGATTTTCCAATCTTAACTACTTGCCAACGATTTCTCAGATATGACGTGAACATGTCGTGAGCTGTTCCTACAATTCCAATATCATTCAATTTTTGTAATAAGATGTCGTGGCTAACAGTATCGAATGCTTTTTTTTAATCTATAAATATACCCAGTGCTATCTTTTTCTTATCAATATTAAGTTTTATATTTGTTACAAGGTCCACTGTTGCTGAAAGAGTATTCGATTTTGGTCTGAAACCGTATTGTGTGTCATTAATTAAATTCAGAACATCTATGTGATCTTTAAGGCGCTTATATAAAACTTTCTCGAATATTTTTGAGAGCACTGGGAGTACTGAGATAGGACGGTAATTTCCTGGATCTGATTTGTTACCAGATTTATAAATTGGTGTTACTTTAGCTATTTTAAGACTATCTGGAAATGTACCGAGTGTTAAGCATTTATTTACGCATTCGGTAAGTTCCTGTATTATGATATTTTTAAGCGATTTTATACATTTTGTTGTGATACCATCTAATCCAGAACTGGTATTTGTTTTTAGGTTTTTAATTATTCTGGCAATTTCGTCTGTTCAGCAAGTTAACTATTCTATTTTTTGTAATTAGGCTAGCCAAGGTCGAACCAATTTCTGCAAAAATGTCGTTAAAACAGTTGCAAATTTCCTTTTCTTCAGTAATGTATCCGTTCAGGGTTTTAAGTTTATTGGGGCCGGTGTTTTCTTTTACTCTATTGTTTGACAGGTTATTGATAAGTTTCCACATTTTGGCTGGCTTCTTTTTGCAGTCATTAAATGCTTTATAGTAATATAGTTTCTTAGTTCTCTGTATTTGTCCTGCAACATCGTTTCGTTTATTTATAAAAAGTTCTTCCTTTATCTTGTCTTTCGAATTTATTTTGTATTGTTTCCATAATATATTTCGGCTATTTATTTGATCTGTGATTTTCTTATTAATCCAATCTTGCCTTGGTGGGTTTTGTATTTTAGTCTTCAATTCTTTGGTTTTCTTTATACAGTGTAGTAATCTCTCTTCTAATAAATTAAATACGAATTCTGTATTATTATTTTCTCCTTCTTTCATCATTTTATATAGTTTATCGTAGTTAATTGATTCATATTGTAATTTTCTAAGTGGTGCAGGTTTATGTTTTTTTATTTCTAAGTATAGATGTTTGTGGTCTGACATAGGCGTATCTATAATAGTTAGGTGGAAATATGTATTCTTTAAATTCGAGCATGTATGGTCCAAAATTGATTTTGTTGTCTTTGTCTCCCTTGTGCAGAATTTTTTATCGATTTTATTTATCAGTTTATAGCCATTCTCTTCCAAAGTTTCTTTGTACAATATAACAGAGCAGTCTGAATTTAAAATGTTAAAATTAAGATCTCCAATTGTCAGTCCCCTTTTCTTATTTGATTAGAGTATTCATCTAGAAACTCAGCTATGTTTGTGTCTGGTTTTCTATATATTGCTCCGATGTCTAAAGAATAGTTTTCAAGGTGGATCCAGAGAAAGTGACTGTTAGCTAAACATTTTTCTTCTACAAAATTATGCTTTAAATCATTGTGAGCAAAAATGGAAACACCACCTCCTCTTCCATTGCTTCTATAACTGTAGTAATGTGTGTATCCTGGGATTTGAAAACTTTTGGCTTCATCTTCAGACTTTATCCATGTTTCAGTGAAAATAATTATATTTAGTTTAACCTTAAGCGCCTTCAGTACACATTGCAGCTCATCAAATCTGCCAGGTTTGACAATACTACGCGTATTTGAATAAAATATTTTAAGGGATTTAGGAGAAGTGATAACGGCATCATAATTATCCACTACTTGGTAAGTATTACTGTCTGTTGTGTTTATCACATTAGCATTGACTGTTTTGTTCAGTTTTTTGAAGGCAATTTCACGATTTTGGGTACACCTTTCATATATTTTATTGTGAGGTTATCCTCACCGTTTTCGATCCTTTTCTTGAGTTCATCAGTCAAATGTCTCATGTGTGCTTGCTGCTGAGGTGTTAAATTGGAATAGACTCTAATGTTGCGATCTTTTATGCATGTACGGTTTTTTAAAAGTAAAAGCACCGTTTCTTGTCGTTCAAAACATACTTTTACTGGCTGGTTTTTATTTGTAGTATATTTACCAAGGCGCATGATTTTGTTTGGTTGTGGACATGAGATGTCAATTGTCTTACATATTTCCATTACAGAATTTTTATCGGATAGGTGTCTTTCTTCTTTGATGTCAATTGTCTTACATATTTCCATTACAGAATTTTTATCGGATAGGTGTCTTTCTTCTTTGTTTGTCGATACCGGTTCCAAGATTCCAGTAATTATTAAGTTTTTGCTTCTCGAACACCGCTCGTTTAGTTCACCTACTATATTTTCTAGTGACTCAGTTGTTGCAGATGGGTTGGGATTTATTGACATATAGTCTTTAGTTCTTCAAACTGAGACTCTAAAGCTGTCATTTTTGTTTCGATTTCTGAGTTTTTCCCTTGTAAATTGGATATATCACTCTTTAATTCCTTTTGTTCCGCTATAATGGAAACGGAGGCAGATTTTAAGTCGCGCATTTCGTGCTTGAGGTCTGTCATATCTGCTAACATTTTATCCATAAAATCCTTTGGATTTGATCCTAATGTAGACAGCATTGTCAGCACCTGCGACATCTGGGTTTTTAATCCTCCTATATCGTCCTTGATAATGGCAATGTTTCTATCCTCATCAGGTTGTTTCCTTTTTTTGGAACTACTATCTTGCCGTATATCTGAAAACTCCGTGGTGAAAGCGGCCGGCAGGTCTGGTTGTGACTCACTGCGTTCGTAGGTAAGGCCACTTCTAGTTGATCTTAATCTTGGTGAGCGCTGCGTACTCATGTTGCTTGCCGTCCTGCGATTTGTCCGCTGTAGTACGATGGGCAAACGAGTTGGGTGTATGCCTTTCTCTTTTACGCGTAATAGAGGGGAGAGATACCTGCGTTTCTGGGTGGCCTCCGGTATGTAAGGGCGTAATTGACACAGAGATTACTTGAACAAATTTGCACTTTACGCAACTACTAATATGCACGTTATTAGATTAAATTGATCATTATTTATTAGAATAAAAATTGGTAACACGTCTGCACTGTACGGAGCCTAGCCGCGTCATGTTATGTTTCGTATTGTACGGAACCCTCCCTAAGTGTGCGATAACAGACGCGATACTGACTCGCACTTGGCCAGTTTTATTTACCTTTTGAAATACGGAACCCTAAAAAGGTGAAATAGAGGTCAAACTATAATCTCACAAAAAATGCAATGGCCTTGAGAAGTTTGGATCGCGATTATAATAAGTGGTCATGATTCTAATTTTATAAAGCCAAGGACAAACAAACGCGTCCAGCTAGCGGCTGCGTTGGCGTTCAGTTATCGTTAACGCTAAACGCAACTTCAAATGTATAGGGATGACATTAAGTATGATAACTACTACCCTTTTGGTACCCGGTTTGGTCCCTGGCAAAAACGATCTAGTCAAACTTCTGCCACCTCTCAATTCTCCCACTGCTGAATCCTGATGGGACGTTGGCTCACACCGCCAAAGAAAAGCAAATCTGTTTGCTTCTCTGTTTGCGGAATCTTCACTTCTAGATACTGCTGGTGTGACACCTAGACTACCTAGATACGTGACAAATATGTCAGAAATACTCATCCGTCAGACTGAGGTTCAAGAAACGCTGCAAAATCTAGACGTGACCGAAACGAAGGGTCCTGATGTCCTAGTCCTGAAAACCTTTGCGCCTGAACTTACTTTACATTTGCTTATAACAGGACAGAATACGCTCGTCTGATGGCAAACAATGATGTAAACATACTTATATTATGTCTGTAATAATTACATCGTGGCACGCTCAACTCTTAAGTACCACAACTTTGTGAGTCACCTTTGTTTATAATATAATATCTGGTTTACTACTACTTTGTTAAATCGACCTTTTTAGATTTCTTTTGGCTCCCATTAATAGTTTTACTCACAAAAGAAGGAAAAAAAATAGAAAACTAAAGGGAAAAATACTCATCTCATCTGGTCTCGAACCAGGGACCTCCCGCACGCCATCCAATCGATATTCCACCGAGCTATCATATCGTTGTCAAACGAGTCGAAATTACCCTTTGTATTCTAATGATATAGTAGCAGATTTTCAATGCCGAAAAACATGAATAAAATAACATTTTCTGAAAATGAATTCTAGCTAGATCGATTTATCGCCCCCGAAATCCCCTGCATACTAAATATACTAAATAATAGACGGCATCGGCATTATAGCGGCATGAGCCCAATAGATAGGGTGTCGGACTGGCGATCGCGAGGTCGTGAATTCGATCCCCACCCTACCGATTGCAATATTGACGTGAACTCACTCCAGAGACAAGCATATTTAGCTTAGTTGGAGGGGTTAACAAGAATACTAGTAATGTGCAATCCACATTGCGAGTAATCTTTTTTTATTTAAAAAAATAATAATAAAATATCTGGCCTATAGAATCAATTTGGCTCTTCCGTAACCTTCTTGCTAGACTGCCAGTCTTGTTGAATGATTTCTTCTTCGCTGAGAGGTGTTTGGCCTTGCAAAGAATCAAAGAATCAAAGCATTTATTCAGTATGAATGCAGTATAAATATACGCACATATACACGTCAAAATCATAAAATAAATCATAACCAATTATCTAGTAAACATAGTAAAAACACAGAATTTAACGCTTTGAATTAGAAAAAAAAAGTAATGAACCATTCAGCTGTCATCCAATCGTTTACGTCAGAATATTAAAAAAAAATTAAAGTAGGTTAAAACCAACCATACATGTAACTATGTGTTTTAGTACTTCAGACAATTTTTATATAAAAAAAATATAAAAAAAGTGAAATAGTGAAACACAACATAAAGAAACGCATACCGATGACAGTACATATCATGATCCAAATGGAACTGATAGTCCGTCTGTCAGCTGCATAATATGACATGCAGTTTCAAGCTTCAACCCAAGCCAGGTATGCCTTTGCTTCAGTGCTTCAGCACTACGGCTCTCAGCCCTGAACCGATTTTGAGCTTTTCCTGACATCACTGTATTAGCTAATGAGATATACTAGTACGTTATAGATATCAACATTGCTTTTCCGAATAACAGCATAATAAGGTTGTTGCCTGGGTCAAAAAATAGTAATTTTAATTAGTCAGTTGGATTAATATGTAATATTGGACACAATTTTTTTTAATTTACAAATCAATAAAAATTGACAAAGATAAATAGCGTCAAAGTTCAGGAGTGGTGGCTCGTGACGTTACTAACCGCTAGAAAGTAGTACACTTTTAAACCGACTTCAAAAAAAGGAGGAGGTTTCTCAATTCAACCGTATATATATATATATATACTTTTTTTTTTTTTTTGTTCGCGGATAACTTCGTCGTTTATGAACCGATTTCGTTTATTCTTTTTTTGTTCGAAAGGAGATATTCAAAGTGTGGTACCATGGTAATTTTATCGAGGTATGATAAGTATCTCCAGAGATATTGAGATAAACATCTCAAAATTGGTACTGAAAATGAATAGCGCGGCATTGAAGTCGGTTGTTTTTTAGTTTTTAAACGATATTATTATATACATAGTTAGTTATACATACATACATACATAGATTCAGCCAATTAAGAAATGCCCCTGAGTTATATGAGCGCTCATACAATTTAGAGGTCTCGCTGAATTGGTACCTACCAACGTTGGTACGGAAGCCTCGGTGGGCGAGTCCAACTCGACTTTGCCGGTTTTATTTTGAGAGAGTATACTTTCCATTTGGTCCATTGTAATTTCATTGAGATCTGATGAGTATCTCCAGAGATATAATAAAACTGGCCAAGTGCGAGTCAGACTTTTGTTCCGCACGGAAGGTTCCGAACGCCATCTAACGAATATCTACCGAACTTCTAACACCAACTAAGTAATATAACACTAAAGCAAGTAGCTTTACTACTCGCCTATAGATGTCGGGAAGAGTCATATTTTAAGTTGATTATTGAAAACACGAAAAGAACAACATTTTCTGAAAAAGAATCCTAGCTAGATCGATTTATCGCCCCCGAAATCCCCTGTATACTAAATTTTATTTAATTGTTGAAGCCGTTTCCGAGATTCAGATTCAGATTCCGAGATTAAAGTAAACATGATAGCGCCATCTATAAAGATTCATAGATCGCGCTATCGTAAAAAACAAGTTTTTTGTTTTAAACTCTTTAATTTTTAACTTTGTTCTGTTCTTAGTATTTGTTGTTATAGCGGCAACAGAAATACATCATCTGTGAAAATTTCAACCGTCTAACTATCACAGTTCATGAGATACAGCCTGGTGACAGACAGACGGACAGACGGACAGACAGACAGACAGATAGACAGACAGACAGACAGACAGACAGACGGACAGACAGACAGACAGACGGACAGACAGACAGACAGACAGATGGACAGACAGACAGACAGACAGACAGCGGAGTCTCAGTAATATGGTTCCGTTGGTACCCTTTGGGTTCGGAACCCTAAAAACCGCAACTTTCACTTGGCCACTTTATTTTACTTATATGAATTTAAATGGTTTTATGACATGTATTGTTATCAAAGCTATAGCCCTTGTCTATTCTCCGTGCTATAGCCATTCAAACGTATTGTAATAGAAACATAAACTTAGTATAAAAAGATGGTGCATTGCAGATGTTTTGACAAATTTAATTTAAACCGTATGCTCCATACATAAGGTTGTATTTGCTACATACATCAAAACGGCCCAAACGAAAGGCACATAAGTGGGAGTGTGCCTTGTCAAACAACCTCCCAGTGCTATATATGTACTATAACAATATGAATGGTATATATATGTGGTCCATACAACAGAAAGGGACAAATTCCGAACAAGGTCGTTCTCATGTGGGCCGGTTTTGCGGTTCAGTTCGCAGTCAAGTTTAACATAGTAGAAGGTCTTCGAATAGAGTAGAAGGAGCTCCACCTACTGAGACAATTACACTGGACATTGATTCATGTCAATACGACATTTAATTATATGGAGGCTTTGACGAGGCTTGGGCTTTGTGGAACGATCGACATCCGAGATAGTTAACATCCTATATGTAGTTGTGTCCACTGCTTGACATGTATCCTACATTCAATTATCTTGTGCTTTTGTGCTAAATTTTAGGCAAAACAGTCGAGTCATTTACTTGTAAAAACTCTACGAAAAAAAAAATATGCTTGTATTTTATCATAGGTTACTTTACAAACTTTAAATAGGACAATTTCGGAATAAAAAAAAATGAATCTGTAAGTTTTTTTTGTCTATGTATGACGGAAATATGCCCGAACGTACATAAAAAATATATTTAAAATTGAATTAGTAATTAATTACACCCGCAGTGTAATTCTCAATAATTCAATAGCAAATTCGGATACGGAAACTGCCTTTACTTTGTCTTGAATATTTGCAATTCACAATGCTCCAATTTTCTGCTAATAATTCAATTCGAAAAAATCAGTGGTGCTAATAAAATAAAATTCTAATAAAAAGGTTTCCGTGGCAACATAGCTCACAGATTTATCAATATTCAAAATTAATATACTGGACAAGTGCAAGTTGGACTCGCACTCTTGGGTACCGTACCACGCTACTCTTATATATATAAAAGACAGTCGTGTTAGTTACTACACTTATAACTCAAGAACGGCTGGATCAATTTTTATGATTTTTGTATTTTTAGAATTGTCTTTGTCAGGAATAGTATAATAAGTATTAAAAACAATGAATGATTGATCTTAAAAAATTATATAAGAATAAATATTTTGCCAAAATGTTCCTGGGTTTAAAAACTGCCGATTATTTGATGTTCAATTGTTTATCCCGCCGTATTTTTTTTTTGTATAATTATAGCTTCACACGATTAGTGTATTTAGCCAGTGTCAAGTATCAAAATTCTTCCCATGTGTGGATAGAATTACAATATTCGGATTATCGCGTTTTTTTTTTTTGGTATAATTATGGCTCCACGCGATTAGTGTATTTAGCCAGTGTCAAGTAGTAAGTCAAGTAAAAATTCTTCAAGTTTTTATGAATTCAAGTCATGCAGATTTTAAAAATGTAAATATTGTCAGTAATGATAATTGTTTGACATATTTATTGACTGTCCAATATGTATGCGTTCAGAAATGTATGCTTACAAGCAACATAAAAAAGTGTATATATTTCCAAAAACCATTTTTACCAAATTTTATTCTATATCTGTGTAGCCATAATACATTAATAAACTTAATATCTCTTTTGTATTCATTTATTAAGTTCTTAAAAGCCTAAATTAAGTTCATCTAAAAGGTAACACGACATTCACTGTCTGTTAAGTGGTACAAAGTTCGCCGGGCCAGCTAGTATTTTATAAAATTGTGCAAAAAATACCACCATCATTTTTCGCCAGCAAAAAATTAACTTTGTTTTTCATAGCGTTTGCATGAATGACAAAGTTCTTGTGTAGTTTCGAAAATGTGCTTTATCTCAAAAACTGCTGACTATATTTCGTTCAAACTAATTTATGTCGAAAGTTTTTATTGAGAAAAACAGTATTTATTATTTTTCACTCTCTTATTTTAGAAGAGGGAGGAGGACACACAAAGTGTCTACGAGTATCTTTCAAACGATTGACTTGGAGAAAAAATTGTTTTAGGAACCTCAATGTCATTTTTAACGACCTATCTATAAACACCCCGCACGTATAGGTATGACGAAACAAGACTAGATAGTATTTTATTTTTATTCGCAACGTCACACAAGTGCTTCAGTAAAAAAAATAAGTAAATACGTGTTTTAGGCTTTTTTGAAATTCCACCCCTTAGAGGGTGTAATGGGGTAACAAAGTCTGAAAATCAGTATTGTTTCGGTTTGCGCTGAAATGTGGCATGCAGATAGTTATTACGACGTTAGTTCCCCCGGAGAAATAAGATTAGATAGTTTTTTTCTATTCGAAACTTCACACAAGTGCATCAGTAAATAAATAAGAAAATACGTGTTTCAGGCTTTTTCGAAATGCCACCCATAACAGGGTATATAAATTAAACATACATTAACAACGAATACATTTTAATTTTAGTAACCTTTTATCATTTTATATTTGCTATTTTGCCCTGAAGCAAACATTTGAAGAACATTTTTGAAATTAGAATTCGTGGAAAATTAATTGTACTATTTTATCCTGGCATTGGCCAGGAATAAAATTAATAGCAGTTTTTATTTCTGTGTAATAAACAGGGCACGTGTAATATAATTCAAGCCATAGAAAGTTAAGTTGCTAGGAGCTAAAATATGACCAGAAATAAGATCACGATAAGTTACAATAACCTCATTGTAATTGAATTGTTTTAGGAAAAAAATAGATTCATTGATGAAATGCCGGCCTAAAGTTACAGTTATAATAATTCTCGTCCAAACAAAATAGATACATTAGGGCGATATTATTTATTTGTCACGAATACTACACAATAATAATAATACAAGTTGCAGGGATGTAGCTAATTTTAATTTGCTTTTATTTAAACGTAAGTATTTCTATTATTGTGTCTTGAGAGGCCCATTTCCAGAGTGGACTAATAGCGGCTGTTTACATCGAGGTACATGTACGTAGTACATATACATCGATGGCTGTTTATGATAATGACGATTTCAGTTATGTAGAGTATTAGTTTTGTTGGCTAGTAAAATTCGTCTTATCATATGTTTCTTTGCATAAGAAATTAGAGATAGGTATCTTCTGGTTTAACTATACCCAATAATTTATTATCCGCCACATTCAATAGTGGTGAATTTGACACAAGTGATGTCAATAATGTATTGGTTTAAATAACACAGCATAGTTATTTAAAATGGTTAGCTGTAAAGCCGTTTTAAATAATTAATATTATTAAATAATAATTATTATTCAATAAATTACTTAAAAAATTATTCTATACTTATACGATTTCTAGATATGAATTATATACGATATATTTCCAAACATAAAAATTTCCATACAGAATGAGAGACTTCATACGTTTGCGAGCACTGTGAAGCCACAGAAAAGATAATATGTAGTGTGAAACCTCATAGTGTTGTTTCATGTTTGTGAATACGGAAGAATAAGACAAAAAGTAGCTACTAGCGAGTAAGAAGAGGAACATATTCATACATATTATTGCACGCGAACCAGTCGTTACTTTCATGATCTATACCGGTTTAATGCACTCCAACTGCACCGGTATTGTATCTGAGACTTGCCCCTTGCTTTTGCCGCAGTAAATAATAGAAGATGGCTACTCAATATGACGCGTAAACTAGCTGAAGCTAATAAAAAATATACTTACGTATAAATAAGAGAAATTAATTAGTTAATTTGTAAATATTCATTAAGTTATTAAATGACTTATTTATTAATAGCGAGTGAAAGCGCATATAATATTTTTTTTAGTAAGGGATCATAATTCAATAATTATATTCATTTTTACCGCACTACAAGACAGAAGAAAGTTTTGATTTTCAACCGACTTCCAAAAAGAAGGAGGTTCTCAATTCGTATGTATGTTTTTTTTTGTATGTATGTTACGCGATTAGTGAAACGATTCGAATGATTCTTTTTATAATCGGTAGGGTACGTTTCCAAGGTAGTCCCATTGTAATTTCAACGAGATCTGATTAGTATCTCCAATTAACTCCGAAAAACCCAAATTTTCAGACTTTGTTACCTACCCCATTTCGAAAAATCCTACAACACGTACTTTATCTCATCTTGTTTCGCCATATAAACTTTGAATCCCCGTTCGTATCCGGAAGCAATTTTTAGAAAATCCTTTCTGAGCGGATACCTACGTCATAATAACTATCTGCATTCTAAATTTCAGCGCAATCCGAAACAATATTGATTTTTAGACTTTGCTACCCCAGTTTATCCTCTTAGGGTGGCATTTTGAAAAAGTCTGAAACTCGTATTTACTCATTTATTTGCAGAATTACTTGTGTGAAATTTCGAATAAAATGACTATCCAAACTTTGAACCCCCGCTTCATCCTCTTGAAGAGTGAATTTTGAAAAATTCTTTCTTAGCGGATACCTAAGTCAAAATAACTGTCAGCATGCCAAATTTCAGCGCAATCCAAAACAATATTGATTTCAGACTTTGTTACCCCACTTCACCTTTTTAGGTGCGGAATTTCGAAAGAGCCTGAAACACGTATTTACTTGTTTTTTTTACTGAAGCACTTATGTGAAGTTTCGGATAGAAAAGACTATGTAATCTTGTTTCTCCATACAAACTTTGAACCCCCATTTCATCCCTTTCAGGGTTGAATTTTGGAAAATTCTTTCTTAATACACTCTTATGCACTAAGATAAATATACCCTCCAAATTTCAAGTCTCTACGACCAGCGGTTTAGGCTGTGCGTTGTCTGTCAGTCAGTCAGTCAGTATGTCAGGACAAAGATTTTTATAGTATTAGACTTTTCATTAAATGTCGAAGCCTTTTCTTAAATGGATTTACTTTCAAAATGTTTATATCATTAGGAAGCTTGTAATAAATTGCTGGTGCCATGCAGAACACTCTTCTGCATTTGCCTGGTTTTTTTTATTTGGCCCTTGTAATGTCTTTTACGAACAAATACATCAGCGAGATGTGAAAATAAATTATAGTTAAGTCTTTACAAATATTGAAATTTCAAAAATATACACCGATGGCATTGTGATTATAAGATGTTTTTAAAGAAGGGCTTACAACTGTCTATCGGATTGCTCGTATGCAACGTTTATGTGTCTTAAAAATAATATTCTTATCAGTCGAGTTACCCCAAAAAATTATGCCGTAACGTATAATAGACGCTACTAATCCATGATAAGCTGTCAGCAGTGCTTCAGTGTTAACTTCCGAGCTAAATTTATAAAGAGCATAAGACGTGGTGCCTAGTCTTTTACTTAAATTTTCGAAAAATTTAATTTTTTGTCTATGATAAATCCAAAAAAAAATTGTTGAGTCAACCTCTTCAGCAGATTTATTTTCATAATTAATTATTTTTTAGTTGATATGTCACTGTGTACATTTACGTGGGTTGGTCAATTGCTAATGGTAGGTCATTTATATAGATGATAAATAACACACCGTACACCGGTACCGGTACCGGTACACCGTACCTAGGCGATCGTTCCGATGATTTAAACGAATCCTTATTTTTCGTTTTGAGATCGATTTTTGTTATCTCGGTGTAGTGAGATCTGTCACTAAGGTACGACATTTTTTAATTTAAAATTGTGCCTCTAAAAATGCCGTATCCTCGAGTTTGTTTACTAATATGCCATGGTCAACGTAGACAAGATCCTGTGTCATATCGCAAAATACTGCGCATACGGCATTTCTTTTATTCATATATGTCATACTTGTATATAAGAAGTCATATATCGCCATATTGATTGTCCTATTTTCCCGGAATCCCTTTTGTTCGTCACATAAAATATTTTCCTTTCAATGTATCAATATAGCTCCTTGAATATGTATCATATATATTTTTAAATATTTTTGACATTGCTGCATTGTAGGGATAAGTCTATTATTTGATGATAATAAAAATCTGTAAAGCTTTGGGAAAGATATCTGTGATGATACACAAATTAATACTGCGACTTAAATGTTCGCAGATTTGCTAAGCTACAGATTTTATTACTTTTGTAGAAACTCCGTCGAAGCTTATTAGTATTTTTTTCGTGTTTTATAATTTTTGCATATTTCTGCACACATGGGTTACTAAACATTTAATCTTTTATCTCGAAAGCACTATAACTTATATTTAACTAAACTTTCTATTTAACTTCAGAGGTGAGACGAAGATCACTATTTTTAGTGCAGACACATTTTGTTAAGTTTGTCTTTGCGCAACACTAGAAGGGCATCTATCTTCTATCTTCTTCTTCTAATTCTATAAGAATCTTTGTCCTGAGATACTGACTGACTAACTGACTGACTGACTGACTGAATGACTGACTGACAGACAACGCACAGCCTAAACCGCTAGTCGTACAGACTTGAAATTTAGATGGTATATTTGTCTTAGTACGTAAGGGGGTACTAAGAAAGGATTTTCCAAAATTCATCCCTTAAGGGGATGAAAT
The DNA here is from genome assembly GCA_954871355.1 of Cabera pusaria. NCBI lineage: Eukaryota > Metazoa > Arthropoda > Insecta > Lepidoptera > Geometridae > Cabera > Cabera pusaria. The sequence continues at coordinate 32,656,603 of OX940885.1, read as the reverse complement.
GGGGGTTCAAAATTTGTATGGAGAAACAAGATTAGATAGTCTTTTCTATCCGAAACTTCACACAAGTGCTTCAGTAAAAAAAAAGTAACTACGTGTTTCAGATTTTTCTGAAACTCCACCCCTAAGAGGGTGAAATGGGGTAACAAAGGGTGAAAATCAATATTGTTTTGGATTGCGCTGAAATTTGGCATGCAGATAGTTATTATAACGTTAGGTACCTCTGAGAAAGGATTTTCCAAAATTCACTCCTAAAAGGGATGAAACGGGTGTTCAAAGTTTGTATGGAGAAACAAGATTAGACAGTATTTTCTATTAGAAACTTCATACAAGTGCTCCAACAAAAAAATAAGTAAATTCGTGTTTCAGGTTTTTTTTTTAATTCCACCCCTAAGAAGGTGAAATGGGGTAATGATGTCGTCCGCGTCGTGTCCGACGATGGCGACCCTGGTCTATCTTCTGGCGTGTGCTCGCAAGTGGCTGGCAAACCTGAACTTGGTCTTGAATACCCGGTCACAAGTCGCGCAGTAGAGCTGGCCTTCGCTGTTGTACGTATAGTTGTAGGAGGGTTTAGGTCGGTTCTTGCGAACTTGGCGCTTTAAGTCCAACTCGGATAGGCGAGTATTCTCAAACTCTGCTACTCCCTTCTTTACCTTCGATCGCCAAGTCTGTCTGGTCTGTGCATTCTCTTCCCAAGCTTCTGTGGTTAGTCTGCACGCACTCAAATTTCGTTTCAGTACGTCCTTATAGCGAAGATACTGCCCGCCGGAACTGCGCTTTCCAGTCGAAAGCTCCGAGTAAAATACACTTTTCGGAAGTCTACAGTCATCCATTCGCTGAATATGGCCGCACCATCGCAGCTGAATCGTCATCAGTAAGGCCTCCATTCCATGACTTTGTGAGCGACGAAGAACCTCTGTATTCGTTACTCGATCTTGCCATTTGATACGGAGAATGGAGCGCAGACATTTTATGTAAAAGGCATCCAATTTTCTTATATCGGCTTTGTATATGCACCAAGTCTCAGAGGCATATAAAAGGATTGGCAGAACTATAGCACGATATACTGCCATCTTAGTCTGTAGAGACAGATCGTGAGACCTCCAGACGCGCTGATTCAGCTTACCAAATGTCGCAGCAGCTCTTGCTATGCGTGCAGGAATTTCGGACGTCAGACGGTTGTCACTTCTTATTTGGCAACCCAGATACCGGAAACTTGTCACTTCCTCCAAGATTGTTCCATCAATATTGAGAGTATCAGCATCAGCGTTGCTGCCTCTTGGTGGCTGTTTGAGTATCTGGGTTTTAGTGATACTTATCACTAATCCAAACTTGTGACATGACTCTTGTAGGACGTTCATGTAACTCTGCAAGGTTTCCATGCTGTCAGCCATTAGGCAAACATCATCAGCATATAGGACGTCCATGATGAGTAGGCTTCTGGACCGAGACTTTGCTCTAAACCGAGATAGGTCAAAAACACTTTTATCCGTCCGTACGTTCAGCTGGATACGATCATGGCATCTCCCCAGAGCATCATCCATCACTACTGCAAAATAGAGCGCGAATAGGGTAGGAGCCATCACACATCCCTGTTTTACTCCACTAGTTACCGGAAAAAGGTCAGAGAGAGCACATTCATGCATGACATGGGCCCTCATTTTGTCATGGAACTGCCTCATTAGGTTTATGAACCTCTCTGGACATCCGGATTTACATAGGATAACCCACAAGGCCTCACGCGGCACACGATCAAATGCCTTCTCGAGATCTACGAAGCACATGTAGAGAGGATTGTTCTGCTCCAAGCTCTTCTCCTGCATTTGCTTCACTACAAAGATGGCATCCACTGTCCCTCTGTTCGGGCGGAAGCCGCATTGCGACTCCGGCAAAATTCCTTCAGCCAGCTTGCCAAGGCGGGAATTAAGGATGTGTGCCAGCACTTTACCAGCCGCAGAGAGAAGAGAAATACCGCGATAAGAACTGCAATCAGACACGCTACCCTTTCCTTTCTATAGTTTGCAGATTAAAGCATCTCTCCAGTCCCGCGGAACGGTTTGGTATTCCCACACACTCATTATTATATCAAATAGCCTGCACTTGACGTTTGGACCTCCATATTTATAAATCTCGGCAGGCAGGCTATCTGCGCCAGGTGTCTAGGCATTCTTAAGTTTTTTAAGAGCTGTGATGAACTCATCGAAGGTAGGTAGATCAGCCAGGTCTTCACACACAGGTACATCAGGAACAGTATCAATATACGCAAGATCAGCACTCTGTGTGTCAGGGTTAAGGACCTCATTGAAGTGCTCTGCCCATCTTTTTAGTAAATTGGTGTGATCAGTAAGCTGGCGTTGTTTGTCTCGAGAGTAGATTGGTGCTGTCTTTCTCATTTTCGGACCACATACTGCCTGTATACTCTCGAAGAACTTGCCTGTCTGGTTAGAGTCTGCAAAGCTTTGTATTTCTTTGGCTTTTTCGGCCCACCATGTATCCTTGACCTCTCTGACCTTTGCCTTTAGTCTCTGTTGTGCTACTCTTCTATCAGAAACATCAGACCAACGACTTAGGGTACGTCTATGGTTCTCTACTAACCTTTGTAACTCCATGTCTGAGGCATCGAACCAGTCTTGGTTTTTCTTACACGGTCTACCAATAACTTGTAGAGCACATGCATGGAGATTTTCGGCGTATTCACGCCATCTATCATCAATAGAAGTTTCTATAGAAGTAGATGGAACCGCACCAAAAGCGTCATCAAACGTTTTCTGAAGTTCTTTAGAATGGACCAGTTTTCCAACGTCTAGTTTTGCTAGGGTCTTGTGACAGGATCTACGTGCTGTCTTTAATGTAATTCGTAGCTTTGATCTTATAAGTCTATGATCTGTCCAACCCTGTGCTCCCCTCATAGCTCGTGTAATAAGAACGTCTTTTAGATCTCTCTTTCGGACAATCATATAATCCAAGAGATGCCAGTGATGTGATTTGGGGGTGCATCCATGTCGTTTTGAATTTTTCTGGTAGACGAAAACAGGTGTTAGTGATACATAAATCAAACTCTGCACACAGTGTCAGAAGTTCCAAACCATTGGCATTGCACTTCCCTACTCCATGGCGACCGAGAACTCCGTTCCATATTCCAAACTCTGCACCAACACGGGCGTTAAAGTCCCCAAGCAGAACTATTTTGTCGTTGTTTGGAATGCGTTCTAAAACTTGTCGCAGTTCCTGATAAAATTTGGCCTTATCCTCATCCGGAGATGGAAGTGTCGGAGCGTATACACTTATAAAATTAATGTAGGTATTGTTTCTCTGCCGAAGTCGCAAGGTTATAATGCGATCATTGACACCCTTTGGAAGTTCAGGCAATGTGTCTGCCAACTTGTTCCGGATCGCAAATCCCACACCATTCGTAGTTCGCTCTCCTGCAGGTTTTCCACTCCAATAATAGGTGAAGCCTCCCAGGTCCTCGCGGAGGTCACCACTTTCACTGAGATGTGTCTCACTTAGTGCTACAATGTCGATATTATAGCGTGCCAGTTCTCTCGCAATTAGGGCTATTTTTCTTTCAGGACACAGGTAATTGTCATCGTCAAGAAGTGTTCGTACATTCCATGCTCCGATAATTAAGTCTTTTTTGATTTCATTATTATGTTTCTTTCGACCGCGTTTAGATCGATGCCCGAGTGACCGCGGTTTGACACCCGGTTATTTGGGAGGCGGACTATGTTTAGGCCACCTTTTCTAGGCCCCTTCCCTATGCAGGGGAAAGCAGAGCGCTCCTAAATAGGGCTGCTTTGTCATCAGACGTGCTGCCGAACCCGTCCTCCCGCCTCAATTGATTCCAGGAGCGACCACTGTTCGTCTGATCGCCTACGTGCGGAGTTTCAGCTAGGGCTCGGACACATCGCCGTCCACACCCCACCACCTCACTCCATCGCCGCAGGACTTTTCGAGCCTCGTATAGCCAGTTGAGATTTGCCAAGGTCATCTGCGCGTGAAATTTATTTAAGTGGATATGCGGTTGCGCTGGCGCAAACCCACTCTCTCGTCCTCTATCCCTTTAGACCAATGGATTGGAAACCAATACGAATGGAGAGAGATGAAAGGATGCAGTAAGTTGGCCACATATCACTTCCGGATCCTTGATATGCGCCCTTTTTGGCCGATTACTTTGCCGTGCTACATCGCCAAGTTCGCCGAAAGCCTTTGTCATACTGACGGTGCTCGCCTCTTCTTACCGACGCAGTCTTCATGTGCTATACGGAGGATCATCCGTTCCCCCCCCCCCAGCAGTGTACATTAGATGTACACCGCCCCCTCTGCTAGGTTTAGTCCACGGGCCGACGTGACTTACCAGGGTGTGGCCGCTGCGCACATAACAGCTTCTTGGAGCCACTAGCAGAGAGTTGTAGGTACTTGCAGTCCAGTCAGCAACTACCACACGCGACTCGCGTGCCGGCCGGCATCACTGTAAAGGTCCTACTGCTAAGACACCCACTACTACGAAATGGGATAACAAAGTATGAAAATCAATATAGTTTCGGATTGCACTGAAATTTGGCATGCAGATAGTTATTACGACGTCAGTTCCCTCTGAGAAAGGGTTTTTTAAAATTCACTCCTGAAGGGGATAAAACGGGGGTTCAAAGTTTGTATGGAGAAGAAGATTAGATAGTCTTTTATATTCGAAACATTTAAATAAGTAAATATGTGTTTTAGGCTCTTTCGAAATTCCACTCCTAAAAGGGTGAAGTGTATATTGTTTCGGATTGCGGTGAAATTTGGCATGCAGATAGTTATTTTGACTTAGGTATCCGCTAAGAAAGAATTTTTCAAAATTCACTCTTCAAGGGGATGAAGCGGGGGTTCAAAGTTTGGAAAGTCATTTTATTCGACATTTCATACAAGTATACTTCTGTAAGTAAATAAGGAAATACGAGTTTCAGACTTTTTCAAAATGCCACCCTAAGAGGATAAACTGGGGTTACAAACTCTAAAAATCAATATTGTTTCGGATTGCGCTGAAATTTAGAATACAGGTAGTTATTATGACGTAAGTTTGTATACGCTCAGAAAAGATTTTCAAAAAGTTCCTCCCGGATACGGAACGGGGATTCAAAGTTTATGGCGAAACAAGATAAGAAAGTAAAGTACGTGTTGTAGGATTTTTCTAAATGGGGTAGGTAACAAAGTCTGAAAATTTGGGGTTATCGGGTTTTTTAAATATGAATCCCGAATTGCCTTAGTCACCCGATAACATGGAAACGGGTGAACCGTCATTAATGATAGAATCGTTTTTACAAAAGCATAGTTTTAAGTGAATAAAAGAAGTTTTCAACGCGGGCGAAGCCGCGGGGCACTTCTAGTCTAATACTATAAGAATCTTTGTCCTGACATACTGACTGACTAAAAGACAACATACAGCCTAAACAGCTGGTTGTAGACACTTGAAATTTGGAAGGTATATTTGTCTTAGTACGTAAACGTCTACTAAGAAAGAATTTTCCAAAATTTACACCTTTAGGGGATGAAATGGGGGTTCCAAGTTTGTATGGAGAAACAAGATTAGATAGTATTTTCTATTCGAAACATAATACAAGTGCTTCAGTAAAAAATTAGTAAATATGTGTTTCAGGCTTTTTTGTAATTCCACCCATAAGAGGGTGAAATGGGGTAACCAAGTCTGAAAATCAAACTTGTTTCGGATTGCACTGAAATTTGGCATGCAGATAGTTATTACGACGTCAGTTCCCTCTGAGAAATGATTTTTTAAATTTCACCCCTTAAGGGGATGAAACGGGGGCTCAAAGTCTGTAAGGGGGAACAAGATTAGATAGTTTTTTTCTATTCGAAACTTCACACAAGTGCTTCAGTAAATAAATAAGAAAATATGTGGTTCAGGTTTTTTCGAAATGCCACCCCTAAAAGGGTGAAGTGGGGTAACAAAGGCTGAAATAAATAAATATTGTTTCAGATTGCGTTGAAATTTGGCATGCATTTGGCATATTATTTTGACGCAGGTATCTTCTAAGAAAAGATTTTTCAAAGTTTACTCTTTAAGGGGGTGAAACGGGGGTTCAAAATTTGTATTGAAAAACAAGATAAGATAGTCTTTTCTATTCGAAACTTCGCACAAGTGCTTCAGTAAATAAATAAGTGATTCAGACTTTTTCGAAATGCCACCTCTAAATGGGTGAAGTGGGGTAACTAAGTCTGAAATCAATATTGTTTCGGATTGCGCTGAAATTTGGCAGATAGATGTTTTGACGTAAGTATCCGTTAAGAAAAGATTTTTCAAAATTCACTCTTTAGGGGGATGAAACGGGGTTCAAAGTTTGAACCGATTTGGCTTTAACTTCTTTGATGTCTTTTATGATAGAAAGGATTTTACAAAATAAATGTTTTATGTAAATAAAAGAAGTCTTTAACGCAGGCTAAGCCGCACGGCACTTCTAGTATATTATATAAGTGAAGGAGATAGAGAAGTGCTTAAGTGATGCAGAATTTAAATTCAAATGTAATCTATTTGGTATCTATATACCATGTTAAAAGCTTTTAACTGTAAGCACAACAATTCAAGTTCAGAGCAGTTTGCTAACCATTCGGCTCGTTAATTTATACTAAGCTTATGAGACTAATGTCGAACGGTTCGACTTAATAAATTTCAATCGTAGCTCAGCTACGGGCCACCTCCTAGTAGTTTGGAGTTCGGATCGCACACTTTAATTAAATTGCAACTGTCTTGAGTTTCGTTTTTATTAAGTGGAATACTAATAGTAAAGAAAATTAAGCTCTTTTTACGACTCCTCAGATCACATGGGAGTATTGGAAATTTCATGGCAAATTAATATACCACTAAATTTTATAGACGAAAGAAATAAGCAAAACAGTTAGACTGTTCTCAATCCGCTAGACAGCTCTTATCGGATGCTTGTCTTCATATCTCTGGAGATACTCCTGAGATCTCAATGAATTTACAATGGGACCACACGAAAAGTATACTCTCCCAAAAAAAATAAGCAATAATTTATCAATTCTGTTAATAAATGACGGAGTTATGAGGTAAAGAAGTAGGTACCTTTGTCTGTCTCCAAAACTCATCATCAGATCTTTACGAAATATTTTAGGCCTCTTTGAAAGGATTCAAATTTTTCCAAATAGATTAACAAATGACGGAGTTCTGAGGTAACAACATTTCCTGGCATCTATTGAAGAGTTCCGGTGTTTGTATCCGAAACTTATCATCAGAATTTTACAACATTTTAAATAAAACATTAAATTAAAAAATCAAAAAAACCGACTGCGCAAAAAGTGAAGTGTTAAAAAACGAACTGAAAAGAAAAAAACAAGTAAGTCTAGTAGTTTAGACTTCTGTTTAGGGATATCAAAAAACTATACCATTTAAATTCTTTCTCGGTCGATACACTCATAAAATAAATTATACATTGTTATATGGAATGTAGAGACTTTAACAGTCGGGACACATTAATGGCTTAACAAATGGGGATTAATATGTCCCGACTGTTAAAGTCTCTATATTCCATATAACAATGTATAATTTATTTTATGAGTCTATCGACCGAGAAAGAATTTAAATGGTATAGTTTTTTGATATCCCTAAACAGAAGTCTAAACTACTAGACTTACTTGTTTTTTTCTTTTCAGTTCGTTTTTTAACACTTCACTTTTTGCGCCGTCGGGTTTTTTGATTTTTTAATTTAATGTTTTACTTTACACTTTTTAGTTAAGTAAAGGACGGCAAATTCCGTAATCTTCTCATTTCATTTAAAGAGTTGATGTCATGTGGATTGGTCATATGGATTGATCATATGGATTGGTGGAGAAGGAACAAATATACATACATACATACATATATAGACTGATAAACACATTACCTCTCCTTTGCGTCGCGCAGTCAGGTAAAAATAACTCTTTCAGAACAAACCTCTTTCGAACAAAAACGGAGTTTGTGCAAATCCGTCCATAAATGACGTACGACATAAATATTGTACTATTTGGACATTAGCGTATTCGTTGTTGAATCAAACAAATGTTATCGTAAACAAATAATATGTGAACTGCAATAATAACATTTTGTAGTGTGGACTAGCAGAAGTCCTAAGGACTTCTGCTGGTCCGCCTGGGGCGGTACCACCACTTTGCCAAATAATTTCCAGCCGTGAAATAGGAATATTTTTCGGTTGAAATGGCAAGGTGTCCAGTGAAATTACAGGGAATGTGAGACTCGACATCTTTTGTCTCAAGGTAACAGGCGCAGTGAAATGCAAGATTCTGGACTGCCAGAATGTTGCATGCCACTATATCTGTAATAGGTAGACGTCATCGCTTACCATTAGGCGAGCATCGTACTTGTCCTTTTACCTTTTACGATAAAAAAAAATTGCTTTCTATTCCAAGAACGCAGTAGACTCTACGAATAAATGTTTAATTATTCGTAGCGTAGAAAAATTAGTACTGTCCTATATTAAATAAATAAATAAAAAAATAAAACCAAGCACTTGAGCAGATGAGCTACATGGTTGAATCGTTCGTAATGGAAATAAAAGACGGCAGCAAAACGAGGTGACACTACAGATCTTACTCCAATGCACATTTGCAATTATCCCGTCCCGTCATCCAAATAGGTTGACAGCCATCACCACGAAACAGAGTAACTTATCTGTTATGTCTGTATATATAGGTAACCAACTCAGCTACATAATATATAGGATCGTACTCCTATCAAATTAACGTAAAAAAAGTATTTAATTAACGTAAGAATGATTAACTTCTAAATAATAATCACAGATGGCGCCACCGATGCATAATTGGTTAAAATGCAATCCATTACTTTCGTCGTATTGATAGGATCGTACTGTAGCTGAGTTGGTTACAGCGCCTGGGCATGTTTCGAGGAGGCGCGGGTTCGAGTTCCGTCAGTACGATGAAATTTTGGATTGTATGTAAAATGTACAAAAATATAAAGTGTAGCCGAATTTGATCTAGCAAATGGCGTACAGTAAAGGCTTTGCCAAACAGGAGGCGTGTCTAGCGCTGTGTTACAGTGTTATTGTGTCACGTTGTAACATCACGTACCTTTAGAAGTCACACAAATTGTACATTGAAGCAACGCTAAGCAACGTACTGTTTAGGAGCGTACCTACCTCTTATATTGTTGGCAGTCTTTGGCAAGTGTGTTTGCTATTATGATGTCAAGTGATTCAGATGACGAAGAATTATTACTTTTATACGATTTGTCACGATTAATGAGAAAAGAATAAACCCGCATGACATAACAAGTAGAAGAACATTATAATTATATTTTTTGTGAAGATTTAATTGCTATGATTTTATAAGCATTTTCATTTGTATTATATGTATAGACACTGTTTCATATGCTTTCACTGTACAGACAGGAGTGTGTCCGTATACATTCATATACTTTTTTTCACATTCACGTGTAAAGTCCGACGAAATAAAAATTTGCTGAAATAAAATGTTGTAAAAAAAGCGGCCGGCGTAAGCTTAGTAATATCAGGCCTGTCGCACTCCTCGCTGTAGCTATGAAACTCCAAGCACCTTCGCGCACCCGCTCGGGTGCAAGTTCAGCCAGTTAAGTGTCACGCGCACTCTCGATCGGCCGCGCGCCTTACTTGTAACTACCTCATTATTATATTTCTTGCTTACGATATTAACATACAAAAATATTATTCAGTATGTCTAAACGAAGGGCTACAAAGCTTTGCGTAGCATACGGATGCTTAAACACCAACGGGAATGACGACATTACATTTCATACACTTCCTAAGAATCTCGAGAGGTAAGACATTAATAAACTTAATATTATTAATAAGTAACGTAAATCTGGGTAGTGAGGCTATCTAGGTACTTTTTGTTTAACGATCCCGTCGTTTAGTAGTAGTTTTCGACTTTGTTCGCGTAAAAGTCAATGACCTTAAAGATTGTTCACTGTAAGTAGACCTCCCGGGTACTAGTGGCCGCCTTCTAATGCAGGGTCAGTGTATACTAGTTTTAGTTCAATACTTATATAAATTGAACAATAAAAGAAAGGGATAGAAAATGACAATTTTTTTTGCCTTTTTTCATTTTATTTGTTAATTTTGTCGTCACGCTGCACATGTAGGTACTTATGTAAAAAGCAAAGAATGTCACACATAAAATGGTAGGTAGGTATAAGTCAGCTGAGTTTCAAGGGAATTCACGTTAGGATCTTTAGGGAATTTTTATTGACATCTTGCAAAATATTAATTGTAACCTACTTAAAATTGGTAGGTAATTTTACTATTTACTGTGGGTAGGTTACGTAGATCCTATAGGTACCTAAAAAAACCTACCTGAAAAATACCTAAAAATAAAACCTAAAAATAACTACCTAAAAGAATAAATCTGACTGACTGATTGACTGACATATCAGTGCACAGCTGAAACCAACAAAGTTATACATACTTACTTACCTACCTACTTATTTGAATTAACTTGGCCCTTTCTTTGATCGGTAATGTTCGTTGTCTTTTTTTAATCGGTAAGGTTCGTTGCTGAGGTGGTCCCATTGTAATTTCATCGAGATCTGATGAGTATCTCCAGAGATATGACGATAAACGTCTCAAACTTGCTACTGAAACTAACTCGCGCGGCATGGAAGTCGGTTGTTTTAGTTTTAACTATCTTAATTAAACTATCACATAAACTATCGTAATTATAGTATAACTGTAGTACTTTTATCCTACCTCGACATTAAACATGAATGTAGCACTTTAAATATACTCATTTTATTGTTCTACCTTAAAGATTAGTATATGTGATGTGTATAGCTACCACCAAAGAGTAACCTAATATATTGGCTACCACCCATGGAGGATCTATCTATCATCCGTGCTACCACTGTAGACAGGAGTATTAGGCTACCACGGGCACACCCCGGACACTCGATTAAATCTCCATACAAACTCGCGTTTCAACGACCTATTACACAGACACTACACACATGTCGTTTTTCTACAGGCGCAATTGTGTGCGTGAAGTCTAAGGATGTCACCGTAAGAACCTACTTCATTTTGAAGTCGGTTTAGACTTGCTAGCCAGTACTTCGCTATGGTTTCAAAAGTATATAGATAATAAAATTATTCTCATTTACTCAACGCGATACGCCATAACTAAGACACTTGTCTCGCTGCGAACGAAGACTGATACGCGTGCGAGTGAAACAGTTGCGAAAGTTTTTTCAAAATAACAGCTTCTAAATATTTGATTACGTTATATGAATAGTGTAGAGTTAGGTAGGGACATTTCATATACTTGATTTGAAAAAGTTACAAAAATAAATAAAATATTAAGAAAGTGTTTATTCAATATTTAAAAACTAAGGTTTATTTATGCACGAGTATATTTTTAATTTATTTATTACAAACAAAAAAAAATACAATAGTTCAGATTATTATTATCTAAAAAACCTGAGAAAAGGTTTGTCTTAGACAATAGGTTCTCGCTTAAATATTACTACTTTTACTTAAAACTCGCTTAAATACGGCAAGAATTAGAGATACTTAAATAGTCTTAAATATATTATGAACAAACAAAGATAAAATATATGTACATAAATAGGGTAGATTCAAATCCATTTTATTCGAATCTGCACAAACACGCACATCTACCCTCAACTTTCAAGATGCGGTAGACAGGGTGGCAAGGCGCAGTAATTATTTTTGCAATGGTTGTGTTTGCGCATTGCCGATATAAATCTAAACTGGAGCACCAGTTTAGATTTATATCGTTTTATATCGTTGTTTCATTTACGAAAATGAATTCTAAAATACGAATATATAGTTAGGTATACAAATATAAGTGTATTAGTATATATATTATATAGAAACTACGTAAATTTGAACCTCCTGTGTCTACCTAGTCCCACAAAAATATTCCATAATACTTATTATAAATATTTCTGTGTTTTATATTCATACATGTATGAAGTTGATGTTCTTCTCCTTGTGAGGTAGTATCGTTCTGTAGTCGTGCGCGTATGGCGTCTTTGCTCACACTAGCTCCTCGACAGCTCCAGAATCGGTGGCGAGGTGAGGTAGCCCGGATAGGTGGGGGGAACAGAGTGTCCATTCTATACGTAGTATTATTATCTTTTGTATGCCACGGGCTGGAACCGTGAGTGCGTGCGTGGGTGGAACAGTAGTTACAGATTATCTATTTATTGCACGCAAAGAGTATTTTTTTACTGGGAAAAGAGTTGCAAGTCAAAGAGATTATGCTCAAGCAAATCAAAGCGGCTCTTATTAACTTGAAACTATCCATTATATATATACTCATATGTACTCATATGTGTGCGTTAAATACACACTCATACATACGAAAACTCAAGGCATTGTTTTTAACCGACTTCACAAAAAAGGAGGAGGTTCTCAATTCGTCTGTATGTTTTTTTTTGTTCTCCATGATTTCGTTGTTAATATTTCTGTTCGCGAAGCGGCCTACAAGATTAGGGTTACCGTGATCACGGCATATGCTACGAGCGTGCAAAAAGTTGCCTATGAGCGTTTTATGGTGTTCGCACGTGCTCGCTTGTCAAAGCAATCTTTTTAAAGCGTTGTGCTCTAATGGGGTTAAAAACTGAAAGCTCTAAGTAGGTGGCGCTGTACTGTACTGTACTGTACTGTTGAGTGTTCCTAAATACCACCACATTGCAAATTTTGTATGGATTTTTCACAAACTTATTTCCTTAAAAAGATATAATTATGTATTCGACCTGGACTTTCAGCCAATTGTAAGAAGAAATAAGACAAAGTGTAACATTTTGAAATCCAGTTTTGTAGATAAAAAAATATTTAAAAATTATTTATAACATTACTTTATATTTCATTCGGGAACACATTAATAACAGTGCTTTTGTAATTTATAGCTGCACATAGCAATATAATAAGTAAATATTCCAATGCTAATTTATTTGTTTACAAAATTACTATTGAAAATGAAAGATACCTGTCAGATTTAAGAAACACTCAACAGTAGCGCCATCTGCAGTGAGCAAAAGGCAGTTTTTAACCCCATTAGTAACTTGATTCCACAAATATCGATTTTTGTATAATTCGTTCGATTTCATCGGTCTAAACATCTTTACAGCATAAGCGATAATGTTTCTTTATTCTAATTTTTAGGATTCCATACCTCAAAAGGAAAAAGGAACCCTTATAGAATCACTTTGTTGTCCGTCTGTCCGTCTGTCGGTCTATTCGTCTATCAGTCTGTCAAGACCTTTTTTTTCAGGAACGTGTAATATCATGTTGAAACTTATATCAAAAGCCTAACCATTTAGTCTGTGGGTCGTGTGGAAGCGCATTTTTTGGAATGTGTATGCTCATCGCTAGATATTTCACGTTGCATTGTTAATTTTATTTGATTATTTCTTTAAATTTGGGAGGCTATTTAGTGATCTTTGCTTATTGAATATTTGGCGCCGACTCAAAATTACTTAGGTATACATTCTTACATTAGTTTAAGAATTTAGTTATTATGTTTAGTTAAAAACTCAAAACAACTACAAAAATATATATTTAGGTCTACTGACAGTAGTTTAAGAACTTCGTTATTAAGGTTAAATAAAAACGTTAAATTATTTTTTGCTTTTTGTTAAAAAGTTTTATGTCAATTTTTTTTTTCTTATAGGCATGCGTTTGACCACTATCTCACCTGTTGGTAAGTGATGATGCGGTCTAAGTTGGTAAGCACGCTAGGCCAAGAATGGGAACTAGCTCTCAAGGATAGCTGCCGGAACACATTAGATGTTTTGGCGACAGATTTTCTAACTTGAGGTGTTTTAAATAAAAAAAAATGTCAAATGCTTTGTAAATATTGTAGAGCTCCGAGATTACCTATAATAGACGCCTACGCGTAGGAAATGAATTGATGCCCACGCAGAATCTACAATTGACTAATGATAGTATTATAAATATACTCTTATAGATTCGTCATGTCTGTCTGTCCGTCCGTATGTCACAGCCATTTTATTCCGAAACTGTTAGGACTACAGAATTGAAACTTGGTAGATAGATGTATTCTGTAAACCGCTTTCCGATTTTTATACAAAAGTAAAAAAAATAAAAGTTTAAGGGGGGGCGGGGCATCCCATACATGGAACTGAAACAATTTTTTTTCTTCAAACTTATACGTATCTATGAATATAGGGTGTCTATGGATAGGTCTTCAAAAATGACATTGAGGTTCCTAAAATCATTTTTTCTCAAAGTCAATCATTTGAAAGATAGGCGCGTCTAAAGTGGAAAAATGTGTGTCCCTCGCCTAATATACATACGCCCCCCCCTCTAACTTTTAATTTCATACAAACAACGTTTTTCATACAAACACTATGAAAAACAAAGTTAATTTTGTAGTTGCGAAAAATCATAGTTATGGAATACTTAACTGTGTTACGGAACCCTACGAGTGCGAGTCCGACTTGCACTTGGCCAGTTTATTTTTATGTATATTACGCGATTACTCCGTCAATTGTAACCGAATTGAATGATTCTTTTTTTAATCGGTAGGGTACATTTCCAAGGTGGAAATGAAATGGTGGTCTCATTGTAATTTCATCGAGATTTGATAATTATCTCCAGAGATATGACAATAAACGTCTAAAACTTGCTCCTAAAACAGACTCGCGAGGCAAGGAAGTCGGTTGTTTTAGTTTTTAAACTATATTAATTATTTTGTATGTATATTTTCGTGGTTACTCCGTCAATTGTGAACCAATTCAAAGAATCATCTCCTGATAGTCCAATTATAATTTCATTAAGAACAGATAAGTATCTCCAGAGATATGACGACAAACGTCCCAAACGTGCTACTGAAACCGACTCGCGGGGCTTGGAATTCGGTTGTTTTCGTTTTTAGGGTTCCGTACCCAAAGGGTAAAACGGGACCCTATTACTAAGACTCCGCTGTCCGACTGTCTGTCTGTCTGTCTGTCTGTCCGTCTGTCACCAGGCTGTATCTCATGAACCGTGATAGTTAGACAGTCGAAATTTTCACAGATGATGTATTTCTGTTGCCGCTTTAACAACAAATACTAAACACAGAATAAAGTTAAAAATAATAGAGAGTCCCTATACAATAAACGTGTGTTTTTCGGCATTTCACGCCATCTATGATCGCTTAGTTAGGTAAACGTCCCATAGATGGCGTTATATTGAAATGTCGATCCCTAACACCTTTGTTAGACGTTAGATGGCGTTATAAGAAATAAAACGTTTATAAATTATTATTTTTTGCTGGCGAAAAAGATAGTGGTATTTTTTGCTCGATCTTATAAAATACTGTAGTGTGGTACGGAACCCTACGAGTGCGAGTCCGACTTGCAATTGGCCAGTTTATTTAAGTATCTAATTATCAAACTAAGGGTTTAGACAAAAAAATTGCTATTCTTCACAACGTAGGTACCTGTAGCATTGCAAAGTGAAAACACATTATATGCTAATTGCTACTCACAAGTGGTAATCATAATAATCTTGAATGTTGGGATAAGAAAGCTAAAGTGCTATAAAAAAAGTCAAGAAATTAAATATGTCGAAACTGATAAATTTTTAACTTCGTGGTAGGTAAGAAACTGAGATACATAATACGATCTACATTTTTTTTCATGTATTCGAAGCGGCATAACCTAATGGCTAAAGGTACGGACACACCGCAGCGTCCTGCGTGCGCGATCTAAGCTGCGATCAGATAGCGCAGTAGTATTTGTACCGACTGGTTCACACCAAACGCGATCAGAAAACAATTGAAAAGTACTGAGATCGCACCCGCAGATCGCAGGACGCTGCGGTGTGGTCGTACCTTAAGGCGTCGGCCTAGCGAACGAAAGGTCGTGTGTTCGATCCCCGCCCATTGCACTATTGACGTGAACCTACTCCAGACACAAGCATATTTAGCTTAGTTGGAGGGGTTAACACCTACTCTAGTAATGTGCAACCCACTTTTTTTTATTTTTTTTTATTGCCTACTTCCTCCAACGTAGTCGGAGCTTTTCCTACGCTTCTCTTCTCAGCCATTCCAGCAAAAAATACCACTATCGTTTTTCGCCAGCAAAAATTAATAATTAATAAACATTTTATTTCTTATAATGCCATCTAACGTCTAACTAAGGAGTTAGGGATCGACATTTGAATATAACGCCATCTATGGGACGGTTACCTAACTAAGCGTTCATAGATGGCGTGAAATGCCGAAAAAAAGACGTTTCTTGTATGGGGACCCTCTATTATTTTTAATTTTATTTTGTTTTTAGTATTTGTTGTTATAGCGGCAACAAAAATACATCATCTGTGAACATTTCAACTGTCTAACTATCACGGTTCATGAGATATAGCCTGGTGACAGACGGACAGACAGACAGACAGACAAACAGACAGACGGACAGCGGAGTCTTAGTTATAGGGCCCTGTTTTACCCTTTGGGTACGGAACCCTAAAAAACAAGAGTAATGAGCCATTCAGCTTTCATGTAGACGTCGAACGTCACACTTAAAATAAAACAAATGTTTAATTCCCTTGATTAATGTAGGGTTGTCAACCGTGCTATAACGTGCACCCCCAATGTATGTTTCAGTACTTCAGACAATTTTCATCCAAAAAATAAACACCTTTTTAGATAAATTCAGACTGTCCATTTGTCATCGGGGAGTTTCAGTCCCAATCGTAATTTCGTAAATGAAATGAAAATGAAAAAGTTTTTTATTGCAGCAAAGAACATGTACAAGTATAGTAATATGATGGTAAAACAACATAGAACGACTTAAAATTAATGTATCTTGCTGGAAGACTATAATTTGACATGGTTCAAATTATGGTCTTCACACTAGGCACGCCTGTATCGTGAAGACCCAATACGATATGTAATGAACAGTACAGATTTTAACCTACTTGGCTGCACATTTCTATATTAGTTATATAATTTTATAGACGAAGAATAAGTAATCATATGTTAGAATCATAATAGCTCGTATAATAATTAACTAATAGTGAATATTGATAAATAAATAAATTAAACTTTATAGGTGAAGATTTTTTTAATTATATTTCTATGGTAGGATCAATCTTCTAATACTATAAGAATCTTTGTCTTGACATACTGACTGACTGACTGACTCACTGACAGACAACGCACAGCCTAAACCGCTGGTCGTAGAGACTTGAAATTTGGAGGGTATATCTGTCTTAGTACGTAGGGGTGTACTGAGAAAGGATTTTTCAAAATTCACCCCTTAAGGGGATGAAATGGGGGTTCAAAGTTTGTATGGAGACACAAGATTAGATAGTCTTTTCTATCCAAAACTTCACACAAGTGCTTCAGTACAAAAATAAGTAAATACGACTTTCAGTTTTTTTTTTAAATTCCACCCCTAAGAGAGTGAAATAGGGTAACAAAGTGTGAAAATCAATATTTTGTCGGATTGCGCTAAAACTTGGCATGCAGATAATTATTACAACGTTAGTTACCTTTGAAAAGGATTTTTCAAATTTTACCCCTGAAGGGGATGAAACGGGGGTTCAAAGTATCTATGGGAAAACAAGGTGAGATAGTCTTTTCTATCCGAAACTTCACACAAGTGCTTCAGGACATAAATAAGTAAACACGTGTTTTAGGTATTTTCGAAATTCCACCCCTAAGAGGGTGAAATAGGGTAACAAAGTGTGAAATTCAATATTTTTTCAGATTGTGCTGAAATTGGGCATGCAGATAGTTATTTTGACTTAGGTATCCGTTAAGAAATAATTTTTCGAAATATACTCTTTAAGGGGATGAAGCGGGGGTTCAAAGTTTGGATAGTCGTTTTATTCGACATTTCACACAAGTACTTCTGTAAATAAATAAGTAAATACGAGATTCAGACTTTTTCAAAATGCCACCCTAAGAGGATAAACTGGGGTAGCAAAGTCTAAAAATTAATATTGTTTCATCAGTGAAACAAGATGGGATAAAGTACGTGTTGTAGGATTTTTCGAAATGGGGTAGGTAACAAAGTCTGTAAATTTAGGTTTTTAGGGTTTTATAAATATGAATTCAGAATTGCCTTAGTCACGCGATAACATGAAAACGGGTGAAACGATTTGGCTAATTCTTATTTTAAATGTGTTTAATGATAGAATCGTTTTTACAAAAGAAAAGTTTTAAGTAAATAAAAGAAGGTTTTAACGCGGGCGAAGCCGCGGGACACTTCTAGTATCAATATATAGTAGTTAACAATATTATAGTTTTTAATGTATATGCCTAGGATATTAATAAGCATAAAATATATGTTGTTAGAGTAAAGGTTAGGGTTACGATTTTATATATAAAGCACCTTCAGTTCCCTCATAGGTAAGTAAAGACAACCATTTGCGTATCGATTTTTTAGCCTCATATACTGATTTATCTTTGATGTCACAGTGTTTTATTACTGTATTATAGACTTGGACTCGAGCAAACTGTCCAAAACGATTAGCAAAACCTGAAATAATAGAAGGATACGGTACTCGGAATACTCTTCGTCTGAACAGCTCTTCGTATTCTACTGAAGCTAGCACTGATCTATGCATTGCAAGTGACACCTTAAGTATATACAGCTGTCTCACAGTGAGCATTCCAACTATCTCTTTAAACCGATGTCGTCGAATATTGTTGTCAACGGTTTTTCCAAGGATGTCCATGAATGTTTTTGCTGCATCAGTAGCATCACATTGGTTGGTAACGTTAGACTACTCAGTGTCAGTGAGCTCCTTTTTAATTGACTCTAAGTCCCTTCTCAATACGATACGACTAGGTCTGGTTGGTTTAGCTTTGCTAAGATCTAAACCGACCATTACTGGGTAGTGGTCAGTTATATCCGAGTGACATATAATGCCTATAGGCGTTTGGATGCCAAGAGTACTTCATATATAAATGTGATCAAGACATGAGTGACCTCTAGTTGGTCCTGTTATTGCTGGCATAAGACCGTTTTCTGACATAACGCATTGGTATTCCAGCGAATGCGTGTTTGAGTCCAATATGTTTAAATTTATGTCACCGGCCAAAACCACTGGGAGTCTTCCTGTATCATTGACATGTGGCCTTAAAGAGCCCAGAAAATCTTCGATATCTCTATTTGACGGTGAGCGGTATATAGCTATAATATTGACCAATTTTCTGATTTTGACCACAAGACACTAGCGCTATCAGCGATTGGTTCAGTTATTGACACGCTCCATGTATCTCTGACGTACACGACAACACCACTGTTTTGGTTTATGATATTGTCAGTTTTAAACATATTGTAGCCGGGTAGAATCGATTTTTTTAAATACATTTGACTTCATCATGAGATCAGCTCGATGATACCATAATAGCGTTGTCACCAAATTGACACAAGTATGCCAAATTTCAGCTCAACCATATTAAAATTTAAAATCGTTTACTAAACAAAAAACTTCACATGCCGCGATAGTCATAGAAGCCGTTAGTACTTATAAGAATGTCATCAAAGTAAATGAGCTTATATTGTTTATCTCCATATCTCCGGAAATAATTGTCAGATGTCGATAAAATTTGAATACGAGCAAACGGAAGGCATAATATTGCAAACAAATAAGTTATTTTTCAAAAAAAAAAACTTACTTCATAATCACAAACAGGCACTCAAAAGCGAAAAATAAATTACTTAAAATTATTATAAGCGCTACCCACTTATCTGTTTGAAGTCGGTGCCAGCCAAGTCTAATAGGTAGTAGATAGATAATACCTACATGTATCTACCTACTTACTAACCTACATGTACCTACTTACTACTACTACATTCATAGTATCTATCTACTATCCAATAGACTTGGCTGGCACCGACTTCAAATAGATAAGTGGGTAGCGCTTGTAATAATTTTAAGTAATTTATTTTTTACTTTTGAGTGCCTGTTTGTGATTATGAAGTCGGTTTTTTTTTTGAAAAATAACTTATTTTACCCTTTTTAGTGCATAACAAGTTTTAATTAAATTACATGCATCTATTACAGTTGGTGTCTGGGCCGTTATACACTGACGGATATATACTTTTTGAAAATTTCAAGTATGTACCTATAACGGTTAAGAAGATACAGATCTGTGAAGTCGCACATATGTATAGACACACGGACGGACGGACGGACGGACGGACGAACGGACAACAAAGTCTCAGAAAGTGTTCATTTGGTACCCTTTGGGTTCGGAACCCTAAAAAAATTGACTTTAAATGCCTTGCTAAAGTGATAATATTCACTAGTAATAATTATGTCGTCAAGGTATCAAAGGACAATGTCCAAAATGGCCCTGTGCAATTAAAGCATCTGACACACACGATAATTAATTGTCTATTTTATATTACAATAATTCCAAATACTTTTATAACACGGACTAGTTGTATTCCAAAATGAATATAAAAAAGTATTATTTGCGATTATTAACATTACTTGCCGCCATATGGCCAACAGAGTACTGAATCACTCTACTACGTTATAAGAGGCACTTCCCTATATTGTTGAAACCCGAATTATGAGAGCACTGTGTAGCCAACCTAACAACGGAAAGTATTATTTATTAAATAACTATTATATAATCTGTGGTATTAAGCTTATAAATATTTTTTTTGCAGTGTTGTTTGGTACAAAATACGTTCACAATTCTGAGTTATTTAATAATGTATGCAGTGTCGCGGGACTGAAATGGCCGCCATCTTCGGCAAACGTCATGTCATGTCAAAAAATCTTAGGTACGTTTAAAAAAGTTTGCTCCCTAACAAGACTTTGCCAGGTAGAACATTCCTGTGAAGACAAATTATTTATATTTATATATAACTTTTTATTATAATTATTAATATATAATTATTTATTGAGGGCCCGGTGGCGTAATTGGGAGAACAGTCGGCTTTGATGCCGTGATACCGAGTTCAAACCGCCGTGCACCAATGAATTTTTCGATCGAAAAATATATGTGCGCTTCTCACAGTTGCCCTCCGGTGAAGGAAAACATCGTTAAGAAACCAACAACCCCCGCATGGTGGTAGGACATATCTAGTGTCCGCCTGGCCAGCTACCACCCTCAAGTTAGAAAATCTGTCGCCAAAAATCTTATGTGTTCAGGCAGCTATCCTTGAGAGCCAGTTCCCATTCTAGTCCACTTCTCTATCTTCGACCGCATCATCACTTAGCAACAGGTGAGATAGTGGTCAAACGCTAGCCTATAAGATATTAAAAAATATATATATATTTATTATCCCCACCTTTATTTCTATCTCGCTCACAGTTACCGTAAGAATATCTGTCAAAAACCAAAATCAACGAGAAGAAAGATGTAAAAACATTATTCAAGGTCATTTTTTTTAGTCTTCAAAAGTATATCCAATAGCAACCTCCATTGTGTATAATCTTCTTGGGACTCTTCTACTAAAACCAGTACATTCTCCTATGTTTGAGGTATTTATCTCCATATCTCTGGAGATACTTATCAGATCTCGATAAAATTAAAATGGGACCACCTCGGAAACGTATCCTACCTATTAAAAAAAGAATCATTTGGATCCGTTCACTATTGACGGAGAAATCACGTAACATACATACAAAAAAAAAAAAAAAAAAACATACAGGCGAATTGAGAACCTCCTCCTTTTTATGTGAAGTCGGTTAAAAAAAAGAATTTCAAATCGGTTAATATGGGACGGAGTTCTGAGGTAACAAACATAACAGTCAAATTGAGTTACTGACTTAATTGACATTAAGCTAGTTATGCACCAGTCAGTCACTTACATCGGGCATTCAATAATAATTACCTACAATAGATTTTAACATTTTACTTTAATTGTATTATAAGACACTAGCAGCCCGCCCCGGCTTCGCACGGGTGGAACATATATGCCTACAAAATTTGCATCAGTTTGTTGCATCGAATATAAAATATGAACATATTTAACAACCATCGTCATATTTCATCCAAATTACACAAAATCTTAACGAATTATGCACCTAAACCTTCCTCATAAACACTCTGGCTATTGGTGAAAACCGCATGATAATCCGTTCAGTAGCTATTGAGATTATTGCGAACAGACAGACAGACGCAGTGATGAACATTGTTTTAGAATACTTACGTATTGATATTGGACGGCCCTTTGGCGTAGAGGATAGTTACCCTGATTCTGACCCGAAGGTCGTTGGTTCTAATCCTAGCTATATACCTACCAATGAAAGTTTTATGTGCATTCATGAATCATGAGTTTTCGTACAGTGGTAGTGGAATCATTAAATCTACCAAAAAGTAGCTTACCACCAAGGAGTACATCTGCCGCCGTAACCTTACGGCGTTCCCCGACGCAAAATGTAGGGGTAATATACGTTTAACGTGTGTATCTGTGTGTCTGTCTGTAGCATCTTAGCACCTAACCGGATGAACCGATTTTGTTTTTATTATTGATAGTTTTTTTTTGTTTGATAGATGTCTTCATCGAGAGTTTTCTTAGCTTTGATTCATGAAAATTCGTTCAATCGTTATAAAATTATGAGCTTTTTTCTAGTTAATTGCGCTATGAAATCACCTTTCATAGGTCTGATCAATTTGAAAATCTTCTTCTTCAACGATATTGTAAGAACATGGAAGCCTCCTGGACTCTACAGAATACTCAACTCAACTCATACTCAACTTACAGCTCAGATTTTAAATGTCGTGTTTAGAGTCATTGGAAAAAGCTATTATACATAGATCAGTCGGGGTGGTTTAAAATATTATATTATATTATTATATATATATAGATGAATATTATTTTATACAATAGATTATATTATTATACTATATTGACTTCAAATTGATTGTGATCGGTGGGGATCTACAGCATAGCTAAGCTTATAATAATATTTTCGTAGTAACTATGACCTAATCTGTGGTTTCACTGCAAATATTTTATTAATTTTGCGATGCGTGTTTGTGAAATTCGTGATGTCTTCTAGAGTTTTCATTTGAATTATGTACTGTAAAGGACAATTTTAATCTATAATATGTGGCCAAGCTAATTAAACTAATTATTTGGATAAGGATTAATACTATATACTTGAAAATAGCCTTGGAAGTTATGTAATATTTTTTAACAACAATTTTAAGATTAAAATGGTTACTGTGAGTCAACCTTAAGAGATAGACATATGCTGTCGTGGACTTTTTTGTAGGTCTTATTAAGTTGTACAACTCTTGCATAGAAAATATTCTTCTATCTATTTTCAATTAAGCAGCGTTCGTAAGAAACGTGTTTTTTCGACTGTTTATTTGCCGACTTAGGTTGCAAATTAGTTCTCCACGAATGTACCTTTGATTTAAACGGGATAATATATAGCCTATTTTCATTCCGAAAGTCCATTCTATGTATTAGTGAAAGAATTTTTTAAATCGGTTCAGTAGTTTTTGAGCTTACTCATTACAAACATACAAAAATACAAAAATACAAATGTTCTCTCTTTATAATATTAGTACAGATTAATAATTGTATGCAGTCGATCCAAATGAATATTAGAGTTATCAATCTAAGTATGAATTAAGACTATTTAAAAAATTGTTGAGTTGGTGTCTAATAGCAAGTGACAAAAAATGTTTAGAATATTATTAAAAATAAAAACTGGCCAAGTGCAAGTCGGACTCGCAGTCGTAGGGTTCCGTAACAGTAGAGTACGCCACTAAGATATATACTTTGTTTTTCAAAGAGTTTGTATGAAAAACAAAGTTATCTTTGCCGTCGCTAGATCTCAAAAACTGCTAACTGTATCTCGTTCATACCAATTTTCGTTGTAGGTTTTTATTGAGATCTAGTATATATTTTTTTAAAGATTTTTCACTCCCATATATTAAAAGTTAGCGGGGGGGGGGGGGGGAGGCTCAGACGTGCCTATCTTTCAAATGATTGACTTCGAGAAAAAATGCTTTAAGGAGCCTCAATGTCCTTTTATAAACACCCCAAACGTATAGGTTAGACGAAAAAAAATTTTTTTAAACTTTCAGTTTTATGTATGGGAAGCCCCTCCCCCCTTATTATTTTTTTCTGTATAAAAATCGTAAAGCGGTTAACAGAATACACCTACCTTCCAAGTTTCAACTGTGTAGTCCTAATAGTTTCGGTATAAAGTGACTGTGACTTACGGACGGACAGACAGACAGACATGACGAATCTATAAAGCTCCGTTTTTTGCCATTCAGTTACGGAACCCTGAAAAGCTTGTAAAAGAGCAGAAATTCGTATTAGAGTTGAGCTTCGACACTATCATAAATACTTGAGTGTTATTATTTCAATTTGC
Organism: Cabera pusaria; assembly: GCA_954871355.1. Lineage (NCBI taxonomy): Eukaryota > Metazoa > Arthropoda > Insecta > Lepidoptera > Geometridae > Cabera > Cabera pusaria. The sequence goes on along the minus strand of OX940885.1, from coordinate 32,632,268 downwards.
CACTGAATCACAATTCAATATGGGCGAGTGTTTTTCTTAGCTCAATGTGTAATATTTTATCAACCTGTAAATAATGGTTTATTGATTTACTTGAACGAGTTCTGTGACGCACTTCGATAAAGTCGTAGCATGCGAACTACTTTAAATCCTAAAGGACCAATGTGTAAGGTTCGAAATGGCAATTATTAATTTTGTTTACGTTGTCGTTACATGTTGCACTTATTATTTATTTAAAGCTATTACCCAGGACACATGATTAAAGAAAAGCTTTACTCATGTGCCCAGGAGACGTGCTTGTAAGAAAGGCTATACGTCAGGTATTTTATAACCGATTTCTAACAAGAAAGAGGAGATATTCACTTCGGGACGAAGTTATTTTTGTGTATGTTCGGGTGTATGTTGTGTAACTCCGTCATATATGGACGGATTTGCAAAAAAATTTTTTTTTGTTTATAAGAGGTTTGTTCTGAATGAGTACTTTTATAAATTTTGTAAAAATCTGATGAGTAGTTTAGACAGACAACGATGAACGGAACTCTTCAATAAATGCCAGCAAATTTTGTTACCTCTTATTAAGTTCTGAAACTTCGTCATTTAATAACCGATTTGGAAAACTCTTTTTTTGTTTAAAAGGGACTTATTTCGAATTCTTCCATAAAATATTTCGTAAAGATCTGATGATAAGTTTCGGAAACAGGCAACGGTGCCGAAAAAGTACTCGTTCCTTTTAAATACAATATCTGAATTGCAACAAGGCAGATATGGCTTATATTTGGACCTATTAGATGTATGCAAATAATTTCTGAGCGCAGATTAAAATAACGTGGGTGCCGTTTAACCATCATGCATAATCCCCTCAAGTATGTGGTTGCATTGCAGTTTGCATGGTGGTAAGACACTATCTGCATGGTGGTAGGACACTATCTAGTGTCCGCCTGGCCGGCTACCACCCTCAAATATTATGTTTCTTTGAAGTGTCTCACCCTTTATATTTTTGTAAATTGTTAAACACAATTCAAAATTTCATCGTACCGACGGGACTCGAACCCGCACCCCCCGGATTACACGTCCAGGTGCTCTGCCAATTAAGCCACGGTTCGATACATCGATACGACGAAATCGGTCGTATCGATCGTCGTCGAATCGTACCCGTCGGTACCACCCTCAAGTTAGAAAATCTGTCGCCAAACATCTAATGTGTTCCGGCAGCTATCCTTGAGAGCCAGTTCCCATTCTAGGCCTAGCGCGCTTACCATCTTCGACCGCATCATCACTTACCAACAAGTGAGATAGTGGTCAAACGCTAGCCTACAAGATATTTAAAAAAAGTACATAGAGCACAAAGGTATTATTCGATATTTTCTGAATATGGGCCTACAGCTATCCATAAACCGGGCACTACATCTAGCCCGCACACATTTTTTATAAACACGGAAAGTTATATCAGTCTCAACCCAATTTCCTCACAGTAACAGTGCATACGCTAGGACGGAGGAAGCGTACCCATGGTAAGCTTTGAGTGCTGCCTCAGTGGATGCTGTTATCCGTAATCTTTTGATTGCAAACACCACTACTAACTAACTACTTTGTCACCTTATAACTACGTCATTTATTGTGAGGGAACGCGAGCAATTTTATCAAGATCTGATATATATCTCCAGAGATATAAGGATTAACGTCTCAAACTTGCTACTAAAACTGACTCGCAGGGCATGGAAGTCGGTTGGTTTAGTTTTTGGAGTTCCGTACCCGAAAGGGTAAAACGGGACCCTATTACTAAGACTCCGCTGTCCGTCTGTCTGTCTGTCTGTCTGTCTGTCTGTCTGTCCGTCTGTCACCAGGCTATAGCTCGTTTACCGTGATAGTTAGACAGTTGAAACTTTCACAGATGGTCTATTTTTGTTGCCGCTAGAACAACAAATACTAAAAACAAAATAAAGTAAAAAATTAAAGGGATATACAAAAAAACGTGTTTTTAAACGCCATCTATCTAATTAGTTTCGGCATAATGACATAGATGGCGCTAGTAAAGCTAGTAAACGAGCCCCGTCTTTATAGATCGCGACCAAACCAAATATTCTTGGTAATATCAATTAATCAAAAATATAAGGTTGAAACTCTGTTATGTTTCGTATTGTACGGAACCCTCCCTAAGTGTGCCATAAGAGACGCGATGCTGACTCGCACTTGGCCAGTTTTATTAAATTATCTTAATTATGTTTTATAAAGACTGTGTGCGCTGTGCTACGTGGCCTGCGTAGAAGCATGAACACTGCTACGTGTTTACGTAGCACCGAACGATACTACTATTCCTACTAATATTATAAGGACGAAATTTTATGTATATGTTTGCTATTTCTTCACGCTAAAACGACTCAACCGATTGAGCTGTAATATAGTATTTATATAGATAGCCTTGACCCTAGAATAACACATAGGGTACTTTTTATCCCGATATTCCCACGGGAACGATGTTTACGCGGGTAAAACCGCGGGGCACAGCTAGTCCTTAATACATTTTAAAGTTTAAATGATATGTATAGATTTCGGAATAACGTTTTAAGTTAAAATTTAATAATAAAGATTTATAATAATTATAAAATAAATAATTTGTCTGTTTGATATCTTTTCACGACAAATCGGTTGGACCAAGTTTTATGATTTTTTTCCAAATGGCCAGCCACTTTGGTGGAATAGAATATAGGATACTTTTAACTAGTATGAAATCATCATCTGTATTTGTCCGCTGATGGACATGGGTCTCTCCTATTGCATAGTATTACATACATAAAATCACGCCTTTTTCCCGTTGGAGTAGGCAGAGACTACTTCTTTCCACATGCTAAGATCCGAACACACTTCTTTCGCTTCTTCCACTTTCATGAGCGCCTTAATATATGCTCGCCGGTTATAGGTACTTTTGACTTGGCCTTTCTTTAAAAGGTTTCTGATCTGGTCGTGATACGTTCGCCTAGGTCGGCCTATACTGGCTCGCCCATTTACACTCGTCTTATACATCTGTTTTGTCAGTCTTTCTTCATCCATCCTCTCTAGATGTCCAAACCATCTAAGCATCTCTTTCTCTATCTTTGTCACTACAACTTCGACCACACATAAACATAACCTTATCACGCTGTTCTCCATCTTATCCATCAGAGTCAATAAAATAGTATGAGATAATTTGTTAATATTTTATTATCTGACTGCGTAAAAGTGAAATACATATTATTTTATGCTCATAGACATGGACATAAACAAAATCGAAACAAATTGGGGGTAATTAATGTTGTCTGTTTTTTTGGTCAATGTCGTCAGTCTTCAAACAACTCAGTTAATTAAATGAACTAAAACCTGCTCCTAGGGGAAATTAATTCAAAGTGTGTACATATACAGTACATATTATGTAAATTTACAAGTAATTATAGTGATGGATTGTAAAATCTACTGGTTAAATACTAAAGATATTTAGTAGAAAAAACATTGTAGGTATTCATTAATATACGGTTGCGCGTCGCGGATGTGAGTACTAGTACAAATAAATAGTTTATCGGTACTCATTTTGGTAAGTAAATAATTTTACTGAAGGTAAATAAATAAAATAAAAAACAACAGGTTGCACTCCGGGAGTGCCGGCGGAAGTGAAAACTTGAACATTGATGTTGTGCATAAGGTTTGATCAATTAAAAAAAAAAAAAAAAATGCATTTGGTCTACTCTCCCTCCGTCTTAAGAATTTTCGATGAGGTCGACATGGTCCTGACGCCATGTCCTGACGCGAGCTAAACATCTTTTCAAACAAGTTTTCAGTTTAAAAATAATATAATTATCCGTTCCTTTTTAACTAATAGACAAGCATGCTCACCTGATGGTAAGTGACGATGTGATGCATGATGGCACGCTTGAGGCTCAAGCCTTGAGCATCTATAATATACCTGTTCACTGGCGATTAGAAGAACCCTGGATTATAGTTTTGAAAAACACACTTGACGAATTCCATTCCTTGGCAGCTACGTTAGTTAAGCAAAAATTGCCAAAACAAATCGCCACTGAGCCCGATCTTTGGCTCTTCGCATCCAATGACTGCCAGCTACCCTGCGCAGATCGTCACTCCATCTCGCTAGAGGGCGTCCTACACTACGTTTTCCCAAACGTGGTCTCCACTCCAGAACTCGTTTACCGCATCTGTTATCGGTTCTGCGACTAATGTGGCCGGCCCACTGCCACTTCAGTGTGCTTACCCTGCTAGCTATGTCGGTTACTTTAGTTTTTTGCCGGATCACCTCGTTACGAATGTGATCCCTTAGAGAAAACCCGAGCATAGCACGCTCCATAGCCCGCTGAGCGACTTTCAGCTTGTGGACCAGTCTCACTGTCAGTGTCCACGTTTCGGCTCCGTACGTCATAACGGGTAAGACGCACTGGTCAAAAACTTTCGTTTTCAGACATTGAGGGATGGGTGACGAGAAGACTTGACGAAGTTTATGAAATGCTGCCCAACCCAGCTGAATCCTCCTATCGGCTTCTGTCTCAAAGTTGTTTTTGCCGAGCATGATAGTCTGCCCAAGGTAGACATACTTTTGTACAACTTCGAGAGGTATGCCATTAATGACTATTGGTTCCGGTGTAATGTTGGCACTTAGCATTACTTTGGTTTTATCGATGTTCATGCGGAGACCAATATGTCGTGAGGCGTCAGCTAGTTCGGTTAGCATCTGTTGTATTTCTTGCAGAGATTCCGCCATTAGGACGATGTCATCGGCGAACCTTAAGTGTGAGATGTACTCGCCATTAATGTTGATGCCCGTACTTTTCCATTTCAGCGTCTTAAACATATCCTCTATAGCGTTCGTAAACAGTTTCGGGGATATGACATCCCCCTGTCTCACACCTCTGAGCAAAGGGATAGGTTTAGTGCGCTGATCTTGGATTTGGACGGACATTGTGGCGTTGGTATATAGACATGTCAGCACTTGGATGTAGCGCCAGTCCACTTGGCATCGCTGCAAGGAGTCCAGAACGGACCAGGTTTCGATGGAGTCAAAGGCTTTCTCGTAGTCCACAAATGCCAGGCATAGTGGCCGATTATACTCTTCTGACTTTTGTATTATCTGGCGCACCGTATGTATGTGGTCTACGGTGCCAAATCCTCCTCGAAACCCAGCCTGTTCCGGCGGTTGAAATTCATCAAGCCTTCGCGCGAGACGGTTTGTGATGATTCTTGAGAACAGTTTATAGACGTGGATCAAGAGTGAGATAGGTCGATAGTTCTTAAGAAGAGATAAAACCCTTCTTAAAGAACAGCACTACCAAACTCTTGTTCCACGCCTCAGGAGTTCTCCCGCAGTGAATTATGGAATTAAAGAAAGCCTGAAGCTCTCTCAGAACCGATTTGCCACCTGCCTTCATGAGCTCTGAAGTAATTCCATCTTCACCCGGGGCTTTTCCATTTTTCAACTGTCTCAAGGCCATCTCCATCTCATCTAAGCTAATGTCTGGCAGTTCATCAGTAAAGTGGCGCGTCAGGGTGGCCCTAGAATCGCTATTTTGAGTCAGCGGCCGGGGAGCCTGCGATTCGTAAAGTCTGCCATAAATGTTTTCGATTTCAGCGAGAATCTCCGGTTTTGACACAACAGTTCCGCCATCGTTAGCTTTAAGCTTTGTCAGGTGACTCCTACCAAGTTGCTGCACAAACACTTTTTTATAAGGTGTGTATTGGAGCACCGGAGGTCACGTCGTGTCAGCTTCTTGATTTTCTTATTAAGAGTCGCCTGTTCAGCTAACGTGGCTCGTGTGTCTTCACGTCTTTTCACGTTTTTTTTCACGCCCATAGCTACTGCGATTTATACCTAAACTTTCGTCACCTGCGCCGGTACTATCTGCCAGTCGGTTGTCACTGCTCACGTGCGCGCAACGTATATTATTATTCAAATGACGGTATAACTGCGCATTCGTATTCTATCTTAGAAACGATTTAAGTTTTTCATAGTCATTTTGCGGGTTTGACAAAAAACAAGCACAATATGTTTCATTTTTTATGCTACCGATACTAAAATGACAAGACGGCGTAAAATTCACTTTTCCGACATAAAATTCGACTCTTAGTTAGGAACTTTGATGTAATTTTGTGAGGTATAAATAAAAATAATTCGTAAACTTTTTTTATAGTTTATTGAATCAACCCTTTACTGTATCGGGGCGTGCCGGTACATCGCGCGCTGAACGAAGTAATAACAACGATAGTTCGTGCGCCTGAGACACATTTTTGCTTGTATTGTCTGAAATAAACGTTGGTATTGTGTTTTTGTAGGGGAGTGAAGTATCTGTTACGTAATAACTATTATATAATCTGTGCTATCACTATAAACATGTTTTCGACGGGGCAATTGTATATAATTGACTTGTATAGACTGACTGCTGAAAAATTAAGAACCTCCTCCTTTTTCAAAGTCGGTTGAAAAGTAAAGTTTACCAATATTTACGATTTAATTTCGTTTTACCTTACTGATTCGGTAAAAAAATATTAAAAAAATAAATAAAACCGACTTGATAACAACAAACAGGCACTCAATACCGAAAAATAAATTACTTAATATATATATATTATATTATAAGCGCTACCCACTTATCTATTTGAAGTCGGTGCCAGCCAAGTCTATTGGATAGTAGATAGTGCCTTTTTATTGCAAAAAAGTTTTAATTAAATTACATCTAATATTATAAGAGTCTTTGTCCTGACATACTGACTGACTGACTGACTGACTGACAGACGACGCATAGCCGCATAGACGACGACGCATAGACGCATAGCCTAAACCGCTGGTCGTAGAGACTTAAAATTTGGAGAGTATAAATCCTAAGAAAGGATTTTCCAAAATTCACCTCTTAAGGGGTTGGAAATGGGGGTACAATGTTTGTAGTGCTTCAGTACAAAAATAAGTAAATACGTATTTCAGGTTTTTTTGAAATTCCATCCCTAAGAGGGAGAAATGGGGTAACAAAGTGTGAAAATCAATATTGTTTCGGATTGCGCTGAAATTTGGCATGCAGATAGTTATTACGACATTAGTTACTTCTGAGAAAGGATTTTCCAAAATTCATCCCTAAGGGGGAACTGGGGTTCAAAGTTTGTATGGAGAAACAAGATTAGATAGTATTTTTAACCGACTTCAAAAAAAGGAGGAGGTTTCTCAATTCGACCGTATATAAAAATATATATATATATATATATATATTTTTTTTTTATGTTTGTTCGCGGATAACTTCGTCGTTTATGAACCGATTTCAATTATTCTTTTTTTGTTCGAAAGGAGATATCCCAAGTGTGGTACCATGGTAATTTTATCGAGGTATGATAAGTATCTCCAGAGATATTGAGATAAACATCTCAAAATTGGTACTGAAAATGAATAGCGCGGCATTGAAGTCGGTTGTTTTGTAGTTTTTAAACGATATTATCTATTCGAAACTTCATACAAGTGCTTCAGTACAAAAATAAATAAATACGTGTTTCAGGTTTTTTTGAAATTCCACCCCTAAGAGGGTGAAATGGGGTAACATAATGTGAAATTCAATATTGTTTCAGATTGATCTAAAATTTGGCATGCAGATAGTTATTACGACGCTTGTTACCTCTGAGAAAAGATTTTCCAAAATTCACCCCTGAAGAGGATGAAACGGGGTTTCGAAGTTTGTATGGAGAAACAAGATTAGATAGTCCTTTCTATCCAAAACTTCACGCACATGCTTCTATAAAAAAATAGTAAATACGTGTTTCAGGTTTTTTTTTAATTCCACCCCTAATAGGGTGAAACGGGGTAACAAAGTGTGAAAATCAATATTGTTTCGGATTGCGCTGAAATTTGGCATGCAGATAGTTATTACGACGTTTGTTACCTCTGAGAAAGGATTTTTCAAAATTCACCCCTGGAGGGGATGAAAGGGGTATGGGGTTAAAAGTTTGTATGGCGAAACAAGATTAGATAGTATTTTCTATTCAAAATTCATACAACTGCTCCAGTAAAAAAATAAGGAAATACTTGTATCGGGTTTTTTTTAAATTCCACCCCTAAGAGGGTGAAATGGGGTAACAAAGTGTGAAAATCAATATTGTTTCGGATTGCGCTGAAATTTGGCACGCAGATAGGTATTACGACGTTAGTTCCCTTTGAAAAAGGATTTTCCAAAATTCATCCCTGAAGGGGATGAAACGGGGGTTCGAATTTTGTATGGAGAAACAAGATTAGATAGTCCTTTCTATCTGATCACGTAAAAGTATTTTTGTATGTATCACAGATTATAAATAGTGTATTTAAATTTGTCGAAATGTAAATGAGTTTTTTATACAAAAATATAAAAAAATAAAATAGTAAAGAGGGCGGGCGGTCTCCATACATGGCTATGATAGTTAAAAAAATTTCTTTTTCATCATACCTATACGTGCGATAGGTCTTTAAAAATAAATAATAGTTTAAAAAAACTAAAAAATATGCTTTTTATAGAAAACAGAACTAAAAAATAGACAATAAATTTTAATACATTTAAATTAAGAATAGTGTTAAAAATTTCAATAAATATAAATTAATATTAGTGTAAATAACTCTGACCACCAGCTTGCCTTGACCGGCCGGCCGGTGGTGGGAATCGCAAGAGCTAAGACCTAAGCTCCAGGGTGGAAGTGTTAAAGGCATAAAGCCGCTAGTAGCGTTTAGTGAAAGTACAGCACACCTCTCAACACCCTTAGCTATCCACGCCAATGTTGCCCCTCGGCGCCGACATAACGGTCCGCCTTTATGGGGGGCCCATTCAGTGTATAGCGAGTCACCACCGCACACATTCATAGCCATAATAAATTAATGTACCATCTTTTTATAGTTTTTCATCTCTCCATCCACAAATCATATTTAATTTAATTTAATAATGTAAAGGGCCTCTTGACGTTGGCTTCGGCTCCATCAATGCCTTCCAAAGGACCGGGCGATTTGCAGCCCGTGATGTGAATTGTGTAAATAAAAAAGTATATTTTATTTTTTTAAAAGCGTGAGGTGCATGGTGTCAATAGTTATAAATATTTTATTGACAGATATGAGTAGAGTGATTATCATTTTGATAATATCTTAAAAGCACCTTACGCTTTTTTTAAAATATTTTTTTTAAATTCACACTATTATTAATTTATATTTATTGAAATTTTTAACACTATTCTTAATTTAAATTTATTATTGAAAAATGGAATAATTTTTTATCAAATTAGTGTATTGTCATCGGTCCTCGATAAATCTACAAAGTTTGAACGAAATCTGGCCGTTTAAAGTGGGTCAAAATCGCGCCCAAAGAAGTCGGTTACAAACATACAAACATACAGGTGAAGCTAATAAAAAGCTAATAATGACACTGAGGTTCCTATAACTATTTTTTCTCAAAGTCAATCATTTGAAAGATAGGCGCGTCTAAAGTGGTAAAATGTGTGTAAATACTCTACTGTGTTACGGAACCCTATGAGTGTGTTAGCTTACCACATAGATAACAAGATAGGTGGTAGCCGGTAGTCTAGTAATCTACCATAAACTTAATATGTCTGGAGCTAAATATTCACTTGGAACTACTTTCAAAACTACCTGCCTATACTTCAGCTAATAGGTAGGACTTATTAATAAAATATAAAAGTCAGGACATCACCGAGAAAGCATTTTATTTGTACCTTCATCATTATAACAACAGTTTATGTACCATCAGGAGACTCAGGACCATTATAATAGACAATAGAACAAAGAGAACAGCAATATACCAATAAGTATTTAATGTTAAGTCACAAGGCTTTATAACAAGTTTCAACAAGACATAACACATGAAAATCATAATCATAAAATCACAATAAATCACTACCGATTTAGACAATTTAACAAAATATTATGGGGTTTCCCCTAAAAGGCCTCCACCACCCCTCATAGCCTTTCCTTACCACCCTCAACGAAGCTAAAACACTATCATCACCATTCCTAGGTGAAACCATCATTACTATAAACATATCCCAGAAAACCACATTCTAGCCATAATTATTCTATACATTTTGTAATACAAATACTTAGCTTCATTGAGTTGGACAGCACTTTCTCGTCTGAACGATATTCCCAACAGAGTAAAGGTGACGATGTTAGCCCGAAGGCTGCTCGAGCAAAAGTGTCTCAATAAACGTTTCTACCGCCCTTTTAAAGCATCAGTCAAACAGAAAACCAAGATGGCGGCTCTGACACATCTTGTAAGGTTTAGACTACCCTCAAATGTATCTATCACTGTATAAACACCCTTATTTGAGGCAACATTAATAATTTATAAATAAAATCATCATCAAACATTGGAAATATATCGTAAATCAGTATGTATATGAAAATAATCTAACAAGTGCAAGTCCGACGTGCACTTAGCCAGCTTATTGTTTTTGAAGCTGTGCCCCGCAGCTCTGTCCGCGTGTAATGACAGCGGTGAAAATCCCGTTACAGTTGGTCCAGACATTTCAAATATTAGCTGGAACAATAAGACAGACAGACAGACAGACAGACAAACATTTTTAAAATTGAATGTTTTATGTAAGTACCGTATATACTTCTTTTCATATGCATTTAGTCAAAAGCGGTGAATTTCTTTTGTCTATGGATAATCAATAAAGTAAGTACTTATGTAGTAATTCATAACAACCAATATCATAATATATAGGCGTTGACCTAAGGGATCATCGAACTTGACTTTACTGGACATAAAAACTCAAAATACGCGGGCGAAGCCGCGGGTAACAGGTAGTTGGCTTATATATTTTGTATATAAATTACAATTTAAAATTCTATAAAATAAATCAAATAAAATTATATGCATGTCATGTATGTAAAGGATGCACTATACTGTATACCAAATAAACTGGCCAAGTGAAAGTCGGACTCGCACTCGTAGGGTTCCGTACCACACTACAGTATTTTATAAGATCGAGCAAAAACTACCACTATCATTTTTCGCCAGCAAAAAATAATAATGAATAAACATTCATAACACACATTAATAAACTTATAACGCCATCTAACGTCTAACAAAGGTGTTAGGGATCAAAATTTCAATATAACGCCATCTATGGGACGTTTACCTAACTAAGCGTTCATAGATGGCGTGAAATGCCGAAAAACACGATTCTTGTATAGGGACCCTCTATTATTTTTAACTTTATTCTGTTTTTAGTATTTGTTGTTATAGTGGCAACAGAAATACATCATCTGTGAAAATTTGACTGTCTAACTATGACGGTTCATGAGATACAGCCTGGTGACAGACGGACAAACAGACAGACAGACAGACAGACAGACAGACGGACAGCGGAGTCTTAGTAATAGGGTCCCGTTTTACCCTTTGGATACGGAACCCTAAAAATGCTCGTAATTTTCGGTACGGGGAGGGTAGTCCAAAACCTCGCCACATATCACCAGGGAGAGGGGGAGGGGATTCAAAGAATGCTTAAAACATCACGTGATGAATGGACGATCCTTTACAGTATTGTCATCAGGAAATAGTACCATCTGATGATTTGTGGACACTTTGGAAGGTTATTTATGTTTTTTGAAGTGAAAACTTCTTTAGCGGCATTGTGCACTTTTCTTGGGATGAGTAAAAAATGTTGAACTCGCGTCAGGGTCACGTGTCCTGATCGTAACATGACGTGTTCAAGTTTACACTTCTTGCGGGCACTCCCGGAGTGCAACCCCTTTTTAGGGTTCCGTACCCAAAGGGCAAAACGAGACCCTATTACTGAGACTCCGCTGTCCGTCTGTCTGTCTGTCTGTCTGTCTGTCTGTCTATCTGTCTGTCCGTCTGTCACCAGGCTGTTTCTCATGAACCGTAATAGTTAGACAGTTGAAATTTTCACAGATGATGTATTTCTGTTGCCGCTATAACAACAAATACTAAAAACAGAATAAAGTTAAGTATAATAGAGGGTCCCCATACAAGAAACGTGTTTTTTCGGTATTTCACGCCATCTATGAACGCTTAGTTAGGTAAACGTCCCATAGATGGCGTTATATTGAAATGTTGATCCCTAACATCTTTGTTAGACGTTAGATGGCATTATCACTACATAGTCATCATCACTATCACTATCATCATCATCACTCACTACATAGTATAAAACAAAGTCGCCTTTTCTGTCCCTATATCCCTATGTGCGCTTAAATCTTTAAAACTACGCAACGGATTTTGACGCGGTTTTTTCCAATAGATAGAGTAATTCAAGAGAAAGGTTTATATGTGTAATACATGCATCATATACTAAGGTAACATTGCTAATTTTAGAGGTTTCTAACGTGATGTCGTAAATTAACCTATTTTTTTTGGGCTTATTTAGCAATTTAGCAAAAACGCTGCCTAAACCCTACGAGTTAGATCAAATTAATGTACTACAGTATTGTACACCATAAAAAGGTCTACAAAAAAGTCCGCGATGGTATATGTTTATCTTTTAGGGATAACCCACATTAACCATTTTTATTGTTTACTTTTTACGTGAAAAAATGGCTTATTTACGAAGCTATTTTAAGCAATACGGCATTAATCCTTATCGAATTAAGTACCTTAAATACAGTGTGCAATTAATATAGATCAATATGGTTCCTTACAGCATGTAAATTAAACAAATATTTTCGGAGATATTACAAATTTAAAATTTGCGTTTGCGGCGGGCGGTACCGGTCGGACGGGGCAGTGCGGGGAGGCATGCCTATAAATAGCGCGTCGGAGGCCGCGGTTCTCCCTATAACACTTTGAATTTAGCAGCAATCGGACGCGTTTATTATCGGAGCTCTCTAGCGAGGAAAATAACAGTACTTGATAAAAACGTGCTTTTCAGCGCGACAACGTATCAGTTAATAATTATAAGTTACGATAAATAATAATCAATTAATTTAATAATAAGGAAATTATTTTCAAAAATCTTAAGTAAGTTCAGAAAAAAAACTTAATAGAATATAGCTATCTTTTGTTCCATCCATTAATAAATCGCAAGGTCAAACCTTCAACGTTTCAGGCTTAGATTTGAGCGTTGACTGTTTTTCACATGGCCAACTGTATGTCGCTCTTTCAAGAGTAACCTCAAGAGAAAACATGTTTGTATTGTCTAATGACAAGAAAGCTGTGAACGTTGTGTATAAAGACATCCTGTAATATATTAATTGTTGTAAAAATAAAATAAATACCTAGGTAAAAATGTAAAAAGTAAATAAGTAAAAATGTGTAATGTAATAAAAATTGTATGAATTTAGATATTCCAAAGATAGCAGGAAATCTTCATAGTACGTATAGGGAAAGAGGAATTGTTTTACTCCAAATTTAATGCGTGCAGGCCAAGGGCAGTAATGAATGAATCAAAAATACTGGATCGATTTTAATCATGTTTTCATTGAGTGACATAGGCATATATATTTTATGCCCGTGCAAAGTCGGAGCGGGCCGCTATGTTTTTATATACAACGTTCATAGTTTTTCTGTAGTGTATTTAATTTAGTATCAGCATTGCACCCGTGCGAAGCCGGGGCGGGTCGCTAGTAAGATATAAAATGTTTATTAATCAAATTATTATTTTTTGCTGGCGAAAAATTTGATAGTGGTATTTTTTGCTCGATCTTATAAAATACTGTAGTGTGGCACGGAACCCTACGAGTGCGAGTCCAACTTGCACTTGGCCAGTTTATTTTTATGACACAAGGTAACCGGGCAAGCACGACGCTTGCCTGATGGTAAGCGATAACGTCTACCTTTTACAGACACAGCGGCATGCAAAATTCTGGATAGCCAGAATTTCATTAATTTCATTCATGTCGCTGCATTGCGCCTGTTTACTTGAGACATAAAGATGTTGAGTCTCACATGCCCTGTAATTTCACTGGACACCTTGCCATTTCAACCGAAAAACTTTTCTATTTCACGGTTGAAAATTAATTGGCTAAGTGTTGGTACCGCCCCAGGTGGACTGGCAGAAGTCCTACCACTACAAAAACTAAATGTAGCTCAGGAAAATAATGATGTGAAATAATGTGTGATGTCTATAGTACCTATTAGGTGTACAAAAATCAAGGTCCTGAGTCAACACGCTGAAAAGATATGGGCAAATTTAGATTTTCGCGACAACTTATCAGTATCAAAATTTACCCTTATTATCAACTTTTTATTTTTCGGAATTTTTCTTGTGCTGTAAGACCATGGTTTTAATCAAAATCGACAATTCTACGTAATCCTGAAGTACCCTATAGGTTTTGGGTCGAAAACCTATAGGGTACTTCCCGTTGACCTAGAATCATGAAATTTGGCAAGAAGCAAGGTCTTGAAGCACTTATAAAGGAATAAATCTGAAAACCGTATATTAATTAGTTTACTTACAAAAAATGGTAAATTTACTATTACAAACTTATTATTTGTTGTTGATGCAATACATTTTCTATGGATCGAACTACAAAGTTAAGTTTGTTCTTTAAAGGTACGACCACACCGCGCGTACTGCGTCCGCGTGCGCGTTCGCGATCTGAATTTCTATTGTTTTACGATTGCCGTAGAATGCGTTTGGTGTGAACCAGTCGGTACAAATACTACTGCGCTATCTGATCGCCGCCTAGATCGCGCACGCAAGACGCCGCGGTGTGGTCGTACCTTTACTCAGTCTGAGAAGTTGGTACGGAAGCCTCGGTGGGGGGTGAGTCCAACTCGATTTGGCTGGTTTTTTCCCTTGAGGTACGGAACCCTTAATTAAAAAGAAATACTTTAAAACATATTTTCACTAGCAAGTTTGAAGTGCTTATTTCTATATATCCGGAGACATTCATCAGATCTCCATGAATTTACAATTAAACTACACGGGAAGTATACCCTCTAAAACAAAAAAAGAAATTTATCAAGTCTGTTACATAAAATTACTTTTCACCAGTGAATATAAACGCAATCAAGTTGACTTGAACTTGGTTTATGTGTTTAACTGAGATTAAACCTTATCTTTAACTTTATTCTGTTTTTAGTATTTGTTGTTATAGCGGCAACAGAAATACATCATCTGTGAAAGTTTTGACTGTCTAACTATCACGGTTCATGAGATGACAGCCTGGTGACAGACGGACAGACAGACAGACAGCGGAGTCTTAGTAATAGGGTCCCGTTTTACCCTTTGGGTACGGAACCCTAAAAATAGTTACTCCCGAATTGAGAACATCTTCCTTCATTATTAAAAATGGTTAACGAACGCATACTGGATTGCAGTATAATATTAAATTGAAGTTCCATTCCATTGCATTATGGAACTAAAATTGTCGTCCATCTGCTATTAAACTGGTGAGGCTACGTCGAGATTTGAATGATACGAGTACAAACAATTAGCAGAACAAATTGCACAATTACATATCTTCTAAGACACATTCACTATATTAAACACGTAAAGCGTTCAAAGAATGAAAAGATACCTAATAGGCGTTTGCGTTAATTTGCTAGAAATTAACACATTTAACGCATTCCAAAACTTTGGGATTAAATTATAATCCTTAATTATCAAAAAACTGTAATAATAAAATAATTAGAAAAAAATTCACACTGTCTATATTGAGAAATGAAACACTTGTGTGTGTTAACGGTGTACAGCGCCATCTAGTTTCACTTCTTGGCACTACATTAAGGTTTCTAGTTTTGCTTCCTTTGTTCTGTACGGTTCGGTAGGTTTCTACCTTCGTCATACAACTAAATTATTTTGTTTATTTATTGTCTAATGTTTTTTTTAATTGTTAAGTTTCACAATTAATAATGTTCTATAATAAATATGTAATATTAACTACGCCCCGCGACTTCGCATGCATTAAAAAGAACCCTATGTTCTAATCTACTATCCTAGCTATCTGTGCCTGATCTGTGCTGTGCCTTTCAGTCAATTCGGCCAAATAAAATTCAGCCAAATTGGTCAAGCCGTTTGACCCAATGAGGTCCCAAATGTGACTATAATTATAAAGCTTTCCTAAGCCAGGAGAAAAGAGAGTGCCGGTTGTTGCATGGATAGGGGGAAGGGAAGTTTTAAAACTTTATAAAGATTTCCCGTGTTTGTGGGATACGTCTCGCAATGTATATTGTAATAAAGAAGCCCGCAATCAAGCGTTAGATGTCATTTTAGAAAAGTATAAAACGTGCTACCAACATGCCACCAGAGACAACGTTAGGAAAAAAATAGAACATCTGAGAGCTGCATTATGCTGAATATACATATGGAAACATGTCGACGTGATCACGGTGTAGTATCACGGAAAGCACTGGACCGTCTGTGGTGCGGTGCGATGGTGTGACGTGTCGAGCGCACCGTACCAATCCGTAAGTTCGGTCGCATAAGTTCGATCGTCTATTAAGAGCGAAAGCGGGGTGCAGTTTTCCATACAAACGTATTCCCATGTTTCCTTCCTGAAAAATGCTTCTAGAGCAAAATTTGTTTTGTACAAATAAGCAAGGTCTGCTGTAGCTATGCCCTCTATCATTTATGATGGGGGCATATACCTATGAAATGACCTACTTTGCGCGCACTTATCGAGGAACCAACCATCACTTTTCGAATAGATAGGATGAATAATAATATAATATAACGCGACGCGAGCGACAGCCCAGAGTTAAAGCACCAGCCGAACCGCTATAAACCGGTTTCACTCCGTACGTGACAGGCGGCACACAGGCCGCTGGTGCTCACGCTCACACGCGCGTCTACGTCATCATCATAGCGCAGTTGTATGAAGCTTTGTCTCTGTTCCTTTTCTTTACTCATGTGGTAGAGCCGAGGACGGTAATCATGAATACACACGTGTATCATACGACGTTTTTTTACACACTTGTGTAGAAAATAATACTAAAAAATCATTTTATATAGTAGACAATAGATATTTTACCTTGGAGTTATCAGGTAGTAAACTTTCCATAACGTTAAGGGATTCACATCTTATATCGGGCGGTGTACAACATAAATTATTTTCTTCATGACTAGTACTTGTAAACATAATTTCATCAGTGAAAACGAGTTGTGAAAAATGTTTCGCAATGGCGGGAAAATTCATTAGATTTCCTATGCGCGCGAATCTTACAATGGCGATCGGCCATAGACTAAAATAATGAGGTTTCTTTTTTTTGTTTGTCGCGGATAGCGTTTTAGCCACGTACAGAATGGGGGATCTATAGTTTTTACAGAGAAAACAAAAGTTATATTTGAGTGAAAGTTTTGTTTATTAAACACGTACAAGTTAAAATTATCTATTTAAATATGAAGTTGCATGAAATGAGCAAGCAATAGGTATATTTATTTATTTGTACTATTTAACACAATCTTTTTTGTATCGAAACTTGTTCTTAACAAAGCAACTCAACCAATAAAACTTAAAAAATAATCTATACTTAACTCACTTGTGAATAATAGTAATGAAAAAGTCACAGTTTGATAACAGGTCTCATTATGTGCCTAATTGCAGTGAAATAAGAGCCACTTTATGAGCAAATGTGTTAAAAAAAGTATTATTTGCGATTATTAACATTAATCGCCGCCATATGGCCGCCATCTTCGCCAAACGTCATGTCATGTCAAAAAATATTAGGCATGCTCAAAATCGTTGCACCCTAACAAGACTTTGCCCGGTAGAACATTCATGTGAAGACAAATTGATTCTCCCTACCTTTGTTTCTATCTCGCTCACAGTTACCGTAAGAATATCTGTCAAAAACCAAAATCAACGAGAAGAAAGATGTAAAAACATTATTCAAGGTCATATTTTTTAGTCTTCAAAAGTATATGCAATAGCAACCTCCATTGTGTATAATCTTCTTGGGACTCTTCTTCAAAAACCAGTACATTCTCCTATGTTTGAGGTATTTATCTCCATATCTCTGGAGATACTAGTCAGATCTCGATGAAATTACAATGGGACTAACTTGAAAACGTACCCTACCTATTAAAAAAATAATCATTTGGATCCTTAATCGCGTAACATACAGACAAAAAAAAACATACAGACGAATTGAGAACCTCCTCCTTTTTTGTGAAGTTGGTTAAAACCTAGAAATGAACAATCTCAACATGTTCCGTTTACAGCGGTTAAAATTAAAAGAATATAATGAAGATAGTTTAAAAACTAAAACAACCGACTTCAATGCCCCGCGAGTCAATTTCACTAGCAAGTTTGAGATTTTTATCTTCATATCTCTAGAGATACTTATCAGATCTCGATGAAATTACAATGGGACCATCTCGGAAACGTACCCTACTGATTACAAAAAAACTCATCCAAATCGGTTCAAAATTGGCGGAGTAATCGCGTAACATACACACAAAAGAAACATACAGACGAATTGAGAACCTCTTTTTTTGGAAGTCGGTTGAAAACGGATAGGCTACATTAGATTACAATGTAAATTTATCAATGTATGCTATTTTTCCCTTAAAATAAATAAACCAATTTTTCACTAGGTATGAATAAACAAATAAAGACTTACCGAAATATAATGCGTTATATCTTATACCACATTACTGCTAGTGCTTTTCTGTCGATTTCTGTCCCACGATTTTCTGTCGCGCGATAATTTTATCGCAGAAATGCAATGTATGAGTTAGTAAGTATGTGCGACTGCGCGCATATACGACAAATAACTAGTTGCGATTTTAAAATTGTGATTTGTCACATTTTTCCGCGACAGCAATATTTTTTATATTATTAGTAGACAGTATTATTTTTGCGATTTTTTATAGCACGATTTTAAAATAGTGTCGCAAAAAATACAATTGTGATGCGCGCTAGGCCTTAGACGGAAAACTTGTCACTAGATATGGCCTCATGCGACTAGACCGTGCTAAAGGTAAATTTATACTGGCATTTTCCGCAATGGAAAATATTCATTTCTCTATTGTTAATCCCCTTAGTGTACCCGTAGTGTCATGGTCAACAGAAATGACTCAGAAGCTTAAAAAATGTATTTATTGTACTATCCAGATGTGGTATTAGATATATCCATGACGCCGGTCAACGCAACTTGATCGTAATCGGTATAAGTTTATTTAAGTTGTGTGTCACTATTTCACATTTTTTTAATATAAAAATTGTCTGAAGTACTGAAACATACAGGTGCGCGTAAATGTGTGTGCGGCTGGAATGGCAACCCTAATTAAATATTTTTTTTAATAGTCTGACGTCAACGATTGGATGGCAGCATAATGAGATTACTTACTTTTTTAATATTTAATGCGTTAAATTATGCTTTTGCCACGGTAATATAATAAAATTACCGTGCTTTTGCTATGTTTACTTGATAATTGATTATGACAAATATTATCTGATTTTGACGTGTACATTATGTGCGTATACTAAATCCATTCAGACTATTCAGACCAATATTATAAAGACAAAACGTTTATAAACAAGTTCAACTTTTGAGATGTTTAATTACGAAGCAAGTGCATCAGTTTCAATATCGCGGAAAATATTGTTTGCGCCATGCAGGATCTCATACATTTAGGCAATATTTAAGGGAGATTTATTAAAATCTAGGCTAGTGCCATCTCTGGGTTCTATTTATCCTTACTAATATTAATATTAATACTAATAATACTAATATTATAAATGCGAAAGTAACTCTGTCTGTCTGTCTGTCTCGCCTTCACGCCAAAGCTACTGAATCAAATTAAATGAAATTTGGTACACAGATTGTCTAGACTTCTAGAGCCTGAAAAGGGACAAAGGCTACTTTTTAATGCGAAAAAAGGGTTGTAAGGGGTTGAAAGGGGGGATGAAAAGTTGTTTGGAAGTATCGTAATTTTTAAAGCTAGAAGCTTGATACTTATTTTTAGGCTGTTGTTTCGATATAAATAAATATGACATTCAAAGTTTGTGAGGGGGAAGGGGTAGTGGAAGGGGAGGGGAGGGGAAGGGTAGGGTAGGGGGAGTGGAGGGGGAGGGTAGGGGAGTTGAAGGGGAGGGTAGGGGGAGTTGAGGAGGAGGGTAGGGGGAGTGGGGGGGGAGGAGAGCTGGAGAGGAAGGAGTGTGGAAGTGAGGGAAGGGGTGTGTAAGTGAGGGGAAGAGGGAGGGGAGGGAAGGGAGCAGAGGGGGAGGGTAGGTAAGTGACGGGAAGGGGGAGGGGATGGGGAGGCGATGGGGAAGCGATGGGGAGGGGAGGTGGAAATAAGGGGAAGGGGGAGGGGAGGAGGGAAGGGGGGATTAGCGTGGTGTTGTACGGCGCGGCACAGTTGGGATACGTAGGTACTTATGTGTCTTATTTGCTACCCAAAGACACTATTCCACGCAGACGCATTCGCGAGCACAGCTAGTACTGAATAAATGCTTTGACTTTTGACTCTTAAATGTTGGTGCGATTATCGGCGAGTTTCTGAATTCGATCGATTTTTTAGCTTTGGTACTAGCAATGTGGGTTCCACATTTCTAATAGCCTTATTCTTGTGTCTGGAGTGGGTTCACGTCAAAAGTGCAATGGATGGGAATCGAACTTACGATCCATCGATGACCAGCCATTGGGCGTATATTGACATGTTTCACTCGATATACTTTTTTACATGCCCATCCCTAGCCAAAGGCCAGCAGTCAAGTGGTCTCGCACTCACATATCCCGTGTGGGTTATTTGTTTAAAAACTAGTCAATGACGCAATTTGTCTCATAATGTGAATGGTTCGATAGGCCGACGCAGTAACTTCTTAACAAAATTGCATAAAATTGGAATAGATTGGAATTGCCGCGCGAATCAGTTTCAGTAGCAAGTTGATGTTTATCTCCATATCTCTGGAGATACTTATCAGATCTCAAGGCATCATAATTGATGGAACCAACGTGAATTTGCCCTAAATATAATGAATTATTGAGAACCTCGTTCTTTTTGTAAGTCAGTTATAAATGAATAAGCTCGACGATGCCACCAAACTTCGTTTCAAATTTAATAGGTGCAGCCATCTATCGTCTACTAATAACACTAAAATGAAACCTGGACGTACCAAAGCCTTGTTGTCTCTGCCATGTGTCTTGTTGGAATTATCGCCATAATTTGATAAGAGATGGCGCTCCATACATGATATCGTTACAGAAAAAAAGTTATGATTATTATGTTACGCTTTTGAACTGTTATTTTATATAACTAGTATTATTTTACAATCTGCTTTAAATTTACAGTAACTATTTAATTTAATAATTGATGCCTTAATGTTGCTGAAAGCAGATTCACGATAAACGAAACTACATGCTTGATGTCTCATAAAAACTTATAACAAATAATTTACGAGGAACAAATAATTAATTACGTGCAATTTTCATGAGTATATACAGGTATTATTATGTAAATCTGTCAAAATTTAAACTAATATTTTATAGAGGACAGATAAGATTTTGTTTATATTTGTTATCACCTCAATCAACTGTTTATTTGTCTACTATCACATAAACTCAAAGTATATTTTTATCGTTATAAAATAATGTAGCATAGTTTTCGAAAAAATACTTTCATACAAATACAATCACTAGAGGGCGCCACGCGTTAAGTTAATGCTAAATATGCAAATAATGTTATACAAATAATACTCACTAGAGGACGCCACACGTTAAGTTAATGCTAAATATGCAAATAATATTATACAAATAAAACTCACTAGATGGCGCCACGCGTTAAGTTAATGCTAAATATGCAAATAATGTTATACAAATAAAATTCACTAGAGGACGCCACGCGTTAAGTTAATGCTAAACATGCAAATAATGTTATACAAAAAAGGAGGTTCTCAATTCGCTTGCATTTTTTTTGTGTTTGTTACCTCAGAACTTCGTCGTTTTATAACCGAATTGGGGAACTTATTATTTTTTGTTTGAGAGAGTATGATTCCCGTTTGGTCTCATTATGATTATTAAGTATCTCCAGAGATATTATGGAGATAAACAGCTCAAACTTAGTAAGTACTTAAAATAAAAAGCGCGACATTTGAAGTCGGTTTTTTTTTATCATTATGTGAATAATCTTAAATGAATCATTCGGAAAAAATTTTCAAATCTGACGAGAGATGTTGCACTGCGTAAATAAAATATTATGTTTCTTTGAATTGTTTGTTGTTGAAAGTTGTTGAACATTCAACCTACCAATGAAAAAATAATCATACGATTTGGTTTACAATTGGCAGAAATATAATCGAGTAAAAACCATACAAAAACTACATGCAATGAATTATCGAGAACCTCGTTCTTTTTGTTAGTCAGTTAGAAATGAATAAGCTCGTCCAGATGCCACCAAAACTTCGTTTTAAATTTTATAGGTGCAGCCATCTATCGTCAACTAACAACACTAAAATGAGACCTGGGCGTACCAAAGCCTTTTATGTGTATGCTATATGTCTGGTAGGAATTATTGCCCTAAATTGATAAGAGATGGCGCTCTATGCATGAAATGGTTACATAAAAAGTAATGATTATTACATTACGCTATTTGTGAACAGTAATTTAATTATACATAGTATTATTTTACTATCTACTTTTAATTTAAATTAACAATTTAATTAATTAATTTATGATGCCTTAATGTTGCTGTTAACAGAATCACGATTAACGATCTACATGCTTGATGAAATGAAATGAGTTTATTTCACATGAAATAGAGTATACAAAAGATAGTAAAATTATAGGAGACCATCTATTTCACCATGTCATGGTATGTGAAAAAACACAATTTTAAAATAAATAAATTAAAACAATAGCAACAACTTTTCAAATTACATTACAATTATTCGGGCGTGCAGAGTTTCCTTATATCTATGTTAACAATTTAAAGTGACCTTTACCAATCTTTGATGTCTTTTGAAAACTTATAAAAAGTAATTTGTGAGGAAGTTTCAGTAGTTAATGAGTAAATAGGTTGGTATTATGTAAAGCTGTCAAAGTGTAAACTAATATTATAAAGAGGAGAGATAAGATTTTTTGTATATTATCACAGAGACACAAAGTATATTAATATTTTTTGTATATTATCACAGAGACACAAAGTATATTGATATCGTATTAAGAATGTTGCCTAGCTTTCAAAAATACTTTCATACAAATAAAACTCACTAGAGGGCGCCACGCGTTGGCAATGCTAAACATGCAAGTATTATTATACAAAAAAGGAGGTTCTCAATTCGCCTGTATTTTGTTGTGTTTGTTACGTCAGAACTTCGTCGTTTTATAACCGAATCGGGGAAAGCTTTTTTTGTTGTTTGAGAGAGTATGATTCCCCTTTGGTCTCATTATGATTTTAAGTATAATTATATTGTAATACGGGACTTATCGCGCTAAACATAATTTTATTTACCTCGACGTTTCAATCAAGTTGCATTGACCGTGGTCACGAGAAGACTGAAGTTGTGGGTATCAGCATTGTTTTTATTGAGAGTAGTTTGAAACTACCCTCATTTGATCTTGATCGGAGTTGCCATTGCGACACACAAGTCAGTATTGTGTGTCGCAATGGCAACTCCGATCAAGATCAAATGAGGGTAGTTTCAAACTACTCTCAATCAAAACAATGCTGATACCCACAACTTCAGACTTCTCGTGACCACGGTCAATGCAACTTGATTGAAACGTCGAGGTAAATAAAATTATGTTTAGCGCGATAAGTCCCGTATTACAATATAATTATGATTTTAAGTATCTCCAGAGATATTATGGAGATAAACATCTCAAACTTGGTAAGTACTTATAATAAAAAGTGCGACATTTGAAGTAGTTTTTTTTTTCATATAAAAAAAAAAAAAAATTCTTAAATTAATCATTCGGAAGAAATCATTACAGTTTTCAAATCTGACGAGAGATGTTGCACTGCGTTAATCAAATATTATGTTTCTTTGAAGTGTTACACACTTTATATTTTTGTAAATTGTTAAACACAATCCAAAATTTCATCGTACCGACGGGACGTGAACCCGCAACCTCCTGAATAACATGTTCAGGTGTTTTGCCAATTAAGCCACAGTTCGATGTATCGTTACGACGAAATTTCGGATTGTGTTTAACAATTTACAAAAATTTAAAGTGTGTAACAAACACTTCAAAGAAACATAATCTAATATTAAATCTTAAATTATAAAGTTTTTGAACTTACTTATGTTATGAAATTTTAAATGTAGATATTTGTATATAATAACTAGCTGACCCGGCAAACGTTGTTTTGCCATATAAATAAATGGCTATTAAAAAATAAGGGTTGATCGTAGAAGGGTGAAAATTGAGGATTGTATGTATTTTTGTATGTTGTATCATAAAAAAATAGAAATTAAAAATTTTGTTTAAAAAATAAAATAAAAAATTTAGGGGTGGACTACCCCTAACATTTAGGGGGATGAAAAATAGATGTTGGCCGATTCTCATAGATACCGGATAAGCACAAAAAATGTCATCAAAATCGGTCAAGCCGTTTCGGAGGAGTATGGCAACGAAAACTGTGACACGAGAATTTTATATATTAGAGATTAGAGATACTTTACAACTTAGCTCAAACAAATATCAGTCTCATATCTTCTTATTGATATTAGTCCTCAGATTTAGTTGCAGAATCAGCAATAGTTCCAATAAAACACACTAGCGCTAGTGTCAATTTTATTTCCAACTGACTTCAAAAGGATGTTCTCAACTCAAACTACCATAAAAAAGGCAGACGGAGCCGTGCCTAACACCCGAGTGAACGCAAGTTCAGTAATACTAAATGCTTGAGTAATACGCTTCCGCGCTCAGTTTGCTACCAAGCGGTAGCAGGGACGGACGCGTCCGTGCGGTATTACTTCGCAGCGTTGCTTACGTAGTAATCATGCCGTATTGACTATGCCGGACTGAGTGCGGAAACTTATTATTCAAGCATTTAGTATTACTGAACTTGCGTTCACTCGGGTGTTAGGTACGGCTCCGTTTGCCTTTTTTATGGTAGTCTGAGGTTTTCGATTGGACAATTTTTTTTGCTTGTTACCTCAAAACTTCATCATTTTGTTGAAAATTTGTAGCGAATTACGTGTCATTTGGTCGCATTGTAAATTCTAATAAATATTATCAAGCTTGCTACTGAAAATTATAAGCGCGGGATTTGAAGTCAGTTTTTTAGGGTTCCGTACCCAAAGGGTGAAATGGGACCCTATACTAAGACTCCGCTGTCCGTCTGTCTGTCTGTCCATCTGTGTGTCCGTCTAATACCAGGCTGTATCTCATGCACCGTGATACTTGGACAGTTGAAATTTTCACAGATGATGTAATTCTGTTGCCGCTATAACAACAAATACTAAAAACAGAAAAAATATTAAAATTATAGAGGGTCCCCATACAAGAAACATGTTTTTTTCGGCATTTCAATATAACGCCATCTCGTTCATAGATGGCGTTATATTAAAATGCCGATACCTAACACCTTTAAGGTAACTTTCACTATGATAGCGTTAGACGTTAGATGGCGTTATAAGAAATAAGCACGCGGCTCACAACTCGGTTTTGATACAATGTTTATTAATTATTATTATTTGCTGGCCAAAAATGACAGTGGTATATTTTTCTCGATCTTATAAAATACTGTAGTGTGGTACGGAACCCTACGAGTGCGAGTCTGATTTGCACTTGGCCAGTTTAATTTTTGTTATTATATATTTGGTATTATATATTTATGTTATACTAACCATTTTTTACCGACTTCAATAAAAGGAGGTTTCTCAATTCGACCGTATATATATATATATATATTTTATGTTTGTTCGCGGATAAACTCCTCGTTTATGAAGCGATTTTATTATTGTTTTTTTTTTATTGGAAAAGGAATATCCCTAGTGTGGTACCATGGTAATTTAATCGAGGTCTGATAAGTATCTCGATTTACCTTCCTATACCTCTCTCATTCTCTTTCCTTGCGCTCATCTGAAACTTATCAATTTCGAATACCTCTTCACTCCACTCAGTATTATGACAATTCTTTCACAGTTGACGCTATCCGTTGGAAATTAGACCTGCCAAATCTTTTTCATTTTTTTTTTCATTTTATTCATTTATTTTCAAAAACAATGTACAATTTAATATATTTATTAATAATAAGATTGTTATAATGAATTATAACATAGGAACCATTTTCTTAAGTGTAATTATTATACTTATGTTTAATATATCTTACCTACTCATAATTTCTTAACTCTTAAATAAATTAATACCATGCATGGTATGGTATTATTAGGGAAATGTAATGTTTTATTTCGTAGTATTTATCAATTTGGGTTTTCTATATTTTATCCTCTAAGTATTCATTTATTGTGTAATAGCTTTTTTTATCTAATTTTTTTTTATCTTTGCCTTTATCTTTGCCAGTATTTAAAGACATGGTAAAGAATCACTACTTGTCATCTATCAACTAAACGCTATCGATATATTTGTTTATCTTTATCTTACTATACCATTATTACCCATATATATTAGTATATTTTTATTTTTATACATGTATAAGAATTTGTATGTATGTATTTAGACTCATAAAATTTGAATTGCAAACAAAACTAAATTGTACTAAAGTAGGCATTCGTTTTTATTTTTTGTTTTATTTTTATTGTGCACCGCCGTCCATTATTACTAATACTACTCCTGTCCGTCCTTAGCTTGTCTGGAAGAGATCGCTCTTAGCGATAAGTCCGCCAATTGTATCACCTGAATAGTGTTATTATACATTTAGGTTTTTTTCTTTTCTTCTTGGTAATCAATAAAGAGTTATTGTATTGTATTGTATTGTGTTGTAATGTATTGTATTGTATTGTATTGTATTGTATTGTATTGTATTGTATTGTATTGTATTGTATTGTATTGTATTGTATGGTATTGTATTGTATTGTATTGTATTGTATCGTATCGTATCGTGTCGTGTCGTGTCGTGTCGTGTCGTATCGTATCGTATAGTATCGTATCGTATCGTATCGTATCGTATCGTATCGTATCGTATCGTATCGTATCGTATCGTATCGTACCGTATCGTATCGTATCGTATCGTATCGTATCGCATCGCATCGCATCGCATCGTATCGTATCGTATCGTATCGTATCGTATCGTATCGTATCGTATCGTATCGTATCGTATCGTATCGTATCGTATCGTATCGTATCGTATCGTATCGTATCGTATCGTATCGTATCGTATCGTATCGTATCGTATCGTATCGTATCGTATCGTATCGTATCGTATCGTATCGTATCGTATCGTATCGTATCGTATCGTATCGTATCGTATCGTATCGTATCGTATCGTATCGTATCGTATCGTATCGTATCGTATCGTATCGTATCGTATCGTATCGTATCGTATCGTATCGTATCGTATCGTATCGTATCGTATTGTATTGTATTATATTGTATTGTATCTCCAGAGATATGTAGATAGACACCTCAAACTTGGTACTGAAAATTAACAGCACGGCATTTGAAGTCGGTTCTTTTTTAGTTTTGTAAACGATATTATAAAAATATTCAAGAACAACTACATTAATATTATTTACAGATATGTTATGTCATATTAACTATCAGAGATAAAATAAACTTGCGGGTAGTTTATGTTTGAACAGATTACAGGCTTATAGCTCACTATAAGATATTTTGTTACTATGATAGGTACAGTAGAAAAATAAAAATTGTACAGTAGAAAAATAGAAATAACTTAAAAAATTAACCACAAAATCGACTTCCCTGCCACGCGATTCAATTTCAGTATCAAGTTTGATACGTTTATCTTCATATCTCTCTCTAGATATATGGCGATACTGACAGACAGACAGACGGACAGACGGACAGAGGGATAGACGGACAGACGGACAGACGGACAGACGGACAGACGGACAGACGGACAGACGGACAGACGGACAGACGGACAGACGGACAGACGGACAGACGGACAGACGGACAGACGGACAGACGGACAGACGGACAGACGGACAGACGGACAGACGGACAGACGGACAGACGGACAGACGGACAGACGGACAGACGGACAGACGGACAGACGGACAGACGGACAGACGGACAGACGGACAGACGGACAGACGGACAGACGGACAGACGGACAGACGGACAGACGGACAGACGGACAGACGGACAGACGGACAGACGGACAGACGGACAGACGGACAGACGGACAGACGGACAGACGGACAGACGGACAGACGGACAGACGGACAGACGGACAGACGGACAGACGGACAGACGGACAGACGGACAGACGGACAGACGGACAGACGGACAGACGGACAGACGGACAGACGGACAGACGGACAGACGGACAGACGGACAGACGGACAGACGGACAGACGGACAGACGGACAGACGGACAGACGGACAGACGGACAGACGGACAGACGGACAGACGGACAGACGGACAGACGGACAGACGGACAGACGGACAGACGGACAGACGGACAGACGGACAGACGGACAGACGGACAGACGGACAGACGGACAGACGGACAGACGGACAGACGGACAGACGGACAGACGGACAGACGGACAGACGGACAGACGGACAGACGGACAGACGGACAGACGGACAGACGGACAGGCGGACAGACGGACAGACGGACAGACGGACAGACGGACAGACGGACAGACGGACAGACGGACAGACGGACAGACAGACGGGCAAGAAAGTGATCTTATAAGGGTTCCTTTTTTTACCTTTTGAGGTACGGAACCCTAAAAAGAATAATTTAATAAGGGTAACAATTGAGAAGTAATTGTGTAACATACGTGCGAAAAAAAACACGAATTGAGAACCTCCTTCTTTTTGGAGAAGTCGGTAGAAAGCACATAGCGATTATATCAAAAGTTCTTCGAGCAATGGAGATGTTAACGTTGTAATCCGCAGACATTTTTTTCCGACGATACTTACGGGGGACGAGGTAAACACGCATTGCACACACGCAAATCACTCACTTTAACGATCCCGCACACTAGCTTGAAACACGCACACAGTATTAAAAATACAGCGTAGTTACGCACGCACATATGGCCAATAATGGCTATATGGCCAGCAGAGGGGTACGCCTTGCATTGACATCTCCATTAGTAAATGCTCAAAGCAAAAGTTAGAAATCTCACATACAGTTACTTAAAAGACGTGTAACAAGTTCGTATTGAAATTTCTCTCAACTACATTATGTAATAGAAAATTTGTATTGATTAAAATAATGATGTCTTGACTTCGGAATTGGGGCTTATGGCGCAATCCCATGGTTAATACTCCGGCTTTTACATAACATAATGACGATTTAAAAATGGTCGTCGGAACAATTATAAGGTTAATGAGTATGAGTGTTCTATGGTGGTACTTATCTAACCTAGTGGTAAGAGGTGGTATGAATAAGATTGCTAGACATTAGGAAAGATAACGTTGATCTTTTTAAACCAACTTCCAAAAAGGAGAAGGTTCTCAATTCATCTGTATGCTTTTTAGGGTTCCGTAGCCAAATGGCAAAAAACGGAACCCTTATAGATTCGTCATGTCTGTCTGTCTGTCTGACCGTCCGTATGTCACAGCCATTTTATTCCGAAACTGTTAGGACTACATAATTGAAACTTGGTAGGTAGATGTATTCTGTAAACCGCTTTCCGATTATTATACAAAAGTAAAAATAATAAAAGTTTAAGGGGCATCCCATACATGGAACTGAAACAAAAAAAAAATGTTTTCTTTAAACCTATACGTGGGGTGTCTATGGATAGGTCTTTAAAAATGACATTGAGGTTCCTAAAATCATTTTTTCTCAAAGTTAATAATTTGAAAGATAGGCGCGTCTAAAGTGGTAAAATGTGTGTCCCCCCCCCTCTAACTTTTAAAGTATGGGAGTGAAAAATCTATAAAAAATATATGCTGTAGATCTCAATAAAAACTAACAACGAAAATTGGTTTGAACGAGATACATCTAGCAGTTTTTGATAGCAATTTCTTCAATTCTAGCAGTTTTTGCAAAGATAACTTTGTTTTTCATACAAACACTATCAAAAACAAAGTTAATTTTGTAGTTGCGAAAAATCATAGTTATGGAATACTTAACTGTGTTACGGAACCCTACGAGTGCGAGTCCGACTTGCACTTGGCCAGTTTATTTGAAGTGAAATGTTCTTTAGCGGCGTTGTGAACTTTTTGGGATGGGTAAAAAAAATGTTAATCTCGCGTCAGGACACGCGACCTGATCGAAAATTCGTAAGACGGAGGGAAAGTGGACCAAATGCACAACGTTAATTTTCAAGGTATCACTCTGCTGGCAGTCCCGGAGTGCAACCCGTTGTTTTTTTTTTGTGTATATGTTTTTAGGGTTCCGTAGCCGAATGGCAAAAAACGGAACCCTTATAAATTCGCCATGTCTGTCTGTCTGTCTGTCTCTCAGTCTGTCTGTCCGTCCGTATGTCACGAAAAATCATAGTTATAGTATACTCTACTGTTTTACGGAACCCTACGAGTGCGAGTCCGACTTGCACTTGGCCAGTTTATTTCATAAAAATTGTCTGAAGTACTGAAACATGCACTGGGTTGCGGGTGCACGTAATAGTACGGTTGGCAACCCTACATTAATCTGGGGAATTAAACATGTGTTTTAAGTGTGACGTTCGACATCTAGATGAAAGCTGAATGGCTCAATACCTCTGTGTTTTTTTGTTAGTTCAAAGCAATAAGTTATGTTTCTGTTATATATATAATAATTATTATGGAATATGATCTATTTAATGTTATTTGACGTGTGTAAGTGCAATTTTTTAATTTGCCCGTATTCTGAATAATTGACTTTGACTTTTGACTTTTTTACCAACTTCACAAAAAAGAAGGAGGCTCTCAATTCGTCTGTATGTTTTTTTTTGTGTTTGTTACGCGATTCCTCGGGGAATTGTTGAACCGATTCGAATGATTATTTTTGTAATCGCTAGGGTACGTTTTCGAGGTGGTCTCATTGTAATTTCATAGAGATCTGATAAGTATCTCCAGAGATATGACGATAAACGTCTCAAACTTGCTACTGAAATTCACTCGCAGGGCATTGAAGTCGGTTGTTTTAGTTTTTAAACTATGTTAATTATGTATGATACGCTATTACTCCGCCAATTGTGAAGCAATTTGAATTATTTTGTTTGTTACAGGTAGGATACATCTCTATGGTGATTCCATTGAAATGTTATCAAGATCTGATTAGTATCTTCAGAGGGGATCCCTTTGATTCGCATTATTATATTCCTAATTTTACGCATAATTTTAAATGTCATAATAGTACTAATGCATATTTTTTGGCATATTGTTTAAATAGGCATAACTTTCATTTGAACTATATTGTTTCGGCCTAATTTAGATTTGCATAAAATTATAAGGCATATATTCTTTATTTTTTAAGAAGTAGTCTTTGCCTATCCTAACGGGAAAAAAAGCGTGATTTTATGTATTTATGTATGTATTTTCTATTGGCCTTCTCGTTATTAGAATAATTAAAGTCATTATTGAATTTAGACACTTGGTTTATGCTGAATGATTCTAATTAAAATAAAAAGTTTACTTAATTACAACAATAACATGTTCCGGTGCTTTGCCAATTAAGCCGGATTATTCCGGAGGTTGCGGGTTCAAGTCCCGTCGGTACGATGAAATTTTGGATTGTGTTTAACAATTTACAAAAATTTAAAGTGTGAAACACTTCAAAGAAACATAATATTTGATTTACGCAGTGCAACATCTCTCGTCGGATTTGAAAACTGTATTGATTTCTTCCGAATGATTAACTTACGTAATAAGTAGTCATAGATGGCGCCAACAATGCATAATTGGGTTAACAAATGCAATCCACTAATTTCATCGTAACGATACTTCGCACCGTGGCTTAATTAGCAAAGCACCGGAACATGTTATTCCGGAGGTTGCGGGTTCAAGTCCCGTCGGTACGATGAAATTTCGGATTGTGTTTAACAATTTACAAAAATATAAAGTGTGAAACACTTCAAAGAAACATAATATTTGATTTACGCAGTGCAACATCTCTCGTCGGATTTGAAAACTGTATTGATTTCTTCCGAATGATTAACTTACGTAATAAGTAGTCATAGATGGCGCCAACAATGCATAATTGGGTTAACAAATGCAATCCACTAATTTCATCGTAACGATACTTCGCACCGTGGCTTAATTAGCAAAGCACCGGAACATGTTATTCCGGAGGTTGCGGGTTCAAGTCCCGTCGGTACGATGAAATTTCGGATTGTGTTTAACAATTTACAAAAATATAAAGTGTGAAACACTTCAAAGAAACATAATATTTGATTTACGCAGTGCAACATCTCTCGTCGGATTTGAAAACTGTAATGATTTCTTCCGAATGATTAACTTACGTAATAAGTAGTCATAGATGGATTGTGTTTAACAATTTACAAATAGAAAATACTTGAAAATTAAGGTAAATTTTGATACAAGTTATCGCGAAAATCTAAATTTGCCCATATCTTTTTTTAGTGTTGAATCAGGACCTTATTTTTTTATACACCTAATAGGGACTATAGACTTCAGTAACTGGAATAAATTTCAACTTGCTAGGTCCACCCGTTCCTGAGAAAATCGGTGGTGACACATGGACAGACAGATGGACGGACAGACAGACAGACAGACAGAAAGATAGACGGACAAGAAAGTGATCTTATAAGGGTTCCTTTTTTACCTTTTGAGGGACGGAAACTTAAAAACAGTATATATCAAAGTAGGTATAATAAAAGCAGTACGTAGTATTATTATCTTTTCTATGATAAAAGTTAAGCCATATTATTTACTTGTACAATTCATTTTTCTGTGGATATTATTGTGGTTATTTATTCATTAAGCCTAGATTTATATTGGTTATCAACATATTGTTTATCACTCGGGATACAGTTTTTCTTGTCCGGGTGTTAACACACCGCTTTAATGAACACAAGTGTACCTTAAATTTGTACCTATTTTGAATGTATTGCATGACTAACTTAATTTTAGTTAAGTAAGTAAATTATGCATGATATTAGTATATATTAATACTCCGATTGTATATGTACACTTTTTGTTATAACAAAATAAATTTCATTTCATTTCATTTCAAAGTTAAGCCGAGATTACAGAAAGTAGGATAAAATTATATTTAAACTTGTTTCACTAGCGGCCAGAATTAATGAGCTTAAATAATCAGTTTTCAATAGGTATAATTTAGTATTTAAAGTTTAATTTACATTAAAGTTGCTTGTATGATTTATGGTTAATTTCAATTGATCAATAGGCAATTTATTTACAGATGAACGAAATTTGACTAACCTCCAATTTATTTTTATTATTTCAGTATCAGTTCAAAATAGTATTTTGGATCTCTACCCATTAATGACATAGTGTCACATTTTTTCTTTTTTTTTTTTCATTTTAAATTTTTAACTTAGAATTCCGTGATTTACTAACCGATTTGAAGAAATTATTTTTGATTTCCGAGATTTTTTTGGTGCCACTGTTATTTTATCGAAATCTGTAGGGCTATTCTTAATCATTCGAAAGCAAATTCGGCTTCTGAAACTGCCTTAACTTCGATTTGGATTTTTGCAATTCACAATGCTCCGATCGGTTAATTAGATATTTTAATTCGAAAAAATCATCATCGAATCACTATTCGAATTGGAAAGGTTTCCGCGACAAATTAGCTCACGGATTTATCAATATTTAAAATTAAATAACCGGCCAAGTGCGTGTCGGGCCACGCGCTGTGTAGGGTTCCGTAGTAGCCTGTTATTCAATGCAAGTCTTTACCCGTTATAAACAAGCAACTAGGTACTCCGTCTTTGTCACTTTAAAGGATTTATTCAGCCAGTCAGCCATTAAGCCAGCAGTTTAGCTTTTAGAGGAGAGGGGGAAGGGGAGAACGCCCTACTGGAACAAAAATTTGCACTTTAAAGTTTAATATTTCGTAAATGGAGCATTCAATCGAAAAATGGTATTAGCAACCTTTAAGTCATTTTAAAAGACCTATTCAACGATACCCCACACGATGGAGTAGACGATAAAAAAAATCATCCCCACTTCTCATATAGGGGAGCTACCCTAAAAAAAATATTATTTCAGCACTTTGTCGGCGTCATTTATTTACATACCCCCACAAAATTACAGCTTTCTAGTATTAACGGTCTCTTAGCAAAACCTCGGACAGACAGACAGATGGACATGACGAAACTATAAGGGTTCCTTGTCAGAACTACGGAACCCTAAAAAGGAAGAATCCGAATAGGTTTTTGAATGATTGAGAATCAGGGGACTTATGAATCAAAGCATTTATTCAGTATGTAGGCAGTATAAATATACGCACATATACACGTCAAAATCATAAATCATAAAATAAATCATAACCAATTATCAAGTAAACATAGCAAAAGCAGAATTTAACGCTTTGAATTAGAAAAAAAAGTAATGAACCATTCAGCTGTCATCCAATCGTTTACGTCAGAATATTTAAAAAAAAATTAAAGTAGGTTAAAACCAACCATACATGTAACTGTGTGTTTCAGTACTTCAGACAATTTTTATATAAAAAAAAATAAAAAAGTGAAATAGTGAAACACGACATAGAGAAACGCATACCGATCACAGTACATATCACGATCCAAATGGAACTGATAGTCCGTCTGTCAGCTTAAACAATATTATGTTTAAATAAAAATAAAAATGGCAAGCCTAGAAAGAAAATCTGCGGACAAAAGGGGAAAACTGAATGGCTGTTGAATCTACCGGTGTTTCGGAAATACTCCCATCAGAGATCTTATATTATCTTATAGGGAAGCGTTTGATCGCCATCTCTCTAATTATAGGTACGCGAATATGTGGTTGAGGCATGTAGCACGGTAGACGCTAGCTAAGTAGGCCTAGGCACAGATTATATATAATAGTTACTCAGTAAGGTCTACTGGTCTAGGCCTGGATTGGGCACTGGCTCCCTACGATATCTTCACACATTAGAATTTGGCGACAGATTTTCCAACTTGCACGTGGTAGCTGGCCAAGCAAACACTACCTACCACTATACAGGGGACGTTACTACTTTGATACAAGCTTGCCCATTAATTTTTTTCACCCTTACTAAGGCTTCTTGCACATTATACGATATTTTCTTGTCTAAGCCGAACAAGAAATTACTTGTCTGCACATACATGCAAGACGTCTTCCTCAGTCTATAGCCAGTGTAGCCACAATTCACGTAAGATATACGTGTACAAAATGGATAGACGACAGCATATATTATTGATTGCATACTTTTTCCATAGAAGAAAACGCCGTATTTGTAAGTGTCATTGGATATATTCATTAAATATGACAAGAATCAATGATGGGGCATATACGAAGTTGGTACCAGAACTACTTAAAGACGAACGAAAGTTTATTAATTACTTCCGTATGTCCAAGAACACTTTTGACGAGCTGCTAGTACATTTGAATTCGACATTATTTCGTCATAATATCGTTTAAAAACTAAAAAACAACCGACTTCAATGCCGCGCTATTCATTTTCAGTACCAATTTTGAGATGTTTATCTCAATATCTCTGGAGATACTTATCATACCTCGATAAAATTACCATGGTACCACACTTGGGATATCTCCTTTCGAACAAAAAAAGAATAATCGAAATCGGTTCATAAACGACGAAGTTATCCGCGAACAAACATTAAAAAAATATATATATATATACGGTCGTATTGAGAAACCTCCTCCCTTTTTTGAAGTCGGTTAAAAATACGCCATTTAAAGGAAGTATTTCCCCACGTGCCTCATAATATGGTCACACTATTGTCGTGTCTAGACAAGACGTCTTGTGTAGGCACGATATCAAGCCAACAAATCGACGTGTCTTATCAGACATAAGAAAAAAATATCTTGTTAAGTGTATGGTCTCATATAACAATGAAGGGGACTGAATTTCTCATGTATCATAAGATACAATACACAAGATAAAAAATAGTTGAAAAAAACTAAAAAACACGCTTTTTATAGAAAACCGAACTAAAAAATAGAAAATAAATTTTAATAAATTTAAATTAAGAATAGTGTTAAAAATTTCAATAAATATAAATTATTAATAGTGTGAATTAAAAAAAATATTTAAAAAAAAGCGTGTGGTGCATGGTGTCAAAAGTCATAAATATTTTATTGACAGATATGAGTAGAGTGATTATCATTTTGATAATATCTTAAAAGCACCCCACGCTTTTTTTTTAAATAAAATATATATTTTTTTATTCACACTATTATTAATTTATATTTATTGAAATTTTTAACACTATTCTTAATTTAAATTTATTAAAATTTATTTTCTATTTTTTATTTCGGTTTTCTATAAAAAGCGTGTTTTTTAGTTTTTTTAAACTATTATTTATTTTCTACTTTTTAGTTGAAAAATGGAATAATTTTTTATCAAATTAGTGTATTGTCATCGGTCCTCGATAAATCTACAAAGTTTGAACGAAATCTGGCCGTTTAAAGTGGGTCAAAATCGCGCCCAAAGAAGTCGGTTACAAACATACAGGTGAAGCTAATAAAAAGCTAATAAAAATATTTTATAATGTGCAAAAGGCCTAAGCCGGAGATGATTATGAGTGGGTTGGGTACAAAGCGAAAATACTGGTCTTATTTTCTTTTAAAATGTCTTAATTAGTCTGTTTGTTATATAATCACGCCTACACGGAAAATCGGATCTTACTGAAATTGAACAAGGACATACTTTATAGCATGAGAATGAAGAAACATATCTGAAATAATATCGTTTAAAAACTAAAAAAGAACCGACTTCAATGCCGCGCTATTCATTTTCAGTACCAATTTGAGATGTTTATCTCAATATCTCTGGAGATACTTATCAGACCTCAATAAAATTACCATGGTACCACACTTGGAATATCTCCTTTCGAACAAAAAAATAATAATCAAAATCGGTTCATAAATGACGAAGTTATCCGCGAACAAACATTAAAAAAAAAAAAAATATACGGTCGAATTGAGAAACCTCCTCCTTTTTTTGAAGTCGGTTAAAAATTATTTACCCCTGTGCAAAATGAGATATAAGAAATATTAATAAAAAGTAGCAAAGGCGCCCACCAATAAAATAATGAATAATATCGTTTAAAAACCAAAAAAGAACCGACTACAATGTTCATTTTCAGTACCAATTTTGAGATGTTTATCTCCATATCTCTGGAGATACTAATCAGACCTCGATAAAATTACCATGGTACCACACTTGGGATATCTCCTTTCGAACAAAAAAATAATAATCAAAATCGGTGCATAAATGACGAAGTTATCCCCGAACAAACATAAAAAAAAAAAAAAAAAAATACGGTCGAATTGAGAAACCTCCTCTTTTTTATGAAGTCGGTTAAAAAGATGAATGAAAGATAGATAAAAGTATGCGGCATGAAAGAATCGAAAAGGAGCGAGAACTGGTATGGTAGATACAAGTTGAGTAGTAAAAGCTCCGACTACGTTGGAGGGTCTAAGGTTAGAATTATTAAAAAAAAGGATGAGAATGAACATAGGCTACTATTTCTTGGAGTACGTGAACGAAGTCAGTGGTAAGTATAAGTGCTTGGAAGATACGAT
The DNA here is from genome assembly GCA_954871355.1 of Cabera pusaria. Classification (NCBI taxonomy): domain Eukaryota; kingdom Metazoa; phylum Arthropoda; class Insecta; order Lepidoptera; family Geometridae; genus Cabera; species Cabera pusaria. Next base: position 32,594,609 of record OX940885.1, on the reverse strand, counting down.
TATGTCACCCAGATAAACAAGCAAATTACAGTCATTACCAATATTACAAATGCGAATTCAGTTTGGATATTTGTTTGTTTGGAACCTCTTCAAAGTGAAACGGCTCGACGGATTTATCAAAAATTTTGCGCAGAGATAGCCAGTAAAGTGGATTAGGATATTTAATACTTTTTAACGCAGGTGAAGCTGCGGGGTGACGCTAGTAGTATATAAACAATTTGAATTTATTACAAGCTTTATTCACGGCGACTTTATTTGTCCGTCATAAATCTTGCGACTAATTTTAGCGCAACTTCCAGGGGTTCTATTGAGCTGAAATTTTGCATACACGTGTTAATCACATGACAATGCAATAATATAATGACATGGTGCTGATCTGGTGATGGAGCTGGAAGGTGGCCAAAGGAACTTCTAAACTACACATGTTTTACCCGTCGTGTTTGAGCTCGTTGGATTTGTCTTGACTTACTCTGGTCTCAGGTTATGTAAAAGCTTGTGTACAAAAAGGTTTTTAAAAATATTACTGGTTTTATAATTTAAATTAATTATAGAACCAACTTTAATATAATGTCATGTCACCGGTAGAAATAATCACCATTCAGTGAATCGCGTTTAATAGCTCTAAAATATGGTAATAATATGTTCATGTAACGTAGAACACTAAAGTATAGCATACACTTAACACCCACTTGCACGTTTAAGTATCTCAGGTTGCGTAAAACTTTGAGATGGTTGTGTAATGTTGCAGTAATGCTTACTCTAATCAGAGATAAGTAACGTTATAGATTGCTTACTCCATCCTAACTAATATTATGAAAATGTGTGTAACTCTGTCTGTTTGTAACCTAATCACGCTTACACGGAGGATCTATCTAATCTTACTGAAATTTATCAACAAGACACTTGAAGCATGAAGATTAAAATAGCTACATTTTGTGAAAATAAAATAATTATATAGACACATAATTTAAATAAAGTTACGGCCACACCGCGGCGTCCTGCGACCTGCGGGCGCGATCTCAGTACTTTTCAATTGTTATTTGATAGCGTTTGGTGTGAACCAGTTGGTACAAATACTACTGCGCTATCTGATCGCCGCCTAGATCGCGCACGCAGGACTCTGCCTTGTGTCCGTACATCTAATGGCCTACAGAGTTTTTATATCTCTGGAACTATTGTTGATAGCTCTATGGTTCTCAGATCAAAATATACAATTTTAGTCACTATCTTATTCAACTCACCCTTGTTTACGGCCTTTTTGTTAAATTATAGCAGATATTTCATTCGCACTAACACCAAAACACATTATAATAAGTGTAACTATGAGGTACCGACGAAGATAATAAGTAATAACGTGTATTGTATGGAGTAAGCAATCTTAACTGGTTACTTATCTCTGGTTTAATGATGTAAGATGGACAAGATGTTTTATATGTGTATTAAAAGGTTCGCGAACTCTGAAGCGAAATGTTATGTTGTATAATTTATACTGACTGCAATTACCATGGATTTCAATACGCGTATTTTTAGGGTTCCGTACCCAAAGGGTAAAACGGGACCCTATTCGGGACGGGGTATTAACGGTCTCTTAGAAAAACCTCGGACAAACAGACAGACAGACAAACGGACATGACGAAACTATAAGGGTTCCTTGTCAGGACTACGGAACCCTAAAAATGAGTGGCAATAGCCCAATGGCTAAGATGTCGGCCTGGCAATGAAGAGGTCGTGAGTTGGATCCCCACCCATTGCACTATTGACGTGAACCCACTCCAGACACAAGCATATTACACTTATAAAGCTTAGTTGGAGGGGTTAACAAGATTACTAGTAAAGTGCAACTTACATAACTAGTAAACCTTATTTTAAAGAATATTATGGTTTTTAAGTACTTTAACCCTATGTGTTTGAACCTTGTGATCATAATAAGGCAAATGACGTAACCTATGTTATTTATATTGTATTCTCAGCGTGATGGAATGAACTCAAATTGTCGTACAAAATTGCCTAATTTGGAGATACGGATACAAGCCATTATAAATGAAAGTTTTTTTTGGGTCAGCGGTCATAACTTGCTGTCTTAAAGTACGGACACACCGCAGCGACCTGCGTGCGCGATCTAGGCGGCGATCAGATAGCGCAGTAGTATTTTTACCGACTGGTTCACACCAAATTCGATCAAACAACAATTGAAAAGTACTGAGATCGCGCCCGCAGATCGCAGGACGCCGCGGTGTGGCCGTACCTTCAGCGTTTGCGTTATCAAGTACATTAAGATCGATTATAAAATATGTACATATTATTTATTTAAGCCTTAAAGAAACTGGGTGGTTTCATTATTTCACACTTTTTTGAATAAAAATTGTATAAGTAACACGTACGATTGGCAACCCTACATTAATCAGGGGAATTAAACATGTGTTTTAAGTGTGACGTTCGACGTCTAGATGAAAGCTGTATGGCTCAATACCTTTGTTTTTTTTTTGTAAATTCAAAGCAATAAGTTATGTTTCTGTTATATCTATAATAATTATTTTTGAATATGATCTATTTAATGTAATTTGACGTGTATAAGTGCAAATTTTTAATTTGCCCATATACTGAATAAATGCTTTGACTTTTGACTTTTTACTATATTAATCAGGCGAATGAAACATTTTGTTAAGCGTGACGTGCGATGTTTGGTTTAGTACCTGTGAAACTAGGTTCATTGAAAATAATAATGTCGTGAAATCCACGATGGCATATGTCTGTGTTCATGGCTCGGCCAACATCAAGGCTTTCATCAGTCAGTTTTCGTCGCGCTTATACGATGACATTAGTTGCAAAAAAAACTAGTGTAAACTAATTTTAAAAAAATAAACTAGTGTAAACTAGTTTTTTTTTAAATATCTTATAGGCTAGCGTTTGACCACTATCTCACCTGTTGGTAAGTAATGATGCGGTCGAAGATGGTAAGTTTAATCCAAAAATCGTGCGCGACACGAAACTGTGTCCGTGTCGTGAAATCGATGACTGCAGGGCTAGGGGGACTATTTTCACCTATCCGTGTTTTGTTTGGTGGAGAAAGCAAATTATAAGTAAAGTTTTTCTACAATTATAAACGCCCGCTGACTTTTAATGAATTCTTTTATAAACTTTTTAATACGAAACAAAATCAAAACTCGACGTTAAACTTCACCAAGCGTTTAAATTGTTGTGTTGATCTCCTGTCAGTGGCGAAAAACAGGGAAATAATTTTGTCTTTCCCCCGGGGATGAGGCCATGCTAGCCCTGCTGCATTGTAAAATTTGACGTTAACAGGTGAAATTGTTGATTAAATTTATGCCACGCACAGTGTGTTGTAGAGACAAATTTTCAGACATCGACTTTTTATTGTATAATCCGATGAACTTCATCATATAAAATATTGGATTAAAACTCCCGGATGAAAAATATACTTATTTAGCGGGAAAAAAAATTTGGAACTTTAATCAATTTTTTTCCTGAAATAGTAAAAAAAATCTTAGCACTAAGACTAAAAACAGTATATGTCACTATTATATGTAAAGTGTAATAAAAATTAAATACCATAATATTTTAATTTCTCTGGTTGTAAGCTACTTTCGAGATTCGTTACTACTCTAGGACTACTACCATTCCTTTACATGACTTCTACTTTTAGTTTAATCTTTTTTTCTAACTTTATCCGGGTAAAATAGTCAAAATAAATTAAATAAAAAAAACTCTGTACATGCAAATTTGTCAGTCGGGAGTTGTTGGCGACCAGTTGATCAATATAACCTTTGTAATAAATATTCTATTTTTAATTTATATTTCTATGTTTTGTTAGCTTTGTTTTTTTTTTATTTTTTTTTTCCATTAAAAGTATATTGCAGACTGAACTAGAATTTTGACATATAAAAAAAAAAGCTAACAAAACATAGAAATATAAATTAAAAATAGAATATTTATTAAAAAGGTTATATTGATCAACTGGTCGCCAACAGGAGTTTTACTAAAATGTTTTAAATCATTAAATCTATCGGATTATACAACAAAAAACCGATGTTTGAAAAATGGTCTCTATAACACACTGTGCCACGGAACTACTTTCATGCTACTAGTTTCGTAATTTACATTCGGCTTAAATAGTTTCATCTGCATGGTGCAAGTCAATATGGTGCAAACGGTACGACGGGCTAATGTCAATAATGTATTGGTTTCAAAGACACTATGCAGTCGCAAACACTGTGAGACCTCATAGCGTTGTTTGTGAGTACGGAAGCTATGTATATAAGCCTGGGGCGGCAGCACATGAGTATAGAAACGGAACAGAGACAAAGCTTCATACAACTGCGCCGTGATGATGACGTAGACGCGCGTGTGTGCGTGAGCACTAGCCGCTTGTGTGCCGCCTGTCACTTACGGCGCGAAACCGGCTTATACTTGCTTGGCTGGTGCTCCGAAATTGTCTGCAGTACTGAAACATGCACTGGGTTGCGGGTGCACGTAATGGTACGGTTGGCAACCCTACATTAATAAGGGGAATTAAACATGTGTTTTAAGTGTGACGTTCGACGTCTAGATGAAAGCTGAATGGCTCAATACCTTTGTTTTTTTTTTTTGTAAATTCAAAGCGTTATGTTTCTGTTATATCTATATTTTTTGTTGAATATGATCTATTTAATGTTATTTGACGTGTGTAAGTGCTAATTTTTAATTTGCCCATATACTGAATAAATGCTTTGACTTTGACTTTGACTTTGACTTCAACTAAGGGCTTTCATATTTGTTTATATTCGTGACTTTCATTGACTTTATTATATAGTGACATATAGTCAAATATGAAGTCTGTCAATCAAATATGATCACTGACGACAACGATGAAGCTCGAAAAATAGAAAATAAGGTCATGTTTACTTGAAGGAGGATTTATTACGATGAAGATTTTTGTAATTATTTAATATATTTTATTATGTTACGGGTTTTTTTATATCATATAGGCTAGCATTTGACCAATATCTATGGACATGTTGGTAAGTGATGATGTTGTCGAGGACGGTAGCACACTAGGCCTAGAAAAGGAACTGGCTCTCAAGGATAGCTGCCGGAATACATTATATGTTTGGCAATTTACTAACTCGAGAGTGGTAGCTGGCCAGGCGGACACTTGATAGTGTCCAACCACCATGCAGGGGTTGAGGGTTTCTTTACGATGTTTTTCCTTCACCGGCCAGCGTGAAAGCGCACATAATTTTTCCGATAGAAAAATCCATTGGTGCACGGCAGGGATTGACCTTGGTGCCTCTGGCGTCAAAGCCGACCATTCTCCCACTACACCACTGGGCCCTGGTACGGCATCCTACGAGTGCGAGTCCGACTTTTAGCGCAAAAAAGCGAGTTGGAAACAAATGTGGGGTAAATAAATCTATCTTCATAGCATGCACGTTTTTGGTGCCAACCCTACAAGAATAGGTAAACATTTTGGCCGCTCTTTAGAAGTTTTGTCTCTGTTCCGTTTCTTTACTTATGTGGCGGCAGTCTCAGTCACTGCAAGCCATCGACGTCATAGCAATGACGTCATCGAAGCGTATCGCATCCGAACGATTGACAGAACGCATCGGGAAACAACGTTTGCCACAATGTCAAATACAAGTTTCAATATCCTTCTCATCGCTCTAACCACGGTAAAGTCGGGTTTTGCATTGTGGATACGCCATTAAAACACCAATCCATATGGCTTAAATATTGGCCACAAAATAAAACTCCTTTTCCTATATATCCGTATTATATCATTGCACGTGTTTATCTTTTACCGTTCATAAGTAAGATAATACGATAAAGTTAAAAAATAAATAATAAAGTAAATAAAGTTAATAATAAGATCGAGCAAAGAACACCGTAAAAACACTTTTCTTGTATGGGGGACCACCAGTTTAATTCTTAAATTTTGTTTGTCGGAACGAGCCTCTAAAGAAAGGGTATTACACCCATTTTTGAAAAGTGTACAATAGGGAATATGCATGATATTTTATTATATTTTTAATTCACTGATTACATCCATTTAACATAGTAAAAAAACTAAATAATACTGAAAGTGTTCAAATTAAGCTAAAAAAAATAGTTTTAACATTGAAAAATATGAAGTATCTAAAACGCTGCCAAATTTTCGCGCGCGTGTGTGACGTCACAGTGCACCGCACGGTCTCCACAGATTAAATCTATTTATTAGAAATAGTAAGTATTCGTACAACAGTGCTTAGTATTTCTATAAAAAAATATTTATTCTGTGGAGACCGTGTGGTGCCCTGTGACGTCACTTTCTAATTGACAAGTGGTGATGTGTTTTGCAAATTAAAATTTCCCACACTTTTTTTGCATTCTTCATATAATATTTTAACACATTTAAGAGTATTTTATTTATTAAAAAATGTTTAACAAACAACACCAGAACAATAATGATTCGAAAATAAATGATTTCAAGTAAATGTATACTACATGCATATTCCCTATTAGATTTTATGGTAGTAGTGAACCGCTACTAAAAATCATAATTTTTTTATTTAATCGTTAAGTGCCATTAAATACATTAAAATGTTGAATTGTCGTGATTTGACGAAAACGCTGGTCGCAGTGGACGCCATATTGCTCTGCGGTCATGACGTCATTTCGCTATGTAGTGATTATTTATTTTATTATATTGAAGGTACGCTGGTAGTTGATAGTTGACACTTTAATTGCCCGGTTTCTATAACATACGAACGGATCGTTTTGCTTACGATCCGTTTGTATGTTATAGGAACCGGGCATTAGCGGTATGACGTCATTAAATGGCGAATACTATTTAATGGTAATAGGAAACAGATCTAAAAAGCTGAAACCATTGAATTGAATTTTAAAATGTAGTTTGCTATTTTATGAACTAAAACTAACGTTTACCGACAGTCTTTTGCCTAAGCTATCTTAAAAATACATTTTTAGATTTTTTCTCATATAGAGTAAAATACCCTAATGAATGAGATGTAAATTGATTCGTTATAATCATTCACTCTTGAAGGTAACCAGTTGAAAATCTCTCAAATAATTCATCATCATCATCATCAGCCTATTTCTGTCCCCTGCTGGACATAGGCCTCACCTATGGCACGCCACTGAGCTCGATTTTCAGCTCTTTGTTTCCAACCGCTGCCAGCCAGCTTGCGTATATCATCGCTCCACCTAGCTGGAGGGGGCCCTACGCTTCGTTTACCGAGCCGTGGTCTCCACTCTGAATACGTCTACCCCAACGGTTATCAGTTCTACGACAGATGTGACCAGCCCACTGCCACTTCAGCTTACTAATCTTTTGAGCTACGTCGATAACTTTGGTTGTCTGACGGATGACCTCGTTTCGAACCTCGTTCTCAAATAATTAAGATAGTTTAAAAACGAAAACTACCAACTTTCATGCCATGCTGGATATACTTGTCAGATCTCACTGAAATTACAATGAAACCACCCTGAAAATGTACCCTACCAATTAAAATAAGAATCATTTGAATCGGTTCATAATTGTCGAAGCAAGCGCGTAACATACATACAAAAAAAAAACCTACCGACAAATTAAGAACCTCCTCCTTTTTGGCAGTCGGTTGATAAAACAGCTAAACCTGTTCAATGAGATTAATGTACTTAAGTACAATTCATCTCAATTGCTGTATTTCACCTACTGGTAACTACGTAAAACTGTCATGTAATTGGTAAATTCACTTAGAGGTGACGAGCGAAGTCAGGATATGCATTTGCTTATCTCATCGTGTATTATATTATCCAGCCATGTCCTGACCAGGTCTTGACCTCTATTACATCATGAGTTAGGGTTAACACTTTCGAAAATGTGCGTTTAAAATTATTACTTCTATATTTGCATAGTATAAATCAAATCGCTTCCCGCCGTCTGTCCCTCACTTTATACGGTTAGATCGTTTAAACTCTTCGAGCATTTACCAAAGGAGATGTTAACGCAAGTCGTACCCCTCTGCTGGCCATATAGCCATTTTTGGCCATATGAGCGTGCGTAACTACGCTGTATTTTTAATACTGTGTGCGTGTTTCAAGCTAGTGTGCGGGATCGTTAAAGTTAGTGATTTGTGTGTGTGCAATGCGTGTTTACCTCGTCCCCCGTAAGTATCGGCAGAAAAAAATGTTTGCGGGTTACAACGTTAACATCTCCATTGGTAAATGCTCGAAGTTTAAACTACGCTACGGTATTTTAATGCGATTTTCATCAATAGATAGGTGATTCAAGAGGAAGGTTTTTAACTTAGATTAAACGCGGGCAAAGCCGCGGGGCGCACTAGTAGAATTATAAACGAAGAATTTATGCGGAATAAAATTAGAAATAGGGTTTTAGCAAGTTCCGTCTGTCTGTCCGTCTGTCACCAGGCTGTATCTCATGAACCGTGATAGTTAGACAGTTGAAATTTTCACAGATGATTTATTTCTGTTGCCGCTATAACAACAAATACTAAAAACAGAATCAAGTTAAAAATAATAGAGGGTCCCCATACAAGAAACGTGTTTTTTCGGCATTTCACGCCATCTTTGCACGCTTAGTTAGGTAAACGTCCCATAGATGGCGTTATATTGAAATGTCGATCCCTAACACCTTTGTTAGACGTTAGATGGCGTTATAAGAAACGAAATGTTTATTAATTATTATGTTTTGCTGGCGAATAATGATAGTGGTATTTTTTGCTCGATCTTATAAAATACTGTAGTGTGGTACGGAACCCTACGAGTGCGAGTCCGACTTGCACTTGGCCAGTTTATCTCAACATTACTTATTATATTTTTGTACAACTCCATCTGTTGAACTTAGCGGACGAATGTCCGAATGATAGCAGATACGTCTTCGTAGTTATGCCGTTCTACAATAGATGGCGTTTATAATATAAAATATAACATGACGCTTACGTCACATCCGTTGATTGAGACCGTGATGCTACGTCAGTTTCGTCTAATTTTACCGCAGTGTGCCTAAAAAAGTTTTCCTTCAAAAATCTAAGATATTATTTCTTCTCCATTGAAGTTGTTTTCTCACCCCGAGTTAGGTAACTTAAGAGCAGTACCTCGATACGCACATTGCGTAGATATGCATCTTGTAGAATGTGATGTAACTTTTAGATTGGTCAACAACTCTGTTAGTTTTTTTTAATTATAATAGGTAAGTACTTATTTTATGTCGGCCTGACTTGCACTTGACCGCAATCGTATCTAAAGGTACGGCTACACCGCTACTATCTGCGGTGGTGGCCGCGATGGCGATCTGTTACTGCAGTGGTATTTCTACCGATTAGTTCAAACAAAACGTGCCCTAATCGAAAATGTGTAATACGGAGCGCAGGGCGATTCGCGATGTGTCAATTCCAAAATTGAAAAATGACGAAAACTTCTGCCGGCACTCCCGGAGTGCAACCCGTTTTTTTTTAAATAGTAGATGAGCAAGCTTTTGACCACTTTCACACTTGATGTTATGTGAAGATGTGATCGACAATGTACCACGCGAAGATCCTGTTCACTTATGAATTAAAAACTCCCGGATTGTACTTAACGGTGATTAAACGCGAGATCGCCACTACGGCCGCCACCGCAGATCGGAGCGGTGTGGAACAAAGTCGCTCCCCACTGTCTGTACGCTTAGATCTTTTTGACTACGCGACGGGTTTTAATGCAGTTTTCAGTAATAGATATATTTATTCAAGAGAAGGGTTTATAAATAGTATTGAACTTATCCAAATTTGGCACAATTTCGACCGATTTCAAACGTCGCACATTTTCAGTACTAAGTTTGAGGTGATTATCTTCATATCTCTGGAAATACATCTAATGTGTTCCGGCAGCTATCCTTGAGAGCCAGTTTCCATTCTAGGCCTAGCGTGCTACCATTCTCGACCGTATCATCACTTACCAACAGCTGAGATAGTGGTCAAACGCTATCCTATATGATATTTAATAAAATTAAACTGAATATATCTCGATGAAATTTAAATGGAACCATCTGTGAAGTACGAACCCTCAAAAATATAAGTTATTTTTCAAAAAAACAAAACCTACTTCATAATCCCAAACAGGTACACAAAAGCGAAAAATAAATTACTTAAAATTATTATAAGCGCTACCCACTTATCTATTTGAAGTCGGTGCCAGCCAAGTCTATAGGATAGTAGATAGATACTATGTATGTAGTAGTACTAAGTAGGTACATGTAGGTTAGTAAGTAGGTAGATACATGTAGGTATTATCTATCTACTACCTATTAGACTTGGCTGGCACCGACTTCAAATAGATAAGTGGGTAGCGCTTATAATAATTTTAAGTAATTCATTTTTCGCTTTTGAGTACCTGTTTGGGATGATGAAGTCGGTTTTATTTTTTTTGAAAAATAACGTATTTTACCCTTTTTAGTGCATAACAAGTTTTAATTAAATTACATGCATCTATTACATTTGGTGTCTGGGCCGTTATACACTGACGGATATATACTTTTTGAAAATTTCAAGTATGTACCTATAACGGTTAAGAAGATACAGATCTGTAAAGTGCGCACATATGTATAGACACACGGACGGACGGACGGACGGACGGACGGACGAACAGACAACAAAGTCTCAGAAAGTGTTCATTTGGTACCCTTTGGGTTCGGAACCCTAAAAAAATTGACTTTAAATGCCTTGCTAAAGTGATAATATTCACTAGTAATAATTATGTCATCAAGGTGTCAAAGGACAATGTCCAAAATGGCCCTGTGCAATTAAAGCATCTGACACACACGATAATTAATTGTCTATTTTATATTACAATAATTCCAAATACTTTTATAACACGGACTAGTTATATTCCAAAATGAATATTAAAAAGTATTATTTGCGATTATTAACATTAATTGCCGCCATATGGCCAACAGAGTACTGAATCACTCTACTACGTTATAAGAGGCACTTCCCTATATTGTTGAAACCCGAATTATGAAAGCACTGTGTAGCCAACCTAACAACGGAAAGTATTATTTACATAGTAACTATTATATAATCTGTGGTATTATGCTTATAATTTTTTTTTGCAGTGTTGGTTGGTACAAAGTACGTTCATAATTCTGAGTTATTTAATAATGTATGCAGTGTCGCGGGACTGAAATGGCCGCCATCTTCGGCAAACGTCATGTCATGTCAAAAAATCTTAGGTATGTTTGGAAAAGTTTGCACCCTAACAAGACTTTGCCCGGTAGAACATTCCTGTGAAGACAAATTATTTATATTTATATATAATTATTAATAAATAATTATTTATTGAGGGCCCGGTGGCGTAATTGGCAGAACAGTCGGCTTTGATGCCGTGGTACCGAGTTCAAACCGCCGTGCACCAATGAATTTTTCGATCGAAAAATATATGTGCGCTTCTCACAGTTGCCCTCCGGTGAAGGAAAACATCGTTAAGAAACCAACAACCCCCGCATGGTGGTAGGACATATCTAGTGTCCGCCTGGCCAGCTACCACCCTCAAGTTAGAAAATCTGTCGCCAAACATCTTATGTGTTCAGGCAGCTATCCTTGAGAGCCAGTTCCCATTCTAGTCCACTTCTCTATCTTCGACCGCATCATCACTTAGCAACAGGTAAGATAGTGGTCAAACGCTAGCCTATAAGATATTTAAAAAAAAAGAAAGTATTATCTCCACCTTTATTTCTATCTCGCTCACAGTTACCGTAAGAATATCTGTCAAAAACCAAAATCAACGAGATGAAAGATGTAAAAACATTATTCAAGGTCATATTTTTTAGTCTTCAAAAGTATATCTAATAGCAACCACCATTGTGTATAATCTTCTTGGGACTCTTCTACTAAAACCAGTACATTCTCCTATGTTTGAGGTATTTATCTCCATATCTCTGGAGTTACTTATCACATATCGATTAAATTAAAATGGGACCACCTCGGAAACGTATCCTACCTATTAAAAAAAGAATCATTTGGATTCGTTCACTATGGACGGATAAATCGCGTAACATATACAAAAAAAAAAACAAAAAAAAAAAAAAACATACAGACGAATTGAGAACCTCCTCCTTTTTTGTGAAGTCGGTTAAAAAGAACATAATTTTCCAAATCGGTTCAGGCGTTTTCGAGTAATCGGTGAACATACATAAAAAATACATACAGTGGAACATAGAACCTCCTCCTTTGTTGAAGTCAATTAAAATCCGAAATAAATAATATAATAATTTTATCCGTTTCTCTCTCACGTATAAAGTACGTTAGCGGTTAGATACACACTTGTATAATAATAGTATAACCGCGGGTGACCGTGTCGACCTGCAAATGTCAGGGAAAGTGAGCTTCGCCCATTGTTCAAACTCGAATGAAAGTTACAATTTAGCTAGTGATGCACCGCTACGAAATTTGCGCTATATCCGGATACCGGGAAGTTAAGACTTTTAGAAAGAACTTGGCGTAACCATAAATATATAGACTACTAAAAATCAAGACTTTTAGAAAGAACTTGGCGTAACCATAAATATATAGACTACTAAAAATGAAGACTTTTAGAAAGAACTTGGCGTAACCATAAATATATAGACTACTAAAAATTAAGACTTTTAGAAAGAACTTGGCGTAACCATAAATATATAGACTACTAAAAATAGTAGTTTTTTTGGTCAATCTCGCACTTATTTGCCGATCCAATACATTTCTCATTAACCGACTTCACAAAAAAGGAGGAGGTTTTCAATTCTACGGAATCTTTTTTTTCTTAAAGATTCCGACTCGAAGATGCCTGAACCGATTTGGAAAATTCTTTTTTGATTCATAGGATACCCTTCCCAGGTGGATCCATTAAAATTTTAACAAAATCGGCCCAGCCGTTTTTAATCTATCAACATTTGTATTACGACGCATGTACTTATCTCGACGACTTACCACTTGGCTGGCACTTTACTTACTGGCACAGATTATGTAATAGTTACTAAGTCTACTGGCTACTTTAACTAGCGCGATGATTGAAGTCGGTTTTTTTAGTCTTTTAAACGATCTTAAATTATTTAAGTTTATTTTTGTAATTCTTTTTGGATATATAAATATCTTATACCAAAAATAACTAACCTTTGCATTTAGAATATACTCGTAAAGGACCTCGTACCCAGCCAGTGCTCTGAATAAATTGCATGAGTCATCGAAATATTCTAACCGATTTTTTAAAGTTTAGGTTCCACGCAAAAAAGGTAATTTCATTATGTTTGGGTAATTTACCCACACAGTATAATGAAATTAAACTGGTATTCTGTAGAATTACTTTTATTTCTACTTACTTACAGTTATTATATTATAGATATACACGTTCAATTCGTGTCTTAGTTCAATGCGAAGAGAGCGAGCCAGTGTTGCCCTTGTACACAAATTGTTACTACTTTACTAGTGCTGCCACTGCAATAACTAAAATTAATTCTAAATATGTACATTTCATTTTTATGTTTAATTATTTATTGAACACATTACAAACCTGAAACCTTTTAAAATAACTCTACTGTTTACCTAGAACGCCATTTCAGCCAAAGTCTCAGGAAAAAAAAATAATCAACCTCTTTTTAACCGACTTCAAAAAAAGGAGGAGGTTTCTCAATTCGACCGTATATATATATATTTTTTTTTTTTTTTTTTTTTTTATGTTTGTTCGCGGATAACTTCGTCGTTTATGAACCGATTTCGATTATTCTTTTTTTGTTCGAAAGGAGATATCCCAAGTGTGGTACCATGGTAATTTTATCGAGGTATGATAAGTATCTCCAGAGATATTGAGATAAACATCTCAAAATTGGTACTGAAAATGAATAGCGCGGCATTGAAGTCGGTTGTTTTTTAGTTTTTAAACGATATTATTCATATTATGTTTTTGAATAAGTAGAAATTAGTTTTTTAAGCAAAGTATAATGTTCAGAAGTAGACAATCTAATGTTGAAAATATATGACACTTGTATTAATATTTGTAAATAATGATGAACACAACGAACTTATTAACTCTAAGTTAAGGTTTAAGTATAGTCAAAGCTTATGAGGTTTCATTGGGACACTATTAATATTATAACGCTCTTAAAAGTTTGAATTCGAATATAAGATTCAATGCCATCAGGTATTTCTAGACCCCTACATCTTGGTTCCGTCATCAGATCAACTCGACAAATACCTGCCATAATATTGTAATCTCGGGATATTTCTGCCTCATTGAATATCAGGCAATTGTTTTAAGTAGTTAGACGGACAAGATCACTTACATACGAACATTGCCATTAAACAACATACATACAATCACACTTTTTAGGGTTCCGTAGCCGAATGGCAAAACACGGAACCCTTATAGATTTGTCATGTCTAGACAGACATGACAAATCTATAAGGGTTCCGTGTGACAGACATACAGACAGACGTCTGTCTGTATGTCTGTCCGTCCGTATGTCACAGCCATTTTATTCCGAAACTATTCGGACTACAGAATTGAAACTTGGTAGGTAAATCTGTTCTGTGAACCGCTTTCCGATTTTTATACAAAAATAAAAAATATAAAAGTTTAAGGGGGGGGGGGGGTATCCCACACATGGAACTGGAACAAAAAAAAATTTTTTTCGTCAAACCTATACGTGTAGGGTATCTATGGATAGATCTTTAAAATGAAATTGAGGTTTCTGAAATCATTTTATCTCAAAGTCAATCATTTCAAAGATAGGCGCGTCTAAAGTGGTAATATGTGTGTTCCTCCCCCCCCCCCCCCCTCTAACTTCTAAAGTAAGGGAGTGAAAAATCTGGAAAAAATATATTCTGTAGATCTCAATAAAAACTTTCAACGAAAATTGGTTTGAACGAGATACAGTCAGCAGTTTTTGAGATATGGCGACCGCAAAGATAACTTTGTTTTTCATACAAACACTATGAAAAACAAAGTTAATTTTGTAGTTGCGAAAAATCAAAGTTATAGAATACTCTACTGTGTTACGGAACCCTACGAGTTCTAGTCCGACTTGCACTTGGCCAGTTTTTTCCCGTTGTGGTAGGCAAAGACTACTTTTTTCTACGTTCTACGATCTTAACATACCTCTTTCGCATCTTCCACTTTCATAAGTTAAAGTAAAGCTTATTAAAAGAGGTGACTAGAGGTGCAATACGAGTAGTATTGCAGGAAGGCATAGGCAGTGCAGCAGCAGCCACATTTCATCATGTGAGCCGCTTGACATTGTCCAAAATTACTCATATTTACCACTAGCAGCCCCTCGTGGTATTACC
The DNA here is from genome assembly GCA_954871355.1 of Cabera pusaria. NCBI lineage: Eukaryota > Metazoa > Arthropoda > Insecta > Lepidoptera > Geometridae > Cabera > Cabera pusaria. The sequence goes on along the minus strand of OX940885.1, from coordinate 32,579,319 downwards.
CGCGTAGTTTCCGTACTCTTGAGCACACGGGGATAAAATATATCCTATGCTACTCGTTGATAATGTAGCTATCCATTAGTGAAAGAATTATTTTAATCAGTCCATTCATTTTTAGGGTTCCGTAGCCAAAGGGTAAAACGGGACCCTATTACTAAGACTCCGCTGTCCGTCTGTCTGTCTGGCTGTCTGTCTGTCTGTCTGTCTGTCGCCAGGCTGTATCTCATGAACCGTGATAGTTAGACAGTTGAAATTTTTACAGATGATGTATTTCTATTGCCGCTATAACAACAAATACTAAAAACAGAATCAAGTTAAAAATAATAGAGGGTCCCCATACAAGAAACGTGTTTTTTTCGGCATTTCACGCTATCTATGAACGTTTAGTTAGGTAAACGTCCCATAGATGGCGTTATATTGAAATGTCGATCCCTAACACCTTTGGTAGACGTGAGATGGCGTTATAAGAAATAAAATGTTTATTAATTATTGTGTTTTGCTTGCGAAAAATTATAGTTTTATTTTGTGCTCGATCTTATGAAATACTGTAGTGTGGTACGGAACCCTACGAGTGCGAATCCGACTTGCTCTTGGCCAGTTTTTTATAATATTAGTTTAGATATACCTAATGTTAAAGATTACTAATATATACCATATGCAATTAACTTTTTATATGAATCACACGTTTCTCCACCCAATCTTTGCTATGAACATGAGCTTAAAATATGCAACGAGATTTCATCGCAGGCTTCTTGAGTAGGCTTGACCTTATCGCCAGATTGCGATATAAATTCTGGTTTCAATAAGCGTACCTATCTGATATTAGCGCCTGGCCTCGTTGCCGTCTTTAATTGCCGGTACAATTCCATCTAAGACTTTATCGTTATTTAAGAAAGAAAGAAAAAACAATTATTCAGCATTTCTCAAGTTACACAATATATGAAAATATTTGACATCTCGGCAAAAAACGAAATAAAAACGAAACAAAAAGGGAATATAATATGTGGCGCTGAAATAAAACAGTCTCAGCACAAATGTCCTTGATGATTTTTTGAATCCCTGAAAAACCAAGACGCTGATTTTCAGAATGACCTGAGAGCGGGAGTAGGACTAACGCCGATAGCAATTACTACAATGAAATAGATACATTAACAAGTTTAACATAAATAACATAAATTAACAATAACACATAAGATATTCATAACTAACAATAAACACAAGCTAGTGGTCAATTGCTTAGCAATCCGGAATAGTTTGACAAAATATTTGACCTGGTCAGTCGCTTTTGTTGCCACTGTGATGATTTGAGCGTTAATGTTATTAAATCGATTTCACATAATCCCGGTCGACAATCCGGACTTTTATGATCACTGTCGCATCCCTAGATAATTATTCCGACGTCTTATAATCTACAGACTACCTATCAGTTGTGGATCCAACACTTAATCTTGTTCACATATTTTTTATAACGTGTGAAATCACATTGTATCTTAAAAGTGTTGAGCACCTGACTAATGGCACAAAGCAGACAGCAGCATTGTTTAAAAATTATAACCTTTATGCAATGTTAACTAAACATAATATTAAATTGTGAGTGAGTACGTATCAGAATACAAATATTAAAAAAAAGTATGTGTGTTTAGACTTGCACACGAAGGGTGCCGTAGTACATCGAGCATAGAATGCCGAAAAGTAGTTTAAAATTTGGTTTTACTACATGGTTGTTGGATTTTTCCGTGCTACAATACATTCATCATCATCAGCCGGTGTCAGTCCCCTGCTGGACGTAGGGCCTCGCCCAAGATGCGTCACTGAGCCCAATGTTCGGCTCTTCTTTTCCAGTGCTCTTCTTTTCCAGTCACTGCCTAACGCTTTGCGTATGTCGTCGCTCCACATGGTCAAAGGACGTCCTACGATACGTTTACCGATTCGCAGTCTTCACTCTAGGATAGGTCTACCCCAAAGGTTATCAGTCTTGCTCCTCAGATATGAGTTATGATCAGCCCAATGCCACTTCAGTTTGCTAATCCGTTGAACTATGTCGTTCATTTTAGTTCTCTGGCGAATTACTTCGTTCTGGATTCAATCCCAGCAGAAGAAGTGAGAAACCCCGAGTGTATATATATATCTATACTCGTAGCTCGCACAACACGTTGCTTCTTCTTAAGTTTTATAAAAATCTTGTAGAACTGTGTACTTAATACTCTCAGGTGCTTATTTAGACATCAGCAGGTTGGTTCTTAATCATTCGAAAGCAAATTCGGATCCGGATACTGTCTCTCCTTTGACTGGGATCTTTGCAATTCACGATGCTCCTATCGGTCACTTTTGAAATTTCAATTGGAAAACGTCAGTGATTCTAATCGGAGAGGTGACCGCGACCAAATAGCAGGAAATTCAAAGTGCAAAATAAAGCTTCTGAATTCGAATGTATCCGAGTGAAATGAGAATAGCTACGTGGTGTTTTTTAATTAATCAATTTTTGTACATACTGTAGTATAATATTATAAACGCACAATAATATATTATATTAGTTTTGCTAAAGAAACTGGTTTCCGCAACCGAAAAAAAAAATTACATCAAATGAATAGTTAAGCTGCATAAATTGTCTAAGAGCCTGCAAAATCCGGATAAAAATCCAACTTTTCAGAAGATTCAACGAACTGCCTTTCTTCTTTCTAAACTGTCAATAACTTTTTAGCACTTAGTGTGCACAAAACTAGACTTTTTGTCAGGATATTCAGATATAATTATGTTTTGCTAGTTATTACGATATTCCAGGTGCTAGAATTTTCGAATGGGTTAATTTGGGCCAAAAATTGATGTTTCTCCGGTAGGACCTCCGGCAGAGGAAAAGAAACCCTCAAAAGACATGGTAGCAGAAAACTGTTTAGTGTCCGCTTGGCCAGCTACCATCCTCAAGTTGAAAAACATCTAATGTGTTCCGGCAGCTGTCCTTGAGTGTTAGATCCCATTCTAGGCCTAGCGTGCTACCATCCTCACCGTACTATCTTTTACCAACCGGTGAGATAGAGGTCTAACGCTAGCCTATACAATATGAAAAGTGTGTTAGTAATAAAATACTTGTCGGTCTACAATAAAAGAACTAAAAATAAAACTGGCCAAGTGCGAGTCAGACTTTTGTCCCGCATACGGAGGGTTCCAAACGCCATCTTACGAATTTTTAACGAACTTCTAACACCAACTAAGTAAACGTTAACACAAAGGTAGTATAGTATTATATAGTAGTAATAGTAATAGTAGTAATAGTAATTGTAGTAATTAATATTAATAAATATCTGGTTGACCGGTATTTTTTGCCACTTAAACAGACAAATATGACTCTTCCCGACATCTATTGATGAATAATAATACTATTTTTTTTAATTGAGACCAACTAACTGCTTTTCCGACACAGTAACACTAAAGCTACTTCTACTCGCCAATAGATGTCGGGACGAGTCATATTTTAAGTTGATTATTGAAAACACGAATAAAACAACATTTTCTGAAAATAATCCCCTGTATACTAAATTTTATTTAATCGTTAGAGCCGCTTCCGAGATTCAGATTAAGGTAAAGACGATAGCGCCATCTTTGATGCTAGCTAGATGGCGCCACGCTAACGTAAAAACTATTTTTAAACTTTTCTTTAATTTTTAACTTTGTTCTGTTCTTAGCATTTGTTGTTATAGCGGCAACAGAAATACATCATCTGTGAAAATTTCAACCGTCAACTATCACGGTTGAGATCATGAGATACAGCCTGGTGACAGACGGACAGACAGACAGACAGACAGACGGACAGCGGAGTCTCAGTAATAGGGTTCCGTAGGTACCCTTTGGGTTCGGAACCCTAAAAAGATTAATAATCGAGGCGTATCTTGGGACAGGCCTACGTCCAGCAGTGGATTGACCACGGCTGATTATGATGATTATGTTCTAAGAACAAATTAAACTTTTTCATGTATACTAAATGAGTACCTATATTAAATGGAATCTTAATTTTCATTCAAGGTAGCGTATGGATGCAGGAAACGCCGGGCCATTGTATTCTTATCTGAATTTGAGATAAAGATTGCATACTGGCGCATTGTTTCTAGAGAATTAAGTTTGGGAGAGGAAAATGACTAGCTTTATGTATATCTTTACATAGTATAAAACAAAGTCGATCTTGATGTCTGTACGCTTATATCTTTTAAAATACACAACGGATTTTAAGTCAGTTTTCATCAATATATAGAGTTAATTAAGATGAAGGTGTTTAACCAGAATTATACGCGGGCAAAGCCGCGGTCGTAGTTGGTAGTCGTAAAAATAATAAACTGGCCAAGTGCAAGTCGGACTCGCACTCGTAGGGTTCCGTAACACACTACAGTATTTTATAAGATCGAGCAAAAAATACGTAATAAATATTATCATTTTTCGCCAGCAAAAAGAATAATTAATAAACATTTTATTTCTTTTAACGCCATCCAACGTCTAACAAAGGTATTAGGAATCGACATTTCAATATAACGCCATCTATGGGACGTTTACATCACTAAGCGTTCATAGATGGCGTGAAATGCCGAAAATAACACGTTTCTTGTATGGGGACCCTCTATTATTTTTAACTTTATTTTGTTTTTAGTATTTGTTGTTATAGCGGCAACAGAAATACATCATCTGTGAAAATTTCAACTGTCTAACTGTCACGGTTCATGAGATACAGCCTGGTGACAGATGGACAGACAGACAAACATACAGACAGACGGACAGCGGAGTCTTAGTAATAAGGTCCCGTTTTACTTTTTGGGTACGGAACCCTAAAAAGGAACCTTTATATAATCACTTTGTTGTTCGTCTGTACGTTTGTCAAGACACTTTTTCTCAGGAATGGCTAGAGGTATCAAGTTGAAACGTTATATCAAATACGCGGGTCTACGGTATCTATTGGCTGTGAATAAATTACTTGTAAGTCAACGCGATCAAAACATATGATATCGCATATTATTGCACTTTTTGCGATGTCACAAGAGAATTACTTACTTACTTATTTAGGATACTTCCCGTCAACCCACAATTATGAAATTTGGCAAGAAGCAAGGTCTTAAGGTGCGTGTAGACTCTGTAACATAACATGTTAAAGAACATTGTTATATAACATGTTTGAGAAATGTGAACACTGAATGTTATAAAACATGTATCTAATATATTATGTTTCTTGAAGTGTTACACGCATTATATTTTTGTGAATTGTTACACACAATCCAAAATTTCATCGTACCGACGGGACTCTAACCCGCACCCCTTGAAAATCATGCCCAGGTGCTCTAACAATTAAGTCACGGTGCGATACTATCGATACGTCAAAATTAGTGGATTGCATTTTTACTCAATTATTCATTGGTGACGCCAGAATTGGTGGCTAAGCCTAGGTTGGGAAATGGTCTCAAAGAAAGCTACTAAAAACCATTAGTATGTTCGAGAACAAATTTTCTAACTTGATGAACCCTTGATAGCGTTTTCCGCCATAAAACGGCCGGGCCGATTAACAAAATTTCTAATACATAACCAACTTCCATGCCCCGCGAGTTAATTTCAGTAGCATGTTTGAGACGTTTATCGTCATATTTCTGGAGATACTTATCAGATCTCGATGAAATTACAATGGGACCAAAAGTCAAAGTCAAATGTCAAAGCATTTATTCAGCATATGGGCAGGTTAAAAATTTGCACTGCCACACGTCAAATAACATTAAATAGATCATATTCAATAATTGTTATTATAGATATAACAGAAACATAACTTATTGCTTTGAAATTTAAAAAAAACAAAGGTATTGCAGCTTTCATCTAGACGTCGAACGTCACACTTAAAACACATTTCAAATCGGTTCTCAATTGATGGAGTAATCGCGTAAGCTATATACAATAAAACATACAGACGAATTGAGAACCTTCTTCTTTTTGGAAGTCGGTTGATAATAATGTTCATCATCCGTACCAAGTTTGAGATATTTATCTTCATATCTCTGACGATACCTATCACATCTCGATGAAATCACAATGGGACCAAACGGGAAGTAGGCGAAACGGGGTAAATGTTAACAGGTTAACATAAAAATAATATACCAAATCTGTTATTATATTAAATTACAAAGTTGACGGGTAACAAAAATTAAATAAAAAACCGACCAAGTGCGTGTCAGGCCACGGACAGTGTAGGGTTCCGTAGTTGTATAATATTTAACATAATTATTTCAAAAATTATTAAGTTCAACGACTATTCCTGCTAAACTAATAAAGTTATCTTAAACGCTATAATTTTCCATTAAAATTCATGAAAGTCATTATTATATTATATTATATCATCATTAATTTTTCCAGATTTTTCAAGCTAGTTTCAGCTTTTAGAAGGGGGGGAGGGGGGACAGGCAGATAGACAGACATGACAAAACTATAAGGGTTCCTTGTCAGGACAACGGAACCCTAAAAATAAGTCGAGTTGAGAACCTCCCTCTTCTTTGAAGTCGGTAGAAAAACATACTCGTACCTGTCGTAAGCCTATTCAAGCATACATTGAAAGTCGCATGTATATCTCCGCCTTCATTGTAATAAGCAAATAAACCGTTAAACGTTTTACAACTGCGAGTTATAAATAAAGTTGTAATAAAACTGTGTACATCTTTTGTGCCCATTCACAAAGCGCTTCGTTGTAAATGTTTTAATGATTTATTTCTATTGAACGAAGTCGTAATCTTCTTTATATACAGGATGATTTTTAGGGTTCCGTGTTAGACGTTAGATGGCGTTATAAGAAATAAAATGTTTATTAATTATTATTTTTTGCTGGCGAAAAATGATAGTGGTATATTTTGCTCGATCTTATAAAATACTGTAGTGTGGTACGGAACCCTACTAGTGCGAGTCCGACTTGCACTTGCACTATACTACTGCACTTGCACTACTTGCACTATAAATAGACATTTATTATGGCTATGAATATGTGCTGCTTAATGTCTGTTTTCTGGTCTATGGTACGGCACCCACCAATTATGCCTTATTTCAAAATATTAAGGCGGGTGGTGACTCGCTATACACTGAATGGGCATAAAGACGGACCGTTATGTCGGCGCCGAGGGGCAACATTGGCGTGGATAGCTAAGGGTGTTGAGAGGTGTGCTGCGCTTTCATTAAACGCTACCAGCGGCTTTATGCCTTTAACACTTCCACCCTGGAGCTTAGGTCTTAGCTCTTGCGATTCCCACCACCGGCCGGCCGGTCAAGGCAAGCCGGGGGTCAGAGGGTCTCATTTAGCCCTCACGGGATAGGGATAGGGATAGGGATAGGGATATGCGGTGTCGCCACTCACCGTCGGCTCGCCACAAAGCCGCCCCTGCGGGTTCATTAATATTATTATTATATTATTATTATATTATTATTTGTATTATAGCTATGATTTTTCTTACATATATCGTTTTTCCCTTACATATTTCAGACACTGAAAGATATAAAATATTATGTTGCTTGAAGTGTAACACTTAATTTTTTTTGGATTGTGTAATACAATTTATTTATTATTTAGTTTTAGCTGAAATAGCCCTCCGCCATTACGTATGCATTTATCCAGTCCCTACATATGTTGTCTGGAAGAGATTGCTTGATGCGATAAGACCGCCGATTGCTTTACTATTATGTTATTGTTTTTTTAATGAAGCTATTGTACATTTTGTATTTTGTGTTTTGGTAATCAATAAAGAGTTTTGTATTGTATTGTAATTTACTGCAAGATATATTCAGATCATATTAAGTCATTGTAAGAGTTAAATTTATTCCTACAAGATTCTATTTGCTTTAAGGTACGACCACACCGCGGCGTCCTGCGTCCGCGTGCGCATTCGCGATCTGATTTTCAATCGTTTTCTGATCGCCGTAGATCGCATTTGGTGTGAACCAGTCGGTACAAATACTACTTCGCTATCTGATCGCCGCCTAGATCTATCTAGATCTATCGCCTAGCATATATCGATTTGCTTCCTCTTTTTAACCGACTTCAAAAAAAATTAGGAGGTTCTCAATTCGTCGGACCTTTTTTTTATATATATTTTTTATGTATGTTCACCGATTACTCGAAGATGCCATAACCGATTTGGAAAATTCTTTTTTTTCATAAATAATAAGAAACGAGGTAATTAGTATAATTATTTATTGCGACATTTTATTTTATTATGACGATTCTTATAAATATACTAATTTTATTTACGGATTTTATTGTAAAATATATTTTTGGAAATTGATAATATAATAGAACTTTAAACAGTATTTAATATGATATTGATAAGATTGATTTTAAATTGTGAAACGTGAGAAATGTGAATTTATGGGTGAAAACTTACCTGAAATAAATGAATTTTATTTTTATTAAATACGAAAGCTTCATTGTTAATTGAATTTCGAATACTGATAATACCTGTGAGATATTTTGTCGCGCTAACCTTTTCAATTATAAACACTGTTTTTCAACCACATTCCGAAAAGAAGGAGGTTCTCAATTCGTCTGTATGTTTCTTTACTTTTTTTTGTGTGTATGTTAACGTGATTACTCCGTCTATTGTGAACCGATTCGAATGACTCTTTTTTTAATCGGTAGGATACGTTTTCAAGGTGGTCCCATTGTAATTTCATCAAGATCTGATAAGTATCTTCAGAGATATGATGATAAACGTCTCAAACATGCTACTAATATTGACTCGCGGGGCATGGAATTCGGTTGTTTTAGTTTTTAAACTATCTTAATTATTGGAATTGAAATATCAAAGATTCAAGTCGAAGGAGAGACAATTTCCAAATCCGAATTTGCTTTCGAATGACCGAGAATAATCCTGTTGATTTAAAATTTGCGACTAAAATGAATCGCGCGGCATGTAAATTTTATAGTATGTAATTATTATATAAACGATTTTATTGTTTTTAAACTATCGCAATTATGTACCATCGCGTACAGTTGTGCGTATCCAGTTTCAAAACATTTTCGGTTGCAAGTGTCGATTATTTTTCTAACCAATCAGAAGAGCCAAAACAAAAAAAAAAATCTTACCAATCAGAAGAGCCAAAACCAAAAACAAAACATATTTTTGGCTTTGTCCCTTCTTGTCATTGATCAACAATGTCAACATAGACAGAAGCGAGATGCCAATTCAATAAGAGTGCACAGGAAATTATTCCTTAAGGTGGATACGCACAAATGAAGGCGATTGTACCATGCAAAGCTTTGTATTCAATGCAATTAGCCAATCAATTACATTTATATTAATTGCGTCTGATCAATCACTGTCGGGCAAAGTTCATCAAACGCTGGTGAAAGTGCAAGACGCATGGCGGCGCGGATCATATTGTACCACAGACGTAATATAAGAGGATGGTGCACTGCAGATGTTTTGACAAATTCAATTTAATCCGTATCGATTTTTCGATAAGGTTGTAATTGCTTTGTAGAACAAAACGACCCTATTGAGAGACACCTGGGTAGGAGTGTGTCCTTGTCTAACAACCTGCTAGTCCTAGATATGTTCTATACTATATGTATGGTATATATGTAAGTCGTCCATACAAAAGAAAGGGACAAACTCCGTTCAAGGTCGGTCTCATGGAGGCCGGTGTACGCGATCAAGTTTAATTAATATGTAGCAGGTCTGTGTACTATGTACGCATCTCTGCAATATGTACGCATCTAGATTATATTCTTTAGATTTAGACATGTATTACATAAGCATGGAATGTCGTATTTGTTCTAAAATAATTTTAAGAATTAAAGCGCTGTTCAGCCTACGCTATAATATGCCGCCATATTGTATAGCATGATACGTCATCAAGCTACACTATATAGCATGATACGTCATCAAGCTACACTATATAGCATGATACGTCATCAAGCTATACTATATACTCGTAGCATGGCGTTCACACTAGGCGATATCATCGCAAGCAAGTATGGCAAGCTCAGTTGACATTTCATAGAGCGTGCCATCTAATTGCAAAAATTAGTCCCATGACCCCCTTTCTTATATATACTACACTATATATTATAGCGTAGTCAGAATAGCGCTTGATGTAATCTTGGGCTTTATTCAGTATGACCAATGAGATAACGCGTTCCTTAACGCACCACGTTACGTTATTGAAAAATTGTATTCTGTATGCCACACGATAGGTAAACTATATAAAACGCGCGGCTTACACGTCCTCATATGTCACGATATTTTGACAGCTCAAAACGCGCTCATAACCATTACCCTACCGCGTTTTAATTGGCAAAGAGAATACCATAACGCGGAGATAACGTAACACGGCACGGTATGACATTAAAATGGTCATACGGAATAAGGCCCCTGTGAACTATTCTCAGTAAACCAGCCAAATGCGTGTCTAGCTATAAGTAGTGTAGGGTTTTGGAGTTGCCCGTTAACAATAATCTCACGACAACGTTACGATTTACGATTATTTAATGCCAGTACCTCATGCCTAAAGGCGTTTTCCATTGGCATGCGCGCTTGATTCATTCCTTCGCATATTTAAATGAAAGGCAAGAATGCGTTCCAAATTCGAAGTTGCAATGCCAGAAAACATAACATAATGCTAATGATCTGGGTATATGGAATATATTATTGATTGTTACATGTACCTACGTGCAAATTGAATGCGCGTCGTACATCAAAAAAACAGTAATATAAAAATTTAAGCTCGTTTTAAAACTAAAAGCACTGATTTCTAATGCCGCGCTAGTCATGTTCAGTACCAAGTTTGTGGTATGTATTTCCATATCTCTTGAGATACTAATCAGATCTCGATGAAATTACTATACAAATACCATTGAGATATCTTCTTTCCAACAAAAAAAAATATTATATCAAAATCGGTCCATAAACGACGTAATGATTACGCGAACACCCATAAAAAAAAAAAAAATATATATATACGGTCGAATTGAAAAACCTCCTCCTTTTTTTCTTGAAGTTGGTTAAAAAAAGATGCCTACGAATTGAAACCTTTTTGTGAAGTCGGTTAATAAAGGACCCAAACCACAGAAAAGATAATAATACAAAGTACCGAATTAACGTAGCTTTCTCGAAACGTAATTGCGTCATTCTAGATATCTTATAGAATTCCGTTAGTTCCGTCCAACCGCGTAATTTTCGTATAAATATAAATATTGATACATACACTCGTAAAGACATTACCCTCCTTTTAAACAGTCACGTAAAAAGCATTGCATGCCGCAGTAATTCAAATTTAAGTCCAAATTGATATTTTTTCTGCAACTTGAAACATTACTCTTATCATAAAGATCTTATCTTAAAACAGTACTTGTTACACGTTCAGAATTAATAATTTCCTTCTATTGTGTTATGTCAGCGTATTAAATTTTTAGATCTAACTTCCTTCAATATTAAAAATACGAGATGATTTCAATGTACATAATATCGTTTAAAAAACTAAAACGAACCGACTTCAATGCCGCGCTATTCATTTTACGTACCAATTTTGAGGTGTTTATCTCCATATCTCAGGAGATACTTATCAGACCTCAATAAAATTACCATGGTACCACACTTGGGATATCTCCTTTCCAACAAAAAAGAATAATCAAAATCGGTTCATAAACGACGAAGTTATCCGCAAACAAACATAAAAAAAAACATATATACGGTCGAATTGAGAAACCTTATTTTGAAGTCGTTTAAAAATAATTATGTTTGAATCTAGCTACATTAAGCATGCATAGGTAGGTATTTACCAACGAAATGTCTGTAACGCATTTTAAAATCCATTGTAATATAAAAAACTCCCGTCAATACGACAACATTTTGGATTGCGTGTAGCTATGCACACAAAAACAAATTACATTTTAAGAAACATACTATCAACACCAACATTAGAAATGCTGATGTAAAGGATGTAAGGGAGAACACATACCATCCAAGTGCTCCCAGCCAACCTCACCTGCCCGTGGTGCATCCTGCTGACCAACGAACGAGGCTCTGGCGACCGACAAATAGCGGAATAACCATTTTAAATTATGGCGTAGCTAAATACTACAGGCCGGTGACGGGCGTCACCGGTGCGAGGAGCTCCTGCGATCGCCAACCCGCCTGCCCAGGGTAGCGATTAGGGCATATCCCTCCCAATGAGCCGAAGATAGGGCTCAGTGGCGTATCTTGGGAGAGGCCTACGTCCAGCAGTGACCTGACACTGGCTGATTATGATGATTATAAATGCAAAAGCCAGTTTGTTTATTTGTTTAACTTCTTCGTGGTCAAACGGCTTAACTCAGTTTCAGTTCAGTTTCAAAAATTCTTTATTTAAAATAATTATATAGTTGTACATTTCTAGTGTAAGTTAGTTAAACCTAGAAGCGACATAAAATAATAACAAATAGCAACGCTTTACAAGCTAAACACTTTTTAAAAGCTTATTGCATGAAAATACATTTGTAATTAAATTGTAAGGTAAGGAACAAATTGGTATCATTATATAATTATTATGCATGTTTTAGAGATTACATTACATTTATGAACAAGTAACAATAATCAATTACCTAATTAATCGCAAAACTTAGATGAAATTAATATAACAAGCCGTAAACAAAAATACTCGGCGATCGGCATGTAGGTAGCAGCAGAACTTACTCAGTGAGTTATCACTCGCACAGACAGTATTAGGCGCTGCGCACGTCTATCGCTCACCCCAATACCAGTCTTCACACCATATGGTAATAAGAGCGGGAATGGCGCGGGCGGTGACGCGCGATCCACGTTACTGCTAAAAACGGGCGAAGGTACCTATTCACAGTCAAGAAACAAGTGATGGGGCAGTTTGTAACGGTTGTATTTATCGATAAACCGGAGATTCGATTTTCGTGTTCTACAGATGTTGTTAATTAATTTGTTTTTATGTTTGTTATTAGTAAATAGATAAAACTTTTTTGATATTCTATGAATGTACAAATGAAGTGAAGGTAAGCCTATATTTAGGTGCAACTTTTGTAGATTAGTATAGAATGGTGTATTATAAGAGTATTTAATAGCTTTATTTTGTATAGTTTGCAATTTTTTTATGTTTGTGTGGCAGGTGCTACTCCATACGGGACAGGCATAAGTTATACAGGGGCGGACTAAGGTACAATATATATTTAATTTTGTATGATAACTTAGACATGACTTTCTATTTAAAATTGGGCTTAGTGCATTAAGTGCTTTAATTCCTTTGAGACGTAACTTTAAAGTATTTTGAGACCAATTGAGCTTATCGTCTAATACTACCCCTAAGTATTTGACTGAGCGTCTCCAAGGGATGCTGAAGCCGTCAATCGTTATAGTTTGCTTAGGAAGGGAACGCTGTCTTGTGAATAATATTGCCTCGGTTTTGGAGGCGTTAATTTTGAGTTTCCATTTTTTAAAAAAGGAGACTAGTAGCTCAACTGACAGTTGTAGGCGTTGAATAATCAAGTCGATGTCATAAGATGAGGTGTATGAGGCTGTATCATCAGCAAAGCAAGCTAAACTTGTTCTTGGCTGAATGAAACGGCTTAACTGATTAAGCTGATATGTTGTGTATGTATTAGGCTATAGGAAACTTCATAATGCGGGCGAAGCCGAGGGGCTCAACTAGTTTGATATTTAAAAAAATGTTTTCAAATGCTGCACTTTAAGGTTTATCTCCATATCTCTGGAGATACTCGTCAAATCTTTACAAAATTTAAATAGAACCGTGTCGGAATCTCTTTGATACAAAATATGAATTTTGTAAATCCGTCTATATATAATTTTGAGGCAGTTGTGTCAGAACCTACATAAAATCGAATCGTACAAAACGAAAAAACCGACTTCACATGCCGCGATAGTCAAATTACGGGCTAGTTATAATCATTTCATCTAAGTATATAAATTTGGTTATAAAATTGTTTAGCTCCATATCTCCGGAGATAATTGTCATATCTCAATGAATGGGACCAAACGGGATGCATAATCTCTCAAAAAAACAAAAAAAAAATCAAATCGATTAAGATTTGACGGAGTTCTGAGGTCACAAACATAAAAAACATACAGTCGAATTGAGAACCTCCTCCTTTTTCGTAAAGTCGGTTAAAAATATAAACATCCCAATTGAGAACTCCTTCTTTTTCGAAGTTGGTTAAAATATATTAATAAACGGCATCCTGTTGCAATTTGCAACTTTCATTAGGTCATCAACTTACGAGTATTATACTTACGCATAAACGTTAAATTATGTATGCATAAAATTATGTATGCATAAAATTCATTAGTATGGACATTATGCAAGTCACATTTTATATTACAGTAAGAATGTATATTTTTCCTTAAAATGAGGAAGGAGGTAATAAATACTTTTTGTATGTTTGTTACGTAATTTGCTCGCCAAATTGTAAACCTATTTGAAAACCGGTAAGTAGCAGAAATATTACTTTTTAATGCAGGTAAAGCCGCGGGGCACATGAAGTAATTACATCATCTTCATTACCAGCCAAGACATCATATTTTTCCACTGCTATACTGACTCTCTCCTATGGCACTATTTAGTCATTACATAAGTTGAAATACATCCAAAATAACATATATTTTTGTAATCGGGAGATCAGCGTGTGAACATTTGGTCATTATGGTCTACGGAGTAACATGCTTTCCCATACGATATTAAATTGCCATTTGTACGAAATGAAAATAAAAATAAAAAGTATTATGATCTCGCCTGCAGACAAGCGATGATGTATGATACAAGCCTAGAATGGTTTGACGTTCAAGGGCTGTGCTGCCAGAACATCGCAAGGTTTAAGTGGCAGATTTTCTGCCATAACTACTTTGATAGAGTATAAAATAAAAGTCCATTTTATTTCTATTTTTATTACTTAAACTATAAATAATAAAAACAAGGTTGTACTTTCCATGGGTGCAATACGGCGCCCGACGTCGTTCGTTTAATTTTTTTTATAAACTAACAAAAATCTGCAACTTACTACAAAAGATTTATAACACAATACAAAACTCAATGTTGTTGCAGCTGATTTTACATTAGTTCATAAAAACTTAATAACCGGTGATTATTTCATTTTGGATATTAATATTTAATTTCGACAAGAACTTTGATGCTTTAATTTTAGTAGTTCTAATGAGTAATATTAGAAGTTTTAAAGCAATGAAATAATCATCGGCAAAAAGCTAACACGTATCTATACATACAAAAAATAAAAACAAAAAGCCCGTCTTTGAACAGACGTGCACAACAAAAATATTATATAGCCTCATTCGAATTTTTGAAATTCAAAACATAATAATTTGGTCTCTTGTCCAATTGTTAAATATTCATATTTCCTACCAGCGAAATACAAAACTAAAGCCTTCCGTGGGATGATCCATTGTTATAAACAATCACACGATTTAACAATTGTCTTACGATAAGAAGTGATTTTTCCAAATACTGCAGTGTTGTAGTTCCATATCAAAATTCACGTCTTGGCGAACGCAAAGCCTGGTCGATTTTTTAACGAATAGCTCCTTAATGCTAATCTTTAGAGTAATCTGATTTATCTCATACAAAATAATATTAGCGGCTGTAAATAACACAGAAAAACTGACGGAGCCGGAGCAAGCTCCAAGATAGTTAAAAGAAAATAAGTTGCAATCGCCTTTGGCTAAGAAACATTCGCTTTGCGTACGCCAAAAAGTTCACTTACCGTTGTGATGAAACCTTAATTCTTGAGCATCATCGTTATATCTTAAGATGATTATATCAAGAAAATAAATCTTGGTAATTTTCGGTAACATATAGTTAACAATGACTATGATTTTTACTATACATGCAGGGAGAGTTAGAAACCAACATTTCAGTCCCAGCCGTGATGTTCATGGTGAATTGGCACCCATACTTTTTCCCACACAGGCTTAGATACCTTCTTCCACACTGATACTGGTACAGTTTTCCATACAGGTACCTGTATTTTCTTCAATTTCTCTATAAAGATTTTCTTTTGGATCGGGACCCACACTTCCTTTTTAACTATTTTCCAAACTTGCACCTTCTCTTCTACCCACTCCTCTTTCTTTTCTTTGGCCCAAGCTTGCTTTTTCTCAGTGCGCCAGATTTGCCTCCACTCTTCTTTCCACTCCAGTTTCTTCTCGGTGACCCATTCTTGTTTGTGCTCAGTGCGCCACACTTTCTTCCATACGGGTTTCCAGATCATCTTCTTTCTCCACAAGTCGTGGCTAGTGTATTCCCAACCGTGGTCGTCTTTGCCTAAGTATTTTTCGCCAGGAACACCTTCTTTTACCCAAGCTGGTATATAGTTCTGTTTCCATTCCGGTACCTGTATTTAAAGGTGGGCGTTATAACATATAACAGTCAATATAATTAATTATAAAAATTTATTCTTACAACACATTAGATATATCGACGGCAAACTGTTATAATATATTTTAGTAAGATGTTATAAATAACATCGAGCCTCGGCAACGATCGGAAATATTTGGGATTCGTCGGGTCGGGACCCGCGTGGTGCAACTAAACAATCGCGGCGAACTTCATCCCTCAGGTATGACACACTAATATGAACTCTCACGTAATTAAAATAAGACCGATATTTATCAATACAAGTAACCTCAAAGTGTGTGAGGCATTCAATGGCAGCACTGCACAGATTCTGTTTTTTACTTCACACTGTTATTTTTAATGTTCTGTTATAACACTCCACGACCACGTGCTATGTTTAGTACTTAGTGACCTAAAGTATGTACTTTTTTTTTTATGTAAATACTGTCGCCAAAGTGTGCTGTGACTGTTTGGACTTTTTTTTAAATTGAATGTGCGAAGGACAAAAAAAAGTTAAATTAATGGAATATCACAAAATACTCGCAAATCTTATTCAATTTCAAATATTTAAATATTGTAATCTTATGTGATATAACGTCCAACTGAATACTCAAACCATTATATCAATCATTAACATAATAATATATTATATTCATAGCACATGGAACAATTAAACTAACAATATAATATAATTATAACATTCGAGTCCCGTCGGTACGATGAAATTTTGAATTGTGTTTAACAATTTACAAAAACAAAAAAAAAATAAAGTGTGTGACACTTCAAAGAAACATAATATATAATTATAACAGTTTAAAAGAACAGTTAGAAAAATATAACAGTTAGGTCCACCTTTACCTGTATTTCCTTTTGCACTGGTACTTGTATTTCCTTCCAAACTGGTTTGTACACCTTTTTCCAATCGAGGACTTTTACCTCTTTCCAAATGAGGACTGGCACTTCTTTCCAAATTGGTTTTTTTTCTATTCGCCATGAGGGGACCTTTTCTTCTTTCCACTGTTGGACTTGTTCGGTTTTCCACGCTGGGACTTTTTCTTTTCTCCATTCTGTTTGCCAGATAAGTTTTTTGTCGTGTTTCGTGACTTGTACCCATTCGTCTTTCCAGACGAGCTTTTTCTTCCATACTCCTTCTGGTGGCGGTGAGTGCCATCCCCCTGGGGAGCGCTTCTCCCTGGTAAGTTCAGCATCCTCTGCGAGTTCCTTGACGGGCACTGCCAGCGATGCTGTGAAGGTCAAAACTACCCATAGCTGTGAACAAAAGCACCTGAATCAATAATACGTCATAATAGACGGACAATCGATAACCTACAAGGTCAATTGTCATGGATACATGAAAATAACAATGAGAGGGATACACATTAGGTTTTAGTGGTGTAAATAGCTGTACTCAATGGTTTTCCTAATATACTTCTAGATCTTGATCCTGAAAGCCAGGATGTAAAACTGCTACATACGCAGCTCTCTTACACTTATAGAATTTCAACTCAGCGAGTTAATTGGTACCAGGAGAAATTTAAAACTTACTATGACGCTATAAACATAAATTATAGTTTTATAAATAACTAGCTGTGCTTCACGGCTTTGCCCGCGTTTAATCCTAATTATAAACATTCCCCGTGAATTGCTCTATCTATTGATGTAAACTGCATTAACATCCTATGCGTAGTTTTAAAAATCTAAGCGTATAGACGCGAAACTTTACGGAAAACTTTAATTTAAACGTAATTTTTTTATTATTTATTATTATAGTAACACACAATCTGTGAAAATTTCAAGTGTTACATTATTATTTACGAATACAGTTCAGAATATAGAGCATAAAACACGTTTCTTATATCATATTGAAATTATAATATACGAGCTGCGCCCGACGACTTTGCCCGCATTTAATCCTGGTTATAAACCTTCCTCTTAAAATCTCTATAAATCTTCCTCTACTCTATCTATTGATGAAAATTGCATTACAAGCTTACTAGCAATGTTGGTTCTACATTACTAGTATTTAATTTTTAATTAATAACAATATTTGTATTAACTAACCTATTTGTTCCTACTACTGGGCAAAGATTTCCTCATTTTTTTTTCAAAATGTAAAAAAAATAAAATAAATTACTAGTAGATCTAAGCGTACAGACATCGGGAGCGACTTACTTTTATACTATGTAATAAAGATACTAAATAATTATATATAGAGATTATTAATAGATTTGGTTATTATTGGTTTTGTTTACCGTTATGATAAGTACGAAAAAGTAAAATAAGCCCGAAGCAAACCGGAAGCAGTTCTTTACTGATAATATATTTTCCCAATGTCAGGGCCTAACATATACACGTTTTCATCCAAAATGTTATTAAAAATTAAAATAAAACCTCAATTTTAGTTTATTTTAATATTCATGTCAAAAAATACTGTGTAATTAGTGAATTTATTTTAATTAAAATCAGGATTATATAAATCTTAAATTATTTTTTTTTATTTTATTATAATTTTTTGGTTCTAATAATTTTAAGTATTTGAGTATTTGTATTATCAACACTACTCCTTCGTAATATAATTGTAAACAGTTTTTTTATTAGGAAAACATAACACATTATTCATATATATGTTTGAAAACGGTAATCTATAAATTCAAACATAATTATTTTTAAAATGAACGTGAGTTTTAAATATAAAATACATTTTTTATATTTAACTAGCTGTGCCCCGCGGCTTCGCCTGCGTTATAAACAACTTTCATATATTTAAATATTTTTTTCATAAGAACCATCTCGTGACGATAAAAAACATGACAAAAAAAGAATTAGGGAAATCGGTCCAGCCGATCACGCGTGATCCCGTGACCAAGGGAAATTGGGATTAATTTTATATATAAGATTATTGTTACGTTTGTTAAATTTTAATTGTAACCGTTCCACGAATAGCATTATTTAATTCCCAAATTTATTGATTAATTTGTTTTATCAGCAATCAATTGGTCTGTTTATAAATCGATTAGTTTCGATTCACAAGGATTTAGTCCACAAAAATAAAACAATTACTAGTTCACTCTAAAATTCAAACTCGATTTGCACACGAATCGATACTGAAGTACCGCACTACACTTTTCCGAACGCACAAATATTTCCGCCACTGCACAGGTGTATAAGTCGCGATTTAATTCACTATTTAATGGAATTGTAACCCACCGTCAGCACTAGGGTCCTCATTTTGACAGGTCGAAGAACCGCCGAGCGACTGTGTCGTGAATTCGCGCGCACTCTATTTATTAAGGTGCCCCTCTCTAGGTTACTTAGTTCCTGCGTTAAGGATCGAGGCGGTTGACTACTGGCCAGTAATATTAGGTAGTTAATATTAGGTGGTATACCATGTCGGATGGTTGTTGTTTGCTATTGCGATATTTGTTTTTGTTTACTGTGATATTTATTATGGGTGGTGAATTGCGTTTAGTGTTTTGTTTTTCGTTGTTGGGACTATATCACTCATAGGACTATTTCTTACATAAACATTATGTATTTAATGTAATATTTTAAGATTAAAATTTGGAATTATTTTTAGTTGGGTATGGTGTAGTTAATAGATACGAAGTTAATCTTCGTGTGGGAAATTAAGGGTTGTTCAAAACGCACTTTTTGGTTTTAGTAATCTGTTCATATATAACTAGCTGCGCCCCACGGCTTTGCCCGCGTTTAATCTTAGTTATAAACTTCCCTTGTGAATCACTCTATCTATTGATGAAAACCGCATTAAAATCCGTAGTGTAGTTTTATAGATCTAAGCGTACAGACAGACAAAAGACTGTTTTATACTATGTAAAGATTCAATTATTACAGGTATTAATATATATTTACATTGGTAAATCTTGAATTAAAATTACTGTGTGTTATTATGAGCGATAAAACAAACAAATAAACAAACACAAATTTGTTGGTTTTGTGACATTGAATCCTAAAGATTCGACTATACAATACGTAATTACTTACATTGATAATTATACTTTAACAATATTGGATAGCTATTTGACAAACTACACTGGTCTGCAATGACAGCGGGTTGGTTATAAATACGATAACTTCAGGGCCAGTTTCTATTAAAAATTGCTTATAAAATATTAGAGCAATCTTTCTAAATTATAGTTTATTTCATTGCAAATATAGGAATAACTAAAACTTTTTTTATTTCTTTGTGGTGATTGTATTAAATGGTGATTGCAATACATAAAAAATAATTAAAAAAAATTCAATTTGGATATTTGGTGGAGTGCTTGCCAAACCGTGTAAAAGCTGTATTAACAGCTCTTAGTAGAAATAGAAATTATTAAACGGAGTGTTAAAATACATATAAACGACATAAGATCTTACAATCTACCGTACATCTTAAAGGTGCTTCTGAATAAATTGCGTAAAAATCTAAAATAGGTAGAGAAATAAGTAAAAAGACCTAAAAATGAGTACCTACATAGAAATGGCTTGCGTGACATGTAAAGTCGGTTTTTGGAAGGTTTTGATTAATTTGCTGTATTAATATTGATTGCGAGGGTCAAGTCTTGGAAGCTAAATCACAATCACTTCCTGACCTTCGATTGCACTCAAATTTGGTATACTATCGTACTACTATCTTCGGTATACTAGCGTATCTTCGGTGACTATGCAATAATTTTCATTAACTTTTCATTTATTTAGTTTGGCTATTAATTTTATGGTAACTACTATTATTTTCAAATTTGGTATACTATGTATAGGACTACTATCTTCGGTATACTAGCGTATCTTCGGTGACGATGTAATAATTTTCATTAACTTTTCATTTATTTCGTTTTTAAATCTATTAATTATGGTAACTACTATTATTTTCAAATTTGGTATGGTATATATATATATGTAGTACTACTATATTCGGTATACTAGCGTATCTTCGGTGACGATGTAATAATTTCTATTAACTTTTCATTTATTTAGTTTTTAAGACTATTCATTATGGTAACTACTATTATTTTGGTTGCAACTCATCATAATGATGATCATCGTCACTTTGACGAAATTGATAAACTCAAACTCAAACAAAAAGAATTTATTCTCTTGAAAATTCTCCTACACACGTCTAATAATTATATATTTTATCTTTTTGAAATTAAAAGAAAACACAAGTTCTTAATAAGCCATTCAGCTTTCACACAACGATACCGAAAGATAGACTACAAAAAAAAAACACCTGATTAATGTAGGGTTGCCAAGCGTAACATGCACCCAGATGCATGTTGAAAACTTCAGACAAATTTCGTCTAAAAAACTGTGAAATAATGAAACACAATCCTACTAAGTATTTTTTTTATATAATGTAGGTTAGCGTTTGACCACTATCTAACCAGTTGGTAGGTGATGATGCGGTCGAAGATGGCAAGCACGCTAGGCCTAGAATGGGCACTAGCTCTCAAGGATAGCTGCCGGAACACATTAGATGTTTGGCGACAGATTTTCTAACTTGTGATGGTAGCTGGCCAGGTGAACACTAGATAGTGTCCTACCACCATGCGGGGGTTGGTGGTTTCTTAACGATGTTTTTCCTTCACAGGAGGGCCACTGTATAAAGCGCACATACATTTTTCTACAAAAAAATCCATTGTTGCACGGCGTGGATTGAACTTGGTACCTCTGGTATCTTAGCCTACAAATTCTCCCACTACACCACCGGGCCCTCAATATATGATTTATTATCCTACTAATATTATAGAGTGATTGTGTACCTAAGTATGGTTGTTTCTTTATCACGCTAATAATAATTAACCTAATGAGCTGAGTATGCAGATAGTCTCGACTTTGAAATAACACATACTATTTAACCGACTTCAAACAAATATAATATCGTTTAAAAACTAAAAAAGAACCGGCTGCAATGCCGCACTATTCATTTTCAGTACCAATTTTGAGATGTTTATCTCAATATCTCTGGAGATACTTATCAAACCTCGATAAAATTACCATGGTACCACACTTGGAATATCTCCTTTCAAACAAAAAAATTATAATCAAAATTGGTTCATAAACGACGAAGTTATCCGCGAACAAACATAAAATATATATATATATATATATATACGGTCGAATTGAGAAACCTGCTCCTTTTTTTGAAGTCGGTTAAAAAGGGAGGAGATTTCTCAATTCGACCATATATTATAAATATATAATGTTTGTTTGCGGATAACTTCGTCGTTAATGAACCGATTTCGATTATTCATTTTTTTGTGGAATGGAGATATCTAAAGTGTAGTACCATGGTAATTTTATCAAGTTCTGATAAGTAACTCATCAAACTTGGTACTGAAAATTAATAGCGCGGCATTTGAAGTCGGTTCTTTTAGTTTTTTAAACGATCTTATTATCCCGATAATCCCACGAGAACGATGTCTACGAGGTTAAACCCGCGGGGTAAAGCTAGTAAATAAAATATGCACAAATGATGATTAAAGTAAAAGTTTATTCACATTCTGAGCCATTAGAAACTCAAAAATTCATATGCCATACATTTAAATGGTTTTATAATAACAATAAGAACATTTCAACATCAATATCAATAATAATTATTATAATTTTATGTCAACAAAGTAATACAATTGAAAGATAATATTATAGGTTATTGAGTTCTACGAGCATTTTTATTGTATTATGATACATATGTTTGCATAAATATGTAGTTTATTTTATATATATATATGTTTATTGTATGGGGACCCCCTATTATTTTTAACTTTATTCTGTTTTTGATATTTCTTGTTATAGCGGCAACAGAAATACATCATCTGTGAAAATTTCAACTGTGTAACTATCACGGTTCATGAGATACACCCTGGTGATAGATGGACAGACAGACAGACGGACAGCGGTGTCATAGTAATATGGTCCTGTTTTACTATTTGGGTACGGAACCCTAAAAACATCGGCAGTGTTTGGGGATTGCCGATTGAAGTGAAAACGAAGTAACTTGTGAATTGTATCGTCGAGATACACAGTATACATACAGCTCATGGGAAGCGTGCGGTGATGATGACGCGAGTTTCACGGTTTTCGTTCACCCAAAAGAAAAGGCCATAACTCAGCAAATAATAGGTGACCGAGAAATTGAGGAAAGCATAAACTTTGCTGATACTTGCTTGGTGTGCTTGGTGGACGATGCAGAATTGAAACAGCACAACAATAACGGTCTAAACATCTTCACTGATGGGAGTAAACTGGAGGGGAAAGTCGGCGCGGCATTATACTTATGGAAAAATGGCCGTGAGGGTAGTATCCGAAAGTTCAAACTGCAATGAGTCTACCAGGCCGAATTACTGGAATTATTGAGGCTACAAGCCAAGTCCTACGCAGCAAAACGCAATACAGCGATTCTGGATCTGTCTTAGAAACCGCAGCCAATCTCTCACACCTCCCTCCATCCCCTTGCGGTCAATATAGGGAAAAAATTTGCCAAAATCACTCAAAGTAGAAAAAATTTAAAACTTTTTTGGATCAAGGCGCACGCTGAGATAAGTTTTAAGATTTTTGTAGCAATGTCATACAAAAAACTGTAAATACAGACAGACGGACAGACGGACAGACGGACAGATGGACAGACGGACAGGCGGACAGACGGACAGACGGACAGACGGACAGATGGGCAGACGGATAGACAGACAGACAGATGGACAAGAAAGTGATAATATAAGGGTTCCTTTTTTACCTTTTGAGGTACGGAACCCTAAAAATAGTAATAAAAGAGCGTACCATGATATACATTGTATATATAATGATAGGTACCCGTAAAATGTTAAATAGTATAAGAATATTAACATGCACAACATTGTAAAGAACATACATGAAAAATAAAAGCCTAAAATTGTAAAAAACTGGGCAAAGGAAAGTCGGACTCGCACTAGTAGGGTTCCTGTACGGAACTACAGTACAGTATTTTATAAGATCGAGCAAAAAATACCACTCAAAAATAATAAATCATAAACATTTTATTTCTTATAACGCCATCTAACGTCTAACAAAGGTGTTAGGGATCGACATTTCAATATAACGCCATCTATGGGACGTTTACCTAACTAAGCGTTCATAGATGGCGTAAAATGCCGAACAAACCACGTTTCTTGTATGGGGACCCTCTATTATTTTTAACTTCATTCGGTTTTTAGTATTTGTTGTTATAGCGGCAACAGAAATACATCATCTGTGAAAATTTCAACTGTCTAACTATCACGGTCATGAGATACAGCCTGGTGGCAGACGGACAGACACACAGACAGACAGACAGACAAACAGACAGACAGAAAGCAAAACCGTATCTAAACACGAAATGACACCCTAATCGTTCAAGTCGTGTCCGAGATCGATACGCAATATAAAATCGTACAAGAATTGCGTGCATAAGTAAATAAGATAGGGAAGTGTATAAAAATAAACTGGCTTAAGCTGTTAATAATGCATTTACATTTTGCATTGGGTAAATTTGGCACATAGAAAGTTAATTAGTAGGATAATGTTATAGCTACTGTTTACCAGCTGAGTATACTTTGTGACGTAGGCAAAGCCGCGGGGTACGTCTAGTTTTATACAAAACCACTAATACTGAGATTTCATAACGAGTCAAATATTCTTGACTCAGTGATTTCATGGACTATAAAAAAAACTAGATAGATGCGATGTATGCCTAAACTTAAAACTCGTTATTTGAAATCTAAGAGTGCAACAATCGTTCAGTAATATATATATATATATATATATATATATATATATATATTTTAAATCTTATAGTCTAGCGTTTGACCACTACCTCACCTGTTGGTAAATGATGATGCGATCGAAGATGGTAAGCACGCTAGGCCCAGAATGGGAACTGGCTCTCAAGGATAGCTGCCGGAACACATTAGATGTTTTGGCGACAGATTTTCTAACTTGAGATCAGTAGCTGGCCAGGCACTAGATAGTATCCTAGACCACCATGCGGGGGTTGTAGGTTTAACGACGTTTTTCCTTTACCGGAGTAACACTGAAAAGCGCACATAATTTTTTCGTTACAAGAATCCACTGGTGTACGGCAGGGATTGAACTCGGTACCTCTGGCATCAAACCCGACCGTTCTCTCGATTACGCCACCGGGCCCTCAAAATTTATA
Source organism: Cabera pusaria (assembly GCA_954871355.1). Classification (NCBI taxonomy): domain Eukaryota; kingdom Metazoa; phylum Arthropoda; class Insecta; order Lepidoptera; family Geometridae; genus Cabera; species Cabera pusaria. Next base: position 32,553,788 of record OX940885.1, on the reverse strand, counting down.
ATGCATTTTTTAATTTAATTATGAGATTAAGTAATTAGGATTAATGGGCGAGTTATAGAGTTAAGAAATGCTTAGAATTAGAATTAAGAATGCTGGTGAGTTTTCCATGTACTTTTATTTAAACTTGAGAAAATACAAACTCTAATTGCCCATTAGCAGCATATAATGCTATTCTCTATTATAGGCTGTATAAAGTACATGCACTTATACTTCCAGTTATTATTTAAAATTAAAATTATTTAGGATGTTTAAATTTATTATAAAATTAATATTAAACGTGTCAAAAGTTATAAAATAGAATCATTGTATACATGAGAAAGCACAATTGAACAAAAATTGCAAATACTTTCAATTTTCCTCTATAAAGACAGATTCGTTTTTTGCGTGCCCGGAATATTTATATTGTGGTTACGAAATAACGAACAATACTCACCCGATATTCATAAACACCACTTCAAGGTTTCAACCATCTATAAGTAATAAATACATTATAGATATAATATGTGTCAAATCCACAGCTACGCGTAATGCAATGTACATTGTTACACAGAATCCAAAATTGAATCGTACCGACGGGACTCAAACCCGCGAAGAGCACCTGGGCATGTTTCCCAAGGGGATGCGGGATCCAGTCCCGTCGGTACTATGAAATTTAGAATTGTGTGTCCCAATGTACAAAAATATAAAGTGTGTAACACTCCAAAAAACATAATATGAGATATATCTATACTAATAATATTATAAAGAGAGAACATTTGTATTTTTGTATGTTTGTAATAATTTAGCTCAAAAACTACTGAACCGATTTAAAAAATTCTTTCACTAATACATAGAATGGACTTTCGGAATGAAAATGGGCTATATATTATCCCGTTTTAATCAAATGTACATACGTGAAGACCTAATTTGCAACCTAAGTCGGCAAAAAAACGGTCGAAAAAACACGTTTCTTACGAACGCTGCTTAATTAAAAATAGATAGAAGAATATTTTCTATGCAAGAGTTGTACAACTTAATAAGACCTACAAAAAAGTCCGCGACAGCATATGTCTATCTCTTAAGGTTGACTCACAGTAACCATTTTAATCTAAAAAATTTTGTTAAAAAATATTACATAACTTCCAAGGCTATTTTTAAGTATATAGTATTAATCCTTATCCAAATAATTACGTTAATTAGCTTGGCCACATATTATAGATTAAAATTGTCCTTTACAGTATATAATTCAAATGGAAACTCTAGAAGATATCACGAATTTTACAAACACGCATCGCAAATTAATAAAATATTTGCAGTGAAACCACAGATTAGGTCATAGTTACTACGAAAATATTATTATAAGCTTAGCTATGCTGTAGATCCCCACCGATCACAATCAATTTGAAGTCAATATAGTATAATATTATGATCTATTGTATAAACTAATATTCATCTATATATATAATAATATAATATTTTAAACCACCCCGACTGATCTATGTCTTTTCATTAAAAGCATTCCAATGACTCTAAACACGATATTTAAAATCTGAGCTGTAAGTTGGTGAGGATTTGAGTATTCTGTAGAGTCCAGGAGATGTCCCAGCATCAGGTCAATGCTTCCATGTTCTTACAATATTGTTGAAGAAGAAGATTTTCGAATTGATCAGATCTATGAAAGTTGATTTCATAGCGAAATTAACTAGAAAAAAGCTCATAGTTTTATAACGATTGAACGAATTTTCATGAATCAAAACTAAGAAAACTCTCGATGAAGAGATCTATCAAACAAAAAAAAACTGTCAATAATAAAAACAAAATCGGTTCATCTGGTTAGGTGCTAAGATGCTACAGACAGACACACAGATACACACATTAAACGTATATTACCCCTACATTTTGCGTCGGGGAACGCCGTAAGGTTATGGCGGCAGATGTTCTCCTTGGTGGTATGCTACTTTTTGGTAGATTTAATGATCCCACTACTACTGTACGAAAACTCATGATTCATGAATGCACATAAAACTATCATTGGTAAGGATAGTATATAGCTAAGATTAGAACCAACGACCGTCGGGTCAGAATCAGGGTAACTATCCTTTACGCCAAAGGGCCGTCCAATATCACTACGTAAGTATTATAAAACAAAGTGCATCACTGCGTCTGTCTGTCTGTTCGCAATAATCTCAATAGCTACTGAACGGATTATCATGCGGTTTTCACCAAAGCCAGAGTGTTTACGAGGAAGGTTTAGGTGCATAATTCGTTAAGGTTTTGTGTAAATTGGTTGAAATATGACGATGATTGTTAAATATGTTAAAATTTGATATTCGATGCAACAAACTTATGCAAATTTTGTAGGCATATATGTTCTACCCGTACAAAGCCGGGGCGGGCTGCTAGTTATAATATAATTGTGTTCGGACAACCCGCCTGCCCAGCGTGGCGATTAGGGCATATCCCTCCCGATGAGCTGAAGATCGGGCTCAGTGGCGTATCTTGGGAGAGGCCCACGTCCAGCAGTGGACTGACACTGGCTGACTATGATCAAAGTCAAAGTCAAAGCATTTATTCAGTATATGGGCAAATTCAAAATTTGCACTTACACACGGCAAATAACATTAAACAGATCATATTCAATAAAAAATATTATAGATATAACAGAAACATAACTTATTGCTTTGAATTTACAAAAAAAAAAAAGGTATTGGATGATGAAAAGTAAAGGATGATGAAGATGATGAATTTTGTACGAGACCGTTCACACTGTGCTATATAATATATATTACATCCCCAACTACACATATTACTTCGACCGACAGAGCGATATTTAGAGGTCATTTGAAGATATATATTTTACTTCACGTCCCCGGATACCGCGCGTCCCCCTGCCTCGCCCTCAGTTTGAACGAAACTGTTAATGTTTTATTGTGCCTAAGGTGCCGAAGCTGAACTGTTCCAAAACATATACCTTACAGTGTGAACTGCAATCGCCGGATGAATGAATGAATGAATTGTAGCACTTCATTACACATAAAAAGTCACCTAACAATGTCACAATGTCACTTAAATGAATGCTAAGCTTAAAGTACTAACGGTGGTACTATCGCTATATAGCGATCTCTTCCAGATAACCATTAATTGTTAGGAACTAATATAAAATAAAATAATTAAACAAAATTATAAAAATAAACATATTAATAACAATCTTTACATATGCCAAAAATATGTATATGAGTAAATATATATATATATATAATGTGTAATTTTTTCACTATGTTACATTTTAATTTTATGTTTCATATTTAAATAAGTGAAATGTTAAGTACTGTTGTTGTTTTGTTGCAAAATAAAATAAATGATTTTTCTTTTTTCTTTCTTTTATACATATATACATATATGGGATGTAATAAATAATATATAGCTCAAGATGTAATATATATTCCATCCCAAATATATAGTATATATATAGTCAAAAGGCAGCTTGAAAATTAGCCGCGACATGCATGCCATTGGTTTGCTATCCCTGTTAATGGGTAAATGTAAGTATTCGTGTCAGATTTCACTTGCTAGCGAGAAGTGCAGTGACGCAATGGGTAGCGCCACTACGATGCCCTTATATGTACTTGGCTTTATATTAAATGTATGTAAGTTAGGCCGATATATTTGCCGTAGACTGGTCGTAGTAGATATTCTTGAGAAACCCGTTCGAGTAATGGATAGATGACTTAACTTCTAAGTGAGAGGTCACGGGTTCAAATCCTAGCACGAGTGTTTATCTACAGGTGGTAAGGGCACATTATATCGATGTTTTGTCTGACTTGCATTAATAAGATCGTTTAAAAAACTAAAAACAAGAACCGACTTCAATGCCGCGCTATTAATTTTCAGTACCAATTTTAAGGTGTTTATCTCCATATCTCTGGAGATACTTATCAAACCTCGATAAACTACCATAGTACCACACTTGAGATATCTCCTTTCCAACAAAAAAAGAATAATCAAAATCGGTTCATAAACGACGAAGTTATCCGCGAACAAACATAAAAAAAACAAAAAAGAATACGGTCGAATTGAGAAACCTCCTCCTTTTTTTGAAGTCGGTTATATAAATTTGCTAACTGTCATCAAGGCGAAAATCTGTCACCATAACCTAACAGTGTTCTGGCAGCACACAGCCTTTGAGAGTCAGAGTATTCTGGGCCTAATGTAGTCACCATCTTCGATGACATCATCGCTTTCCACCAGATAAGATAGTGTCCAATTTATAAGTTTTTATTTTGATATTTCACTTGATAGGTTTGAGGATTTTTGCGGCAAACGCCAAAAATCAGCCATTTTTAGGGTTCCGTACCCAAAGGGTAAAACGGGACCCTATTACTAAGAGTCCGTCTGTCTGTCTATCTGTCTGTCTGTCTGTCTGTCCGTCTGTCTACAGGCTGTATCTCATGAACCGTGATAGTTAGACAGTTGAAATTTTCACAGATGATGTATTTCTGTTGCCGCTATAACAACAAATACTAAAAACAGAACAAAGTTAAAAATAATAGAGGGTTCCCATACAAGAAACGTGTTTTTTCGGCATTTCACGCCATCTATGAACGCTTAGTTAGGCAAAAGTCCTATAGATTGCGTTATATTGAAATGTCGGTACCTAACTTCTTTGTTAGATGTTAGATGGCGTTATAAGAAATAAAATGTTTATTAATTATTATTTTTTGCTGGCGATAACTGATAGTGGTATTTTTTGCTCGATCTTATAAAATACTGTAGTGTGGTACGGAACCCTACTAGTGCGAGTCCGACTTGCACTTGGCCAGTTTATTGTAATTTCTATACAGAGTGTATGGTGGATGGACTGACATATTTTTTTGGGGGGTTGTGGGATCATGCTCTAGTTTTTCCCGGTAGACCCGGAAGTCCTAAGTATCACGGTGTTTTAGATATGATTTTTTTTTTTTAAGTCAACCAAAATCTTGTCTATATATCGTGCTAACTTTTTTGTTTGTGGTTGTAATACGACGAATAAACTTGTGCTGTATTCTGCAATGTGTCCGTATTCTAAATAAAACATTACTTAACACATTTCCCTTAAAAAATAGTTCCGAGCAAAGTCGTTAATCTGTTTGACTGTTTTAAAAAGTAATAACTTCTTAATTTAATTTTGATATTGGGTGATCTTGGCTCGACAAACATAACGCTTATTCTAACTCAGTAATAAGGTTATTACCTTATTACTGTGAATGAAATAATAACAAGTGAATGCGCTAACGTGTAATTGAGTTTGTATGTATACCGTGTACCCACATTACTCATCAATATAACCTACTTACCTTTGTGGCCACACATTGAGCTTAGTAAACAGTTAACGTGTTAAGTGCAGTCAATATACACTTAACAGATAATACGAGGTATTTAAAGTTACCGTAAAAATTGGCAATGTCCAGGAATATATAGATCCAGGCATTGTATTAAATCAACAATCGTTATTATTAATGCAAAAGTAAGTTTGTATATCTGTTTTTTACCCGACTACGGCCATGCAAAAAGGAGGGTTATGTTTTGACCGGTATGTGGGTATGTTTGTATGTATGTTCATCTGTTCTTCATAACTTCTAAACTACTTATCATAATTTGACAAATGAGGTGTCGTTGGACGCGTCTTATTTGTCTGCTGGTTATAGGCTATGTGACGTCACAACAAATTTAATGTGGTGCCCTCTAAAGGGCATAAAGTCTAGTACTAAAAAAATATTTATTCCACCCCTTCGTGTGTGGTATCGTTGAATAGGGATTTTAAAACGAAGACAAGACTTAGTACATAATATTTTTTTCGGGCGTAGCGTTAGCGAGATATATCCCGCCAAAGTCAAGAAAACTAATTTTAAAACCCCACGGCGTCGCAAAGAAGCAGTTGGGAGGGTTATGTGATTGTTGATCGCTGTGTATGTATGTAAGTATGTTGCCATGTATACAATTATGCTAAAACCCCAAAATGCTTTAAATAAAAAATAAGTTTAAAAACTAAAACCCGACTACTGAAAACTCACACTCTAAAAAGTATGAAACAAGAAAATATTCTCATCTGACATCGCTATGTACAAACTATTCAATATGTATCGTGTATTATACAAACAACTAACTTGTAATAAACATTTTATTGTATTTCATAAATATTCTTAGTGGTGCTCAGAGGATAGCCGTGGTTGTATGTCACCTACCGTAACAAAACAATACACTCTGTAAAGTAACATACGACCACGGGTATCCACTGAACACCACTATGAATATATATGAAATACAATAAAATATTTATTACAAGTTTTTTGTTTGTATAATACCCGATACATATTGAATAGTTTGTACACAGCGATGTCAGATGAGAATATTTTCTTGTTTCATACTTCTCAGAGTGTGATTTTTCAGTAGTCCGGTTTTAGTTTTTGAAATTATTTTTTATTTACGTAAATCTTTTATTAAATCTTCTTAATTTTTTTCGTCGCATTACAGCCGGTGCAGTGCTCCTAGAAAATGCAATTTCTATTTTTATTCACGCTAGTTAAAAATGTATCGTATGACATTTATAACGCAAGTTCAAAATGTATGGAATGACATTTATGTTTCCACAACAAAGATGTCATTCCCATACATTTTGAAGTTGCATTAGCGTGAATGGATACAGAATTTGGATTTTGTCTAGGGGCACTGATTGGTGGATATGATGTATGAAATTAAGGTCTAGCTGTGATTGGTGGACGCTTCCACAGCCATATTTGTATACATGCAAATTTATCATGTCAACTGCTGTCATAGTAGCTGGTTACCCGTAGCTGAGTATTAAAATTACCTAATAATAGTGGAGTTTACAATGCTAAATAAATATTTACTCGAGCGTCATGAGCACAGAAGTATTTTACTTCCAACTAATATTACTAGTAGATCTGCGAGAAAAGTAGTCCACGCGTGCCCTTAAAAAAATCCGTTTATATATAACGCTACAGCAAACTTCAGCTCTTCTTGGATTTTTTTTCACCACATTTAATGTAAAATTAAGTACTTAGTGTGTCTCTCAAATGTAATTGAAATCCGTTAGTAAATGACGCTACAGAAACTTACCCCCTCCACTATATCTTTTTGATTATTATTTGCAACCTCTTGTTTTGAATGATCTCCTAAGTGCGCCTTTCCAATTTGACTGAATTCCGCTGATAAATAACGCTACAGCAAACTTCTCCCTTTTCCTCCTTATTTGCCCTCCAATAAAAAAAAACGCGATAGTCAAACATTCTTAAATAAATCAAGGAACTTAAGTGGGTGATAGACGTACGAACTTAAAGTACGCGGTTTTTAAGATCGCGAACTTACTCGGCTCGACGGTAGTGACACACGTGAAGCTTACTCACTCTGTATTGCGATGTCGTCGACTGAAGAAGCTGTGTTATTTAGAAATATTATCGTATTAAATTTTAAAAACTAAAAAAAAGAAACGAAGTCGAAAAGTGTGGGTAAAGAACTGGCTTACGACAAAAGAGCGTTTATCACATGTGAATATTATTAGTTAATATTATATTTCGGAAAGCTTCTATAAATTCGGTTAGCAGTTCATGCGAATAAGTTCGGAAATCACTCATTTTGAAATTTCTGAATTAAAATTAACAAAAATTGCAAAAATTAACACGACAAGCGATCGCGTCCACGAACTGGCGAAACAAAATGGCGGCTCGCGACTCGCAATGCTGCCACACGTTCGAGCCATGACGAGCTACGAGAAAGATTTCAGACCGGTTGGATCGCCGACGATTTTGCGCGGCGGTTTTAAAGTACGCGTACTTACGGTGACACACAAGCGAAAAAGGTCGGCGAGCCATAAGTACGCGTACTTGCTCGTACGTCTATCACCCACTTGAAATGCCATTTTTGTCAAAATAATGAATGAATTAATAAATTTATTTATTCAGCTTGTGTCCCTAGGTTACCTGTCAGAGTGGTTAGTTTTAAAATTACAATTTTAGTTTCACTAGGTCTTAATTTATCAATATACAAGCAGTTAATTAAGTATATATAAATACTTAATAATAATAAATACTTTTTACGAAATCATAGGTATTCATTGCAACATTAAACAATAATTACATCAATATGTCAAAAATAATCACATGGGTATCTTTAAAAATGTCGTCAACAGAATAAGTTGAATAACTGCCCAAGTGCAAGTCGCACTCATAGGGTTCCGTAACACAGTTAAGTATTCCATAACTATGATTTTTCGCAACTACAAAATTAACTTTGTTTTTCATAGTGTTTGTATGAAAAACAAAGTTATCTTTGCGGTCGCCATTATCTCAAAAACTGCTGAATGTATCTCATTCAAACCAATTTTCGTTGTTAGTTTTTATTGAGATCTACAGCTCATATTTTATTTAAATTTTTCACTGCCATACTTTTTAAGTTAGAGGGGGGGGACACACATTTTACCACTTTAGACGCGCCTATCTTTCAAATGATTGACTTTGAGAAAAAATGATTTTAGGAACCTCAATGTCATTTTTGAAGACCTATCCATAAACATCCCACACGTATAGGTTTGAAGAAAAACATTTTTTTTGTTTCAGTTCCATGTATGGGATGCCCCCGTTAAACTTTTATATATTTTTTTTGTATAAAAATCGGAAAGCGGTTTGACATACGGACGGACAGGCAGACAGACAGACAGACAGACATGACGAATCTATAAGGGTTCCGTTTTTTGCCATTCGGCTACGGAACCCTAAAAATGGGACCTGTAGAACAGACAGAAAAATATCCGGACAAAATCAATTTTGGCCTAGTTATAACTGATACGCTTCGCTCACGGACAAATAATATAGTTACCGTAGATGACTAATTAAATAATTAACTTCGAATGCCGCTAATGTACAAGGCCAAAATTAAATTGAGTAAACATTACCCTATGCAAGCTTTGTTCGTAAATTCCGGTGAGATTTTTATTACTAGGCCAAATGTCAGAGGTAGACAAAGACAAATGTTTACCGGATTTATATATGTGTATGTATGTATGTTCATCTGTTCCCTCATAAATTAGATTTATGAAGTATTCTGCGAGGCGTCTTCATTGTCCGCTGGTTATAAGCTACGTGATTGAATATGGCGCCCTCTAGAGGACATAAAACCATAAACAATTTTTTAAAATATTTTCTTCTTCTTCTTTTTTTATATATATCTTATATATAAAAATGAATCCCAATTGCCCTTGGTCACGGCATAAGGGGTGAACGGCTGGACCGATTTCGCTAATTCTTTTTTGTCGTGTTTTTTTTCGTCAGGAGATGGTTCTTATGAAAATAAATTAAAATAAATAAATGATGTTATTAACGCAGGCGAAGCCGCGGGGCTCTGCTAGCTAGCTGTATATATTTTTATTACTATTTATTTAATATATTTATATATTATTTGTATTATATTTATACATTTTTTATATATTATTTAGCCGTGATAGGTCTGTATCAAATGAAAAGGCTTAATTGATATTATTTGCTTGCTGCTTCGTTTGCAAGCACTCAATCATCGTTAATAATTTCTAAAACTAGAGAGTGATCTTGCACTAGTGGGATTTTTGTTTACTTAGGCAACCCTTGGACTAAATGTATTTATCTACCTACGCCAAATTTCTTAACCCTCTTTTTCTTTTTCTTTATCAAAATACCAACAATTCAAAAGTCAAAGCATTTATTCAGTATATGGGCAAATTAAAAAATTTTGTATATGGGCAAATTAAAAAAAATTGTATTTGGGCAAATAAAAAATCTGCACTTACACATGTCAAATAACATTAAATAGATCATATCAATAATAATTATTTCAAATATAACAAAAACATTAACTCATTGCTTTGATAAAAAAAAAAAAAAAACAAAAGTATTGAGCCATTCAGATTTCATCTAAACGTAGAACGTCACCCTTAAAATAAATGTTTAATTCCCCTGATTAATGTAGGGGTTGCCAACCGTACTATTACGTGCATGCACCCCAATGCTTAAGTACTATAGAAAATTTTATCAAAAAATATGTGAAATAATAAAACATAATATATTAAAAAAAACATACAGACGAATTGAGAATCTCCTCCTTTTTTGTGAAGTCAGTTAATAAAACGAAAACTAAAGCAAATTGTAGATGATAGTTTTATATTAAAATCGATTAAAGTCATTGCACATTTTCTTTAAGAACACAGGTTTTACTCAGCCGTATTCATAAAGATGTTAACAGACGCATAGCGGTGGATTTGACACAAGTTAGAATTACACTATGCGTTCACGGGCACTGTGGTATGTTTATATAGTTATCTTATAGTTATGTTTGTGAATTCGGGCAGAGATAATAACTCTCATACGGGTGATTGTCTGGTATACTTAATTTATAACAAGTAACAAAACTAAAATTTTGAATAAATACCCACGACAATGTCCTTTAAAAAATAACGTCATAACATCTATCTAAGAACCACCACTGATTAATTACTAGTTTTGGAGAAAAATGGCAACATCGATTTCCACCAACAAATGATCTGCAGCGCCCCCTAGTAAGTTAGAATCACCGTAAGACCTATCTAAAAACATGCACCAATTACACCGAACCCATAACTGAAAACTGCATCAAAATCGGACTAGTAGTTTTGGAGAAAAATGGCAACATAGATTTGCACACAAACAAACATCCTCTCACTGCATATACTCCGTTCCGTCGTGGGTAAAAAATATTGCGAAAATATAAAGTATGATTGAAAACTCATCGAGTATTGGCGGGAATGTAAATTAGTGTGTGTGCTATCATTGTGTTTTGTCCTAAAACATCTGTTTTTTTTTTGTTCCGCACGTTTTATTCCTCCGAAATTGGTCGGAGACCTTTTGGAGCGAGTTATACTTTAAAATAAAATGCATTAAGCTATTGAGCGTTCATGCTGAGTTCTAGGTTATTGTGCATGTGTTTTTTATTGTGTGGTGTTTAATGTATGTAAGTGTGATATATATATAGAGTATACAATTCTATAGATATGTTTTGTGTAACCCACAAAACATATCTATAAATATATATATATATATATACATATATATGTATATAATATATACATTACACTAGTAATGTGCAACCCACATTGCGAGTAATCTTTTATTTAAAAAAAAATATATTTATATAAATATATTTAAATTTTCTTTTTTTTTTTTTTTCTTTTACTTACGCTTTTTATTAAAACTATTAAAACTTGTGTTCTTCCGCGAGTTGAAGTGTAATAAATGTGGATTATTAACCAACAAATACCGGTGAATGTGTACGAGTGTAGGAAAACAGCACAATGTTTAAAAACATGCTATTTGTATTCTCACCGAAATTCCCCTGAAAAGCTTCAGTAAAGTTCACACTTTTACTGAGGGTATGGACTTTGACTAGAGTCTAGTTTAAGTCTTAGTCAAGTTATAGTCGTAGTCTAATCACTACTTTTTGACTTCGACTTAATCTGAAACGTGACAATGACCCATTTCTATGACTTGAATTCACAAAAACTTGAAGAGTTTTAATAAGTGACACTGGCTTAATACACTAATCGTGTTGAGCCATAACGGCTCTAAAAACAAAAAATTGTGATTCATAATAGGGAATATGCATTATTGATTTTTACAAGCTTTTATTTAACTTGCAATGTATGTATGTATGTATGTATATCACTATGTTTGTTCGGGTGGAATCTTGGAAGCTAAATTAGACCCACTTCCCGATGTCCTATTGGACTCAAATTTGGTGTACTTATGTATCTTCGGTGACAATACAATAATATGGTACCATGGAGCTGGTCTGATGATGGAGACGGAAGGTGGCCACGGCATCTCTATGATAAAACAACATAAACCCACCGAGTTTGGGCTCGATTAATTTGTCTTGAAGAGAACTTTTCACCTAGATGATATTCAGGGTCTGATGATGAAGCTGGAAGGTGGCCACGGCATCTCTGTGATAAATCAACATAACCCTACCAAGTTTGGGCTCGATTGATTCGTCTTGAAGATAACTTTTCACCTAGATGATATCCAGAGTCTGATGATGAAGCTGGAAGGTGGCCACGGCATCTCTGTGATAAATCAACACAACCCTACCGAGTTTGGGCTCGATTGATTCGTCTTGAAGAGAACTTTTCACCTAGATGATATTCAGAGTCTGATGATGAAGCTGGAAGGTGGCCACGGCATCTCTGTGATAAATCAACATAACCCTACCGAGTTTGGGCTCGATTGATTCGTCTTGAAGATAACTTTTCACCTAGATGATATTCAGAGTCTGATGATGAAGCTGGAAGGTGGCCACGGCATCTCTGTGATAAATCAACGTAACTCTACCGAGTTTGGCTCAAATAATTCGTCTTGAGGAGCACTTTACACTTAAATGATAGCCAGGATCTGATAATGAAGCTGTAAACTGGCCATGGCATTTCTGTTATAAAGCAACATAGCCCCACCGAGTCGATTGATTTTCCTTGAAGAGCACTTTACCCATAATCACATCAAATATTCGTGGAATATTTTAAAACATCATGCCTTCTCTTAAATAATTAGGTAGTAGGTAGGTAGTCGGTATCTTTACCTACCTACTAAAAAGTTAAAAATAAATTATAAGTAAAAAATATTTTTAAAAACAAGCTTTTATCTGGGACAATGAACTAAAATGTTATAAATAAATTCTAGTAAGTATTTGGCGTGTAGGTATTTACCTATATTTTTAAAAGCTTGAGGCACTGAAGTATAGTAATTACCTAGCCTGGAAAACGGGTAGTGCTTCAAGCTTTTAAGAATATAGGTAAGTACCTACACGCCAAATACTTACTAGAATTTATTTTTAACATTTTAGTTCATTGTCCCAGATAAAAGCTTGTTTTTTAAAATATATTTTACTTATAATTTATTATATTTTTAATTCACTGATTACATCCATTTAACACAGTCAAAAAATGGAAATAATACTGAAAGTGTTCAAATTAAGCTAAAAAAAAATAGTTTTAACATTGAAAAATATGAAGTAGCTAAAACGCTGCCAAATTTTCGCGCGCGTTTGTGACGTCACAGTACACCGCACGGTCTCCACAGATTAAATCTTTTTATTAGAAATAGTAGGTATTCGTACAACAGTGTATTAACAGTGTACAGTATTTCTATAAAAAATATTTATTCTGTGAAGACCGTGTGGTGCCCTGTGACGTCACTTTCTAATTGACAAGTGGTGATGTGTTTTGCATATTGAAATTTCCCACGCTTTTTTTGCATTTTTCATATAATATTTGAACACATTTTAGAGTATTTTATTTATAAAAAAATGTTTAACAAACAACACCAGAACAATAATGATTCGAAAATAAATTATTTTAAGTAAATGTATACTACATGCATTTTCCCTATTATGGTCTACACATTACATGATATTATGTTTCACACATTTACATTGATCGCAGTTAAGTGATTGTCGCGTCATAATATAATATTCTAGTACCGTTTCCGCGGCACGCAGTGCCTAGCGTCACGGTCCTGTAGTAGGTCATCTGCATACAATGCCATGAAAGAGTGAGGTGACGCGCTGTCTACTTCTAATTGTTTTTGTTCTGTTTCCTTAACGGATTCCTTTTTTAAACCCGACGGATTGATTTTATGCGTTGGCTTCTTTTTACTTCAATGATATTGCAAGAACATGTAAATACACCTTGACCCCAAGGAGTCTTTAATATTCATTTTAGTGTTGAGTATTAATGATAGTAACAAGACAAAGAGCCGTGTTTAATGTTTTGGTTAGTAATAATTCAAAAGGCTGTGATACATTGTACATACATAAAAGTCGATTGTCGAATGAATTTTCTGAACACACAATTTCAGTTTCAATCCGTCTTGAATTCCAGTTAAATGCGGATCTCACTGAAGTCTAACGTCGTAATCGAGTGCTTGTCAGTCTCCAACAAACAAATAAACATATGACCTTCTAAACTAACACTGTGGCCCGATACATTTGAAATCTTTATTCAGAAACCATACTGCATCCATAAAGTACAACTGATTTAGGCCAAGTTCAGACTAGTGAGAAATCGCTCGACGCATTCAAAATGTGTAACTAGGTTTTGTAACAAACGTATTTGTCGAACTTCACAGGAGCCGACGGTATTTAGGGTTGCCAGCATTCATTTTTGGAAATTGAACTTGCTCTTATTCGACTTAAAATTTCTTAAAAAAATATGGATCTCTTTGAAATTATATTATGACATATCGAAATAATGTTAATATTATCCTAAAGGTATAAGCTAGCGTAGACCACTAACTCACTTGTTGGTAAGTGAAGATGCGGTCGAAGATGGTAGCAAGCTAGGCTTAAAATGGAAACTGGCTCTCAAGACCGCGACGAGACGCGGCGCGCACTTTTTTAGAGATTGATACAAAAATGAACTTTATTTACTACTCAAAAAGATACAAATTTCATTGAATTATTTCGGCGGCTTCAGGCTGCGCCGCGCAGCGCAGCGGGAAACCGCGTGATAAACAAATGAATTTTATTAACTACACAACAAGATACACATTGCATTGAGATAATTTGGTGGCATTACGCGTTTTGCTGCGCCGCGGGGTGTCGGGCTGCGCCGCGCGGCTTCTCGCTTCACAGCGCTGCGCCGCTCGAAACCAAAACTCACGTCGCGTCGCGTTGCGGTGTGAACTGACCCTAAGCCCCGTTGCTTGTCGCTGCGTGGTGCAAAAGCACAAGCATCGTCGCGTCGCATCGCGTCGCGGTATGAACTGACCCTAGACGTTTTGAAATGGATTTTTTTAACTTCTAACTGACTAACTAACTAAACTAACTGGCCAGGTGGACTTTTATTATTGCTTTGTAAAAAATATAGTATATAATAATATAGTGTAGTTGCGTATAATCATTACAAAGTTTATAATAATATCGGAATAATATGATATGATGCCATGACGTACAGTAGGTATCGAGTCATCAATCAATTATATCTAATTTAATACTATAAGAATCTTTGTCCTGACATACTGACTGACTGACTGACTGACTTACTGACAGACAACGCACAGCCTAAACCGCTGGTCGTAGAGACTTGAAATTTGGAGGGTATATTTGTTTTAGTACGTAGGGGTGTACTAAGAAAGGATTTTCCAAAATTCATCCCTTAAGGGGATGAAATTGGGGTTCAAAGTTTGTATGGAAAAACAAGATTAGATAGTCTTTTCTATCCGAAACTTCACACAAGTGCTTCAATAAAAAAATAAGTATATACATGTTTCAGGTTTATTTGAAAATCCACCCCTAAGAGGGTGAAATGGGGTAACAAGATGTGAAAATCAATATTGTTTCGGATTGCGCTGAAATTTGGCATGCAGATAGTTATTACGACGTTAATTACCTCTGAAAACAGATTTTTCAAAATTCACCCCTGAAGGGAATGAAACGGGGGTTCAAAGTTTGTATGGAGAGACAAGATTAGATAGTATTTTCCATTCGAAACTTCATACAAGTGCTCCAGTAAAAAAATAAGTAAATGCGTGTTTCAGGTTTTTTTAAATTACACCCCTAAGAGGGTGAAATGGGGTAACAAAGTGTGAAAGCCAATATTGTTTCTGATTGCGCTGAAATTTGGCATGCAGATAGTTATTACGAAGTTAGTAACCTCTGAGAAAGTATATTCCAAATTTAACCCCTGAAGGGGATGAAACGGGGGTTCAAAGTTTGTATGGAGAAACAAGATTAGATTGTCTTTTATATTTGAAACTTAACACAAGTAATTAAGTAAGTAAATACGTGTTTCAGGCTGTTTTAAAAATTCCACCCCTAAAAGGGTGAAGTGGGGTAACAAAGTCTGAAATCAATATTGTTTCGGATTGCGCTGAAATTTGGCATGCAGATAGTTATTTTGGCTTAGGTATCCGCTAAGTAAGATTTTTTTTAAATTCACTCTTCAAGGGGATGAAGCGGGGATTCAAAGTTTGGATAGTCATTTTATTCGACATTTCACACTCAGAAAGGATTTTCTAAAAATTCCTCCCGAATCGGAACGGGGATTCAAAGTTTGTATGGCGAAATAAGATGAGGTAAAGTACGTGTTGTAGGATTTTTTGAAATGGGGTAGGTAACAAAGTCTGAAAATTTGGGTGTTTTGGTTTTTATAAATATGAATCCCGAATTGCCTTAGTCACGCTAACTACGTCACCACTTACGTGAAAACTGGTGAACCGATTTGGCTAATTCTTATTTGATGTATTTAATGATAGAATCGTTTTTACAAAAGAAAAGTTATAAGTAAATAAAAGAAGTTTTTAACGCGGGAGAAGCCGCGGGGCACTTCTAGTCTGTTATAAGAATGTAAACGTTTTATCAGAACATACATTTTGACAAGCCTTATACTTTGTACTTATGCAAGTATCACATCAAACGTCAAAACATTACACTGACAGTGGTAACCCTGATGTATGATTTGCTATTTTTTTACTGGGATGCGCATCAGAATGTATTAGGGCATTACACAATCTGAACTTACAAAGTCCACGTAGAATTAATTTGCTGAACAGTGTACTTGTAATAGACTTTAAAGTACTTTCGTGTACGTGTTATGGGATATAGACCCTTGGCATCATTGAGGTACGTACCATAATGCTTGGCATGCGTAAAATAACGCCGACACATGAAGGCTCCCTGTGGCGAAGATAGAATTACCCATCAAGCCTCGATTATGGATGGATAATAAACACACTGGTGTATCTAGGTCTAGGCAATACAAATACAATACAACACAATGCAATGTAATACAATGCAATGCAATGCAATACAAAAACTCTGTATTGTAACTTAAAAAGTAAAATAAACCGGCCATGTCGAGTTGAACTCGCCCACCGAGGCTTCCGTACCAACGTTGGTAAGGTACCAATTAAGCTAGACCTCTTAATTGTATGAGCGCCGATATATCTCAGATGCCTATCTTAATTGGCGTAAACTATGTATGTATGGGGACACACTTTTATTTTCACCTTTTTTTAATTTTGGAATGTTCCCTTTATTTGAGCTGTGTACCTTGCTTCTTGCCAAATTTCATAATTCTAGGTCAACGGGAAGTACCCTATAGGTTTTCGACCCAAAACCTATAGGGTACTATCGGTTGACCTAGAATTGTCAATTTTGGTCAAAAGTAAGGTCTTACAGCACAAGTAATGGAAAAATCAGAAAAATAAAAAAAAACTGAAAATTAAGGTAAATTTTGGTATTTCTAAGTTTTCGCAAAAATCAAGTTTTCCCCATATCTTTTTATCGTGTTGACTCAGGACCTTGATTTTTATACACCTAATAGGGACTATAGACTTCAGTATCTGGTATAAATTTCAACTTGCTAGGTCCATTCATTCCTGAGAAAAACAGACAGACAGACGAACAGACGGACAAGAAACTGATATTATAAGGGTTCCTTTTTACCTTTTGAGGTATGGAACCCTAAAAATATATACAACATTTAAATTTCTCACTTTTATGGCACAATAGGCGGGCGGTCTTATCGCTAAAAGCGAAACATCCATCTGAAGGTTGTCTCTTCCAGACACTCTTCAGATGGATGTCTGTTATAATATACCTATAATAACCTATCTAGGTTAGGTAAGGTTATAAATAATTAATTTCTTGGCTCCACATACCACTTACTATAAACATTTCACACATTATAAACAAAATATAACCGACAACAAAAAAGCGATAGTTCTATGTTCATGTGTACTATGTATCCCGTATTCCGTATCTTCACTTAACATCAGACGAGATAGAGATCAAGGTGCTGAATAGACATAAACAAGTAAATATAGGGTACACTTGTCTCACGAACATAAAAACATGTCTTAGGATAGGTAAGTAATGTATCCGTTCTATAACTGGTTATGCCACTAGGTTCAATTATTTTTTACCGCTTTCGAGTTCAAACGTTACGTAACAGTTGTTACGTATATTCAAAGTTTGTAATTGTAAGTCAAACCAGCTAATGATGACTCAAAAGTATAAATATTTTGTGTTTTCCGGTGAATGAAAAACATTGTTAAGAAACCAACAACCCCCGCATGGTGGTAGGACACTATCTAGTGTCTGCCTGGCTAACTACCACTCTCAGTGAGAAAAATCTGTCGCCAAACATCTAATATGTTCCGGCAGCTATCCTTGGCAGCCAGTTCATATTCTAGGCCTAGAGTGCTTACCATCTTCGACCGCATCATCACTTACCAACAGGTGACATAGTGGTCAAACGCTAGCCTATAAGATATATATTAAAAAAAAATTGTATTAAGACGAACTTAGGATCAGGCGCCTCAAAAGGAATAACCGGACATCGGTCTTACTTGAACGATACTTTGAGAACATGGAAGCATAAACCTGATGCTGGGATATCTCCTGGAATCTGCAGAATACTCTACCCCTCACTAACTTACAGCAGAGATGTCGTGTTCGGACTCATTGAAATGGTCTCAGTGAAAAGATTATACATGCATAGATCAATCGGGGGTGATTTTTAGCCCACTTCAAAAAAGGAGGAGGTTTCCCAATTCGACCGTATATATGTTTTTTTTTTATGTTTGTTCGCGGATAACTTCGTCGTTTATGAACCGATTTTGATTATTCTTTTTTTGTTGAAAAGGAGATATTCCAAGTGTGGTACCATGGAAATTTTATCGAGGTCTGATAAGTATCTCCAGAGATATGGAGATAAACACCTCAAAATGTGTACTGAAAATTAATAGCGCGGCATTTAAGTATTATATAATATTTAGAATTTATAAGTAAAGTAATAATAAGTTATAACTAGGTCCGATTTAGAAACGCCTTAAATTTATTTAGGGCCAGTTTCACCGGTTCCGTATAATGCTAATATGAAGAAATTTGACAGATTTTTGACAGCTTTTATAAGGCGTCATGTGTCAGACAACTTATAACGTAAAAAATTGTAGCTTTACGGAGCGCCTGATGTGGATGGAACCTAAATAAGGGAAACTACAGGAGACTTTAACATACTTGTATTAGGTAAACAGACTTAACTTAAAGCACTAGGTACAAATATTCAGTGAGGATACCGTGAATACCGGCTACCTCCGATATTCCATCATATAATCCGCTTGCCTTGTAGAACATCGTTAAAAAACTAATCAAGGAGGCCAAGTGCAAGTCGGACTCGCACTCGTCAGTATCTCGTTCAAACCAATTTTCGTTTTTAGTTTTTATTGAGATCTACAGCTTATATTTTTTTTAGATTTGTAACTCCCATACTTTACAAGTTAGAGGGGTGGGGGGGGGTTATGGGGGGCACACATTTTACCACTTTAGACGCGCCTATCTTTCAAATGATTGACTTTGAGAAAAAATGATTCTAAGAACCTCAATGTCATTTTTGAAAACCTATCCATAGACACCGCACACGTATAGGTTTCAAGATTTTTTTTTTATGTTTCAGTTCTATGTATGGGCCCCTCCTTAAACTTTTATATTTTTTATTTTTGTATAAAAATCGGAAAGCGGTTCATAGAATACGTCTACCTACCAAGTTTCAATTCTGTAGTCCTAACAGTTTCAGAATAAAATGGCTGTGACATACGGACGGACAGACAGACAGACATGACGAATCTATAAGAGTTCCGTTTTTTGCCATTCGGCTACGGAACCCTAAAAAGTGTACTAGGCCTGTCCACTTCGAGGACTACGTCTTTTGTTGTAAAAGCCATTAGATACCATAATGAGAGAAACATTTACTATGCTCGACTTCATTTTATCAGTATACCGGTATAGATATATATATATATATATATATATAGATACCCCAGCAAGAAAGCATCTCACGGTGTCCTTGTATAGCACATTTATCTTGCTCGTCTTCAGTCATCATCAGCCTGTATCAGTTTTCAGTGATGTAATTCGTCGTGAGTTCGGTCCTCACCCCACCCATTGCACTATTGACTTGAACTCACTCCAGACACAAGCATATTTAGCTTAGTTGGAGGGGTTAACAAGAATACTAGTAATGTGCAACCCACATTGCGAGTAATCTTTAAATAAAAAAAATAAAAAAAATAAAAAAAAATATTCCGCCCATACTTCTGCGTCTATTATGCTATTTGGAAAATGGACTTTTTCCAAATTCCTGGGAACATCTTCCACGGTGTTAGCGTCAATTATCTTATAAGTTTATTTGGAATTGGTTTATTTTTGTTTATAAAATATCCAAAATCAAAATCTGTAAAATTGTCCCAGCCCTCTTTTTTTTCCAAAGTCTCCCTATTTCCATTTTGACATCGTTCCGTCATAAAGAAACATAAATTGTTTTAATACAAACTAGTGTGCATGATATGAACATTAAATAGGTAGTTAAAGATATGCCACAAACTATATAACGCATTATCAGGAACTGTTGTTAAATAAATGGCATCCCACTGCCTTGTACTATTATTTATTCTGTGGCACTGCCAAATTGTTGCCTTTGTCACTGCCGCAGGTCACTATTGATTGGTATTTAACAACTTGTTTCAACGCCACATTGAAAATTTAATTACAGAGTGTCATGTAAACAAAAGCTTTCAAGCTAGCTGAGCGTCCGCGTGAGTGCTATTGAATTTCGTGTTTGACTAACCACAAATTAATCAAGTAATACTTCATTCAAAATGTAATTTAATTAAATCTATCCCCGCCCAATCTATGTATAATTTGTAGCCGTGCTATATAATATTCTTTGTTGTTGTTGTATATATAAAAGGCAAACGTTACTGACTGATCTATCAACGCACAGCTCAAACCACTAAACGAATTGCGCTGAAATTTGGCATACAGATAGTTTGTATGACGTAGATATTCGCTAAGAAAGTATTTTTTTAAATATCTTAAGGGTACGAACCGGGGGATCAAAGTTTGTATGGAGAAAAGAGATTGTCTATTTTATTCGAAACTTCTCACATGTACTTCTGTAAACAAATAAATAAATACGCGTTTCAAAAAAGTCGGAGCAGTCAAAGAATATTTGGTTAGCTTGTTTTAAATTTAATTCATATAGAAATAAATGTGTTGGGTATAATTTTGGAAAAGCGGTGATACCAGTATCGCTCAAACAATAGTTGAAGTTATCTTTCTGCTATTGCTAATCGACTCAAAGAATAAAAAGTTACACAGAAAATTCAACCTAGCAGATACCTGCACTTTACAAACAACACACGTTCCAAATATCATGTCTCTGAAACCAGCGGTTTAGGACCTGTACTTTGATATATTAGTTAGTCAGATGAATGCGTGGGGATGATTTCGGAAAAACTGTAACTGATAATTTTAATTTAAGAGTTGTTATCTGTACCAATTTCGAAACAATTGACCCAGAAATAAAATGTTTCATAGAAAGTTCAACACTCCATTTTACCCTCTTAGTAGTGGAATTTTGAAAAACCCCTTTTATAGTGAACACTTCATTAAAACACATCTTCTAATTTTCATGAGTCTGGGATCAGCGGTTTAGGCAGTGCGTTGATATAAGAGTCTGAGAAACGCGTGAGGGATAATTTTAGAAAAAAAAACTGTGATACACGTCATGTCTCATAATTTTTATAAAACAGTATGTGTTGTTAGTCTTCTTTCTTGGTTTCTTGGTTGTCTTCTTCTTCTTTTATTGGTTGTCTGGTAGAAATCGATTTAAACGATAAGACCGCCCTTAGTATTACTTAGAATAAGTATTTTCCTTAAGTATTTTCTATTTCGGTAATTATTGATGTGCAAATAAAGTGTTCATCTATCTACCTATAATATCTTTCCATGTGTGCCATTTTTCGAGACAATCGAATCAGAGCTTTAAAAGTTTCACAGAAAATTAAACCTCTCATTTCACCATCTTAGAGGTAGAATCTCAAAAAACCCTTTCGTGGATAGTTGCACTATACAAAAAACACACCCTCTAAATTGTATGTCTCTAAGGCCAGTGGATCAGGCTGTACGTTGCTATATCAGACAATCATTCAGGTAGTCAGGCAAACGCGTGGGGTATGATTTTGGAAAAACTGTGATACGCGTAACTAATTAATTTAATTGAAAAAGTATGTGTAAAAAAAAAGTAAAGTAAAGTAAAAAAAAGTAAAGTATTCTCGAGACAATTGAACCAGAAATTAAAAAGTTTATTAGAAGCTTCAACCCTCCATTTCACCCTCTTAAGGGTAAAATTTCGAAAAAGCCCTTCTTAGTGGATGCCTACACTTTACAAAGAACACATTCTCCAAATTTAATGTGTCTAGGACCAGCGGTTTAGGCTGTGCGTGGATATCTCAGTCAATCAGTCAGTCAGTCAGTCGGTCAGGTCAGGACAGGAGGATCAGGAAGATGGATTATGATTATATAATAATAATACATAGAAGTTAATGTTTTGGGATGACAATTAATAAAGCCCAAGGTCAGACGCTAAAAGTGGTGGGTGTGGATCTAAGTATTTAGCTGTTTTTCGCACGGTCAGCTTTATGTGGCTCTGTCACGTGCTAGCAATAAACCTAGTAGCCTGTATGTTTTGATCCCCGATGGCTAATACATACGTCTAATATTGTGTGTAGAGAAGCTTATAAAGTTTTTTTTTAAATATCTATACGACGGTGTTTAAAGTCCAAAATAAAACAAAAGATATATCTGAAAAATGCTGCCCTAAGTCACTGTTCCACGCGGACGAAGTCGCGGGTACAGCTAGTAAGTAAATACGTGTTGCAGGATTTTTGCAAGAGGTTGTGGTAAAAAGTCTGAAAATCAATATGGTTATGCGGGTTTTCTAAATATGAATCCCTGTTCCCTTAGTAACGCAATAACTTGAAAACGAGTGAACCGATTTAGCTTTTACTTCTTTGAGGTCTTTTATGATAGAACCGTTTTTACAAAATAAAAGTTTTAGTAAATAAAAGAAGTCTTTAACGCGGGCGAAGCCGCGGGGCAGTTCTAGATATATAAATTAAACTTCCCCACTCAGGCCTCAGCAGAAAAATGGGCAATCAAGCTCTTCTTAAGGTACGGCCACACCGCGGCGTCCTGCGATCTGCGGGCGCAATCTCATTACTTTTCAATTGTTTTCTGATCGCGTTTGGTATATGATCGCCGCCTAGATCGCAAACGCAGGACGCTGTGGTGTGTCCGTACCTTTACACTTTACAATGACAACATAAAATAGCAAACAGTGCATGACAAGTGAGCTTGCCGCTATCTATCAACTTTTTTTTTATCATATAGGCTAGAGTTTGATAACTATCTCACCAGTTGATAAGTGATGATGCGGTCAAGGATGGTAGCACGCTAGGCCTAGAATGGGAATAAATTGGCTCTCAAACATAGCTGCCGGAACACATTACATGCTTGGCGACAGATTTTCTGACTTCAGGGTGGTAGCTTCCCAGACGGACACTAGATAGTGTCCTACCGTCATGCGGGGGTTGGGGGTCAACATTTTTTAGGGTTCCGTACCCAAAGGGTAAAACGGGACCCTATTACTAAGACTCCGCTGTCCGTCTGTCTGTCTATCTGTCTGTCTGTCTCTCCGTCTGTCACCAGGCTATGGCTCATTAACCGTGATAGTTAGACAGTGGAAATTTTTACAGATGATGTATTTCTGTTGCCGCTAGAACAACAAATACTAAAAATAAAATAAAGTTAAAAATTAAAGAAAAAACAAAAAACGTGTTTTTAAACGCCATATATCTAATTAGTTTCGGCAAAATGACATAGATGGCGCTAGTAAACGAGCCCCGTCTTTCTAGATCGCGACCAAACCAAATATTCTTGGTAATATCAATTAATCAAATATATGAGGTTGAAACTCTGTTATGTTTCGTATTGTACGGAACTCTCCCTAAGTGTGCGATAAGAGACGCGATGCTAACTCGCACTTGGCCAGTTTTATACCGAAGGGCCACTGTGAAAAGCGCACATACATTTTTCGTTAGAAAAATCCTGGTGCACGGCGGGGATTAAGCTCGGTACCTCTGGCGTCAAAGCCGACCATTCTCCTACTATACCACAATACTGCTTATGCTTACGTTTTTACCAAGTAGGTGGTTTCTTATTACGTTAGCTCTCAATGCGATAATTTCGCTCACGTACCGCGGAAGTAACTGCGCACACGGCCACAGAATAATGAATAGTAACACGGCTATCTAAAGATTACGTGGATATAAGGTTATCTTGACCTGTGAACTGTTGCTTACTAGCTTGTCGGCATTTGTCGCTACACTGATGATGAGCAACATATCATGATTGCACCCGACGCTCGCTGTAAAAGGCAAAGAGGCTATGTAATCATTGTACTTAATACCTTTCACATTGGAGTTTCTACCTGATTTGAGCTTAGTGGCGTGCCATGGGTGAGGCTTATGTTCAGCTGTGGACAGAGATCACTACTAGACAGCACCAACTCTTTTCATTTATTCAACCTACTTCAGCTATCAAACGGCTTCTAAAAAGGAGGAGGTTCTCAATTTGTCTGTTTTTTTTTTGCATGTATGTGTTATGTTACGCGATTACTCCGTCAATTGTGATCCGATTCGAATGATTCTTTTTTTAATCGGTAAGGTATATTTCCGAGGTAGTCCCATCGAAATTTGATTAGTATCTCCAGAGATGACGATAATCGTCTCAAACTCGCTACTGAAACTGACTCGCGGGCATGGAAGTCGTTTGTTTTAGTTTTTAAAATATATATTTTTTTGGGATTCCATACTTCCAAAGAATAAAAGGAACCCTTATGGTACGGACACACCGCAGCGTCCTGCGTACGCGATCTAGGCGGCGATCAGATAGCGCAGTAGTATTTGTAACGACAGGTTCACACCAAACGCGATCATAAAACAATTAAAAAGTACTGAGATCGCGCCCGCAGATCGCAGGACGCCGCGGTGTGACCATACATTTACAGGATCACTTCGTTGTCCGTTTGTCTGTCTATTTGTTAAAGCCCTATTTCTCAGGAACGCGTAGAGACATCAAGTTGAAACTTATATCAAACTTATATCAAAAGATATGACCGTTTATGTCGCATATTTTTGCGTATTTTACGATTTCACAATGGTATAAAAACCTAAGGGTACTTCCCGTTGACCTAGAATCATGAAATTTGGGAAGAAGCAAGGTAGCTTGAAGCACTTACGAGTGTAAAGGAAAAAATCTTAAAAACCGCAATTATGTCGTTTCGCAACAAAAATAAAGTTAATTTACCTTTACCAACTTATTATTTGCGGTTAGTACAATACATTTTCTACGGATCGAACTACAAAGTTAAGTTTGTCCTTGAACTTAGTTTGACAAATTTGTGCGGAAGACTCTGTGCGCGAGTCCAACTCACACATAGTTGGTTTTTGAATTGAAAACTTATTTAGCGGCGTTGTGATCTTTTTGGGATAGGTAAAAAATCTTAAACTCGCGTCAGGACCTCGCGTCCGGACACGTGACCTGATCGAAAATTCGTAAGACGGAGGGAGACTAAAAACGTTTTTGGGATGGGTAAAAAATGTTAAACTCGCGTCAGGACACGTGACCTGATCGAAAATTCGTAAGACGGAGGGAAAGTAGACCAAATGCACAACGTTAATATTCAAGTTGAAAACATAAACTTCTGTCTCACCTAATGTTAAGTGACATTGCGGACGAAGTGGTAGGCCTTCTTCTTAGTGGTAGTAGATATCTAGTCACTACAGCCTTCCACTAATAATTTCCTACCAACCATATTGCGCATTCACGATAAAAAGTAACTCAAGCAGTTAAAACGCAACTCGTATGATAAACAGACTTGAAGTGTATAGGCACAGTTTGTATGGGTCAGCCAGTTGCGTCACTTAAGGTACGCGCGAACCAAAGCGTGCAAGGTGCGTTCGCTGTGTACTTGGCTGCAGTAGCGACATACTTGCTTGTAAACGATATTCATACCCATAGAATAAATATGTTATATCGATCAAACCAATTACGCGTGCTACGCGTTATGTTAGCCTGCGTCAAATTTGTTAAAATTACATTTATGCTTTAATGGAAGCTGTCTTATTATCACTAAATATTATAAAACAAAGTCCCTCGCCGCGTCTGTTTGTGTCTCTCTGTTCGCGATAAACTCAAAAACTACTGAAAGCATTCTCATGCGGTTTTCACCAATAGGCGGAGTGAATCATAAAGAAGATTTAAATGTAGAATTTGTAAAGTTTTTTTGTAAAGTGGTTGAAATATGACGATGATTGTTAAAGATGTTAATTCTTACTCGACGCAACAAGTTGATGCAAAAAATGAAGGCATATGGTTTCTACCCAAGCGAAGCCAGCGGGGCAGTAACGGGCGGGTTGCTAGTCTCAAAATGTGATTTTCACTGGACACGTAGCGTTCAGACAGCGTAAAACGCGTTGGTCTGTCCTCTGCTTAAAAGATACTCGACGTTACTTGACTCGGTTTTACTCCTCTAATGCAATATTATGCCGACTGTTAGACTCAGCACTATGCAAATAAATATTACACTCATCGATTTCTTAAACTCGACATTTATAGCATTATATGGTTGTGTTAGTATGATACTTTACTTGAATAATTGACTCAAGTGGACGTTTTATGAATGATCAGGGCCGGTAGTCTCTACATGCATAGCGATGAATTTCGAGCGATAATCGTCGATACGAAAAGAGATGCAGATAACAATTGTCTAGCTGCATCTCATTCTAGCAGACGTTTGCGATGACAAGACGCATCGCTATCAATGTAGAGACTTCCAACTTTTCCAGCTTTTTTTTAGATTTTTATAAATATTTGTTTTTGAAGTTATACTTCTTTTGGCGCGATAAAGAAAAATGATGAGAGTGAATTTTTACAATGCGCGCGCACACCGACACCTAAATTTAACATAGTGAAGTTAGTTCTAGGTGGTACGATGCGCGCGCACACCGACACCTAAATTCTACACCGTGAAGTTAGTTCTAGGTGGCATGACTATGTTCAAGTTGTATATTCTAGTATTTTTATATTTAGAACACGTGTTTCGTAAGAACGTCATATTTAACGTCATATTTTTACGTTAATAAAAACTTTTTATTTAAATAAAATCTTGTTGATTAATTTTAATATTTATCGTTAATCACTACTGCATTTTAGTTATTTTTTTTCCATACGCCACAGAAGTATAACTTCTAACGCGTGTACATAAGTACAAAAAAGTTTTTTTTTTAAAGAAAGGCTAATAATGTGTGTTTAGTAAAAAAATATAGTAAAATAATTTGAATGAGTATAATTGACTATACTTGAATGCGTATCCAAAACTTTGTGTATGTGTTGCTGCAGCTAACTTCGTGTATGTGTTGCTGCAGCTAACTTTGTGTATGTATTGCTGCAGCTAACTTTGTGTATGTGTTGCTGCAGCTAACTTTGTGTATGTGTTGCTGCAGCTAACTTTGGGTGTAAAATCCGATTATTCTTGTTACAAAAATATTGTATAAGATAGTTTATAAACAAAACTTTCAGTCAGACTGTCAGTTTCAGTAGCAAATTTAACGTTTATCATCATATCTCTGTAGTAACATATCGAATCAGGATAAAAATAATCATTCAAATTACAATTATAATATATAATATAATATATACATACACACATATATATATGATATGAGATATGTATATATATATGGATACATAATATATACATTGTATATAATATAAACATACAAAAATAATGCTTTTAATGAATTAACTTTAAATGAATGGACGACCTCCTCCTTTTTGGTAATTGGTTTTGAATGCTTTGTCATCGAAGAATGACCAGCATTTGAAATTTCAACCGTGTTTCAACCGCGCACTATAAGAGGAAGTTGTTAAAATTCAGCTTGCAAGATTTGACCTACACAAACATTACAACCTACATAAAGTAGCATACCACCATCAAAAAAATAAATATTGTTCGCAAAACATAAATTAACCGACGTTAAATGCCGTGCTACTCATTATCAACCGACTTTAAAAAAAAGGAGGAGGTTTCACAATTCGACTGTATATATATATTTACGAGTGTTTTTTTTGTGGGTGTTCGCGAATAACTTCGTCGTTTATGAACCGATTTTGATGATTATATTTTGTTGGAATGGATATATCCCAAGGGTATACCAATGATGTTGGTTGTACACCAGGCGAGATAGTGGTCAAACACTTGCCTATAAATAATATATAAATAAGTCGCCATTTTTGTCTGATGATAGAACTCGTAGTAATTAAAATCATTTATAATACAATCGAAGTCAATTTTAATTTATTCCTTTAACATAACTTTCTAATTTCTAAGACAATCGCCTTTCTTATATTCTGATTTTCGGTGTTTATTTTGGCCATAGATTTCATTTCAAGTTGGCTGTCCAGGTCATCAGCACGCTTTGAGGGCCCAGTGGTGTAGTGAGAGAATGGTCGGTTTTGACGCTAGCTGTACCAAGTTCAATCCCCGCCGTGCACCAATGGATTTTACTATCGAAAAATGTATGTTTGCTTTTCACAGTGGCCCTCCGGTGAAGGAAAAATATCGTTAAGATACCCCCGCATGGGGGTAAGACACTATCTAGCTTGGCTAGCTACTGGGATTCTTAACAAATTAGGGTTTTACGGGATTTAAAATTTTCATAAATATTTTTACGATTTAACTTACCGATGGTAAGTGCAATTATAACCGTTGACGCAATTAGAAAATCTGTCACCAAACATGTAATATACAGTAAGCTTTCCTTGAGAGCCAGTTCCCATTCTAGGCCGAGCGTACCACCCGGCCGAGCGTACCACCCGGCCGAGCGTACCACCCGGCCGAGCGTACCAGCGATGATGCGGTCGACGCATCATCACTAACCAACAGGTAAATTGTGGTCAAACACTAGCCTATACATATAATATAACAAGTGAATTATTTTAGGAACAAAAAAGCCGACTGCGTGATAAGAATTAAGTGATTAAACTATTCCAAACTCCAATAAAACATATATAAGTAATGTATACAATATATATTATATATTCCTAATCACCGTTAAATATCTTTTATTTTGATTTTGATACCTTACTCGATGTTTTTTGATAACATAATTTTTTTGCTAATCCCAATTTGCAAGTTTGCAAAATACAATAGACTTCAACGCGTGACTTGTTTTTCCTTCCGAATACTCGAATCACAATGTTCATCTCGTTATTTTGAGATAACATTTTGGCTTTAAAAATCCATATGTTTGTTTTTTTTTTATTACAAACTTTATCTCTACTTCACAGCGAACTTACTTATTTGTCCGTTAAAAACATTGCGATTGATTTTAGAGCGACTTCCAGATGTTCGATCAAGCTGAAATTTTGCACACATGTGTAAATTGCATGACAATGCAATATTATGATGACATGGTGCTGAAAAGGAACTCCTAAATTACACATGTTATACCCGTCGTGTTAGAACTCGTTGGATTTGTCTTGACTTACTCTGGTCCTGGTTATGTAAAAGCTTGTGTTTAAAAAGGTTTTTTAAAATACTACTTGTTATATTTGAGTACCCAGTGTCACTCTCATGACAAACGCGTCCATTATACGGTAGGTTATTCGTCAATCAAAACCATCAGTCATGACTTTTTGTTGATGATGCAGCCTCAAAGTATGTGAATTTCGGTCAATCACCGTCAATCACTCCATTACACGATTAGTTATCCATCAGTCACAGCTGTGATTGCCAGCAAACTGACAACCAAACCTATCGTGTAATGGACGCTTGAAACGAATCTATTGGCACCAGTCACATAAAAATACGACAAGCCGTTTAGGCTTTATGACGTTCCAAAGAAATATAAATACGTACATACACTCAAAAAACATAACCTAACCTAATAAAAAGTAAAACGCTACCGTACATCTCCCAGTTACAATCCAGACAAGCATGATTCCATTGTAATCGTCTCTTATCATCACGTGAGTTATTTTTTTATATTTTGTGAAATACAAAATAATATATTTTTACAAGCTTTTATACATAGTTTCACCTGTCCCGATGTTTGTCATTAAATCTTGCAAATTAAATTTAAATAATCCGGACGCATTTGAGTACCTAACCGGGAAACATAAATGAAAAATGAATATAAATTAATTGAGAACCTCCTCTTTTCTGAACTTGGTTAAACATATCTTGATTCTGTAAATTTCAATGTGTCAATCAATTTTTTATCTGTTTTTAACGGTTTTATTTGTTTTCGTAGACAAAAAGTTTCAAACTAGCTAAATATAATGTGTAAAAATAATTTCTTATTATAGCATTTCATATTAGCTAAAATTCGACTGTCCTACTATTTGCCATCACGGAGTTCCAGTCCCTACAACCCAACTTCATCATCAGGTAAGCTCGATGGTACACGCAAGTATACCAAAGAGTACAATCGAACGTCAGAAAGTCGTTCTTATTTAGCTTCCAAGATTTGTCCCACACATACATAAATACATAAAAGTATTTGAAACTAACACAGTGTTATACAAAAAGTCAATTAACTTATAATCCCGCCCTATTAGCATAGAAAAGATAATAATATTAGCACGAAATCACAAGACAAATCACAGAACAGTACTTACTATTTTAATATTCTGTGGCCAATTCAAAGATAAAATTGGACACGTCACAAAAATCAAATAAAAAGTTGAACTAAAAACCTGCCTTCCTAACAATAGGCATAAAAAGTAAAAATAAGTTTGGTAAACATTACTGACCACACTCAACAAAAATTTGGGGTTCCTTACGAAAAAACATGACAACCATATTACCTAACAAAATGTATTAACATTTGACATTAACATTGACATTGACTCTCAGTACCTATTAAACTAAGTTTTGTCGTCAACTAAAACCTCGTTGTTAAAACTTAAGACTTTTTGCTTAAGAATTAAATTATCAACTAGAAGTGCCCCACGGCTTCGCCTTCGTTAAAAACTTCTTTCATTGATTTATAACCCCTCTTTCATAAAAACGTTTCGTTCATAAAAACAAATCAAAAAAAGAATTAGCCAAATCGGTCTTCCGTTTTCAAGTTAAGTTTGGCGTGACCAAGGGAAATAAGGATTCATTTTTAGGGTTCCGTAGCTGAATGGCAAAAAACGGAACCCTTATAGATTCGCCATGTCTGTCTGTCTGTCCGTCCGTATGTCACAGCCATTTTATTCCGAAACTATTAGGACTACAGAATTGAAACTTGATAGGTACATAGGTAGATGTATTCTGTAAACCGCTTTCCGATTTTTATACAAAACTAAAAAATATAAAAGTTTAAAGGGCACCTAGACATGAAACTGAAACAAAAAAAAAATTCTTCAAACTTATACGTGTGTGTCTATGGATAGGTCTTAAAAAATGACATTGAGGTTTCTAAAATTATTTTTTCTCAAAGTCAATCATTTAAAAGATAGAAGCGTCTAAATGGTAAAATGTGTGTCCTCTAACTTCTAAAGTAAGGGAGTGAATAATCTAGAAAAAATATATGCTGTAGATCTCAATAAAAACTTTTAACGAAAATTGGTTTGAACGAGATACAGTCAGCAGTTGTTGAGATATAGTGACCGCAAGTATATATACTACAAAGTTATATAACTTTGTTTTTCATACAAACACTATGAAAAACAAAGTTATTTTTGTAGTTGTGAAAAATCATAGTTATAGAATACTCTACTGTGTTACGGAACCCTACGAGTGCGAGTCCGACTTGCACTTGCCCAGTTTATTATAAACCCCAAATGACCATATTGATTTTCAGACTTTGCAGCCTCATTTCACCCTCTTGGGTGGGAGTGGAATTTCTAAAACGCCTGAAACACGTAAATTTGCAGAAGTACTTATGTGAAGTTAATCTTGTTTCTCCTTACAAACTTTGAACCCCCGTTTCATCCTCTTTAAGGGTGAATTTTGGAAAATCCTTTCTTAGCGGATACTTTCGTCATAATAGTTATATGTATGCCAAATTTCAGCGCAATCTGTTTAATGGTTTGAGCTGTACGTTGGTAGATCAGTTAGTCAGTCAGTCAGTCAGTAATGTTTGCCTTTTATATACATAGACAAGAAGAAAATTATCATTCTCATTAAAAAGCTTTTCATAACATTTTTTTTTAAAGATTACTCGCAATGTGGGTTGCACATTACTAGTATTCTTGCCCCCCTCCAACCCCAACCCCTCCAACTAAGCTAAATATGCTTGTGGAGTGGGTTCACGTCAATAGTGCAATGGGCGGGGTGGGGATCGAACTCACGACCTCTCGATCGCCAGTCGGACACCCTATCCATTGGGCTATTGCCGCCTTAATGAAATGAAACTACAGAGTGTCTTAAACGTTAAGAATAATATCGTTTAAAAACTAAAAAAGAACCGACTTCAATGCCGCGGTATTCATTTTCAGTACCAATTTTGAGATGTTTATCTCAATATCTCTGGAGATACTTATCAGACCTCGAGAAAATTACCATGGTACCACACTTGGGATATCTCCTTTCGAACAAAAAATAATAATCAAATTCGGTTCATAAACGACGAAGTTATCCACGAACAAACATAAAAAAAAAAGTTTTATTATAATTAAAAATTATTTAATTATTATCTAGTCCAATTTTAAGGCTAGGTTGGTAATTATGCATTAACAATAGGTATATAAATATTTTTTGATGTGTAGTATTTTACGAAACTAAAACAACATAATTGCTATAATTTTATACACATTATAGAAATGTCGATGGAGCTAAATTTTGGTGATATTTTATTTATTAAAAAAAAAAACTTATAGTCCTAAAAAGAAATAAACTTTGAAAAAAACAACGTGCATAATTGATTAAAACAAAAAATGTGTGAGATTTTACGGAACCATCGCTAGACGAGTTCGAGTTCACACTTATCCAATTTTATTTTTTGCTAGAATGACTAAGCTAACCGCAAAGTAGTAAGAATGTATGTTATTGAAGTACAGTGGCTGTCTTTAGAAATAGCCATCATAATTCTTTGTTGAATAACTCAAAGCATTTATAATCAGCATATGGGCAATTAAAAATCGGCACTTACACGTTTAATAACATTAAGGGCCAGTTTCAAGGGTCCCGATAGCGCTAATATGAGGAGAGAATTTTAGGGTCGTGAAGTTTAATCCAGTGGTTAGGTCCCGAATCTAGCAAATCCTCGGCGATGGCGGACTTATTAACCTGGTGGTTTTTTTACAGCTGCAATATGTTCTTTGACTCTTTCTACGATTGTGCGCGTTTGTCCAATATACGATTTTCCGCAGCTGCAATCAACTTTATACACACCAGGTGTCTGAAACGGTATCATATCTTTCGGTGAACGGATCTGCGCTGCTGACTTCGATAAAGGGGTGAAAACTGTTCTAATAGAGTATTTTTGAAACACAGCTCCGACCTTGTCCGTCACTCCCTTCACGTATGGCATGAATGCAGGCTGCCTTTCAACTTTAATGGTCCCTTTCTTAAATCTGCTTCTTGGTTGGCCTCTTCCTCTTACCTTGTAGCCGTTTTTTACGAATACCTCCTGAACATGACCGATTTCCCCCTCCAGATGTTCAGGGTCACAGAGGTCATGAGCTCTGTCCATCAAAGACCTGGCTACAGATCCGTGTCGGGGGTGATGGTGTGATGATGCATTTAGATATCTGACTGTGTCCGTCGCTTTCCTAAAAATTATGTGTTTACCGCGATAAGTCCCGTATTACAATATAATTATGTGTGTAAATCGCGAAAATTTTTAAAATTTAATATCATCTAATCTATCTTCTAACGGCTGAACAAATTTTCATGAATCATAGCTAAGAAAACTCCCGATAAAATCCCCTATCAAACAAACAAAACTGAATCTAAATCCATTTAACCATTTGGGAGCTACAAATACTATACTTACACAGATTGACACGTCAAAATTACAACATACGTCTTTTTGCGTTAGGGTTAATAACTCAAGTCCCGCCATAATAACACTGGTTCATTTAAGAAACAGAACACCCATATCATCTAATATCTTCTAACGGTTGAACAAATTTTCATGAATCATAGCTAAAAAAACTCCCGATAAAATCACCTATCAAACAAACAGAACTGAATCTAAATCCATTTAACCATTTGGGAGCTACGAGTACTATACTTACACAGATTGACACGTCAAAATGACAACATACGTCTTTTTGCGTTAGGGTTAATAACTCAGCTCCCGCCATAATAACACTGGTTCATTTAAGAAACAGAACACCCATATCATCTAATATCTTCTAACGGTTGAACAAATTTTCATGAATCATAGCTAAGATCCCGATAAAATCACCTATCAAACAAACAAAACTAAATCTAAATCCATTCAACTATTTGGGAGCTACGAATATACTTACACAGATTGACACGTCCGAATGACAACATACGTCTTTTTGCGTTGGGGTTAATAAGTCAGCTCCCGCCATAATAACACTGGTTCATTTAAGAAACAGAACACCCATATCATCTAATATCTTCTAACGGTTGAACAAATTTTCATGAATCATAACTAAGAAAACTCCCGATAAAATCACCTATCAAACAAACAAAACTAAATCTAAATCCATTCAACCATTTGGGAGCTACGAATTACACAAATTGACACGTCCAAATTACAACATACGTCTTTTTGCGTTGGGGTTCATAACTCAGCTCCCGCCATAATAACACTGGTTCTGTGAAAAGCCGGGGTCATTGACACCGCAGCCTTGAACCGAAGCGGCCTTTAAATAGGGCAAACAGCCAAGGGGAAGAACCCTCTGTCTGACATAGTAACCCAGACAAACTCCTCTGTCGTTTTCAGTTACATTACATGCCAGAAAATATTGCACGTCAATTTTACAGTGCCACAAGTGCATAGATAAAAAAAATTAAATAGATCTGACATTAAAATAAAAATAATAATATGAGAAAGATAAAACTATACAACACTAGTATGTAAAAAGAGATTAGGTATAATAATAATTTATGTTCGTACAAAACGAAAAAACCCACTCCACAGTACACAATAGTCAAAGTACTGGTACGTAGTATTATTATCTTTTCTATGGTACTGGCTAGTAAGATTCATGTCATCTTATTTTTTATCCTTCTTTCGTATGCGATTTTATTGTTTGCCTCCAGCTCTGCCTCCAGCTCTAGCGGCGCCCATTGGCTTTCACCCGGTGTCTTGTATAACCCGACCAAATTACGTTGTTCATTATATCTTATAGCTGACATATGTATCACGTGTTCATAATTTTAGTCGGGTCATATCACTATAGCTATTTCATTTTATACGCGAATGTCTTCTCCATTTAATTTTCCCTCAACGCACAAGTATAACTTGGCGGTGGTGGTTTTCGGAACTAATTCCACTCTCTTGACACTTTGAGTTTGACGTTTGAGAGATTACCGTGACATTATTGTTGATGAATCTCCTACGTTAAAATAGTTCAATAATGCCGAAAGTAATTAAAAGTAGTTCAAAAGAAAAAGTTATCAAAGTACAAAGCACAGGCGCACTGCACTGGCACGCCACTGTTATTTATAAATCATGGCAAAAAGTATTTATTCTACTACTATTGTAAAATTAAATGTCAAAGTTCGTATGGTTGATATGCAATTATGTAAAAACGGATTTAGATATAAAATTACACGCATGTAAGTTTACACAGCTTACCTATAACCTGGATTAGATGGATGGATGGACTTCTTCAGTTTTTATTTTTATTTTTTTTATTTATTTTTTTATAATTATTTATCTACTTGATGCAGATATCTCACTACAATTACAATCTAGCCTTATAACAACAACTAGGCTAATGAGTAATTTTATTTTAACTTAATTTACTATTAGAATATTACTAAGAATGTGTCCATTAACACTTTTCTTAATGTCTCTATTAAGGGGAAGACACTTTGTTCTTGTGTTCTTTTTATAGCGTTCGCGTTCACTATCACTACACTTTGTTCACTTGATAAAGTATCACTAATGTAACTCGAAGGGTTTGACCCTTTTTAGTCTTCTCACTATTTCCGTGTTGTCGAGGAGCTGGATGGCCTCGACATTCACATGATGGTGAAGTCTGCGATCGTGAGCTTCAGCAAACTGTTTCATTGTTTTAGCCACGTGCTCCACTTTTAGGTCCCGGTGAAGATCGTCATTTCTGATGTACCACGGTGCACGTACAATACTCCTGAGTACTTTATTTTGGAATCTTTGTATTATCTGTATGTTGGTTTGTTTGGTGCAGCCCCATAGCTGGATACCATAAGTCCATATTGGTTTTAGGACTTGTTTATACAATAATAATTTATTATTCACAGACAGGGAAGAATGTCTTCCGAAGAGCCAGTGCATATTCTTGTAGCGGAGCTCCAATTCTTCTCTTTTCTTTTTGACGTGCAGCTTCCAGCTTAGCTTTGCGTCTAAAGTCATACCCAGATATTTTGCTTTATAGTCGTATGGTATTGCTTGATTATTTATGAATACCGGATGGTAGTTAGGTCTTTTATTTGTAAAATCTATGTGGACAGATTTAGTTTCATTAAGCTTTATTCGCCACTTCTTTGTCCAATCAACTATGGTGTTGATTGCTGTCTGGACCTTTGCGACTGCTTCTTCATGGGTGACCCCTGTAGCCATAATATCCGCGAAAGTTGCAATGGTGTTATTTTCTAACTCAGGGATATCACAGGTATATAATAGGTACAGGACCGGACCTAGAACACTGCCCTGTGGTACGCCAGCCTTTATTTGCATTAAGTCTGAGAACGAGTCATCTTGTCTTATTCTAAACATCCTTTGTGTTAAATAAGACTCTAGAATATCTGCGAACTGTTTCGGAAGCATACTTCTCAATTTGTGTATGAGCCCTTTATGCCAAACTTTGTCAAATGCTTGCGCTACATCTAAGAAGACTGTGGTGCAAACTTTCTTATCTTCTAGTGCGTTTTCAATGATGTTGGTAATTCGATGAACCTGGTCTATAGTGGAGTGTTTTTTCCTAAATCCAAACTGGTAGTCAGGAATGAGATTTCTACCTTCTATGATAGGTTTTAACCTTTTTAAAAGCAGTTTCTCAAATAACTTTGATATTATTGGTAACAAAGAAATTGGTCGGTATGATGTTGCATCTTGGGGTGGCTTACCAGGCTTTTGGATCATAATCACCTCAGCTATTTTCCACAAGTCGGGCACGTACTGAAGTCTAAATGATGCATTGATGAGTGTAGTAAGTTTGACTAACGCTTTTCGAGGCAGATTTTGTAGTACTTCTCCTGTAATCAAATCATAGCCCGGCGTTTTTTTCTTTCCAAGCTTTTTTATTTCAGTATATACTTCTCTTGGCGTTGTAAGTTGAATTTCGATACCATCTTGGGCTTTCTCAGTTAGCGTGAGGTCATGGTACGTATCCTCATTAGGCTGAAAGATTAACTGTAGATGTTGTGCAAATCGAAATGCTTTCTGTTTATTGTTGATGGCCCAACTCCCGTCAGTTTCTTTTATAGGTGGGACCTGCAGAGTTGGCTTTTTGAGGTTTCTAGTTGTTTTCCACAATGAATAGTTAGTTGAACGATCACTTGTCAGCTGGCTCAAGTAAGTGTTCATAGACTCATCATTGAAAGCTTGTATTATCTTTCCAAGTTTTTTTGTTAGCTTGTTCAATAGCGTTTTGTCTTTAGGACATCTTGTCATATGCCATCGCTCTCGCTGTCTTCTTTTATAAACAATCAAATCTCTTATTTCTATAGGATAATAATTACTTCTGATTTTCTTTTTGTATTCTGGCGTATTTTTCCAGGCACAAAGTTGAATGTCAGTGATAAATTTTTTCAAGTCTATATCTACTTCATTTGGACATTTCAATGAAGTTTTCAAGTCAATTATACAATCTAAATCTAATTTGAAGCTTTCCCAGTCTGTATTTTTATTTACCAAGGAAGGACTGGCTTCTTTCTCAATAATATTTTGACTTATAGTTAAAAATATTGGTGAGTAGTCAGAATTCATATCATAACCTTCCTGAATATGAAGAAAGCTTAGTGATATGTCTTTATAAATAAAAAAATCTATGAGATCTGGAATCTTCATAGGGTCTGTGGGCCAGTAAGTTGGTTTTCCTGTAGATATAACGTCACAGTTACATTCTCTAATAGCTGTTAATAGTTCTTTACCTTTAGTTGAAGTAAGTCTTGATCCCCAGTAGGTATTCTTAGCATTAAAATCACCTCCCAGTATAAATCTGTTGCCTAGTGCTTTCAGTATACTTTTGTACTGTTCAACTTTCAGCGCGTGCTTCGGTGGACAATAAATTGATGATAATGTTATAGGATTACTTTTAGTTTTAAGTTGAATAGCTACAGCTTGAATGTGTTGTTCTTCAAACTTATGTGTTTCGTAATGGTAGATGTTATCCTTTATTATGATGGTGCTGCCTCCTCTTGCAGTATTATCGGGATGCAGTGCGTGAAGTTTTATAACCTTTTAATTTGATGTAGGATTCACGTGTAAAATGTGATTCAGAGACCAAGCACACATCGATATTTTCTGTGTTTAGGACTACCTGTAGCTCATTTCGATGATGTAGTAGTCCATTAGCATTCCAGGCCATTATCTTTAGTGACTTGTTCATGATGAATGTTTTGCTGTAGCCATTTTAGTGCTATTTTCCAGTTTTTTCAACCTGCTATCGAATGAGGTCATAAGAGACAAAATTTGATTTATTTTCTCGTCGATGTTGGAACTTTTCTGCTGGATTTGAGGCTGTGGTAATCTCTGCTGCTGAGTTCCTTTGGTTATTTGAGCGTACGTGATACTTTTAGTTACGTTTTGTACCGCAATGGACTTTTTGGTTTTATTTACAATTGAAGCCTGCGGCGTGGTGGAAGGTGCGACATTTTTCTTTATTTGCTTATTTTTTAAGCTTTGGAGTTCTTTGGCTACTATACACCCTCTATAGTTAGCAGGGTGCGGTTCACCACAGTGAACACATTTAGGTTTAGAATCCGCTGGCTTCTTACAGTCTCTGGTCAGATGCTTGCCCGTGCATTTCACGCATCTTGGCTCCTTAGAGCAGTACTTTTGCGTGTGCCCATATGATTGGCAACGCTTGCATTGAGGGAGAAGTCTGGAGGTTTTAATAGGTTCAATCTCCACTCTGCATCCTAAGATAGTTCTAATGTTGTAAATTTTATTTATATCCTCTTCTTTTTCGAATGAAAGTAGAAACATATTTAGCGGTTCCTTATTCTTCCAGCTAAGCTTATTGACGGCATTTTGTATTTTAAACCCGTTGAGAGTCAAATCACTTACAATTCTATCTGGTTTGCACGTAGAATGTAGATTTTTGGCCATAACTCTTATGGGTCTATCTTGCTTATTCTCGTAAGAATGCCAGTGTAAGTTTCCATCTGACAGCAATTTTGTAATAGCTCTGTATGAGTCTTCATCGCGTGCATTTATTTTAGCACATTCTCCATTCAATACTTTTATGGTGAACGCGTCTCTCGGGGCGCTCGTGAGCAAACAGTCCTAAAACGCCTGATAGTTTCGGACGTTCTCCACAACAATAGGTGGAGGTTGGGGAGGTTTTTTTACTTTTTCCTTGGTGGTCTCACTAGGAGGATCATCTTGCGTCGGGGAGGGAGACTTTAGCAACTTCCTTTTCTTCCTACTCTTTTCTCGCACCCACCCGGTTTCTCTCGCTAGTTCTTCTTCGTCAGTCTCGTACTGAACTGATGCTGAAGGTTCCTCATTACTGGGCTGTTGAGTTGGAGCAGTGTCATACTGCTCCCGAACATGCTTCAGATGGCACTGAAGCTCGTGTATCTGACTTTTTAGGTCGCTAACAAGATCTTCTAATTTTATTCTTTGTCTTCTTTCGTCTTCAAAACGATTGTATAACAGTTGTTCTGTCTCGGTTGTTAAAGTTATCTTAGCAGGAGAAGCCATGATTATAAATAGCTTCGCCTTAACATTTGTGTACACAAAATGTACGTGTTTCACTCACTACGCGAATCTGGGTCATCGCGGTGACCGTATAAACAATACACTCGCGATGGCTAAGTAGGCTGCTGCGTCAGCGCCTTACCCGAGCGGACTAGAGCAAGTGCAACGCGAACGCGACCTTTCTCTGCGGAAGTAGCAAACTCACTGCACTTCTTCAGATGGTAGGAGCAAAGTATATAATGTGCCTAATGTATTGTTTTTGTGGTCCAACAATTTTTGCATTATTGCCTTTCTAACGTAACCGGCTTGGGGCACATCGGTTAAATTGGTTGGCTTCAAAGTGTAAAACGGACATAGGTAGAAACAATTTTTAACCGACTTCACAAAAAAGGAGGTTCTCAATTAGACTGTATTTTTTATGTTTGTTACCTGAGAACTCCGCCATATCTTAACCGAAAATGAAAAATTCTTTTTTGTTTGAGAGATAATGCCTTCCGTTTGGTCCCATTAAAATTTTATCGAAATATAAACAAATTTGATACTTTGATGACATGATTATGACTTGTGGATATTTTTACCATCGCGGCATGTGAAGTCGTTTTTTTTTATATACATAGAATTACCTTTAAAATCTGATTTTGAATAATAAATCACTGTAAGGTGTGCTATTACGTATGGTCGGGCTTGCATTAATCGGCACAGCCGGGCGGCAAAATCGACTGTATGCAGATTAATAAATGTTCGACATAAAGACCGCACGCTTATGCCGGTCGGGCTTTGGTGATCAATATTTTTAACCGACTTCAAAAAAAGGAGGAGGTTTCTCAATTCGACCGTATATATATATATATACTTTTTATGTTTGTTCGCAGATAACTTCGTCGTTTAAGAACCGATTTTGATTATTATTTTTTTGTTGGAAAGCAGATATTCCAAGTGTGGCACCATGGTAATTTTATTGAGGTTTGATAAGTATCTCCAATGATATGGAGATAAACACCTCAAAATTGGTACTGAAAATTATATTATTATATATACATATATATATATTATATTATTTTTAGTTTTTTAAACGATCTTATAGTTCAATCTTTGAATAAATAGTAGTACAAGTTCAGTAGTACTGAGAATGTGGCATGAAGATATCGTCTTGTTAATTTCTCCAGCGTTTGTGGTTATTGCAGGCCCTTCTTAATTACGATGATCCCGAAGTCTATGGGTGCGTTGTAGGCTTCAAACTCGTGACATAATATGGTCGCATACAACCAAACGCGTGTAGATTGCTTCGGGTCGGCATTGTTGGAACTGTATAAACCAAACAATCTTATATGTACGAGCTGAGTACTAAATTAGTTAGTTAGTTTTGCTGTATCTAGTCTATGCTGTATGTAGTCTATGAAAATAGTGAAATAAGTTATCCATCGACGGTTCATTCTGTCTGTGAAATACTCTCCTTACTTACTGTAATAAATTGCTAAATAAAAATTCAATCCTGTGCTTTTCTGCCTTAATCCCATCAGGCATTAGCGTACAACAATGCTACTAAGTCAAATTTGAATAAATGTATGTAACCCGCTTAGATAGTCCGAAAGGTGTTCCCGATTGGCACTAGCCGAATAATGTCGAATATGTGTAGTATTTCATCAGACCGGCCGTTTCTTTCAACAAATAGCCTAGCGTGATCACCATCCTCCCTCGATCACATTATTGCTTACCACCAGGCCAGATAGTAGTCAAACGCTAGCTAATCAGATATAAATAAACTGGCCAAGTGCAAGTCGGACTCGCACTAGTAGGGTTCCGTACCACACTACAGTATTTTATATGATCGAGCAAAAAATACCACTATAATTTTTCGCCAGTAAAAGATAATAATAAATAAACATTTTATTTCTTATAACGCCATCTAACGTCTAACAAAGGTGTTAGGGAACGACATTTTAATATAACGCCATCTATGGGACGTTTACCTAACTATGCGTACATAGATAGCGTGTAATGCCGAAAAAAACACGTCTCTTGTATGTTTTAGCTTTATTCTGTTTTTAGTATTTGTTGTTATACCGGCAACAGAAATACATCATCTGTGAAAATTTTGACTGTCTAACTATCACGGTTCATGAGATACAGCCTGGTGACAGACGGACAGACAGACAGACAGACAGACAGACAGACGGACAGTGGAGTCTTAGTAGTAGGATCCCGTTTTACCCTTTGGGT
Source organism: Cabera pusaria (assembly GCA_954871355.1). Lineage (NCBI taxonomy): Eukaryota > Metazoa > Arthropoda > Insecta > Lepidoptera > Geometridae > Cabera > Cabera pusaria. The sequence goes on along the minus strand of OX940885.1, from coordinate 32,511,588 downwards.
ACGGAATCCTAAAAAAGAAATTCAGCGCTTAGTTTGAGGTGTTAATCTTCATGTATCAGATCTCGATGAATACTTATCAGATCGTAGGATTATAAGGTCACGTAGATTGGTACTTTACTCATTAAATAATATAATTGAAACCGATTCACAATTGGCGGAGAAATTATCAACCTCCTCCAGTTTAGAAGTCGGTTAAAGTAAGCTCGTATTTAATCATAAAATTCAATTTTACCTACACGTGTGTTGGTTTCATACTCTTTATTCGATACATGTTTGTATTACCTTTTATTATATTTTAAAGTCGAACGGATTGATAAAACCGGCCAGGTCGAGTTGGACTCGCCCACAAATCTCGCAGATTAGGTTAGGACAAACTTAAGTTTGTAGTTCGATCCAAATAAAATGTATTGCACCAAATACAAATAATAAGTTTGTTTTAGTAATTTTTTTTGTTATTACACTACATATTTACGGTTTTCAGATTTATTCCTTTATAAGTGCTTCAAGATCTTGATCTTTGTCAAATCTCATGATTCTACGTCAATGCGAAGTACCCTTTAGGTTTTAACTCCCTTGTGAAATCGCAAAATATACGAAAATATGCGAAATTAACGGTCATATCTTTTGATCGCGTTAACTTACAAGTTCAATTTTTTCACAGCCAAAAGAAACCATAGACTTGAGTATTTGATATAAGTTTCAACTTGATATCTTTACGCGTTCCTGAGAAAAAGGGGCCTTGACAGACGGACAGACAGGCAGACAGACGGACAAAGTGATCCCATAAGGGTTCCTTTTGAGGTATGGAACCCTAAAAAGAAGACTTAATTCGTGCAGTTTTCGTGCAATATGCCTTTCATTCCCGCTCTAAAGCTGCAGTTTAAAAAACACTGGCTATAATGAAATCCCGGCTTTTTTTATTAAAAATAATATTTTCAACTTTTACTGTAATTACTCGTATGAATGTCACGGTTAGGCAAAAAATGTTCCGTGTTTTATTTTGGTAATCCCTTCGGATTTCGAGTTGCGGGGACGCTTTGACGCAATGGTTCGTCAATAAAAGGCCACAGCTAGGCTATTCTGTAAGCTATCTCGACAACGGAATCCACGGTGAGATTTGAATTTTGTACTACGAAATTCAACCGTATTGCGAACGTGATACGATTGAATTTCGAAGTACGAAATTCGAATCTCACCGCGGTTTCCGCTGTCGGGATAGCTTACAGAATAGCCTAGCAGGCATTGATCAGTACGTACATCAATGGCCACAGGGCGAAATTGAATCTATTGACGTCAGTAGCGCATGATATCTCTGGATATTCATATGTAACATAACAAGTACGACAAAGTGGGCACACAATACACTACTAACCATAGATAAATAGAAAAGACGTAGTTTAGGTTAGAAGTGATACTTGATTTTCAATACCTATTATACTCAGACTACTATTATACATGATGGCTGGAATAGCTTGACGGCTGCCTCAGGTGGATAATAATAGCTATTGTATTCCTTAATTCGAGCAGGAATTAAGGTACGGAGACACTACAGCGTCCTGGCGTGCGCGATCTAGGCGGCGATCAGATAGCGCAGTAGTATTTGTACCGACTGGTTCACACCAAACGCGATCAGAAAACAATTGAAAAGTATTTAGATCGCGACCGCAGATCGCAGGATGCCACGGTATGGTCGTTCCTTTAGAATTCCTTTAGAATTGAATAGAACTACTGGTAGGGGTGATTAGGCTCAAGCCAAAGCTCAATTGTATAGAGTTTCCGAAATTATAATACCAATTATGTATTTAATAACCATAATATAGTTGGCTGATTTCAACTGACTTCCAAAAAGAAGGAGGTTCTCAATTCGTCGGAACCTTCTTTTTTTTATAAGCTGTTGCATAGCTTCTATCGCGGGACTTGAGCGTGGAGACCGAATCCAGAAATTCCGTAACGAAAATAAAACCTAACACCCCAACGAACCTCATTTTTTATGCCTTAGCGTAGTAGAGATAAGGTCGTCTTTGGTTTCACACATCATTCAATTTAATGGTAAAACATTGATTTTGTCTTCTCGTTCCTTTTTCAAATATAAATTCCGAATTCTATTTTTAAATTATATCAAGGGTGAACAAGTCCTCGGATCTTTACATAATTCCTCCTTGTTAAACACTCACTGCCGTCATACATGTAACCGTGACACAGATAGGTGTATAGGTATTTATCATCTATGTACAACAGTGAATATCTGTACTGTCTCTATCTGTAAATATGAATGAATAAAGTGCATTTATTAATGAAGAAAGTCACGAAAAAAATAGTGAAGGAAAATGAGTGAGTACTCTATATACATACATTTTATTATTATTATCACAAATGCAAAATTAATTTTTGTTTTGTTAATTTATATATAATACTGCTATAAAGATAACCAAAATTTTTGATATTAAAATGAGCGATATTAAAAGTAGCTCACTTCTCATTTTTATAAAAATGTTTTCTTATCGGTCACCACTCTCAAAAAGTGTAACTTGAATTAATATCAAAGAAAAATAAGTTATTTAAAAAATAAAAAATAAAACCGACTTCATAACCACAAAAAGGCACTCAAAAGCGAATAATAATTTACTTAAAATTATTATAAGCGTTACCCACTTCTCTATTTGAAGTCGGTGCCAGCCAAGTCTAATAGGTAGTAGATAGATAATACCTACATGTATCTACCTACTTACTAACTTACATGTACCTACTTACTACTACTACATACATAGTATCTATCTAATATCCAATAGACTTGGCTGGCACCGACTTCAAATAGAGACGTGGGTAACGCTTATAATAATTTTAAGTAAATTATTTTTCGCTTTTGAGTGCCTTTTTGTGGTTATGAAGTCGGTTTTATTTTTTTTGAAAAATAACTTATTTTACCCTTTTTAGTGCAAAAAAAGTTTTAATGAAATTACATGCATCTATTAAATTTCGTGTCTGGGCCGTTATAAACTGACGGATATATACTTTTTGAAAATTTCAAGTATGTACCTATAACGGTTAAGAAGATACAGATCTGTAAAGTGCGCACATATAGACACACGGACGGACGGACGGACGGACGAACAGACAACAAAGTCTCAGAAAGTGTTCATTTGGTAGCCTTTGGGTTCGGAACCCTAAAAAAATTGACTTTAAATGCCGCGCTAAAGTGAAAATATTTACTAGTAATATGCTTATAATTTTTTTTTGCTGTGTTGATTGGTACAAAGTACGTTCATAATTCTGAGTTATTTAATTATGTATGCAGTGTCGCGGGTCTGAAATGGCCGCCATCTTCGCCAAATGTCATGTCATGTCCATAAATATTAGGTATATTTAAAAAAGTTTGCACCCTAACAAGACTTTGCCCGGTAGAACATTCCTGTGAAGACAAATTATTTATATTTAAATATAATTATTTATTATAATTATTAATATATAATTATTTATTGAGGGCCCGGTGGCGTAATTGGGATAACGGTCGGCTTTGATGCCGTGGTACCGAGTTCAAACCGCCGTGCACCAATGAATTTTTCTATCGAAAAATATATGTGCGCTTCTCACAGTGGCCCTCCCGTGAAGGAAAACATCGTTAAGAAACCAATAACCCCCGCATGGTGGTAGAACATATTTAGTGTCCACCGGGCCAGCTACCACCCTCAACTCAGAAAATCTGTCGCCAAACATCTAATGTGTTCCGGCAGCTATCCTTGAGAGCCAGTTCCCATTCTAGTCCACTTCTCTATCTTCGACCGCATCATCACTTAGCAACAGGTGAGATAGTGGTCAAACGCTTGCCTATAAGATACAAAAAAAATTATCCTCACCTTTATTTTTATCTCGCTCAAAGTTACCGTAAGAATATCTTATATGCAATAGCAACCTCCATTGTGTATAATCTTCTTGGGACTCTTCTACTAAAACTAGTACATTCTCCTATGTTTGAGGTATTTATCTCCATATCTCTGGTGATACTAATCAGATCTCGATTTTGCGATGCGTGTATGTGAAATCCGTGATATCTTCTAGAGCTTTCATTTGAATTATATACTGTAAAGGACAATTTATAATAAATATATAAAAAATATATTTTACAGAATATATTTTTGTTAGATTTTTCACTGCCTTACTTTAGAAGTTAGAGGGGGGGGGGACACACATTTTACCACTTTAGACGCGACTATCTTTTACATTTTTGACTTTGAGAAAAAATGATTTTAGAAACCTCAATGTCATTCTTAAAGACCTATCCATAAACACCCCACACGTATAGGTTTGAAGAATTTTTTTTTTCGTTCCAGTTCCATGTATGGGATGCCCCCCCTTAAACTTTTATATTTTTTATTTTTGTATAAAAATCGGAAGAAGTTTACAGATTACATCTACCTACCAAGTTTCAATTCTGTAGTCCTAATAGTTTCGGAATAAAATGGCTGTGACATACGGACGGACAGACAGACAGACATGGCGAATCTATAAGGGTTCCGTTTTTTGTCATTCGGCTGCGGAACCCTAAAAAAAACTATCAATAGTAAAATCAAAAAGGGTTCATCCGGTTAGGTGCTAAGATGCTACAGACAGACACACAGATACACACGTTAAACGTATAATACCCCTACTTTAAATCAAAATCGGTTCATCCGGTAGGGTGCTAAGATGCTACAGACAGACACACAGATACACACGTTAAACGTATAATACCCCTACTTTTTGCGTCGGGGAACGCCGTAAGGTTACGGCGGCAGATATTCTCCTTGGCGGTAAGCTACTTTTCAACCGACTTCCAAAAAGAAGGAAGTTCTCAGGTCAGTCTTTAGGTTTTTTTTTTCTTTCTTTTTTTGTGTGTGTATGTTACGCGATTACTCTGTCAATTGTGAACCGATTCGAATAATTATTTTTGTAATCAGTAGGATACGTTTTCGAGGTGGTCCCATTGTAATTTCATTGAGATGTGGTAAGTATCTTCAGAGATATGACGATAAACGTGTCAAACATGCTACTAAAACTGACTCGCAGGGCATTGAAGTCAGTTGTTTTAGTTTTTAAACTATCTTAATTATTGGTAGATTTAATGATCCCACTACTTCTGTACAAAAACCTATGATTCATAAATGCACATAAAACTTTCATTGGTAGGTATATAGCTAGGATTAGAACCAACGACCCTCGGGTCAGAATCAGGGTAACTATCCCTTACACCAAAGGGCCGTCCAATATCACTACGTAAGTATTTTAAAACAATGTCCATCACTGCGTCTGTCTGTCTGTTCGCAATAATCTCAATAACTTCTGAATTGATTATCATGCGGTTTTCACCAATAGCCAGAGTGTTTATGAGGAAGGTTTAGGTCTTAGGTGCATAATTCGTTAAGGTTTTGTGTAAATTGGTTGAAATATGACGATGATTGTTGAGTATGTTAATATTTTATATTCGATGCAACAAACTGATGCAAATTTTGTAGGCATATATGTTCTACCCGTGCGAAGCCGGGGCGGGCTGATAGTCAAGTATATAGTATTAATCCTTATCCAAATAATTACGTTAATTAGCTTGGCCACATATTATAGATTAAAATTGTCCTTTACAGTATATAATTCAAATGAAAACTCTAGAAGATATCACAGATTTCACATACACGCATCGCAAAATTAATAAAATATTTGCCGTGAAACCACAGAATTGGTCATAGTTACTGCGAAAATATTGTTATAAGCTTAGCTTTTCCGTAGATCCCCACCGATCACAATCAATTTGAAGTCAATATAGTATAATAATATGATCTATTGTATGAAATAATAATGATCTATATATATAATATAATATTTTAAACCACCCCGACTGATGTATGTATAATCTTTTCATTATAAGCATTCCAATGACTCTAAACACGACATTTAAAATCTGAGCTGTAAGTTGGTGAGGATTTGAGTATTCTGTAGAGTCCAGGAGATGTCCCAGCATCAGGTCAATGCTTCCATGTTCTTACAATATCGTTGAAGAAGATTTTCGAATTGATCAGACCTATGAAAGTTGATTTCATAGCGCAATTAACTAGAAAACAGCTCATAGTTTTATAACGATTGAAGGAATTTTCATGAATCAAAGCTAAGAAAACTCTCGATAAAGACACCTATCAAACAAAAAAAAACTATCAATAATAATTAGGTGCTAAGATGCTACAGACAGACACACACATACACACGTTAAACGTATATTAGCCCTACATTTTGCGTCGGGGAACGCCGTAGGCTTAAGGCGGCAGATGTTCTCCTTGGCAGATGTCTCTTACTTTTTGGTAGATTTAATGATCCCACTACCACTGTACGAAAACTCATGATTCATGAATGCACATACAACATTCATTTGTAGGTATATAGCTAGGATTAGAACCAACGACCGTCGGGTCAGAATCAGGGTAACTATCCTTTACGCCAAAGGGCCGTCCAATATCACTACGTAAGTATAATAAAACAAAGTCCATCTCTGCGTCTGTCTGTCTGTTCGCAATAATCTCAATAGCTACTGAACGGATTATCATGCGGTTTTCACCAACAGCCAGAGAGTTTTTAAGGAAGGTTTAGGTGCATATTTCGTTAAGGTTTTGTGTAAATTGGATGAAATATGACGATGATTGTTAAATATGTTCATATTTTATATTCGATACAACAAACTGATGCAAATTTTGTAGGCATATATGTTCTACCCGTGCGAAGCCGGGGCGGACTGCTAGTTTTATTTATGTTCATTCATCGATTACTCAAAGATGCCGATTTTGCAAATTATTTTTTTGTTTCAAAGGGTACCCCAGGTGGTCCATTTAAATTTTAACGAAATCGGCCGAGCTGTTTATAATCTATCAACATTTTAAATTACGACGCATTTACTTACCTCGACGGCTTACTACTTGGCTGGCACTTTATTTACTGGCACAGATTATGTAATAGTTACTGAGTCTACTAGCTAATTTGACTAGCGCGATGTTTGAAGTCGGTTCTTGTAGTTTTTTAAACAATCTTAAATTATTGTATCAGTCTATTTCTAACAAACAACACAGATTCCTCGTAACTGGAGATTGCAGTTTACATTACATCTGTAAAGCTCTAAGTAAGAAAATAAAACTTTTTCTTCCCATTGGTGGTAGAAGCATATTTATACTGATGTTTGACTTGATACCGAACAGAACCTTACAACCACCAAGGAGAAATTCTGCCGCCATAACCTTACGGTGTTCCGGCAGCACACAGCCCTTGAGAGTCACGCGTTGTCTAGGTCTAGCGTATTCGTCATCTATGACCACATCATCGCTAATCAGGTGAGATAGTGGTCATACGCTAGCCTATAATATTTAAAAAAAATTGGTTAACTATAACCTAGCTAGACATTAAATTTCCTTGGCTGCACCAAACCTGTTCAGGTACAGAATTTTTCACCCTATGGTACGTCACTGAGCTCGATTTTCAGCCAGCACAGGGGCGAGCTAGAGACAAAGATGTTTCCAGCCGCTACCAGCCAGCTTACCTATATTATCACTCCACTTAGCTGGAGGGCAGGCAGGCGCCTTACACTGTAACTTGTGATAATTGCGTGAAATGATTTCATTACATAGATAGGCCAAAGCTTGTTAAAACCTAGTGAAATTTATGACACACAAGCCCACATAATATTATCTAACAGCTTGGCCGCATGCCGAAGCGATTGAGGATCAGTGAAAGTCCTCATTGCATCGCAAATCTACGCCAACCATGATTGCTGTACGAGAGATGAATAGAGCACCTGACATTATCTTGATTTTAGAAAATATTGTAGATATGCCACAGACAAGCTCGAAATGGAACAGTTTTAATTTTTAATTCTTTTTCTATCGCTTCCAAGTATAATGCTGTCTGTTCCACTAATTTTGTGAATTTCATTGTGAAGTTCATAATGTATTTAATCTTAATTCAACAGAATCGAATATTTACATATGGTACATAATTATAACTTAAAAATTGATAAAGACTTTTTAACTGATAATAATTGAAATGGTATAAATAAAAATAGTTATACATAAAACACATGTAAATAATTATCATAATCAGCGTGTCAGTACACTGGTAGACATAGTCTTATTCTCCCTTTGTTTCTTTACGTTTAATTTAATTTCTGTAATGGTGTTTAATAAAGACGATTTTATCGATTTAGCTGTTTATGTAACCAGATACTATTTTATTGTATAGATCATACCCGAATTTAACATTTTTATTACTGATATTCTTCTGTTTGATTTATTTCTTGAGTCATCAATACGCCAATGTTTTGATGTATAATTATCTAAAACAATTTTAATTGTTGGCATATTTTTCTAAATACCCGTAATGCCTCTTTTCACTTTTATAAGCGCAATTCAATAGGTTTTAAGTCTATTGTTTCGTGACAAATTACAGAGAGGCACAATTTTAAATACTATTTCTATGATTTCACCCATCTTAAGTTAAAATCGTTGATGTTACCGTAATACCTTTGCTTACGTAATATTTGTTTACAAGCTTTTGTATGACCAATGAATGGTTTTGCATGGTTTGCCAGATTGGACTACTCTCACTTACGTATTAATTGATGGTACCTACATAGTACATATATTAATCTGCGCTTTGATTAAAATAGAACTTAGAGACATGCTTTGATGACGAGAAAAGTGAAATCAGTTTCATTCGGATCATGATATGTACGGTGATCGTTATGCGTTTCTTTATGTTGTGTTTCACTATTTCACTTTTTTTTATATATAAATTGTCTGAGGTACTGAAACACACAGTTACGTGTTTGGTTGGCAACCCTACTTTAATATTTTTTTAATAGTCTGTCGTCAACGATTAGATGATTGCTGAATGGTTCATTACTTTGTTTTTTTTTTATAACTCACAGCGTTAAATTCTGCTTTTGCTAAGTTTACTTGATAATTGATTATGATTTATTTTATGATTTATGATTTTGACGTGTATATAAATAATATTCCAAAAAATAAATATTGAATGAATGCTTTGATTCTTTGTTTTAGACATAAATTATTCCCATTGAATATAAATATTCCTAGCAAACTAATTCCCGTTAATTTTTTTACCGTGGGATCGAGCCCAGGGTTTTATTGTGAGTATTGTTGTATGTTGTTACTCATGACCAAAAAGCTGGCGCTTGTATTTCCTCGGCTAACGTATTAACCTAGCAATTCAACCAGATAACTTCGCTAGCTTTTTAACTTATACGGAATCTTAAGTTCTTTTTGCTTAATCTGTCTGTCTGTACATATACATTTTTTAGAGATTTCTCACTTTTACAGTTACAAGAGTGCATGAAATTTTGTTATGTTACTGTATAAGCTAAGCTGTCTAATGTGAATAGTAGATTCTTTTTTTTTTTTTTACCGACTTCAAAAAAGGAGGACGTTTCTCAATTCGACCGTATATATGTTTTTTTTTTAATGTTTGTTCGCGGACAACTTCGTCGTTTATAAACGACATTGATTAGTCTTTTTTTGTTAGAAAGGAGATATCCCAAGTGTGGTACCATGGTAATTTTATCGAGGTCTGATAAGTATCTCCAGAGATATGGAGATAAACACCCCAAAATTGGTAGAAAATTAATAGCGCGGCATTGAAGTCCATTCTTTTTACCCGACTGCGCGACGCAAAGGAGAGGTAATGTGTTTATCAGTCTATATATGTATGTATGTATGTATGTTTCTTCCTTTGTGGCACACTAGAGACCAAACGTGTGGGCCGATTTTGATAATTGGCACGTCAATAGATTTGCTATGCTAGCGCGAGTGTCAACAAAAACATAAAAATTTAAAAATTCAAAATGGCGGATTTCAGACGCCAAAATTTGGGGTTCAAAAAAAATTTTTTTTTTCAAAACCTATCGAGTGAGTTATCGCATTAAAGGTCTTAAAATGGAGATTCAAAATATATTTATAACAAATAATTTATGATCGTACAAATCGAAAAAAAAAAACGATTTTACATGCCGCGTTAGTCACTTTCAGTAACAGGACAGGACAGGGTAAAATAGAGCGGAAAATGTTACCGTTGATATTATGTTGGGGTGTTACTGTCCATAAATTACAAGGTACTACCTTGGACAAAGCTGTGGTCTTAAGTTCACGTATTTTTGCGAAAGGTCAAGCCTATGTAGCATTGAGCCGGGTTAGATCTTTAGATGGACTAGTAATAAGTAGTGTAGATCCCCGGAAACTACTCAATAATCCACAAGACATCAACTCTCTAAATGAAATGAGAAGATTACGGAATTTTTCGTCCTTTACTTAACTAAAAAGTGTAAAATAAAACATTAAATTAAAAAATCAAAAAACCCGACTGCGCAAAAAGTGAAGTGTTAAAAAACGAACTGAAAAGAAAAAAACAAGTAAGTCTAGTAGTTTAGACTTCTGTTTAGGGATATCAAAAAACTATACCATTTAAATTCTTTCTCGGTCGATACACTCATGAAATAAATTATACATTGTCATATGGAATATAGAGACTTTAACAGTCGGGACACATTAATCCCCATTCGTTAAGCCATTAATGTGTCCCGACTGTTAAAGTCTCTACATTCCATATAACAATGTATAATTTATTTTATGAGTGTATCGACCGAGAAAGAATTTAAACGGTATAGTTTTTTGATATCCCTAAACAGAAGTCTAAACTACTAGACTTACTTGTTTTTTTCTTTTCAGTTCGTTTTTTAACACTTCACTTTTTGCGCAGTCGGGTTTTATGATTTTTCAATTTAATGTTTTATTAGTTTTTTAAACTATCTTATAATATCTTTTAATTGGTCTTTTAATAGATAGGCTAGCGTTTGACCACTATCTTGACTAGTGGCAAGGGATGAAGTGGTCAAATATGGTGAACACACCAATCCTGGAATAGTCTGACTATCAAGGACTAATGCACTGCCGGAACACCGTAAGGTTATAGCAGCAGATTTTCCCCTTTATAGTGGTAAACTTAGTTTTAGTCGCAAGTCAGGCGAAACATCGATATAATGATCCTACATCCCGTGGACAAATCCACCCCAGAAATCATCATTATTCATTACGCTCAGTCACATGAGAGATAGTGGTTAAACGCTAGCCTATATCCTATTCTTATAATACTACTAGAAGTGCCCCGCGGCTTCGCCCGCATTATAGACTTCTTCTATTTACTTAAAACATTTATTTTGTAAAAACCTTTCTATCATAAAAGACATCAAAAAAGTTAAAGCCAAATCGGTTCAAAATTTGAACCCCCGATCCCTTTAAGGGGTGAATTTTAGAAAATCATTTCTCAGTGGGAACTAACGTCGTAATAACTATCTACATGCCAAATTTCAGTACAATCCGAAACAATATTGATTTTCAGACTTTGTTACACCATTTCACCCTCTTAGGGGTGGTATTTCAAAAAAGTCTTAAACACTAATTTTTTTACTGAAGCACTTGTGTATAGTTTCGAATAGAAAATACTATCTAATCTTGTTTCTCCATACAAACTTTGAATTTGGAAAATCCTTTCTTAGTACACGTTTACGTTACAAATATACCCTCCAAATTTCAAGTCTCCGACCAACGGCTTAGGCTGTGCGTTGTCTGTCAGTCAGTCAGTATGTCAGTACAAAGATTCTTATAGTATTATATATTGTATATTATAAACGCGAAAGTTTGTAAATATATATTAATGTATGGATGTATGTTTGTTACTCTTTCACGCAAAAACTAATGAACCGATTGAGGAGTAATTTGGAATGTAGATAGCCTAGACCCTGGAATAACACATAGGATACTTTTTATTACGATATTCCCACGGGAACGATGTCTACGCGGGTAAAACCGCAGAGCACAACTAGTTGTATTATAAAATAACCGGCCAAGTGCGTGTCTGGCCACGCGCAGTGTAGGGTTCCGTAGTAGCCCGTTATTCAATGCAAGTCTTTACCCGTTATAAACAAGCAACTAGCTACTTCGCCTTTGTTACTTTAAAGGATTTATTCTAAGGATTTTGTATTTAGTACCAAATTATCCAACACCCAAGTTCAACGACTATTACTGCTAAACTAATAAAGTTATCTTAACCGCTATAATTTTCCTTTCAAGTTCATGAAATGCGCTATTATCACGAATTTTTCCAGATTTTTCAAGCCAGCAGTTTAGCTTTTAGAGGGGGGGGGGACGCCCTACTGGAACAAAAATTTGCACTTTAAAGTTTAATATTTCGTAAATGAAGCATTCAATCGAAAAATGGTATTGGCAACCCTTAAGTCATGTTAAAATACCTATTCAACGATACCCCACACGATGGGGTAGATGACGAAAAAAAATTTCATCCCCACTTCTCATGTAGGGGAGCTACCCTAAAAAAATATTTAAAAAATTTTATTTCACCACTTTGTCGGCGTAATTTATTTACATACCCCCACAAAATTACAGCTTTCTAGTATTAACAGCCTCTTAGCAAAACCTTGGACAGACAGACAGACAGACGGACATGACGAAACTATAAGGGTTCCTTGTGAGGACTACGGAACCCTAAAAAATCATACATGCAAATACCATGGGAGATGAGCTTAACCTTTTCATAATCTAGTACAAATCGTGTTCCAATCAAACATAAACAATATTTATGTTGCCTGTTTCCACTACTCATTTAATATGTTATTAAATTTAACCTCTCGTGAAAGTAACCGATTCGATGGGCCAAATTGTTTCATCATTTTATACTATAGGGCGTGACTAAACTAATGGGTAGAATCATATTTTGGTTGTAACATAGATAAAGGAATAAAATGTAGTCAGTCTTGCGAGTAACATATAAGTGAATGCCTAGCGAAAGCAGTTTTGCTAGTCTGATTGGGCATACCAGTACTTTTCCAATAAAGGTACGGCCACACCGCGGCGTCCTGCGATCTGCGGGCGCAATCTCAGTACTTTTCAATTGTTTTCTGATCGCGTTTGGTGTGAACCAATTGGTGCAAATAGTACTGCGCTATCTGATCGCCGCCTATATCGCGCACGCAGGACGCTGCGGTGTGTCCGTACTCCGTACCTTAATTGTTGCCGTAATCATTGCCGCAGGTCATTACTGGTTGATAATTATACCAATTGGTACAACGCCCCATTGAACATTTAATTATAGAGTGTCATGTAAACCAAAACGTTCAAGCCTAGCAGAGAGTCCGCGTCAGTCTTATCGAATTTTGTGTATGACTAACCACAAATTAATTAAAATAATACTTCATTCAACATTTGAAACTATCCCCGACTAATTAATGTATACCGTGCTTTATAAGTATATACAAAATATACCTATACCTAAATATATAAATACCTTAATATAACTAATACCTAAATATACCTATACCTAAATATATACATACCTTAATATAACTAATACCTAAATATACCTATACCTAAATATATAAATACCTTAATATAACTAAGTAAATGCTTAGCGAAAGAAGGTATGCTAGTCTTAATTCAGCCGTGTTATATGATTTTTTTTTCGGTTGTTTTATCCAGTAAAATTACAGGGCATGTAAGATATCTTTATGTCTCGAGGTAACAGGCGCAGTGCAGACATGAAAAAATTCCGACTAGCTAGAATGTTGATGAATGTATCTGTAATAGATAGACGTCATCGCTTACCATTAGGTGAGCGAAGTTTTTTTAAAATATCTTGTAGGCTAGCTTTTGACCACTATCTCACCTGTTGGTAAGATGATACGGTCGAAGATGGTAAGCACGCTAGGCCTAGAATGGGAACTGGCTCTCAAGAACAGCTGCTTGAACACATTAGATGTATGGCGACAGATTTTCTAACTTGAGGGTAGCTGGGCAGGCGGACACTAGATAGTGTCCTACCAACATTCGAGGGTTACTTGTCCTGTTAACTTATATCATAAAAAAATGTACCACAGCAGAAAAACATTTAGAACACACACAATAAGAAGCAACTTTTAACTTACACTTAAGAAGAATTAAATATTTACATAGTATATAACAAAGTCTCTCCTGCTGTCTGTACGATAAGATCTATCAAACTAAGCGACGGATTTTAGTGCGGTTTTCAGCAATAGATAGAGTGATTCAAGATAAAAGTTTATAAATGCGAGCAAAGCTGTGGAGCGTAGCTAGTATTCAATAAAAACATAATTGCAAATATTATTTTCAATATTCAAGTATTTATTTAAATTACCTTCATTTTCAATTTTCGAACTCTGATGGCTTTTATTATACACTGGAATGTGTGTATGAATAATTCATGATGGATATTACATTTCTATATATCTTTATTGAACAAGCTGTCATGTGACATCCTACACAGACACCGGCGCCTGCGCAACCCGCAACCGTTGCGTAATACCAAAACGACCGCTCTAAAAACGCATTGTTTTCCGCTCCCACACTTTTCGTAACGTAATCGCGACGCACGCTCAGGGAAATTGACCAAAACACCAGAATATGTAACAGAGGAAAACTTGCTATATTTACTGAGTAAAGATTTTTTAACCGACTTCAAAAAAGGAGGAGGTTTCTCAATTCAACCGTATATATATATATTTTTATGTTTGTTCGCGGATAACTTCGTTGTTTATGAACCGATTTTGATTATTCTTTTTTTCTTGGAAAGGAGATATCTCAAGTGTGGAAATATGGTAATTTTATCGAGGTCTGAGAAGTATCTCCAGAGATATGCAGATAAACTCCTCAAAATTAGTACTGAAAATTAATATCGCGGCATTGAAGTCGGTTATTTTCTGTTTTATAAACCATTTTATATCTAACATCATATCCACATCATTGATTTAAAGTACTTTACTTAGTACTGTTATATCGATGCACAAATTATGCTTATAAACAAATTACTTTTAAACATTAATGGGGGTCTTCATACAAGAAACGTGTTTCGGCGTTTATTGCTCGAGCTTATGAACCATAATGGATAGAGACTTGAAAACTTCACAAAGTATGTACTGTATTATTATTATATCAATGTCGTTTATAGGGTTCCGTAGCTGAATAGAATAACGGATCCCTTATAGATTCGTCATATCTGTATGTCCATCCGCATGTCACAGCCACTTTATTCCGGAACTATTAAGCCTCCTCAGTTGAAACTTGGTATGTTGGTATTCTGTGAACCGCTTTACGATTTATATACAAAAGCTTAAAAAAATTATAGTTTAAGGGGGCTCCCCATGAACTGAAACAAAAAAAAACCTAGATGTGCGGAGTACCCTTACGTACCTATACGTCTTATACATAGATAGTTTTAAAAAAAAACTTTTTAACAAAAAAATTACATCACTGATAAAACTGAAAAGTAAAAAATGATTAAATTTTTTCATTCAACTTTAATAACGAAGTTCTTAAACTAATGTAAGTATGTATACCTAAGTAATTTTAAGTCACAGTCGGCGCCAAACAATAAATTAATTACGAAAAGCGTAATGCTCGGTGGAGGCATAGCGCGACACGCCAGTTTGCCGGAAAATGTCGAGTGTTGGCGAAGTTATTGTCAGCGAGACTGCAACCCGAACGGGCACCACATATAGTAATATAGTAATTACTGAGATATACATACTTACATTCGTTTAAGAACTTAGTTATTATGTTTAGTTGAAAACTCAAAGCAATTACAAAAATATATACTTATTACTAACAGTGGTTTAAAAAATTCGTTATTAAAGTTAAATAAAATAGTTTAATTATGTTTTGTTTTTTGGCGGTTTAATTTTTTTGTTAAAAAGTTTTATTTTATAATAATTTTGTGGCCATAATCTACAATGTTAAAAGCAGGCGTCATTGCTTACCCCTGGCCTAGACAAACGTTGTATAGAACATTTAGGCTCTATAATAATAATAAAAATATTTTAAGATCACATAAAAAACTAAAAAACCAACTTCCAATGTCACGCTAGTCAATTTAACACACACGGGCCACGGGCCACAACCACAAAACGCCGCCACCTGCATATTTCCTATAGTTTTCATACATTTTATCATGTAGCGTGTGGCGGCCACCGGCGTCAACCGTGTGCAACGAGTCCATATAAAATGTATGAAAACTATAGGAAATATGCCGGTGGCGGCTTGTGACCGGTGGCCCGTGTGCGCCTAAGTTTGTGTTTATCTTCATATCTCTGGAGATACTGAACATATCTCGATGAAATTTAAATTGTACCACCTGTAAAATATCATCATCATCATAATCAGCTGGTATCTGTCCACTGCTGGACAGATGCCTCTCTCAAGACACGCCACTGAGCCCGATTTTCGGCTCTTTGTTTTTTCCAGTGTTTGTTGACTAGCTTTGATGATTTATGATAAAATCATCAAAATAATGATACATTTATCCATTATTTTTGTTGATTTATTCAAAACGGCTCGACTTTTTTCGTAAAACTTTAATTGGGACCCCCTTAGGGGTACCTATACCCTTTCCAATAAAGTTTTAGTTTTTTTTTTGGTCGGTTTAAAATGACATTGAGGTTCCTAAAACTATATTTTTTCCTCAAAGTCAATTGCTTAAAAGAAAGACACTTCTAAAGTAGCAAAACTCCCCCTACCTTCCCCTACCTCCCCCTACCTTTCCCTACCTCCCCCTACCTCCCCCTACCTTCCCCTACCTCCCCCTACCTCCCCCTACCTTCCCCTACCTCCCCCTTCCTCCCGTTCTCTCAAACTTTTAAAATAAGGCAGTGAAAAATCAACACAATATATAATGCTATAGATCTCAATAAACACCTTCAATGAAAATTGGTTTGAACGAGATATGGTCAGCAGTTTTGGAGATATAGCACATTTTCTAAACCGCAAATATAACTTTGTTTTTCATACAAACACTATAAAAACAATGTTAATTTATGCTGGCGAAAAATAATGTAGTAATAAAATACTTCACTGTGTTACGAAACTCTACTAAGGCGAGTCCGACTTGTACTTGGCCTTAAAATTTCGGAGTCAACAAGCACGCGGTTTTGTAAATGAGTAGGTAGTCTAGATGTCTGATAGAATGATATATCCCACGACCAAAGAGCTGGGACGCACGCTTACCTCGGGAAACGAATTAGTCTTGCCATTCAAAGAGGTAATGTCACCAGATTTTGGACCCTGCCAGGGGACAGCGACCTTCATTCAATTTTACTACCGACAAAAAGGAGGAGGTTCACAATTCGAATTTTTTTTTGTTTTGTTTGTTAATTCAGAACTCCGTCAAATGTTAACCGATCTAAAAATTCTTTTTTGTTTGAGAGTATATTAAATAATATAATATATTATATATTATATATAATATTAAATCGCGTAACATACATACAAAAAAAAACATACAAGACGAATTGAGAACCTCCTCCTTTTTGGAAGTCTTTTTATTTATATATTTTATAGGCCAGGGTTTGACTGTTGGTAAGTGATGATGTGGTCAAAGATGCTAAGAACGCTAGGCCTAGAATGGGAACTGGCTCTCAAGGATAGCTTCCGAAACACATTAGATGTTTGACGACAGATGTTCTAACTTGAAGGTGGTAGCTGGCCAGGTGGACTAGATAGTGTCGGTTGAAAAAAAATGTCACCTTTCTTTCATGTAAATCCTCTAGATGTTGGTTTCGGGTCCGTTAATGTCTTCCAAAAGACAGAGCGCTTGTTTCGAAACTAGATATTCGAATAAATATTTATAATAATGCATTTAAAATAATAAAATTATTAGTATTTTTATTAATTATCTTGCAACATTCGTTGTAATAAATATATATATAATTAATAATAATTAAATGGGATAATGGGATGTAAGGGAGCATAAGGGATGTAAGGGAGCATAAGGGATGTAAGGGACCATAAGGGATGTAAGGGAGCATAAGGGATGTAAGGGAGCATAATTCCACCTGATTGCTCTCAGCCAACCTCACCTGCACGTGGTGCATCCTGCCGATCAGCGAACGAGGCTCTGGCGACCGACAAATGGCGGGATATCCATTCAGAAAGACGTAGCTAAATACCACAGGCCGGTGACGGGCAGCAGCGTCACCGGTGCGAGAAGCTACGTCCTGCGATCACCCAACCCGACTGCCCAGCGCGTGGTGATTATTTGGGCAAACCCTTCATGGCAGACACAACCACACAACGGCCCCCAGTTCCCGGTCGCCCCGCTATTCCTGACCAAGGCGGCGGTTACGGTAACGGCGGGGCAGGGGGTGCTAAGAATCCCCGGGCGACGGAAGGCCGCCAAAACCGACTGACCCTGGCTACATTTAACGGACGCACGCTACGGCTCGATACACACTTGGCACTTCTGGAGGAAGAGCTGAAAAACATAAGATGGCATATTCTGGGATTATGTGAAGTCCGAAGAGAGGGGGAGGACACCGTTACCCTAGAATCAGGCCATCTTATGTATTTCAGAGAGGGAGAACAACCATCCCAAGGTGGCGTCGGGTTCTTGGTCCATAGGATCCTCTCTGATAACGTTTTAGAAATCTCCAGTGTGTCGACAAGGGTAGCGTATCTTGTGATTAAACTCACCGAGAGGTATAACCTCAAGGTTATCCAAGTATACGCACCGACTTCGGCACACTCGGACGATGAAGTGGAGGAAATGTACGAGGACATTTCCAAAGCCTTGCACAGAACCCAAAAGGCCCACTTCAACGTTGTCATGGGGGATCTCAACGCAAAAGTGGGAGTACAAACAAGCGGCGAATCGGTAGTAGGACCACACGGATTGGGAAGCAGAAATCATAGGGGGCAAATGCTCGTCAACTTCCTAGAAAAAGAGGGGCTTTTTCTGATGAACTCTTTCTTCCAGAAAAATCCCCAGCGGAAGTGGACGTGGCAAAGCCCCGACGCTATGACCAAAAATGAGATCGACTTCATTATGACGGACAAAAAGCGCATATTTAGGGATGTCTCAGTGATCACTAGGTTTAAAACCGGCAGTGATCACCGACTAGTCCGAGGCTCTCTAGATATTGACTGCAAACTTGAACGTGTTCGTCTAATGAAGTCCACGCTCCGACCCAATATGCTACAATCCGTGGTCGGGTCTGAAACGTTCCAGCTGAAACTGGAAAACCGATTTGCTGCACTGGAAACCACAATTGACGTTGACCAGGATCTCGACCATGTGGTGGACATCCTCAGGGAGGAAGGGACAAAATTCTGTGAGACGCGAGGTGCTGGCAAGAAGTCCAAGCTTTCAGAGGAATATCTGCAGCTAATACAAAAGCGACGTGATAACCCTGCAGTCACTTCGTCAGATCAACGGACCCTAAATAAAAAGATTTTTAAATTGGTACGACGTGACCTCCGGAGCTCCAACACACGCTCAATTAAAGAAGCGATCGAGCAAAACCGGGGGTCAAAAGTCTTTGTCCAACAGCTGGGCCGAAGCCATCTGACGAAGTTGACCACTTCTAGCGGGAGTGTCGTCGCTTCTAAGCCGGAGATTCTTAGGGAAGTAAAAGACTTCTACAGCCAATTATACACCTCACAAGCGTCCCTTCCCCAACCCGGCATCGAGGATCCTAGAGCCACTCTGACCCGCCACTACACCGAAGATTTGCCAGAAATCAGCCTAGATGAAATTGTGATGGCTCTCAGGCAGCTTAAAAACGTAAAAGCCCCCGGAGAGGATGGAATTACAACGGAGCTCTTAAAAGCCGGTGGAACTCCTACGCTACTACAGCTTCAGCGTATTTTCAATTCCGTCCTCTTTTCGGGGAGAACTCCGAAGACATGGAGTAAGAGTGTGGTTGTTATGTTCTTCAAAAAGGGAGACAAAACCCTTTTGAAGAACTATCGACCTATCTCGCTCTTAAGCCATGTCTATAAGTTGTTTTCTAGAGTCATCACAAATCGTCTCGCGCGTAGGCTCGACGAATTTCAACCCCCCGAGCAGGCTGGGTTTCGAGGAGGATACGGCACCATAGACCACATCCACACAGTGCGGCAGGTTATACAGAAGACTGAAGAGTATAACCAGCCCCTGTGCTTAGCGTTTGTGGACTATGAGAAAGCCTTTGACTCCATTGAAACCTGGTCTGTTCTGGAGTCTCTGCAACGGTGCCAAGTCGATTGGCGATACGTCCAAGTGTTGAGAGGTCTATATGACACCGCAACTATGACCGTCCAAGTACAAAATCAGCAGACTGAACATATCCACTTACATCGAGGAGTTAGACAAGGAGACGTTATTTCCCCCAAATTATTCACAAACGCTCTAGAGGATATGTTCAAAACGCTGAACTGGAAAGGACGGGGCATAAATGTCAATGGCAATTACCTCTCACACTTGAGATTTGCGGACGACATCGTCATCATGGCTGAAACCGTGCAGGACCTGCAATACATGCTGACCACCCTCGCTGATTCTTCTGCGCGCATCGGTCTCCGGATGAACTTGGATAAGACCAAGATCATGTTCAACGAACATGTTATTCCGGAACCGATTGCCTTAAATGGAGTCCCTCTCGAAGTTGTTGACGAATATGTCTACCTTGGGCAAATCTTGCAATTGGGCAGAAACAATTTCGAGAAGGAAGCTCGCAGAAGGATACAGCTTGGATGGGCAGCATTCGGAAAACTTCGTCGAGTCTTTACATCGCCCATACCACAAAGCCTGAAGACGAAAGTCTTTAACGAGTGCGTCCTTCCTGTTATTACCTACGGAGCCGAGACGTGGACACTGACAGTGCGACTAGTTCACCAATTCAAAGTCGCTCAGCGAGCTATGGAGAGGGCTATGCTCGGAGTTTCTCTGAAGGATCGAATTCGAAACGAAGTCATCCGTCAGAGAACCAAAGTAATCGATATAGCTCAGAGGATTAGCAAGCTGAAATGGCAGTGGGCCGGTCACATCTGTCGCAGAACCGATAACCGTTGGGGTAAACGAGTTCTAGAGTGGAGACCACGGCTCGGCAAACGTAGTGTGGGACGCCCTCCAACTAGATGGAGCGATGATATACGCAAGCTGGCTGGCAGCGGTTGGAAACGAATAGCTGA
The DNA here is from genome assembly GCA_954871355.1 of Cabera pusaria. Classification (NCBI taxonomy): domain Eukaryota; kingdom Metazoa; phylum Arthropoda; class Insecta; order Lepidoptera; family Geometridae; genus Cabera; species Cabera pusaria. Next base: position 32,490,541 of record OX940885.1, on the reverse strand, counting down.
AGATCGAGCTCAGTGGCATGCCATGGGAGAGGCCTATGTCCAGCAGTGGACGGAAATTGGCTGATAATGATGAATAATTAAATAAAATAATAGATAATTTTTAATAATTTAAGATCGTTTAAGAAACTAAAAGAACCGACTTCAAACGTCGCGTAGTTAAAGTAGCCAGTAGACTATTATGTATATAATCTGTGCCAGGAGTTAGTATGTCGTCCTGCAGGGCTAGCATGGCAAGGGGACTATTTTGTCTTTCCACCTATCCGTGTTTTATTTGGTGGAGAAGGCAAATTATAAGTAAAGTTTTTCGACAATTATAAACGCCCGCTGACTTTTAATACGAAACAAAATCAAAACTCGGGGTTAAACTTCACCAAGCGATTAAACTGTTGTGTTGATCTCTTGTCAGTGGCGAAAAACAGGGAAATGATTTTGTCTTTCCCCGGGGATAAGGCCATAAATGTATCGTAACACAAATGTTGATTTATTAAAAACGGATCTACCGATTTCGTTAAAATGTTAATGGGTACCCTTTGAAACAAAAAAAGAATTTTCCAAATCGGTTCAGACATCTTCGAGTAATCGGTGAACAAACATAAAAAAAAGATTCCGACGAATTGAGAAGTTCCTCCTTTTTTGTGAAGTTAAAAATGTATATAATCTTCTTTTACTATTGGTTTTTATTTTTTTCAATACATGCAAAATATACATATATGTATATGGTATGTATCTGTGTAATTGAGTATTTAAGTATGATGTATGAATATATATGTATGTCTTTATTCATAAATATAATGACTATTTATTTTATTCATCCAAATATATATAGATAAATTGTGTAATAATATAACAATAAAATTTGATTTCTTTTGTTATTTTATATCTACGATAATTGTTTATATTTGTTTTATTTTTCTTTTTTACCTTCACCTTAATTTGAAAACGGTAGGACAAGTTTGTTTCTGTTGAATTTGGGCTTATATCAAGAAAGCTAAATTAAATATTTATATGATTAATATATTTGTTTTTCAATTATGTAATATTTTTCATTAAAGTTTGAAGTGGTTATTATATTTCAGAATATCTACATCTCTTCGCTTGGGCGTACAGTGTTGTGCTCCACACCACTGCCAGTGCGGTAGTGCCGTCAGCCGGCTTGGTCACCACGGTCTCTTCCGCATTAAGAGTGCAGGCAGGATTTCTCGTCACGCTAGCCTTAATGACATCATCCGTCGGGCTTTTACGACCATCAACTGTGCAGCCGTTTTAGAACCAAACGGTTTGATGCGTGATGATGGTAAAAGACCTGACGGTATGACATTAATACCATGGAAGATGGGCCCTTTGTATGGGATGCTACCTGCGTCGACACTTCGGCACCGTCACATCTACGCTGTACACAGAAAAAGGCTGGTGTGGCCGCAGAAGCAGCTGAGAACCTCAAAAGGCGGAAATATAGTAGTTTAGACAGCTGCTACTTATTTGTGCCTTTTGGGGTTGAGACTTTAGGACCATGGGGACCAGGTGCACACAGCATTTTTAAAGATCTCTCCACTAGTCTGGTTGAAATGACACGGAACCAATGCTGGCATGTATTTAGCTCAGAGATTAAGCATCGCCATTGAACGGGGGAATACACCCAGCATTTTGGGAACTTTACCTACTGCAGTAGTGGTTTGGTAGACAACATTTTAGTTTTTATTGATTTTGATTAGGTTTATTTGTTTGTTTATAGTTAGGTAGTTTAAAAAAAATATTTTAATGTATATATACTATTATGTAAGTGGTTACTGTGAGTCAACCGAAAAATACATCGTGAACTTTTTATACAAATTAAAAACAATGCCTATTTATATTTATTTATTCTACCTTCATTTTAATCACACTTTTTTAACTTAAATATTTTTTTAAGCTAAATATTTTGTTTTTATGAAACAAATAGCTTTAATTTTTTTTTATCACATCTGAGAATAACATAATATCGTTTAAAAACTAAAAAAGAACCGACTTCAATGCCGCGCTATTCATTTTCAGTACCAATTTTGAGATGTTTATATCAATATCTCTGGAGATACTTATCAGACCTCGATAAAATTACCATGGTACCACACTTGGGATATCTCCTTTCAAACAAAAAAGAATAATCAAAATCGGTTCATAAACGACGAAGTTATCCGCGAACAAACATAAAAAAAAATATAAAAAATATACGGTTGAATTAAGAAACCTCCTCTTTTTTTGAAGTTGGTTAAAAAGGGGTTTCTCGTGCTTTAGCACGAACAACTGGTGGTTATTAGTTAGACACATTAGACATGCATATTGCGACATATCATCAATGTCGAAGTCACAGTATATCGTTATAGTACATCTACGATGCATTCAGCTTAGGACAAGTCATCATTGTCCACGTCAAAGACACGCACAACAACCATGACCCGCGAGCATTCACAAGCGTTCGTCACACGAATGTTTGCCCCGGCCGGGACTCGAACCCGGTACCTCTGGATCCAGTGAACGTACCCACTTCCAACTACACCACAGAGGCAGCCGACGTGAGGTCCGAATTAGTTAGTAAGGTGTGAGAATTAAAATTTGTAAGCATTTTTTTACGTTAATTATCAAAAGTATTAGTAATTTTCAGCATTTATCTCGAAAATGTACCAAAAATAAGTTCTATATAATTTAAAAGAGAGTATCTTATCGAAATTAAAAACTTTAGTTTTAATGTATGGATCTGCGGGAATAATAATTTTAATACCATTAACGTACCATTAAGAACAAAATCTGCGTGTCTATTTTGTATGCTGTACGTCTAATAAAGTGGTGTTCATCCGCAATTTTTTTCTTAACATCATTATTTATAAAATATCTATTCAATAGTATCACCTTTGAGTATTCACCTTCAAAGAGTATCACGTACAAATTTTTATTTTTTAAATTCAGGTAGGTACAAAATAAAAGAAAATCTGATAGACCGATTGACTCGCTGTTTGATTTATAAGAACAAATATAAGCTTTCAGAACAAGTAAATCCAAATCATAAAATCATAAATCAATAATGCAACTGATGAGTTATTCAAATAATCAATAACTTAAGCTCCAAAACATGTTCGCAATAACAATATCTCAGAGCCATCTATTGATATTGTGGAGAACTACTGTAGGTTGAAGCTTTAAATGCGTAGGCTTCATATCGATACTGGATAACAAGGGTATTTTTTACACGAATACATTTTTACATATAATAATAATTTTTACAAGAACATTGGATATTTAATATTATATGATAATATTTTTTATTACAAAAGCATATCTTGTGCACTTTAATAGTTCATGCAATTTTGAAATTATGGTACAAGTTTTGAAGGCCACTGTAGTATTAACACTAATAAATTGGCCAAGTGCAAGTCGGACTCGCACTAGTAAGGTTCCGTACCACACTACAGTATTTTATAAGATCGAACAAAAAATACCACTATCATTTTCCGCCAGCAAAAAATAATAATTAATAAACATTTTATTTCTTTTAGTTACGGATAGACATTTCAATATAACGCCATATATGGGACGTTTACCTAACTAAGCGTACATAGATGGCGTGAAATGCCGAAGAAAACACGTTTCTGTATGGGGACCCTCTATTATTTTTAACTTTATTCTGTTTTTAGTATTTGTTGTTATAGCGGCAACAGAAATACATTTTCTGTGATAATTTCAACTGTCTAACTACACGGTTCATGAGATACAGCCTGGTGACAGACGGATAGACAGACAGACAGACAGACAGACAGACAGACAGACAGACGGACAGCGGAGTCTTAGTAATAGGGTCCCGTTTTACCCTTTGGGTACGGGAACCCTAATAAAAAGCAAGCATGCTTATGCTCTTCAACCACATCTTCACTTACCATCAAGTGAGATACTGGTCAAACGCTAGCTACAATTAAAAAAATATGTATTTCTATCACATAAATATTAGAAATAATATTATGCATATTTCAGTGATTTCTATTAGTTTTACAAGCTTTTGTTTAACTTGCAATGTACATACATTTATGTATGCTCGGGTGGAATCTTGGAAGCTAAAATAGACCCACTTTCCGATGTCCGATTGGACTCAAATTTGAAATACTCGCCAAATATCATATAATACATTTCGGAGAGTGTGCCACACACAATTGCACGAGTTAGTACCGCCATCCCCTTTCTTCTATCGGACAACCAGACGTACCGATGTGCGCCACCGCTTCATGGTGGACGTTCCATCTACACGCACGAAGCGTTTTGCTTGGTCCTACATAATACGATCCGCCAAAGAATGGAACTCCTTGCCGGTGTCTGTGTTTCCCGTTAGCTACAAGCCGGGGGTCTTCAAATCGCGAGTGAACAGGTATTTACTAGCCAAGCGTGCAACATCGTCGACCGCATCGTCACTTAACATCAGGTGAGATAGTGGTCAAATACTTGCCTATACAGCATAAAAAAAAAATACTTACTAGAATTTACTTTTAACTTTTTGGTTCATTGTCCCAGACAAAAGCTTGTTCGTAATAATATTTTTTACTTTTAATTTATTTACTCAAACACATTTTGATGATGATGAAATTTCGCACCCCTAGGTATATTGTTGCCAGTTTGAAAATTTCGAAAACCTGATTTTTTGTTATCATCAATAAGCAAACGATTGACCACTACCTCACCTGATGTTAAGTGATGATGTGGTCCAAGTTGTAGCACGCTTGCCTAAAAGATACTCATTCATTCGCGACTTGAATACCCCCAGGTGGTAGTTACCGGGAAACTCAGTCTCAGGCAAGGAGTTTCATTCCTTGGCAGTGTGTATGAGGAAATACGAGAGCTTTTTTTTCTCAAGCTAAACGTTCGCTTCGCTCGCGCAATAGAAGCAGCAACAGCCATGGCTAAGGTGTCGGTCTAGCGACCTAGAGGCCGTAAGTTCGATCCCCACCTATTGCACTATTGACGTGAGCTCACCCTAGACACAAAACGTAAGCATAATTAGCTCAGTTGGGGGGGTTAACAAAAATACTAGTAATGTGCATTCACACATTGCAATTTCGAATAAAAAATAAATTAGGCATAATTTAGATATACACTTACTACATTTTATTTCTTGATAATATACTTAGTACTTACTTTGTATTGTACTGTATTCACCTATAATCAGAGATTTTATTAGAAGTAAGAATGAAATAGTTATAGATTCTAGCAATAAAATTAAGGTATACAATCCGTAACGACTTAATGGGATAGCTAAATCCACAGAAATATTAATAATTTAAGGTATTTATTTATATTTCTGTGGCTAAGTCAAACCATAGTGAATAGCTTTCCATTTCTATTATACCAATAGACCGATACCCAGCCTAGAGTGTGCGGTCAAAGTTCAAGCAGTGCTCTCTAACTAATACGGAAAGATGAACAAGGAAGCATTGTATACAGGGTGTGTGGTTTTCTAGTCAGTAGGCATGTGTTAATTGAGAACTCGTGTTGATGTTGAAAGAACTGGCCTTAAGGTACGGCCACACGATCTGCGGACGCGATCTCAGTACATTTCAATTGTTTTCTGATCGCGTTTGGTGTGAACCAGTCGGTACAAATACTACTGCGCTATCTGATCGCCGCCTAGATCGCGCACGCAGGACGCTGTGGTGTGTCCGTACCCTTAGCCTCATTATAGATCTAATTTCTCTCTCGGTATATTATTTTTACAGACTTTACAAAAAAGGAGGTTTTTATATCGCCTGTATTTAAAAAAAAGTATTTCCTCAGAATTCCGTCATTTATGAACAGATTTGGAATTTTTTTTTTGTTTTAGAGAGTATGCTTCCCGTTTGCTACCATTGTAATTTCCTTGAGATATGACAAGTATCTCCAGAGATATAGAGATTTATTTTAAAATTATTATTGCGGCATATAGCCGTTTTTTCGTTTAGTAAGTGATTATACATTATTTTGTGTGTTACTTCAAAATAAATACAGTTAATAGTTTTTTTTATTGCAAGCTTTTGCAAAAAAGTTATGATTTCCCAAAAAGAAGGAGGTTCTCAATTCGTCTGTATGTTTTTTTTTCTTTTTTTTTTGTGTGTATGTTACGCGATAACTCCGTTAATTGTGAACCGATTAGAATGGTTATTTTTGTAATCGGTAGGGTACGTTTCCGAGGTGGTCCCATTGTAATTTCATTGAGATCTGATAAGTATCTCTAGAGATATGACGATAAACGTCTCAAACTTGCTACTAAAATTGACGCGCGGGGCATTGAAGTCGGTTGTTTTAGTTTTAAACTATCTTAATTATGTTGAAAGTGTTACTTAAGATCAACAGCATATATCTTTTTATTTCAAACGATTGACTTTGAGAAAAAATTGTTTTAGGAACCTAAATGTAATTTTTAATCGCAATAGACGTATAAGTTTGATTACATTTCTTTAGTTTGTTGGTCGTATAAAAATCGTAAAGCAGTTCACAGAATACATCTACGTACAACTGAGTTTCAACTGTGTAGTCCTAATAGTTTTGGAATAAAGTGGCTGTGACATATGGACAGACAGACACGACGAATTTGAAAGGGTTCCGTTCATTGCATATTTATATGCAATTATAATTTTGTCAAATATTGCTACGAAAAATATGAATATATAAATATAGCCCCCAAAAACTTGACTGCCGCTGGTAAACAATAATTTCAAAATAAAAACTAATATATACCCGGCTTTTTAAGTCGATTAAAAAGATTATTCTTGTTTCTCCTTAAGTGGACAAACAGGAAAAAAAAGTTCACAGTTCGCAGTAACTAGCAAGAACTCATAATGTTTAAAGATGCTCTTACATTAAAAAAATGTGTAAAAAATAGTTACACATCTTTAGCATAACATAATATCGTTTACAAACCTAAATAAAACTGGCCAAGTGCGAGTCACACTTAGGGAGGGTTCCGTACAATACGAAACATAACAGAGTTTCAACCTCATATATTTGATTAATTGATATTACCAAGAATTTTTGGTTTGGTCGCGATCTAGAAAGACGGGGCTCGTTTACTAGCGCCATCTATGTCATTTTGCCGAAACTAATTAGATAGATGGCGTTTAAAAACACGTTTTTGTATGGGGACCCCTATTCATTTTTAACTTATTTTTGTTTTTAGTATTTGTTGTTCTAGCGGCAACAGAAATACACCATCTGTGAAAATTTCAACTGTCTACCTATCACGGTTAATGAGCTATAGCCTGGTGACAGACGGACAGACAGACAGACAGACAGACAGACAGACAGACGGACAGCGGAGTCTTAGTAAAAGGGTCCCGTTTTACCCTTTGGGTACGGAACCCTAAAAAGAACCGACTCCAAATGCCGCGCCATTAATTTTCAGTAGCAAGTTTGAGGTGTTTAGCTCCATATCTCTAGATATACTTATCAGACCTCGATGGAATTACCATGGTACCACACTTATATATATGATGATTGAATTGAGAAACCTTCTCCTTTTTTTGAAGTCGGTTAAAAATATAGAACATTGATAAGTTAGTTCAAGATTTACAAACTCTTGCTAGAGCAGCAAAAGGTCGTGATGATGTCTGCGCCTGAACTTTCGCTCTCGAGAGTCTCAGGTCACTTTCCCCGTAAGGTGAGGCGCACATGATCTGATACGAGAGACGTGCAACCATCTTCCGGGTTTTGTTCACCGCTAATGCACTCTGTCTATACCTACTCGGGTACTAGTATTTAATTTTGTCCATGGGATGCGTTGCGATAAAAATTCGTCCATTGAAATGTAATTATATTTTTGAGGTTTCTAACCCCATTGTTTTCCCAAAGTCAAATATTTTAAAGATAGACACTACTAATGTGGTAAAATGTGTGTCCCCCCCCCCCCCCCTCTAACTTTAAAAGTAAGGGAGTGAAAAATCTAGAAAAAATATATGGTGTAGATCTCAATAAAAAATTTCAGCGAAAATCGGTTTAAACGATATACAACAGTATATCAGCAGTTTTTGAAATATAGCAACCGCAAATATAACTTTGTTTTTCATTGAAACACACTGAAAAACAAAAAAATAATAATTATGTTTGCGAAAAATTATAGTTTTAAAATGGTCTAATGTGTTACGGAACCCTACGAGTGTGAGTCCGATTTGCACTCAGCCAGTTTATTTATTCTAAACTTCACACAACTACGTAATTAAATATGTGTTTCAGGTTTTTTCGAAATTTCACCCCTAACGGGGTGAAGTTGGGTAGCAAAGTCTGAAAATCAATATTGTTTCGGATTGCGCTGAAATTTGGCATACTGATAGTTCTTATGGCGCAGATATCTGCTAAGAAAGGATTTTTTACACCTTAAGGGGATGAAAGGGGGGTCAAATTTGGAAGGAGAAACAGTATTAGTTAGTGTTGTTTTCTAAACTTCACACAAATAATTCTGTAAATTAATAAATAAATAGGTGCTTCAGGCTTTTTCCAATTTCCACCCCTAAGAACGTGAAGTGGGGTTACAAAGTCTGAAAATCAGTCTGAAAGTCTGAAATCATATTATTTCCGAATGCGCTGAAATTTGTCGTGCAGATAGTTATTATGACGCAAGTTATGACGCTAAGAAAAAAATTCTAAAATGTACACGTTAAGGGGATGAAACGGGGGTTCAAAGTTTGTATGGAGAAACAAGATTAGTTGGTATTTTTATTCGATACATCGCACAAGTACTTCTGTTAATAAACAAGTAAACATGAGTTTCAGGACTTTTTGTGATTCTACCCCTCAGACTATCATAAAAAAGGCAGACAGATTCGTGCGGAACACCCGAGTGACCGCAAGTTCAGTAATACTAAATTCTTCAGTAATAAGTTTCCGCGCTCAGTCCGGCATAGTCAATACTTACTACGTAAGCAACGCTGTGAAGTAATACTGCACGGAAGCGTCCGACCCTGCTGCTGCTTGGTAGCAAACTGAGCGCGGAAGCGTATTACTCAAGCATTTAGTATTACTGAACTTGCGTTCACTCGGGTGCTCGGCACAAATCTGTCTGCCTTTTTAGGGTTCCGTACCCAAAGGGTAAAACGGGACCCTATTACTAAGACTCCGCTGTCCGTCTGTCTGTCTGTCTGTCTGTCTGTCTGTCTGTCTGTCTGTCTGTCTGTCTGTCTGTCTGTCTGTCTGTCTGTCTGTCTGTCTGTCTGTCTGTCTGTCTGTCTGTCTGTCTGTCTATCTGTCTGTCTGTCTGTCTGTCTGTCTGTCTGTCTGTCTGTCTGTCTGTCTGTCTGTCTGTCCGTCCGTCCGTCCGTCCGTCCGTCCGTCCGTCCGTCCGTCCGTCCGTCCGTCCGTCCGTCCGTCCGTCCGTCCGTCCGTCCGTCCGTCAGTCCGTCTGTCCGTCTGTCTGTCTGTCTGTCTGTCTGTCTGTCTGTCTGTCTGTCTGTCTGTCTGTCTGTCTGTCTGTCTGTCTGTCCGTCCGTCCGTCCATCCGTCCGTCCGTCCGTCCGTCCGTCCGTCCGTCCGTCCGTCTGTCACCAGGCTGTATCTCATGAACCGTGATAGTTCGACAGTTGAAATTTTCACAGATGATGTATTTCTGTTGCCGCTATAACAAAAAATACTAAAAACAGCATAAAGTTAAAAATAATAAAGGTTCCCCATACAATAAACGTGTTTATTTTGGCATTTCACGCCATCTTTGAACGCTTAATTAGGTAAACGTCCCATAGATGGCGTTATATTGAAATGTCGATCTCTAATACCTTTGTTAGACGTTAGATGGCGTTATAAGAAATAAAATGTTTAATTATTTTTATTTTTTTCTGGCGTAAAATGATAGTGGTACTTTTTGCTCGATCTTATAAAATACTGTAGTGTGGTACGGAATCCTACGAGTGCGAGTCCGACTTGCACTTGGCCAGTTTATTTATGATAGTTTGAGTTCTACCCCTAAAGTTAAAATTAAAAAAAAGTAAATCAAATTAATTTAAAATTCATTTATTTCTGGTTGTAACCCATATTTTAACAATTTTTGAACACACACATTTTCGATAGGTGTAATAAGTAGGTGATACAATTAAACGTAAGAAAAGGTTAAGCTTCAATAAACTGGCCAAGTGAAAATCGTACTCGCACTCATAGGGTTTCGTAACACAGTAGATAACTATTATTTTTCTATTGTTTTTCATAGTGTTTGTATGAAAAACAAAGTTATATAAGCGGTTGCTATATCTCAAAAACTACTGACTGACTAATTTTCGCTCTAAGTTTTTAATGTGATCTACAGCTTATATTTTGAAGTTAAAACTTCTTTAGCGGCGATGTGAACCTTTTTGGATGTGTTAAAAATGTTGAACTTGCGTCAGGACCTTGCCAGGCCTCCCTCACTCGCTCATAGCTACTTCGATTTATACCTAAACTTTCGTCACCTGCGCCGGTACTATCTGCCAGTCGGTTGTCACTGCTCACGCGCGCGCAACGTATATTATTATTCAAATGACGGGATAACTGCGCATTCGTATTCTATATTAGAAACGATTTAAGATTTTCATAGTCATTTTGCGGGTTTGACAAAAAACAAGCATAATATGTTTCATTTTTTTATGCTACCAATACCGATAAAATGACAAGACGGCGTACTATTCACTTTCTCGACTTCAAATGCAACTCTTAGTTAGGAATTTTGATGTTATTTTGTGAGGTGCATAAAAAGAATTCGTAAACTTTTTTGTTATTTCATTGAGTCAACCCTTTTCTGTATTAGGCGCGCGCCGTACATCACGCGCTGAACGAAGTAATAACAACGCTAGGTCGAGCGCCTTAGACACGTTTTTGCTTGTATTGTCTGAAATAAACTTTGGTATTGTATTTTTGTTGGGGAGTGAAGTATCTGTTACGTAGTAACTATTATATAATCTGTGACCTTGCGTCGAGACACGTGACCTGATCGAAAATTCGTAAGACGGAGGGAGAGTAGACTAAATGCCCAACGTTAATGTTCAAGTTTTCACTTCTGCCGGCACTCCCGGAGTTTTTTTTTAGATTTTTCACTCCCTTACTTTAAAAGTTAGAGGGGAGAGGGGCACATTTTGCCACTTTAGAGGGCATGCGAGGACTACTGTTTTAAAAGAACTACCTAGTTATAATATCCATTGTAATAATAATATACATTGTGCATTCAAATTTAAACTCCATAAGTGTAGGCCAGGATATGACAGTAAGTTCTGTCCATTTCTGCTACTAAGAGTATTTTTGAGTTACACCTGTTGGTAAGTGATGATGCGGTTGCATGCTAGACCTAGAATGGAAACTGGCTCACAAGAATAGGTGCCGAAACACATTAGATGTTTTTTTTTTGTTGCAGACAGGCAAGCATTTGACCATTATGCAAAAGGTAGGCAAAGCACGTGCAATACTACTTGTGTTGCAGTTGTTTATAGGCGACGGTGACCACTTTCGATCAGGTGGGCCGCTAGGTTGTTTGTCAGCTTTGACATTAAAAAAAAAGCTATCTCACCTGGTGGAAAGTGACGATTTGATAGATGTAGTATGCTTGCCTAGAAGATACCTGTTTCTTGACTTGAAGAGACCCAAGATATAGCTACTCGGAAACAAGTCAGCCGGCAATGTGTTCCATTCCTTTGCGGTTCGGATTACAAAATGTTTGGCGACAGATTTTCTTATTTGAGTATTTTATTTGTACGAGTATTTTTTTCCCAGGACAATAGCTAAGTAGACTTAATTGTTTAAAATTAATAATACTATTTTCTTTATCACGATTCTTATATCGTACTTTTTGGACAGTGAAAGCTCACCCTCACACCTTACAAACTAACACGTCTAGCACTAGGTATCTACTGAGCAAGCGTGCTGCTATGATGGATCACATCGTCAATTAACATCAGTTGATATAGTACGGTCAAAATCTTGCCTATATTACTAAAAAATCTACCCGTTTTAATCGGGTATTTTTTTTAAATATCTTATAGGCTAGCGTTTGACCACTATCTCACCTGTTGGTTAGTGATGATGTCGTCGAAGATGGTAAGCACGCTAGGCCTAGAATGGGAACTGGCTCTCAAGGATAGCTGCCGAAACACATTAGATGTTTGGCGACAGATTTTCTAACTTGAGGGTGGTAGCTGGCCAGGCGGACACTAGATAGTGTCCTACCACCATGCACGGAAGGGGTTGTTGGTTTCTTAACGATGTTTTTCCTTCACCGGAGGGCCACTGTGAAAAGCGCACATACATTTTTCGATAGAAATAATCCAATGGTGCACGGCGGTTTAAGCTCGGTACCTCTGACATCAAAGCCAACCGATCTCCCGATTACGCCACCGGGCCCTTAAATGTATTGACTATCAGCTATGTAAGATGTGATAATGGCACCTTCCCGCTGTGATATTTACAACAGCTATGGCATGGATGATGATATAATGACAGCTTATCAACAGTCTGGCTTATTAGCGTCTGCTTGTTCACCCACACAAGCCTTGAATCATACTTAGACCCGCTTGCAGAGACCAGAGCTAATACATTTTTGTGTAATCCAGGGTTAAGCTATACACAAGAATGACACAAATCAACAGCATACGATATGTCTACATAAATATTAGTAATAAAACTGGCCAAGTGCGAGTCAGCATCGCGTCTCCTATCGCACACTTAGGGAGGGTTCCGTACATTACGAAACATAACAGAGTTTCAACCTCATATATTTGATTAACGTGGTTGCTCGTCGTCAGCTAACCACAACAGCGCCAATATATGGCGCTGATACTCTTATTTGATGAATTTAATTTTTTAATGACTGATATAGTACTTGGTAAATAAAAAATATTGATTTTGCCAGTAAAGCGTATAAATTTTAATTTATACAGCTAAATTTGAAGTATATATACAATCTCTATATACTTTTATTTGTAAACAAGCGTGGCGTCAGGACTGATAACGCACACACGCGAAAGTATTTTCGTATCACAGATTATTTAATAGTGTATTTGACGTTTACAAAAGCATTTGCTAATTTTGTCACTTTGTAAATGAGTAATGTAGCCGATTGGTGAGAACTTACTAACAAACTTTTTTCGTTTTCCATTCTAAACATTAACTTTTTAACCGACTTCACAAAAAAAGAGGAGGTTCTCAATTCGTCTGTATGTTTTTTTTTTTTTTTTTTATTGTTATTAGTTTACTGTCTACATTACTCTCGCTAATAACAAAATACCAAATATCATATAGATTTGTACCAGTTTTTGATGTGAACTGTAGTACCTACTCTTACTAACGCTATTGGGTGGTTTTTCGACGTACATTTCGTTGCTGCATGCTGGAGTCTGTTCTCTAGATCTCAAAGCACAGAGTACTAAGGACCCAAAGTGAAGCATTTGGCGTACTAGTTGTGCTTTGCGGTTTTACCCACAATCTAATAGAAACTGCTATTTGCGATAAAATGTAGCCTATGTGTCTACGAGAGCGAGTAGAAGGCATTTGCTGATTATAAATTACAAACAAAATAAAAACAGTAAGTCATATGTAAGGTATAGTAATTTACTTACTAAGGTATACTTTCTTTTTATAAGTATTTCAAAAATATTGTACACGACAATATTTTATTTTCATTTACAATATTGAATGACAACTTTGTTGCTGAAACATAAATGTCATTCCATACATTTTGACCTTGCGTTAGCGTGAATGGTAAAAGAAATTGAATTTTGTCTAGGGGGGCTGGTCACAGGAAGTCCTACGCTACGTTTGCCGATTCGCGGTCTCCACACTAGAACCAGTCTGCCCCAACGGTTATCGTTCCTATACGGCAGATATGACCAGCCCACTGCCATTTCAGTTTGCTAATCCGGACATCAGGAAACTATATGCCTGATACTACTTCTTTGGTCCTACCACAAATAAAATATCTAAACAATTTCGTCAATTAGTCGTACTCTCCTCAGTACACTCTCTGGTAAAACACATGTTTTATAAAATGTCACTAATTTTGGTAACATGTTTGTTATAAAACCTTCGTCGCATTGAATTTTGAGAATAGTGATGTCATGTGTGTTTCGGTAATATAGCCAACATAATTTATAATCACTATCAGTGTCCACGTCTCGGCTCCGTAAGTAATAACAGGCAGGACGCACACGTTAAATACTTTCGTATTGAGGCTATTTCGTATTCGTATAAGAGCGATGAAAAGACCAGTCGGTGAATACTACGGTGTTGAACCTAGTGATGCTGATCACTGTGATATCTCTAAATATACGCTTCTTGTCCGTTATAATAAAATCAATCTCGTTTTTACGGTTCCGTAGCCGAATGGTAAAAAACGGAAGCCTTTTCCTTTGAGTATTCAGCCAGAATACTCAAAGATGTTCACCGATTACTCTAAGATACCTAAATCTATTTGGAAAATTCTATTTTTTTTTGTTTCAAAGGCCCTTCCCAGGTTGTCGCAACTAAAAGAAACGACATCAAATGCCGCGATATTAATGTTCAGTACCATGTTTGAGGTGTTTGTCTCCATATCTTTAGAGATACTTATCAGATCTGAATGAAATTACTATGGTACTACCCTTGAGATATCTCCTTTCCAACAAAAAAAGAATTATCAAAATCGGTTAATTAACGACGAAGATATCGACACACATAAAAAAATACTATACGGTCGAATTGAGAAAGTTTTATTTTTGAAGTCGGTTAAAAATATCGTAATTTCAAAACTAGGGGTACCTATCAATTTCAATATTACAAAAAATGCCAATATGGTCCAAAATTTCCAAAAAACACTAAGCGATAAGATCCATTAAAAAAAACTTAAAAGAGAACCGACTTCAAATGCCACGCTATTAATTTTCAAAACCAAGTTTGACGTGCTTATCTCCATATCTCTGAAGATTTATCATACATACATCATGTCTCCTTTCCAACAAAAAAATAATCATCAAAATCGGTTCAGAAACGACGAAGTTATCCGCGGACAAACACAAAAAAATATATACGGTCGAATTAAGAAACATCCTTTTTTGAAGTCGGTTAGAAACAAAATAAAACTAAATTTGAGTTTGTTAGAGCCTAACCTAACCGATAAACCGACGAAATATTTGAAGGCCACAAACTATAATAATAGGTACTGTAATGGTAATGAAAACTAAAAGTCCTGAAAAAGCGGCGACTCGCATGTCAGCGGTCTGGCAACGTCGCTTTTTCAGCGAGCGCACGGTTTGGCAACGTCTGACAATCACGGCAATACACACTAATGAGTTTAGCGTATGTAGACACTGTAAAAACTTCACTCACATATTGACAAAAATGAATTAAAATCTCGATCCTAGTTTTCATATTATTTAATCAAATTATGTAGTAAGATTGGATTTCGCGTATGTAAAGAGTTGTATTAAGACCAATAGATGTGATTTCATTGCAATTTTTTGATCCATTTACTCGTATTTGTCAATATACTTTTGTATGGAAATCGAACCACCGAATATTTGGTTTGGTCGCGATCTAGAAAGACGGGCCTCGTTTACTAGCGCCATCTATGTCATTTTGCCGAAACTAATTAGATAGATGGCGTTTAAAAACACGTTTTTTGAATGGGGACCCCCTTTTATTTTTTTAATTTATATTTTGTTTTTAGTATTTGTTGTTCTAGCGGCAACAGAAATACACCATCTGTGAAAATTTTAACTGTCTAACTATGACGGTTAATGAGCTATAGCCTGGTGACAGACGGACAGACAGACAGACAGACAGACAGACAGACGGACAGCGGAGTCTTAGTAATAGGTTCCCGTTTTACCCTTTGGGTACGGAACCCTAAAAAGGATTAACTTACCCATAATATTGTGACGAGATATAGTGAAAAACATTGCAATTACTCATATATAATAGGATCGTAGATATTGCTTAACCCTGGATTTTAAACATATGCGTTAATTCTGGTGCAAGTGAGCCTATTTATTAAGGTTCCGAACCCAAAGGGTACCATCGGAACCCTATTACTGAGACTCCGCTGTCCGTCTGTCTGTCTGTCTGTCTGTCTGTCTGTCCGTCTGTCACTAGGCTGTATCTCATGGACCGTGATAGTAAGACGGTTGAAATTTTCACAGATGATGTATTTCTGTTGCCGCTATAACAACAAATACTAAAAACAGAACAAAGTTAAAAATTAAAGGGGGTCCCCATACAAAATACGTGTTTTTACTATAGCGCCATCTATGTGAACGATTGTTTAACCTATTAATAAATAATATTAATTACCTACCTTTGAGTTAACGTTCACTTAGTTGGTGTTAGAAGTTCGTTAAATATTTGTTAGATGGCGTTGTAGTTAATAAGCATGTTTGGTATTGACACGGTAATATAATATTATATTATACTTATATATTATTATACTGCGGTTCGGAACCCTCCGTTTGCGGGACAAAAGTCTGACTCGCACTGGGCCAGTTTTATTTTTTAAAAGCTTACTAGCAATGTGGGTTGCACAAAATATGCTTGTGTCTGGAGTGAGTGCACGTTAATAGGGCAATGGGTGGATATTATGATAGATGGCTACTAAGACTCAACGTTAAACTCTCCAATTGCACTGTACTAAGCACGATACTTGACTATTCTCACCCATCTAATTGCCAGCCACGTTACTTTGACCATTGCTTCGCCTAAGGGTCCCCCCACACGGGCCACGGGCCACAACCTATGTCTGTCTGTCTGTCTATCTGTCTGTCTGTCCGTCTGTCACCAGGCTGTATCTCATGAACCGTGATAGTTAGACGGTTGAAATTTTCACAGATGATGTATTTCTGTTGCCGCTATAACAACAAATACTAAGAACAGAACAAAGTTAAAAATTAAAGAAAAGTTTAAAAAAAGTTTTTTACGATACCGCAGCGCCACCTATCTAGTTGCTAAGATGGCGCTATCGATCTACCTTAATCTGCATCTCGAAAGCGGCTCCAGCGATTAAATAAAATTGAGTATACCTACAGGGGATTTCGGGGGCGATAAATCGATCTAGCTAGGAGTCATTTTCAGAAAATGTTGTTTTATTCGTGTTTTCAATAATCAACTTTATTGATAATCAACTTAAAATATGACTCTTCCCGACATCTATTGGCGAGTAGAAGTACTATATCAGAAAAGCAGTTAGTTGCTCTCAATTAAAAAAATAGTATATTATTCGTCAATAGATGTCGGGAAGAGTCATATTTGTCTGTTTAAGTGGCAAAAAATTCCGAGCAAAGCTCGGTCAACCAGACATTTAATAATATGAATTACTACAATTACTATTACCACTATTACTATTACTACTATATAATACTATTCTACCTTTGTGTTAACGTTTACTTAGTTGGTGTTAGCAGTTCGTTAGAAATTCGATAGATGGCGTTCGAAACCCTCCGTGTGCGGGACAAAGTCTGACTCGCACTTGGCCAGTTTTATTTAGTTTTTAAACGATATTATTATTAATAATATAGTACGGGATTTTCTTTCTTTACGAGTTATACGTGTTTTATTATATGAGTTTATTAGCTTTATATCTAAAAATTTAGATAATAGAAAGAAATGTATCTCTATATTTATAGATCTTGCCAAAGCCTTTGATACGGTGTCTGTCCCTATACTTATCGATAAGCTTGAACGAATTGGTATCAGAGGTACGCAGCTTGACCTTTTCAAAAGTTACCTCAATGATAGAGTTCAGAGTGTAAGAATTGGGCAGCATACGAGTCTGGGACTTCCAGTAACACACGGTGTACCTCAAGGCAGCATACTGGGTCCTACCTTGTTTTTAATATACATTAATGACCTGTGTCTATTAAAACCAAAACAAGGTAGCCTTATTTCGTATGCTGATGACACTGTCTTAATGTTTGCTGCGGACACATGGAATGACGTGTATAATGTGGCCCAAGCTGGTTTTAATACTCTTTCACAATGGCTCCATGACAATATTTTGTCCCTCAATGCTGAAAAAACTAAACATATTGCATTTTCTTTGAAAAATTCTTCCCAAAATCAAGACAGTAAAATATTCGCACATACTAAACTTTGTCTCTACAACCGTTTACACGATTGCTCATGTAAAACCTTAGAACCTACTACAGTATTTAAATATCTTGGAATAACTTTAGACAAAAATTTGAATTTTAAGCAACACATTTTAAATGTAGCCGGCAGAGTTCGTAAAATTATTTTCATTTTAAAAAAACTTTATAATATTGCAAACCCAACAGTAGTTAAACAAATATATCTAGCCCTCGGTCAATCATTGATAACCTACTGCATCTCCTCCTGGGGTGGCGCAGCTAAAACAACAATCTTGCCTTTAGAAATTGCTCAAAGAGCCGTTTTAAAGGTAAGTACTGGACGTCCATTCCTCTTTTCTACGTCACTTTTATACAAATCTTGTGAAGTTCTTACTGTTCGTCAACTTGCTATTCTTAGCATAATAATAAAGCAGCATTCTATGTTGACATATGATCCTAAAATTGAAACTAAGAGACGGAAATACAAAGTCTGTACCCAATCATTTCAAATGAACACTCAATTCATACAAAGGTTCATCGCATTTTTAGGACCTTTTCTCTACAACAAAATTAATAAAAAGTTAAATATATACCCACTTCCTGTATTAGAATTAAAAAATAAAGTAAAATCTTGGTTGCAAACTTTATCATATAGTGAAACTGAAGAACTGTTGAAAATTATAAAATGAAACATCTTTACATAATACCTACATAACGAAAATCACACCCTCTCACACACACCCATTTGCACGCATCTTACACACAGAGAGGATCACAGAAATAATTATATGTAAGTGAGTAAAGTAGTTTAAGAAATATTTTAATCTATAAATATGTGCAATCATCAGTAAGGCTAGTACATAGCTAGATTTCTGGGGGAGGGCGCTGTAAGCTGAAACACAAGCGAAAGCTTAGTTCGGCGACAGATACCTTTAATATTTTGTACCATATATTCTAGCCATCTTTTAGATTTTGTATGGACATTTTTCTTGAATAAAGATTACTCTTATTCTTATTCTTATTACTATTTTTACGTGTTGGACAGATCTCAGAAGCTAAATAAATAAAACTGACCGAGTGCGAGTCAGACTTTGTCCCGCACACGGAGGGTTCCGAACGCCATCTGTCGAATTTCTAACGAACTTCTAACACCAACTGAGTAAACGTTAACACAAAGGTAGAATAGTTTTATATAGTAGTAACAGTAGCCTTTTTGACACCTCACATTGTTTCTTGTTTTTTCTTGTTTCATTGTTTTAGTAAGTATTTTAATGTGTTATGTCAAATAAATGATTTTTCTTTCTTTCTTTCTTTCTTTCTAATAGTGGTAATAGTAATTGTAGTAATTAATATTATTAAATATCTGGTTGACCGAGCTTTGCTCGGTATTTTTTGCCACTTAAACAGACAAATATGACTCTTCCCGACATCTATTGACGAATAATAGTACTATTTTTTTTAATTGAGAGCAACTAACTGCTTTACTGATACAGTACTTCTACTCGCCAATAGATGTCGGGAAGAGTCATACTTTAAGTTGATTATCAATAAAGTTGATTATTGAAAATACGAATAAAACTAAATTTTTTTAAAAAGACCACTACCTAGATCGATTTATCGCCCCCGAAATCCGCTGTAGGTATACTAAATTTTATTTAATCGTTGGAGCCGCTTCCGAGATTCAGATTAAGGTAAAGACGATGGCGCCATCTTAGCAACTAGATAGGTGGCGCTGCGCTATCGTAAAAAACTTTTTTAAACTTTTCTTTAATTTTTAACTTTGTTCTGTTCTTAGTATTTGTTGTTATAGCGGCAACAGAAATACATCATCTGTGAAAATTTCAACCGTCTAACTATCACGGTTCATGAGATACAGCCTGGTGACAGACGGACAGACAGACAGACAGACAGACAGACAGACGGACAGCAGAGTCTCAGTAATAGGGTTCCGTTGGTACCCTTTGGGTTCGGAACCCTAAAAATACGTATTTCACCTACCGTAACAAAACAATACACTCTGTAAAGTAGCATACGACCACGGGTATCCACTGAACACCACTATGAATATTTATGAAATACAATAAAATATTTATTACAAGTTAGTTGTTTGTATAATACACGATACATATTGATTAGTTTGTACTTAGCGATCTCAGATGAGAATATTTTTTTGTTTCATACTTTTTAGAGAGTGATTTTTCAGTAGTCAGGTTTTAGTTTATGAATTAATTTTTTATGTAAAGCATTTTGGGGTTTTTGCATAATTGTATACATGTCAATATACTAATACACATAGATCAACAAACACATAACCCTCTCAACTGCTTATTTGCGACGCAGTGGGGTAAAACGTAGTTTTGTTGACTTCGGCGGGATATATCTTGCCAACGCCCGACGAAAATATGATGTACTAAACCCTATCTTTATTTTAAAACTCCTATTCAACGATACCCCACAAAATGGGGTGGGATGAATATTTTTTTTGGTTCTGGGCTTCGTGCCCTCTAGATGGCGCCACAATCAATTTGTCGTGACGTCACTTAGCCTATAACCAGCACACAAATAAGACGCGTCCAACGACTTCTCATTTATCAAATTATGATAAGTAGTTTAGAAGTTATGAGGGAACAGATGACATACATACAAACATACATACATACTTACATACATACCCACATACCTGTGTGTCATAACCCTCCATTTTGCTTCGCCGTAGTCGGGTAATTAGATCCACTTACCACTTTCTGACGTTCGATTCGAGGCAGCAAGGATCGCTATAGACATAAAAATCCCAATATTTATGATCAAACAGTTGTTACGTAAAAATCGATTGAACGGGGTGAAGCAATCGATTTCGTGGCAGTTATTAAATTTATTCGGAATGATAACATAAAGTTCTACGAACCGTACTGTGTAATTAATAAATGTGGAATCTTCCGTAAAGGTGAATTTACACGTGATGTTTCTTTCACATTGCATAACTCGGCGATATGGTTTTGTTGTAGATGCGTGGCGTTACAAACCATTTTTAACCCCCGACGCAAAAAAGAGGTGCTATAAGTTTGACGTATGTATCTGTGTACCTAACCTAGTCTGTCTGTGGCGTCGTAGCGCCCAAACTGCTGAACAGATTTTGATTTAGTTTGTTTTTGTTTAACAAGTGTCTTTATTGAGAGTGTTCTAGAGTGGAGACCACAGAGTGGAGCGTGGTAAACGTAGCGTAGGGCGCTATGCAGCTAGATGGAGCGATGATATACGCAAGCTGGTTAGAAGAGGTTAGAAATAGAGACCTCAAGATCGAACTCAGTTGCGTGCCATAGGTGAGGCCTATGTTCAGCAGTGGACAGAGATATGCTGATCAATGATGATTAATTAAGACTTGAGTTGTGTGATGCTACGCTATGAAATTAACTTTTGTTATTCTGATCAACACGAAGTTAGGTATACTCTTTCGATATTGTAAGAACTTGGTAGCGTTGACATTATGCTGGGACATCTCCTGAAATCTCTGAAATCTGGAAAATACTCAACACCTCTCCAAATTACAGCAGACATGTTGAGAATGTGATCATCGGAAAGGTCTCAAAGACCAGATTATAAATAGATCGGTAATATAATTAATCGTTTAGGGTCCATCTTACTTGACTAAAACATAATGCTGCTGTTGTACTTTTCAAACTTTTTCAGGACTTTCGAAACTCAAATACCGAATGGAACAACGTAATAATAAAATTAACAAAATACTCTCAGTCTACTTGCCCACGTATTACTTTAATTCTATGGTTAAAACACACATAAAGTGAGACAAAGAAAAGTGCAAGAGAAACGTGAATTTCCGACGTAAAAAAAAACTCGCTTCAGTACTGGGACTCGCTTAAGTTCAAAGGGTTAAACTGACAGGATAAAAGTTCCCGGATAAAGAGTGCAAGTAAAACACGCGATGAAAATGAAATAGCTGGAAATGACTGGAAGTTTGTACCAACTTTGTTGTGAACATTTTATTTAAAAAACAAGAAATATTTAAATTGCCAACTGCTTTTCTCGCTATGATGTAAACTGAAATTTATTTTTGCTATGCCATTCATTATTTCCTTTTGAAATAATACTATAAAAGGTTTGCGCTTGCTTCGTTGGCGTTCCTAACTCTTATTTATTGCAGCTATAATTTATTTATGTCATACTAGCTGTGCCCGCGACTTCGTCCGCGTGGAATAGTGTCATTGGGTAGCATGTCATTAACAAATAAGACACATACGTATCCCAACTACACCGCGCCGTACCATGCCACGCTAATCCCCCCTTCCCTCCGCCCCTCACATACCCTCCCCTACCCCTTCCCCCTCACCCTCATCCCCTCCTCCTGACTCAACTACCCTCCCCCTTTGTTTCCCTTCACTCCCCCTCCCTCTCACTTCCACATCACCTCCCCTCCAGCTCTCCTCCCCTCCCCCTCCCCACCCCCTCAGCTCCCCTACCCTCCCCCTCAACTACACCCACCCTCCCCCTCCACTCCCCCTACCTTACACATCCCTTCCCCTCCCCTTCCACTCCCCCTTCCCCTCACAAACTTTGAATGTCATATTTATTTAAATGGAAACAACAGCCTAAAAAATAAATTTCAAGCTTCTAGCTTTAAAAATGACGATACTTCCATACAGCTTTTCATCCCCCCTTTCAACCCCTTACAACCCTCTTTTTGCATTAAAAATATGCCTATGTCCTTTCCCAGGCGTTAGACTATCTGTGTACTAAATTTTATTTAATTCGGTTCAGTATTTCTGGCGTGAAAGCAAAACAAACAGAGACAGATAGACAGAGTTACTTTCGCATTTATAGTATTAGAATGAAACCCAGAGATGGCGCTAGCGTAGATTTTAATAGCTCTCCTTTAAATATTTCCTAAATGTATGAGATCCTGCATCGCGCCAACGATATTTTCCGTGATATTGAAAGTGATGCACATGCTTCCCGATTAAACATCTCAAAAGTTGAACTCGTTTAAAAACGTTACCTCTTTATAAAATTAGTCTGGATATTTATGCTATGAAGCTTGTAACGGCTATTATCTAATAGAGATCTTCTACGATAACATGACCCGCCCCTCCACAATTTAAAAACGTTTGATAGTATTTGTGAAAGTATTTACAACGCACCACCACGCGAAACCTACCTACCTACCTACCTACTAAAAAGTTAAAAATAAATTATAAGCAATTATTTAAGCTATTTTTAACTTTTTAGTAGGTAGGTATAGATACCGACTACCTACCACTACCTAAGTATTTAAGAGAAGGCATGATGTTTTAAAATATTCCACGGATATTTGATGTGATTATGGGTAAAGTGCTCTTCAAGAAGATCAATCGACTCGGTGGGGCTATGTTGCTTTATAACAGAAATGCCATGGCCACCTTACAGCTTTATCATCAGATCCTGGCTATCATTTAAGTGTATAGTGCTCCTCAAGACGAATCATTTGACCCCAAACTCGGTAGAATTACGTTGATTTATCACAGAGATGCCGTGGCCACCTTCCAGCTTCATCATCAGACCCTGGATATTATCTAGGTGTAAATTTCTCTTCGAGACGAATCAATCGAGCCCAAACTCGGTAGGGTTATGTTGATTTACAGAGATGCCGTGGCCACCTTCCAGCTTCATCATCAGACCCTGGATATCATCTAGGTGAAAAGTTCTCTTTAAGACAAATCAATCGAGCCCAAACTCGGTGGGATTATGTTGTTTTATCACAAAGATGCCGTGGCCACCTTCCGTCTTCATCATCAGACCAGCTCCATGGTACCATATCATTGTATTTTCACCGAAGATACATAAGTACACCAAATTTGAGTCCAATCGGACATCAGAAAGTGGGTCTAATTTAGCTTCCAAGATTCTACCCGAACATACATAGTGACATACATACATACCTACATACATATATACATTGCAAGTTAAATAAAAGCTTGTAAAAGAGACGTGTGGTACTTGGGGACTGCCGCGGTAAAGCTATTGCATAGCATTTTTTTATTTATGCAGTATTTTTTTTCTTTGATATTAATTCATTTTACACTTTTTGAGTGTGGTGACTGATAAGAAAACAATTTTTTTCTCTCCTCCGACTCCGAACATTGAAATAAATATTGCACACGTTAGCGATGTTAATGTTAGGAGCTCATTTGTTGGAGATATTTGTGCGTGCTTATGCAAACTTAGAAATGGCCTACACATAGTCATGATAGCAATTTGGTTATCTTTATAGCAGTATTATACATAAATTAACAAAACAAAAAATAAAAAAATGTATGTATGTATAGTACTCACTCATTTTCTTTCACTAATTTTTTCGTGACTTTCTTCATTAATAAATGCACTTTGCTTATTCATATTTACAGAAAGAGACAGAGTACAGATATTCACTGTTGTACATAGATGATAAATACCTATAAACCTATCTGTGTCACGGCTACACGTATGAAGGCGGTCAGTGTTTAACAAGGAGGAAGTATGTAAAGTTCCGAGGACTTGTTCACCCATGACATAATTTGAAAATAGAATTCGGAATTTATATTTGAAAAAGGAACGAGAAGATTAAATAAATATTAGCCGGTCCGAGAGGTATATACGCGGTTAGGGTAGCTCCCCTACATGTGAAGTGAGGATGAAATCCGATAGATGACACCGTTAACACACGCAAGTGTTTCATTTTGCATTTTTACATATATCAAGTTTTAGTAGTTAGGCATTACATACAATAATATAATAAAAAATCTGATAGATGGCGTTGTACACCGTTAACACACGCAAGTGTTTCATTTTATCAAGTTTTACCATTAAATTGAGTGATGTGTGGAACCAAAGACAACCTTATCTCTACTACGCTAAGGTTAAAAAATGAGGTTCGTTAGGGTGTTAGGTATTATTTTCGTTACGGATATTCTGGATTCGGTCTCCACGCTCAAGGCCCGCGATAGGAAGCTATGCAATAGCTTAAAAATACTACGGTAATATTATATTAGTGTCAATAATAAACATGCATATTAACTACAACGCCATCTAACGAATATCTAACGAACTTCTAACACCAACTAAGTGAACGTTAACACTTAATAGCCACTACCACTAAAATTGCCCTTGCCCAGACTCTCTTGTTACCTGTATTAGACTACGCTGACGTCTGCTATCTCGATCTGACCCAGTCGGACAGACAGACAGACTGACAAATAGACAGACAGACGGACAGCGGAGTCTCAGTAATAGGGTTCCGTTGGTACCCTTTGGGTTTGGAACCCTAAAAATGTTTTTACCGCTATTATTATTCACATAGAGCGCCCTTTAACTTAATTTGACAACAAAATACTAATATGTAGTGTCTTTGCTCATATCGCATATTAATATTATTTTAAGCAGAGGTAATATTGCATTTACACGATACGTATCGGCAATCTTTCATTATGTTCTTAGAATGTGTTATGTTTTACAGGGATTTGGTTATTGTTTCTATATATTATTATTTTGTTAGAAAACCAATTCAAAGAAAATTAAATACGTAACTGCATAATATTTTTTTTTCTTTTTCTAAAGGGTTCTATAACTATTAGGACTGACTCTGACTCGTACCTTAAAGGTACGACCACACTACAGCGGCCTGCATTCGCGATCTCGGCGGCGATCAGATAGCGCAGTAGTATTTGCATATGAGTAAAGATGGTATCTTTACTCATGTGGTATTTGTACCGACTGGTTCACACCAAACGCGATCTACGGCAATCAGAAAACGATTGAAAATCACATCGCGAACGCGCACGCGCACGCAGAACGCCGCAGTGTATATAACTTTATTAGATCCCCTTTGATATCCTCTATGGCCTCCCTCTATGTGAAAACATGTGTCAAAAATTTCACACATTCGAAGTACATTTGATCGATATGTCTCAAAGGGTACATGGTTTAAAAAACTACTGCCTTTTTGCGTAACATTCTATTTAAGGAATATGCACACATACGGCTTACGAATAAATCATAAGTCAGGAACTCTAATTCAGAACAAATTCCACACAAAAAAATTGGCCCTCCTTCAAACCAAAACGACGTAGATTTCATTATTGACCCATGAAGATGAGGCACCGATTGCCTCGAAACCGGTCGGACGTCTAACAGACAGTCGACCATTTCACGTGAATCAAACCGTAAAAATAATCAAAACGACGTAGATTCGAAATAAGAATCACTTTTGAAGTTACAAATGATTGGCTTGGAGATTGATTTAAATTCGGAACGAAAGCAGGGATTGGTTCGCGCATGTGCTGCAATGTCTGTTATGACATTTGAGTCAAACAAGATAAATGTCTGACTAATGACGCGCTGGACACGACTTTTAACCCCGACTGCTTGGACACGACATTTGTTGGGTCATTTTTATAACGCAGTTACTTTTCCTGACTTATGATTTATTCGTAGCATACGGCCCATACTTCAATTGGCCAATACAGTGGCTTGCCAGCCACAAATTGTCTTTTCAAATATTTTCCTTCAGTTGCCCTCGGAAACTGCACTGATAGCGTCAGTAAATTTTATCAAGTAATTAGCTGGATTTTAGTCAGGTGCAACGAGTGCGATCCGGTTCCATTGCGATTGGGAGTGACAATATTTCCTTAGACCTGGGCTTATTTTCAAAATCAATAGAATCTCCAGTGTAGGGTAATTGAGTTGAAACTCTCTGTGTCATTAATACATCTCTCAGTAGATTCGACTGGAAATTTCAGTTGACGAAGGAGATGCATTTTGCGGATTGTAATATAACCTCATTTCAACGGAGTTTTTACATCTAACCTTTTTTTTCTCTCTTTTACTTCTAATATCTTGTTTACCGAGCTTAGCTCGGTATTGTATGTTTTTGTTTGTTAAATCGAGTTTTTTGGATTTCTTTCGGCTCCCATTAATAGTTTTACTCACAAAAGAACCAAAAAAAAAGAAAACAAAAAAGGGAACAAGAGCCATCTCATCTGGTCTCAAACCAGGGACCTCCCGAACGCCATCCAATCGATCTTCCACCGAGCTATCATAGCGTTGTCAAATGAGTCGAAATTACCCTTTGTATTCTAATGATATTGTAGCAGTTTTTCAATGCATAAAAAAAACGAATAAAAGAACATTTTCTGAAAATGAATCCTAGCTAGATTGATTTATTGCCCCCGAAATACCCTGTATACTAAATTTTATGAAAATCGTTGGAGCCGTTTCCGAGATTCAGATTATATAGATATACTAGCTGTTACCCGCGGCTTCGCCCGCGTTATTTGAGTCTTTATGACCTTTGAGGTCAAGATCGATGATCTCTTAGGCCAAGTCACCATAGATGATCCTAAAGTCGAACTCAATATCCTCTATTGTTAAAGTCATTAACCATTTTGGTTAGGTATACGAAGTTGTGCTGTTTAAATGTTTGACTCAACACAAAAGTTCCTGAAACATTTCTTACAAAGAAAATAAGGTGAATAGCTGCGCGAGCGCAGCAAGAGCTATCATTGCGCGAGCTAACATTTTTTATGACTTTTTATGACCCTGACAAATTTACGATCTAATAATCAACTCACTATAAATGACTCTTAGGTCGAACTCGATATCGTCTATTGTTAAAGTCATTAATAATTACTTGGTAAACCTAACCAAGGTTTACCAAGTTTTGCTGTTTAAGTATTTGAGTCAGTCTAATGTATGAGGCTGTTGAAACACGCTATTATACGCTATAGCGTATTTATATAGCGTTATTACTGCGAAAAAATTTTACGACTTTTTATGACCCTGACAGTTTTTATGACCTACTAAGTCAACACCGATGACACTCAGGTAAAACGTGATATCCACTTATTTTAAGGTTAATAATCATTATGATTATTAGTAAATTTTAAACTTTCGCGATTTACACACATAATTATATTGTAATACGGGACTTATTTAGCGCGATAAGTCCCGTATTACAATATAATTATTATGATTATTGAAGGTTGTTCTGTTTCAATTTATGACTGGTTTTGATGCATGTGGCTATTAAAATACAAAATTTGCTGAAAAATTACCTTCGAAGTAGATAAAATAAATTATTGCGCGAGCGAAGCGAGCGCGAAAAATTTTTACTACTTTTTATGACCCTGACAGTTTTTAAAACCTACTAAGTCAACACTGATGACACTCAAGTGAAACGTGATATCCACTTATTTAAAGGTTAATAATCATTATGATTATTAAAAGTTGTACTGTTTTAATTTATGACTCGCTTTGATGTATGCGGTTATTAATATGCGAAAGTTGCTGAAATATACCTACAAAGTTGATAAAATAAATGCTTACGCGAGCGTAGCGAGCGCTATTACATCGCGAGCGAAGCGAGTGCGAAAATTTTTACGACTTTATATGACCCTGACAGTTTTTATGACCTCCTAAGTCAACACCGATGACATAAGGGTTCAATTTGATATCCACTTCATTTAAGGTTAATCAAAGAAGAATCAAAGAATCAAAGCATTTATTCAGTATGTAGGCAGTATAAATATACGCACATATACACGTCAAAATCATAAAATAAATCATAACCAATTATCAAGTAAACATAGCAAAAGCAGAATTTAACGCTTTGAATTAGAAAAAAAAAGTAATGAACCATTCAGCTGTCATCCAATCGTTTACGTCAGAATATTTAAAAAAAAAATTAAGTAGGTTAAAACCAACCATACATGTAACTGTGTGTTTCAGTACTTCACACAATTTTTATATAAAAAAGTGAAATAGTGAAACACAATGTAATAATCATTATGATTATTGAAGGTTGTTCTGTTTCAATGTATGATTCGTTTTGATGCATGTGGTTATTAATATACAAAAGTTGCTGAAATATTACCTTCAAAGTTGATAAAAGACATGCTTGTGCGAGCGTAGCGAGCGCGGAAATTTTTTACGACTTTTTATGACCCTGACAGTTTTTATGACCTACTAAGTCAACACCGATAACATTAGGGTTAAATTTGATATGCACTTAATTTAAGGTTATTAATCATTATTATTATTGAAGGTTGTTCTGTTTCAATTTATGACTCGTTTTGATGCATGTGGCTATTAAAATACAAAAGTTTCTGAAATATTACATTCAAAGTAGATAAAATAAATAATTGCGCGAGCTTCGCAAGCGCTAAAAATTTTTACGACTTATTATGACCCCGACAGTTTTTATGACCTACTAAGTCAACACCGATGACATTAGGGTTAAATTTGATATCCACTTAATTTAAGGTTAATAATCATTATGATTATTGAAGGTTTGTTCTGTTTCAATGTATGATTCGTTATGATGCATGTGGCTATTAAAATTCAAAAGTTGACGAAATATTTCCTACAAAGCAGATTAAATAAATGCTTGCGCGAGCGCGAAAATTTTTTACTACTTTTTATGACCCTGACAGTTTTTATGACCTACTAAGTCAACACTGATGACACTCAGGTTAAAGTCTATAATCACTTATTTTAAGGTTAATAAACATTATGATTATTGAAGATTGTACAGTTTTAATTAATGACTCGTTTTGATGCATGTGGCTATTAAAATACAAAAGTTTCTGAAATATTACATTCAAAGTAGATAAAATAAATAATTGCGCGAGCTGTGCGAGCGCTAAAAGTTTTTACGACTTTTTATGACCCTGACAGTTTTTATGACCTACTAAGTCAACACCGATGACATTAGGGTTATATTTGATATCCACTTAATTTAAGGTTAATAATCATTATGATTATTGAAGGTTGTTCTGTTTCAATTTATGACTCGTTTTGATGCATGTGGCTATTAAAATTCAAAAGTTGACGAAATATTTCCTACAAAGAAGATAAAACAAATGCTTGCGCGAGCGCAGAGAGTGCTATAACTACGCGAGCGAAGCGAGTGCGAAAAAATTTTACGTGTTTTAATGACCCTGACAGGTTTATGACCTACTAAGTCGACATCAATTATCCTAAGGCTGTTAAAACACGAAAGTTTTTTAAATACTTCCCACAAAGCAGATAAACACGTTGGGCAAGCAAAGCCAGCGCGCAAATTTTGTTGACTTCTAATGATCCTGACAGTTTTATGGCCTAATCAAGACACTAATTAAGTAATTATAGACGAACCTAAGTGTTCACGTCGCGTCGGTGTGGCCGTTCACGTCACGTCACGCCGTTCGCCGAAATACCTCATCCGGGTGAACATATGCGCCTGGAGTTCATGAGCTTGGTAGACCAAAGAGATGTTGCCGAAAACAACACGCAAGACGTCCGCATATATACGGACAGCAATAAAATCGAGGGTCAAGTTGGTGCAGCACTATCCCTTTGGGATGGTGACGCAGAGACAAAGACCCTCAAATTAAAGTTGGCCCCGTATTGCACCGTCTACCAAGCTGAACTACTGGCCATATGCAAGGCCACGAATGAAATTTTGAAGCGTTCGGAGTCTAGTTTCGGCATATACAGCGACTCACGGTCGGCTCTTGAAACTGTCATCATCACAAGCACCACACACCCCTTAGCATCCGAAGTCCGGCACAATATTAAGGCCATCAAAAACCAGAACAAATCTGTATCGCTTTTTTGGATAAAAGCCCATGCCGGGCTCGACGGAAACGAGAGAGCAGACCAGCTAGCGAAAGAAGCGGCACTAAAATCCAAAAGAAAGCCGGACTATGATCTATGTCCGGTTTCATTCGTCAAGCGACAAATCCGTATGGAATCGCTTGGCGAATGGAACCGGAGGTATCAGGAGGGCGACACTGCTGCAACAACAAAGGCTTACTTCCCGGATGCCGTAGATGCCTACAGAGTTATAAAAAAATTTAAGTTAACGGGTGTCACTACTCAAGTGCTCACGGGGCACGGCGGTTTCTCCGAATACTTGCACCGCTTCAAGTGTAAGGAGAACCCGTCGTGCATCTGTGAGCCTGGAGTCCCAGAAACAATTCTGCACATACTATTAAAATGCCCAACATATGGTCGTGAAAGATATGATCTGGAGCACCAAATCGACAAGCACTAAACAAAAGAAAATTTAAATTCAATATTGAAGAACAAAATCGAAAGAAATTTATTTATCAATTACGCAATAGAATTAACAAATAAGGTCATAAAAAGAATTAGATAGATTAAGAAAAATATGTTGCATATATATTATGACAATATATAAATCAACATATGACAACAAAATGAACACTAAAACAACAGGATAAATGATCGCGCAAATAATAGAGTAAACTCATTGTTGAACGGAAACTAAATCAAAATGATATTAAAAATGACTATAAACCAAAAGTCTACATTATACTAAAAAAAAAAAAAAATTGAAATACAAAATCCAAACATAAACAAAAGCTCTGATTTCGTCAGAGGAGAAACGGAATAAAAAAAAAAAAAAAAAACTTTTATGATTATGTTAACTCTATGTAAAGTTAACAAAAAATATATGCACCCTCACTTAACTGCCGAAAAAAAGCATTCTTTGCCCTTTTATGCCCTATTAAATGTCTTTGTACAAAATGTCATGTGAATCGGTCAAGCCTTTTGGCCGAAAAGAGGCCAAACATATACCAAATTCAACAATAAAAAACTGACAACCGGACTCGATTGTAAAAAAAGTAACCAATGTGCTCGGATAATAGACTCTACTCTTGGTCTATGTCTTGTTGACAGTCTCTGTACAATATTAGCTCAATCGGTCAACTCGTTTAACCGAGAAGAGGTCACACGTTTAAAAATTCAATAAAAAAAATTAGTTACTCAAACTCAACTGTTAAAAAAAATATCCTTTGTCGTTCTATACCCTATTAACTGTATATGTAAAAAATTTGAGCTGAATCGGTCAAAACGATTGCAGCTAAGAGGCAACACATTATTCCATAATAAAATTATGGACACCCGAAATTGCCAGCCAAAAAAAAGTATCCTATGTCTTATTGACCATCTGTGCACAAAATTTCAGCTGAAATGGTTGACCCGTTTGACTGAGAGGAGGCCACACATTTACAAAGTTCAATAATAAAAATCTGGACACCTGGACTCGACTGCCAGAAAAAAAGTATCTTATGTGCTTCTATGCCATATGAGCTGTATATGTAGAAAATTTCAGTCGTATCGGTCAAGCCGTTTAGCTGATAAGTGGCCACACATACCCAAAATTCAATAAAAAAAATCTGGACACCCAGACTCGATAGCCAAAAAAAAGTATCCTATATCCTATTCTGCCCCATGAACTGTCTTTACACAACATGTCAGGCAAATCGGTCAAGCCGTTTATTCGAGAAGATGTCTTATATTTACAAAATTCAATTAAAAATATCTGGACCCCCTGACTCGACAGCCAGAAAAAAAGTATCTCATATTCTATTCTGCCCTATGACATGTATTCACACAAAATTTCAGGCGAATCGGTCTAGCCGTTTATTCGAGAAGAAGTCTCATATTTACAAAATTCAATTAAAAATATCTGGACCCCCTGAATCGATAGCCAAAAAAAAAGTATCCTATATCCTATTCTGCCCTATGTACTACCTTTGTACAAAATTTCAGCCAAATCGGTCAAGCCGTTTGACCGTGAAGAAGTCCCAAACAAACAAACAAACAAACAAACAAATAAACAAACTGACTTTCGCATTTATAATATTGGTGTTGATTGGTGTTGATTGGTGTTGATTGGTGTTGATGTTGATATACACAAGAATTGCTCGTTTAAAGGCATTCGATATGTATAATTATTCTGGCATTGGATTTTGAAATGTTGTCCTCAACGATAAGCTTATATCTAGTTATCGCCTTGTGTGAGCAAAAGCCTCCTTTGCCTCTTTCCACACATTATGCTCAATTTTTTGTGTTCTGGTGGGAAGATATTTAGTCGATCTTAGTTATATTATAGGAAACGGTTTTTGAGGGCACAGTGGTGTCGCGAGAGAATGTTTGGTTTTGACGCCAGTGGTACCGAGTTCAATCCCCGTGCACTAATGGATTTTTCGATCGCAAAATGTATGTGCGCTTTTAACAGTGGCCTTCCGGTGAAGGAAAAACATCGTTAAGAATCCCCGCATGGTGGTAGGACACTATCTAGTGTCTGCCTGGCCAGCTACCACCCTCAAGTTGGAAAATGTGTCGCCAAAACATCTAATGTGTTCCAGCAGCTATCTTTGAGAGCCAGTTCCCATCCTAGGCCTAGCGTGCTACCATCTTCAACCGCATCATCACTTACCAACAGGTGAGATAGTGGTCACACGCTAGCCTTATGATATTAAAAATAGTAGATTGTATAACAAGGGTGCAATATAGTACATTTCTACGAGGCCGCTATTTTGAATCCTGAGCGTGGCGAGGGATTTAAAGTACGTCGTCGGCCGAGAGAAAATAATATTGCAGCCGAGTTGTACACTCTGCTTTTCATCCCTCTCTATGAGAAAAGGAAATAAAAGGCTCAAATTAAGTTCGATACTATATTAACTAAAAAATAGACTAACACAACTAAACAAAACACATATGACACCGCACATACACAAGCACTTTTGATTTCTTTGGTTTATGTCCTTCTGAAGATATGCTACCAATTTTGTATAGGTCCTGATTTGAATATTATTATTAGTATTGACTGTCGATATCAGCATCGAGTAAATACTCCAAGAAGGTTGCCTGAATTTGGCCAGTTCTTGATAATTATCAACAACTGTATTTCAACAAACTGTATTTCTAGCTAATTAGCTAAAAATACGGTTTCTGAAAATTAATTCGCTTTTTTGCACTTTTCCACTCGATACATTTTTAACCGACTTCAAAAAAAGGAGGAGGTTTCTCAATTCGACCGTATATTTTTTTTTTATTTTTTTTTATGTTTGTTCGCGGATAACTTCGTCGTTTATGAACCGATTTCAATTATTCTTTTTTTGTTCGAAAGGAGATATCCCAAGTGTGGTACCATGGTAATTTTATCGAGGTATGATAAGTATCTCCAGAGATATTGAGATAAACATCTCAAAATTGGTACTGAAAATGAATAGCGCGGCATTGAAGTCGGTTGTTTTTTAGTTTTTAAACGATATTATGTATAGGCTTTTAAGTATTTTTTCGCAGGACTTTGTTGATAACAGATTGTTTATAACATTTGTTGCGTCGTTTTGTATTCTTTAGGGCGTTAAATTAATACTTTCGTTATCAGAACTCATTTTCTTTGTGAATTAATAGTTTATTTAGCACTGCAATAAAAAATTGATTCGCGCGCTTATTGTCAAAGAGAATATAACCACTACGTTAAGAAGAGTCGGGACTCCCATAGAGCAAACTGACCAAATAGCGAAATGTCAAAACACAGGGCTTTTATAGTAGCCAAAATACCAGCGAAAAAATCTTCTGCTAATTGACCAACATAACAAAAAATATTATGTTTCTTTGAAGTGTTACACACTTTATATTTTTGTAAATTGTTAAACACAATCCAAAATTTCATCGTACCGACGGGACTTGACTAGTCCCGTCGGTACGATGAAATTTTGGATTAGATGCTTGCTTGCTTTGGATTGTTTTAGTGATTAGATTGTGAAGTTATATTTTTCCTATTTTGGTTTAACAACTCCACCACTAAGACAAAACCAGTTTGAGAAAATGATAGGCAGTAAAACAAAATATTAAATTTTAACAAGTTTTTTATTTTTGGGGTATGATGTAGGGTTCGCTCATTCGGCATCGGCATCAGCAGCTTAAGATAACGATTTACCTGTAATGTAATATTGATTTATTAGTTTATCGCTTAACACTAATTTCTGGGGAATGCTGTATACAGGGCCGGATTTAGGGGAGGGCAACCGGAGCAGCAGCCCTGGGGCCTACACACACCCTACAATAAAAAAAATTCAAACATCTAAATCATCAACATCAATATTTCGGTTAAAAAAACCGGCCAAGCTGAGTTGGACTCGCTCATCGAGGCTTCTGAAGCGTACCAATTAAGCTAGACCTCTAAATTGTATGAGCGCTCATATAACTCAGAGACCTATCTTAATTGGCGAATCTATGTATGTGGAGCACCCTTTAACTTATATTTTTATTTTTTTTAATGTTTTCTTCATTTGTGCTATAAGACCTTGCTTCTTGCCAAAATTTGTGATTCTAAGTCAACGGGAAGTACCCTATAGGTTTTGGGTCGAAAACCTATAGGGTACTTCCCGTTGACCTAGAATTGTACATTTACTATAATTGGACCTAAGAGTCATTTATAGTGAGTTGATTATTAGATCGTAAATTTGTCAGGGTCATAAAAAGTCATAAAAAATGTTAGCTCGCGCAATGATAGCTCTCGCTGCGCTCGCGCAGCTATTCACCTTATTTTATTTGTAAGAAATGTTTCATGAACTTTTGTGTTGAGTCAAACATTTAAACAGCACAACTTCGTATACCTAACCAAATTGGTTAATGACTTTAACAATAGAGGATATTGAGTTCGACTTTAGGGTCATCTATGGTGACTTCGCCTAAGAGATCATCGATCTTGACCTCAAAGGTCATAAAGACTCAAATAAAGCGGGCGAAGCCGCGGGTAACAGCTAGTTTGATCATATTTTTGTGAAATGACGTCGTCCAAAAAAAGTTAATACGGTCAAAACATCTTACCTAAAATACAAGTGTCGTAACAAATACAAAACAAAACAATCACCGTGGCAATATTATAAATTCTTATGAAATTCTTGGAATAAATCACGAAAGAAAGCAATCCGGTCATGCACAATCAAGTTACTACATGTTGGCTTTTACAGTTGTTTATGTTAATTTGCTAAGCTATGTTCACATATATTTTTGTTGCTTCTTTTAGAGCTTCACTATTTAACTAATCGAGTCTTCTCGTCACCTATACCACAGTGCCTAAAGACAAAAGTCTTTAATCTGTGCGTCCTACCTGTCACGACATACGGAGTCGAGACGTGGACACTCACGGTTCGACTAGTCCACCAGGGCCCTTATTCAGTATGACCAATTTAAAGTCTTACCGTGCCGTGTTACGTTATCTCCGCGTTATGGTATTCTCTGTGCCAATTAAACCGCGGTAGGGTAAGGTTATGAGCACGTTTTGAGCTGTCAAAATATCGTGACATATGAGGACGTGTAACGCGCGCGTTTTGTATAATTTACCTATCGTGTGACATACATAATACAATTTTTCAATAACGTAACGTGGCGCGTCAAGGAACGCGTTATCTCATTGTTCATACTGAATAAGGCCCCAGTTTAAAGTCGCTCAGCGAGCTATGGAGAGAGCTATGCTCGGTGTTTCTCTGCGGGATCGAATCCGGAATGAAGTAATTCGCCTAAATAGAGAACTAAAGTTATCGACATAGCTCAGCGGATTAGCAAACTGAAGTGGCAGTGGGTTGATCATATCTGCCGTAGGACCGATAGCCGTTGGGGCAGACTGGTTCTAGAGTGGAGACTGCGAATCGGCAAACGTAGAGTAGGACGCCCTGTGACTAGGTGGAGCGACGACATTGGCAAAGCGGTGGGCAGTGACTGGAAACAAAGAGCCGAAGACCGGGCTCGGTGGCGTGTCTTGGGGGAGGCCTACGTCCAGCAGTGGACTGATAACGGCTGATAATGATGAATGATGATTTAACTCATCATCATACTAATCCACAGTTGGGAATAAACCTTCTCAACAGGGTATCACACCCACTTATGAAAAGTGTCTCAATTACATTCTATAGTGCTAATGAACCACTAAAAAAATCACAAATTTTTATTCAATCAGTGCCATAAATATGCATTAAAATTTTTAATTTTCAAATTTCGCGCGTAATTTGACGAAAACGCTGGACGCAGTGGACGCCATATTGCTCTGTGGTCACGACGTCAGTTGGCCGTGTAAACCTGCTGCATATTAAACATGATCGCATACACCGGCCCTCATGAGACCGACCCTGAACGGAGTTTGTCCCTCTCATTTGTATGAACAACTTATATATATATACGTATAGTATAGTATTTGTACTTTGTAGAACTTTACACCAAACGCGAACAGAAAACAATTGAAAAGTACAGAGATCGCGCCCGCGGATCGCAGGATGCCGCGGTGTGGCCGCACCTTAACGTATTTCGACTGCTTTTTGACTAATCTTTCTCAATAACATATTATTTTTAGATGTTTTCTCATATAGAGTAAAATATATCCGTGTTCTGTGAGTAAAATACCATATTGCTCACTACCGAGCAGTTTCCAGGCTAGTTTCATCCTCTTGCCAGCCACTTTGCAAAGAATATTACTTACTACATTTTGAGGGTATTCTACTCTAAGTATGCCTATTTACGGTTTTCACTTAAAAACTCGTTTACCCCAACGTTCTCGTCTAATTTTTTTTTCATCCCATCTATTCGAAAAGTGATGGTTTGTTCCTCGATAAGTGCGCGCAAAATAGGTCATTTCTGCCCTAGGGCGGCAAAGTAATTCTTAGGGTTCCGTACCCAAAGGGTAAATCGGGACCTTATTACTAAGACTCCGCTGTCTGTCTGTCTGTCCGTCTATCCGTCTGTCACCAGGCTGTATCTCATGAACCGTGATAGTTAGACAGTTGAAATTTTTACAGATGATGTATTTCTGTTGCCGCTATAACAACAAATACTAAAAACAGAATGAAGTTAAAGATAATAGAGGGTCCCCATACAAGAAACGTGTTTTTTTCGGCATTCCATGAACGTTTAGTTAGGTAAACGTCCCATAGATAGCGTTATATTGAAATGTCGATCCCTAACACCTTTGTTAGACATTAGATGGCGTTATAAGAAACAATATGTTTATTAATTATTATTTTTTGCTGGCGGAAAATGATAGTGGTATTTTTTGCTCAATCTTATAAAATACTGTAGTGTAGTACGGCACCCTACGAGTGCTAGTCCGACTTGCACTTGGCCATTTTATTTAATTTTTGGCTTATGACTGTTATTTTATAGTGCCATGTCTAAGGAGGTTCAATAATAATATTCTACGGGAAACGTTATTGTCCTATTAACTAGATAGCGCGCCACGCTTGATAAATAAAAGAGCTCGTGAAGCTAAACATTAATGTTATAAAACAATACCATATATATATAATATATATAATACAGAAAAAACAGTTTAAAACGCGTGGCACAATACACTGATAGTGTGGTAGCCAGGATGAAAAAAAAAGAACCGCGCGAACTGTCGTTTATAGTCTAGTGAATTTAAAAAAAGAATCTCGTATGAAGAAAAATACAATAAGCAGTCTACTGAAGCTGCAGTACAAAAAAAAGATGAAAGGGAATGATATGAAAAGGGGGGCGCGTCCGATGGAAGTCTATATTCGTCTAACTCACTATTTCTTACTATCTCTTTCGTTTGGTTGTCATAATAAATGCCATCGAGTAGCATGATCTGAAGAAAAAGAAGTTACATCTCTACTTAGTCTGTGGCTAGCATGTATTTCTACTTAGCCTGTGGTAGCGTGTTAATCGGCTTTTTCAAAATAATTATTTTATTGTTTTATTTTGTGTTTTACAATAAATAACCTAGTGTGGACTATAGAAAGCATGCATTTAGCATGAATTTAAGGTGTTTGATTATTATCACCTTGCTTGTAAGTGATAATAAAACATAAATAGTGAAATATGCGGACTGCAAAGACTTACTCTACTTAACGTTATTTTATGGTAAAATTTCCACTTTATGAAGCTCAGTTAGTAGAATATCTTAAAATAATAGCCGATTACTGCTTCTTTAGGACAAATATCTCAATATTTCTTCAATTAATTAACAATCTTTATATATCCTAATATATCTATAAATATTTCATTAATTAACAATCTTTATAAACTCTTTGTGAAAAATAGTGCGGGGCGCATTGCGGTGCTTGTCGATATCGATAGTGTATATTATTATATATTTATGATATGATCAGTGATCGGAATAGAAGTGTAATTTCGCGAGATATTATGACGATATTTTAATAGGGATAAACCATCAAAGTGATATTGAGTAATTTTAACCAACAATGTCCGCAAGCTCATACTCATCATCGGTTTTATCAGTTGGCTAGGTATGGCATGCACAGTTTAAGTATTAGTACACCCTTTTGTTTGAAGATACTGAAGATATTCAGGTCTATAGTCCCTATTAGGTGTATGAAAATCAAGGTCCTGAGGCAACACGATAAAAAGATATGGGCAAATTTAGATTTTCCCAAAACTTGTAACACGCTACCACAGGCTAAGTAGAAATACATGCTAGCCACAGACTAAGTAGAGATGTAACTTCTTTTTCTTCAGATCATGCTACTCGATGGGATTTATTATGACAACCAAACGAAAGAGATAGTAAGAAATAGTGAGTTAGACGAATATAGACTTCCATCGGACGCGCCCCCCTTTTCATATCATTCCCTTTCATCTTTTTTTTGTACTGCAGCTTCAGTAGACTGCTTATTGTATTTTTCTTCATACGAGATTCTTTTTTTAAATTCACTAGACTATAAACGACAGTTCGTGCGGTTCTTTTTTTTTCATCCTGGCTACCACACTATCAGTGTATTGTGCCACGCGTTTTGAACTGTTTTTTCTGTATTATATATATTATATATATATGGTATTGTTTTATAACATTAATGTTTAGCTTCACGAGCTCTTTTATTTATCAAGCGTGGCGCACTATCTAGTTAATAGGACAATAACTTTCCCGTAGAATATTATTATTGAACCTCCTTAGACATGGCACTATAAAATAACAGTCATAAGCCAAAAATTAAATAAAATGGCCAAGTGCAAGTCGGACTAGCACTCGTAGGGTGCCGTACTACACTACAGTATTTTATAAGATTGAGCAAAAAATACCACTATCATTTTCCGCCAGCAAAAAATAATAATTAATAAACATTTTGTTTCTTATAACGCCATCTAATGTCTAACAAAGGTGTTAGGGATCGACATTTCAATATAATGCTATCTATGGGACGTTTACCTAACTAAACGTTCATGGAATGCCGAAAAAAACACGTTTCTTGTATGGGGACCCTCTATTATCTTTAACTTCATTCTGTTTTTAGTATTTGTTGTTATAGCGGCAACAGAAATACATCATCTGTAAAAATTTCAACTGTCTAACTATCACGGTTCATGAGATACAGCCTGGTGACAGACGGACAGACAGACAGACAGACAGAGAGACAGACAGACAGACGGACAGCGGAGTCTTAGTAATAGGGTCCGGTTTTACCCTTTGGGTACGGAACCCTAAAAAAGATGTAAAATTCTTGAAGAAGTCACGCGTGAATAGGTAGGTCTTCTAAGCAAGAATTTTCTAAGCAAGCGTGCTACATCTTCCAGCGCAACGACTCTTATCATCAGTTGAGATAATGGGCATTCATTTGCAGATGTAGCATATAAAATATTAGAACACTCTTAACAGTATAATTTCAGTAGAAAGTGTTGTATAAATATATAAAAGGCAATCGTGACTGACTGACTTATCTATCAACTCAAACACAGGTTAAACTACTGAACGGATTGCGCTAAAATTTAAAACGCTGATAGTTCTACAACGTAGGTATCTGCTAAGAAAGGATTTTCCAAAATTCACACCGTAAGAGCATGAAACCTGGGTTCAAAATTTGTATGGAGATACCAGATTAAATACCTAGTTGCACAAAAATATTAATAATAAGATATTTATTAATATTTCTGTGTGTAAACTTCAAACTTTTGCGAAAATTGAAATAAATAAAATTTATGTTTAAGCGCGATAAGTCCAGTATTTTGTAATAATACGAGTAATAGTAATGAGAAATGAGACATAATTAGCGGGTGCGTATCTGATCCCATAGACCAGAAAATAGACATCAAGCAGCACACATTTATAGCCATAATAAATTAATGTACCATCTTTTTATAGTTTTTCATGTCTCCATCCACAAATCATATGTTTATTTAATTTAATATTGTAAAGGGCCTCTTGACGTTGGTTTCGGCTCCGTCAATGCCTTCTAAAGGACCGGGCGATTTGCAGCCCGTGATATATTATTGAATAAAGAGTATAACAATGAATCCCTTTTTCCCTTGGTCACGTCATAACTTGAGAAAGGGTGGACCGATTTGACTAATTATTTAAGTGCCTTTATGAAAGAAAGTTTTCTTAGAAAAGAAAAGCTTTAAATAAATAACAGTAGTTAAAGTTTTTCTTTTCTAAAAAAACTTTCTTTCATAAAGGCACTCGCTTGCTTCGCCGTAGTCGGGTAAATAAATAACAGTAGTTTTTTAACGTGGCCGAAGCCGGTGCATAGCTAGTAATTGATATAAAAAAAATATTTTATCACAATATCGTCAGCGCAGCTGCTGCTATTTAAAAAGCTGATATTTAAATAGCAGCTATTTAAATTGTATTGTATTAAATCTTCAAGCATTTACCAAAGGAGATGTTAACGCAAGGCGTATCCCTCTGCTGGCCATATAGCCATTTTTGGCCATATGAACGTGCGTAACTACGCTGTATTTTTTAATACTGTGTGCGTGTTTCAAGCTAGTGTGCGGGATCGTTAAAGTTAGTGATTTGTGTGTGTGCAATGCGTGTTTACCTCGTCCCCCGTAAGTATCGGCATAAAAAAATGTTTGCGGATTACAACGTTAACATCTCCATTGGTAAATGCTCGAAGTATTAAAGTCATATCAAATCACAGATAATATAATAGTTACTACGCAATCAAAACAAAGTTATCACAACTTTATAATAGAGAGAAATTCTCCCGTTTAATGGAGGGACAAAAAGAGTCAACTTCTTCATTACGTCGGTTGGATTGAAGGTGGTATATCTTCCCACGATTATGAGACGGATGGAAACGACGAGCAGTAAGTTCATGAACGATTCCCACGATAGTATCTAAGAACATTGACATGAGACATCAGCATAGGCCTTCTCATTTCAATCGGATATTTTCAAATTCGAAATAATTCTGAAGTTCGTACATTTATTACTGCGTAAGCTATTTAGCCGGGGAAATCTTTCCGATTAGAATTACTTTTTTTTTTAAGTTGTAATATCAAATGTTGCAGATTAGAGCCAATGCTCTAACTGCAACTTTTGGATGTTTCTCATTAATATTTCACATTTCACAATTGAATCGGAAAGATCGGAGTCGAAGGAGAGGCAGCTTCCGAATCCGAATTTGCTTTCGAATTATTGAGAATCTGGGTACAGGGCAGGTACTGCAAAAACATAGCTTAGGCCATTGATTTTCAAAGTGGGGCGCGCCCCATGAGGGAGCCGCGAAGACATCTACAGGGGGCTCGGCTTCTAACGGCTAATAAGCTATCAAAATGTTCTTAAATTTTTTGATGAAAAATATAACATGGTTTAAAATCTATTGGAATCGATTCTGTAACGGATTCTGAACAAACTACTTTCAGGTTTCACATCAATTAGGAATAATCTTGGATAGGAACCTTGTATATTATACCCTTATTTTATTTTCACAGTTGCTTGGCGAGCCCACTTGCTGCTACTTGCTGGACCCTGGGCCGAGGGGAGGCGTGGGCATATTAATTTTAAGCAGTAGGAAGGCGTGATAGTTATAAGTTTGAGAACCCCTGGCTTAGACATATTAGCTACTGAAGTGGAGTTTTGGCAATAATTTTTTACCAGTTTTAAAAAAGGAGGTTTCTCAAATCGCCTGTATATGCATATATATATATATATATATATATATATATATATTTATATATATATTTTATGTTTGTTCGCGGATAATTTCGTTGTTTATGAACCGAATTTAATAGTTAGTTTTTTGTTCGAAAGGAGATATCCCAATAATGGTAATCCATACTAATTTTATCGAGATCTGAAAAGTATCTCCAGAGATATGGAGATAAACACCTCAAACTTGGTAATGAAAATTAAATAGCGCGGCATTTGAAGTTGGTTGTTTTAGTTTTTTTAAATGATAATATTCAAAACGATTTTATTAACACCCCCACGCCAAAAGAAAGGGGGTTTATTAGTTTGACGTATGTATCTGTATTTGTGTATGTGTGTGTGTGTGTCTGTGTGTGGCATCGTAGCGCCACAGAACAGATAATCTTCTTAATATATATAAATCTCGTGTCACAATGTTTGTCCTCAATGGACTCCTAAACCACTTAACCGATTATAATAAAATTCGCACACCATGTGCAGTTCGATCGAACTTGAGAGATAGGATAGTTTAAATTTATATATATAATTCTACTGTTCGTGTGTATGTCACTGAACTCCTCCTAAACGGCTGGACCGATTTAGATAAATTTTGGTATGTGTGTTTGAGGTAGTCCGTAGATGATTTAGATTTACAATTGGTCCCGATAGGTGGCGCTGCGATCGGGCAGGACAACGTCTGCCGGATCCGCTAGTAAGTATATAAGGCGTGTAGGCGTGTCGTCCTGCCTTGCCGAGAAAAATAGTACCACAGTTTTACAATCCATAAAACTGTGATAGTTCCGACCGGCCGGTACGCCGATGGGTAAATACACAGAGTAAATATTAACACGACCGCCGGCCTCTTGCTGCCGGCACGCATTAGATGTTTGGCGACAGATCTTCCAACTGGAGAGTGGTAGCTGGCCAGGCGGACATTAGATAGTGTCCTACCACCATGCAGGGTTGAGGGTTTCTTAAGAATGTTTTCCTTAACCAGACCATTGTGAAATGTGCACATAATTGTTTTGCCAGAAGAATCCATTGGTTCATTGTGAGGATTGAACTCGCTACCTCTGGTATTAAAGCCGAAAATTTTCCCACTGCGCCACTGGGTCATCTACTCTGCCATATCCACGAACCTTAACAAATTAGCTACTATGTGAATCTTTATCTAACATTCTTTTAATTGTCACATCTACACGTTATAATCTGTCTTGCTTTCTCAAGTAAATTGTGGGAAAGAGGAAACAGCTGTAACGCTTAGACAACATAAGAAGTAAAGACAACAGCCGCCAAACAACGCACTGAGGCTGGGTAAAACTACGCCTCGACGTGTACTGTATACACAGTTACACGGACACACATATAACGAAACTACGCCTCACTTTACGCCTTACGCGGAGTATCACGCTATAATAATTACCAATTTTAAAGAAAATATGCTGAATAGGGAATATGCATGGAGTATAAATTTACTTGAAATCATTTATTTTAGAATCATTATTGTTCTGGTGTTGTATATTAAACATTT
This sequence comes from Cabera pusaria, assembly GCA_954871355.1. Classification (NCBI taxonomy): domain Eukaryota; kingdom Metazoa; phylum Arthropoda; class Insecta; order Lepidoptera; family Geometridae; genus Cabera; species Cabera pusaria. The sequence goes on along the minus strand of OX940885.1, from coordinate 32,446,278 downwards.
GTTTATAATAATAACATAAAATAATCTTAAATGTGTTAAAATATTATATGAAAAATTCAATAAAGCGCGGGAAATTTTAATTTGCAAAACACATCACCACTTGTCAATTAGAAAGTGACGTCATAGCGCACCACACAGTCTCCACAGATTAAATTTTTTTCATAGAAATAGTATGCACTATTGTATGAATACGTACTATTTCTATTAAAAAGTGCATTTAAAAGCGGCATTGTAATGTTGTAAGTGTGGTGCGCTATGACGTCACAAAGGTGCGCGAAAATTTGCCGGCGTTTTAGATACTCATATGTTTTTAATGCTAAAACTATTTTTATACCTGAATCTGAACACTTTCAGTATTATTTAATTTTTTTACTTTGTTAAATGGATGTAATCATTGATATAAAAATATTTAAAAAAATCATGCATATTTCCTATTGTGTTGCGAAAGGGTGTAAAAACCAATCTTCGAGAAATAAACAGCAGGATGGAATCTCATTTCAAGTGTTTAATCACATTTAAAGTCCCAGTGTCTAAAACACCTTATTCACGATCCGTCTGGCTATACGTCCCGCCAAGGACATGCACGATTCACGATGCGAAAGTACCATGAATAGGCTTAACGTACGTCGATAATTGCTGGATTTGCACGACCAATTTTGCATCCATACGCTTGATGCGCGCATGATAGTCAGTATGCTACATCCAGCGCCTCGGCCTTGAGCTGACGTACAACTGAGTTGTATCGTGAATAATGCCTTTAAGTGCACACATGTTTTACGAAACTGACCTCACGTCATTTTTTGACAGCGCGCCGTCTTAGACTTCTTATTTGGTCTGAGCTGTAACGTGCAATTTTAGCAGCTTTTTGACCACGCCGCATGAGGCTTCTACCAAATAAAAAGTCAATTACACCCTATGTCTAATACACGTGCAACTTGCGTAGAATTAACTTGGAACCGGTGTGAATGTTGTAGGTGTAAAAAGACGTAATACCTAGTCTGTTGATTGGGGATAAATACCGTAGGAAGGTTTTCTTTAGGATAGGAAGTAAAACAATCTCCATAATCGATTTCCCCGACTGCAAAGTTCGCGGTAGTCATTTTCAATACTAAGTTTGAGGTGTTTAACATCTTCATATCTCTGAAGATGCTCTTTAATTCTCGATGAAATTACAACGGTAACACCTCGAAGATATATATTATCATCAATTATTCAAATAATAATTCGAATATGTTCACAAATTCCGGAGTAATAGCGTTACAAACATACAGTAAAATAAAACTAATAAGATGAATTGAGAACATCCTCCTTTTTATAAGTCGGTTGAAAATAGCTCTTGTAGAGGTATTTCCCTCTTCTCTATCTATATTTTCTCTCTTTTATTAACTAAAACACACGACAAATTCACACGTTTCCTAGATATTAATTTTGCACGTCACTGCACTGCGCCACGGAATAAATAATAGTACAAACTATGAGAGTACAAGACTACACAAAACTTCTCGATGGAGATTACCATATTCCTGGTAATTTCACTGATGGATTTTTCTATCGAAAAATGTATGTGCGCTTTTCACAGTGGCCCTCCGGTGAAGGAAAACATCGTTAAGAAACCAACAACCCCCGCATGGTGGTAGGACACTATCTTGTGTCCGCCTGGCCAGCTACCACCCTCAAGTTAGAAAATCTGTCACCAAAACATCTGTGTGCCGGCAGCCATTCTTGAGAGCCAGTTCCCATTCTAGGCCCAGCGTGCTTACCATCTACGACCGCATCATCACTTACCAACAGGTGAGATAGTGGTCAAACGCTAGCCTATAAAGTATAAAAAAATAAAAATAAACTGAATTTATTAAACATTTCTTGTTTACAGTTTACTAAACATTTCTTGTTTACAGTTTACTAAACATTTCTTGTTTACAATTTACTAAACATTGCTTGTTTACAGTTGATTTTCAACTGAATCCGCGATAGGAGAACATTCGACTGTATTTTTTAAATATTTTTATCTATATATCTATCTTTATCTATATCTCTATCTATATCTTTTCTCTTTTTACCCACGACGGAACGGAGACTGTATATGCGTTTGGGGTGAGAGGATGTTTGTTTGTTTGTGTGTGCAAATCTATGTTGCCATTTTTCTCCAGAACTACTAGTCCGATTTAGATTCAGTTTTCAGTTATGGGTTCGGGTGTGATTGTGCATGTTTTTAGATAGGTGTTACGGTGACAGTTTACCAGGGGCGCTGCAGTAATCATTTGATGGTGCAAATGGATGATGTCATTTTTCTTCAAAAGTATTTCGATTTTGTCTTTAAATGTTTCGTAATTAATCAGTGAGATAGATGTTATGACGTTAATTTTCTAAACGACATTTTCGTGGGTGTCTATTCAAAATGTTAATTGTGTTATTTGTTTTAGCTACAACACACGACAAATTCACCTTTCACTTATAATAATTTTGCACGTCACTGCAGTACTGCGCCACGGATTAAATATAAGTACAAGACCGTACAAAACTTCTCGATGGAGATTACCATATTCCTGGTAATTTCACTGAATTTATTAAACATTTCTTGTTAACAGTTTACTAAACATTTCTTGTTTACAGTTAATTTTCAACTGAATTCACGATAGGAGAACATTCGGCCTTTTTAAATATTTTTGAACTCTAACAACTATTACTCGATTTGAAAAATTATTGTTTTGTTTGAAACGGTATACTTTCCTGTTTGGTTCCATTGTAATTTCAGTGAGATCTGATGATGATATCTCCAGAGATATGGAGAACACCTCAAACTTGGTAGTACTGAAAATAACTAGCGTGGAATTTGATGTCGGTTTTTAGGGTTCCGTAGCCGAATGGTAAAAAACGGAACCCGATTATATTCGTCGTCGATTCATAATGTCTGTCTGTCTGTTTATCTTTCTGTCTGTCTATCTGTCTGTCTGTCCGTCCATATGTCACAGCCACTTTATTCCGAAACTATTAAAGGTACGGACACACCGCGGCGTCCTGCGATCTGCGGGCGCGATCTCAGTACATTTCAATTGTTTTATGATTGCGTTTGGTGTGGACCAGTCGATACAAATACTACTGCGCTATCTGAGCGCCGCTTAGATCGCGCACGCAGGACGCTGCGGTGTGTCCGTACCTTTAGACTACACAGTTGAAAATTAGTAGATAGGCGTATTCTGTGAACAGCTTTGCGATTTTTATACGAAAATTTAAAAAAATAAAGATTATGGGGGGACTTCCAATACATGGAACTGAAACTAATAAATACATTTTTCCTCAAGCCTCAAATCAAATACGTGCGGTCTATGGATAAACGTCTATGGAATAAATACGTCTATGGATAGGTCTTAAAAAATTACATTGAGGTTTATAAAACTATTTTTTCTCAAACTTAATCATTTGAGGTGTCACGTCTTAAGTGGTAAAATGTGTTTTTTTTTGGTGGCGAAAAATTATAAGAGTTATAAAATACTCTACTGTGTTACGAAACCCTACGAGTGCGAGTCTGACGTGTACTTGGCCAGTTTATTTTTAGGGTTCCGTACCCAATGGGTAAAACGGGACCCTATTACTAAGACTCCGCTGTCCATCTGTCTGTCTGTCTGTCTGTCTGTCTGTCTGTCACAAGGCTATAGCTCATTAACAGTGATAGTTAGACAGTTGAAATTTTCACAGATGGTGTATTTCTGTTGCCGCTAAAACAACAAATACTATAAATAAAATAAAGTTAAAAATTAAAGGGGATCCCCATACTAAAAACGAGTTTATAAACGCCATCTATCTAATTCGTTTCGGCAAAATGACATAGATGGCGCTAGTAAACGAGCCCCGTCTTTTTAGATCGTAACCAAACCAAATATTCTTGGTAATATCAATTAATCAAATATATGAGGTTGAAACTCTGTTATGTTTCGTATTGTACGGAACCCTCCCTAAGTGTGCGATAAGAGACGCGACGCTGACTCGCACTTGGCCAGTTTTATTCGTTTTGTAATCGATAGACAAAACTAACAGAAACAGCCGCAACTATAGCATAGTATAAATTTATTTCTTACGCTTATTGATACGAAATTCACGAACCGGTTTCTGATATTCAAGATCCATACTCATACAATAAAGATTGGCCCGTCTCGTCATTGCTTAAAAACAAATTCGTTTTCTATAAAACAGTAAAGGTCATAGACAAACTGGTCAGCGAAAGAATATAAGCTGTCGCCTAGAGCTTTAATTTTGAACTTAAAGTATTCGAAACATGTTATTGTTAAAGTAGAAACTAGTTATATAAGATGCGAGACCTAACCAAGTGATTTATATTAACAATAGGCTAAATACCAGAGGTAATATGTAGTTTATATGCCGCGTTTACATTAGAAACTTAGATTTATCTTACGCAATCTAAACTTTAGGAACAAAAAAAATTTGCTAAATAATAGCTAATTTTTTTTTGTTCGTAATGGCTCGCCCGATTAATGTTATGTTAATTAAGCCAGTGTGAAAGTTTTATACATTCTAACTTTTAAACCGACTTCAAAAAAGGAAGAGGTTTCTCGAATTGACCGTATATATGTTTTCCTTTATTTTTTATGTGTTCGCGGATAGACCAGAAAAAACTTCGTCGTTTATGACCCGTTATTCTTTTTTTGGTAGAAAGGAAATACTGCAAGGGTGGTGGTACCATGGCAATTTAATGGATGTTTGATAAGTATCTCCAGAGATATGTCGATAAACGTCTTAAACTTGGACTAGGACGCTATCTGGTGTGCGCCTGGCCATCTACCACCCTCAAGTTAGAAAATCTATCGCCAAACATCTAAGTGTTCTGGCAGCTATCCTTGAGAGCCAGTTCCCATTATAGGTCTAGCGTGCTACCATCCTCGACCGCATCATCACTTACCAACGGGTGAGATAGTGGTCAAACGCTGGCCTATATGATATTATAAAATTGTTGTCAAACATTAGCCTTTTCGACGTCAAAGCACAGAATAATTACCTAGTACTAATCGACTACTTACCTAAAGTTAAAGTTTGCAGAAACTGATTACATACACACATAAAATAAGCCTTTTTCCGTTGGAGTAGGCAGAGATTACTTCTTTCCACATGCTACGATCCGGACATACATCTTTCGCTTCTTCCACTTCCATTATCGCCTTCATACATGCTCCCGGTTATAGCTACTTCTGACTTGGCGTCTCTGATCATGGAATGACATATATGTTTCCGCAACTAAGATGTCATTCCCATACATTTCTAACTTGCGTTAGCGTGAATGGCAACAGGAAATTGGATTTTTTCTAGGGACCCTGGTCGTGATACGTTTGCCTAGGTCGGCCTCTACCGGCTGGCCCATTCACACTAATTTCATAAATCAATCTGTTTCGTCAATCTTCTTTCATCATTCTTCCATCCTCTCAACCAAACCATCTAAGCATCTAATTGATTACACACCTAAATTATTATATCGTTTCGCCTTTCATGATTTCGCTTAAATATCACATTACACAAAATCGGCATATTATATAATAATCATTGTTTCCATTAAGTTCCATCACGTGAGGTGACATAATCGACTCGAGCATTTGACTCAATTGCTTTGCTAAGCAGTATCGGAATGTGCGTAATTAGCATTTTTATTTGCAAGAATCGTGACGTCCTTATACAAGAACACATGTTTTTGATTTTCAACCCCGGTCACAGAATTAAAAGTGTGGTGTGGTTTTATGAAACCACGATACAAGTGAATCTTTTTTAATACGCTTTTATTAGCTTCAGACGTATGTATGTTTGTATGTTAGTATGTAACGGAATCTTTGAACATGATTTTAACCCCCTTCAAAACGTCGGATTAACTCGAAATTTGGCATACTTATTAAGGACCGATGACAATTCAATATTTTAAACATTTTGACCCGTTATCCTTACTAAGATAATCAGGATTACGCTTTTTAAAAAAATCGACTAAAAAATTAAAAATAAATACTAGTTTAAAAAAACTAAAAAAATACGCTTTTATAGAAAATCCAACTAAAAAATAGAAAATAAATGTTAATAAATTTAAATTAAAAATAGTGTAAGAAAAAATGATTTTATTGTAAAAAAGGGTGGGGTGCTTTTCAGGATATTATCAAAATAACCCTTCTAGTCATATCTGTTCATAAAATATTTGGAACTATTGATACCATGCACCCCACGCTTTTTTTACAATAAAATCATTTTTCTTACACTATTTTTAATTCAAATTTATTAAAATTTATTTTCTATGTTTTAGTTGTTTTTTTTTTTTTTTTTTTTTTATGTGATAATGGGTATCGCTTGACCACTATCTCACCTGATGTTAAGTGACGATGCGGTCGATGATGTAGCGTGCTTACCCAAAAGATACCTATTCACTCGCGACTTGAAGACCCCTATGTTGTATCTAATCGGAAACACAGACTCGGGCAGGGAATTCCATTCCTTGGCAGTACGTATGATGAAAGAAGAAGCGAATCGCTTTGTACGCGTAAATGGTATATCCACCATGTAGCGGTGGCGCCTCTTAGTATCCCTGCTAGTCCGATTATAAAAAGGGGATGGCGGAATTAAGTTATGAAGTTCCGATGCACACTCTCCGAAATGAATCCGATAAAAAACCGACAAACAAGCGACCTTGCGACGATGCTCGAGACTCTGGAGTCTTTTGCTTACTAGTTGGTCGTCGTTGATGAGCTTCTTGGCTCTCCTCTCAATAGCTTCCAGTGTCTGCAGCTGGTATTTGGCAGAACCATCCCAGAGGTGAGAACAGTACTCCATACACGACCGGACTTGTGCTTGGTAGAGATTGAGCAACTGTCCCGGTGTGAAGTATTGTCGCACCTTAGACAAAATTCCAAGTTTTTTGGAGGCTATCTGGGCTTTAGACTCAATATAAGAGCCGAAATTGAGAGTTGGTGTTAATGAGATGCCAAGAAGCTCAAGTTGGTCATTTATCGGCACGGACACATCCCTGAAAGTAGGAGCCAGTTGAAATGGACTCCGTTTGGCGGAGAAAAGACACGCCTGGGTTTTAGAAGCATTAAACTTAACCAGATTGGCATCGCCCCAATCGGAGACTGCCTTTAAGGAAAAGTTTAAGCGCTGAACCATCGCTTCTCTATGAGACTGGATTTGTACTGCACTGGCTCGTGCACTAGACATATAACTCTCCACAACGGTGCTGTCATCTGCATACCCTAAAATACCAGGTTTTAGCAGGTCATTAATATGCAGCAGAAAAAGCGTTGCAGAGAGTACCGACCCTTGAGGAACACCGGCATTTATAGCCAATTGGTCAGACGAGCAGCCATCAATGACCACACGAATAGACCGTTTCCTCAGGAAATCTGATATCCAGACACAAAAACCAGTGGGGAGGCCATATGAAGGAAGCTTGCTAATAAGGCTGTCGTGCCATACTCTGTCAAAGGCCTTAGAGATATCAAGAGAGACGGCAAGCGCCTCTCCATGATTCTCAATGGCCTCGCTCCAAATTTGAGTGGCATACGCTAGAAGGTCCCCAGTAGACCGGCTTCGGCGGAACCCGTACTGTCGGTCACTGAGTAGATCGTTTGCTTCTAGGTATGTTAGGAGCCTGTGGTTCAGTACACGTTCCATAGTCTTACAGAGTATGGAAGTGACTGAGATGGGCCTGTAATTGGCAGGGTCAGCACGACTACCCTTTTTGGGCACGGGTTGCACGTTAGCTTGCTTCCAAGACTTAGGCACTTGACCAGTCGCCATAGACAAGCGAAAGAGACGTGTCAGAATAGGAGTCAACTCAGGCGCACACGTCCTTAAGACTATAGCTGGTATACCGTCTGGTCCACTAGCTTTATTCACGTCCAGATCGCGCAACGCTTTGCGCACTTCGGTTTGCCGTATGCGGATTTCCGACATAAACGTCCCGCATGACGGCAAACTAGAAGGTACAGCATTGCCAGCATCTAAACGTGAAGATTCCGCAAACAGAGTAGCAAATAGATTTGCTTTCTCTTTAGCGGTGTGAGCTAGCAATCCGTCGGGTTTCAGCAGTGGAGGCAGTGAGGGACGGCAGAAGTTCTCTTCGATCGACTTCGCCAGGGACCAGAACGCTTTACTACCCGAGGGGTAAGAAGCAAGTTTGTTCCCAGTTCGGCGTATGTGGTCGAAGCGAGCCTTCTTGAGAGCCTTTTTGCAAGACTTAGCGGCTTTGTTAAAGGCTTTCTTCTTTTCGTGAACATCTCTAGATTTGCGGGTTCGAGCATCAGCCCAGGTTAAGTAAGCCTTATGCTTTGACGCTTCAGCATCTCTACATTCGGAATTAAACCAAGGTCGAGCTTTGCTGGACAGAAGGACGTCAGAAAAAGGTATGTAATACTCCATACCCTGGCGTAATACTTCTGTCACAGCATCCGCGCAAGTTGAGGGATCGCTCGAAGAAAAGCAAACTTGCCGCCAAGGGTAAGACGCGAAAAAGCTTCGCATCGCATCCCAATCTGCTGACCTGTATCGCCATACCCGCCGAGACCCTTTCGGGCTGGGATCGGGTGGGGAGTAGACTGATACAGACTTTACCAGACAATGGTCGGAGCTACCCAAGGGTGATAAAACCGACACCGAGTAGCGGTCTGGATCTGTTGTCAGCAGAAGGTCCAAGCAATTGGCTGTATGGCCATCAACATCCGGTATCCTTGTTGCTTCCTGGACCAGCTGAGTGAGGTCTAGCGTCAAGGCAAGCTTGCGCATCTCTCGACCAGCATGGTCTGTGCTCTGGTATGGGTATAGCCAGTTTTGATGGTGGGCGTTAAAATCCCCCAGAAGCACTAATTGAGCTGATGGATACCGTTGTTGGGCTACGTCGGCCGCCTCACTGAGATAGTTTGTGAGCCTAGTTGCATCCTCGTCTCCGCTGTGCGAACGGTAGACACCAGCATAGAGAATTTTCTCCATACCAGTGTCAACCAAAACCCACATGGTGGAAAATTTGGGGTCCTCAAGATCACGGAGACGCCGAAAGCAAATGTCATCGCGAGCATACATGCAGATTCCAGCACGCGCCCTGAAGCGATGCTCGAGGACGTAGCCTGGGTAAGCGAGATATGCTGCGTCAGCTGGAAATTTAATCTGCGTTTCCGTGAGGAACAGAAGGTGCGGTTTTGCAGTTTCGAGGTGGTGGTGGACTGCATTGATATTCGAGTGCAAGCCTCGTATGTTAGAGAAATGCACTTGTAGAGAGAGGACGTGCTTCCGCTGTGAAACCGACTTTCTGTTATTTTTCCTTGCCATAGATAAAGGGGAGTGAAGGTAGGTTGGGAACACGGAAGTGGATTGAGACGCTCATTTACCAACACAGTGACACACATTCAGATAAATCATCTTAGTAAACCAGTTCCGGAGACCGCGGGGACGCCCGAGCCCCCCCAGAGGTGTCCATCGGGTCCTCTCGTCCGGTCGCCAACCGGCACGATGGCGCACCCCCGGGATTTTTCGCTAGATGGCGGGGCAGCCTTTCGTGAGTGGCTGGCTCAATACTTGGGCCCCCAACTATCTGCGGTCGGCCAGCGGAGAACCGTGCCTCGGATCCCGCTGCTCTCCGAAACTGGTCACTCAATGAAATATCCTCCAATGTGTCACAATCTGTTATTAAAATAAGCGCAACTGTATCCGACCCGTTTTCCCAACAAATGGCTTCACCAAACATCATGCCGTAAAGCGACCGCTTGGTGGCATGGCTTTGTCTGGTGGGTGGTAACACGCCACGGCCTAAGCCTACCACCTGAAACGTACTGCTCTTTTGGCGCCACCCAGGGGACACGTGTAGGACATCGAGGGCAAATCCTACGGACGCGAGCAGTATAGCCCCCCTGAGCAGTATAGCCCCCCGCTTTTATAGATTTTCTATAAAAGCGTATTTTTTTAGTTTTTTTAAACTATTATTTATTTTGTGTATCTATGCTAATAGCTACTATAACAGCAGTTGACATGACATGACACATTAGCATGACTATACAAATATGGCTGTGGAATCTACTATTCTACCCTCCGTGCGACCGCCAATCTCAGCTAGACCTAAATGTCATGCATCATTCCACCAATTGGCACGGAACGAAGGCGAACGAATGATGTAAGGAAGAAGATGCATCTATACAGCCAGATATCTCCATCCTCTATTGAGCGTTCGTTCGCATTCGTTCGGCCCTGTGTGTAAGCCCAAAACTCGTGTTGACCGGTAATATAAATGCAAAAGTCAGTTTGTTTATATGCTTTTAATGTCTTCGCGGTTCGATGGATTTGGCTAGGTATATATAATTTGCATTGCGATAGTCAGTGCAGAAGGACACAATATCGCAACCTTTTAAAATACTTTTTTATGAATAGCAAACGAGCCAGAAGATGCTGCGATGAGCATTCCATTCTATTATGCGTGGAATTAAACTTTATTCTGCAGTCAGCAAAAATGTACACTTAACCGCATGTTCACATCTGTCGGGTGTCGGATCCGATATTTAATCGGGTTTGCAAAACAAACAACAAAATCGGGTCGAAAAGTGTGAATGGCTTCATATAATTTTTATAAAAATATTTTTTATTTATTTATTCATATATACGTTCATACAGTTGTATTTTTTATATTGTGCTATATAAACCAATAGGTTTGTGGTAGCACTCACACTCATCTGGGTCGTAAATTACTTAAGTAGGTTTTTTTTTTCATAACAAATGCCAGTTTACATATTAAATTACTACATCATGTATGGATTGAAGAAACAAATCAAACGAATGTATCTAATAAGAATAATATACAGAATTAGCATGTAGGCAGATCTTTAAGATAGACAAATTCAACGCACTGATGTCTTATACAAATATAGATAGAGAGTAAGTAAATATGTAGGTAGGTACTGATTTAGGTAGCCTAGCGTGAGTTTGAAGAAATTGAAATTATAGTTCTAAAAATAAAATAAAAATAAAAAATATTTTATTTGAATTTATATTAAAAAAAATTAAAAATATTAAATTATTTTAATTTGAAGAATTAAAAATTCTTTATATGAAAATATTATATTTTAGTGTAAGATGCACATTAATTTTTGATATTAATAGCTAATAACATAACTTTAACTCTAATAACTATAATAACTTTAACATTTAATATTATAGTTTCTACCTGGTTTTTGTTTGAAGCGCACAAAAATGTACAGAAAACAATAAAATATACTTATGATGTACCATCATTATTCAAGGTAGGTAATGTCCACTTCACAGTTACTTATTACATGTTATGATGTTATTTATGTTATCGTATCGAAACACCACCAGGTTTGTCGTCGTCACACTTTCTTGCTAGTATTTTGCCGGATTGGAACCAAATGTGCTTGTAAATAGGTCGTAGTTTTTGATTAGGCAACCAAAGAAGGCTTTTATTAAATTAGCTTTGGTTAGCGCACGCCGAACTATGATTTTGGTTTTTCTTGTATTTAACGGCGACTCAGCAAGTACTTGGTCAACAGTGAGGTTTTCCTTTCTGGATGCCTTAACCCAGGCCGTAGTTTTGAAAGCATTCAATAATTCGGCCTGCAGAGGTGCAGATATTTCGCTTTTACTAGCCATACGTTTTATTTGAATAACTCGCATCTCATCTAGTTTGAGTTTATTTGCGACCTGCGCGATACTATTGCGACTGTTTTCACCTTCTGTTTTCGGAATACCCACTACTTCGATTTTATTGTCCAAGAAGCTTTGTTCCATCCCTCGAAAATATCCTCTAACACTACAACTGTTATTATGTTTCTTTGAAGTGTCACACACTTTATATTTTTGTAAATTGTTAAACACAATCCAAAATGTCATCGTACCGACGGGACTCGAACCCGCACCCCCGGATTACACGTCCAGGTGCTCTGCCAATTAAGCCACGGTTCGATCCATCGATACGACGAAATTAGTGGATTGCGTTTGTTGTTAATTTCGTTAAACAATTACACAATTTACAAAAATATAAAGTGTGTGACACTTCAAAGAAACATAATATTTGATTTACGCAGTGCAATATCTCTCGTTGGATTTGAAAACTGTAATGATTTCTTCCGAATGATTAACTTACGTAATAAGTAGTCATAGATGGCGCCACCAATGCATAATTGGGTTAACAAATGCAATCCACTAATTTCGTCGTATCGATGGATCGAACCGTGGCTTAATTGGCAGAGCACCTGGACGTGTAATCCGGGGGGTGCGGGTTCGAGTCCCGTCGGTACGATGACATTTTGGATTGTGTTTAACAATTTACTACAACTTTTGCTTCTAAATCCATGTTTTTCTTGGCTAATTGTGTATTTTTGTCCTCCAACTCACTCAATTTAGTATCATACTGTTTCATAATTTTAAACAATTCATCAACTTTATGTTCGAAACACTTAGATAGGGCTTCAATTTCTACTTTGAAAGTTGTTTTCATTTCTTTGGTCATTTCATCCAATAATTTCTTGTAATTAGCAAAATTACTGCTGTTAGTATCTTCCTCCTCGTCGTCAGAAACTTTTTTTTTCTGTCTGTCCGTCTGTCACCAGGCTATATAGCTCATTAACCGTGATAGTTAGATAGTTGACATTTTCACAGATGGTGTATTTCTGTTGCCGCTAGAACAACAAATACTAAAAACAAAATAAAGTTGAAAATTAAAGGGGGTCCCCATACAAAGAACGTGTTTTTAAACGCCATCTATCTAATTAGTTTCGGCAAAATGACATAGATGGCGTAAACGAGCCCCGTCTTTCTAGATCGCGACCAAACCAAATATTCTTGGTAATGTCAATTAATCAAATATATGAGATTGAAACTCTGTTATGTTTCGTATTGTACGGAACCCTCCCTAAGTGTGCAATAAGAGACGCGATGCTGACTCGCACTTGGCCAGTTTTATTATATTTTAATTTGAGGGTAGTTGTTGAATATAAACGTTAAAGTGACTGGCACGGACGACGACCCAGAGATGAGTAAATATATGAGATAAATATTCTGCCACTGGGACATGCGATTGGAAATCGGATCCGACACCCGACAAATGTGAACACGCGGTTAAACGTGTCCTTTTCACATACTTTTTCTATGGAACAATATGTCTGGAATCTCAAACGTGCGAGAATCACTTTGACTTATTTTTATTTCTGTTCGTATGCATAACTTTTCTACAGACTTTTAAATACAAGGAACGTTCACAAATCGACTAAATGTTTTTTTGTACGTTTGTCTCGCGATAATTGTGAACCGATTTGAATAATTATTTCTTTGATGGGTAGGGTACATTTTCAAGATAGTACTATGGTAATGTTATCGAGATTTGATAAGTATCTCCAGAGATATGGAGTAAAACCTCAAACTTTGTATTGAAAATGAGTTGCGTGGCATTTGATGTTGGTTTCTTTCATTATGTAAGTCACATACTTTTTCTATGGAAATATATGCCTCTAAACTAAAACATGCGACAACAGTTTGACTTATTGTTGTTTCTGTTCTGTATTCATAACTTTTCTACAGACTTCCAAGGTTCTCAATTCGTCGGAAAGTTTTTTTTTCGTATGTTTGGCACGTGATTACGCTGCTTATTGTGAATCGATACAAAATATTATTTTTAACCGACTTCACAAAAAAGGAGGAGGTTCTCAATTCGTCTGTATGTTTTTTTTGTGTGTATGTTACACGATTACTCCGTCAATTCTGAACCGATTCGAATGATTCTTTTTGTAATCGGTAGGGTACGTTTCCGAGGTGGTTCCATTGTAATTTCATCGAGGTCTGATAAGTATTTCCAGAGATATGACGATAAACTTCTCAAACTTGCTACTGAAATTGACTCGCGGAGCATTGAAGTCGGTTGTTTTAGTTTTTAAACTATCTTAATTATTGATGGGTATGGTAAATCTTCACGGTGTTCCCATTATACAATTCTTTGAAATTATATGAGTATCTCGCTCAGGAATATAGATAAAAACATCTACAACATGTCACTGATAACATTGTTTAAAAATCTAAAATAAACGACTTCAAATGCCGCGCTATTAATTTTTAGTACCAAGTTCGAGGTTTTTATCTCAATATCTCTAGAGATACTGATGAAATCTTGATGAAATTACTATGGTATTACCCCTGGGATATTTTCTTTCCAACAAAAAAATAAACATCAAAATAGATTCATAAACGACAAAGTTATCCGCGAACAAACATTTAAAAAAACGGTCGAATTGAGCAACGTCCTTTTTTGAAGTCAGTTAAAAATGAAATAATTTTGATTATGTTTTCTTTATTATATTTTATTAAGATTTGTTTCTCAATCTCGCAGCAAATTCGGATTCGGAAACTGCCTCTCCTTCGACACGGATCTCTGCAATACACAATGCTCTAATCTAATATATAAAATTCTCGTGTCACAGTTTTCGTTGCCATACTCCTCCGAAACGGCTTGACCGATTTTGATGACATTTTTTGTGCTTATCCGGTATCTATGAGAATCGGCCAACATCTATTTTTCATCCCCCTAAATGTTAGGGGTAGTCCACCCCTAAATTTATTTTTTTATTTTTAGACAAATTTTTTAATTTCTATTTTTTTATGATACAACATACAAAAATACATACAATCCTCAATTTTCCAATTTATTTCCAATGTTCTACGATCAACCCTTATTTTTTAATAGCCATTTATTTATATGGCAAAACAACGTTTGCCGGGTCAGCTAGTAATCCATAAAATTTAATATTTTCATTCGAAAAAATCAGTGATTGTAATCGGAAAGGTTCCCGTGACTAAATACCTCACGGAATTAGAAATGTTCGAAATTTAAAATGATGCTTTCTAATTGTAATGTATCTGATCGAAATGAGTATCAGGAGTATCTCCAGAGATATAGAGATAAACATCTCAAGTCACTGAAACATATTCGCGCGGCATGTGATTCGGTTTATCGGGCTATAGGGTCCGAGGGGAGTGGGGTGATGAGAAACCACTCCGTCCTCAAGGGAGCTAGCTGGTGAACCCTACGGGATCCAAGGTGACCCAGAGAATAGCCACCGTCTCCGCCGGAATAGTACGCACCGCCACGCTCTGACTATCATATTTTTAGTTCTACCTTACTATTATTATCCATACCTCTATGACAAATGTCAAGTCTTGTCTGTTAGAAAGCTTTTCGTATCCCAATGTATAAAAAAATATCATAAAGAGGTAGTTCCACTTTTACCGGTATCCAATAAGCGGGTAGATAAATGCCCGATACCAAGGACAATAAGCGCCGTTGCTTGGCGTCACTACAATCACCTTTCCCCAATATTTTATAACAAGCTTAATTCGATAAACAAAATAAAACAATTGAACTCGTATAAATAAAAAAAAAATATCAGTAGCTGGCTAAAAAATCTAGATTACGACAGTGTAGAAAATCTTTTAATAAACTTACAAATGTAGGTAATTAAAATACATTACAGATAAAATATAATAACACCGCTACACACGCATATACACACTCTCACACAAACATACACACACACACATACACACACACTCACACAAACACTTATTTGCATCATTTGTATCATTTTTTTTTCTATAATTACAATAGTAACATTTAAATTAAACATACAATTATGTAAGGTAACCAGATAAGTTAAACTACAATAGTTGCTTTACTAAGCTTTTAATATAAGTTTATATTTGTTCTAAATTTAGGGAAGGCACTGCTTTTTTGCAACACAGTTCTTAACTAAAGCAAAAAGCAGGGTTCGCATTTCATGTCTGTAAACTTTTGTTTGTGCAAAATAAAGCAATTTTGTATTTTTTTTTTGTATTTCTTTTTTATACTATAATAATATTTAAAAAATGTTTGTAACTCTGTCACCCTGTCTGTTTGTTACCTAATCACGGCTAAACGGACGATCCGATCTTACTGAAATTTAACAAGGAGATGCTTTATAGCATGAGGACGAACATAGGCTGAACTTTTTGTTAAAATATAATCATGATTATAACTCATAATTTAAATAAATCTGATCACACAAATGTTGATTGACAGAGCTTTACAGTCTTGGTGTACAAAAAGCCAAAAGTCAAAAAGTCAAAGCATTTATTCAGTATATGGGCAAATTAAAAATTTGCACTTACACACGTCAAATTACATTAAATAGATCATATTCAATAAAAAAATATTATAGATTTTTTTTTTTTTTTTTTTAAAGATTACTCGCAATGTGGGTTGCACATTACTAGTATTCTTGTTAACCCCTCCAACTAAGCTGAATATGGTTGTGTCTGGAGTGAGTTCACGTCAATAGTGCAATGGATGGGGTGGGGATCGAACTCACGACCTCTCGATCGCCAGTCCGACACCCTATCCATTGGGCTATTGCCGCCTTAATTATAACAGAAACATTGCTTTGAATTTACAACAAAAAAAAACAAAGGTATTGAGCCATTCAGCTTTCATCTAGACGTCGAACGTCACACTTAAAACACATGATTAATTCCCCTGATTAATGTAGGTTGGTTGCCAACCATACTATTACGTGCACCCGCAACCCAGTGCATGTTTCAGTACTTCAGACAATTGTACGTATATGTAATATGTACGTAAACGAAGTCGCGGGTATTAGCTGGTATAGTAGGTATATGTAGGTTTGGATTACTGTCTTACATGTCAGTAAATGATGATACGGAACACATTCATCGCTTACCACCAGGCGTGATATTGATCAAACGCTAGCCTAAAAGATACATACAAAAATCGTTTTAATGACTCTGCAAGTTCAGACCAGTCTGTGTTTATGGTTAACTAACGAAACCGCTAAGAAATGCTGGAATGCCTCTTAACAGTGCCTATATCATACAATAATGATACCTTTTGCGGTAAACCACAAACACCTCTGTAGCGAGGATTGCATAACTTCGAGAACTTTAGGCTTTGGACACACTGGGATCAAAAGTTTAGAGGGTACATTTTAAATAGTATTTTGTAAGTTGGAATGACAAGCACTTGGCCGATTTTCGATTGATGATAAGTAACGATGCAGTCTCGTTGACTTGATGACATTAGTGCAATTAACATTTTTTAATATCTTATAGGCTGGTATTTGACCACTGTCTCGCCTGGTGGTTAGCGATGATGTGGTCTAAATTAGTGAACACGTTAGACCTAGATTACTCTAACTTACAAGGGCTGAGAGCTGCCGAAACACCGGGCTATGGCGGCAGATTTTCTTACCTTGATGGTGGTATGCATGCAACTATTTCGTAGCAAGTCAAGCGGAACATCGATATAATATGCTCCTACGATAAAAAATACGGCTGCACTGAAATTGACTGTACATTTTATGAAATAAAATAATTTTAATTTAAGCTAGGTACTAGACACGTAATAAAACAAAATATATTTTCTGTGTGGATATTGCGTCCAAGCATCCGAAAATTTAACATTTATTTACTTAATACCTTCCTATGCTTACATTGATCTTAACCTCACTTTCTCTTTATGATTATTGAAGTTGATAACAATTATCAAATTCTACATAACCTATAATTACACTTAATGATTCGTAATTATTCATGCAGCATTCAAACTAAAATCAAAAGGTAACAGAAATTAAGAAATTAAGTAATCATACGAACCGGTTGTAAACGGGCAATATGACATCAAAATGCAACATAATAAATGAATCTTTTTGTATTTGATTTATAGTGGCTAGACTCTTCAGACATGTCTTATTAATGTGCTGATGCAGTTTTATGTGTGTCGCTGAGTGTCGGTAAAATACATATGAATTTGCAATGTTAACCTAAGTTTAAGTTTCACCACATATTTCTATCGCATTAAAGATTATATTAGTGCTATTAATTATTTTGTGGCTCTGTGAATTGTACACATGGATATATACAAACATACCCATGACAGTTCACCTCGCGAGTCTGCCTATGCAAAGCTTATAAACAAAACCGGCCAAGTCGAGTTGGACTCGACCACCGAAGCTTCTGTACCAACTTCACAGACTAGGTCTGGTTAAAGGACAAACCTTTGTTGTTCGATCCGTAGTATCCATACATGTATTGCACCAACTACACCTAAGTTTGTTTCAGTAAATTAACTTTGTTTTGGTTATTACACTACATATTTACAATTTAAGGATAAATTCCTTTATAATATTAGAAGGTCCCCGCGGCTTCGACCCCGTTAAAAACTCTTTTTATGAACTTAATTTTTTTTTGTAGCAACCTGAAATTACAGTGTATGTGAGACTCAACATCTTTATGTCTCAAGGTAACAGGTGCAGTGCAGTGACATGCAAAATTTTGGCTGCTCAGAATTTTGCATGCCGCTGTATCTGTTATAGGTAGACGTCATCGCTTACCATCAGGCAAGCGTTGTGCTTGTCCTGTTACCTTTTACCATTATTAAGATAGTTTAAAAACTAAAACAACCGACTTCCATGCCCCGCGAGTCGATTTCAGTAGCAAGTTTGAAACGTTTATCGTCATATCTCTGAAGATACTTCTCAAAACTAGATGAAATTACAATGGGACCACCTCGAAAACTTATACTACCAACGGGACGAAGTATCGTTACGACGAAATTAGTGGATTGCATTTGTTAACCCAATTATGCATTGGTGGCGCCATCTATGACTACTTATTACGTAAGTTAATCATTCGGAAGAATACATTACAGTTTTCAAATCCGACGAGAGATGTTGCACTGCGTAAATCAAATATTATGTTTCTTTGAAGTGTTTCACACTTTATATTTTTGTAAATTGTTAAACACAATCCAAAATTTCATCGTACCGTAAAGAAACATAATATTATACTGCCAATTACAAAAATAATCATTCGAATCGGTTCACAATTGACGGAGTAATCGCGTAACATACACACAAAAAATACATACGGACGAATTGAAAACCTCCTTTTTGGAAGCCGCTTACTAAAAAAAAACTGGCCAAGTGCAAGTCGGACTCGCACTCGTAGGGTTCCGTAACACAGTAGAGTATTCTATAACTTTGATTTTTCACAACTACAAAAATAACTTTGTTTTTCATAGTGTTTGTATGAAAAACAAAGTTATACTTGCGGTCGCTATATCTCAATAACTGCTAACTGTATCTCATTCAAACCAATTTTCGTTGTTAGTTTTTATTGAGATCTACAGAATATATTTTTTGTAGATTTTTCACTCTCTTACTTTAGAAGTTAGAGGGGGGGAGACACATTTTACCACTTTAGACGCGCCTATCTTTGAAATGATTGACTTTGAGAAAAAAATATTTTAGAAACCTCAATGTCATTTTTAAAGACCTATCCATAGATACGCCACACGTATAGGTTTGACGAAATTTTTTTTTTGTTCCAGTTCCATGTATGGGATGCCCCTTAAACTTTTATATTTTTTGAGGGTTTTTTATTTCCCGCTATTTATACTCTTCCGACATGAGGTCGGAGACTTTTTCGAGCGGGTCTTAATTATATGTAGTATCATGTGCAAGTGACTTCGTTCAGCTTTCATTCAATTTTATTTATAGTGTATATTGTTTTTTATTCTTCGTGTGTTATGTCGTGTATGTATGTTTTTTTATTACAGAGTGTGTATGTACGTTGATTTTTTCTCCTTATTTTGTACATTTTTTTTGTTCTCATTTCAATTTTTTTTCTTTTTTCTTTTTTTTTTTTCTCCATAAGTCAATAATACAATCTAAAAAATCATAATATAATCAATAATAATTAAAACAATTAAAACAATAATTAAAACATAACAATTAGAACATTACATTTTCATAATAATTTCAAACAAATAATGTAGGTATAACTAGGTATACATATATTACTTATTGAGAAAATAATAAAATAATAGTTGGAGGGGTTAACAAGAATACTAGTAATGTGCAGCCCACATTGCAACAAAAAAATCCCCGTTCCATATCCGGGGGAAATTTAAAGAAAATCCTACGTCATAATAATTATCTGCATTAATAAATGACTATTTGGATTTGAACAAGAAGTGGTAAGAAGAAGGGTATGACATGTGCAATATCTATACTAATATTATAAAGAGAGAACATTTGTATTTTTGTATGTTTGTAATGATTTGGCTCAAAAACTACTGAACCGATTTAAAAAATTCTTTCACTAATACATAGAATGGACTTTCGGAATGAAAATAGGCTATTATATATATTATCCCGTTTAAATCAAAGGTACATTCACGGAGAGAATGCTGCCCATCCCAACTGTATTCTTCTGCGAGCTTCCTTCTCGAAGTTTTTTCTACCCAATTGCAAGATTTGCCCAAGGTAGACGTATTCGTGAACAACTTCGAGAGGAACTCCGTTTAGGGCAATCGGTTCCGGAGTAACATGTTCGTTGAACATGATCTTGGTCTTATCCAAGTTCATCCGGAGACCGATGCGTGCAGAAGACTCAGTAAGGGTGGTCAGCATGTGTTGCAAGTCCTGCACGGTTTCAGCCATGATGACGATATCATCAGCAAATCTCAAGTATGAGAGGTAATTGCCATTGACATTTATGCCCCGTCCTTTCCAGTTCAGCGTTTTGAACATATCTTCTAGAGCGTTTGTGAACAATTTGGGGGAAATAACGTCCCCTTGTCTCACACTTCTTTGTAAGTGGATATGTTCAGTCTGCTGATTTTTTACTTGGACGGTCATAGTCGCGGCATCATACAGACCTCTCAACAATTGCACGTATCGCCAATCAACTTGGCAACGTTGTAGCGACTCCGGAACAGACCAGGTTTCAATGGAGTCATAGGCTTTCTCATAGTCCACAAACGCTAAACACAGGGGCTGGTGGCTGGGCTATACTTTTCGGTCTTCTGTATAACCTGCCGCACTGCGTGAATGTGGTCTATGGTGCCGTATCCTCCTCGAGACTGAAATTCGTCGAGCCAGCGCGCGAGACGATTAGTGATGACTTTCGAAAAAAACTTATAGACATGGCTTAAGAGTATTACAATCTCCCTTTTTGAAGAACATAACAACCACACTTTTACTCCATGTCTTCGGATTTCTCCCCGAAAAGAGGACGGAATTAAAAATACGCTGAAGCTGTAGTAGCGTAGGAGTTCCACCGGCTTTTAAGAGCTCCGTTGTAATTCCTATCCGGGGGCTTTTCCGTTTTTAAGCTGTTTGAGAGCCATCACAATTTTATCTAGGCTGATTTCTGGCAGATCTTCGGTATAGTGGCGGGTTAGAGTGGCTCTAATAAATAAGTGGGTAGCGCTTATAATAATTATATTAAGTAATTTATTTTTCGCTTTTAAGTGCTTGTAAATTAGCTTATGTTAATGGTTATGAAGTCGGTTTTATTTTTTTTTTGAAAAATAATTTGAAGTTTGAGGTGTTTATATCTATGTATTACGATATTTCAAACGGGAATTATAACTACTATCTTAAACAGAAAACGAATTTGATCCTTCTTTGTGAACTCTGTTAAAAAGATGGTACAAAATTATCATGACTATTGATTTTGAGCTTATTGGTGTCGCATTGCTGGTATATGGGATGAGGTGTACTCGCCAATAATGCCTCATTTCAAAACATTTATTAATATTAATATTTTGGTTACCCCCGGTTGGAAAATTCGAATATGTACTATATACGTATTATTATTTATTTGATAACTAGCATGTTACCTATGACAACGCGCGCCTAATGGCCGGGGTTGCCAAGAAAGTTATATATTTTTGCACAGTTAAAACTTTTAATATTAGTCACTTATTTGTACCGTTATTATTAACTTGAAAGAGTTTAATATTATGTTTGTTTGAAGTGTTTCACACTTTATATTTTTGTAAATTGTTAAACACAATCCAAAATTTCATCGTACCGACGGGACTTGAACCCGCAACCTCCGGAATAACATGTTCCGGTGCTTAATTGGCAAAGCACCGGAACATGTTATTCCGGAGGTTGCGGGTTCAAGTCCCGTCGGTACGATGAAATTTTGGATTGTGTTTAACAATTTGAAAGAGTTTATTTTCCATATTAAAATTGTTGAATATAGTTGATTATAGTTAGTTACAATAAAGTTGTTTTGAAAAATAAAACGCTTCGTAAAAAATATTTCCAGCTCATAGCCTATATTTCACCCCCTTGGGGTTGAATTTCGAGGACATTAGAGGAAAAATGTTATTATAAAATCAAAACCGGCCAAGTCAAGTTGGACTTCAAGTTATACTCAAAACCTTTAGGGTACTTTCGGTTGACCTAAAATTGTAAATTTTGGTCTAAAAGCAAGGTCTTACAGCATAAGTAAAGGCAAAATTCCGAAAAATAAAAAAGTTGAAATTTAAGGTAAAATTCCGCGAAAATCTAAATTTGCCCATATCTTATTATCGTGTTGACTCCGGACCTTGTTTTTATAAAACTAATAGGGACTTTAGTATTTGGTATAAATTTTAACTTGCTAGGTCCGCCCGTTCCTGAGAAAACCAGTGGTGACACATGGATGGACAGACAGACAGACAGACAGACGGACAGACGGACAAGAAAGTGATCTTATCAGGGTTCCTTTTTTACCTTTTGAGGTACGGAACCCTAAAAATCGAAACCCGGTTAATCAACCGACTTTAAAAAAGAAGGAGGTTCTCAATTCGTCAATATGTTGTTTTTTTTTTATGTTACGTGATTACTCCATCTAGTTTTGAACTGATTTGAATGATCCTTTTTTTAATCGGTAGGGTACGTCTTCAATGGGACCACCCATTGTAATTTCATCCAGATCTGACAAGTATCTCCAGAGTTAGGCTGCGTTCACACGGCATTGTCCTGCACGTTCTTAGGGTTCCGTAGTCCTGACAAGGAACCCTTATAGTTTCGTCATGTCCGCCTGTCTGTCTGTCTGTCCGAGGTTTTGCTAAGAGACCGTTAATACTAGAAAGCTGTAATTTTGTGGGAGTATGTAAATAAATGACGCCGATAAAGTGCTGAAATAAAATTTTGAAAAATATTTTTTTTAGGGTAGCTCCCCTATATGAGAAGTGGGGATGAATTTTTTTTTCATCATTTACCCCATCGTTTGGGTTATCGTTGAATAGGTATTTCAAAATGACTTAGAAGTTGCTAATATCAATTTTCGATTGAATGCTTCATTTACGAAATATTAAATTTTAAAGTGCAAATTTTTGTTCCAGTAGGGCGCCCCCCCCCCTTCTAAAAGCTAAACTGCTGGCTTGAAAAATCTGGAAAAATTCGTGATAATAGAACATTTCATGAACTTTAAAGGTAAATTATAGCGGTAAAGATAACTTTATTAGTTTAGCAGTAATAGTGGTTGAACTTGAGTGTAGGATAATTTTGTACCTAATACAAAATCCTTAGAAAGACTTGCATTGAATAACAGGCTACTACGGAACCCTACACTGCGCGTGGCCCGACACGCACTTGGCCGGATTTATTTTGTAATCGTTTTTTTAACGTATAGTCAACCGGGTGTTCATATGGTAAATATTCATTCGTGTAAAAACGAATAGCCGCCATATACCATATGCCACTGCGAACCAAATACGTCAAAGTTCATTCGATTTGCTTGACAAGTCCGTTGAGTATGCGTATAAACGAATAAGTGGTACACGTTTTTTTGCAGTACCGACGTGTGAATGGATCTATGTACGTTGTATGGTCACTATTTATACGTTAAGACGTATACGACGTAAAAAAACGTGCAGGATAATGCCGTGTGACTTCGAGCATTTACCAATGGAGATGTTAACGCAAGGCGTACCCCTCTGCTGGCCATATAGCCATTTTTGGCCATATGAGCGTGCGTAACTACGCTGTATTTTTAATACTGTGTGCGTGTTTCAAGCTAGTGTGCGGGATCGCTAAAGTGAGTGATTTGTGTGTGTGCAATGCGTGTTTTCCTCGTCCCCCGTAAGTATCGGCAGAAAAAAAATGTTTGCGGATTACAACGTTAACATCTCCATTGGTAGATGCTCGAAGACTTATGACGATAAACGTTTCAAACTTGCTACTGAAATTGACTCGAGGGGCATGGAAGTTGGTTGTTTTAGTTTTTAATTTATTTTAATTATTTAGTTATAATCTTTAATTTAAGTTCTATTGGTTTACAATAAAGAGTTAAACGTAGTTAAACAATCAACCACATTACCAACATAGACAGCAAGTCAGACAAACTCTGATGCAATTCAATAATATGATGAAAGTTTCGTTAATTAGATACTTTGTACTTGAACAGCTTTATAATTTCATCCTTTAACCTGTTAAATATATTAGTTTTAGGTATAGCGACCACCCCATATCTTAATCTCGGATGTTGTCATGGTAACTAAAGAAAACCTACAGACTTAGCATCCTACCCAGGAATTACTCAACTTTTTGTTATGTAATAACTAAGTTCGGCTTCATAAGCTAAGGGCCCACTTGCACAGACCAGAGTTAACACACATTATGACCACCGGTCTCACATCAACCCTTTTTAACCGACTTCAAAAAAGGAGGAGGTTTCTCAATTCGACCGTATACTTTTTTTTTTTTTTTTTTTTTATGTTTGTTCGCGGATAACTTCGTCGTTTATGAACCGATTTCGATTATTCTTTTTTTGTACGAAAGGAGATATCCCAAGTGCGGTACCATGGTAATTTTATCGAGGTATGATAAGTATCTCCAGAGATATTGAGATAAACATCTCAAAATTGGTACTGAAAATGAATAGCGCGACATTGAAGTCGGTTGTTTTTTAGTTTTTAAACGATATTATCAGAAATCATATTTAGTTTATGAAAATAATAAGGTTTGCACGTCATTGATCCAGAATCACGTCAATAGTGCAATGGGTGGGGATCGGTCATCGAACTCACTCTCGATCGCCAAGCCGACGCCTTAGATATTGGGCTACGTATGATACGAGTCATTAAACAAAAAAGATTATATGGCACTATAATGCAGATCTGATGATGGACCTAAGCTGTAAGGACTGGAACTCCATAATGGCAGATAGTAGTCGAACAGTAACACAGAATACTTAATATTAGGGCTATTCTGTAAGCTAGTTTACGCATCTTGCAAGCGGTGTAATTGCACCGTATTGCAATCGAATTACGATTTGAATTTCGTAGTACTGCGGATTCCGCTTGCAGGATGCGTAAACTAGCTTACAGAATAGCCTTACTGACAGAAGGCGATAGTGAACAGTCGATGGTGGACAGTCGATAGTGGACAGTCGATAGTGGACAGTATAATTTGGGTTAATATGTATAGGGATTTTTAACGTTAGTACTTTTCATTACACATTATTAAGTCTAAACAAAGTTTATTTTCATTTTCGTTGCGTTTTTAATATTTGATAATGATCGCTTTAGTTTTTAGGGTTCCGTACCCAAAGGGTAAAACGGGACCCTATTACTAAGACTCCGCTGTCCGTCTGTCTGTCTGTCTGTCTGTCTGTCTGTCCGTCTGTCACCAGGCTGTATCTCATGAACCGTGATAGTTAGACAATTGAAATTTTCACAGATGATGTATTTCTGTTGCCGCTATAACAACAAATACTAAAAACAGAATGAAGTTAAAAATAATAGAGGGTCCCCATACAAGAAACGTGTTTTTTTCGGCATTTCAATGTAACGCCATCTATGAACGCTTAGTTAGGTAAACGTCCCATTAACGGCGTTATATTGAAATGTCGATCCCTAACACCTTTTTTAGACGTTAGATGGCGTTATAAGAAATAAAATGTTTATTAATTATTATTTTTTGCTGGCGAAAAATGATAGTGGTATTTTTTGCTCGATCTTATAAAATACTTTAGTGTGGCACGGAACCCTACAAGTGCGAGTCCGATTTGCACTTGGCCAGTTTATTTATTAATTTTTGAGTAAGATCAGGTAGATACCCAAATTTTAGGCTTTGTCAATTCCTAATTTTGCTTGGGGCACACACAATTAACATACATTTACAACATGCATATCATCATCATCATCAGCCTGTGTCAGTCCACTGCTGGACGTAGGCCTCTCCCAAGATGCGCCACTGAGCCCGGTCTTCGGCGCTTCTCTTACAGTCACTGCCCACCGCTTTGCGTATGTCGTCGCTCCACCTGGGCAAAGGACGTCCTACACTACGTTTACCGATTCGCGCTCTCCACTCTAGGACAAGTCTACCCCAACGGTTATCAGTCCTGCGGCAGATATGACCAGCCCACTGCCACTTCAGCTTGCTAATCCGTTGAGCTATGTCAATAACTCTCTGGCGAATTACTTCGTTTCGGATTCGATCCCTCAGAGAAATACCGAGCATAGCTCTCTCCATAGCTCGCTGAGCGACTTTAAACTGGTGGACCGACTTCCATGTCCTGCGAATCAGTTTCAGTAGAAAGCTTGAGACGTTTATCATCCTATTTCTGGAGATACTTATCAAATCTCGATGAAAATACGCTGGTGCCACATTAAAAATATATATATACCCTACCCTAAAAAAAATTATCATTCGAAGCAGTGAAAAATTGACGGAGTAATCGCGTAACATACATAAAAAACACACTGTCAAATTGAGAACCTCCTCCTTTTTGAAAGTGGGTTTAAAATAAATAAAAAAAGATAAAACTATACAATCACTAGTATGAGAGAGCGAGATGGACAACAATTTTTTATCCTTCTCTGCATATGCGATTTTATTGTTTGGAGCCAGCTCTGGCTCCCAGAAGTGTGCCCATTGGCTTTCTTTTCCCGTTGTCATGTTTGACCCGACCAAATTACGTTTTTAATTTTATCTTATAGCTGGCTAATGTATCACGTGTTCATCATTTTAGTCGGGTTATATCTCTATAACTATTTAACTCGCATACGCTATAATATCTTGTCTATTTACTTTTCCGTCTACGGCGCATCTCAGTTATTGATGTCGAAGATTTCTCAAACAAATTATTGCTCCGCCATAAAATGAATACCCTAATAACAATAAAGACATTAACCAAGGCACCATAACACAATACTATGTATTAGCAATGCCGTAAATTAAACAAAACACCTATAAATAAGCTTGATACTTCAAATTAGCAAGTCAAATAAAACCCATTTACACGTTATGACCGAATCATTTTATACCGTATAGTCAAGATAATATGATTTAAATTTAACGAAATAATTTTAAGTTTTAATTAAGACTTTCGCCACAATTATGGTAATTAACATTCCATTGTTAAAATTTCCACTGATGTTTTAATAATATGGGGATTCTCTTATTACATACTAGGTCAGATGTACACCTTTCGTAAAATGTTTTGGTTATATTTTCCTGAATAGACAAATGCGTTTTAGGGTAACTAACTGATTGATTTATTTATTAACCGACTTCAAAAAAGGAGGAGGGTTCTCAATTCGACCGAATATATATATATACATATATATATATATATATATATATATATATATATATATATATATATATATATATATATATATGTTTGTTCGCGGATAACTTCGTCCTTTTTGAACCGATTTTGATTATTCTTTTTTTGTTCGAAAGGAGATATCCCAAGTGTGGTACCATGGTAATTTTATCGAGGTTTGATAAGTATCTCCAGAGATATTGAGATAAACATCTCAAAAATGGTACTGAAAATGAATAGCGTGGCATTGAAGTCTGTTCTTTTTTAGTTTTTAAACGATATTATTTCTTAACATCAGATAGAGACATCGACGTCATTGCCGTCGATGAATAGAGATCTAGTACATCTCTATTCATCGACGTAACATCAACATAAAATCATAAATAATCAAAAGCTTTGTACTCCGTCCAAACATTTACATATTTTATATTTTGAAAGCTCGAGTACTCAGCAATTAGTGATGTCCTAATGCGTTATAGATTAAATTACATAATTGACTTTATAGGTATATAAAGGAAAAATCGATTTTACACTTAGATATTTAAAACAATAAATGGAAATGCTAACGCGTTAATGCCTTTGACTGTTTGTCTTCTCTCGAATCCATAAAATAATATTCAAGTAATGATTCCAGTAATTAAAACAGTAGTAGAATTTGAAGATTTTTTGAAATGATCATTATCGCTAAATCATTGACCGCATCATCACTTAACATCAAGTGAGATAGTGGTCAAGCGCTTCCCATTTACACATAAAAAAACTGATATGCATTTTGTATGTACGTATGTACATAGTATGTCCACTATCTCGCCTGGTGGTAAGCGATGATGCGGTCGAGGATGGTGAACACGCTATTGAAATTCAATAATAATTAAGTATAAATAAATATATTATGTTTCTTTGAAGTGTTTCACACTTTATATTTTTGTAACTTCTTAAATACAATCCATAATTTCATCGTATCGACGGGACTCGAACCTGATTTACGCAGTGCAACATCTCTCGTCGGATTTGAAAACTGTAATGATTTCTTCCGAATGATTAACTTACGTAATAAGTAGTCATAGATGGCGCCACCAATGCATAATTGGGTTAACAAATGCAATCCACTAATTTCGTCGTAACGATACTTCGCACCGTGGCTTAATTGGCAAAGCACCGGAACATGTTATTCCGGAGGTTGCGGGTTCAAGTCCCGTCGATACGATGAAATTTTGGATTGTGTTTAAGAATTTACATAACTAATCGATAAATGTCTAAGTATTCACAAAAAAATAGATAAATCATTACACTTATTTAAGATTTTACAAATTATTGTGTTCATTTTATAGAATAGAATATAAAAGAATACGCTTTATTGCACTTCTTAAATAAATTAATATATGGTATATGTTATAATGATTACTTATCTAAAATACAATCGGCGGCCTTATCACTAAGCAACAACTTCCAGGCAGCCGTAGGTTGTTAAGGTACGGCCACACCGTGGCGACCTGCATGTGCGATCTAGGCGCCTATTAGATAGCGCAGTAGCTTTGAGTACACTCAAAGCGCAGTAGTATTTGTACCGACTGGTTCACACCTTAAGAGTCCGGTCCGTTCCTTTAAGAGACACCATAGATACTGATTTTATAATCAGTATCTATGGTGTCTCTTAAAGGACAATGGTAGACGTGCATACACGGTAGTTTATTGAACTAATTATGACAAAATCCATGAAAAACAGAAAATATGTAAATATACATATGTAGTAAGTACCTCTGATTTATTTTAGGTACTTCTTAATACATAATGAATACCTACATAAACCTTATTTATACACATAAATATCTTAACAATAATCTTATAATAAATAATACAATATTTAGGGACAGAAAACATCAAAATCAATTATCACTATACAAGCGGAGCCTCGCGGCTTCGCCCGCGTTTAAAAGTATCCTATGGACTAATCCATAAAACTGGCTATTATACCAAGAACTGGCCATCCATAAAACTGGCTATTATACCAAGAACTGGCCATCCATAAAACTGGCTATTATACCAAGAACTGGCCATCCATAAAACTGGCTATTAACATACGTATATATATATGATATATACCAAGGCAAAGTTTCAGCTAAATCGGTTCGGCCGTTTGACCGCGAAGAAGTCCCAAAGAAACATAGAAACTGACTTTCGCCTTTATAATTTTTATGTATGTTAACATAAGACAATCTAGGCATTGTGATGTTTCGCCAATCGAATGGACCTGTTTCTTGACCAATGTTCACCATCAACAGGTAACAATAGAAAATAACATCGACCGTTATTAACATAATGATCTCATACAATCATGTGACCAAGGCATAATTCTGCAAGTTAGCGAACCGGTATTAGACCAACCACTCACTGATTAAGTATGTGAGACAACCACAACAGCGCATTGCCTTTTTTTTTTTGAGACATGGGTTATTTTATAATTTACTAGCTGTGCCTCACGGCTTCGCACGTGTTAAAAACTACCTAATTTATTTTAACCGACTTCAAAAAAAGGAGGAGGTTTCTGAATTCAACCGTATATATAATTTTTTTTTAATGTTTGTTCGCGTATAACTTCGTCGTTTATGAACCGATTTTGGTTATTCTTTTTTTGTTGGAAAGAAGATATTCCCAGTGTGGTTCCATGGTAATTTTATCAAGGTCTGATTAGTATCTCTAGAGATATGGAGATCAACACCTCAAAATTGGTACTGAAAATTAATAGCGCGGCATTGAAGTCGGTTCTTTTTAGTTTTTTGAACGATCTTATAAAGTGAAAAGATTTTCCGGAAGTGACGTAAGCGTAATGTTATATTTTATATTTATTATAAACGCTATCTAGTACTTCCGCAACACCAGTAGATTCAACAGTCAATCAGTTTTCATCTTTTGTTTGCAGATTTAGGGTTGCCTATTAGGACGGTATTATGCAGCTGATAGACGGATCAATCAGTTCCATTCGGAATATGATTTGTACTGCGATTATTCTGCGTTTTATTTATTCATAGTGTTTCATTTCATTATTTCACAATTTTTTGGATAAATATTGTCTGAATTACTGAAACATGCACTGGGTTGCGGGTGCACGTAAAAGTACGGTTGGCAACCCTTATTTAATCAGGGGAATTAAACATTTGTTTTAGGTGTAACATTCGACGTCTAGATGAAAACTCAATGGCTCAATACCTTTATATTTTTTTTGTAAATTCAAAGCAATAAGTTATGTTTCTGTTATATCTATAATAATTATTTTTGAATATGATCTATTTAATGTTAAATATTATGTTTCTTTGAAGTGTTAGACACTTTATATTTTTGTAAATTGTTTAACACAATCCAAAATTTAATCGTACCGACGGGACTTGAACCCGCAACGTCCGGAATAACATATTCCGGTGCTTTGCCAATTAAGCCACGGTGCGAAGTATCGTGATACTATGATACTAAGTATACGTGATATAATATAATATAATATAATATAATATAATATAATATAATATAATATAATATAATATAATATAATATAATATAATATAATATAATATAATATAATATAATATAATATAATATAATATAATA
The DNA here is from genome assembly GCA_954871355.1 of Cabera pusaria. NCBI lineage: Eukaryota > Metazoa > Arthropoda > Insecta > Lepidoptera > Geometridae > Cabera > Cabera pusaria. Next base: position 32,415,264 of record OX940885.1, on the reverse strand, counting down.
TAATATAATATAATATAATATAATATAATATAATATAATATAATATAATATAATATAATATAATATAATATAATATAATATAATATAATATAATATAATATAATATAATCCTGCGTAAATCAAATATAATGTTTCTTTGAAGTGCAACATCTCTCGTCGGATTTGAAAACTGTAATGATTTCTTCCGAATGATTAACTTACGTAATAAGTAGTCATAGATGGCGCCACCAATGCATGATTGGGTTAACAAATGCAATCCACTAATTTCGTCGTATCGATGTATCGAACCGTGGCTTAATTGGCAGAGCACCTGGACGTGTAATCCGGGGGGTGCGGGTTCGAGTCCCGTCGGTACGATGAAATTTTGGATTGTGTTTAACAATTTACAAAAATATAAAGTGTGAGACACTTCAAAGAAACATAATATTGCATATTTCTTGTTCTGGTAATTACAAACAAAACACAAAAATAATTCGCCATATCGATCTCCCCGTTCTCAAATTATAGCTTGAACAAGTGAAATAGAGATTAGGTAATTATTAACCTACTTCAAAAGATGAAGAGGTTCTCAATTCACCTGTATTTTTAAGGTTCCGAACCCAAAGGGTACCAACGGAACCCTATTACTAAGACTCCGCTGTCCGTCTGTCTTTCTGTTTGTTTGTCTGTTTGTCTGTCCGTCTGTCACCAGGCTGTATCTCATGAACCGTGATAGTTAGACAATTGAAATTTTCACAGATGATGTATTTCTGTTGCCGCTATAACAACAAATACTAAAAACACAATAAAGTTAATAATAATAGAGGGTCCCCATACAAGCAACGTGTTTTTTTCGGCATTTCAATGTAACGCCATCTATGATCGCTTAGTTAGGTAAGCGTCACATAGATGGCGTTATATTGAAATGTCAATCCCTAATAACTTTGTTAGACGTTAGATGGCGTTATAAGAAATAAAATGTTAGTAATAATTATTTTTTGCGGGCGAAAAATGATAGTGGTATTTTTTGCTCGATCTTATAAAATACTGTAGTGTGGTACGAAACCCTACTAGTGCGAGTCCGACTTGCACTTGGCCAGTTTTTTTACTAAAGCACTTGTGTGAAGTTTCGAATAGAAAAGACTATCTAATGTGGTTTCTCCCTACAAACTTTGAGCCCGCATTTCATCCCCTAAAAGAGTGAATTTTGGAAAATCCTTTCTTATTTAATATCCCTTACGTACTAAGACAAATATACCCTCCAAATTTCAAGCCTACGACCAGCGGTTTAGGCTGTACGTTGTCTGTCAGTGAGTGAGTCAGTCAGTCAGTCAGTATGTTAGGACAAAGATTCTTATAGTATTAGATTACTGAAAAAATATAGCGTTTGAATCTATATTTTTTATTTAAGTAAAAAATAGAGTATTTTTTATAACAATACTAATTTGGCAGGACGTACATAGTCGCCAGTGACATGTTGGCAAAGTAGGTAAGTCGTGAAATATTTTTGTATGAAGATCAACAATAGTTTGACCTTACTTTATCCACTAATTTTGCGGATTACAAGATACGGATTGCAAGATTAATTTCGTACTCTAAAATTGTGTTAATAATAAATTCAGATTTTTTAATTAGCCCTGGTTCCGTTGAATTTGAGATATTTGTTGTCAGTGACGGAAAATGTAATAATTAACATAATTTAAAAACTAAAACAAACGACTTCAATGCCCCGCGAGTCAGTTTCAGTAGCAAGTTTGAGACGTTTATCGTCATATCTCTGGAGATACTTATCAGATCTCGATGAAATTACAATGGGACCACCTCTGAAACGTACCCTACCGATTAAAAAGAATCATTAAATTAATTAATCGGTTTACAGTTGACGGAGTAATCGCGTAACATACACAAAAAAACATACAGATGAATTTAGAACCTCCTTCTTTTTGGGAAGTTGGTTGTAAAATGCGGGCAATGTTGGAGGATATGACAGTACTTACGCAGTCAAAATAGACAGTAGCGTCAGCTGGTCTAGTAGTAGTAGTAAAAGTAGAAAGTAGCTAGTGTACTTTTAACACTGTTAGTATTAGTAAAAGTTAAGTTTACAGTAACTACTAATACCTACGATTGACTTGCTATATTATAACTGTTCTATAACTTACGGAATCAGAGCCCAACCCACGGGTGGCCACCAGAATAATTTAATAATAAAGTAATTTGTATAATCTTCTCATTTAAAATGTATAATTTTACGCATTTTACATAATGCGCTGGCGCCAAATTTAACTCATTATAATCTGTGGTCGCGACCTCAGATCCACCCAAGATAGCCTTTATTGTTGTTGTAAAGAATGTTGTAATTAGGTGGAATAATCTTTTTAGCCGACTTTACAAAAGCAGGTAAGGCGCGTTTACGTAAGATCGGCGTTATTCATCAAATTCCCGGCAAATTTTCTCAGGAACGGGTGGACCTAGCAAGTTGAAATTTATTCCAGATACCGAAGTCTATATTAGGTTTATAAAAAATAAGGCCTAGAGTCAACACGATAAAAAGATATGGGCAAATTAATATTTTCACGAAAACTTGTAAATACCAAAATTTTCCTTTTTACCTTAATTTTCAACTTTTTTTTATTTTTCGGAATATTTCCTCTACTTATGCTGTAAGACCTTGTTTTTAACCAAAATAGACAATTCTTGGTCAACCGGAAGTACACTACAGGTTTTGGGTCGAAAAGCCGTCTGGTTCGCACCAAATGCGATCTACAGCGATCAGAAAACGATTGGAAATCTGATCGAGAATGCGCACGCGGACGCAAGACGCAGTGTGGCCGTACTGTGGTGGACACTGCATCTGAAACAGAAACATAAATAAATATATAGGTAGATACGGAATAAATAAACACATACATACACACAAGAATAACATTGAGGGCCCGGTGGCCTAATCTGGAGAACGGTCGGGTTTGATTCTGTGGTACCGAGTTCGAACCCCGCCGTGCATCAATGTATTTTTCTATAGAATAATGTATGTTATTCTATATATGCGCTTCTCACAGTGGCTCTGCGGTGAAGGAAAACATCGATACCAACAACCCCGCATGGTGGTAGGACACTATCTAGTGTCCGCCTGGCCAGCTACCACCCTCACGCTAGAAAATCTGTTACCAAACATCTAATGTGTTCCGGTAGCTATCCTTGAGAGCCAGTTCCCATTCTAGGCCAAGCGTGCTTACCATCTTCGACCGCATCATCACTTACCAACAGGTGAGATAGAGGTCAAACGCTAGCCTATAAGATATAAAAAAACAAAACAAATCTATACTAATGTTATAAAGAGAGAACATTTGTATTTTTGTATGTTTGTAATGATTTGGCTCAAAAACTACTGGCCCGATTTGAAAAATTCTTTCACTAATATAGATAATACTATAGAATGGACTTTTGAAATGAAAATAGGCTATATATTATCCCGTTTAAATCAAAGGTACATTCATGGAGACCTAACTTGCAACCTAAGTCGACAAAAAACGGTCGAAAAAACACGTTTCTTACGAACGCTGCTTAATTGAAAACAGATGGAAGAATATTTTCTATGGAAGATTTGTACAACTTAATAAGACCTACAAAAAATTCCGCGACAGCATATGTCTATCTCTGAAGGTTGACTCACAGTAACCATTTTAATCTTTAATTTTTTGTTAAAAAATATTACATAACTTCCGGGGCTATTTTCAAGTATAGAGTATTAATTCTTATCCAAATAATTACGTTAATTAGCTTTGCCACATATTATAGATTAAAATTGTCCTTTACAGTATATAGTTCTAATGAAAACTCTAGAAGATATCAGGGATTTTACATACACGCATCGCAAAATTAATAAAATATTTGCAGTCAAACCACAGAATAGGTCATAGTTACTTCGAAAATATTATTATAAGCTTAGCTTTTCTGTAGATCCCCACCGATCGCAATCAATTTGAAGTCAATATAGTATAATAATATGATCTATTGTATAAAAGAATAATGATCTATATATATAATATAATAGTTTAAACCACCCCGACTTATCTATGTATAATCTTTTCATTAAAAGCATTCCAATGACTCTAAACACGACATTTATATTTTAAACCACCCCGACTGATCTATGTATAATCTTTTCATTAAAAGCATTCCAATGACTCTAAACACGACATTTAAAATCTGAGCTGTAAGTTGGTGAGGATTTGAGTATTCTGTAGAGTCCAGGAGATGTCCCAGCATCTGGTCAATGCTTCCATGTTCTTACAATATCGTTGAAGAAGAATATTTTCGAATTGATCAGACCTATGAAAGTTGATTAAAGCTCATAGTTTTATAACGATTGAACGAATTTTCATGAATCAAAGCTAAGAACACTCTCGATGAAGACATCTATAAAAAAAAAACTATCAATAATAAAATCAAAATCGGTTCATCTGGTTGGGTGCTAAGATGCTACAGACAGACACACAGATAGACACGTTAAACGTATAATACCCCTACTTTTTGCGTCAGGGAACGCCGTAAGGTTACGGCGGCAGATGTTCTCCTTGGTGGTAAGCTACTTTTCAACCGACTTCCAAAAAGAAGGAAGTTCTCAATTCGTCTGTATGTTTCTTTTTTCTTTATTTTTTTGTGTGTGTATGTTACGCGATTACTCCGTCAATTGTGAACCGATCAAATTATTATTTTTGTAATCGGTAGGATACGTTTCTGAGGTGGTTCCATTGTAATTTCATTGAGATGTGATTAGTATCTTCAGAGATATGACGATAAACGTCTCAAACTTGCTACTGAAATAGACTCGCGGGGCATTGAAGTCAGTTGTTTTAGTTTTTAAACTATCTTAATTATTGGTAGATTTAATGATCCCACTACCTCTGTACGAAAACCCATGATTCATGAATGCACATAAAACTTTCATTGGTAGGTATATAGCTAGGATTAGAACCAACGACCCTCGGGTCAGAATCAGGGTAACTATCCTTTACGCCAAAGGGCCGTCCAATATCACTACGTAAGTATTATAAAACAATGTCCATCACTGCGTCTGTCTGTCTGTTCGCAATAATCTCAATAGCTTCTGAACGGATTATCATGCGGTTTTCACCAATAGCCAGAGTGTTTATGAGGAAGGTTTAGGTGCATAATTCGTTAAGGTTTTGTGTAAATTGGTTGACATATGTCGATGATTGTTAAATATGTTAATATTTTATATTCGATGCAACAAACTGATGCAAATTTTGTAGGCATATATGTTCTACCCGTGCGAAGCCGGGGCGGGATGCTAGTAAATATATAAGAATACTTATATAATACGTGTAAACCTGTCCTGCATTGCCGAGAACGGACCGGCCGGCGCGCCGAGACAATACCGAGTTCACACTAGGCGATTCTAGTCGTTCAACTTCCTAGGGATGTACTTGTCTTTCGATTCCAATAATTTTAGTATCGATACTTTAGAATCGATACTAAGTAAGTACTGGTTATAAGTACTCGTTGCGTTACTGAATTATTTGTTTTGGAAGAAAATTTAGGCTGGCATTATACAGCGATAATAGGGTTTCGAATAAAACTATTTGATTTGCTAATTAAGCGCGATTTAATCGATAAAAATATCGATTAAGTATTTTTTGAAACTCGTATCGTAGGAAGTTGAACGACTAGAATCGCCTGGTCTGAACCTGGTATAAGAAACCACGCGGTCGCTGCCTTCCTCGGATTCAGGGTTGGATTTGGTTGTATAATTATACTATTTGTACCATTATTTCATGATGTGTAGTATGTAGTATCGTAAAGTCAGCATACTACGCCAAAATATCATATTTTTTTCAACTTACCTATTTGTATTACTTTACTTGAGTCGACAGTGCATTTTTGTTTAATTATCATTAAAACTACTGGTTTTCTTGGGTCAGAGTATCACTATTCACTTTCACTAATAAAATAACAGTGTTTGTATAATAATGAGTGTTGCCATTTCTTATACCTAGTAATAATATGACTTGTCTTACTTTATATTGGTTAAATAGTAAAACAAAATTGGCCAACGAATGTAATTTAATTTCAATCCAAAACAAAAATTCCAACTGTCTGATTCCAACCCTGCTCGGAATGCACTCCCCTCATTCAGCACTAGTCACAGAGTACCTTGTATAATACTGGAAAGCACTAGTCTGCAAAGCCTACAACGCAAAGCGCACGCCACCCGTTCTCTCATTTCGATATTTTATAATCACGTTTTAAACCATATTCTATTTTAACTTCATCGTGCAAATGTAATAGTCTATTCCGTGTTACGTCTTTTCATTGGTCATCATTGTAAATTCATTTTAATAAATATTTTAATCAGTGGTGATAATTTGTGTCTTTTTACATTCACCCGTCACCATTACATCTATAGCACCTTAACTAATACCTTACCGAACTAACAACGACTACCGCAAATTCTTCGATCAAGAATCTATAGATAACGGGTTACCTACAAAATCAAAGCCAAATTCTGTCCAAAGTGTATACTGACTAATAAACAGAGACAAAAGTTATAAAACCGTTTTATGATCAACATCTTTACGACCATAATACCTTAAAATAAAGTCGCAATTCTGTAAAACATCATCTTATACTTACGGCTATTCGTCACAAACGTATTTGTGTTCGACGAACAAAATAAGAGCTCACCGCCCGGTGTGAGCTCTTATTCGTCGGGACATTCTTTTTGCGTCGACCTTATCTATAGATTCTTGATCGAAGCGCAAATTACAGCACATTGGAGACTACAGTTTTAAAGCCTGGCGTCCATTGAGCTGACGTACATATATAATTATAGCGTATAGTGATCCCTGCAAGCGATGACATTTGTACCTTGGATTTCTGCAGCTTCATCGTATAGAAAAAACCGGCTAAGTGCGAGTCGGAATCACACACGAAAGGTTTCGGACCATTTCCTATAAAAACGGCAAAAAAAATCATGTCTGTAGAATGGGAGCCCCCATATTCATTTTATTTAATTTTGATTAATTATTTTTATTCTATGAATATTTCAAGCGTCTACCTGTTGCCGTTATCATCGAAAGATGTCACGTTTGTTGTATGGGAGCCCCCTTAAATATAAATTTTATTTGGTTTTTTAGGGTTCCGTACCCAAAGGGTAATACGGGACCCTATTACTAAGACTCCGCTGTCCGTCTGTCTTTCTGTCTGTCTGTCTGTCTAGCTGTCTGTCTGTCTGTCTGTCTGTCTGTCTATCTATCTGTCTGTCTGTCTGTCTGTCTGTCTGTCTGTCCGTCTGTCACCAGGCTATAGCTCATTAACCGTGATAGTTAGACAGTCAAAATTTTCACAGATGGTGTATTTCTGTTGCCGCTAGAACAACAAATACTAAAAACAAAATAAAGTTAAAAATTAAAGGGGGTCCCCATACAAAAAACGTGTTTTTAAACGCCATCTATCTAATTAGTTTCGGCAAAATGACATAGATGGCGCTAGTAAACGAGCCCCGTCATTCTAGATCGCGACCAAACCAAATATTCTTGGTAATATCAATTAATCAAATATATGAGGTTGAAACTCTGTTATGTTTCGTACTGTAAGGAACCCTCCCTAAGTGTGCGATAAGAGATGCGATGCTGACTCGCACTTGGCCAGTTTTATTAGTATTTGTTGTTATAGCGGCAACAGAAATAAATCTACCGAGAAAATTCATGAGATACATCAGCCTCGTGACAAATGGATAGACGGTCAGCGGAGTCTTAGTAATAGTCTTTAAATCCCTGTTTACTCTTTGGGTACGGAACCCTAAAAACGACAATTTTAAAATAGTTATTGGCCTTTTGTATCGACTCGCAAACGAACGTCGCTCTCAAAGGCATGCCAACGTCACAACTTTGAGAGTGCCGTGAGTGGCGTGGTGGCTGGCGAATTAGCTAGATGTCGGTAGCAGGTAGGGTTACCAGTTAGGCTTTTTGATTGCGTGTCAGGCCAAAATAAACGGTGTCCGGCTTTTCTGTTAGGCTTTTCTAATCTTAACTTTGTAGTTCGATCCATAGAAAATGTATTGCACCAACTACACATCGTAGGTTTATAATAGTAAATTATTTTTTTTTAGTTATTACACTACGTATTTACGGTTTTTAGATTTATTCCTATTTGTGCTTCAAGACCTTGCTTCTTGCAAAATTTTATGATTCTATTAAGGTACTGACACATTGCAGCGTCCTGCGTGCGCGATCTAGGCGGCGATCAGATAGCGCAGTAGTATTTGTACCGACTGGTTCACACCAAACGCGAACAGAAAACAATTGAAAAGTACTGAGATCGCGCCCGCAGATCGCAGGACGCCGCGGTGTGTGACCTTAAAGGTTTTGTTTTTTTGCTTTTGTAAAATTTCAAAATATTCGAAAATAAACGGTCATATCTCATGATCGCGTTGACTTACAAGTTAGATTTTTTCACAGCCCAAAAAACTGACTCAATTATTTGATGATTTTCAACTTGATATCTCTACGCGTTACCGAAAAAAGGGTCTAGACTAGACAGACGGACAGAGAGACAGACAGACGGACAACATAGTGATCCTATAAGGGTTCCTCTTATCTTTTTAAGGTACGAAACCCTAAAAAAATTACTCTAAATTTGTCCTAATTAATCCTAAATTAATTAAAATATTTATGTACGGACAAAGTAAACAAACCCACGCATAGATAGTCAAGTTGCGGGGAGCGCAAAAGCACTTTTTAAAAACACTTTTTAAATTTAAAATGATTTAATTAAACATTTATAAGATACGTCTGAACAAAAGAGGATGCTCTAAAACGAATGAATCAAACTTATTGCTATTAACATCATAACAACCTTATCTCTACCGGGCATCATCCCACGCAATGTGATCCGAGGAGTGTTATGACACGTTAGCAGTTTCTTAAGAAACAGTTGTTATGATTCTGCCAGGTGCGTGCATAACTCCTCCCTCATCAAGTGCGAAATTATCTGAAACCGTGGAAATTTGGATCGGGTTTCGATGATTTCGCTTAAATTTATATATAAAATAATACATTACAAGAAAAATAGAAATAAAAATTAGAAACACATACAATAAAACAGTTGCTAAACTAACGCTTTTAGTGTCAATTTTCACTTTTCCACTTTCACTATAATGCCCTTCACTAAACACATCACTTTTCTTCAATTTCAAAATATACGATAAGTGTCGCATCTCCTCCAGGTTCATATTCTTGATATTCACGGATGTTAATGATTTGGGGTTTCTGGGTTTCAAGTCTGGTAATGCAATAATTGGCATTATTTTATACTGCAGATTTTCGGCAAATGTTCGTTGATGTACCAGCTTTAAATTCTTTATGAATATAACGCATTTTTCTTTTGTGGTAATAATGTAGGTTCCTTGGAGAGTCTCTTTGGTGTTCTCATTTTCACATTTCTCTGCCATTTCTGTTGGTTTTCGTGTAAAAATTATCCAACTATCCAAACCTATCCGTTGGACTTTAACATCTTCTACTTCGACGATATACTGTACACATTTGGTAGGGTTCTGGTACTCTAGAAGCTGCTCAGCACACGTTAGTGTTTGAAACTGTACGACATTGTCTTCTGCACAAAGGAATTTTTCATTGTCTATTCTCTCGCATGGCTTTGTTACAGGTAAGTATTTTGAGCTTTTTGCCAAAAGGTAAGGGAAATCGGGAAAAACAACAATAGTTTTGTTGATTGATCCATTATAAAAGGGTAATGAGTATAATTTATAATAATCAAAAATTATTTTATCAGTTAGCGGTACTTCTAGAATAAACGTTATCTGGCTTTCCTTCACATATGCTTTTACCTTAATTATACGCTCAAATTTTAGTAGATTACTTTCATTTACATCATATAATAAATTGTGAGTCTGTTCTATTGATTTAAGTAAATACAACAACTCCGTAGAGTTAACAATTGTCTGGTGTAGTACAGAGACCTTGGTGAATGCTAATGCAGTTTCGATTTCATTTAATATATCATAAATTGTTCTAAATGTATTCATAAAAGTGTTAAACATGTTTAAAACATGAGTCAGATATAAATAAGTATTTTCCTTAGTTGACGTTTCATTTATAATATTCTCAATTGCCTTTAATCTCTTATCTATTATTAAAATATTGTCATTTAAAGTTCCTGTACTGTTTACAAAATTATCTAGTACTTTTGTTACAAGAGTCATTTTCCTTTGCAGAACTATATCCTTATTACTAAGCATAGATATGTCTTTGTCGTAACGAATAGCATCATCGTTATCCAGATTTCCGGAAATTATTTTAATGAGTGAACCAAGAGGGTTAATAAGACCTCGTTTCATCCTACGTGAAGGAACCAATTGCCAGAATTTAGAAATTGTTGCATTATTCAAATGCTCTGCTTGATTTTTAATATTAACAAACTCGTTTATAAATGTTTTATTTGAATTGACTAATTTAATGAATTCCATATATTTATTCGTATTTAAAGTTAATTCATTTCCTAACTCATTTAAATCAAATCTTTTAACAATAATCCATTTATCTTCTTGCCTATAAGCTTGCCCTTCTTTAACTGGTAGCATTCCTGGGTTCTGTTTAAGTTTTTGAAGATGAAGGCCCTGGCTCTGGGGAAGAAGGGCCATTACGACCACGCACCACCTGTGGAGGACGTTTAACATTCTTTATTGCTACTTTTGTCTGTCGTTTTCCTATTTCTACCGGTAAAACGTTTCTCTCTACCTTTCCTGTTACAGTTGCCTTTTTATACCTAGCTTTGTCCTTACTACTTCTCTTGTTAATATCTTTAGTAAATACTACGTCACCTTCCCTAAATTCTACATTCTCACCTATTTGCTTTTCTCTGATTTTCTCTTTTGCTTCAAGCATCTTATCAGATATGTAATTATAAAGATATTTTGTGCGTTTAGCATGATCTTTAAGTAGTTGTTGTGTGTAACTTTTTTCAAATTCACCATCAAATGCTTTACTGGAATCTGTGTGCCCAAAAACGATTTCAAACGGAGTCAGACCAGTTGTTGTATGTATCGTATTATTGTACGCCATTATGCTGTAAGTCATGATTGAGGCCGCGTCTGTACATTTTTGGTCATATTTAGCTAGACGATATATTTCAATAAGGGTTGAATGAAAACGCTCTACAATGCCTGTAGAGTTGGGATTATTTGTAGTGCATATGTGCAAATCAATTTTGTACATTAAAGCCATTTCCCTCATAAGTTCGTTATTGAACTCTGATCCTGGGTCGCTACTGATCTTTTTTGGTATACCATAAATTGAGAAGTATTTAATTAACGCGCGAATCACTTCCGCAGTTGACTTATTGTTTATCTCAATAGCTTGTGCCAATTTGCTAAAAGCGTCTACGATGGTTAAGTATTGTCGGCTTTCTATACTAAAAGTATCGATAAAGATTTCCTGGAAGGGAGCATCCTGAGTTTGAGTTAATTGTACTGTTGGCTTTAATGGTTTTCTGTCATATTTTAATTTCCTACATGCTTCACATCCATTTATTATTGCTGATACTGACTCTTGCATATTAGGCCAATAATAGTTTCTTTTAATTCTCATTACAGTTTCTTTAATTCCCCGATGACACGTTTTTCCTTCATGATGTTTGATTGTTACAGCCTTTTGTTCCTCTTCATTCTCTACATTTACGACCCTAAGCGTACATTCATAAAACTCTACCATACCTTCCTTGAACAGTGAAATGATTACTCGGTTAAATTCCTTCCTATGATTTTCGTTTTCAAAGTATATGAAGTATTTAATTTTAGGTTTAATATATTTTTTTAAAAATTCTTTAATTAGTTCTTCTTTGTTTAGGGGCAAATGTACCTCAAGTATTTTTTGTTTATCTGTTGAGATGTCTTTAACCTGCATGTTATTTTTGAACCACGTAAATACCATAATTTGATTAGGTTTAGTGTCAATCGCCTCGTGTAGAATCGGGATTCCTTTATTTTCTAGTTCTATGGCTGAGTGGGCTGTTTCAGTGCTACTGCCTATTGATGGAACGGGATATTGTTTGTCTACTTCAGATTCGTCACTGATAGTAATAGTTTCTGAGCTATCGGATATGGTTATAGTTTCCTCGCTGTCTTTTCGTTTTGCTAGAATCTCTATCCTATCGTCTATTTCCTTTAAGTGGTCCTGTAATTTCTTTCTCTCGTTTTCATCTAAGTTTACCTGCATAGAAATGTCGTCAGTGTCACTTAAGGCGTTTAATTTTATGCGTGACAATGCGTCTGCATTTGTATTTTGCTTCCCATTTTTGTAAACTATTTTGAAGTCATATTCCTGTAAACGGAGCCTCCAGCGAGTTAACTTGCTGTTAGGCTCTTTGAGAGAATACAACCATGCTAATGGTCGGTGGTCTGTAAAAATGGTGAATGTATTTCCATACAGGTAGGGTCTAAAATGTTTTACTGCCCATATAATAGCCAGTAATTCGCGCTCTATAGTACTGTAGCGCATTTCAGTGTCACTCAGCGTTCTACTTGCGTAAGCGACTGGTTTGTCGTTGCCTATAGTACCTTGGGATAATACCGCACCCAAGGCTACATTTGAAGCGTCAGTTGTCAAAATATATGGTTTAGTCTGGTCAGGATATTGTAGAAGGGGTGAATTTGTCAGAAGTTCCTTGCAGCGTTCAAATGCGTCTATGTAGTTTTGGTCGATCACAATTTTATTACGTTTTTTCAAGCAAACTGTCAATGGTTGCGTAATTTTTGCAAAGTCTTTAATAAATCGTCGGTAGTAGCCTATTAGTCCTAAAAAGCTTTTTATCTCGGTTGTTGTTTTAGGTAGGGGATAGTCTAGAACAGCTTTGATTTTTGCGTCATTAGGTTTAAGTCCTTTATCGGTAATCGTATGTCCCAAGTATAGTACCTCTTTTCGCACAAACTCGGACTTATCGAGTTGTACTTTAAGGTTCGTCTCCCTAAGTCGGTCAAATACAGCTCGTAAGTCATGAATGTGGTCTTGTAAGCTGGGGCTGTAAATTATTATGTCATCCATATAAACAAGACAGTGGTGTCCTTGTAATCCCCTAAGAACATTGTCCATTGTTCTCTGAAATGTCGCTGGGGCGGTTTTTAGCCCAAATGGCATTCTCAGAAACTCATAGTGTCCGTTCGCGCTAAATGCTGTCTTATGTCGGTCCCTCTCTTCAATTTCAATTTGGTGGTAACCATTAGCGAGATCTAGCGTCGTAAAGTATTTACTTTTGCCTAATTTGTCAAATAAGTCTGTTATGTTTGGTAATGGGTATTTGTCGTCTACAGTTATGTCGTTCAATCGTCTGTAATCTATGACCATGCGATATTTGACCTCACCTGATGCGTCCATCTTCTTAGGTACAAGATGAACTGGTGCATTCCAGGGTGAGTAGGATTCCCTAATCACTTTGTTTTTTAAAAGTTTCTCTACCTGGTTTTTTATTTCTTCGGCTTGTACTGGGGGCTGTCTGTATGGTCTTACATATATTGGGTCCTCGTTTTTAGTCCTGATACTGTGTTTCACATTGTTAGTGAATGTCAAAGGTAATTGGTCACTATAAAATATGTCCTTGTATTCTTTGCACAATTTACTTATACTTTCTTTCTCCTCCTCATTCATGTGATCAAGTCTCAGTCTAGTCAGATTTTCGTCAAGTATTATGTCCACTTCTAAATCTCTCATCTCTACATCAGTACAGTTTATGCTTTTAGCATTGTCTAAATACTTTGTAACCTTGAAAGGTGCTGTAATAGTCAAAGTCATTGGTTGTTCTAATGTATTTTGTATAATGGTAGTCGCATATCCATTCTCACAGTTAACGATGGCTGATGGCATCCTAACACCCTCACAGAATTTCGTAAAGGTGATAATAGCTGCTCCGGAAAATTGATCCGTTGGTAGCTTAACACGTTGTTCCATTCTTGAGTCTAATTCTATCTCGAAATTACCATCATTTACTATTGGAAGAGTTGTAGCCTTTGTAATTAATTTTGAATTTTTCAGGTCTATAACGGCTTCCAATTGCATTAAAAGGTCATTACCGATTAATCCATCGTATTTTTCGTCCACATCATAAACATAAAATTTGTGACACTCATAGCTATTAAAAGATGGCATTAGTGGAATTTGGACCACTTTGTCATGTGTGCTTGATGCATGTGTGCTAATAACTGTGAACGGTTCACAAATTGTATAAGGCTCGAAATATTCGCGAGCTTTGCGAGAGCTTATGAATGACCTGGTGCTACCTGTGTCAATCATAAGTTTTGAGTCTATTTCCGGTATGTATACATAAGGAAGCTTAAGTTTTACATCGCAATTTAAATGTACTATTTCCCGCTTTTCATTGAGGCCTGGATGTGAAAATTTTGGACATTTTCAGGTGTACTTTCATCCGTCTCATTTACGCTATCGCTTTCATGCTCATTCATGTACATCTCCTGCTGTGAATCATCTACGTAATACATTCTTTCATCCTGTTGCCAGCATTCCTGACCATCATACCCGTACGCATTCTCACCATTTTCATAAAAACCTGTTTCCCCTAATTCTAATTCATTGAGTCGAAACCCTTGAGGTTGTGGCTGTCCCTGTGGTTTCAACGGTGGTGCAGTACGCATAGACACGTCACTGTCAATGACTTTGTTATTTTGCTGAGGAGGTCGGTACCCGAACTGACCTTGGCCAAATTGTGGGCGATACCCAAATTGTTGCTGGGGTCTCGCATTGAACTGACCCGGTGGCATAAATCTCTGTTGCATGCCTGATGACTGCTGGGCTAATTGTGGTTTATATCCAAATTGTTGTTGAGGAGCATTATATTTGTAACCAAATTGTGGTTGAGGGTTAATTTGGGGTAATTTCATCTGATTATTAGGGATGCCGAAATTAAACCGCGGCGGCATTTGCATTGGTAACATTGGTTTAAAGCCACTAGGCTGCATAGGCATGCGAGGCATGTTAGCCATGCTAGACATGTTGGCCATGTTAGGCATGTTGGGCGTACTTGGCTGTACATTAGAAATGCCGAATTTAAATGGTTGCGGTGTTCCTAAAATTTGCTGTCTATTTATTTTATTTCTCATATTATACTGCTCATAAAAGTTAACTTCCTCAAGGACATACTCTAACGCCTTTTCTAAAGTTTGTGGTGACTTTAGCCTGACAATTCGAATAAGGTTTTCGGGTAAATTATATAGGAATACATTAAGTGATGTATTATTATAAATTGTAACTTTAGCTTGTTTCATATCTTCGTCTGTCAATTGGTTCACTTTTGATATCAATACTGCTCTGATGGATTGAATACGATTGCACAAGTCTATATAACTTTCCCCTTGCTTCATTTTTAAGCTTTCTAATTGTATAGCGATACACTCTTCGCTTCTAGGATCACCAAAATGCTGTATCATTAATTCTTTAAATGTTGTCCATGTCTCTATATCAGCTCTTTCACTAACTAGAGCTGCTGCCTCATCTACTAACCTACTCGTTATGGAGGCCATAACGTATACATTTTGATCATGACTCCCGCGGTAGCTGTTTATAACATATTCACACTTTCTTAAAAATAAATTTAAATGACGCTTATCCCCACCAAATATTGGGATAAGTTTAAGCATCTCGTTTGGAATAACCTTCAGGGTTATTCCCTCTGGAGGTGGAGTTGCCATTTTGCACAATTTATATAAATTCTAACTTAAAAATAACAAAACCTATTTGAGGTAAACCAGATCACGTTATAATAGAAGATGTTCAATTCAATATATAACACAAAAAGGATAAGAGAGGATGGCAAAAAGTTCACTCACCAGCCAATCTGGAACATGCTCCTTGTTAATCTTGACAGATTTGTTTTGTTCGAGGATCGCCACACGCGCCGAACAGTCGCGGATTGTAAGCACGCACTTTTAGAATCGCGTTTTCGATGCTCACAACTAATAACTTATTACGAAGTTTTTTCGCGAAAGACGGCGCAGCTAACGTGACAATCCTACCGGCTGCGCCAGTCAAGTTGCGGGGAGCGCAAAAGCACTTTTTAAAAACACTTTTTAAATTTAAAATGATTTAATTAAACATTTATAAGATACGTCTGAACAAAAGAGGATGCTCTAAAACGAATGAATCAAACTTATTGCTATTAACATCATAACAACCTTATCTCTACCGGGCATCATCCCACGCAATGTGATCCGAGGAGTGTTATGACACGTTAGCAGTTTCTTAAGAAACAGTTGTTATGATTCTGCCAGGTGCGTGCATAACTAGATTTCAAAGTTTATTGTTTACAAACAATGATTTGCCGCACTCGTGACTTTTGAATACAATTAAAATTGCTATTGTTAATACTAAAATGATTTGTTATTTAAATAAATGATTTTTCAAAAAACATAAAACCGACTTCATAACCACAAACAGGCACTCAAAAGCGAAAAATAAATTACTTAATATAATTATTATAAGTGCTACCCACTTATCTATTTGTAGTCGGTGCCAGCCAAGTGCCAGCCACATGTATTTACCTACTTACTACTACTACATACATAGTATCTATCTACTATCCAATAGACTTTGCTGGCACCGACTTCAAATAGATATGTGGGTAGCGCTTATGATAATTATATTAAGTAATTTATTTTTCGCTTTTGAGTGCCTGTCGTGGTTATGAAGTCGGTTTTTTTTTTAATCATTTATGTTACCCTTTTTAGTGCAAACCAAGTTTTAATTAAATTACATGCATCTATAAAATTGTGTGTCGGGGCCGTTATACACTGACGGATATATACTTTGTGAAAACTTCATGAGAATCAGGCGATCATCAATGTGTTTTTGGCATCGACGTGGCTAAGGACGTCGATGATTTTTTGTTACGCGACACCATTCGAAATGTCCTATAACAGTGTTTTTCAAGGTGTGGGTCGCGACCCTCATAGAGGCTTGGCACCCGCCAAGCCTCTATGAGGGAGTCGCGGAGGGTCGCGCCTCAGTAAAAGAAATAAAAACAAAGTTTTGAAAATATACGACGTCAGAAATTTTTTGCACCTGCGCTGACTCTGTCACTGATGTCGTGTTGCAGGAGATGGAGTGTTTCATTCCAAACTCTGAGATACGCATCGGTGGCAAAAGTCAGGGTTTAATAAATCTTGTTCTGAGGCATCTAATCTTAAATCAGCTGCCTTCAGAGCTTGGGTTAATGCGCGAAACTGTAAGGATCCAAAAACAGCCGACTATAAAAAAACACTTAACGCTGCCTCAAGGACCGCAAAGAAAGCGATTGCCAAAGCAAAATTTGACCATATAGGCCGTATTGGGGACCGGTTGGCGCAACATCCGACCGGAAGCTGGGCATTTTGGTCGCTGGCAAAAGCTGCCGAAGGCAATTTCTGCCAGTCTACACTGCCATCTCTACGAAAGCCGGACAATTCTTTAGCCAATAGTGCGAAAGAGAAAGCCGATCTCTTAGGTACTCTCTTCGCCTCAAACTCAATTCTTGACGATGGAGACGCATGTCCTCCTGTGTTGCCTTGTTGCTCAAACTCGATGCCGGGAGTGCGCATTTCTCAAAAGGCAGTACGCAGAGAATTGTGGTCTCTTGGTGTTCATAAGTCGAGTGGGCCAGATGGTATGGCTATCGTGCTGAAAGTATGTGCTCCGGAGTTAACGCCAGTTTTAACACGCTTTTTCTCGCTTTCCTACAGCACTGGTACAGTACCCTCTTCCTGAAAAGTTGCCAATGTCCACCCAATACCAAAGAAGGGTGACCGCACCGATCCGTCAAATTATAGGCCAATAGCGATCACCTCTCTGCTTTCCAAAGTGATGGAGCGAGTTATTAATACTCAGCTTCTTAGATACCTAGAGGATCAACAGCTGATCAGCGACCGCCAGTATGGCTTTCGTCATAAACGATCAGCTGGTGATCTTTAAGTTTATCTAACACACCGCTGGGCAGAGGCAATTGAAAGTAGAGGGGAGGCCCTTGCTGTGAGCCTTGATATAGCCAAAGCATTTGATCGGGTTTGGCATAAGGCACTCCTGGAAAAACTACCATCATACGGTGTACCAGAGGGGCTATGCAAATGGATTGAAGATTTTCTGCATGGTCGTAAAATAAGAGCTGTTGTTAATGGTGCTTATTCCGAGACCATGTCGATTAATGCTGGAGTTCCACAAGGCTCTGTGCTATCTCCTACGCTGTTCATCTTGCATATTAATGATTTATTGCAAATAAACAATATTCATTGCTATGCGGATAGCACGGGAGATGCAAGATATACAGGCCGTGCAAATGTCCCTTTAGCAGATGTCCTGGAAAGCAGAAACTTACTTGTGTCTGAAGTAGAACCATCTCTGATACAGGTTTCAGATTGGGGTACACGAAATCTTGTACAGTTCAACCCAACAAAAACACAAACATGCGTGTTTACGGCAAAAAAAACTCCGTTTTTAGTTGTTCCTCAATTTTAGAACATTCCCCTAACCTTATCGGGAAGTATAGGAATCTTAGGTGTGGACATTTCCAGCGAAGTCCAACTTCGGAGTCATTTGGAATGCAAAGCAAGTATAACTGCTAAAAAGCTTGGTGTCCTCAACAAAGCCAAGCGGTACTTCACGCCAAACCAACGGCTTCTACTCTATAAAGCCCAAATTCGGCCGCATATGTGTCATCTCTGGAGTGGGGCTCCGAAGTACCAGCTGCAACCATTTGACTCCCTACAGCGAAGAGCCGTTAGACTTTTTGACAGTCCTGTACTTACTGACAAGTTAGAGCCACTAGCGTTACGCCGAGATAATGGCTCACTTAGCCTCTTCTACCGATATTATAACGGGGAATGTTCTGATGAAATCTTTAACCTTGTCCCGCCATCTCGCTTTTATCATCGTTCTTCTCGATACCGCGAGAGAGCTCATCCACATATTGTTGACACGTGGACATCGCATACGGTACGTTTTATTCGGTCGTTTCTTCCGCGGACTTGCAAAATGTGGAACGATCTCCCACCAGAGGTTTTTCCGCTACGGTACAACATGCAGCGATTTAAGACAGGGGTAAAAAGAGTCCTCTATGCAAAAGGTAGGCAAAGCACGTGCAATACTACTTGTGTTGCAGGTGTTTATAGGCGGCGGTGACCACTTTCGATCATATGGGCCGCTTGCTTGTTTGTTAACTTTGACATAAAAAAAAAACGTTTATTAGGAAAATATTAATTAAAGAGCATTTGTAGGCGATGTAATTGAGAGGGAGTGAGAGTGCATATAATATTTGTTTCTGGAGAAAAATATATCATTTGTTTTCTGTAGGCCACATGAGCGAAGCCGCCGGCAGAAGCTAGTTGTCATAAATATCTTCATAATAAGCGGTAAAATTGTAGCGCCGAAATTTATATTTAAAGTGTGCGAGAGGGACGGAGAGTGTCGTCTCGTGCTAACACGGAAAATTATGGAAGACATTGGGTCTTCGCTGGTTCATCGAGGAAGATGCCATGGGATTCCGGACCTGCCTGCGCAACGTGCAAGACG
The DNA here is from genome assembly GCA_954871355.1 of Cabera pusaria. Taxonomy (NCBI): domain Eukaryota; kingdom Metazoa; phylum Arthropoda; class Insecta; order Lepidoptera; family Geometridae; genus Cabera; species Cabera pusaria. The sequence goes on along the minus strand of OX940885.1, from coordinate 32,395,708 downwards.
TCGTAGAGAAGATGAAGACGCCGACGAAGAGAGAAGTCACCAGCGCCGTGATGTCAACCTTTGACCCTATGGGGTTGGCATCACCCGTGCTCATCCAGGGCAAGAGGCTGCTACAAGACATCTGGAGAAGCGGAGTCGGCTGGGACGACGTCATCACGGGAGAAGATGAGGCATCGTGGAAGGCGTACCTGGAGAACCTGCAGCTGCTACGAGAGCTTCGTGTGCCAAGGTGCTTCTCACACTCCGGCACCGAGGGGGAGCTGCACGTCTTCACGGATGCGAGTGAAGCCGTCTACGCGTGTGCAGTATACTGGAGGCAGAAGACCAGCGAGGGCAACGTGGTCGTCACTCTACTGGCTGGGAAGGCGCGAGTCACTCCACTGAAGCCGGTCTCCGTCCCGCGGCTGGAACTACAGGCCGCGCTGCTGGGGACCAGGATGGCGCGTTCAGTCGAAGAGGAGCTAGACATCAAGCCAGTACAGAAGACCTTCTGGACCGACTCGAGCACCGTCCTGAACTGGATCAAGTCCGACCCGAGGAACTTCAAGACGTTCGTGGCACATCGTCTCGCCGAGATAGAAGACACGACAAGACCGCAAGAATGGCGCTGGGTACCAACAGCCGAGAACCCTGTGGACGACGCCACACGAAGTATACCAAGGGACTTCACCAGTAATCATCGATGGTTCACAGGTCCAACGTTCCTGAAAAAAGATGAAGATCAATGGCCCAAACCACGCAACTTCAGGACAGAGTCAACGGGGGAGGAAAAGGAGAAGCCCACGGTCGCCGCGCTGAGGAAGAAGGAGCAGCACGCCACTCCCGAGCCCGCACGATTCTCGCGTTGGGAGCGGCTGCGAAGGGCGACGGCGAGGGTCATCCAGTTCGTCGAACTCTGCAGAAGAAGACATCTCCGAGAACAAGTCAACGTTACGAAGAAAGAAAATGAAGATCTTACATGGAAGAGGAACCCGAAGAGAAGAAGAAAGAAGACTCTTTCAATGAGGAAGATTGAAGAAATAAGATTTCTGCCCATTGAACCTCATCACCTGGAGAGGGCAGAAAAGCTGCTGTTGCGACGAAGCCAGGAGGAGAGCTTCGGGGAAGAACTACGCAACATCAGAAGAGGCAAGCCCGTCGATCGGGCTAGCAAGCTGAAGAACCTGGACGTCGAAGAAGAGGAAGACCTGCTCCGCATCAGGGGAAGAATCGACGCGGTGGCGGGACTCGACTTTCACTTCAGAAGACCAGTGGTGCTTGACAGCAAGCATCCCATCACGAGGCTGCTCATCCACCACTACCACGAGATCTTCAATCACGGGAATCATGCGACGGTCATGACCGAGATCCGGCAGCGCTACTGGATCCTGAGACTACGGGCTGCAGTACGAGCAACGCGACACGGGTGTCAATGGTGCCGTGTCTACAGAGGGGCACCGCAGACACCGCCGACGGGAAACCTGCCACGTGAGAGACTACGGTACAACGAGCATCCCTTCACCTGCAGCGCCGTAGACTACTTCGGGCCCATGACGGTCACTGTGGGCCGTCGTCATGAGAAGCGTTGGGGCGCTCTCTTCACCTGCCTCACCACCAGGGCGGTACACGTTGAGTTGGCCACCTCTCTATCTGCCGACTCGATGATCCTCGCTCTGCGGCGCATGGCAGCCAGAAGAGGATGTCCGAAGAGCATCTTCAGCGACAACGGGACGAACTTCGTGAGGGCGAACAAGGAACTACAAGAAGCCCTCGAGACGCTGAAGACAGAAGACGTCGTGACAGAAGCGGGGAAGATGGGCGTGCGCTGGAAGTTCATTCCACCCGGCGCACCGAACATGGGGGGTGCATGGGAACGCCTGGTCCAATCTGTCAAAGTGGCCTTGGTGGTTACACTGAAAGAGAGGCACCCCCGAGAAGAGATCCTGCACACACTACTACTGGAGGCAGAACACATCGTGAACTCAAGGCCTCTGGTGGAGGCCGACGATCCAGACAACGAAGCCCTCACGCCCAACCACTTCCTCATCGGGCGTTCCTGCGGCGCTCCAAGGGTTGGGGCATTCACCGACGACGTGATCACCGGACAACGGAGCTGGAAGGTGGCGCAGCGGCTGGCCGACCACTTCTGGAGCAGATGGGTGAAAGAGTACCTACCAACTCTGATCCCAAGAAGACTCGGCGGAAAGACGGCTACCAGGGACCTGCAGCGTGGGGACACCGTGTTCATCGTGGACTCCACGCTACCTCGCAACACGTGGCCTCGGGGGGAGGTAGTCCAAACCTTCCCTGGGCCAGACGGCAGAACGCGGGTCATCGAGGTGCGCACCGCGGGCGGCATCCTGAGACGTTCGAGCTCCAAGGTGGTGCTACTGGTTCCGGTGAAACGCGAGGAAGACGGCGCTGACAACGGCACGAGCAGCGTGGGTACCAGAGGCGGCGTCGACGGCAACAAGGTTCCTGACAGCAAGGATGGAGTCGCCGGGCCAGGAGTCGGTGCTGCGCACGAGGGGGAGGATGTCGGCGACCGAACCACGCGGGACGGCGGCCAGCTTCATAATAAGCGGTGAAATTGTAGCGCCGAAATTTATATTTAAAGTGTGCGAGAGGGACGGAGCGTGTCGTCTCGTTCTAACACGGAAAATTATGGACTTTTTGGATAAGTGTAGTAAATAAGTTTTTTAAGTATCTTTATGTAAATATATTCGTAAGTTCTTTGTGAAATTAGGTAGATAAATAAGTAGCGCAGGTTTTACAAAAGACTGTATAACGATAGATTGATAAATGGTAAAGTTATTAGCATGTAAAGACCAAACGGGGTCAGGATTTCTAGATTTTTAGGTAGTTTTTGGTAAATAAAATCTAGATTCTTTGGTTTTATCATTTTCCGATAGTCTAGATAGGAAATAGACATAATGACGAGCATTTTCATGTAAAATACTTAAGACTTGAGTTGTAAATAAAGTCGCTAGAGGCAAAAGTGTGGGCGAGCCGAGATGAAAATTAGGTCAATTCGAGATCGATTTTCGGCGCGCGAAACGGGGCTCTCATTACGGTAATTATCAGGAATAGCATAGTGACCCCGTTTCGCTGTATCAGTATTCAGTGTTCCAGTGAAGAGTTCTCCAAGAAGAAAAAGAAGAAGGAAGCCTCCGAAGCAAGAAGCAACTGAAGCAAGAAGCCACTGAAGACAGCGGCGAAGAGTGAAGACTTCGGCTAGGCGATCGTAGGAAGAGTTAGGCACTCGGCCCCCGCCCCACACTAGAGCCCTAGTGTTTCGTTGACTACCTTTGTGTTTCATTGACTAAGCGCATTCTGGGGCTCTAGCGTTCCTACCCTCTCTCTCCCCTCACCCCTCCCGTGTTTTCCCGCTCCCCCCGCTCCCTCGCCTCCGCTACCTCCGGGTATCGGAGGTATACCCAGTAGGTTCGGGCAGGTTAGGCCTCCCGTTCCGCACCCCCCCCCCGCCCCTCACCCTTCCACCTCCACGGCTCCTGAGGGACCCGCTTTACCCCGCACCCCGGGGTCTTGCGGGTGAGCGTGGTGGTGCGCACCATTCCGGCGGAGACGGTGGCCTTGGGTCACCTTGCATCCAGTCGGGTTCACCAGCGCCCTTGGGGACGGAGTGGCTTCTGGTCACCCCACTCCCCTCGGACACGAGCCCGACAACCGGAGGCGGCGCCATAGGCCCTATAGGGGCGGAGCAGCGCCGGGGCGTAAGCCCAGCACCTCGCCACACTAGTAATATAATAAAATACAGATTACAAAAAGAGCAGGGGGTCGCAAATTTTTTTTTCCAAACTAAGGGGGTCGCGTCATGAAAAAGGTTGAAAAACACTGCCCTATAATGTAATAGAGATAAATTGATTTTAATTTACACTTGATAGAGAAACAATAAAATACTGACAAAGATCGCTCAAAAGATCTTGGTTGAGACACAGAATAAATAATTATACAAGCGGTTGAGAGTAAAGGGCCACTAAATGAGCATTGTGTTAAATAAGGAAAGCATTGAATTCTGATAGATTATAATATAGATTCAATAGCGCTAATAAACCACTAAAAAATTCACAATTTTTTATTAAAATCGTTAATTGCCATAACAATGCATTTAAATTTTGCATTTTCAAATTTCGCGCGCAATTTGACGAAAACGCTGGACGCAGTGGACGCCATATTGCTCTGTAGTTATGACGTCAGTTGGCTGTGTAAACAAATGCAGTGATATGATAGTTGATAGTTGATACTTTTGAGTTTACATAGCCGTATGACGTAATAACATGGCGACTACTATTTAATGGTGTTATTCAGAAACAGATTAAAATAAGATCGTTTAAAAAACTAAAAAGAACCGACTTCAATGCCGCGCTATTAATTTTCAGTACCAATTTTGAGATGTTTATCTTCATATCTCTGGAGATACTTATCAAACCTCGATAAAATTACCATGGTACTACACTTAAAATATCTTCTTTCCAACAAAAAAGAATAATCAAAATCGGTTCATAGATGACGAAGTTATGCGCGAACAAACATTAAAAAAAACATGTGCGGTCGAATTGAGAAACCTCCTCTTTTTTAAAGTCGGTTAAAAACATTAAATTTTTGAATTGAATTTTAAAATTTAGTTTTCTATTTGATGAACTAAAACTAACGTGTTCCGACTTCTTTTTGCCTAAGCTATTTCAATAATATATTAGAGACTAGCTGTGCCCCACGGCTTCGCCCGCGTTAATAAGTATCCTATAGCCTAATCTATAATAATAGCTATCCCTGTGCCAAATTTCAGCTACATCGGTTCAGCCGTTTGACCGTGAAGAAGTCCCAAACCAACAAATAAAATAATCAAACTGAATTTATTTTTTTATATCTTACTAGCTGTTACCCGCGGCTTCGCCCGCGTTATTTGAGTCTTTATAACCTTTGAGGTCAAGATCGATGATCTCTTAGGCCAAGTCACCATAGATGACCCTAAAGTCGAACTCAATATCCTCTATTGTTAAAGTCATTAACCATTTTGGTTAGGTATTCGAAGTTGTGCTGTTTAAATTTTTGACTCAACACAAAAGTTCCTGAAACATTTCTTACAAAGAAAATAAGGTGAATAGCTGCGCAAGCGCAGCGAGAGCTATCATTGCACGAGCTAACATTTTTTATGACTTTTAATGACCCTGACAAATTTACGATCTAATAATCAACTCACTATAAATGACTCTTAGGTCGAACTCGATATCGTCTTTTGTTAAAATCATTAATAATTACTTGGTAAACCTAACCAAGGTTTACCAAGTTTTGCTGTTTAAGTATTTGAGTCAGTCTAATGTATGAGGCTGTTGAAACACGCTATTATACGCTATAGCGTATTTATATAGCGTTATTACTGCGAAAAAATTTTACGACTTTTTATGACCCTGACAGTTTTTATGACCTACTAAGTCAACACCGATGACACTCAGGTAAAACGTGATATCCACTTATTTTAAGGTTAATAATTATTATGATTATTGAAGGTTGTTCTGTTTCAATTTATGACTCGTTTTGATGCATGTGGCTATTAAAATACAAAATTTGCTGAATTTCGAAGGTAATTTTCTTCGAAGTAGATAAAATAAATAATTGCGCGAGCGAAGCGAGCGCGAAAAGTTTTTACGACTTTTTATAACCCTGACAGTTTTTAAAACCTACTAAGTCAACACTGAAGACACTCAAGTGAAACGTGATATCCACTTATTTAAAAGTTAATAATCATTATGATAATTAAAAGTTGTACTGTTTTAATTTATGACTAGCTTTGATGCATGCGGTTATTAATATGCGAAAGTTGCTGAAATATAGTCAACAACGATGACATTAGGGTTACATTTGGTATCCACTTAATTAAAGGTTAATAATCATTATGATTATTGAAGGTTTGTTCTGTTTCTTCTTTAATAGACTCTACTCTTGGTCTATGTCTTATTGACTGTCTCTGTACAATTTAAGCTCAATCGGTCAACTCGTTTAACCGAGAAGAGGTCACACGTTTAAAAATTCAATAAAAAAAAATTAGTTACCCAAACTGAACTGTTAAAAAAAATATCCTTTGTCGTTCTATACCCTATTAACTGTATTTGTAAAAAATGTGAGCTGAATCGGTCAAAACGATTGCCGCTAAGAGGCAACACTTTATTCCAAAATAAAATTATGGACACCCGAAATTGCCAGCCAAAAAAAAGTATCCTATGTCTTATTGACCGTCTGTGCACAAAATTTCAGCTGAAATGGTTGACCCGTTTGACTGAGAGGAGGCCACACATTTACAAAGTTCAATAATAAAAATCTGGACACCTGGACTCGACTGCCAGAAAAAAGTATCTTATTTGCTTCTATGCCATATGAGCTGTATATGTAGAAAATTTCAGCAGTATCGGTCAAGCCGTTTAGCTGATAAGTGGCCACACATACCCAAAATTCAATAAAAAAAATCTGGACACCCAGACTCGATTGCTAAAAAAAAGTATCCTATATCCTATTCTGCCCTATGAACTGTCTTTATACAACATGCCAGGCAAATTGTTTATTCGAGAAGAGGTCTTATATTTACAAAATTCGATTAAAAATATTTGGATCCCCTGACTCGATAGCCAGAAAAAAAGTATTCTATATCCTATTCTGCCCTATGAACTGTCTTTACACAACATGTCAGGCAAATCGGTAAAGCCGTTTATTCGAGAAGATATCTTATATTTACAAAATTCCGTTAAAAATATTTGGACTCCCTGACTCGATAGCCAGAAAAAAAGTATTCTATATCCTATTCTGCCCTATGAACTGTCTTTACACAATATGTCAGGCAAATCGGTCAAGCCGTTTATTCGAGAAGAGGTCTAATATTTACAAAATTCAATTAAAAATATTTGGACCCCCTGACTTGATAGCCAGAAAAAGAGTTTTCTATATCGTATTCTGCCCTATTTACTGTCTTTATTTATTATGTCAGGCAAATCGGTCAAGCCGTTTATTCGAGAAGACGTCATATATTTACAAAATTCAATTAAACATATTTGGACCCCCTGACTCGATAGCCAGAAAAAAAGTATCTTATATTTTTTTCTGCCCTATGACATGTATTCACACAAAATTTCAGGCAAATCGGTCAAGCCGTTTATTCGAGAAGTAGTCTTATATTTACAAAATTCAATTAAAAATATCTGGACCCCCTGACTCGATAGCCAAAAAAAAGTATTTTATATTCTATTCTGCCCTATGTACTATCTTTGTACAAAATTTCAGCCAAATCGGTCAAGCCGTTTGACCGTGAAGAAGTCCCAAACAAACAAACAAATAAACAAACTGACTTTCGCATTTATAATATTGGTGTTGAGGTGTTGATTGATGTTGATATTGGTGTTGATTGATGATATTGGTGTTGATAGGCTAGCGTTTGACCACTATCTCACCTGTTGGTAAGTGATGATGCGGTCGAAGATGGTAAGCACGCTAGGCCTAGAATGGGAACTGGCTCTCAAGGATAGCTGCCGGAACACATTAGATGTTTGGCGACAGATTTTCTAACATGAGGGTGGTAGCTGGCTTGGCGGACACTAGATATGTCCTACCACCATGCGGGAGTTGTTGGTTTCTTAACGATGTTTTCCTTTGCCAGAGGGCCACTGTGAAAAGCGCACATAAATTTTTCGATAGAATAATCCATTGGTGCACGGCGGGGTTTGAACTCGGTACCAGTCGATTTGACATTGACATTCGCATTTAATATTGGTGCTGATTTTTTCTCATATAGAATAAAATACCCTATTGTGTAATTAGAAAATTACATACAGACAAACTGAAAACGTCCTCTTTTTTGAAGTCGGTAAAAATGAAGTTACCAATAGAAACTGAAACACAAACAGATACCAGTTATCGTCGTTAAATTTTTAATTAAACGGATTGAATGACATGACCACAGATAAAGACAGAGTAGAGTCTATTCTCCGTCTTCGAGCATTTACCAATGGAGATGTTAACGCAAGGCGTACCCCTCTGCTGGCCATATAGCCATTTTTCGCCATATGAGCGAGCGTAACTACGCTGTATTTTTAATACTGTGTGCGTGTTTCAAGCTAGTGTGCGGGATCGTTAAAGTGATCGTTAATTTGTGTGTGTGCAATGCGTGTTTACCTCGTCCCCCGTAAGTATCGGAAGATAAAAATGTTTGCGGATTACAACGTTAACATCTCCATTGGTAAATGCTCGAAGTTCGCCGTGGACATGGCAAAATTATTGGTAAGTGACATTTAGAGACCTGTCAGTCACTCCATCTAATTATAAATTCTATTAGCCCTGACTCGAACAATTAAATGGTTGATGATTGTCGTGTACGTTCGAGTTCCCTGTGTTTATTTTAGAACTACCTACATTTTCTCGCTAATTTTATTTTAATTTGTTTGTTTAATATGAATTACTGATTACTTCATATTATATAATATATACTTTATTTCGTATTTACTAATTATTGTTGTGTGGTATTTAAAAACATATGTTTTTTAATTTGAACTTTCTATTTATAAGTTAATTCTAGTATTTTCTCTGATATGATTTTTAAGCTTTAGAGAAAATAAATACCTTAAGCCACCTAATACCTAATTTGAGTCAATTTTATTCAGTTTTAAATTGCAGATTTTTAAAAAAACCTTTTGATTTGGTATATATTCGAGTTAAATTAGATTTGGTATTCTGGTTTTTTTTTATAGGCTAACGATTATATTAACTATTATCTCGCCTGATGGTAAGCTATACTTATTGTGGTCGAGGATGGTTAATACGGTAGGCTTAGTGGGCTGACTTCAAAGGGATAAAGCCCTGCTGGAACACCGTAAGGTTATGGCGGCAGATTTTCTCCTTGATGGTGGTAAACTACTTTTTGGTAGTAAGTCAGGCGGAACATCGATAAATTGTTCCTGTCGCCTGTAGACGAACACCCATGAATGCACATAGGAAAATACATTGGTGCACAGCTTGGATTTTAACCGACAACCTCCCAGTTATAAGCCAAGAAATCTAATAAGCCTTGATGTCCAATTCATTATTATGTTGGTTGGCAAAGTTAGTAACATGCTCTGCAGGTGCTTTATTCTCAATCATTCGAAAGCAAATTCGAATTCGGAAACTGCCCTTACTTCGACTTGGATCTTTGTAATTTCGAGGGCCAGGTGGCGTAATCGGGAGAACGGTTGGCTTTGATGCCGAGGTGCCGAGTTCAAACCGCCGTGCACCAATGAATTTTTCTATCGAAAAATGTATGTGCGCTTTTCACAGTGAAGGAAAAACGTCGTTAAGAAACCAACAACCCCCACATGGTGGTAGGACACTATCTAGTGTCCGCCTAGCCAGCTACCACCCTCAAGTTAGAAAATCCGTCGCCGAAACATCTAATGTGTTTTGGCAGCTATCCTTGAGAGCCTGCAGTGCCCATTCTAGGCCTAGCGTGCTTACCATCTTCGACTGCATCATCACTTACCAACAGGGGAGATAGTGGTCAAACGCTAGCCTATAAGATATTTAAAAAAAAACACAATGCCCTGATCGGTATCTTTTTATATTTCAATTTAATAAAAAAAACAGCTATTCTAACTGGAAAGGTTTCCACGACCAAATAGCTCACGGATTTATCAATATTCAAAATTGAAAATGAAGCTGCCGAATCCGAATAGATTTTCGAATGATTGAGAAACAAGGGCAGGTATATATATTCAATAGCGCAAAAATTGCCCATTTTATCCAGAACCGAAATGAAGCCTGCGCATATACCTCCACCTATAGGAGTTCTCCACAATATCAATAGATGGCGCTGAGATACTATTATTGCAAAGTTATGTTTCGCAGCTGCAATTATAGTTGTATTAATGAATTATGAGTTTATGATTTGGATTCACTCTTTATTGAAGCTATTATAGTATTTGTATTTATAACTGTTCGTGATCACAGATCAAGTAGCGAGTCAGTCAGTAGCAGATATTATTTTGTCCCTGAGTCTGAGGAATGGGTATTATATAAATAATGGTGTAAAGAAAAAAAAAATTATGTACACCACTTTATTTAATGCACCGCATACAAAATAAGAATCGATTAATTGGTTCTTAATGGTATTATTTCCCAAAAATCCATAGATTAAAACTAAAGTTTTTAATTTCGATAATTTTAACTCTCTTTTTAGTTATTTATAACTTATTTGTTGTATCGTTACGATGTAAACGATAAAAAATTACTGATAATTTATGTAAAAAAATTTGCATACAAATTCTAATTCTCACACCTTACTAACTAATTCGGACCTCACGTCGGCTGCCTCTGTGGTGTAGTTGGTAGTGGGTACGTTCACTGGATCCAGAGGTACCGGGTTCGAGTCCCGGCCGGGGCAAACATTCGTGTGACGAACGCTTGTGAATGCTCGCGGGTCATGGTTGTTGTGCGTGTCTTTGACGTGGACAATGATGACTTGTCCTAAGCTGAATGCATCGTAGATGTACTATAACGATATACTGTGACTTCGACATTAATGATATGTCGCAATATGCATGTCTAATGTGTCTAACTAATAACCACCAGTTGTTCGTGCTAAAGCACGAGAAACCCCTTTTGTTATTCTCAGATGTGATAAAAAAAATTACAGCAAATTTTTTCATAAAATCAAAATATTTAACTTAAATAATATCGTTTAAAAACTAAAAAAGAACCGACTTCAATGCCGCGCTATTCATTTTCAGTACCAATTTTAAAGTGTTTATCTCAATATCTCTGGAGATACTTATCAGACCTCAATAAAATTACCATGGTACTACACTTGGAATATTTCCTTTCCAACAAAAAAAGAATAATCAAAATCGGTTCATAAACGACGAAGTTATCTGCGAACAAACATTAAAAAAAATTATTAAAATATATATATATTTATATATATATACATACGGTCGAATTGAGAAACCTCTTCCTTTTTTTGAAGTCAGTTAAAAAATATTTAATTAAAAAAGTATGGATGATATAAAAGTAGAATAAATAAATATAAATTGGCAATGTTTTTATTTTTTATAAAAATGTTTGCGATGTCTATTTCACTTATCATCAAGTAAGATAGTGATCAAACGCTTGCTTGTGGAGATAACCACATCAAACTTAATTAGTACTGAAAATTAGCATTTGAAGTCGGTTGTTTTAGTTTTTTAAACGATCTTATCTATTGTGGGAGTTTTACTCCTTTGACACATATTATATAATAGCTTTTATCTCAGTTCCACCATCACAATATAATTGCATTGTCACCGAACTTACATTTCAGCCCAATTTGATAACAGAAAGTAATTTTTACAGACGTCGTACGAATTAACGAATTTTGCAAGATAATTAATAAAAAATTGTAATAATATTCGACCCACTTCCAAAAAGGACATTCTCAATTCGTCTGTATGTTTTTTTCTTTTTTTTTGTGTTTATGTTACGCGATTGTGAACAGATGTACTCCGTCAATTGTGAACCGATTTAAATGATTATTTTTTTAATTGGTAGAGTACGTTTCTGAGGTGGTCCCATTGTAATTTTATCGCGATCTAGTAAGTATCTCCAGAGATATGATGATAAACGCCTCAGACTTGCTACTAAAACTGACTCGCGTGGCATGGAAGATTTGATTTCAGTTATAAAACCTTGTATGTTGGAAAACTGACGCCCTGTTTTTAAAACGTCATTGAAATATAAAATATTGTCAAGCTAATATAACAGTCAAAAATCAAATCTCAATGAAACAACGTAATATTTTGTGAATTGCATTATTGCAAGACAATTTTCAGTTGATAAGAGCTTGACAAGAGACAAGTACGTAATAAGTATAAATAATAAATAAGTTATTTTTCAAAAAAAAATAAAACCGACTTCATAACTACAAAAAGGCACTCAAAAGCGAAAAATAATTTACTTAAAATTATTATAAGCGTTACCCACTTCTCTATTTGAAGTCGGTGCCAGCCAAGTCTAATAGGTAGTAGATAGATAATACCTACATGTATCTACCTACTTACTACTACTACATACATAGTATCTATCTAATATCCAATAGACTTGGCTGGCACCGACTTCAAATAGAGAAGTGGGTAACGCTTATAATAATTTTAAGTAAATTATTTTTCGCTTTTGAGTGCCTTTTTGTGGTTATGAAGTCGGTTTTATTTTTTTTGAAAAATAACTTATTTACCCTTTTTAGTGCAAAAAAAGTTTTAATGAAATTACATGCGTCTATTAAATTTCGTGTCTGGGCCGTTATACACTGACGGATATATACCTTTATTTCTATCTCGCTCACAGTTACCGTAAGAATATCTTATATGCAATAGCGACCTCCATTGTGTATAATCTTCTTGGGACTCTTCTACTAAAACTAGTACATTCTCCTATGTTTGAGGTATTTATCTCCATATCTCTGGTGATACTAATCAGATCTCGATAAAATTAAAAAGGGACCACCTCGGAAACGTATCCTACCTATTAAAAAAAGAATCATTTGAATCCGTTCACAATTGATGGAGAAATTGCGTAACATACACACAAAAAAAAAACATACAGACGAATTGAGAACCTCCTCCTTTTTTGTGAAGTCGGTTAAAAAAAACACGATGAGTGTGAAATTTTCTGATGTCCTCAGACTGGACTTTTTTGGATACTAATTTAGATAGTTTAAAAACTAAAACAACCAACTTTAATGCCCCGCGAGTCAGTTTCAGTAGCAAGTTTGAGACGTTTATCGTCATATCTCCAGAGATACTTATCAGATCTTGTTATAATTACAATGGAACCACCTCGGAAACGTACCCTACCGATTACAAAATGAACGACCGGGGAATGGGGACCCCCTTTACTTTTTAACTTTATTTTATTTTTAGTATTTGTTCTTCTAGCTGCAATAGAAATACACCATCTGTGAAAATTTCAACTGTCTAACTATCACGGTTAATGTGCTATAGCCTGGTGATAGACGGACAGACAGACAGACAGACAGACAAACAGACAGACAGACGGACAGCGGAGTCTTAATGATAGGGTCCCGTTTTACCCTTTGGGTACGGAACCCTAAAAACATACAGATGAATTGAGAACCTCCTTCTTTTTGGAAGTCGATAAAATTTTTTTTGAAGTACTGAAACATGCATTGGAAGTGCACGTCATGGTACGGCAATCCTACATAAATCAGGTGTAACTTTCGACGTGTGGATGAAAGCTGAAGCAAAGGCTAAGAAAGGAGACTAATGGTTGAATTACATTATAATACTTACATATATAACTACATACATTTGTTTTATTTTTCAAAGTTTAAAAAAAAAAAAAATTCAAAGCAACAATTTATACTTTTTGTATTTTTTTTTTTTTTTTTTTTTGAGGAATGTATAATTTATTACATCAAATATTTCTATATTAATATTAATATTATATTAATATTAATATTTCTATATTATATATTAATATATTGTATTTCGAATAATAATTATTGATATGACTTATTTAATGTTATTAATTGGCGTGTGTAAGTGTACATTTTTAATATGACCATATGCTGAATAAATGCTTTGACTTTTGACTATGCTGGTAAAAGTGCAAGAATTCAGAACCATCCTTATAATAGCTGCTGGAGTAAAATAGAAAAGAAAGTCAATAGAGAAGAGAAAGCAATACATTTTAATGCATATTTTCAATTCGATGACCCCAAGCAAAAATAAAAGATTATGAATATTAAAACATCTTTCACGCAACCGGAAATCTTATTTTGTGAGGACTACTTTTAGGGTTCCATAGCCGAATGGCAAAAACGGAACCCTTAAAGATTCGTCATGTCTGCCTGTCTGTTTTTATTCCGAAACAATTAGGACTACACAGTTTTCTGTAAACTGCTTTATGATTTTTATACAAAAATAAAATAAAAAAAGATTGTCCCCATACATAGAACAGAAACTAAAAGAATTTCTTTTCATCAGACATATACTTGCGGGGTAGATATAGATAGGTTTTTTTTTTAAAACCATTTTTTTTTCAAAGTCACGTATTTGAAAGATAGACTTCTGAATTGCTTTACCGCCCCCCACACTCGCCCCCACCCTAAAAGTAAGTGTAAAATGTAAATATATATATATATGCTGTAAGATCTCAATAAACACTTTCAACGAGAATTGGTTTGCACAAGATATATTCAGCATTTTTTGAGATATAGCAACTGCAAATATAACCTTGTAATTCATACACACACTATGAAAACAAAGTTAACTTTTTGCTGGCGAAAAATTATAGTTATAACATACTCTACTGTGTTACGGAGCCCAATGGGTTCGAGTCCGACTTGCACTTGGCCAGTTTATTTGTTTGGCTAAAATGTTTTATGTAATGTTATGCAATTGGATGCGATGTGGATTGTTAACACTTTTAGATTGCAGTTATGTAAATTGGTCTTCAAGATGTAATTGGTTATGTGAATTTAAATTTATAGAAGCCAATCCTATACTTTCAACATTTTAAATTGCTTCTTGATTAGCCCAACGCAATAACATCGATCTTCTGTTGTTAAAATTGACTAATAATTTATTTCTTACATTAATTATAATGTATTAACTGCAATAGTGTTTTTTAATTCCACACAACAACGCTTGATTTAGATTATGTTTGAATGTAAACACCTTTTTTACTTTTTTATTTTTTTTATATAAAATTGTCTGAAGTACTGAAACACACAGTATGGTTACATGTATGGTTGGTTTTAACCTACAATAATATATTTTTTTAAATATTCTGTCGTTAACGATTGGGTGACAGCTGAATGGTTCATTACTTTGGTTTTTTTAGGGTTCCGTAGCCGAATGGCAAAAAAAACGGAACCCTTATAGATTCGTCATGTCTGTCTGTCTGTCTGTCCGTCCGTATGTCACAGCCATTTTATTCCGAAACTGTTAGGACTACAGAATTGAGACTTGGTAGGTAGATGTATTCTGTTAACCGCTTTACGATTTTTATACAAAAATAAAAAAATATAAAGTTTAAGGGGGGGATCCCATACACGGAACTGAAACATAAAAAAAAATATTCAAACCTATACGTGTGGGGTGTCTATGGATAGGTCTTCAAAAATGACATTGAGGTTTCTAAAATCATTTTTTCTCAAAGTCAATCATTTGAAAGATATGCGCGTCTAAAGTGGTAAAATGTCTGTCCCCCCCCCCTCTAACTTTTAAAGTATGGGTGTGAAAAATCTAAAAACAATATATACTGTAGATCTCAATAAAAACTAACAACGAAAATTGGTTTGAACGAGATACAGTCAGCAGTTTTAGAGATATGGCGACCGCAAAAATAACTTTGTTTTTCATACAAACACTATGATAAACAAAGTTAATTTTGTAGTTGTGAAAAATCATAGTTATGGAATACTCTACTGTGTTACGGAACCCTACGAGTGCGAGTCCGACTTGCACTTGGCCAGTTTTTTCTAATTCAAAGCATTAAAATTCTGCTTTTGCTATGTTTACTTGATAATTGGTTATGATTTATGATTTTGACGTGTATATTATGTGCGTATATTAATACTGCATACATACTGAATAAATGCTTTGATTCTTCTTGAAAAGTACTTATATATTTTAGAAATAAAACTACTTTAGGGGCGCTTGTATAAAAGTGCAACGGTTGTGACGTAGCGTCACGGTCCGAGTGCAACGGAAGTGACGTACACGTAATTCTAAATTGTTAATATTTCACTGTTAAGGAAGTTTCACTAATAAGTTCTAATGCGTAGTTTTCCACGCACTTCCTTTTTTTAACCGATTTCACAAAAAGGAGGAGGTTCTCAATTTGTCTGTATGTTTTTTAGGGATCCGTACCCAAAGGGTAAAACGGGACCCTATTACTAAGACTCCGCTGTCCGTCTGTCTGTCTCTCTGTCTGTCGGTCTGTGTGTCCGTCTGTCACCAGGCTGTATCTCATGAACCGTGATATTTAGCCTGTTGAAATTTTCTTAGATGATGTATTTCTGTTGCCGCTATAACAACAAATACTAAAAACACAATAAAATTAAAAATAATAGAGGGTCCCCATACAAGAAACGTGTTTTTTCGGCATTTCACGCCATCTATGAACGCTTAGTTAGGTAAACGTCCCATAGATGGCGTTATATTGCAATTTCGATCCCTAACCCCTTTGTTAGACGTTAGATGGCGTTATAAGAAATAAAATGTTTATTAATCATTATTTTTTGCTAGCGAAAAATGATAGTGGTATTTTTGCTCGATCTTATAAAATACTGTAGTGTGGTACGGAACCCTATGAGTGCGAGTCCGACTTGCACTTGGCCAGTTTATTTTTGTATGTATGTTAAGCGATTACTCCGTCAAATGTGAACCGATTTGAATGATTCTTTTTTAATCGCTAGGGTACGTTTCCGAGGTAGTCCCATTGTAATTTCATTAAGATTTGATAAGTATCTCCAGAGATATGATGATAAACGTCTCAAACTTGCTAAGTCAGTTGTTTTAGTTTTTAAACTATCTGGATTATTAATATATCAATATTTCTATTACGATGCATTTATTGTATACCCTCACGACATGCTACTATGTACTGGCACAGATTATATAATAGTTACTATATCTACTGGCTTCTTTGACTAGCGCGACGTTTGAAGTCGGTTCTTATAATTTTTTAAATGACCTTAAATCTATATATATAAAAGAAATTCGTGTTAGTTATACACTTCTGTTAGTTACATACACACTTATCGTCTACACTTATAACTCAAGAACGGCTGGGCCAATTTTTATGATTTTTGTCTTTTTGGAATTGTCTTTGTCAGGAATAGGATAATAAGTATTAAAAACAATGAATAATTGACCTTAAAAAAATATATAAGAAAAAATAATTTGCCAAATGTTCCTGGGTTTAAAAACTGCCAATCATTTGATGTCAATTGTTTATCCCGCCGTATTTTCTTTTTTTGTAAAATTATGGCTCCACACGATAAGTGAATTTAGCCAGTGTCAAGTATAAAAATTCTTCCCATGTGTGGATAGCATTACAGTATTCGGATTATGGCGTTTTTTTTTGTATAATTATGGCTCCACACGATTATTGTATTTAGCCCGTGTCAAGTAGTAAGTCAAGTAAAAATTCTTCAAGTTTTTGTGAATTCAAGTCACGTAGATTTTAAAAATGTTAAATATTGTCAGTAATGATAATTGTTTGACATATTTATTGATTGTCAAATATGCGTGCGTTCAGAAATGTATGCTTACAAGCAACTTAAAAAAGTTTATATTTCCAAAAACTATTTTTACCAATTTTTATTCTATATATGTATTTCCATAATACATTAATAAACTTAATATCTCTTTTGTATTCATTTATTACGTCCATAAAAGCCTAAAACAAGTTCATCTAAAAGGTAACACGACATTCATTATCTGTTGGGTGGTACGAAGTTCGCCAGGTCAGCTAGTTATATCATATAGCGTTCTACCACTATCTCACTTGCTGATATGTCATGATGGGGATAAGGATAAGGATCTTATTATCCTAGATCTAGAATGATATAGTATATGTTTTCGGTGGGTGTTCAGATTGAGTCTAAAATAGTGAATTTGTACATCCGTATCAAGACTATCGCATAGATACTTTGTAATATTTTTAGCAATTTAGTTGCATTCGGCGAAAGCTTATTTCGATTTTTTTAAATAATAATCCATAGGCAAGCATTTGGCCACTAATTAATCTGTTTCTTCTTATCATCAGAACTGACTTCTTCTGGCTGCAGACCAACTGGTCAAGAAACGCATTCCTCTAGTGAATTTGAGATAAAATCCGGCAGAAATTTAGTTCTTTATTCATCATTCTCCCAGAGTGGGTGGAGTCCTTAAACCACCTTTAAACTTTGTTAGCTTTACAAGTTAATTATAATCTAAATGTGTAGTTTTTCGTCGTAAGTTTTGTTCTAAATAAATACATTTGGAGGGCGCGGTGGTGTAAGTGGGAGAAAGGTCGGCTTTGATGCCAGAGGTACCAAGTTCAATCTCCGCCATGCAGCAATGGATTTTTCTACCGAAAAATTTATGAGCGCTTTTCACAATGGCCCTCCGATGAAGAAAAAACATAGTAATAAAACCAACAACCCCTGCATGGTGGTAGGCCACTCACTAGTGTCCGCCTGGTCAGCTACCATCCACAAGTTTTCCACCACAGATTTTCTAATCTGTCGCCAAGCATCTAATGTGTTTCGGCAGGTATCCTTGAGAGCCAGTTCCTATTCTAGGCCAAGCGTGCTTACCATCTTCGACCGCATTATCACTTACCAATAGGTGTGATAGTGATCAAACGCTAGCCTATAAGATATTTAAAAAAAAATCATTCGTTCCCCATTTTCCTCAATCTCTCGCCACTACTCTCGTACCTACCTAAATACCAACTTTCCTCCTAAATTGCAAAGGGCATGCAAATACTCCACACTGGCTGGTAACTGACCAGAAGGATCACAGGTGGCTTCTGGTTGTGTTGGTTGCAGATCTTTTACCTCAAATACCAAGACCCACTTCAGTTCCCAGCCATCGGAATAAACAAGCAAAAACCTATGTCTTTTCTGCCACCCATTAGATTAGATTATTGACTTACCAATTATCATTGAAATTCTTAACATACATCATAATTAACAGCTCCATGACATACACAAAAGCATCTCAGTTTTGTACACAGAAGCTAAAGCAAATATTGAGCTTCCAAATAGTCAAACTGTTTACCCAGCATTCGGCCTTAAACAATTAGTTATAAATCTTAATGTCAATCGTTTAAGGTTCAAATTTATGGAGCTAAATACTTATCATCCTTGGCCTCGATGGAGACAAGTGTTAGAGCTAGTGTTGAACCGTGGATAATATATGAGTCGGTGGCATTACAAGAATAACAGGCAAAGCTGACTGGCTTATATATCAAACGCGCAGCCACAGTGAAAGTACCTATGTATGTAACTCTTCTTTCTTATGTCTTATAAGCTAGCGTTTGACTACTATCTCACCAGTTAGTAAGTGATGATGCGGTCGAAGATGGTAAGCACGCTAAGCCTAGAATGGAAACTGGCACTCAAGGATAGTTTCCGGAATACATTAGATGTATGGCGACAGATTTTCAAACTAGAGGGTGGTACCTGGCCAAGCAGACACTAGATAGTGTCCTGCCACCATGCGGGGGTTGTTGGTTTCTTAACGATGTTTTCCTTCACCGGAAGGCCACTTTTAAAAGCGCATATATATTGTTTTTCTTTAAGGAATTCTATGGATTTACTTTAATCATCAATATCATCATGTTTTTAGTCCAGTAGTATCCAGACTACGCGTGGAGAATTCATTTACATTTAGCACAATCCGCTGTCATCTATTTATCTACATTTTTGCAACTTTTTGCAATACGATGTATTCCACCGCACATCATCACATCATCCATGTCCATCCACTCTCATGTTCATCATGTTTCTTGTTATGTGGTCATCAGTCCTCATGAGAAGGACTGGTATGTTGATAGTTCATACTGTAACAATGCGATCAAAAGATATGACAATTTATGTCGCATAATTTCACATATATAGCAATTACACAAGGGAATCGAAACCTATAGGGTACTTACTGCCCATTGACCTAGAATCATGAAATATGGCAAAAAGCAGCACGGACACACAGCAGCGTCCTGCGTGCGCGTTCTAGGCGGCGATCAGATAGCGCAGTAGTATTTGTACCGACTGGTTCACACCAAACGCGATCAGAAAACAATTGAAAAGTACTGAGATCGTGCCCGCAAATCGCAGGATGCCGCGGTGTGGCCGTACCTTTATAAAGAAAAAAATCTGATAATCGTAAATATGTAGATAAATAAATAATATCGAATTTACTATTACTTACAATCTTATTATCTAACTAGCTGTACCCGCGACTTCGTTCGCGATTCCTACAAAAACTTAACAAAACCTTAATGTTAGTGTGGCTACACTTAATTTTTTATTCGTCTCAGTAAGGTCAAATCTATGGCTTACATTATGATGAGGCCGAGAAAAGTTATATCTGCTACGCTATAATTTTTTTTAATGTAACAATTCATGTCTTAAATTAAATAATCCACACTAACCATCAATATATGGGCACTATTGCATTGCCCAGTTTGGTAGATAGGGTTACAATTTTAATGACAATGTATTTTAAATGGAATACTTAACCAATGTTTAATTGCATATACGAGTACTATTACATATATTGTCTGACGAAAATTTGGCAATTATTGTACTTTGGTATGAAGATAACAACGTCTTTATAATGTGTCAAGCCGCACAAAAATCCAGCCTAATAGAGAAGCGCTCGTCCCTGCCGCGCCTGTCTGACAGTTTGCGATAAACTACAGAATTTGGGGTTTTCACCAATAGATAGAATGATTTATGAGGAAGGTTTATGTGCATAATTCGTTAAGGTTTTATGTAAAGATTAATCCATACTCGAGGCCACAAAGTGATGCAAACAGATACAGGCATATATGCTCTACCCAGGCATATGTGCAAAGCTGGGGCGGGTCGGTGGTTGAATTTAAAGTTTAGTCAGCCACTTGGCGTTTTGACTAAAGTAAGACAAATATTTCACCCGGGACAGCAGTTTAATCTATATAAAAGCGATGGTTAACGGTTATAAAAAAATCCAGCTAAGTAGATGCTTTAAACTATTGATAGCAGAATCGAAAAACTCATCAACGACGACTCCAATAAATTCGACAACCGGGGATAGGCTTATTAAAAACGTTCATATATAACCTTTAATAAAAGACACCTTTCAATTTCAGCCGGGCTATCTTTCAGGGATTCTAAATGGAAATATAATTATGTTTATAATTTTTAATGACACATTCAATGAATTTGAATTTATCCGATTTAAATTAGAGTACGGAGAGTACTCATAGATACATTTTTGACCATCTTCATAATAAAAGTTAAAACATTCTTTTTTTGTAAATTATTATTATGATGATTTTTTAGCACGAAATAGTCAGTAACTTTCTTGTTTGTCTGTCGGTCATTCCAGGTTTAATCTGACGACTTAAATTTCAAAAACTTCTTCCAGTTAGTTATCCAGCTGATAGTTTCAAGGAAGCTAAAATATCGATGAAAATGCATTCTATAGCGTGGTTATTAGATCAATTTTAACCGATATTTATTGCTTTGTCTAAAGCATGTTTTTAGTTTTTCGGGTATTTATGTAAAGAGAGTGAACTTAAACAATAGAAAGCCTTAACTGGCTAAGTGCAAGTTGGACTCGCACTCGTAGGGTTCCGTAACATAAGCGTTTTTTTTATTAAAAACAAATTTATGTTTGCGGTTCGGAAAATGTGCTATATCTCAAAAACTACTGACTTCTAACCAATTTTCGGGTAAAGTTTCATTGAGATCTACAGGATATTTTTTTTTAGATTTTTCACTTTTTACACACACATTTTATCACTTTAGAAGTGTAATACTTTCAAACGAATGACTTTGAAAAAAAAAATGTTTTAAAAACCTTAATGTCATTTTCAACGACCTATCCAAAAACATACCGTACGTAAAGGTTAGATAAAAAAATTTTTTTTTAGTTTCTGTTCCCATGTATGGGGAGCCCTTAATCTTTATTTTTGTATAAAACTCGTAAAGCTGTTCATAGAATACATCTACCTACCAAGTTTTAACTGTGTAGTCTTAAAAGTTTCGGAATAAAATGGCTGTGACATACGGACGGATATACGGACAGACATGACGAATCTAAAATGGTACGTAACTGCACAACATTTCTACCTATTAGAACTACGCCAGCGATATGAATTCAGAAGAAACCCGACGATCCTGTAATATGTGCAGTATAATGTGTAATGTAAACTAAAACATCGACTGGCATAGCAATTCGTCATCTACATCTCAAGTTTCAAATGGAAACCTACTTCGGTTATCTTACTTAGCTTCGCTTAGCTCACATGCATAGTTGGCTTTGAGTAACTCAAAGATAGTTGGGCGCTAGTTTCGTTTCGCTTATATTCCAATAATTAGGCCTGTGTTTAATCCATCATCGGCAGAAGAACGATCGAGTGTTGTTTGCCGAACTCAGCTGATCTCCTTAAACTTAAGATAACAAAAGAGAGTGCGTATGCCACCATCATCCGAATATCTTTCTCAAAGATTTATTACTTTATTAATGTTATTTCTTGAGAGCGAATCGATTAGCGACATGCTTTTATTCGATTGATGGCTGGTTCGTCCGAGTCACAACTCAAACTACCTTTTGCCACAAGAAGTAGGAGCATTATATCGATGTTCCGCCTGACTTGTTGACATAAAATAGCTTTTTACCATCAAGGAGAACATCTGCCGGCGTATCCTTACGGTGTCCAGCAACAAAAAGCCCTTAGTATTCAGGATCATTTTAGACCTACCGGATTCACTATCTTCGATGACATCATCGCTTAGCACCATGCGAGATAGTAGTCAAACGCTAAGACTATCAGAAGGGTTATTCTCAATCATTCGAAAGCAAATTCGAATTCGGAAACTGCCTTTACTTCGACTTGGATCTTTGCAATTCACAATGCTCCGATCGGTTAATTTTGATATATCAATTAGAAAAAAATTGTGATTTATTGGAAAGGTTTCCGCGTTCCGCGCAAAACAGCTCAGGAATCAAAAAAATAATACAATTAAAAATGAAGCTTCCGAATCCGAATATGCTTTCGAATGATGGAGAGAAAGCGCAAAATAAGTAACAAATAACTATAAAAACATTACATTTTCGACAAAATTTCTAACGTGTTGAGATTAGAACCTACGGCCTTTGCTTCTTAAAAAGCAAGCTCTGTTCCACCTGATCCAATCTTGTACTTATGTAGTGTGGCGAATTTAGGAATAACAGTGTAAATCTGCACGTATAATTACGAAACCAGGAACGATACCCGATACTGTTTTTTTTTTTAAATTTTCATGAAAACTTTGTTATACGTATACATTTGATCAAAGTATCATTTGAGAAGTGTTTACCTAATTGATAGCATAACATTTACTTAAAAATATCCTGTTTTTCCGGTGTCCCACCAAAACCTTTATGTTTTTCAGGATATCCAATTTCTAAAAGTTATTCCATAGTATAAGCTATGCTCACTTTAAGTTTCATTGATGATTCATGATTTTTCAAACGGACATACATACAGACAAAAATTTAAATTATACAAATATTAAAATTTAAATTTAATTTAAAAAATTATATTTTCGACATCTGTAGCGTTCATAAAGCTTCCCCTAATTTAAATTTCAAAAATATATTCAATGTACAGTTTTCGCTTAGTTACTGTTTTATATAGAAGAAGAAGAAGAAAGAATAGATATAGATAATAACCATGTCTACGCATCGAACGGCGAAGCCATTTTTAGGGTTCCGTAGCCGAATGGCAAAAAACGGAACCCTTATAGATTCGTCATGTCTGTCTGTCTGTCAGTCTGTCTGTCCGTCCGTATGTCACAGCCATTTTATTCCGAAACTGTTAAGACTACAGAATTGAAACTTGGTAGGTAGATGTATTCTGTGAACCGCTTTCCGATTTTTATACAAAAATAAAAAATATAAGAGTTTAAGGGGGGGCATCCCATACATGGAACGGAAACAAAAAAAAAAATTCTTCAAACCTATACGTGTGGGGTCTATGGTCTTTAAAAATGACATTGAGGTTCCTAAAATATTTTTTCTCAAAGTCAATCATTTGAAAGATAGGCGAGTCTAAGGTGGTAAAATGTGTGTCCTCCCCCCTCTAACTTTTAAAGTATGGGAGTGTAAAATCTAAAAGAAATATATGCTGTAGATCTCAATAAAAACTAGAAACGAAAATTGGTTTGAACGAGATACAGTCAGCAGTTTTAGAGATATGGCGACCGATAACTTGAAAGATAACTTTGTTTTTCATACAAATACTACTAAAAACAAAGTTTATTTTGTAGTTGCGAAAAATCATAGTTATGGAATACTTAACTGTGTTACGGAACCCTACGAGTGCGAGTCTGACTTGCACAGGGGGCCCCCCTTAAACTTTTATTTTTTTTACTTTTGTATAATAATCGGAAAGCGGTTCACAGAATACATCTACCTACCAAGTTTCAATTCTGTAGTCCTAACAGTTTCGGAATAAAATGGCTGTGACATACGGACGGACAGACAGACAGACAGACAGACAGACATGACGAATCTATAAGGGTTCCGTTTTTTGCCATTCGGCTACGGAACCCTAAAAACTAAAAAAGAACCGACTTCTATGCCGTGCTATTCATTTTCAGTACCAATTTTGAGATGTTTATCTCAATATCTCTGGAGATACTTATCTAAATAAAATTAATATAAATAAATTACTAAAAAAATTAAAAAAAAACTAAAAAAATTAAATGATATGCAAGATATTCGATTTATAGGGGGAATTAGCTTATATACTCCAATAACTTGTTTATGTATGAATATTTCAAATATAGCTGTATGTGGGATTCCATTTTTAGCTGGATTTTATTCAAAGGATTTAATTTTAGAAATAGTAAGTTTTAGAAATCTTAATTTTTTAATTTTTTTCTTATATTATGTTTCTACAGGATTAACAATATATTACACTATTCGGTTAATAATATATTTAATAATTAATGATTATAATTTATTGTGTATTTATAATTTATATGATGAGGATTATACAATAATTAAAAGTATACTTGTTTTATTATTTATAAGAATTGTTAGAGGAAGTATATTAATATGATTAATTTTTTATTATCCTTTTATAATTTATTTACCTTTTAATTTAAAAATAATAGTAATTTATCTAAGAATTTTAAATATAATAAAATTACTATGGTGCTACACTTGGAATATCTCCTTTCGAACAAAAAAAGAATAATCAAAATAAGTTCATAAACGACGAAATTATCCGCGAACAAACATAAATAAAAAATAGTTTAAAAAAACTAAAAATATACGCTTTTATAGAAAATCCAACTAAAAAATAGAAAATAAATTTTAGTAAATTTGAATTAAAAATAGTGTAAGAAAAAATGATTTTATTGTAAAAAAAAAGCGTGGGGTGCATGGTATCAATATTTCCAAATATTTTATGAACAGATATGACTAGAAGGGTTATTTTGATAATATCCTGAAAAGCACCCCACGCTTTTTTTTACAATAAAATCATTTTTTCTTACACTTTTTTTAATTCAAATTAATTTTCTATTTTTTAGTTGGATTTTCTATAAAAGCGTATTCTTTTAGTTTTTTTAATCTATTATTTATTTTTCATTTTTTAGTCGATTTTTTTTTAATTTTTTTTAAAATTTATTTATTGTCATCGGTCCTTAATAAGTATTCCAAATTTCGAGTTAATCCGATGTTTTGAAGGGGGTTAAAATCATGTTCAAAGATTCCGTTACATACTAACATACAAACATACATACGTCTGAAGCTAATAAAAGCGTATTAAAATATATATATATATATATATATATATATACGGTCGAATTGAGAAACCTCCTCCTTTTTTTGAAGTCGGTTAAAAAGAAGGAGGTTTGTTACGAGATTACTCCGTCAATTGTGAACCCATTCGAATGATTATTTTTGTAATCGGTAGGGTACGTTCTCGAGGTGGTCCCATTGTAATTTAATCGAGATCTGATTAGTATCTCCAGAGATATGACGATAAACGTCTCAAACTTGTTACTAAAATTGACTCGCGGGGCATTGAAGTCGGTTGTTTTAGTTTTTAAACTATCTTTATTATGATTCTAATCGAAAAGATTACCGCGACAAAAAAGCTAACGGATTTATTAATTTTCAAAATTAAATATGACGCTACCGAATTCGAATGTATCCAAATTTAACTAAAATAGCTTTGCAGGACGTTTTTTTTTATAAATTACAGGTATGTAATATTTATGAAACCAAATGCATAAGTTTCAGTGAATGCTATAAACTTCTCGCAGGCGCCTATCAAAAATTATTAATTTGGTAACACATTTTTTCATCTGTTACATGCTTCGAGTATTTACCAATGGAGATGTCAATGCAAGGCGTACCCCTCTGCTGGCCATATAGCCATTATTGGCCATATGAGCGTGCGTAACTACGCTGTATTTTTAATACTATGTGCGTGTTTCAAGCTAGTGTGTGTGTGTGGATCGTTAAAGTGAGTGATTTGTATGTGTGCAATGCGTGTTTACCTCGTCCCCCGTAGGTATCGGCAGAAAAAAATGTTTGCTGATTACAACGTTAACATCTCCATTGGTAAATGCTCGAAGCTTATATGGGATTTCACAAAGATCCCCGATAATGAATATTTAAATTACTAACCGCAATAAAGACTTTTTTTATCACTGAACTGGGTAGCACTTGACCACTATCACAGCTGATGTTAAGTGATGATGCGATCGATGATGGAGTGTGCTTACTATAACTGTGACAAACTGCATGTGACAAAAGTATCCTCTCAATATGGCATAAATAGACGTCAGTTTTGGTTTTATTTTATGTCAGCGAGTCTGGCGTAACATCGATGTAATGCATCTACCATCTGTGACTCTCCAACTGCCCCAACCCTTATCCCATACGGTCGAGATGATGTCCATGGTTGTTCCGGAACTGGTGATTAGTTAACCGAATCTTCTAGAAAAGAATAACTGCGGTTTTACCCAGTCAACCTTCATTTACTATAGACTCAGGGACTCATAAACTGCGTCAAAGTTCAAGACGCCTTTGAAATTAAAATACAAATATTAGGTAAATGTATTACAAATTATACAAAAAATTGAAAACTATAGTTTGGTTCGTGCGATGTTAAAAAGACACTAAGGTTGTACTATTCATTATTCTATGACTAAGGCTTAGTTGCACTATCTTACTTTAACCTATTTTAAAAGCTTTTATTTAACTTGCAATGTATGTAAGTATGTTTGTTCGGGTGGAATCTTTGAACTCAATTTTTTATATGGAATTTGACAGATTTTTGACGTTTGTTATAGTTAAAGTAAGATAGTGCAACTCAGCCTAACTGTACAAATTACAAAAGTACTGAGCAATGTACTAATTAAAACGCACTTCATGTGCAAATTATATGAACAGGCTTCTCCTGGTTATATTCAATGTTCTGTTCATAATCCTAAACAACAACGATGTTTTTATAAGGCGCTTTACAAAGTGTTGATCGATCGAAAAATAACACTTTTTGTGATATAAGGTAACACATCAAGCACGAAATTTGCCTGATGGTAAGCGATGACGTCTACCTATTACAGATAAATTGGCAAGAAAAATTTTTGATTCTCAGAATTTTGCACGTGACTGCACTGCGCCTGTTAACCTGACACATAGTAATACAGATGTTAATTCTCACATGCCCTGTAATTTTACTGGACATTTTGCCATACAAACCGAAAAACACTTCTATTTCACGGCTTAATTCATTGGCAAAGTGATGGTACCGCCCCAGGCAGACTAGCGGAAGTTCTACCACTACAACGCCTTACGGTTAAAGATTTCAAGAGCTGTTGCTGTTGGATTCCGATAAGGCGTTTTATTACAATTACACCTGTCTTAAGTACGGCCACACCGCGGCGTCCTGCGATCAGCGGGCGCGATCTCAGTACTTTTCAATTGTTTTCTGATCGCGTTTGGTGTGAACCAGTCGATACAAATACTACTGCGCTATCTGATCGCCGCCTAGATCGCGCACGCAGGACGCTGCGGTGTCTCCGTACCTAAGAGAGAATGCGGGGTGTATTTTTCCATACAAATGCATTCCTCTGTTTCCTCCCTGGAAAATAATACTAGAGCTAAATTTTATTAAACAAAATTCAAGGTCTACTGTAGCTACTGTCATTTGCTTTTTTGACCCAATAGCAAAAATAAATATGAGCCATCAAAAACCTAAAAAATTGACCTATTTTACTGACCTGATCTTAACGGCTATCAGTCAAATTTGAAAGGGTTAAAGGGTTTAAGGCAAGGGTTTAAGACAAAAAATAATAATGGACCACGCATGCACTCTTCTGTAAAATAATATCGTTTAAAAACTAAAAAAGAACCGACTTCAATGCCGCGCTATTCATTTTCAGTACCAATTTTGAGATGTTTATATCAATATCTCTGGAGATACTTATCAAACCTCGATAAAATTACCATGGTACCACACTTGGGATATCTCCTTTGGAACAAAAAAAGAATAATCAAAATCGGTTCATAAACGACAAAATTATCCGCGAACAAACATAATATATATATATATATATATACGGTCGAATTGAGAAACCTCCTCCTTTTTTTGAAGTCGGTTAAAAATTGCCTTTTTTTTAAATCTGATCAGTTTTCGTAAAGAAAACAGGGGAATTAAAACGAAGCTTTGTTTTCGTCAAAACTAAAAAAGAATCGACTTCAATGCCGCGTTATTAGTTTTCAGTACCAATTTTGAGATGTTTATCTCCATTTCTGGAGATACTAATCCGACCTCGATAAAATTAACATGGTACCACACTTGGAATATTTCCTTTCCAACAAAAAAAGAATAATCAATATCGGTTCATAAACGACGAAGTTATCCGCGAACAAACATACAATATATATATATTTTATATTATATACTCAATTCGACCGTATATATATATATATATACGGTCGAATTGAGAAACCTCCTCCTTTTTTTGAAGTCGGTTAAAAATGGGTTTGAGTTGCTGTTGTCTTGTCCCTATCACACTCTTGTTGACGGAAATAGTTCCTTTATAATATCGTTTAAAAACTAAAAAAGAACCTAATTCAATGCCGCGCTATTCATTTTCAATACCAATTTTGAGATGTTTATCTCAATATCTCTGCAGATACTTATCAGACCTCGATAAAATTGCCATGGTACCACACTTGGAATATCTCCTTTGGAACAAAAAAAGAATAATCAAAATCGGTTCATAAACGACAAAATTATCCGCGAACAAACATAAAATATATATATATATATATATACGGTCGAATTGAGAAACCTCCTCCTTTTTTTGAAGTCGGTTAAAAATTGCCTTTTTTTTAAATCTGATCAGTTTTCGTAAAGAAAACAGGGGAATTAAAACGAAGCTTTGTTTTCGTCAAAACTAAAAAAGAATCGACTTCAATGCCGCGTTATTAGTTTTCAGTACCAATTTTGAGATGTTTATCTCCATTTCTGGAGATACTAATCCGACCTCGATAAAATTAACATGGTACCACACTTGGAATATTTCCTTTCCAACAAAAAAAGAATAATCAATATCGGTTCATAAACGACGAAGTTATCCGCGAACAAACATACAATATATATATATTTTATATTATATACTCAATTCGACCGTATATATATATATATATACGGTCGAATTGAGAAACCTCCTCCTTTTTTTGAAGTCGGTTAAAAATGGGTTTGAGTTGCTGTTGTCTTGTCCCTATCACACTCTTGTTGACGGAAATAGTTCCTTTATAATATCGTTTAAAAACTAAAAAAGAACCTAATTCAATGCCGCGCTATTCATTTTCAATACCAATTTTGAGATGTTTATCTCAATATCTCTGCAGATACTTATCAGACCTCGATAAAATTGCCATGGTACCACACTTGGGATATCTCCTTTCGAACAAAAAAAGAATAATCAAAATCGGTTCATAAACGACGAAGTTATCCGCGAACAAACATAAAAAAAAACTTACTTAAAAACTCCTCCTTTTTTTGAAGTCGGTTAAAAAGTATTAATTTATCGCAACCCTCTAACAAATGAATGCAATATCACCTGATATGTTGCGTAACTAAATCTTTAGGCGTTATCAAATAATAACAATAAAAACCCAACAGAAAATAGTTTCATAAAATGTTTTTTAATCTCTTTATAAGCTTGATAACGTGTTTATTTTCAACTGACTTTAAAAATGGAGGAGGTTCTCAATTTGTCTGTATTTTGTTTTTGTATGTATGTTACGCGATTACTCCATCAATTGTAAATCGATTCGATTCTCGATTTTTAGGGTTCCGTACCCAAAGAGTAAAACGGGACCCTATTACTAAGGCTCCGCTGTCCGTCTGTCTGTCTGTCTGTCTGTCTGTCTGTCTGTCCGTCTGTCACCAGGCTATGTCTCATGAACCGTGATAGTTAGACATTTGAAATGTTCACAGATGATGTATTTCTGTTGCCGCTATAACAAGAAATACTAAACACAGAATAAATTTAAAAATAATAGAGGGTCCCCATACAAGAAACGTGTTTTTTTCGGCATTTCACGTCATCTATGAACGCTTAGTTAGGTAAACGTCCCATAGATGGCGTTATATTGAAATGTCGATCCCTAACACCTTTGTTAGACGTTACATGGCGTTATAAGAAATAAAATGTTTATTAATTATTATTTTTTGCTGGCTAAGAATGATAATGGTATTTTTTCCTCGATCTTATAAAATACTGTAGTGTGGTACGGAACCCTACGAGTGCGAGTCCGACTTGCAATAGGCCAGTTTATTTTTTTTGGTAGGGTACTTACATTTCCAAGTTGGTTCCATTGTTACATCATCGATATCTGATAAGTACCTCCAGAGGTAAAAACTTATAAAGGCAAACCTAGGTGCTTATCTTCATATCTCTGGAGATACTGAACATAATTATATCTTGATGAAATTTAAATAGGACTCTAAAGTATACCGTTTCAAAAAAAAATCTAAATCTGTTCAGGCGTCTTCGAGTAATCGGTGAACATAAGTAGTACATAGAAAAAATACATACAGTCGAACATATAACCTCCTCCTTTTTTGAAGTTTTTTTTTAATCTATACTTCTTTACTAATAATATTATAAAGAGAGAACATTTGTATTTTTGTATATTTGTATTTTTGTATTTTTGTATATTTGTATTTTTGTATTTTTGTATTTTTGTATTTTTGTATTTTTGTATTTTTGTATTTTGTATTTTTGTATTTTTGTATTTTTGTATTTTGTATTTTGTATTTTTGTATGTTTGTAATGATTTGGCTCAAAAACTACCGAACCGATTTAAAAAATTCTTTCAGTAATACATAGAATGGACTTTCGGAATGAAAATAGGCTATATATTATCCCGTTTAAATGAAAGGTACATTCGTGGAGACCTAATTTGCAACCTAAGTCGGCAAAACAACGGTCGAAAAAACACGTTTCTTACGAACGCTGCTCAATTGAAAATAGATAGAAGAATATTTTCTATGGAAGAGTTTTACAACTTAATAAGACCTACAAAAAAGTCCGCGACAGCATATGTCTGTCTCTTAAGGTTGACTCACAGTAACCATTTTAATCTTAAAATTTTTGTTAAAATATATTACATAACTTCCAAGGCTATTTTCAAGTATATTGTATTAATCCTTATCCAAATAATTACGTTAATTTGCTTGGCCACATATTAACGATTAAAATTGTCCCTTACAGTATATGATTCAAATGAAAACTCTAGAAGATATCACAAATTTCACATACACGCATCGCAAAATTAATAAAATATTTGCATTGAAACCACAGATTAGGTCATAGTTACTACGAAAATATTATTATAAGCTTAGCTATGCTGTAGATCCCCATCGATCACAATCGATTTAAAGTCAATATTGTATAATAATATGATCTATTGTATAAAATAATATTCATCTATATATATAATAATATAATATTTTAAACCACCCCGACTGATCTATGTATAATCTTTTCATTAAAAGCATTCCAATGACTAAACACAACATTTAAAATCTAAGCTGTAAGTTGGTGAGGATTTGAGTATTCTGTAGCGTCCAGGAGATGTCCCAGCATCAGGTCAATGTTCCATGTTCTTACAATATCGTTGAAGAAGAAGATTTTGGAATTGATCAGACCTATGAAAGTTGATTTCATAGCGCAATTAACTAGAAAAAAGCTCATAGTTTTATAATGATTGAACGAATTTTCATGAATCAAAGCTAAGAAAACTCTCGATGAAGACATCTATCAAACAAAAAAAAAATGATCAATAATAAAAACAAAATCGGTTCATCCGGTTAGGTGCTAAGATGCTACAGACAGGCACACAGATACACATGTTAAGCGTATATTACCTCTACTTTTTGCGTCGGAGAACGCCGTAAGGTTAAGGCGGCAGATGTTCTCCTTGGTGGTAAGCTACTTTTTGGTAGATTTAATGATCCCACTACCACTGTACGAATACTCATGATTCATGAATGCACATAAAACTTTCATTGGTAGGTATATAGCTAGGATTAGAACCAACGACCGTCGGGTCAGAATCAGGGTAACTATCCTTTACGCCAAAGGGCCGTCCAATATCACTACGTAAGTATTATAAAACAAAGTCCATCACTGCGTCTGTCTATCTGTTCGCAATAATCTCAATCAATAGCTACTGAACGGATTATCATGCGGTTTTCACCAATAGCCAGAGTGTTTATGAGGAAGGTTAAGGTACATAATTCGTTACGGTTTTGTGTAAATTGGATGAAATTTGACGATGATTGTTAAATATATAAAATACGAACATATTTTATATTCGATGCAACAAACTGATGCAAATTTTGTAGGCATATATGTTCTACCCGTGCGAAGCCGGTACGGGCTGCTAGTATCTTATAGGCTAGCGTTTGACCACAATCTCACCTGTTGGTAAGTAATGATGCGGTCGAAAATGGTGAGCACGCTAGGCCTAGAATGGAAACTGGATGTCAAGGATAGCTGCCGGAACACATTAGATGTTGAAGTCGAAGTCGGTTAAAAAGCGTGATCGATTGCATCGCCACATACCTATTTATGCAGATAGTGGTCAAACTCTTATTACTTATACTTACTTATACATGTACTTACTTATCTCTTGAAAAAATACCAATTGATAAAGTTAGGACGACGCCTTATATCCATCAGAACGCAAAGACAGTATGATGGTGAATTTTCACAATCATCATCATCATCATCATCAGCCTGTATCAGTCCACTGCTGGACGTAGGCCTCTCCCAAGATGAGACACTGAGCCTGATCTTGGGCTCTTCTCTTCCAGCCACTGCCCACCGCTTTGCGTATGTCGTCGCTCCACCTGGTCACAGGACGTCCTACGCTACGTTTGCCGATTCGCGGTCTCCACTCTAGGACAAGTCTACCCCAACGGTTATCAGTCCTGCGGCACAAGTTTCACAATATTTTATACTATTTCAGTATTTTATAATCAATTTATGACCGCTTTATGAAACGAGAAAAACCAACATCAAATGCTACGCTAGTCATATTCAGTAGATACTTATTTGAGGTGTTTATCTCCATATCTCTAGGGATACCAAAAAAAAAGTCTAAGTGGGACCACCTGGAAAGTACATACCATTCCAAAAACAAACAAAAAAATTCAATAATCAATCAATCCGACGAATTGATAACTTCCTCCGTTTTTGTGGAGTCAGTTAACCTTTTTAACTGACTTTTTAACTTTTGTAACGCAGTGTAAATACCCAATTGGAACTCACGTAAAAAACGCAGCATCAAATTTTGGCAAATGAACTTTACTTATGTCTGTATAACTTGTATCTGTATAATCATTTTTTCGTTTTTTGCTTCTCCTGAAAAGTCGCTATTTGTCCTTTACGACCTTTGAGCTCAGAGGTATCGATATCTTGTACTCATGATCTCTTGTATCTATCTATTACATTGACGACTAGGACGTCGATGATCTAGTATGTATCATCTTTTGTACTTATGTCTGTATATCTTTGTAGGGAACCTCAAAATCAATAAACAAGTCGAATCCGAGCTCAAGCATGTTTTGTTGAAATAAATATTTTCAATTATAAACAGCTCCCGATAAGCCGTAGAGATAGATACCACTATCAACTCGCCAACGTTATATGAGTACATAACAGTGTTAATAAGTTTGTTATTGGGACACGTTTACTTCGCTTAGCAAAAATGCCGTGTTTGAAAATCTTTACAAATTTATCCAAGAGTGACATCCCTAAGGATTTTCTTAAGAACATCTTGCCGGTGCTTTCTAAGTGTATCCACAAACCTGTTAATGTAAGTGACATAAAGGGAACAGTTAAATTCTGATTAATTAAAGCCGGATTTATATTACGAAATTAGTGGCTTGAAATTAGTTTTATAACACTAATTTGACCAGTAATTTCACGTGTAAACGTTTAGTTTTACAATGCATGCATTTCTTTTGTGACACTGGAGTAGTTTCGTGCAATGCGCATATTTTTTGACTATAATTTACGAAAAAACGAAAGAAGTTTTACATGTGCTAAAATTAGTTTCAAGAAACTAGTTTTATCCTACATGACACTTGTTTTCTAATGTAAGTCCGGCTTAATACATTAGTTATAAAATTAGGTAATCCTTTCAGGTTATCGGCAGTCTTTATGTACTGCCGCTAGAACTGAAAACTAAGTAACTTGTGAATTGTATCGTCGAGATACACAGTATACATTATAGCTCATGGAAAGCGCTCGGTGACGATGACGTGAGTTTCACGCTTTTTGTTCACCCCAAAAAGTGCTTAACGCGCCTTAAGAAGTTTTCACTTCAACAAAAATTAAGATAGTGTAAAAACGAAAATAACCGACTTCCATGCCCCGCGAGTCAATTTCAGTAGCAAGTTTGAGACGTTTATCGTCATATCTCTGGAAATAATTATCACATCTAGATTAAATTCTAATAGGACCATCTCGGAAACGTACGTTACCCTACCGATAACAAAAAAAATCATTCGAATCGGATCAGAATTGACGGAGTAATCGCGTAACATACAGACAAAAAAAACAACAGACGATTTGAGAACCCCCTTTGTTTTTGAAGTCGGTAGAAAATTCTTCACTTGTTAAATGATGTGTTTAGATGAGGTTTCTCTTAGTAAGCGAAATAAAAGTATGTTTTCTTTTGTTTATTTTTGAGAGGCTGAATGGCTGCATGGCTTCTTGAACGCAACTTTTATAGTGTAGAGGAATTTTTGACATATAAGCGATAATGTTTGACATTAATTTCAATCTCGGAACAATGTTTAGTCATTGTTCCGAGATTTCAATATTGACATTAATGGATTAGTTTATTACAATTTTGACATTGACATTTTACTGTAAACATTAATATTTGATTGATTGAACATTTTTAAAATTTGTATATATTATTTCATTTTGTAATTTAATTATTGTAGTAAAATTAATTTTATTAGTCCAATAATATTGAGTGATTGTTTTGAATTAGTAAATAAAATAACTACAAAAGAACAGAAAGATTTGCACACCCGAAAGGGTAGAATAAGTGAAACTATGTTATTAGATAAGTACCTTGTTGTATTACCTTGTTCTAAAGCAAATAAATTATTTCATTGATTGACGACATTAAGGGCCAGTTTCACCGATTCCTAATATAGTTTTAGGTCTGACAGATGATAATTGATCTTGACTATTGATTATGATTTATTTTATGATATTGACGTTTATTTTATATGTGCGTATATTAATACTGCCTACATACCGAATAAAGGGTTGGCATTAGAATTTCGCATCCTGAATTTGGAGTTGGTAAGAGTTGTATTTTATGGAGGTTGTTTGCCCCTTTCAATTGACACCCCTTTCACCCCGAGGAGACTCGTGGTTTTCTTTAAATTTGCGTTTGAAGTTACGTGCAACGGCAAATATTTTTTCATTATCGGGACTTGGGGCACCCCGACTCGGATAGGTTGGGTTAGAAGGGGATGGCGGGGTTGAGTGAGCGAGCGAAGCGAGCAAATAGACCCCGCCATCCCCTTATGGTAATTTTTTTTTAAACCATCCAGAAGTAGGAGCCCCGCGAAGCGTCGCCTCAAAAATCAAAAAGTTAAATAAAATAAAAAACTACGCATTTCCTCGCTTTGGGGGTTGAAAGGGGGGTTTGGGGACCCCCCCCCCCCCTCCCAACCCCAGCTCTTATATCAAGATGCGAAATTCTAATGCAACCCCAAAAAAATATTACGCATTTCCTCGCTTTGGGGGTTGAAGGGGGGGTTGGGGGACCCCCCCCTCCCTCCCCCAATCCCAGCTCTTATATCAGGATGCGAAATTATAATGCAATCCCCGAATAAATGCTTTGATTTGATTTGATGACACCATATAAAAGTTTAAAAATCTGTCAGATTAGTTTCTAATAGGGCTCTCAGGAACCGGCGAAACTGTCCCCAAGGGTGTTAAACTTAGAGGATGTCTTATACCTTCCGACGGGTACAGAATATATAATAGTATAAGTACTATGGCTCGGTAAACGAAGCTTAGGACGCCCTCCAGCTAGGTGGAGCGATGATATACAGGTTAATTTCTCTAGTGGACGTGCATTTCCAAATCAGAAAACTATAAGGAATATCGAAAAGTACTCAAAGGAATCTCGAGCCCGATTTTCATGGTAACTAAAACTGCATCATTGGACTTTTGAAAAATCAATATTCTTAGCCAGGAATTGAACACACTGATTTAAAAAAAAGGCACCTGTATAATTACTCCACTCGATAGTGTCGCTAATAAGGGACGAATTACGGGAAGTAATTACATGCAGCATGTACATACGGCTAAATTTATGCACACCTACTTGAAAAAAGATCCTGTATATGCAAGCAAACCAGCAGAGGTTGGAATCAGAGAGCTGAAGATCGAGCTCAGTGATGTGCCAAAAGATAGGCCTATGTCCAGCTGGACTGATACAGGCAGATCATGATGAATACATTTATTGGCTGCTCTTATGCAAAGTTTGCTTTCGCGTGCGAATTTCCACGAAAAAACCATTAAATAAATAAATCTCGCCAACCGTTGGTCGCTTCGTGAAAACGTGAACGTGATGTTGAAGCCATAACAAAGGCACAAAGCTAAATCAATATTTGTTGGTTACCTTACGGACGAATAATTCGGTCTGATGTCAATGAATAAATTCGAAAAGGGAATATGCATGTTGTATAAAATTACTTGAAATAGTTTATTTTTGTTCTAGTATTGTGAGTTAAATATTTTTTTTAATACAATACTGTTACATAGGTTATAATATGATGTGTATGAAAAATTCAAAAAAAGCGTGGGAAATATTAATTTGCAAAAGACATCAACACTTGTCAATTAGAAAGTGACGTCACAACATACACTGCTGTAACCACAGACTAAATCTTTGTCATAGGAATAGTATGCACTGTTGTACGAATACGTACTGTTTCTATTACAAAGATTTAATCTTTGGGGACAGTGTTTTGAGCTGTGACGTCACAAAGGCGCGCGAAAATATTGCGGCGTTTTAGACACCTCATAATTTGTCAATGATAAAGCTATTTTTACAAACTTTTATTTAACTTGCAATGTTTGTATGTATTTATGTATGTATGTATGTCACTATGTATGTTCGGGTGGAATCTTGGAAGCTAAATTAGACCCACTCCCCGATGTCCGATTGGACTCAAATTTGGTGTACGTATGTATCTTCATGGTGACAATATAATGATATGGTACCATGGATATAGTACCATGGAGCTGGTCTGATGATGGAGACGGAAGGTGGCCACTGCATCTCTGTGATAAATCAACATAACCCTACCAAATTTGGGCTCGATTGATTTGTCTTGAAGATAACTTTTCACCTAGATGATATCCAGGGTCTGATGATGAAACTGGAAGGTGGCCACGGCATCTCTGTGATAAATCAACGTAACTCTACCGAGTTTGGGCTTGATTGATTCGTCTTGAAGAGAACTTTACACCTAAATAATATCCAAGGTCTGAAGATGAAGCTGGAATGCAGCCACGGAATATCTGTGATAAAATAACAAAGCACTACCGAGTTTGGGCTCGATTGATTAGTCTTGAAGAGAACTTTACACCTAGATGATATTTAGCGACTGGTGATGAAGCTGAAAGGTGGCCACGGCATCTCTGTGAGAAAATAATGTAACCCCATTGAATTTGGGTTCAAATGATTCGTCTTGAGGAGCACTTTACACTTAAATGATAGCCAGGATCTGATGATAAAGCTGTGCTGTGTGTGGCCATGGCATTTCTGTTATGAAGCAACATAGCCCCACCGAGTCGATTGATTTTCCTTGAATAGCACTTTACCCATAATCACGTCAAATAAACGTGGAATATTTTTAAACATCATGCCTTCTCTTAAGTACTTAGGTAGTAGGTAGGTAGTCGGTATCTATACCTACCTACTAAAATGTTTCAAAATAAATTATAATTAAAAATATTTTTAAAAACATGCTTTTATCTGTGACAATGAACTAAAATGTTAAAAATAAATTCTAGTAAGTATTTGGCGTGTAGGTATTTACCTATATTTTTAAAAGCTTGAGGCACTGAAGTATAGTAATTACCTAGCCTGAAAAACGGGTAGTGCTTTAAGCTTTTAAGAATATATGTAAGTACCTACACGCCAAATACTTACTAGAATTTATTTTTAACATTTTAGTTCATTGTCCCAGATAAAAGCTTGTTTTAAAAAATATTTTTTACTTATAATTTATAAGTAGCTTAATTCGAACACTTTGTGTTGTATTTTATTTTATACTATGTTAAATGGATGTAGATAATGAGTTAAATAAAAATATTTAAAAATCATGCATATGTACTATTTTTTTTTATAATTCAGGGCCTGCAAATATTTTTTTTAAAAGCTTACTAGCTATGTCGGTGGAATATTACTAGTATTCCTGTTAACCCCTCCAACTAAACTAAATATGCTTGTGTCTGGAGTGGGTTTACGGAAATAGTGTAATGGGTGGGGATCGAACTCACGACCGACTCGATTGCCAGTCCGACACCTTATCCAATTGGGCTGTTATAAATTGGAATTACTTTGTATTGTCTATTTCTTTTTATAAATCAGAGCCTGCATATATTCAAAGAAAAGATAATAATACTACGTTATATATTGGCAAAACTATTTAACCAGTAACATGTGTGTCATCATCATCATAATCATGCCACTGAGCCCGATCTTCGGCTCTTTGTTTCCAGTCACTGCCCACCGCTTTGCGAATGTCGTCGCTTCACCTGATCACAGGGCGTCCTACGCTACGTTTACCGATTCGCGGTCTCCACTCTAGAACCAGTCTACCTCAACGGTTATCGGTCCTACGGCAGATATGACCAGCCCACTGTCAATTCAGTTTGCTAATCCGATGAGCTATGTCGATCACTTTAGTTCTCTGGCGAAATACTTCGTTCCGCATATAAAATAAATAAATAAATTAATAATAAAAAAAATTAGCCCATAGGCTGCACGTATAATAAGACTGAGAGAAGGCTCTGAAAAGTGTATTTTTTACTTATGCAATACACCGCGCAAACCTACGGGCCAGCATATTCGCCCGACAAAGCCCTGCGCTCCCTCTCCATGTCCATGTTGTCCGCCAACTTCTCCGTGACCCAATGACCCAGATATTTAAATTCTGATACTTTCTTAAGGGAGGTACCATTCAGAGTGACAGGTGGTACAGTGTGTTATGTTTTGGTGCCATGATGGTGAATTAGCCCTCAATACAACAGCCGACCTTGGTGCCGCTGAGCTCACGGATTAGGCGGTCGATGTATAAGTTGAAGAGCCTCGGTGAAGTCAGACCACCCTGCCTCACTCCGCACTCCAGCCTGTACACGTCCGATAGCGATCCCGACATTCCCGACCACCTCACTTGATTACTTTGATGTTCATACCAGTATTTAAGAAGCGACACAACGCTTTGTGCTGCCGGAACACCGTAAGGTTATGGCGGCAGATTTCCTGTTTTATGGTGGTAAGCTACTTATCCGTAGCAAGTGTGGCGGAACATCTATATAATAATGCATCTACCACATGTAGACAAACACCAGTGCTAATATTCGAACCAACGACCTCTCACTTAGAAGTCAAGAAATTTATCCTTTCCGCCAAACAGTTTCTCAAAAAAAATATTTTTTGTATGAATGCACATAACTTTGTATACCGGGATAAGAATGTAAAATTAATACGAGGCATACACAAAATACATAACATAGTTTAAAAACTAAACTAAAACAACCGACTTCCATGCCGCGCGAGTCAGTTTCAGTAGCAAGTTTGAGACATTTATCTTCATATCTCTGGAGATACTCCTCAGATATCGATGAAATTACAATGGGACTACATCGGAAACGAACCCTACCGATTAAAAAAGAATCATTCAAATCGGTTTACAATTGATGGAATAAGGCCGGAGTTTTCATTAAATTTAAAATCATAAATTTTACATTTCGAACAGAATACCGTACGTGTATGGTAGGTAGTCTTTAAACCAATCTTGGAGTAATTTAGGAAAATTCTAAACTAAAATTATTCTTAATTACAATTACATTTATTTACAAATTAATTACAAAGTATGAATCTTTGACATTGTAATATTAAGTAGGATGTCTATAGGTACGGCCACACCACTGCAATCTGCGGCGGCGGAGTCAAACATTTACTGCAGTAGTATTTCTACTGATTGGTTCAAACCAAACGCGATCAGACTGTGATTGAACGCGCGATCGCCACTGCGGTAGCCGTGTAGCCGTACCTTAAGTTCTTTATCTATTCCTTTATTATATTTCCCTATCCTCATATTTTCAGAATTTTATCGTCTCCATTTCTACTGACTGCATGACTTCAATAAATGAAGACGAGAAACAGCCTACTATCATATCATCCCTGGAGTCCATTGGGCACCTCGGGCCGGAGGAAAATAAAATAGCAGCACAAGATATCACAGAGTTCTTGACGAAGACACTTAATGTGGATAAAGATTAGTAAGTTAATCTGAATGAATCACGGATGTTTTAATTATTTATTGTTTAACGCTTTTTTTTATAATAGGCTAGCATTTGACCACTATCACACCTGTTGGTAAGTGATGATGCGTTCGAGGATGGTAGTACGCTACCACGTCTGTAGATACAAATATAATTCTAATCTATGGGTAACGGTTAATTGCAGACCACTGATGAATGACTAGCCATGGCTCCAATCACGTACTAAAACATCATCATCATTATCAGCCAATTTCCGTCCACTGCTGGACATAGGCCTCTCCCATGGCACGCCACTGAGCTCGATCTTCAGCTATTCGTATATTTTTGCTCCATCTAGCTGTCGGGTATCCTACACTACGTTTGCCGGACCGTAGTCTTCACTCTAGAACACTTCTACCCAACGGTTATCGG
Organism: Cabera pusaria; assembly: GCA_954871355.1. Lineage (NCBI taxonomy): Eukaryota > Metazoa > Arthropoda > Insecta > Lepidoptera > Geometridae > Cabera > Cabera pusaria. The sequence goes on along the minus strand of OX940885.1, from coordinate 32,354,439 downwards.
TTTTACGACAAATGTGACCAGCCCACTGCCACTTCAGCTTGCTAATCCTTTGAGCTATTTCGATAACTTTTGTTCTGTGACGGATGACTTCATTTCAAATTCGATCTTTAGCGAAACTCCGAGCATAGCCCTCTCCATAGCTCGCGGAGCGACTTTAAATTGGTGAACTAGTCGTACCGTCAGTGTCCACGTCTCGGCTCCGTAAGTAATAACAGGCACCCCTAAAAGGTACAAGTTTTAGCATGGTGAACGAAGCTTGTGAGTTTGCAAATCAGTTTGTATGATAAGCGCTATGTTGTCCATTTTTCCGTTGTCCAGCGCCTCGTCTCGCTGTCGTCTGCTATTTCTACAAAACACCTGCCTATCTTCTAAATTGTGATACAGTTTGACCATTTGTAACACACACACACACACACACACACACACAAAAATACACACGCACACCCACACACTTTTACACACACACACACACACAAACAAACACACACACGCACACCTACACACAAATACACATTCACACGCACTCTTTCACACACACACACACACACACACAATGAACCAGCTAACTATGAACATGTTATGTTGTCACCAACCACGAATCGAAAATTGTGCTTACCGCACTGTTGCGGCTAGTGCACTCATTGGTTAAAATACCTTACAAATAAAAATGTTCAAATGTTAAAAATAAACTTATATATTAAACATTTGTCATATAGAAATATAAGGTACTCGTATCTTTGGTACTAATAAACTTATTAGTGATAGTAGGCAACCGTGTGCTTGTTATCAGGTACTCAATAAATCGCATTTAATTTTCTATCCTATGTATAGATGTATCCAACACAGTCATACACTATCGCCACAGAAATAACGCTATCACATTCGTTGATAACCTCTTTTATCAAGTCGCATATGACAGCGACTTACGGGCCAAACCGCTGTGAACTGCGGGCGCGGGCGCGATCAGATTGTGTAGTCAGTATTTGTACCAACTGGTTCTAACCAAACGCGATCTACAGCGAAAACGATTGAAAAGTTGCTCGCACCCGCGCCCGCGCCGCTTATCGCTGTGGTCGACCTTTAATAATTATGTATTTCTTTCTTTCCAGCATATTCATTTCTTTCTACGACATTGCACCCCACAACATTGCAAAGGCTGGAGTGACCCGAGACCAAGTTTGATCTCGACATTATTATGACGATAATAATAAAAATACGGAAAGTTCAATAAAAAACAACAAAATATATATTTGGTTTTGTTTATTACATTTTAACAGTGTTCAACATTAAGACATTAAAAACATTCAAATAATCATAATTAGAGATAGGTAAGCTTGTAATATTATTTTCACATTTACTTAAACTTTTTTTTAATAAGTATCTTATAGGCTAATGATAAGTGATGATGTGGTCAAAGATGGTAAACACGTCAGACCTGGTGATAAGTGATGATGTGATCAAAGATGGTAATCACGTCAGACCTAGAATACTCTGACTCTCAAGGGCTGTGTGCTGCTGGAACACCTAAGGTTATGGCGGCAGATTTTCTCTTTGATGATGGTAAGCTACTTTTTGGTAGCTGAGGTGGTGGAACACCGACATAATGTGTTCTTGCTTCCTGTAAAACACCTAAGTTACGATTTCAATCGTCAATCTCTCGTTTAAAAGTCATGTCATCTAACCATTACGCCAACGGGTCACTCAAATTTTAAGACAATATCTTAATATATATAAATCTCGTGTCACAATGTTTGTCCTCAATGGACTCCTAAACCACTTAACCGATTATAATAAAATTCGCACACCATGTGCAGTTCGATCGAACTTGAGAGATAGGATAGTTTATATACTATAGATTAGGCTATAGGATACTTTCTAACGCGGGCAAAGCCGCGAGGCACAGCTAGTATACTATATAAAAATATCTGGGCATCTTTGTTTGTAATATAAATAATTCGAGGCGAGCTTAGTTACAAAACGACACCGAAACGACACGATCGTGTTGACAAACGACATGATACATTACAATTAGAATAAATTACATATATTTATTATAATAGTTAATAACACTTTAGAAATACTACATATATTTATTTTAACAGACTTCTAAGATGTTTTTACAACCTTTCTTATAATTTTTTGTAAATAGAAGACGTAACAAAACATATATTTTGTATTTAGCCACAATATAACATTTAAGTAATATAATTTAATATAATATAATTATTAATTTAAGATCGTTTAAAAACTATAAGAACTGACTTCACACGTCGCACCAGTCATTTTCAGTACTAAGTTTGAAGTGTTTATCTTCATATCTTTGGAGATACTGAACATATCTCGATCAAATTAAATGGGACTAACTGTAAAGTGTACCCTTTTAATTAAAAAAATAATTTTCCAAATTGGTGTAGGCGTCTTTGAGTAATCAGTAAATATACATTTAAAAAAATACAGTTTAACATATATAGCCGACCTTACACATGATATATGAACAGTCAACAGTCATGATCATATGACCATGTAATCTTCTATTATACACTAAATCAACATGAAGAACAACCGTGAATTTACCATTTAAGGATCGTGCACAGCAGATGCTTATACAAATTCAATTGTTCTAAGCTAACAATCCTAAAAAAATACAATTGAGAATCTAGTTTTGAAATTACTTAAAAATTAAAAGATACATTCTATTTTGAACAACAAAGTTCAATATGCACAAGGTAATGGATTCTATGGATGGATTCAAATTTCATTTACTATTTCTCCGTAAGGCTATGTTCATACTGTCATCGTCCTCTAACCATTCGAACCCATCCATGTTAGGTCCACTAATCAAATTACCGACTGAACTTGAGAGAACGACAACATCGCTTTGTTCTGAATCCCAAGTGAATTTTTCTCTATATGGAGAAAATACACCAACGATGACGTCACTGTCGTCATCACTGTATTGTTCATTTTCAGGGTTGTCGACGGTCGTTTCCTCATTTCGTTCGTTATCCTCAGCTTTACTCTTCCAAAGTTCAAAATTCACTTTTGCCTGCCGAAGTAGAGGTTCCGTCTCTGGGATTATTTTCGTGAGTATATCGTAGCAAGGGAGGCAAATGTGGCTTAAAAAGCCGACCTAAAACAACAACACATGAAATATAAATATATAGGTTTTTATAACAGGATTTTAAAATTACTTTTTTATTCTGTGAATCATCATCATCATTAACTCATTTATATTAACTTGGTCATATCAAGTATATACATTATTATAACTTTAAAACTACCTAACTATAATCACATATATAAACCTAAACAACCGCTATATAACATGAAAGCTAGAGAAGGATACTGTCAGGGTATATCCTAATAAATAATAAAACTGGCCAAGTGCGAGTCAGACTTTTGTCCCGCACACGGAGGGTTCCGAATTTCCGAACGCCATCTAACGAACTTCTAACACCAACTAAGTAAACGTTAACACAAAGTTAATTAATATTATTAAATATCTGGAAGACCGAGTGTTCGTACGACTAACTTTCCACTGATTCTAGCTAAATGAAGCTCTTTAAGTACTAGAATTTAAGATATATTATTCAATACTGTATACTACATATATACAAATAAAACTTAACTAAGTAAACAAATCGACCGAGGCCCACAAATTTAACTAATGAAACGCTTGCGGGTGCTAATTTTCCTCAGGTAAGTTATTTGTAGTTAATTGTAGATTGAACACCGAGCTTTGCTCGGTATTTTTTGCCACTTAAACAAAAATAAATTATAAGTAAAAAATATTTTTGAAAACAAGCTTTTAGTTGGGACAATGAACTAAAATGTTAAAAATAAATTCTAGTAAGTGTTTGGCGTGTAGGTACTTACCTATATTTTTAAAAGCTAGAGGCACTGAAGTATGGTAATTACCTAGCCTGAAAAACGGGTAATGTTTCAAGCTTTTAAGAATATAGGTAAGTACCTGTTACGTTACTAGAATTTATTTTTAACATTTTAGTTCATTGTCCCAGATAAAAGCTTGTTTTTAAAAATATTTTTTACTTATAATTTATTTTTAACTTTTTAGTAGGTAGGTACAGATACCGATATAAGCATATAGATCAGCCGTCGGTGCGCCCGCTAGGGTAAGGTAACAACTTATTGGCCCTAAAACCGCTACAGACGCTCCCCGGGGGTAGTTGCCCCCGGCGACCCACCTGGGTTAAGAGGCTCACCTCGAGACCCACCTACGCAAACCCAAGAAGCGATATAATATGACAAGAAAGGATATATAGGGATGAAGATATATGATCCACACGAATTCAAAATTCTGGAAGTTTAGAATTTTGCATGCCGCTGTATCTGTTATAGGTAGACGTCATCGCTTACCATCAGGCGATAGTCGTGCTTGTCCTGTGTAGGTACTTACCTATATTCTTAAAAGCTTGAAGCACTACCCGTTTTTCAGGCTAGGTAATTACTATACTTCAGTGCCTTAAGCTTTAAAAAACATAGGTAAGTTCCTACACGCCAAATACTTACTAGAATTTATTTTTAACATTTTAGTTCATTGTCCCAGATAAAAGCTTGTTATTAAAAATATTTTTACTTAAAATTTATTTTTAACTTTTTAGTAGGTAAGTATAGATACCAACTACCTACCTACTACCTAAGTATTTAAGAGTTAATTTAATTCCACGGATATTTGATGTGATTATGGGTAAAGTGCTCTTCAACGAAAATCAATCGACTCGGTGGGGCTATGTTGCTGCTTTATAACAGAAATACCATGGCCACCTTACAGCTTCGTCATCAGATCCTGGCTACCATTTAAGTGTAAAGTGCTCCTCAAGATCATTTGAGCCCAAATTCACTGGGGTTACGTTATTTTATCATAGATATGCCGCGGCCACCACTTCATCACTAGTCGCTAAATATCATCTAGGTATAAAGTTCTCTTCAAGACGAATCAATCGAGCCAAAACTCGGTAGAGTTACGTTAATTTATCACAGAGATGCCGTGGCCACCTTCCAGCTTCATCATCAGACTCTGGATATCATCTACGTGAAAAGTTATCTTCAAGACGGATCAATCGAGCCCAAAGTCGGTAGGGTTATGTTGATTTATCACAGAGATGCCGTGGCCTCATTCCAGTTTCATCATCAGACCCTGGATATCATCTAGGCGTAAAATTCTCTTCAAGACAAATCAATCGATCCCAAATTCGGTGGGGTTATGTTGTTTTATCACAGAGATGCCGTGGCCACCTTCCGTCTCCATCATCAGACCAGCTCCATGGTACCATATCATTGTATTGTCACCGAAGATACATAAGTACATCAAATTTGAGTCCAATCGGACAACGGGAAGTGGGTCTAATTTAGCTTCCGATTCCACCCGAACAAACATAGTGACATACATACTTACATACATACATACATACATACATACATACATACATTGCAAGTTAAATAAAAGCTTGTAAAATATGACTTTTCCCGACATCTATTGACGAATAATAATACTATTTATTTTTCAATTGAGAGGAACTAACTGCTTTAACAACACAATAACACTGCTTCTACTTCTACTACACAAAGCTACTTCTACTCGCCAATAGATGTCGGGAAGAGTCATATTTTAAGTTGATTACCGATAAAGTTGATTATTGAAAACACGAATAAAACAACTTTTCTGAAAATGATTCCTAGCTAGATCGATTTATCGTCCTCGAAATCCCCTGTACACTAAATTTTATTTAATCGTTGAAGCCGTTTCCGAGATCCAGATTCAGATTTCGAGATTAAGGTAAACACAATAGCGCCATCTATGAAAATTCATAGATTTATCGTAAAAAACACGTTTTTTGTTTTGAACCCTTTAATTTTTAACTTTGTTCTGTTCTTAGTATTTATTGTTATAGCAACAGAAATTTCAACCGTCTAACTATCACGGTTCATGAGATACAGCCTGGTGACAGACGGACAAACAGACAGACAGACAGACAGACGGACAGCGGAGTCTCAGTAATAGGGTTCCGTTGGTACCCTTTGGGTTCGGAACCCTAAAAAGACTGTTATTGGGAAGACGTGGGCATTTCCTATCTAGGTGAACTAGTGTTTGAGCTAAAAATAACAACACGAAAATACCTGTACCTTTTTTTTTATACCTAGTTAATATTATGCTAGCGTTTGACCAAGTTCTCGTCTGGTGGTAAGCGATGATGTAGTCGAAGATGGTGAACACGCTAGGTCTAGAATACTCTGACTTAAACTCATTTAAACAAAATGACCTGTGATAATTTAACCCTTCATAGCCTGATTTACGAAAGTGATTTATTTTTAATATTACTGTGTTTGCTTGAGGGTCTAGATGAAGGGAAAAATAATAATAAAAAATAAAAAATATTTTAAAATTTTATGTCATTTTATTTTTAATTTCACATTTTTTTTCTTTTTTTTAATTTCGTTGGAAAGAATATTATACAACAGTAAAATACGTACAGCCAACCTATAAAAAAAAACTAATAGTAATGTGAACATTCGGTTTAAAAGATTGGTATCAAAATTGAAACTCTAGGTTATTAAGGGTTAATATCATTTACAAAACGAAAAAAACAACTGAAAATGCGCCAGTCATTTTCAGTACAAACCTTGAGGTGTCTCAATCTCAAGACTCCATATCTCTGGAGATACTAATCAAATCTCGATGAAATTAAAATATGACCCAATGGACTAGATAATGATGGGCATGAGATTCGCTGCAGCCTGTTTGAAATATATGTCGGAACAGTTTAACTATGATTCAAGTAATAAATACTTCCTTAAACTTCATATTTCACTTCTAGATATGGTTATTCCATATAGATAGATAGTAGATAGATGAAATCTTAATTTTATACCAGAAAATAACCTTACAACATATCAACAACCTTATTTGGTGATACAATCGGCGGTCTTATCGCATGAATCAATCTCATATAGACTGCATAGTAAGATAATGATAAAAGAACTTGTATTGATAATACTTAAATTCAAATCTCAATTCGAGACATAAGTAATGTTCATGTGTTTAAAACAAATTGTATGAATATCTTATCGACAAGGCATACTCATCAGTTGAAGATTTTTTAAAAGAAAATAACGTAATTTTAGACTTTTAACATACTTTTATTTTTATATTTTCTTTCAATTATATTTGTGCTTGTATACTGACTAAGTAGGACCAGAGACACGTTTTGACATCAATGTAATTAAACAACTCTGTAACCTAGGACCACAAGCTAAAATAAATTCATTCATTCATTCAAAATTTGAAACTACTCCCAACTGATCTATTATCTGCTCATTGAGACCGTTCCAATGAGCCAAAACACGACATTTTTGCTGTAAGTTGGTTAGGAGTTGAGTATTCTACAGATTTCAGGAGATGTCCCAGCGTCAAGTCTATGCTACCATATTTTTACAATATCATTGAAGTAAAAGTATACCGAATTTCGAATTGATTTGAACTATAAAAGTTAATCTCATAGCCTCATCGTCTTTAAACGGCTGAACGGATTTTCATGAATCAATGCTAAAAACACTCTCGATTAAGACCCCTACCAAACAAAATAAAACTCAATCTAAATCGGTTCATTCGTTTAGGTGCTCCGATGCCACAAACATACACACAGATACACACGTCAAACTTATTTCTCCTCCACTCCTCTTTGCATCGAGGGTTAAAAACACGTAAAGAACTGCTTACCTGGCTCGGAGATCGCTGGTTTAGTTTCGTTCTATCCATCATTGGTATAGGTTCTCTGCCCGCCGCCTTCTCCAAATCGCCTTGCGTATAGAATTCTTCAAATATCACCTCAACAGTTTTGATTTGAACATCCCATGGCTTTGCAGATGCCGATAGATCTGCAGCAGTCATCGACAGCGCCATCGCCATATCCCTAAGGAAAATTATTATTAAACAATTATTTTTTATATTCATAAGAAGATATATAGGCTTACAATTGGAGTACTTATAATAGTTCTAGGGTGATATCTAATCTAATACAATTTAGTAACTCCAATGAAACATATAGTGAGCTCAGGGGCGTGCCATAGGAGAGGCCAATGTCCAACAGTAGACGAACACTGGCTGTTAATGATGATTATGAATGGCACGGAGCCGTAAATCCTGCACTAAGAGTGATCCTGTGTCGCAGATTTAGTGTATTTTAAGAGCGTACGCGGGGTGCCGTTTTCCATACAAACGTATTCCCCTGTTTCCTCCCTGGAAAATGCTTCTAGAGTAAAATTTGTTTCTACAAAATATCAAGGTCTGCTGTAGCTATGCCCCTATCATTTGCTTTTCTGACCAAATAATTGCAAATAGAAATAGTGACCCTCCAAAAATCTTAAAGAGGAGATAAAAAGGCTTATATTTCTGTTTGCGATTGGTTGCTCAAAAAAGTAAATGATAGGGGCATAGATATACAGCAGACCTTGATATTTTGTAGAAACAAATTTTGCTCTAGAAGCATTTTCTAGGGAGCAAACGGGGGAAAACATTTGTATGGAAAACTGCAACCCGTGTTTCCTCTTAACTCTTTCTTATTATATACGTGGTGTGGTCTGAGCGCGTGTGCATTTGAAGATGTGTGTAAATTAAATTATATATTGATTATTGCAAATGCATTTAATGATTTTAGATAAAAGGTAGCAGGAAGACGCGAGTTCTATTATTAGCAATCTATATATTAGCAAACATTACCTAAAATGCAGCTTGCAACCATAGATTTTAAAGTGTTCTTATTCAGAGAAAATAATGTTTTGGTTATAATTGTAATTACCGTTATTGCAACATTAAAGGTACGGACACGCCGTAGCGTCCTGCGTGCATTCTTGAACCACGCTTATTTTAATCTTGTAAAATCAAAAGCATTTTTAGCCGACTTAAAAAAGGAGGAGGTTTCTCAATTCGACCGTATATATTTTTTTTTTATTTTTTTTTTTTTTATGTTTGTTCGCGGATAACTTCGTCGTTTATGAACCGCTTTCGATTATTCTTTTTTTGTTTAAAAGGAGATATCCCAAGTGTGGTACCATGGTAATTTTATCGAGGTATGATAAGTATCTCCAGAGATATTGAGATAAACATCTCAAAATTGGTACTGAAAATGAATAGCGCGGCATTGAAGTCGGTTGTTTTTTAGTTTTTAAACGATATTATATTGTAAAAACTCGCCATTGATTCGTTTTATGATTCAGATAAATTTTCAAATTCAAATAATATATTTTAGACTTTACATCCATAAGTATGTCATAGTTATAATAAAATGAATTAATAATTAATAAGGACAAAATACAGAATACATCACAAAATTAAAATTTCAAACAATAGTCAATAGTCACACATACACAATAATCAATAGTCAATAACATAATAATCAAAAAATAAATAAATAAATAACCGGCCAAGTGCGTGTCGGGCCACGCGCAAGGTAGGGTTCCGTAGTAGCCGGTTATTCAATGCAAGTTTTTGCCCCTTATAAACAAGCAACTAGGTACTTCGTCTTTGTCACTTTAAAGGATTTATTCTAAGTATTTTGTATTTGGTACAAAATTATCCAATACCCAAGTTCAACGACTATTACTGCTAAACTAATAAAGTTATCTCAACCGCTATATTTTTCCTTTAAATTTCATAAAATGCGCTATTATCACGAATTTTTCCAGATTTTTCAAGCCAGCAGTTTAGCTTTTAGAGGGGGGGGGGGACGCCCTACTGGGACAAAAATTTGCACTTTAAAGTTTAATATTTCGTAAATGGAGCATTCAATCGAAAAATGATATTAGCAACTCTAAGTCATTTTAAAAGACCTATTCAACAATACCCCACACGATGGGGTAGATGATGAAAAAAAAAATCATCTCCAATTCTCATATAGGGGAGCTACCCTAAAAAAAAAATAATTTTCACAATTTTATTTTAGCACTTTGTCGGCGTAATATATATACATACCCCCACAAAATTACAGTTTTCTAGTATTAACGGTCTCTTAGCAAAACCTCGGACAGACAGACAGACAGACGGACATTACTAAACTATAAAGGTTCCTTGTCAGGACTACGGAACCCTAAAAAAGCATTGTAAATACACCATTGTAAAATAATGAATAGTGTAAATTTTTCGCAATCGGAAACGTTTGCTTATAGCAATGGTTCGCGCTACAGAAGAACTATTTTGCTTGTTTAGAAATGTAAAGCGAACTCGCCATTGCACTATCATTAATAATGCATAAATATTAATATTAAATACGTATTTAAATCTGATCAGCGACGACCAATTAGTAAGCAAAAGACTCCAGAGTCTCGAGCATCGTCGCAAGGTCGCTTGTTTGTCGGTTTTTTATCGGATTCATTTCGGAGAGTGTGCATCGGAACTTCATAACTTGATTCCGCCATCCCCTTTTTATAATCGGACTAGCAGGGATACTAAGAGGCGCCACCGCTACATGGTGGATATACCATTTACGCGTACAAAGCGATTCGCTTCTTCTTTCATCATACGTACTGCCAAGGAATTGAATTCCCTGCCCGAGTTTATGTTTCCGATTAGATACAACATAGGGGTCTTCAAGTCGCGAGTGAACAGGTATCTTTTGGGTAAGCGCGCTACATCATCGACTGCATCGTCACTTAACATCAGGTGAGATAGTGGTCAAGCGATACCCAATTAAACACAAAAAAAAAACTGTGTAATGTAGTTATTATGTAAGTCATTGAACATTTGAATACTGATTTAAAGTAAGTACGAGTAATGAAATATTTATACACTACATAACTAAGATAGTTTAAATACTAAAACAACCGACTTCAATGCCCTGCGCGTCAATTTCAGTAGCAAGTTTGAGACGTTTATCGTCATATCTCTAGAGATACTTATCAAATCTCGATGATATTATAATGGGACCACCTCGAAAACCTACCCTACCGATTACAAAAATAATCATTAGAATCGGTTCACAATTGACGAAGTAATCGCGTAACATCTCGTACACAAAAGAGAAAAGAAAAAAAAAAGTCGAATTGAGAACCTCCTTCTTTTTGGAAAGTCGTTTGAAAAAGGTTGATTGTGCTGGTTATTGATATGTGTGTATCATTGTACCACAATCTGACAAATATATTCATTGAATTAAATTGAATTGAATATAACTCGCATCAGTATAAGGTTGGATATATAAAGATAGATAGATAAGGTGGACTCGCTATGGCTACTAAATAGTAACTTATTGTGAAGTCTATAATTTAATACGCTGGCCAAGTGCGTGTTGGATTCGCACACATAGGGTTCCGTACGACCGTATATTATTAGATAAGATTGAACAAAAGTTGTCAAAAGAACACGTTTCTTTCTAATATGGGGACCCCTATTAATTTTTAATTTTATTGTGTTTTTAGTATTTGATGTTATAGTCATCACGGTGATATGTGATATTTGAATATAAAATTTTAATTCTCTATCTATTACAGTTCATAAGATCACCACAAAAAACACGTTTGTTGTGTGGGACCCCTTTTTATTTTTAACTTTATTTTATTACTGCTATTTTTGTTATAGCGGGTATAGCAATAGCATTACAAACTATTTTAAGTATCTACCTACTATAGTTTAGTAGATACAGCGCCTCTGACAGACGGAGGTACGGACAACGAAGAGTCAGTAATAAGGTTCCGTTGGTACCCTTTGTGTGCAGGACCCTAAACATCAAACCACTCTAAATCAAATAATTATGGCAACTCGCTTAATGGCTAGTAATGAACATTGCTTATCAACACCTCAACACCAATATTATAAATGCGAAAGTCAGTTTGTTTATTTGTTTGTTTGTTTGTTTGGGACTTCTTCACGGTCAAACAGCTTGACCGATTTGGCTGAAATTTTGTACAAAGATAGTACATAGGGCAGAATAGGATATAGGCTACTATTTTTTTTGGCTATCGAGTCAGAAGGTCCAGATATTTTTAATTGAATTTTGTAAATATAAGACTTCTTCTCGAATAAACGGCTTGACCGATTTGCCTGAAATTTTGTGTGAATACATGTCATAGGGCAGAATAGGATATAGAATACTTTTTTTCTGGCTATCGAGTCAGGGAGTCCAAATATTTTTAACGGAATTTTGTAAATATAAGACATCTTCTCGAATAAACGGCTTTACCGATTTGCCTGACATGTTGTGTAAAGACAGTTCATAGGGCAGAATAGGATATAGAATACTTTTTTTCTGGCTATCGAGTCAGGGGATCCAAATATTTTTAATCGAATTTTGTAAATATAAGACCTCTGCTCGAATAAACGGCTTGACCAATTTGCCTGGCATGTTGTATAAAAACAGTTCATAGGGCAAAATAGGATATAGGATCCTTATTTTTGGCTATCGAGTCTGGGTGTCCAGATTTTTTTTATTGAATTTTGGGTATGTGTTGCCACTTATCAGCTAAACGGCTTGACCGATACGGCTGAAATTTTCTACATATACAGCTCATATGGCATAAAAGCACATAAGATACTTTTTTTCTGGCAGTCGAGTCCAGGTGTCCAGATTTTTATTATTGATCTTTGTAAATGTGTGGCCTCCTCTCAGTCAAACGGGTCAACCATTTCAGCTGAAATTTTGTGCACAGACGGTCAATAAGACATAGGATACTTTTTTTTGGCTGGCAATTTCGGGTGTCCATAATTTTATTATGGAATAATGTGTTGCCTCTTAGCGGCAATCGTTTTGACCGATTCAGCTCAAATTTTTTACAAATACAGTTAATAGGGTATAGAACGACAAAGGATATTTTTTTTAACAGTTGAGTTTGGGTGACTAATTTTTTTTATTGAATTTTTAAACGTTGACCTCTTCTCGGTTAAACGAGTTGACCGATTGAGCTAAAATTGTACAGAGACAGTCAATAAGACATAGACCAAGAGTAGAGTCTATTATCCGAGCACATTGGTTACTTTTTTTACAATCGAGTCCAGTTGTCAGTTTTTTATTGTTGAATTTTGTATATGTTTGGCCTCTTTTCGGCCAAAAGGCTTGACCGATTCACATGACATTTTGTACAAAGACATTTAATAGGGCATAAAAGGGCAAAGAATACTTTTTTTTCGGCAGTTAAGTGAGGGTGCATATATTTTTTGTTAACTTTACATAGAGTTAACATAATCATAAAAGTTTGACCTAAGGTTCGTCTATAATGACTTAATTAGTGTCTTGATTAGGCCATAAAACTGTCAGGATCATTAGAAGTCATCAAAATTTACGCGCTGGCTTTGCTTGCCCAACGTGTTTATCTGCTTTGTGGGAAGTATTTCAAAAACTTTCGTGTTTTAACAGCCTTAGGATAATTGGTGTCGACTTAGTAGGTCATAAACCTGTCAGGGTCAATAAAACACGTAAATTTTTTTCGCACTCGCTTCGCTCGCGTAGTTATAGCACTCTCTGCGCTCGCGCAAGCATTTGTTTTATCTACATTGTAGGAAATATTTCGTCAACTTTTGAATTTTAATAGCCACATGCATCAATACGAGTCATAAATTGAAACAGAACAACCTTCAATAATCATAATGATTATTAACCTTAAATTAAGTGGATATCAAATTTAACCCTAATGTCATCGGTGTTGACTTAGTAGGTCATAAAAACTGTCAGGGTCATAAAAAGTCGTAAATTTTTTTCGCAGTAATAACGCTATATAAATACGCTATAGCGTATAATAGCGTGTTTCAACAGCCTCATACATTAGACTGACTCAAATACTTAAACAGCAAGTCATTAATAATTACTTGGTAAACCTAACCAAGGTTTACCAAGTAATTATTAATGACTTTAACAATAGACGATATCGAGTTCGACCTAAGAGTCATTTATAGTGAGTTGATTATTAGATCGTGAATTTCTCAGGGTCATAAAAAGTCATAAAAAATGTTAGCTCGCGCAATGATAGCTCTCGCTGCGCTCGCGCAGATATGCACCTTATTTTCTTTGTAAGAAATGTTTCAGGAACTTTTGTGTTGAGTCAAACATTTAAACAGCACAACTTCGTATACCTAGCCAAAATGGTTAATGACTTTCACAATAGAGGATATTGAGTTCGACTTTAGGGTCATCTATGGTGACTTGGCCTAAGAGATCATCGATCTTGACCTCAAAGGTCATAAAGACTCAAATAACGCGGGTGAAGCCGCGGGTAACAGCTAGTTAGCTATAAATGTAATAATCATACTTAAAAAAATAAACTGGCCAAGTGCAAGTCGGACTCGCTCTCGTAGGGTGCCGTACCACACTACAGTATTTTATAAGATCGAGCAAAAATAATAATTAATAAACATTTTGTTTCTTATAAGAATCGACGATATAAGAAAGACGTTAGATGGCGTTATAACGCCATCTAACGTCTAACAAAGGTGTTAGGGGTCGACATTTCAATATAACGCCATCTATGGGACGTTTACCTAACTAAGCGTTCATAGATGGCGTGAAATGCCGAAAAAAACACGTTTCTTGTATGGGGACCCTCTACCATTTTTAACTTTATTCTGTTTTTAGTATTTGTTGTTTTAGCGGCAACAGAAATACATCATCTGTGAAAATTTCAACTGTCTAACTATCACGGTTCATGAGATAAAGCCTGGTGACAGACAGACAGACAGACAGACAGACAGACAGACAGACAGACAGACAGACAGAAAGACAGACGGACAGCGGAGTCTTAGTAATAGGGTCCCGTTTTACCCTTTGGGTACGGAACCCTAAAAACATCCGAAGTAAAGACTAAATAGTCTAGACAGAGTGAACAAAACAATCTATACGAAACAAACTAAGAAATTAAAACCTTATACACATGCTTAAGAAGTATTTACACAAAACCTTAACGAATTATACGCATAACCCTTCCTCATGAATCACTGTGTCTATTTGTAAAAACCGCATGAAAATCGGTTCTCATGGCGCCTCTTCACAATCGGCGATCATAGACGATCACACGCGAGCACGATCGTGTAGAAGGGCTACTCGCCTGTAGTCGGCCATCATCGTTCTTATACGTCGTCATGATCGCGGCGATCGGTGACTTGTCGGTATTTCGGGCACGCATCAAAGGGAATCGCTTGTAGTTGGGAAGCGCGTGCCCACACGATCGCTCAACTACGTTGATAAAATGATTGTATATGGTATATATAATAATTAAATTAATGGTAGCTGCAGCTATAACCTCTACGTCCATATTGAAGGCTTGCCGCTCAATAAATGATCACGGACGATCGTGTGGATGCTTGCACAATGATCGTGACGATTACCTTGCCGATCACAGACGATCAACGAGTGTCGATCATCGCCGATTGTGAAGAGGCGCCATCAAGTTTTTTAGTTTATCGTGGACATATATTTAGACACAGATGCGGCGGGGGACTTTGTTTTATAATATGTCATGATGATTATTGAGATAATTTAATAAACTGGCCAATTGCAAGTTGGACCCGCACTCGTAGGGTTCCGTACCACACTACAGTATTTTATAAGATCGAGCAAAAAATACCACTATCATTTTTCGCCAGCAAAAAATAATAATTAATCAACATTTTATTTATTATAACGCCATCTAACGGCTAAAAAAGGTGTTAGGGATCCACATTTCAATATAATGCCATCTATGGTACGTTTATCCAACTAAACGTTCATAAATGGCGTGAAATGCCGAAAAAAACACGTTTCTTGTATGGGGACCCTCTATTATTTTTAACTTTATTCTGTTTTTAGTATTTGTAGTTAAAGCGGCAACAGAAATACATCATCTGTGAAAATTTCAACTGTCTAACCATCACGGTTCATGAGATACAGCCTGGTGACAGACGGACAGACATACAGACAGACAGACAAACAGACGGACAGCGGAGTCTTAGTAATAGGGTCGCGTTTTACCCTTTGGGTACGGAACCCTAAAAACTAAAGAAACGACTTCCATGCCGCGCGAGTCAGTTTATCTCTGGAGATACTTATCAGAACCTTACCTATGAAAAAAAGAGTCATTTAAAGCGGTTAACAAACGATGGAGTTATCAGCTAACAAACATACAAAAGAAAAAACAAACATACTGACGAATTGAGAACCTCCTCCTCATTGTAAGTCGGTTAAAATTATAATATTATAATAAACTTTGTAACGACCTTAAAGAAACTGAAAGTATTATGATATTTAAAACTAAAATAAATAAATGGATATGTGCAAACATCAAAAATCTAACTCCGGAACTTTATATATCAAACATAGCTTGTTATAGAAATTAGTTTTAAATTAGTATGTAAGCTCATTAAAAGCGAATCGTTCAATTATTTATGAGTAAATATTTTTTTATAAAACCTAATATTACTAAAGGTACGGAAACACCGTAGCGTCCTGCGTGCGCGATCTAGGCGGCGATCGGATAGCGCAGTAGTATTTGTACCGACTGGTTCACACCAAACGCGATCAGAAAACAATTAAAAAGTAATGAGATCGCACCCGCAGATCGCAGGACGCCGCGGTGTGGCCGTGTACCTTAAATATATAAAAAAGTCGAACCTGTGTTGCGTGTCCGTCCAGTCAAACGTCGTTTGTTGATCTCCAACGAGGGTTTTAAGTTTAGTCAGATTGGGGAAGAATGTGGCTAGATCGGTTGCCAAGATGCACTTTTTAATATAATCCAAGATAGATTTAAAATCATCTTTCTGTACATGCGACAAGAAGTTATGGCCTTCCTGTAACAATCAAAACAAGAACATTGGTTAAATTGTAAGTTTAATTTTTTTAAAGCTTTTTGCTATTAGGGTTGCACATTACTAGTAGTCTTGTTACTCCTCCAACTAAGCTAAATGCGCTTGTGACTGGAGTGGGTTTACGTTAACAGTGCATTGGGTGGGGAACTCACGACCTCTCAATCACAAGTCCGACGCCTTAGTTATTGGGCTTTTGCCGCTAAATTGTAAGATCTTGATATCATGTGAACCTATTTATTAGGATTTTATTAATGACTAGCAGCCCGCCCCGGCTTCGCACGGGTAGAACATATATGCCTACAAAATTTGCATCAGTTTGTAGCATCGAATATAAAATATGAACATATTTAACAACCATCGTCATATTTCATCCAATTTACACAAAACCTTAACGAATTATGCACCTAAACCTTCCTCATAAACACTCTGGCTATTGGTGAAAACCGCATGATAATCCGTTCAGTAGCTATTGAGATTATTGCGAACAGACAGACAGACGCAGTGATGAACTTTGTTTTATAATACTTACGTATTGATATTGGACGGCCCTTTGGCGTAAAGGATAGTTACCCTGATTCTGACCCGACGGTCGTTGGTTCTAATCCTAGCTATATACCTACCAATGAAAGTTTTATGTGCATTCATGAATCATGAGTTTTCGTACAGTGGTAGTGGAATCATTAAATCTACCAAAAAGTAGCTTACCACCAAGGAGTACATCTGCCGCCGTAACCTTACGGCGTTCCCCGACGCAAAATGTAGGGGTAATATACGTTTAACGTGTGTATCTGTGTGTCGGTCTGTACCATCTTAGCACCTAACTGGATGAACCGATTTTGTTTTTATTATTGATAGTTTTTTTTTGTTTGATAGATGTCTTCATCGAGAGTTTTCTTAGCTTTGATTCATGAAAATTCGTTCAATCGTTATAAATTTATGAGCTTTTTTCTAGTTAATTGCGCTATGAAATCAACTTTCATAGGTCTGATCAATTCGAAAATCTTCTTCTTCAACGATATTGTAAGAACATGGAAGCCTCCTGGACTCTACAGAATACTCAAATCCTCACCAACTTACAGCTCAGATTTTAAATGTCGTGTTTAGAGTCATTGGAAAAAGCTATTATACATAGATCAGTCGGGGTGGTTTAAAATATTATATTATATTATTATATATATAGATGAATATTATTTTATACAAAAGATCATATTATTATACTATATTGACTTTAAATTGATTGTGATCGGTGGGGATCTACAGCGTAGCTAAGCTTATAATAATATTTTCGTAGTAACTATGACCTAATCTGTGGTTTCACTGCAAATATTTTATTAATTTTGCGATGCGTGTTTGTGAAATTCGGGATATCTTCTAGAGTTTTCATTTGAATTAAATACTGTAAAGGACAATTTTAATCTATAATATGTGGCCAAGCTAATTAACGTAATTATTTGGATAAGGATTAATACTATATACTTGAAAATAGCCTTGGAAGTTATGTAATATTTTTTAACAAAAATTTTAAGATTAAAATGGTTACTGTGAGTCAATCTTAAGAGATAGACATATGCTGTCGCGGACTTTTTTGTAGTTCTTATTAAGTTGTACAACTTTTGCATAGAAAATATTCTTCTATCTATTTTCAATTAAGCAGCGTTCGTAAGAAACGTGATTTTCCGACCGTTTATTTGCCGACTTAGGTTGCAAATTAGGTCTCAACGAATGTACCTTTGATTTAAACGGGATAATATATAGCCTATTTTCATTCCGAAAGTCCATTCTATATATTAGTAAAAGAATTTTTTAAATCGGTTCAGTAGTTTTTGAGCTTACTCATTACAAACATACAAAAATACAAAAATACAAATGTTCTGTCTTTATAATATTAGTATAGAAGAACTTTAGTTAAATACCTGGTGTAAAAGGGTCACCGAAATATTAAAATGGTGATGTTCCAACGTAGATGTGGAATACATCACCGCCAAAGGCGCCTTGCTGTCAATCATGAACTTGTTTGTGAATCCCCTATGATCCAGGTCATGGCAAAGAGCTGCGATAAATAAAGCCAGGCGCTGCAAAACAAAAGATCGTTTAAAAAACTAAAATAACCGACTTTAAATGCCGCGCTATTCATTTTCCGTACCAAGTTTGAGGTGTTCATCTCCATATCTCTGGAGATACTTATCAGATCTCGATGAAATTACTATGGTAACACTCTTGAGATATCTCCTTACTAACAATAATATCGTTTAAAAACTAAAAAAGAACCGACTTCAATGCCGCGCTATTCATTTTCAGTACCAATTTTGAGATGTTTATCTCTATATCTCTAGAGATACTTATCAGACCTCGATAAAATTACCATGGTACCACACTTAGAATATCTCCTTTCGAACAAAAAAATAATAATCAAAATCGGTTCATAAACGACGAAGTTATCCGCGAACAATATAAAAAAATATTTTAAAAAATATATATACGGTCGAATTGAGAAACCTCCTCCTTTTTTTGAAGTCGGTTAAAAAACAGATTAATCAAAATCCGTCCATAAACGACGAATTTATCAGCGAACAAACATAAAATATATAAATATATATTATAAACGGTCGAATTGAGAATCTTCCTTTTTTTGAAGTTGGTTAAAACATAATTTTAAACTTAACTCATTAAGGCTGAGTTGCACCATCTTACTTTAACCGTAACTATAACTATAACCGGTGTTTTTCTATAGAGTTTGACATATTTTTATTATTAAGGGTCCAGTGGTGTAGTGGGAGAACGGTCGGCTTTGACAACAGAGGTTCCGGGTTAGATTTTTCTATAGAAAATGTAGGTATGTGCGCTTTTCACAGTACTGATGAAGGGAAAACATCGTTAAGAATTCCCCAACCCCCGCATCGTGGTAGGACACTATTTAGTGTCCGTCTGGCTAGCTACTACCTTCAAGTTAGAAAATCCGTCGCCAAACATCTAATTTGTTCCGGCAGCTATCCTTGAGAGCCAGTTCCCATTCTAGGCCTAGCGTGCTACCATCTTCGACCGCATCATCACTTACCAACAGATGAGTTAGTAGTCAAACGCTAGCCTATATGATATTACAGCAAAACGTCGTTTTTTTAGGCAATTATACATTCAAGCAATGATCATAGTTCACATTTTAAGGAAAAAACATGTCAGTGAGTAGTTATTTGACGTATACATATCAGTTTAATAGTAAAAAAAAACATACTGCATTGGTATCCAGGCCTTCAGATTTGTTATTCTTGAGCATCATATACATGGTGTGCGCTACTGACCATCCATGGTTGAAATTGTGATATGGAACATCTCTATAGTTTTTTCGCACAGACAGCACAAACCGCGTAAAAGTAGATCTATCAAAATGCTCGAATCCAAATAACTCTTGGAACATACACAACATTGCTTTGCATTTATCGTCTGGATCTAAATTGTATGGATTTAGATAGAAATCATCTAAAACTATAGAGATGTTCTTTTTGTCTGCTAACAGTAGCTTGACATCGCTCTCTCTGCATGTGTTATGGTACCCCAAAACTTCCAAAGCAACCTTATATTTCTGTTCTTTGCATCTGATTTTGTCGTAAAGTCTGGCTTGTTGTAGAGCTAGGCCGAAAAGCGTGGAGATGTTTTCGAAATTTAGTTCATCTTCGCGACTGAACAGTTTTTCGTATAGGTCGTCAGATCGTTTATTTACCATCTGTACGACTCCTATGATGCGGCCTTCAACTTCGATTGGCATGCATAAGATGGAGGTTGTCTTATACCCAGTAGCTTCATCCACGTCCCTTAAAAACAAAAGCTGTTAAAAACTAATACAATAAAATGCCAAGTTAATTGAAATAATTTTTGCCCCAGCAGGGCTAGCATGGCAAGGGGACTATTTTGTCTTTCCACCTATCCGTGTTTTGTTTGGTGGTGCAGGCAAAATAACCGCCCGCTGACTCTTAATCAATTCTTTTTTTAAACTTATTAATACGAAACAAAATCAAAACTCGGGGTTAAACTTCACCAAGCGTTTAAATTGTTGTGTTGATCTCCTGTCAGTGGCGAAAAACAGGTACATAATTTTGTCTTTCCCCGGGGTTATCCTTAGCCTTATGGCCATGCTAGCCCTGTAGGTGGTAGGAACATACTAAATCCATGTTACTTCTAACTTGCTACCAAAAAGTAGCTTGCCACCATCATGGAGAAAAATCTGTAATAACCTTACGGTGTTCCGGCAGCACACAGCCCTTGAGAGTCAGAGTATTCTAGGCCCAGCGTGTTCACCTTCGACCACATAATCGCTTACCACAAAGCGAGATAGTGGTCAAGCGTTAGCAAGCTAGAAGAGAGTCCTTCTATAATTCGGTCTATAGAGAATTGTACGTTTTATTTAAGACTTTCTTAATAATTTTATAGTAGCAATAAAATATTGAACAGTGAAAGAATAATTTAAGATCATTAAAAAATATACAAGTAACAAAATTAAAATTTTGAATGAATACCCACGACAATGTCCTTTAGAAAATTAACGCCATAACATCTATCTAAGAACCACCACTGATTCATTACGAACCGTTTAAAGACAAAATCGAACTAGTTTTGAAGAAAAAATGGCAACATGGATTTGCACTAACAAATGTTTACTGCAGCGCCCTCTGGTGAGTTGTCACCGTAACACCTATCTAAACACATGTAATAATTACACCCGAACCCATAACTGAAAATTGCATCAAAATCGCACTAGTAGTTTTGGAGAAAAATGGCAACATGGATTTGCACACAGAAACAAACAAACATCCTCTCACCCCAAACGCATATACTCGTACAGTCTCCGTTCCGGGGGTAAAAAAATAATTTTCCAAATCGGTTCTGGCATCTCCGAGTAATCGCTGATCATACAATAAAAAAAAAAGATTCCTACGATTTGTGAAACTTCTCCTTTTTTGTGAAGTCAAAAGTTACAAATATCTCTCACCTGTTGAATCTCTTGTCAGCATAAGCATCAGAAATATTGACTGTATTGCCGCAAGTAGCCACATGACCAGCTATGCCTTTAGTTATGGGCATTCTGATTTCTTTCTTACTGATGTTAGTTTCACTTTCTTTCTCGATTTGTAAATCGAAAACTGTGGAAACTAATTCTTTCGTTTTATTATCGACGAGGAATAGTGAAGCACGATCTGCGTTTACAAGTTTCTGCGCAAATTCTAGGATCCTTTTTATGAGTTGTTCGAGATCTACAAGATTGTTGAACATCGCTCTAAAAATGGTACAAATTATTTAATACCAGCGAACCGCCCCGACTTCACACGGTTAGAGCATGATTATACCCACGGACACACCGCAGCGTCCTGCGTGCGCGATCTAGGCGGCGATCAGATAGCGTAGTAGTATTTGTACCGACTGGTTCACACCAAACGCGATCCGAAAACCATTGAAAAGTACTGAGATCGCGCCCGCAGATCGCAGGACGCCGCGGTGTGTCCGTATTACATTAATGTAATTCATACTCGACGCAACCAGCTGATGCAATTAATTGAATTAACATCTTCAACAACCATCGTCATATTTTAACTAATTTACACATAATATCGATTAAAAACTAAAATAAGAAAGAACCGACTTCAATGCCGCGCTATTCATTTTCAGTACCAATTTTGAGATGTTTATCTCAATATCTCTGGAGATACTTAACAGACCTCAATAAAATTACCATGATACCACACTTGAGATATCTCCTTTCGAACAAAAAAAGAATAATCAAAATCGGTTAATAAACGACGAAGTTATCCGCGAACAAACATAAAAAAATATATATATACGGTCGAATTGAGAAGCCTCCTCCTTTTTTGAAGTCGGATAAAAACACAGCCCCCATCACGTCTGTCTGACTGTCTGTTAGCGATAAACTCAATAATTACTAAACGGATTTTTATATTGTTATTACAAGATATAACACATAATAATATGTTAATTTATCATCATCAGCTTAACTCTGTCCACTGTTGGACATAAGTCTCACCTATGAACTACTAGATGGAGCAACGATTAAATGATATACGAAAGCTGGCTGGCAGCGGCTGGAAACAAGGTGCTTAAGATTTAGATCAGTGTATATGTATAAGTAAGTACTCTATAACAACAATTTAGGTACATAGTTTAAAAACTAGAACAACCGACTTCCATGCCCTGCGAGTCAGTTTCAGTAGCAAGTTTGAGACGTTTATCGTCATATCTCTGAAGATATTTATCAGATCTCAATGAAATTACAATGGGACCACCTCGGGAGTATACCCTTTATACCCTTACGAACTAAAGAAGTCTAAGGACTGATACTTACTTGGCTACATTCAACATAAATTCCAATACTTTTCTCTGTCTAGTCATGTGTGTGAGGACAGACGAATGATGCAAAGTGCTACTACCCCATATTATTGCAAGATTAGCAATATCTTCATCTTCATCGTAAAATTCAGTACTCCGCCACATTTCAATGATAAAGGACGGCTGCCTTTTTCCATTAAAGAGAGGTACTAGTAGAACATGCTTTAAATGGATCTGAAATAAAGGCTTTAATCATAATGGCAATGGAAATTCGTTGATAACTTACACGTATCTATTTTGTATTATAACTAGCTGTGTCCCGTGGCTTCGCCCGTATTAAGAACTACTTTAACTGAACCACACAACACAGGATTGTTCTAGTGCGTTTCAGTGTTCAACACAGGCTATAATTAGTACATAAGCTTAAATTGTAATGGGGGCTCAAAGTTTGTATGGAGAAACAAGATTAGATAGTATTTTCTATTCGAAACTTTGTACAAGTGCTTCAGTAAAAAAAATAAGTAAATACGATATTCATGCTTTTTTTGAAATTCCACCCCTAAAAGGGTGAAATGGGGTAACAGAGTCTGAAAATTAATATTGTTTTGGATTGCGCTGAAATATGCCATGCAGATAGTTATTACGACGTAAGTTCCATCTGATAAATGATTTTCTAAAATTTACCCCTCAAGGGGATCAAACGGTGGTTCAAAGTTTTTATGGAGAAAAAAGATTTGATAGTTTTTTTTCCATTTGAAACTTTACACAAGTACTTCTTGTAAATAAGTAAGTAAATATGTGTTTCAGGCTTTTTCAAAATGCCACCCTAAGAGGGTGAAGTAGATAACAAAGTCTGAAAATCAATATTGTTTCGGATTGCGCTGAAATAGATTAGTTGTTATGACGTAGGTATACGCTTAGAAGGGATTTTATAAAAATTCCCCCCAGATATAACTTATTACTTTCAATTATATATATATAAACTTATAGATTTACTTAAGTACTTCCGTTAATAAATAAGTAAATACGTGTTGCAGGATTTTTGCAAGGGGTTGGTAAAGAGTCTGATAATCAATGTCCTAACTAATATTATAAATGCGAAAGTAACTCTGTCTGTCTGTCTCACTTTCACGCCAAAACCACGGTACCGTTTTAAATGAAATTTGGTACACAGATAGTCTAGAGCCTGAGAAAGGACATAGGCTACTTTTTAATGCGAAAAAAGGGTTGTAAGGGCTTGAAAGGGGGGATGAAAAGTGGTATGGAAGTATATTCATTTTAGGAGCTAGAAGCTTGAAACTTATATTTTAGGCTGTTGATTCAAATATATAAATAAATTACATTCAAAGTTTGTAAAAGTTTTGCCCTCAAGGGTGTAAAATAACAATAGGGGATGAAAGTTTGTATGGAAATATGTAAGGTTTATGTTAATGTTCTACTGAACGGATTTAAATGAAATTTGGTGCACAGATAGTCTAGAGCCTGAGAAAAAACATAGGCTACTTTTTAATATGAAAAGAGGGTTGTAAGGGATTGAAGGGGGGGATGAAAAGTTGTATAGAAACATCGTCATTTTTAGAGCCAGAAGCTTGAAACTTATGTTTTAGGCTGTTGATTCGATATAAATATATATAACATTCAAAAATTGTGAGGGGGAAGGGGGAGGGGGAGAAAGAAGGGGAAAAGGGGGGAGGGGAGGGGGGAGAGAGGGGAGGGGAGGGAAAAGGGTGTGGGGGGAAGAGAGAGGGAGAGTGGAGGGGTGATTTGTGCGGCGTGGTACGGTGCGGTGTAGGTGGGATACGCATTAGCCTAAATAATTAAAAATGCTACCCAAAGACACTATTCCACGCGGACGAAGTCGCGGGCACAGCTAGTATATACTTATAATTTGAAACATTTTTTTTACAACAACCGTTATACGTATAAGTTAGTTGATGAAATGGGTGTAAAGGGGGCAAATCAGGCTAATCAATTAAAGCACTATTTAATACATTAAATCGGTCTTCAATCATCAAAACTCATCGTGTCGAGCGGCAATTATAAAAGATCTGTAGATGATCTTGTAAAACATAAATAAGTTCATACATAGAAAATCATAATAGAGTTGCAGTGACATTTTGATTTATGCGAAATGAATACCCCCAAATTTCGTCTATACACTACGCGCTCTCATTGGCTAGCCGTTGAGAATGCGCGCTCCGATTGGCTAGCGGCCAAAACGATTACATATAACGGAATCTGATTGGTTAGTACTGGTATTTATGAGTGTAAAATTGGTAACTATTTGCGGAATCGCAATCTTTGTCGAAAGCAAAAGTAACATAAGCCACAAACTAAGTTGAAGGGTTACAAGACTAAGGGGCCAGTTTCACCGGTTCCTGGTAGCGTTAATATGAAGAAATCTGACAGATTTTTGACAGCTTTTATATGGCCTCATGTGTCAGATAACTATCTAACGTATTATCAGGAACCAGTGAAACTGGCGCTTATAGTAATGTTGTGGCATATCTTGAACCACCTATTTCATTTTCATATCCTGCATACTCTTTTGTATTAAAACGATTTATGTTTCTTTATGACGGAACGATGTCAACTTTGAAAAGGAATGAGAGGAAAAGAGGATCAGAAAGGGGGGCTAGGGAAGATGGACACTAAAAAAGGAAGAAAAGTATGAAAAGATATATTTGAAAATCGCGCACGAAATACAAATATATGTTTATATTTCTAAATAAGTTTTGAAGAAAACATAACAATAT
Source organism: Cabera pusaria (assembly GCA_954871355.1). Classification (NCBI taxonomy): domain Eukaryota; kingdom Metazoa; phylum Arthropoda; class Insecta; order Lepidoptera; family Geometridae; genus Cabera; species Cabera pusaria. The sequence goes on along the minus strand of OX940885.1, from coordinate 32,328,579 downwards.
TTGAATGCATGTAGGCTTATTAGAGGTCATTATGAAAATGCCTCATGCGACAAAATAATACATCATCATCAGCCGGTGTCAGTCCATAGCTGGACGTAGGCCTCTCCCAAGATGCACCACTGAGCCCGGTCTTCGGCTCTTCCTTTCCAGTCACCAGTCACGAATATGATACAATTTTCGTTACTGTGCATTACATTTCTGCAAAGCGCGCAGTTAGAAGATAATGTTGTTCTGTCCAACGTGTGCTATTGATGGTTGAAGAAGGGCCTGAGTCGGCGTTGCGATACGCTTGTAACTCTTCTTCTTACGTCTACAATATTCAGTCGAAGGTGTCAGCCAGGAATTTCCCTAAATTAAAGGAGCTCGATTATATAATGGGCCCGAAGAGCAGTGTTAAACAATAAATGTTGGGGTAAAGTTAAGTATCGTAGAGTATTTTAGAGTCAATATAAATATAAATGTAATAACCCGTGTTCATATTTCCCTATCTAGGTTCCATCCACATCAGGCGCTCCGTAACGTTGCATTCCGTTACGTTACAATGTGCAACTCACATTGCTAAAAAACTCAATTAAGTATAATTGCTCGTTGATCATAATGACTAGGTACTTACAATATCATCCAATGCTATTGACTTAAGTAAATCATTGGATATTATATTTGGGAATCGAACTCCGTCTACGTTCTTTATAAGGCGCTTGAAACATCCTTCGCATGCTACTTCTTGAATAAAATTCATGTACCTCTCGGATATTTGGTTCATATCGCCCATTTCATCTCTAAGTGGTATCTGAAAATTGTTGCATTTATTATAATTAAGATAGTTTAAAAACTAAAACAACCGACTTCCATGCCACGCGAGTCAGTTTCAGTAGCAAGTTTGAGACGTTTATCGTCATATCTCTGGAGATACTCATCAGATCTCGATGAAACTACAATGGGAACACCTCGAAAACGAACCCTAACGATTAAGAAAAGAATCATTCAAATCGGTTAGCAATTGACGGAGTAATCGCGTAACATACAATTAGTGTAGTGAAGTGACAGTAAAATAGTGAACAATGCTTACAAAGAAAGAATGCAATTAAATAGTGTCTTCGCCTTAATAGAGACGATAAGAAAAGTGACAATGGACACATTCTTTGACAATAGTTATCAGTTTAGGTCAAATTTAAATTACTTATTAGTTTTAAGACTAGGTTCTAATTTTAATGATATAACCTTATATTGGAGTAACATTTGTAAAAAAAAAGTAGAGAGTGTGAAAAAAGAAAACCGTCGTGGCTCTACGATGAACTAACATTCAAAGTTAAGGATGATATATAATTACCTAGTACCAAACGATAATAATACGAGTAGGTACCTACCAAAGTATCGAACATTTTTAGTTGTATTGGCAATGACAGACAGAGCAAGGTTGTCAACGTAACAAAAACAATACATTTGAACCAGTCGAAAGTAAATTTGAGGTCAACATGCGCGCGCTCAATTTCTACGACGGTTCTATTTTTGCACAGACTTTTTTTCTAACACTTTTCTGTTAAAGTTCACTTTGGATCGACCAACGAGTTTTCAGTTTAATTTTTATTATTTTTGTGGGTATATAATATGGTATTTTACCCTATATGAAAAAAAAATAGAAAAATATATTAATGAGACAGATTAGGCAAAAAGTAATCGGAAAACGTTAGTTTTAGTTCAAAAAACAGCAAACTAAATTTTAAAATTCAATTCAAAGGTTTCAGTTTTTTCAATCTGTTTAATAAAGTAGTCGCCATGTTATTACGTCATACCGCATACGGCTAAAGCCGGCGCCAGACACAAACAAATGTTTGACAAAGACTTTGTCACATACTTTGTCACATATTTGAGCACTTATTTGCGGTACCTGCCACACATACTTTGCAAACAACACTTTTTGCAGTTTCGGACTTTGATCGCTTTGATGTGCGCTCGAAAAACCGACACCAAATGGCAAAGTGCCAAACTTTGTTCAAACTTTGAGCAAACTTTGAACAAATACCCGTGCTTCACATGTGCTCAAATGTGTGTTCAAATAAGTGCCCAAATGTTTGAGCTATGTCTGGCGCCGGCTTAAGGAAACATAGAAATTTCAACTGTCAACTATCATTTACTGCGTTTAGCTTACTAGCATACTGACGTCCACCACCACAAAGCAATATGGCGTCCACTGCATCCAGCATTTTCGTCAAATTACGCGAGAAAATTGAAAATGCAAATTTTAAATGCATTTTTATAGCACTTAACGATTGAATAAAAATTTTGTGAAATTATAGGGGTTCATTAGCACTATAGAATGTAATTGAGATACTTTTCAAAAATGGGTGTAATACTCTATTGTGTTTGTTTAAGAGCCTACTTGATTTTTTTCCCACGCTAGCTCCGCCTATAGTACACACCGCAGCACCTCCACTAACGAAAAAATTAAGAAATAACATAGTTCACATGTTACTTCTTTTTGTGATTACGTTAGTCAAACCATCTATAGAATCAAGAATCAAAGAATCAAAGCATTTATTCAGTATGTAGGCAGTATAAATATACGCACATATACACGTCAAAATCATAAATCATAAAATAAATCATAACCAATTATCAAGTAAACATAGCAAAAGCAGAATTTAACGCTATGAATTAGAAAAAAAATGTAATGAACCATTCAGCTGTCATCCAATCGTTTACGTCAGAATATTTAAAAAAAATTAAAGTAGGTTAAAACCAACCATACATGTAACTGTGTGTTTCAGTACTTCAGACAATTTTTATATAAAAACAATAAAAAAGTGAAATAGTGAAACACAACATAGAGAATCGCATACCGATCACAGTACATATCATGATCCAAATGGAACTGATAGTCCGTATAGCTTCGAAAGGTATTTTACCATACATACATAATAATACTACATCCAAACACTTTATTGTGTTACACTTACCTTATTTAGTAGACAGTACAGCACCACTTTACGTTGATCTGGGAACACGCGAAACATTCGGAATGTATGTGTTTGCAGTTTATTCTCAATACTCCACGCTATGGACCAAACGGTATTGCGCTCCGAAGCCAATCCGTATAGACCTGTTGAAAATTTCTTAAAAGTTCAAGTAAACATAATTAAAATGAAAAACATACAGACGAATTGAGAACCTCCTCCTTTTTTTTGAAGTCGGTTAAAAAGAATACCAAGAAGATTACACACACTAATAGCAGGCCTCCCTCACTCGCCCATAGCTACTACGCTTTATACGTAAACTTTCGAGCAACGCCGGCGGTACTATCTGCCAGTCGGTTGTCACTGCTCACGCGCCCGCAACGTATATTATTATTCAAATGACGGGATAACTGCGCATTCGTATTCTATATTAGAAACGATTTAACTTTTTAACCGACTTCACAAAAAAGGAGGAGGTTCTCAATTCGTCTGTATGTTTTTTTTTATAGTCGTTTTGCGGGTTGACAAAAAACAAGCATTTTTTTTTTTAAGCTAACGATACTAACATGACAAGACGGCGTAAAATTCACTTTCCCGACTTCAAATTCGACTCTTAGTTAGGAATTTTGATGTTATTTTGTGAGGCAAATAAAAAGAATTCGTAAACATTTTTTATTTCATTGAATCAACCCTTGGCGTGCGCCGGTACATCGCGCGCTGAACGAAGTAATAACAACGCTAGGTCGATGTCTAAGGCAGACACATTTTTGCTTGTATTGTCTGAAATAAACGTTGGTATTGTGTTTTTGTAGGGGATTGAAATATCTATTGCGTAGTAACTATTATATAATCTGTGCTAATAGACAGATTATATGTTTAAACAGATAAGACACTCACTACGACAAAATTGCAAGTAGAATATATAATACTGCTTTGAAAATAAGTTCAATCACATCGGTATATTATCTATTTCACTTGCACGTACCAACAGTCCGTAATCTAATATTATGAATCTTTGAAGTGTTCCACACTTTATATTTTTGTAAGTTGTTAAACACAATCCAAAAGTTCATCGTACCGACGGGACTTGAACCCGCAACCTCCGGAATAACATGTTCCGGTGCTTTGCCAATTAAGCCACGGTGCGAAGTATCGTTACAACGAAATTAGTGGATAGAATTTGTTAACCCAATTATGCATTGGTGGCGCCATCTATGACTACTTATTACGTAAGTTAATCATTCGGAAGAAATCATTACAGTTTTCAAATCAGACGAGAGATGTTGCACTGCGTAAATATTATGTTTCTTTGATGTGTTTCACACTATATGTTTGTAAATTGTTAAACACAATCCAAAATTTCATCGTACCGACGGGACTTGAACCCGCAACCTCCGGAATAACATGAATTTTGGATTGTGTTTAACAATATACAGTCCGTAATCTTTTGTCATTTAAAGTCATATTACTGTTTCCATGATTTTGTTCTAAATGCAATCTCCACTGAGTGTAAATTTCTTGTAAAAAACATGAACTGTGACAGAATTCGCACATGCTAAAAACTCATGCTAAATTATTGTAACAGCTAGAAGCTGGGTTGCACCATCTTTTTAAGGTTCCGTAGCCGAATGGCAAAAAACGGAACCCTTATAGATTCGTCATGTCTGTCTGTCTGTCTGTCCGTCCGTATGTCACAGCCATTTTATTCCGAAACTGTTAGGACTACAAAATTGAAACTTAGTAGGTAGATGTATTCTGTGAACCGCTTTCCGATTTTGATACAAAAGTAAAAAAAATAAAAGTTTAAGGGGGGGCATCCCATACATGGAACTGAAACAAAAAAAAAATTTTTTCAATACAAGCAATGTTGAAAAGCTAGGCAGTGTTCATGCAACCAACAACAAGCCTCACCATTCATTCATTCATAATTAAGTCCTATATTTTGCAAGCTATGAAAGCGCATTACATCAAAATGGGTTTTTTGTTTCTTCATGACTCAACACTTCGAGCATTTACCAATGGAGATGTAAACGCAAGGCGTACCCCCTCTGCTGGCCATATGAGCATGCGTAACTACGCTGTATTTTTAATACTGTGTGCGTGTTTCAAGCTAGTGTGCGGGATTGTTAAAGTGAGTGATTTGTGTATGTGCAATGCGTGTTTATCTCGTCCCCCGTAAGTATCGCCAGAAAAAAATGTTTGCGGATTACAACGTTAACATCTCCATTGGTAAATGCTCGAAGACTCAATATGATAAGTGTATAATTAAAGCCAATGTCAAAGTAAAATTAAGTTTTAAGAAACACCAATCGTAAAGTCAAGTTAAAGTCACATTCAAGTCAAGTTGAAGGGAGTTAAACGAATGTTGTTGTTGTTTTTAAGTGTGACTTTTGACGTTTGGATGAAAGCTGAATGGCACATTACTTTTTTTTTTTAATTCAAAGCATTTATGATTTTTTTAATTTAGAATAATGATTATTTATATGATCATATTTAATGTTATTTTACGTGTGTAAGTGCAGATTTTTTATTTGCCAAAATACCGAATAAATTCTTTGACTTTTGACTTTTGAAGGCATAGTCCAGTCTAAGCCTTGTCTTAAGCAAATATTAGCAAGCTGGTGAACTGTATTATGATGGTGTGAGGGTTTTGATGAAAAAAACGTAAATATATTTTTACAAATTTTTAATTCTAAGCAATAAAATAAAAAGATAACTGAGTCATCTTTAGACTCAAATCTGACACCAATAGAGTCCACCAACTCAGTGCAACTTTGGTCCTTTAAGCCGGATCTGAACCAGCAACATATTAAAGGCATTCATCGGAATTTTAGTGGAACGCAAAAAATAGCACATATTTAACATTGTGCTGTTTCCCTAAACTTGTATACAATTCACGGTTAATTTGTGACTTATTAGTTATAGAACACTGGTTTTAGGAAAAAAATACCATGAGCACACACTGGTTTTCGCGTTCTACGCTGTAATGAAAAACCGGGCATTCTTGCAAAAAACTCCCAGCAAGTATTTTCCTGTCTCGAATATACACTGACGAAAATTGACACAATCTAAATTATGTAGAATAACGCCTTATATGCCCTAAAACGTTCATAAATAAAATATTGATTTGTAGATATTGGGTACGAAACTTCTGCATCAGATTCAACATAGTATTGTTAGGTGTCTTTGAATAATTTGTGTTAAGACGGTATGATATTTTCATTTTCGATAAATACAAATACAAATATGCAAATACAAAATTTCCGCAAAATTTCCAGTGTTTCATTACCGGCCTTTCTATCTTCTGCCAACAGTGTTTTGGTTCTTTTTAAGAGAATAATTTCAAATTCAGCATCACAAATTTCAATAGACTCTTTGGAAGATGGTAGAACGGCCTGGTCTTTGGCTTGTCCAAGTGAGGATCTTCCAAAAAATCTTAGTTCGCAAAGGCAATGGGACGATCCCCTTTGTAAAATTGTACAGAAACAAATTTTAGACAAAAGTATTGATAATAAAGTCCGGGCTCGTCTCCTTGCCACGCGCGAACGAGAATCTGGTTATTGGTTACAAGCACTACCTTCATCCAACATTGGTACCCTAATGGACAATGAAAGTTTTTCTATTGCCATAGGGTTGCGTCTGGGCATCTCTAGGACGGAACCTCACAATTGTCACTGCGGCAGTGAAGTGGACAGATTAGGCCACCACGGCCTGTCATGCCGCCGCAGTGCAGGGCGTCTCTCACGCCACGCCACAATAAACGACGTCATCCGTCGGGCCCTTGCCACCGTGAACGTGCCGGCCATATTAGAGCCGAACGGTATATCACGTGACGATGGTAAGAGGCCCGACGGTATGACGTTGGTGCCATGGTGTCGAGGAAGACCATTGGTGTGGGACGCCACATGTGCTGACACATTAGCGGCGTCCCATATATGCGGGACCTCACGGTCAGCGGGCGCGGCAGCGGATGCTGCAGAAAACCTCAAACGGAGGAAATATGCTACCATTGGTGATGGATACATATTTCTTCCGTTTGCGGTCGAAACAATGGGCCCATGGGGTCGAGATGCCCGAGGTTTTGTTAAGGAGTTGTCCAGACGCCTAATTGACATCACCCGTGACCAAAGAGCTGGCGCTTACCTCGGCCAACGTATTAGCCTAGCTATACAACGAGGTAACGTCGCTAGCTTTTTGGGAACATTACCGGCAGGTAGCGACCTAGGTTCTGTCTTTTATTTATAGTATAGATATTATTATTGTAGTTTAAATAATCTTGATATTGTCATTAGGTAATTATTTTTAAGTTGTTAAAATAAAGTGTATTTATGCAAAATTTCTTTATTGACATAATGACATTGTACAATATGATAATGAATCCATAAGCTCCCGAACTAGCGTTGCTGTGTCTCAGGAGCCAATGGCTTCTCCCATACATTATATGTCACAAGTAGACCAAATCACGCTTGCTTTTGCACTTTTTGTTGACACTTTTAACAGTTATTATTGTAAGTAGTCCTATAATTTTAATTTATAACTTGGTATTGTATACAATGCGGCAACAGCCCAATGGATAGGGTGTCGGACTGGCAATCGAGAGGTCGTGAGTTCGAATCCCACCTATTGCACTATTGACGTGAACCCACTCCAGACACAAGCATATTTAGCTTAGTTGGAGGGTTTAACAAGAATACTACTAATGTGCAACCCACATTGCGAGTAATCTCAAAAAAAATGTAAATAAAATACAAATACAAAATTGCTTTATTTAAAAAAAAATTGTTGTAACTATTTCATGTGTTAAATATGTAAAATATGTTGTAGACTTAATTAAATGTATGTAATGTTTAGTATTTAGTTCAGACTTTTTAATTATGGTTTACCCTCTCACTCTTTATAGTAATGTAAGCTTTCATTTAACATTTTGTAGTACTTATCTACCTATCTATTTACTTACTTGAAATATTGTACAACGAAGAACACACTTACACGTTACAAGTGACTTTTTTATTAAGAACCTATCAAATCTTTTTTGTTTGTCTTGGCTGAGGCACTCCAGAATTACGCAGAATTTCTTAATTTAAAAAAATAATAATTTAATTAAAAATGTTTTTTGGCTAAAAAGAAAAAGTGTTCAGTGAAAATACAGGGCATGTAAGCTTAGCATCTGGTTATTTCAAGGTAACGGGCATAGTGCATTGACGTGCAAAATTCTGAAGACACGGAGTCTTGCTTGTCACAGTTTCTATCATAGGCAGACATCAGCATCATCACTTAGCAAGCGCCTCGTTTGTTTTTTTACCTCATATAAAAACAATATAATGCAATAGAATAGAATAGAATAGAATAAAATGTATTGTTCAATAACTGTGTTTACAAAGGTCTTAATATTGGGTATGTAGTACCAACAGTTTGTTCTTTACAAACATACAATAATATTAAACGTCTAATTAAAATCTATACAATCTATCTTATTAGTATTATCGTAACTTATTATTTTAATCTTCAATTGCGATATTGTAATGATACCAGGCAGAGTTAAAGCCGGACATTTTGTTAGTTTCATTCATCAAAATATTCTTTAAGACTGTAATATGATTTTTTAAGTAGCCATTGTTTTAGCTTTTGTCTAAAAAAGTGTCCGTTTAACGATTTTATTTCTATAGGCAAATTTTTAAAAATTTTATGCCAGTTATAAATGCACTTTTGTGATACATAGTGTTATTTACTTGTGGAATACACATATTGAATCTATATTTACTGCGAAGTTTGTTAGCTCTGCTGGATTGTTCGCTGAAGTAATCTGATTTATTATTTTTTACAAATGTACACAGTTCTAGGATATATATACAAGTTAGCGTAAGGAAACCTTCATCGACAAATAATTCACGAAGGGAGTCAGTATCTTCCATTCTGTATATACTACGTAGGCACCTTTTCTGTAGTATAAATGTTGTCTGGACATCTACTGAATTTCACCAGATAATGATACCGTAACTTAAATGAGGGTAGACGTAACCATTGTATGCATTTATTGCCACTTTTTTGACGATATATTACTGAGCACTGATAATACGTAGCAATATTTTGTTATTTTACTGTTTATTTTGCTAATGTGCTCTTTCCAATTTAAATAACAATCAAGTGCTATGCCAAGAAAATTAGTTGTATTTACCTCTGTAACTACATATCCATTATGCATTATGTTAATGTTTAATTGACGACTCTTGTAATTTTTAAACTGTAATAAATTTGTTTTATTCATATTGACATTTAAGTTAATATTGCTTAACCATTCTGTTACAATTTATAAGGTATTATTAACTTCTTTTTCAAACTCATTTTGATTAAGATGGTTTTGTGGGATAAAGATGGTAGCGTCGTCGGCAAACATAACACAGGTATGCTGTGTGATTTGTGGCAGTTCATTAATATACAGTAAGAATAATAAAGGCCCAAGTATGCTACCTTGTGGGACTCCTATGATGACTTTTTCATATTCAGATTCTACTTGTTCTATAGACTTGGTATCAAAATTGAAGGTTTGGATTACTGTTGCTTGATTTCTATTGCTTAAATATGATTCTATGAGAGCTAAAGATGTTCCTCTAATACCTACTGCTTCCAATTTATTTAACAATGTTTTATGAAATACGCAATCAAATGCCATAGATAAGTCTAAAAATACAGCGATCCTTGTCCTCTTATTATTAATTTCACCCCAAACTTGATTTAACATTTTAAAAATGGCTATAGTCGTATTTTTTCCTTGCTAATATGTTCCTTGATAATATGCTAATATGTTTATCGAAACCGAATTGGCTTGTTCTCGCTATTGTAATATTACAATATTTGTGAACTTCTTGAAATAGTTATATCTATCAAAATGATATTTTTGATAACCCATAATAAATTACCTACCTATACATAATGATGCTTTGTTGGACAGACGGACAACATAGTAATCCTTTAAGGTTTCCTTTTAGGTTTATGCTGTTTTTTTGCATGAATAATGGTATTTTAGTTAATATTATAATATAAAAGCTAAACACTATTAATGCTTCTGCGACTACCACACACCATTGCTTTTAGAGATGAGAATTTCCTTCTTAAGTCCTTCGATGCCTGCTATGGTTGATCTCCCTCTCTGAAGTACATGAAATGCTCAAATTCATGGGTAATGATATCTTGCCCGTATTTACGGATTTCACATAACCCTCAAATGAGGCATCTTATGTACTTCAGCACCTCTTCCAGTTGTGCCAGATGTTCATCGAGCCTATGCGTGCTTCCGTTGAACGTAGCGTAGAGTCAGTCGGTGTTGGCAGCCTTTCGTAGCTTGGGGATTCTTAGCATCCCCTGCCCCGCCGTAAACGTGACCGCCGTCTTGGCCAGGAATAGCGGGGCGACCGGGAATTGGCGGTCGATGGGAACTGGGGGCACAATGGCCGCCAGTTTCCGGTCGCCCCGCTGTGAGCGTTTCTGTGTCATTAATACCCATATAATCCATGCTGTGCAGGCGGGTTAGATGATCGCAGGAGTTAAAGTGCCCCGGAGACGGTCATTCGAAATTATCAATGGGCTTTAATCCATATTTCCATCATTCGATTTTAACCGCGTAGTTGCGAATGACAATGGATTCAATTGCCTCGGTAGACGATAATTTTGTCCATCAATGACGTGAAAATTAACAATTGCGAATGACCGTCTCCGGGGCACTTAACTCTCGCACCGGTCATGTCAATGTGAGTTTGGGATAAATTCTAAACTTACAATAATATTTGAAATTTCTTTGACCTTGTAGTCCACTAGCGCCCCATAGCAACAACTTCACAAAAATCAATTTGCAGTTACTTGATATTGGTACCGCATAATAAAAATTATATTTGATTTGAACATATGGATATCTTTAAGACATTTCTTCTTTGAAACTTATGACATAATAACGTTGTTATCGGAACAACGGAGCTCTTGTTACATATTGTATAAATCCATAGCTGGCTGAATTTCAACAAATGTATATTTTCTGGTTTATATGTATTCTTTAGGATACTAAATATTTCCACTTCTAAAAACATCAACGTATCATTCAAGACTAAGGAGAAAATTAAGACTGAATTTTTGTTGCCACCGATATCATAAACCGTCCACCGATTTTTTTTTGTGCACCGATATGAGAAAGCTGACCACTGGTATGATAAATCTATATACCTAAATGATATGTCTATTCATCGATGTGATAAATCATCCACTTTTTTTTAAATGTTAAATTGGGTAGCGCTTGACCACCATCTCACCTGATGTAAAGTGATGATGCGGTCAATGATATAGCGCGCTTACCCAATTACCCAAAAGATACCTATTCACTCTCGACTTGAAGACCCCTAAGTTGTATCTAATCGGAAACACAGCCTCAGTCATGCAATTCCATTCCTTGGCAGTACGTATGATGAAAGAGGAGGCAAATCGCTTTGTACGGATAAATGGCATATCTACCATACTATCTTTTTGACGCCTTACATTGTTTCTTGTTTTTTCTTGTTTCATTATTTAAGTTAGTATTTTAATGTGTGATGTCAAATAAATGATATTTTTCTGTCTTTCTTTCTTTATTACCATAATACAGCGGCGCCTCTGAGTATCCCTGCTTGTCCGATTATAAAATTGGGATAGCGGAATCAAATTATGCAATTCCGATGCACACTCTCCGAAATGAATCCGATGAAAAACAGACAAGCGACTTTACGGCCATGCTCGAGACTCAGGAATATTTTAAAATTGTTTTTATATTATTTATAAATAAAACTTACTATTTAATAGTAACAAAACGAATATTCCATGAAATAGTATAAGTTGTAAACATAATTTACTTATATTTATTCGCGTATAAGCTTTTTATCTCTAAAAAAAGTAGGGGGACAGCACCGATATGAGAAAATTTAGAGTTTATGAATTTATTTATACTTTTAGAAATATTCTTATTAGAATGATATTTTTGCCACAACACAATATTTGCTTATTATATACTTAAAAAAAATAATTCAGTACAATATTCTTGTTTTAAAATACGAAATACACCAAAGACAAAAAAAAGTCATATAGGAAATTCACCCAGCTAGATCTTCTATATAATGACATAAAAATTTAAAAAAATAATTGTAATTTATACAAATCAACGGATCCTTAAATAAATCTAAGAGCAATCCATACAATACAACCAAAAACTCGTCTGTCATTTAAAGATAACGAATAAATTGACATTCCCAATATTTTTTATTTTTTAGGGCAAAACCTTTCGCTTCATAGTTTGCTTTGTTCTCAAAAAGTCATGACATTATGCAATGAGGAGAAAACACTCCTTGAAAGAAAGTCTCACAGTATCCTTGCAAAAAACTAGACGATGGAAACGATCATTCTATACAATTGCAAAAACAGGATGTTTATTTTTAAAAATAAAAGTTAAAGTAAGCTTAGGTATTGGAGCACATAATATTTTATAGATAATAAAAAAACAGCGCATTATTTTAATTATAATACATGCAGCGATATTGTATAAAGTTCCACCTACTACAACATATCAGTACCACGACGGTAACCATTCAAAGAATGAGACAGCACAGAATTATGTCCCGGCCAACAAACTAAATAACATCTTCCATATATATACATAAGTTTTTGGTTAGGATTTTGGTCGGGTCCTACCACGGATGTAAGTTATGGTTACACCAGTTCTGTCCATGAACGCTGTCTCATAATTATCAAAATAGTTTCGCTGTTTTTTATGTACTATCATGACTGAGTACGTTATAGTTAGAAGATAGACCAATACAAGCAGATCGTTATACCATAATTTAATATACCATATTTCAAGATAAAATGTGCACTATTTACAGCGTGCCATGCCATAGAATAAGATATTGTTATGGACAGGGTTAATTTAACAGATAGTATTTATGTACAGCTAATTTTAGTCAAAAAATGTATTAGCTACCAATATAATGGTCAATAAAGTGCATATCTATATATATAAATATAAATATATATATATATATATATATAGATTTGCACTTTATTGACCATAATATTGGTATATATATAAAAGAAAGTCATGTTAGTTACACATTACACTATTTATAACTCAAGAACGGCTTTACCGATATAGCTGAAAATTGGTGAGGAGGTAGCTTAGAGCCAGGAGACGGACATAGGATACTATTTATTTTGGTGATTTTTTTTGTTTCCTTAATTTTTGTTTTGGTGAATGTGTGCGTGTGTAGGGTAACAGCACAATGTTGAAAAACATGCTATTTGCATTCTCACCAAAATTCCACTGAAAATCTTCAGTAAACACCTCTTTACTAAAGGTACGACTTAGACTAGACTTTTACTTGAAAACTGAGCTGAAATGTGACTCTGACCCATCTCTTCGACCAAAATTGATAAAAACTTGAAAAATTGTAATATTTGACACTGGCTAAATACACTAATCGTGTGGAGACATAATGAAACTTAAAAAAATGTATGCTTACAAGCAATCGAGACAATAATAATAAATGCCTAATCAATTTTATATATTGTCAGAATGTAGGTAAATACAGAGATATGCAAGAATGTGATAGCCATGTTATGAATGTCGTATGTATACAGTCTTATCCATAAGACAATCAACATTTGACAGTTATTCATTAAGTAAGTACCTATACTTATTCAGAATTAATATTAAATACTGGTGATTATATTTTTACAATCAAAATTAAACTCAATCGAACTAGTTTCAAGTTAATAACTTATCTATAACAATAATAACATTGTTTCATTGCATCATATCTTGCTGACACGCGGTTGAAGTACTTGATTGTTGTATTTTTATTCTATTTCTGTATTGACACAACTTTATTATTTACTTGATAATCAAAGTGCCATAATACATTACTGAACTTAATATCTCTTTTGTATTCATTGTATTACATTCATAAAAGCCTAAATTAAGTTAATCTAAAAGGTAACACGACATTCGTTGTCTGTTAGGTGGTACAAAATAGAGTGCGTTCATTTTATCATCCGCCTAAAGATTACATACTCTGTCCCAATGTTAACATCTTTAGACATAAGTTAAAGCAATTATAGACCAGTAAAGCTTATTACAGTGTACAAGAATATCTTAATGATAAATTTAAAATTTTTATGAATTAATTTATTGGAATTATCTTATTGGCATTATTTTAATTTAAGATTCAGTCACAAGACATCAATAAAAGCTAACATGGGAAACGCACATTAATAAACTAACAAAATAGCTGTGTTCGGCTACTTTTGCCATTAAGAAAATTAAGGATTTAGGAGGTTAAGCAGCAGCAAAAGAGGTATGCTTTGCATATTATCATTCTGTAATGACGTATAGTATACTATTTTGGGGAACAGCTGCAGAATCAAATAGGGCCTTTGTTATACAAAAACGTGCTGTGAGATATATGCTAGGATTAAGACAAACAGAATCATGTAGGGACAAATTCAGAGAACTCAATATAATTACCATGACGGGGGAATATATTATGCAGTGTATAAAATATGTAAGGGAAAATATTAATACAATGACACGATATCAGGACATTCATAGCTATAACACTAGACATAAGGATAGACTAATTGGACCAAAGACTAGATTATCGAAGATTTCCAAAAGCTTTTACTACAATGGCATAAAATTATATAATAAAATCCCAACATTGATAAAACTAAGAAAAATGATGACTTTTAAGGGTTCCGTGGTCCTGACAAGGAACCCTTATAGTTTCGTCATGTCCATCTGTCTGTTTGTCTGTTTGGTTAATATAACAGAAAGTATTTATGTACAGCTAATTTTAGTAAAAAAATGTATTAGCTACCAATATTATGGTCAATAAAGTGCAAATCTATATAATAGTAATATATTGTAATTTATTTTGCTCTACGACCAAAATTGATAAAAACTTGAAAAATTTAAATATTTGACACTGGTTAAATACACTAATCGTGTAGAGACATAATGAAACTTAAAAAAAATGTATGCTTACAAGCAATCGAGACATTAATAATAAATGCCTAATCAATTTTATATTTTGTCAGAATGTAGGTAAATACAGAGATATGCAAGAATGTGATAGCCAAGTTATGAATGTCGTATGTATACAGTCTTATCCATAAGGCAATAAATATTAAGGCTCGTTTACGCCGAGTCAACAACGTGCGACAGTGTCACATGCTACACATTGTTACATGCGGCACCTTGTGACATGCTACAAATAGAAATCATTTGCGGCATATGTGGCATACGGCAGCCTATTTTACGCCGAGGCAACATCGTGCCTGGATAATTTCCAAAGCATCGTGCTGTTTATTAAATTTCTTAAACCACATTTGACGCATAACAGCTTTTTACACACTACGTGATGCAATGCAAGATAAGAGTTTATTTATACCTTGAGATTGTTTATGATTATTATTAATTTATATATTTTACATTGTTAGAACAGATACAATATGTATGTTATTTTAATTTATTGACATTTGCTAAAGATGTATTTTTACTTTCTAAATATTTAATTATGTACGACGTGTCTAAGTGCATTGTATATGTCGAAAGATTAATAAACAACAATAACAAAAATTAATTGACATTTTCATAATACTATTATTTTTCCTTTTATTCAATTGATATTTGATATTAAAATGTATTATTGACAAAGTTTATATGGTTTTTAATGATGTTATATTGCTATTATTTTTTGACACTTTGCAATGTGATTTTATGTAATTTATGATTGAGATAGTAACATTATTAATTAATTAATTATTGAATGCCATTAAGGCTGGATACAGAGAGCAACTATTTAAATAATAATATCATCTTTATAACCTGTATTCTCAATAAGTGATTGGATTGATTGATTGAGTTTTTCTTGCTGAACCCCATTTATGTATTGTGTGTCTTTGAAAATATATTTTTTATCTATGTGTTATATGTTTCGTTATTTTAAGAATTATTTAATAAAATCATATTGTTGCTAATACAATGTTCTTTTGCTTCAGCTCAATAGTTGTCACTATTTTATTTTTGAAACCTAAACGCAGAAATATGAATTATTTTTATTCACATTTCTGTAGACCTAAAATAAAAATATCTCAAAATATGGCCAATCTTATTCATTAATCTAAAGCGGCAATAGCCCAATGGATAGGGTGTCGGACTGGCGATCGAGAGGTCGTGAGTTCGATCCCCACCCCACCCATTGCACTATGGACGTAAACCCACTCCAGACACATGCATATTTAGCTTAGTTGGAGGGGTTAACAAGTATACTAGTAATGTACAACCCACTTTGCGAGTTATCTATAAAAAAAAATCTTACAATTGAAATTAAAAATATATGAATAAGTATGCGTGCTTGTATTGATTTGTTACACAATCACTTCAAATAATTATCAATAACAAATTGAAAACCTTTTTTATAACCTTTGCAGGCAAAATCTTGGACAATGGGATACAATGGGATATATAACATTCTCAAAGCTATGGGCAGTGGCTGGAAAAAAATAAGCGAAGATCGGGCTCAGTCACGTATCTTAGAAGAAGTATGTCCATACTGGTTGATTATGATTATGATACATGAATTAATTAATTATGATGGCAAGCATCATATCTCATTGGATATGAACTTTGTCACCATAATTAGCACTTTTATGTTAGGTGTGTGAAACGGATTCATGGACAAAAGGCAAAAAAAAATATGCGGGGTATTTAAAAATAATTGTGAAAATAATTTACCTAGTTGTTCCGATAAAAAAACCCGAAACTTATTGCAAACAGTAGTATCCGTGAAAAGATAACAAATAAAGTTTATAGAGTTAGTAATAATTGGCAACAAAATGTGAAGTACCCTATAGAATGCCCAAAGACTTAGGTACCATCTTTGGTAAAAATATCCAGCCAAGTGCAAGTTGGACTCGCCCACCAAGGCTTCCTTACCAACTTCTCGAACTAGGTAAAAGACAAACTTAAGCTTGCAGTTCGATGCCTAAACACTGATAAACACCAACGGCAAATAATAAGTTTGTTAAAAGTAAATTCTTTTTTTTTACATTACACATACTTAACCTACATTGCTTCTTGCCAAATTTCATGATTATAGATCAACAGGAAAGTACCCTACAGGTTTTTATACGAAAAAAAGCTACTTCAACGGTCATATCTTTTGATCGCGATGACTTACAAGTTTCAATTTTTCACAGCTGAAAGATATTGCTAACCCAAAAATTTGATTAAAATTTCAATTTGATATCTTTACGTTTTGCTGAGAAGAAAAGGATCTTGACAGATGGACAGATACACAGATAGGCGGACAGACATACGGACAACAAAGTATTCCTTTAAGGTTTCCTTTTCAGGTAAGTACGAAACCCCAAAAACAATGCATGCAAACTGTATTTCAACAAAACCCAAGTTATTTCCACTATTTTATTATTAAATGTATCGTGAGGATTACACATAATATTATTATTAAGAACGGTTGTACACTCACGGGTTTTTTCATCGGAATTTCTCCGACCAGTTTCGGACACGTTTGGTGTCCTTCTTCTGGGAGCCACGTCTACCGCAAGCTCCTCGCGCAACGAGCTTCGGCACGTAACTGCCTTGCTGATGGGTAATGCCGTGGGGCAGGCGCGGAAACGGCGGCTGGCGGTGTTGGCGATGTTTGTCTCCTCTCGGACAAAAGCGGGAGCTCAACGTCGACATCCGATGAGTGGTCACTATCACTTTTGTCTGTTTGGCTGGTCAGACACACTGCATTTGTAGTGTCTGTTTCACAAGTCCACAACAAGGTATTTTTATTATTATAAGTGTTGTCAGTTAAAGCCGGCTTCCAAGACGGCGATACAGTCCATCCTCCTTCCCGATCAAAATTCGGATATCGACTAATCTCTATGGCCTCACGTACCTTACGAGGAACAGAACTTCTCCCGTGAAAGCACGGAGGTCTTATCAAACCGAAGATAGTGTTGGGAATCCGGAGTATGGGCATGTTCGGCGACCGCCGACCGGACAGTGTCTATGTTTTTTACGCTCCTGATATGTTCATGTACCCGCGTCGATATGTTGCGTCGTGTCTCACCGATGTAACTTTTTCCGCAGTCACATGGGATCCTGTACACCCCAGGTCCACTTAAGGGTTCCTTGTCTTTAGGTGAGCGAACCATCCTACGAAGCTGACCCGACGAACGGAACAGAGTCCTGATATCGTACCTTCGCTTAAGGTAAAAATTGACTTTGTCGGTCACGCCTTTCACGAAAGGTAGATAAACTGGAGACCGCTGCACTGTGTCTGGAAGTATTTTCGTGCTCCTTATCGCCCAACGTGAACATTGTCGCCACCTGTAGCCATTTCTCTCTAGCGCTCCTCTTACACGCTGTAGCTCAGCATCTACATACTGCGTATCACATGGCTAAGACCCTGTTAATAAGACTACTTGCCACGGATGCTAGATGTGCGGGATGGTGGTGAGAGTCTGCCTTCAAGTACCTATCAGTATGTGTCGGCTTTCGGTAAACGGTATGAGTTAGCGTGCCATCCGGTTTTTTTATAACTCGGACATCTAAAAATGGCTCCCAGAAGAAGGACACCAAACATGTCCGAAACTGGTCGGAGCAATTCCGATAAAAAAACCCGTGAGTGTATAACCGTTCTTAATAATAATATTATTTCCACTAAACTCAATTTATGCTATTTTTTTTTTGCATTAATAATGATTTTTAAATAAAATTATAATATGTATGCTTAAAACTATAAATAATTCTGCGACTTTTGCTACCACCCTTTGCTTTTGAGAATTTCTTTCTTAAATCCTTTGCTGCCTGCAATGGTTGATCTTTCTCTCTGAAGTACATAAAATGCCCCAATTCAAGTGTAATGATATCTTGCCCATTATTACGGATTTCACATAACCCTCAAATGAGGCATCTTATGTACTTCAGCACCTCTTCCAGTTGTGCCAGATGTTCATCAAGCCTTTGCGTGCTTCCGTTGAACGTAGTGTAAAGTCAGTCGGTGTTGGCGGCCTTTCGTAGCTTGGGGATTCTTAGCACTAGTAACTCTTGCACTGGTAATGTCAATGTGAGTTTGGGATTTATATCTTAACTTTAAATAACATTTGACATATCACGGACCTTGTAGTCCACTAGCGCCCCATAGCAACAACTTCACATGTGACTGCTAACTCAAGTATTTGATTTAAATTTAAATTTGATATTTTTACGCGTTCCTGCGAATTAGGGTCTTGACAGATGGACAGACGGACAGATAGACAGACAGGTGGACAGACTGACAGACGGACAACATAGTAATCCTTTAAGGTTTCCTTTTTAGGTAAACAATGCATTCCAACAAAACCCAAGTTATATACATTGTACTGAATTTATGCTGTTTTTTTGCATGAATAATGGTATTTTAGTTAATATTATAATATAAAAGCTAAAAACTATTAATGCTTCTGCGACTACCACACACCATTGCTTTTAAAGATGAGAATTTCCTTCTTAAGTCCTTCGATGCCTGCTATGGTTGATCTCCCTCTCTGAAGTACATGAAATGCTCAAATTCAACAGTGATGATATCTTGCCCGTAATTACGGATTTCACATAACCATCAAATGAGGCATCTTATGTACTTCAGCACCTCTTCCAGTTGTGCCAGATGTTCATCGAGCCTATGCGTGCTTCCGTTGAACGTAGCGTAGAGTCAGTCGGTGTTGGCAGCCTTTCGTAGCTTGGGGATTCTTAGCATCCCCTGCCCCGCCGTAAACGTGACCGCCGTCTTGGCCAGGAATAGCGGGGCGACCGGGACTTGGCGGTCGATGGGAACTGGGGGCACAACGGCCGCCAGTTTCCGGTCGCCCAGCTGTGAGCGCTTCTGTGTCATTAATACCCATATAATCCATGCTGTGCAGGCGGGTTAGATGATCGCAGGAGTTAAAGTGCCCCGGAGACGGTCATTCGAAATTATCAATGGGCTTTAATCCATATTTCCATCATTCGATTTTAACCGCGTAGTTGCGAATGACAATGGATTCAATTGCCTCGGTAGACGATAATTTTGTCCATCAATGACGTGAAAATTAACAATTGCGAATGACCGTCTCCGGGGCACTTAACTCTCGCACCGGTCATGTCAATGTGAGTTTGGGATAAATTCTAAACTTACAATCATATTTGAATTTTCTTTGATTTTGTAGTCCACTAGCGCCCCATAGCAACAACTTCACAAAAATCAATTTGCAGTTACTTGATATTGGTACCGCATAATAAAAATTATATTTGATTTGAACATATGGATATCTTTAAGACATTTCTTCTTTGAAACTTATGACATAATAACGTTGTTATCGGAACAACGTAGCTCTTGTTACATATTGTATAAATCCATAGCTGGCTGAATTTCAACAAATGTATATTTTCTGGTTTATATGTATTCTTTAGGATACTAAATATTTCCACTTCTAAAAACATCAACGTATCATTCAAGACTAAGGAGAAAATTAAGACTGAATTTTTGTTGCCACCGATATCATAAACCGTCCACCGATTTTTTTTTGTACACCGATATGAGAAAGCTGACCACTGGGATGATAAGTCTATATACCTAAATGATATGTCTATTCATCGATGTGATAAATCATCCACTTTTTTTTAAATGTTAAATTGGGTAGAGCTTGACCACCATCTCACCTGATGTAAAGTGATGATGCGGTCAATGATATAGCGCGCTTACCCAAAAGATAGCTATTCACTCTCGACTTGAAGACCCCTAAGTTGTATCTAATCGGAAACACAGCCTCAGTCATGCAATTCTATTCCTTGGCAGTACGTATGATGAAAGAGGAGGCAAATCGCTTTGTACGGATAAATGGCATATCTACCATACTATCTTTTTGACGCCTTACATTGTTTCTTGTTTTTTCTTGTTTCATTATTTAAGTTAGTATTTTAATGTGTGATGTCAAATAAATGATTTTTTTTTCTTTCTTTCTTTATTATCATGATACGGCGGCGCCTCTGAGTATCCCTGCTTGTCCGATTATAAAATGGGGATAGCGGAATCAAATTATGCAATTCCGATGCACACTGTCCGAAATGAATCCGATGAAAAACAGACAAGCGACTTTACGGCCATGCTCGAGACTCAGGAGTATTTTAAAATTGTTTTTATATTATTTATAAATAAAACTTACTATTTAATAATAATAAAACGAATATTCCATGAAATAGTATAAGTTGTAAACATAATTTACTTATATTTATTCGCGTATAAGCTTTTTATCTCTAAAAAAAGTAAGGGGACAGCACCGATATGAGAAAATTTAGAGTTTATGAATTTATTTCTACTTTTAGAAATATTCTTATTAGAACGATATTTTTGCCACAACCCAATATTTACTTATTATATACTTAAAAAAAATAATTCAGTACAATATTCTTGTTTAAAATACGAAATACACCAAAGACAAAACAAAAGTCATATAGGAAATTCACCCAGCTAGATCTTCTATATAATGACATAAAAATTTAAAAAAATAATTGTAATTTATACAAATCAACGGATCCTTAAATAAATGTAAGAGCAATCCATACAATACAACCAAAAACTCGTCTGTCATTTGAAGATAACAAATAAATTGACATTCCCAATATTTTTTATTTTTTAGGGCAAAACCTTTCGCTTCATAGTTTGCTTTGTTCTCAAAAAGTCATGACATTATGCAATGAGGAGAAAACACTCCTTGAAAGAAAGTCTCACAGTATCCTTGCAAAAAACTAGACGATGGAAACGATCATTCTATACAAAAGCAAAAACAGGACGTTTATTTTTAAAAATAAAAGTTAAAGTAAGCTTATGTATTAGAGCACATAATATTTTATAGATAATAAAAAAACAGCGCATTATTTTAATTATAATACATGCAGCGATATTGTATAAAGTTCCACGTACTACAACATATCAGTACCACGACGGTAACCATTCCAAGAATGAGACAGCACAGAATTATGTCCCGGCCAACAAACTTAACAAAAAAAAAAAAAAAACTAACAATAACAAACAAACTAATAACATCTTCCATTTATATACATAAGTTTTTGGTTAGGATTTTGGTCGGGTCCGACCACGGATGTAAGTTATGGTTACACCAGTTCTGTCCATGAACGCTGTCTCTTAATTATCAAAATAGTTTCGCTGTTTTTTTATGTACTATAATGACTGAGTACGTTATAGTAAGAAGATAGACCAATACAAGCAGATTGTTATACCATAATTTAATCTATACTAATAGTATAAAGAGAGAACATTTGTATTTTTGAATTTTTGTATGTTTGTAACGATTTGGCTCAAAAACTACTGGACCGATTTAAAAAATGTTTTCATTAATATATAGGATGGACTTTCGAAATGAAAATAGGCTATATAATATTCCGTTTTAATCAAGGAGACCTCATTTGCAACCTAAGTCGGGAAATAAACGGTCGGAAAAACACGTTTCTTACGGACGCTGCTTAATTGAAAATAGATAAAAGAATAGTTTCTATGCAAGAGTTGTACAACTTAAAAATACCTACAAAAAAGTCCGCAACAGCATATGTCTATCTCTTAAGGTTGACTCACAGTAACCATTTTAATCTTAAAATTTTTGTTAAAAAATATTACATAACTTCCAAGCCTATTTTCAAGTATATAGTATTAATCCTTATCCAAATAATTACGTTAATTAGCTTGGCCACATATTATAGATTAAAATTGTCTTATGCAGTATATAATTCTAATGAAAACTCTAGAAGATATCACGGATTTCACATACACGCATCGCAATATTAATAAAATATTTGCAGTAAAACCACAGAATAGGTCATAGTTACTACGAAAATATTATTATAAGCTTAGCTTTTCTGTAGATCCCCACCGATTGCAATCAATTTGAAGTCAATATAGGATAATAATATGATCTATTGTATAAAATAATAATGATCAATACATATAATATAATATTTTAAACCACCCCGACTGATCTATGTATAATCTTTTCATTAACAGCATTCCAATGTCTCTAAACACGACATTTAAAATCTGAGCTGTAAGTTGGTGAGGATTTGAGTATTCTGTAGAGAGTCCAGGAGATGTCCCAGCATCAGGTCACTGCTTCCATGTTCTTACAATATCTTCTTACAATATATAGAAGAAGAAGATTTTCGAATTGATCAGACCTGTGAAAGTTGATTAAAGCTCATAGTTTTATAACGATTGAACGAATTTTCATGAATCAAAGCTAAGAACACTCTCGATGAAGACATCTATAAAATAAAACAATCAATAATAAAATCAAAATCGGTTCATCCGGTTGGGTGCTAAGATGCTACAGGCAGACACACAGATAGACACGTTTAACGTATAATACCCCTACTTTAAATCAAAATCGGTTCATCCGGTTGGGTGCTAAGATGCTACAGACAGACACACAGATACACACGTTAAACGTTTAATACCCCTACTTTTTGCGTCGGGGAACAGCCGTAAAGTTACACAGCGGCAGATGTTCTCCTTGGTGGTAACCTACTTTTCAACCGAAACGTTCTCAATTTGTCTGTATGTTTCTTTTTTCTTTCTTTTTTTGTTTGTGTGTACTCCGTCAATTGTGTACCGATTTGTATTAATATTTTTGTAATCGATAGGGTACGTTTCCGAGGTGGTCCCATTGTAATTTCATTGAGATGTGATAAGTATCTTCAGAGATATGTCGATAAACGTCTCAAACTTGCTACTGAAATTGACTCGCGGGGCATTGAAGTCAGTTGTTTTAGTTTTTAAACTATGTTATTTATTTGCAGAATGATCCCACGAAAACCCATGATTCATGAATGCACATAAATATTTCATTGGTAGGTATATAGCTAGGATTAGAACCAACGACCCTCGGGTCAGAATCAGGGTAACTATCCTTTACGCCAAAGGGCCGTCCAATATTACTACGTAAGTATTATATAACAAAGTCCATCACTGCGTCTGTCTGTCTGTTCGCAATAATCTCAATAGCTTCTGAACGGATTATCATGCGGTTTTCACCAATAGCCAGAGTTTTTATGAGGAAGGTTTAGGTGCATAATTCGTTAAGGTTTTGTGTAAATTGGTTGACATATGACGATGATTGTTAAATATGTTAATATTTTATATTCGATGTAACAAACTGATGCAATTTTTGTAGGCATATATGTTCTACCCGTGCGAAGCCGGGGCGGGCTGCTAGTATACCATATTTCAAGATAAAATGTGCACTATTTACAGCGTATAGCATAGGATAATATATTGTTATTTACAGGGTTAATTTAATTAGCTACCAATATTATGGTCAATAAAGTGCAAATCTATATAATTGTAATATATTGTAATATATTTTGCTCTACGACCAAAATTGATAAAAACTTGAAAAATTTAAATATTTGACACTGGCTAAATACACTTATCGTGTGGAGACATAATGAAACTTAAAAAAAATGTATGCTTACAAGCAATCGAGACAATAATAATAAATGATTATTCAATTTTATATTTTGTCTGAATGTAGGTAAATACAGAGATATGCAAGAATGTGATAGCCAAGTTATGAATGTCGTATGTATACAGTCTTATCCATAAGGCAATAAATATTAGACAGTTATTCATTAAGTAAGTACCTATACTTATTCAGAATTAAAATTAAATCAAAAGACGGAGTACCTAGTTGCTTGTTTATAACGGGTAAGGACTTGCATTGAATAACGGGCTACTACGGAACCCTACATTGCGCGTGGCCCGACACGCACTTGGCCGGTTATTTAACATTCTTAAACCACATTTGACGCATAACAGCTTTTTACACACTACGTGATGCAATGCAAGATAAGAGTTTATTTATACCTTGAGATTGTTTATGATTATTATTAATTTATATATTTTACATTGTTAGAACAGATACAATATGTATGTTATTTTAATTTATTGACATTTGCTAAAGATGTATTTTTACTTTCTAAATATTTAATTATGTACGACGTGTCTAAGTGCATTGTATATGTCGAAAGATTAATAAACAACAATAACAAAAATTAATTGACATTTTCATAATACTATTATTTTTCCTTTTATTCAATTGATATTTGATATTAAAATGTATTATTGACAAAGTTAATATGGTTTTTAATGATGTTATATTGCTTTTATTTTTGATACTTTGCAATGTGATTTTATGTAATTTATGATTGAGATAATAACATTATTAATTAATTAATTATTGAATGCCATTAAGGCTGGATACAGAGAGCAACTATCTAAATAATAATATCATCTTTATAACCTGTATTTTCAATGAGTGATTTAATTGATTGATTGAGTTTTTTTTGCTGAACCCCATTTTTGTATGTTTGAAAATATATTTTTTATCTATGTGTTATATGTTTCGTTATTTTAAGAATTATTTAATAAAATCATATTGTTGCTAATACAATGTTCTGTTGCCTCAGTTCAATATTTGTCACTATTTTATTTTCGAAACATAAACGCAAAAATATGAATTATTTTTATTCACATTTCTGTAGACCTAAAATAAAAATATCTCAAAATATGGCCAATTTTATTCATTAATCTAAGGCGGCAATAGCCCAATGGATAGGGTGTCGGACTGGCGATCGAGAGGTCGTGAAATCGATCCCCACCCCACCCATTGCACTATGGACGTAAACCCACTCCAGACACAATCATATTTAGCTTAGTTGGAGGGGTTAACAAGAATACTAGTAATGTACAACCCACTTTGCGAGTTATCTATAAAAAAAAATCTTACAATTGAAATAAAAAATATATGAATAAGTATGTATATATGACAGAGTGCTGAGGAATGAATTGTGGTCAACATTGTCTATGTATGGGGTGGGCGGCAGTTTGATACAAGCACTGAAATCACTCTATGAGGGTTCCAGTGCTTGTGTCAGAATAAGCGGAGCGGACACAGACTGGTTTAACATCGAAAAAGGTGTTAGACAGGGATGTGTAGCATCGCCAGTGCTGTTCAACCTATTCATAGACAATTGCTTGACAGATCTGAAAGAAAGTGTGTACGGATTAAGAATGAATGATTTAACCATCAAATGCCTCCTATACGCTGATGATCAGGTGATATTAGCATCATCGGAGGAGGAGTTGCAAAGAATGGTTAATATTATGCATGACGCCTTAAAAAGCAAAGGGATGAAAGTGAATGTAAGCAAGACCAAAGTAATGGTTTTTGAAAGAGAAGAAAGAATGACTGATTGTTATGTGACGATTGAAGAAGAAAGAGTGGAACAAGTGAAAGAGTTTGTGTACCTGGGTTCTAAGTTTACGAGAGATGGTAAGTATGTAAGTGATATTGAGCGAAGAGTTTTGGCTGGAAACCAAGTAAGTGGGGCACTACATAACTTTATGAGAAGTCAGAACGTGTCTAAAAAAGCACGACTGGCTGTACATAGGGGAGTGTTGGTTCCCACACTCATGTATGGTAGTGAATGCTGGGTATGGCAGAAGAAGCATGAAAGTAAAATTAATGCTGTAGAAATGAGAAGTTTGAGAAGTATGATCGGAGTGACTCTGATGGATAAGTTGGAGAACAGCGTGATAATGGAATGTTGTGGTGTGGTAGAAGATGTAGTGACAAAGATAGAGAAAGGGATGCTTAGATGGTTTGGACATCTAGAGAGGATGGATGAAGAAAGATTGACGAAACAAATTTATGAGACGTGTGTGAATGGGCCAGTTGGTAGAGGCCGACCTAGGCGAACGTATCACGACCAGATCGGAGACGTTTTAAAAAAAGGCCAAGTTAAAAGTACCTATAACCGGCGAGCATGTATGAAGACGGTCATGAAAGTGGAAGAAGCGAAGGAGGTATGTCAGGATCGTAGCATGTGGAAAGAAGTAGTCTCTGCCTACCCCAACGGGGAAAAGGCGTGATTGTATGTATGTATGTATGTATGAATAAGTATGCGTGCTTGTATTGATTTGTTACACAATCACTTCAAATAATTATCAATAACAAATTGAAAACCTTTTTTATAACCTTTGCAGGCAAAATCTTGGACAATGGGATACAATGGGATATATAACATTCTCAAAGCTATGGGCAGTGGCTGGAAAAAAATAAGCGAAGATCGGGCTCAGTCACGTATCTTAGAAGAAGTATGTCCATACTGGTTGATTATGATTATGATACATGAATTAATTAATTATGATGGCAAGCATCATATCTCATTGGATATGAACTTTGTCACCATAATTAGCACTTTTATGTTAGGTGTGTGAAACGGATTCATGGACAAAAGGCAAAAAAAAATATGCGGGGTATTTTAAAATAATTGTGAAAATAATTTACCTAGTTGTTCTGATAAAAAAACCCGAAACTTATTGCAAACAGTAGTAGCCGTGAAAAGATAACAAATAAAGTTTATAGAGTTAGTAATAATTGGCAACAACATGTGAAGTACCCTAAAGAATGCCCAAAGACTTAGGTACCATCTTCGGTAAAAATAACCAGCCAAGTGCAAGTTGGACTCGTCCACCAAGGCTTCCTTACCAACTTCTCGAACTAGGTAAAAGACAAACTTAAGCTTGCAGTTCGATGCCTAAACACTGATAAACACCAACGGCAAATAATAAGTTTGTTAAAAGTAAATTATTTTTTTTTACATCACACATACTTAACCTACATTGCTTCTTGCCAAATTTCATGATTATAGATCAACACGAAAGTACCCTACAGGTTTTGATACGAAAAAAAGCTACTTTAACGGTCATATCTTTTGATCGCGTTGACTTACAAGTTTCAATTTTCACAGCTGAAAGATACAGCTAACCCAAAAATTTGATTAAAATTTCAATTTGATATCTTTATGTTTTGCTGAGAAAAAACGGATCTTGACAGATGGACAGATACGCAGACAGGCGGACAGACAGACGGACAACAAAGTATTCCTTTAAGGTTTCCTTTTCAGGTAAGTACGGAACCCTAAAACCAATGCATGCAAACTGCTTTTCAACAAAACCCAAGTTATTTCCACTAAACTCAATTTATGCTATTTTTTTTGCATTAATAATGATTTTTAATAATATTATAATATATATGCTTAAAACTATAAATGCTGCTGTGACTACCCCTTTGCTTTTGAGAATTTCCTTCTTAAATCCTTCGCTGCCTGCAATGGTTGATCTCCCTCTCTGAAGTACATGAAATGCTCAAATTCATGGGTAATGATATCTTGCCCGTATTTACGGATTTCACATAACCCTCAAATGAGGCATCTTATGTACTTCAGCACCTCTTCCAGTTGTGCCAGATGTTCATCAAGCCTTTGCGTGCTTCCGTTGAACGTAGCGTAGAGTCAGTCGGTGTTGGCGGCCTTTCGTAGCTTGGGGATTCTTAGCACCCCCTGCCCCGCCGTAAACGTGACCGCCGTCTTGGCCAGGAACAGCGGGGCGACCGGGAATTGGCGGTCGATGGGAACTGGGGGCACAACGGCCGCCTGTTCCCGGTCGCCCCGCTGTGAGCGTTTCTGTGTCTTTAATACCCATATAATCCATGCTATGCAGGCGGGTTAGATGATCGCAGGACTTAAAGTGCCCCGGAGACGGTCATTCGAAATTATCAATGGGCTTTAATCCATATTTCTATCATTCGCTTTTAACCACGTAGTTGCGAATGACAATGGATTCGATTGCCTCCGTAGACGATAATTTGGTCCATCAATGCCGTGAAAATTAACAATTGCGAATGACCGTCTCCAGGGCACTTAACTCTCGCACCGGTCAAGTCAATGTGAGATTGGGATAAATTCTAAACTTAAAATGATATTTGAAATACCTTTGACCTTGTAGTCCACTAGCGCCCCATAGCAACAACTTCACAAAAATCAATTTGCACTTACTTGATATTGGTACCGCATAATAAAAATTGTATTTGATTTGAACATATGTATATCTATAAGACATTTCTTCTTTGAAACTTATGACATAATAACGTTGTTGTCGGAACAACGGAGCTCTTGTTACATATTGTATAAATCCATAGCTGGCTGAATTTCAACAAATGGAGTTTTTTTTATTATTATATCGGTGAACTTTTTCATTTTCCTATTTTTGTATATTTTTTGGTTTATATGTATTCGTTAGGATACTAAATATTTCCACTTTTAAAAACATCAACGTATCATTCAAGACTAAGGAGAAAATTAACACTGAATTTTTGTTGCCACCGATATCATAAACCGTCCTCCAATTAATTTTTTTGTACACCGATATGAGAAGGCTGACCACCGAGGTGATAAGTCTATATACCTAAATGATTTGTCTATTCATCGATGTGATAAATCATCTACATTTTTTTAAATGCAAAATTGGGTAGCACTTGACCACCATCTCACCTGATGTAAAGTGATGATGCGGTCAAGGATGTAGCGCGCTTACCCAAAAGATACCTATTCACTCTCGACTTGAAGACCTTAAAGTTGTATCTAATCGGAAACACAGCCTCAGTCATGCAATTCCATTCCTTGGCAGTACGTATGATGAAAGAGGAGGCAAATCGCTTTGTGCGGATAAATGGCATATCTACCATACTATCTTTTTGACGCCTTACATTGTTTCTTGTTTCATTATTTTAGTTAGTATTTTAATGTGTGATGTCAAATAAATGATTTTTTATTTCTTTCTTTCTTTCTTTATTACCATAATACGGTGGTGCCTCTGAGTATCCCTGCTTGTCCGATTAAAAAATGGGGATGGCGAAATCAAATTATGCAATTCCGATGCACACTCTCCGAAATGAATCCGATGAAAAACATACAATCAAGCGACTTTGCGGCCATGCTTGAGACTCAGTAGTATTTTAAAATTGTTTTCATAGTATTTATTAATAAAACTTACTATTTAATAATAATAAAACGAATATTCAATGAAATAGTATAGGATGTATACATAATTTACTTATATTTATTCGCGTATAAGCTTTTTGTCTCTAACAAAAGTGTACCGATATGAGAAAATTTAGAGTTTATTCATTTATTTCTACCTTTAAAAAAAGTCTTATTCGAATGATATTTTTGCCACAACAGAATATTTACTTATTGTATACTTAAAAAAAACGATACAATATTATTATTTTAAAATACGAATTACACCAAAGACAAAAAAACGTCATATGGGAAATTCACCCAGCTAGATCTTCTATATAATAACATAAAATTAAAAAAAAAATTGCAATTTATATAAACCTACGGATCCTTAAATATATGTAACTGCAATCCATACAATACAACCAAAAACTCGTCTGTCATTTGAAGATAGCGAATAAATTGACATTCCCCTTATTTTTTATTTTTTAAGTCAAAACCTTTCTCTTCATGGTTTGCTTTGTTCTCAAAAAGTCATGACATTATGCAATGAGGAGAAAACACTCCTTGAAAGAAAGTCTCACAGTATCCTTGCAAAAAACTAGACGATGGAAACGATCATTCTATACAATAGCAAAAACAGGATGTTTATTTTAAACAAAAAAAAAAAAAAAAAAAAACATACAGACGAATTGAGAACCTCTTCCTTTTTATGTGAAGTCGGTTAAAAAATAAAAGTTAAAGTAAGATTAGGTATTAGAGCACATAATATTTTAAAGATAATAAAAAAATAGCGCATTATTTTAATTATAATACATGCAGCGATATTGTATAAAGTTCTACCTACTACAACATATCAGTACCACGGCGGTAACCATTCAAAGAATAAGACAGCACAGAATTATGTCCCGGCCAACAAACTAAATAACATATTCCATAATATACATACATAAGTTTTTGGTTAGGAGTTTGGTCGGGTCCTACCACGGATGTAAGTTATGGTTACACCAGTTCTGTCCATGAACGCTGTCTCATAATTATCAAAATAGTTTCGCTGTTTTTTATGTACTATCTTGACTGAGTACGTTATAGTAAGAAGATAGACCACTACAAGCAGATCGTTATACAATAATTTAATCAACACCAATCAACACCAATATTATAAATGCGAAAGTCAGTTTGTTTATTTGTTTGTTTGTTTGTTTGTTTGGGACTTCTTCACAGTCAAACGGCTTGACCGATTTGGCTGAAATTTAGTACAAAGATAGTACATAGGGCAGAATAGGATATAGGATACTTTTTTTTTGGCTATCGAGTCAGAGGGTTCAGATATTTTTAATTGAATTTTGTAAATATAAGACTTCTTCTCGGATAAACGGCTTGACTGATTTGCCTGAAATTTTGTGTGAATACATGTCATAGGGCAGAATAGGATAAAGAAAACTTTTTTTCTGGCTATCAAGTCAGGGGGTCCAAATATGTTTAATTGAATTTTGTAAATATAAGGCATCTTCTCGAATAAACGGCTTGACCGATTTGCCTAAAATTTTGTATGAAAACATGTCATAGGGCAGAATAGAATATAGGATACTTTTTTTCTGGCTGTCGAGTCAGGGGGTCCAGATATTTTTAATTGAATTTTGTAAATATAAGACTTCTTCTCAAATAAACGGCTTGACCGATTTGCCTGAAATTTTGTGTGAATACATGTCATAGAGCAGAATAGAATAAAGGATACTTTTTTTCTGGCTGTCAAGTCACGGGGTCCAGATATTTTTAATTGAATTTTAAATATAAGACTTCTTCTCGAATAAACGGCTTGACCGATTTGCCTGAAATTTTGTGTGAATACATGTCATAGGGCAGAATAGAATATAGGATATTTTTTTTCTGGCTGTCGAGTCAGGGGGTCCAGATATTTTTAATTGAATTTTGTAAATATAAGACATTTTCTCGAATAAACGGCTTAACCGATTTGTTTGACATGTTGCGTAAAGACAGTTCATGAAGCGGAATAGGATATAGAATACTTTTTTTCTGGCTATCGAGTCAGGATGTCCAAATATGTTTAATTGAATTTTGTAAATATAAGACCTCTTCTCGAATAAACGGCTTGACCGATTTGCCTGACATGTTGTATAAAGACAGTTCATAGGGCAGAATAGGATATAAAAAACTTTTTTTCTGGCTATCAAGTCAGGGGGTCCAAATATTTTTAACGGAATTTTTTAAATATAAGACATCTTCTCGAATAAACGGCTTGACCGATTTGCTTGACATGTTATTTAAAGATAGTTCATAGGGCAGAATAGGATATAGAATACTTTTTTCTGGCTATCGAGTCAGGGGATCCAAATATTTTTAATCGAATTTTGTAAATATAAGACCTCTTCTCGAATAAACGGCTTGACCAATTTGCCTGGCATGTTGTATAAAGACAGTTTATAGGGCAGAATAGGATATAGGATACTTTTTTTTGGCTATCGAGTCTGGGTGTCCAGATTTTCTTTATTGAATTTTGGGTATGTGTGGCCACTTATCAGCTAAACGGCTTGACCGATACGGCTGAAATTTTCTACATATACAGATCATATGGCATAGAAGCACATAAGATACTTTTTTTCTGGCAGTCGAGTCCAGGTGTCCAGATTTTTATTATTGAACTTTGTAAATGTGTGGCCTCCTCTCAGTCAAACAGGTCAACCATTTCAGCTGAAATTTTGTGCACAGACGGTCAATAAGACATAGGATACTTTTTTTGGGCTGGCAATTTCGGGTGTCCATAATTTTATTATGGAATAATGTGTTGCCTCTTAGCGGCAATCGTTTTGACCGATTCAGCTCAAATTTTTTACAAATACAGTTAATAGGGTATAGAACGATAAAGGATATTTTTTTTAACAGTTGAGTTGGGTAACTAATTATTGAATTTTTAAACGTGTGACCTCTTCTCGGGTAAACGAGTTGACCGATTGAGCTAAAATTGTACAGAGACAGTCAATAAGACATAGACCAAGAGTAGAGTCTAGTATCCGAGCACATTGGTTACTTTTTTTACAATCGAGTCCGGTTGTCAGTTTTTTATTGTTGATTTTTGTATATGTTTGGCTTCTTTTCGGCCAAAAGGCTTGACCGATTCACATGACATTTTGTACAAAAATATTTAATAGGGCATAAAAGGGCAAAGAATACTTTTTTTTCGGCAGTTAAGTGAGGGTGCATATATTTTTTGGTAACTTTACATAGAGTTAACATAATCATAAAAGTTTGACCTTAGGTTCGTCTTTAATGACTTAATTAGTGTCTTGATTAGGCCATAAAACTGTCAGGGTCATTAGTAGTCATCAAAATTTACGCGCTGGCTTTGCTTGCCCAACGTGTTTATCTGCTATGTGGGAAGTATTTCAAAAAGTTTCGTGTTTTAACAGCCTTAGGATAATTGGTGTCGACTTAGTAGGTCATAAAAACTGTCAGGGTCATAAAAAGTCGAAAAAATTTTTAGCGCTCGCAGGGCTCGCGCAATTATTTATTTTATCTACTTTGAATATAATATTTCAGAAACTTTTGTATTTTAATAGCCACATGCATCAAAACGAGTCATAAATTAAAACTGTACAATCTTCAATAATCATAATGTTTATTAACCTTAAAATAAGTGATTATCGACTTTAACCTGAGTGTCATCAGTGTTGACTTAGTAGGTCATAAAAACTGTCAGGGTCATAAGTAGTAAAAAAATTTCGCGCTCGCTTCGCTCGCGCAGTGATAACGCTCGCAACGCTCGCACAAGCATTTATTTTATCTGCTTTGTAGGAAATATTTCGTCAACTTTTGAATTTTAATAGCTACATGCATCATAACGAATCATACATTGAAACAGAACAAACCTTCAATAATCATAATGATTATTAACCTTAAATTAAGTGGATATCAAATTTAACCCTAATGTCATCGGTGTTGACTTAGTAGGTCATAAAAACTGTCGGGGTCATAATAAGTCGTAAAAATTTTCACCGCGCGCCAAGCTCGCACAATTATTTATTTTATCTACTTTGAATGTAATATTTCAGAAACTTTTGTATTTTAATAGCCACATGCATCAAAACGAGTCATAAATTGAAACAGAACAACCTTCAATAATAATAATAATGATTATTAACCTTAAATTAAGTGGATATCAAATTTAACCCTAATGTCATCGGTGTTGTCTTAGTAGGTCATAAAAACTGTCAGGGTCATAAAAAGTCGTAAAAAATTTCCGCGCTCGCTACGCTCGCACAAGCATGTCTTTTATCAACTTTGAAGGTAATATTTCAGCAATTTTTGTATATTAATAACCACATGCATCAAAACGAATCATACATTGAAACAGAACAACCTTCAATAATCATAATGATTATTAACCTTAAAATAAGTGGATATCACGTTTTACCTGAGTGTCATCGGTGTTGACTTAGTAGGTCATAAAAACTGTCAGGGTCATAAAAAGTCGTAAAATTTTTTCGCAGTAATAACGCTATATAAATACGATATAGCGTATAATAGCGTGTTTCAACAGCCTCATACATTAGACTGACTCAAATACTTAAACAGCAAAACTTGGTAAACCTTGGTTAGGTTTACCAAGTAATTATTAATGACTTTAACAATAGACGATATCGAGTTCGACCTAAGAGTCATTTATAGTGAGTTGATTATTAGATCGTAAATTTGTCAGGGTCATAAAAAGCCATAAAAAATGTTAGCTCGCGCAATGATAGCTCTCACTGCGCTCGCGCAGCTATTCACCTTATTTTCTTTGTAAGAAATGTTTCAGGAACTTTTGTGTTGAGTCAAACATTTAAACAGCACAACTTCGTATACCTTACCAAAATGGTTAATGACTTTAACAATAGAGGATATTGAGTTCGACTTTAGGGTCATCTATGGTGACTTGGCCTAAGAGATCATCGATCTTGACCTCAAAGGTCATAAAGACTCAAATAACGCGGGCGAAGCCGCGGGTAACAGCTAGTAATATATATGCTTAAAACTATAAATGCTTCTGCGACTACCACCCTCTGCTTTTGAGAATTTCCTTCTTAAATCCTTCGCTGCCTGCAATGGGTGATCACCCTCTCTGAAGTACATTAAATGCCCCAATTGAACGTAGCGTAGAGTCAGTCGGTGTTGGCGGCTTGTCATAGCTCGGAGATTCTAAGCACTAGTAACTCTTGCACCAGTCATGTCAATGTGAGTTTGGGCTGAATTCTAAACTTAAAATAACCTTTGACATATCACGGACTTTGTAGTGCACTAGCGCCCCATAGCAACAACTTCACATGTGACTGCTAACTCAAATATTTGATTTAAATTTCAATATGATTGCATGAATATTTGCATAAATAATGGTATTTTAGTCAATATTATAATATAAAAGCTTAAAACTATTAATGCTTCTGCGACTACCACACACCATTGCTTTTAGAGATGAGAATTTCCTTCTTAAGTCCTTCGATGCATGCTATGGTCGATCTCCCTCTCTGAAGTACATGAAATGCTCAAATTCGAAGGTGATGATATCTTGCCCGTAATTACGGATTTCACATAACCCTCAAATGAGGCATCTTATGTACTACAGCACCTCTTCCAGTTGTGCCAGATGTTTATCAAGCCTTTGCGTGCTTCCGTTGAACGTAGCGTAGAGTCAGTCGGTGTTGGCGGCCTTTCGTAGCTTGGGGATTCTTAGCACCCCCTGCCCCGCCGTAAACATGACCGCCGTCTTGGCCAAGAACAGCAGGGCGACTGGGAACTGGGGGCACAAAGGCCGCCAGTTCCCGGTCGTCCCGCTGTGACCGTTTCTTTGTCTTAAATACCCATATAATCCATGATGTACAGGCGGGTTAGATGATCGCAGGACTTAAAGTGCCCCGGAGACGGTCATTCGAAATTGTCAATGGGTTTTAATCCATATTACAATCATTCGCTTTTAACCACGTAGTTGCGAATGACAATGGGTTCAATTGCATCCGTAGACGATAATTTGGTCCATCAATGACGTGAAAATTAACAATTGCGAATGACCGTCTCCGGGGCACTTAACTCTCGCACCGGTCATGTCAATGTGAGTTTAGGATAAATTCTAAACTAAAAATAATATTTGAAATTTCTTTGACCTTGTAGTCCACTAGCGCCCCATAGCAACAACTTCACAAAAATCAATATGCACTCACTTGATATTGTTACCGCATAATTAAAAATATATTTGATTTGAACATATCATATATACATCTTTAAGACATTTCTTCTTTGAAACTTATGACATAATAACTTTGTTGTCGGAACAACGGAGCTCTTGTTACATATTGTATAAATCCATAGCTGGCTGAATTTCAACAAATGGACGTTTTTTTTATCATATCGGTGAACTTTTTCATTTACCAATTTTTTTGTATATTTTTTGTTTTGTATGTATTCTTTAGGATACTAAATATTTGCACTTTTAAAAACATCAACGTATCATTCAAGACTAAGGAGAATATTAAGACAGATTTTTTTTGTACACCAATATGAGAAGGCTGACCACCGAGATGATAAATCTATATACCTAAATGATATGTCTATTCACCGATGTGAATAATCATCCACCTTTTTTTTAATGCAAAATTGGGTAGCGCTTGACTACCATCTCACCTGAGGTAAAATGATGATGCGGTCAATGATATAGCGCGCTTACCCAAAAGATACCTATTCACTCTCGACTTGAAGACCCCCTAAGTTGTATCTAATCGGAAACTCAGCCTCAGTCATGCAATTCTATTCCTTGGCAGTACGTATGATGAAAGAGGAGGCAAATCGCTTTGTACGGATAAATGGCATATCTACTATACTATCTTTTACACGCCTTACATTGTTTCTTGTTTCATTATTTTAGTTAGTATTTTAATGTGTGATGTAAAATAAATTATTTTTTTATTTCTTTCCTTCTTTCTTTATTACCATATTTATATTAATAGGAGGTAGGCGCAAAACCGATCACAAGTGCTTATTGTACTACAATTTCTTAATTGTAATTAAAAATAAAAGATCTTTAATACTTCACATATAAATGTGTTAATTACATAAGTCTATATACCGTGCCTTCCAGTGCGTGTTATCTACGGACAACTACAACTATACACAAGTCAATCACTGCACTAAAATTTCACTACAGCTCAATTCACGATTTCCAAGATGGACGCTATACAAGACAGCCTTAACCAAATGATGCAAATGTTTGGACAACGGATGAACGAATTCGAGAAACGGCAAGCTTTGAGTCCAGTTACACCGACAGAAAGTGACAATCTGGGCATCGAATTTGCAGCGTTCAAGGCCTTTGTCATCAGCTCACTCCATGCTCTTCAAGACCAGATCGAGATCATGGCAAAGCAGATGGATGAGCTGGAGATGCGTGGGCGTCGCAATATTCTCTTGTGGCACGGCCTGCGAGAGGAACCGGCGGAATACACAATCTCAGCTGTTGTTAGGGTCATTACAGGTCAGCTTAAATTGACAGGATTCACTTTTACTGGCGCTATCCAGTGCTATAGATTAGGACGTACTAATAATCCCGACAAGCCAAGGCCCATTTTATTAAAACTACGAGATGAGATCATTCGTGGCAATATCTAACCTAAAGGGATCTGAAGTCACGCTATCCGAATTTCTTACTAAAACCCGCCAGGACACTTTTGTAGCGGCACGAAATAAATTCGGGATCTCACGGTGTTGGACGAGGGATGGCATTATATATGTTATCACTCCTGATGGTTCTCGACACAGGATCAGCACTGTCACTGAATTGGAACGCATTACAACCACGGACTTATCTAATTCACCCGTGACGATAAAGCAAGCCCCGGCATTGAGTACGGTCTCAAAGACATCACAACGCACAACTACTAAGAAGAATAAAGAAAAACCAAGAAGAAAGTAACTAATTGTACGGTTTATGATGTTTAGACTAGTTTGTTTACTTTTTAACAGGGTAGGAGGGTATATTTTGTTATTGCAGCAAGATTCGGTCTATCTACCCACTACCTACTGACTAAAGTGATTTAAGTATATTCATTCAGGGCTGGTGTCATCAGTTCCTGATAATCCTATTGGAAACTTATCTGACAGAATTTTGACTAACTGCTATATGGTTTTTAAGTTAGTGGTAATCTATTACGTATCAAATTACTGAATAGAATATAACTTACTGGTAATATGCTAACACAACTTATATTTAAATCGAAATCAATTCAGTGGTACATTGAGTTAGCGAGGTGATTTTCTGAAGCTGTTTTGGAAAAATAGGTAAGTCAAAGTCATCAAAGTCAAAGTCAAAGTCAAAGCATTTATTCAGTATATGGGCAAATTAAAAATTAGCACTTACACACGTCAAATAACATTAAATAGATCATATTCAACAAAAAATATAGATATAACAGAAACATAACGCTTTGAATTTACAAAAAAAAAACAAAGTTATTGAGCCATTCAGCTTTCATCTAGACGTCGAACGTCACACTTAAAACACATGTTTAATTCCCCTTATTAATCAGGGTCAAAGTCAAAGATATCTTTACGCGTTCCTGCGAATCAGGGTCTTGACAGATGGACAGATGGACAGATAGACAGATAGACAGACAGGTGGACAGACTGACAGACGGACAACAAAGTAATCCTTTAAGGTTTCCTTTTTAGGTAAACAATGCATTCCAACAAAACCCAAGTTATATACATTGTACTCAATTTATGCTGTTTTTTTGCATGAATAATTGTATTTAATAATATTATAATATAAAAGCTTAAAACTAATAATGCTTCTGCGACTACCACACACCATTGCTTTTAGAGATGAGAATTTCCTTCTTGAGACCTTCGATGCCTGCTATGGTTGATCTCCCTCTCTGAAGTACATGAAATGCTCAAATTCAAGTGTAATGATATCTTGCCCGTATTAACGGATTTCACATAACCCTCAAATGAGGCATCTTATGTACTTCAGCACCTCTTCCAGTTGTACCAGATGTTTATCAAGCCTTTGCGTGCTTCCGTTAAACGTAGCGTAGAGTCAGTCGGTGTTGGCGGCCTTTCATAGCTTGGGGATTCTTAGCACCCCCTGCCCCGCCGTAAACGTGACCGCCGTCTTGGCCAGGAACAGCGGGGCGACCGGGAACTGGCGGGCAATGGGAACGGGGGGCACAACTGCCACCAGTTTCCGGTCGCCCCCCTGTGAGCGATTCTGTGTCTTTAATACCCACATAATCCATGCTGTACAGGCGGGTTAGATGATCGCAGGACTTAAAGTGCCCCGGAGACGGTCATTCGAAATTGTCAATGGGCTTAATCCATATTTCAATCATTCGCTTTTAACCACGTAGTTGCGAATGACAATGGGTTCAATTGCATCCGTAGACGATAATTTGGTCCATCAATGACGTGAAAATTAACAATTGCGAATGACCGTCTCCGGGGCACTTAACTCTCGCACCGGTCATGTCAATGTGAGTTTAGGATAAATTCTAAACTAAAAATAATATTTGAAATTTCTTTGACCTTGTAGTCCACTAGCGCCCCATAGCAACAACTTCACAAAAATCAATATGCACTCACTTGATATTGTTACCGCATAATTAAAAATATATTTGATTTGAACATATCATATATACATCTTTAAGACATTTCTTCTTTGAAACTTATGACATAATAACTTTGTTGTCGGAACAACGGAGCTCTTGTTACATATTGTATAAATCCATAGCTGGCTGAATTTCAACAAATGGACGTTTTTTTTATCATATCGGTGAACTTTTTCATTTACCAATTTTTTTGTATATTTTTTGTTTTGTATGTATTCTTTAGGATACTAAATATTTGCACTTTTAAAAACATCAACGTATCATTCAAGACTAAGGAGAATATTAAGACAGATTTTTTTTGTACACCAATATGAGAAGGCTGACCACCGAGATGATAAATCTATATACCTAAATGATATGTCTATTCACCGATGTGAATAATCATCCACCTTTTTTTTAATGCAAAATTGGGTAGCGCTTGACTACCATCTCACCTGAGGTAAAATGATGATGCGGTCAATGATATAGCGCGCTTACCCAAAAGATACCTATTCACTCTCGACTTGAAGACCCCCTAAGTTGTATCTAATCGGAAACTCAGCCTCAGTCATGCAATTCTATTCCTTGGCAGTACGTATGATGAAAGAGGAGGCAAATCGCTTTGTACGGATAAATGGCATATCTACTATACTATCTTTTACACGCCTTACATTGTTTCTTGTTTCATTATTTTAGTTAGTATTTTAATGTGTGATGTAAAATAAATTATTTTTTTATTTCTTTCCTTCTTTCTTTATTACCATATTTATATTAATAGGAGGTAGGCGCAAAACCGATCACAAGTGCTTATTGTACTACAATTTCTTAATTGTAATTAAAAATAAAAGATCTTTAATACTTCACATATAAATGTGTTAATTACATAAGTCTATATACCGTGCCTTCCAGTGCGTGTTATCTACGGACAACTACAACTATACACAAGTCAATCACTGCACTAAAATTTCACTACAGCTCAATTCACGATTTCCAAGATGGACGCTATACAAGACAGCCTTAACCAAATGATGCAAATGTTTGGACAACGGATGAACGAATTCGAGAAACGGCAAGCTTTGAGTCCAGTTACACCGACAGAAAGTGACAATCTGGGCATCGAATTTGCAGCGTTCAAGGCCTTTGTCATCAGCTCACTCCATGCTCTTCAAGACCAGATCGAGATCATGGCAAAGCAGATGGATGAGCTGGAGATGCGTGGGCGTCGCAATATTCTCTTGTGGCACGGCCTGCGAGAGGAACCGGCGGAATACACAATCTCAGCTGTTGTTAGGGTCATTACAGGTCAGCTTAAATTGACAGGATTCACTTTTACTGGCGCTATCCAGTGCTATAGATTAGGACGTACTAATAATCCCGACAAGCCAAGGCCCATTTTATTAAAACTACGAGATGAGATCATTCGTGGCAATATCTAACCTAAAGGGATCTGAAGTCACGCTATCCGAATTTCTTACTAAAACCCGCCAGGACACTTTTGTAGCGGCACGAAATAAATTCGGGATCTCACGGTGTTGGACGAGGGATGGCATTATATATGTTATCACTCCTGATGGTTCTCGACACAGGATCAGCACTGTCACTGAATTGGAACGCATTACAACCACGGACTTATCTAATTCACCCGTGACGATAAAGCAAGCCCCGGCATTGAGTACGGTCTCAAAGACATCACAACGCACAACTACTAAGAAGAATAAAGAAAAACCAAGAAGAAAGTAACTAATTGTACGGTTTATGATGTTTAGACTAGTTTGTTTACTTTTTAACAGGGTAGGAGGGTATATTTTGTTATTGCAGCAAGATTCGGTCTATCTACCCACTACCTACTGACTAAAGTGATTTAAGTATATTCATTCAGGGCTGGTGTCATCAGTTCCTGATAATCCTATTGGAAACTTATCTGACAGAATTTTGACTAACTGCTATATGGTTTTTAAGTTAGTGGTAATCTATTACGTATCAAATTACTGAATAGAATATAACTTACTGGTAATATGCTAACACAACTTATATTTAAATCGAAATCAATTCAGTGGTACATTGAGTTAGCGAGGTGATTTTCTGAAGCTGTTTTGGAAAAATAGGTAAGTCAAAGTCATCAAAGTCAAAGTCAAAGTCAAAGCATTTATTCAGTATATGGGCAAATTAAAAATTAGCACTTACACACGTCAAATAACATTAAATAGATCATATTCAACAAAAAATATAGATATAACAGAAACATAACGCTTTGAATTTACAAAAAAAAAACAAAGTTATTGAGCCATTCAGCTTTCATCTAGACGTCGAACGTCACACTTAAAACACATGTTTAATTCCCCTTATTAATCAGGGTCAAAGTCAAAGATATCTTTACGCGTTCCTGCGAATCA
Organism: Cabera pusaria; assembly: GCA_954871355.1. Taxonomy (NCBI): domain Eukaryota; kingdom Metazoa; phylum Arthropoda; class Insecta; order Lepidoptera; family Geometridae; genus Cabera; species Cabera pusaria. Next base: position 32,286,635 of record OX940885.1, on the reverse strand, counting down.
GGGTCTTGACAGATGGACAGATGGACAGATAGACAGATAGACAGACAGGTGGACAGACTGACAGACGGACAACAAAGTAATCCTTTAAGGTTTCCTTTTTAGGTAAACAATGCATTCCAACAAAACCCAAGTTATATACATTGTACTCAATTTATGCTGTTTTTTTGCATGAATAATTGTATTTAATAATATTATAATATAAAAGCTTAAAACTAATAATGCTTCTGCGACTACCACACACCATTGCTTTTAGAGATGAGAATTTCCTTCTTGAGACCTTCGATGCCTGCTATGGTTGATCTCCCTCTCTGAAGTACATGAAATGCTCAAATTCAAGTGTAATGATATCTTGCCCGTATTAACGGATTTCACATAACCCTCAAATGAGGCATCTTATGTACTTCAGCACCTCTTCCAGTTGTACCAGATGTTTATCAAGCCTTTGCGTGCTTCCGTTAAACGTAGCGTAGAGTCAGTCGGTGTTGGCGGCCTTTCATAGCTTGGGGATTCTTAGCACCCCCTGCCCCGCCGTAAACGTGACCGCCGTCTTGGCCAGGAACAGCGGGGCGACCGGGAACTGGCGGGCAATGGGAACGGGGGGCACAACTGCCACCAGTTTCCGGTCGCCCCCCTGTGAGCGATTCTGTGTCTTTAATACCCACATAATCCATGCTGTACAGGCGGGTTAGATGATCGCAGGACTTAAAGTGCCCCGGAGACGGTCATTCGAAATTGTCAATGGGCTTAATCCATATTTCAATCATTCGCTTTTAACCACGTAGTTGCGAATGACAATGGGTTCAATTGCCTCCGTAGACGATAATTTGGTCCATCAATGACGTGAAAATTAACAATTGCGAATGACCGTCTCCGGGGCACTTAACTCTCGCACCGGTCATGTCAATGTGAGTTTGGGATAAATTCTAAACTAAAAATAATATTTGAAATTTCTTTGACCTTGTAGTCCACTAGCGCCCCATAGCAACAACTTCACAAAAATCAATATGCACTCACTTGATATTGTTACCGCATAATTAAAAATATATATGATTTGAACATATCATATATATATCTTTAAGAAATTTCTTCTTTGAAACTTATGACATAATAACTTTGTTGTCGGAACAACGGAGCTCTTGTTACATATTGTATAAATCCATAGCTGGCTGAATTTCAACAAATGGACGTTTTTTTTATCATATCGGTGAACTTTGTCATTTACCTATTTTTTGTACATTTTTTTTGCTGATACGTATTCTTTAGGATACTAAATATTTCCACTTTTAAAAACATCAACGTATCATTCAAGACTAAGGAGAAAATTAAGACTGATTTTTTTTGTACACCGATATGAGAAGGCTGACCACCGAGATGATAAATCTATATACCTAAATGATATGTCTATTCACCGATGTGAATAATCATCCACCTTTTTTTTAATGCAAAATTGGGTAGCGCTTGACTACCATCTCACCTGAGGTAAAATGATGATGCGGTCAATGATATAGCGCGCTTACCCAAAAGATACCTATTCACTCTCGACTTGAAGACCCCTAATTTGTATCTAATCGGAAACACAGCCTCAGTCATGCAATTCCATTCCTTGGCAGTACGTATGATGAAAGAGGAGGCAAATCGCTTTGTACGGATAAATGGCATATCTACTATACTATCTTTTACACGCCTTACATTGTTTCTTGTTTCACATTATTTTAGTTAGTATTTTAATGTGTGATGTAAAATAAATTATTTTTTTATTTCTTTCCTTCTTTCTTTATAACCATATTAATATTAATAGGAGGTAGGCGCGAAACCATTCACAAGTGCTTATTGTACTACAATTTCTTAATTGTAATTAAAAATAAAAGATCTTTAATACTTCACATATAAATGTGTTAATTACATAAGTCTATATACCGTGCCTTCCAGTGCGTGTTATCTACGGACAACTATAACTATACACAAGTAAATCACTGCACTAAAATTTCACTACAGCTCAATTCACGATTTCCAAGATGGACGCTATACAAGACAGCCTTAACCAAATGATGCAAATGTTTGGACAACGGATGAACGAATTCGAGAAACGGCAAGCTTCGAGTCCAGTTACACCGACAGAAAGTGACAATCTGGGCATCGAATTTGCAGCGTTCAAGGCCTTTGTCATCAGCTCACTCCATGCTCTTCAAGACCAGATCGAGATCATGGCAAAGCAGATGGATGAGCAGGAGATGCGTGGGCGTCGCAATATTCTCTTGTGGCACGGCCTGCGAGAGGAACCGGCGGAATACACAATCTCAGCTGTTGTTAGGGTCATAACACGTCAGCTTAAATTGACAGGATTCTTTTTTACTGGCGTTATCCAGTGCTATAGATTAGGACGTACTAATAATCCCGACAAGCCAAGGCCCATTTTATTAAAACTACGAGATGAGATCATTCGTGGCAATATCTGGTCCTCAAAAACTAACCTGAAGGGATCTGAAGTCACGCTATTCGAATTTCTTACTAAAACCCGCCAGGACACTTTTGTAGCGGCACGAAATAAATTAACTAATTGTATGGTTTATAATGTTAAGACTAGTTTGTTTACTTTTTAACAGGGTAGGAGGGTATATTTTGTTATTGCAGCAAGACTCGGTCTATCTACCCACTACCTACTGACTAAAGTGATTTAAGTATATTCATTCAGGGCTGGTGTCACCAGTTCCTGACAATCCAATTGGAAACTTATCTGACAGAATTTTGACTAACTGCTATATGCTTTTTAAGTTAGTGGTAATCTATTACGTATCAAATTACTGAATAGAATATAACCTACTGGTAATATGCTAACACAACTTATATTTACAAGTCAGTAGGTAGTTAATTATCAAGTATAGAACATACTTATTCTTATAAATTAAAAATAATTATTTTTATATAAAATTAAATAAATTTTAAATTTTATATTTATTGAAAAAAATTATAGTAAAATAAATTTTTTTAACAATATAAATTATGTAATTTTCAAAAAATTTAAATTTAATAATTATAAAAATTTAATTTAAAGCTTATCCCTTAAAATATAAAATTTAAAATTAATTAAATTAAATAATAAAAATTATTAAATAATAAATTTAAAATTATTTTTTTTTCTAAAAAAAACTAGATATCTTTAAAAACGAATAACGTTTCATTTCGAAATAATTATTTAAAATATTTTTACTACAATAACTTTTTTAATTATTTAGCTCTTTTAAATTCGAGAAATTAAAATTAATTTAAACTTTTTTAATAAACTCTGATACACAAGATACAATAAATAAAAATTACTTATTAATTAATTAATTTTCAAATTTTTCAAAATTCTTTTACAATACTAATAAACTATAAATATAATATATTTTTTTTAAATAATACATTAAAATAAATTTAAAATTATTTTTATTATATAAATTTAATTAATTTTTCCCCTCAAATTAATTAGAATATAAGTTCATGGTATGTAATATGCAAATAACTTATATTTATATTAATCATATGTATTCATTTTTAAATATACTATGTACAATATAACCCTTACTTTAGACATGTCTAGGGCCACTAGTAGTCAAAATATTAGAAGGAGTAAAATAAGTATTCAAATTTTGTTGTTTTTTCCACACACATTCTTAACCTTATTTTAATCTACCTTTCTACCCAAAAATTGTTTTGGAGTATATTTTAAGAAACAAACTAGTTAGTTTATGATTTTTTTTAGTCTTCATATATTGATACTTTATTTCTTTGTTTATATTAGTATAGTTAGTATAGTTATTGAAATTAGCATAACTGCATTTAAACTCACGTGGCAGGCGGTAAAAGAGATACTTATAAGTAATTATTATTATACTAATAATAATATTTTTGTAATAGTACTTATAATAATGTAATAAAATACTTAAGAATATTTTATTAACTTATCAAGTTTTATATATATATAGTAGATAATATATATATTTACTTTTATAAAAAAAAATATATTTAATATTTTTTGTAGGTAGGTATTGTGGGTTGGTATGGCTAGCAAAATATACTTAAAGATTGGTTTTTAAAATGCAGGATCCTTGGGTACTAATCATGACGAATTTATAGCAAGCATGGATTAGCATTGCGTGGACATTATGGTAATTAATGAGACCTGGTTGCGGGCGGGGGAGGAAGGGCGCGCACCATGCGTGCCTGACTACAGGCTGCGTCACACGCCGCGGCCGGCCTGCGTGCGCGGCGGCCGCGGTGGTGGTGTAGGTTTTTACATAAAACGCGGTGTTAATGTACTTACGTACTCACATCCGATTGACCCTCGACATTCAACTGTAGAACAGATGTGGCTCACCATTTCTGTAAGCGGTAAGAAGGTCGCGATTGGTACTGCGTACCGTCCTCCGTGGATGGACATTGAATTATTTCTAGACGCCCTCACTGATACTATCAACTCCGTTTCACACTTCGACAATATAATACTCGTGGGTGATTTTAATATTATTATGTTGGATCAACATAGTAGAAAGACGAAAAATCTTAAAACTGCGTTGGAATGTCTAAATCTAACTCAAATTATAACCTTACCCACTCATTTCACAGACTCCAGCCAAACTCTAATAGATCTATTATGGACTGACTTAAAAGTAAGATATGCCATGGTTGAACCGATGAGTACATTTTGCGGGCATTTATTATTAGCGAGTTTAATATTGAACGTGAAAAAACGTCTCCGCAAATTTTTATCAACAGATCATTAAAAAATATATGTTTAAATACTTTTAACGAACACCTGAGCTCCATTCGTTGGGACATTATTGCCTCTTGCCAAAATATTAACGATTTAGTTCAAGATTTTAACAGTACGCTTCTGACTTTATTCGACATATACGCACCATTAAAAAAGCATAAAATAAAAAGTCTGTAATATCCTTGGATAACAAGTAATATCAAATTTGAATTACTACTTACTTTTGATGAAATTACGGGACGATGCATTACTGAATTACAGACAAACGAAGCTTGAAGGTAAGAAAATATATTATAAAAGTTTGAAAGCTCTGGTAAGTCAGTCCTTATTCTATGAAAAGTCGGCATATTATAAATATAATATAAATAACAAAATTAAAGATCCTAAATCACTTTGGAAGAACCTTAAATCAACACTTTTGCCACCGATTAAAGAGGCTGAACTCCCTCCACACCTAAATAGCCCACATTTAATTAACACACATTTTTTTGATGTCCCCGGTAACACGGAGGTAGCTTAGTCACAGCTTACTTTCTTTGAGTTTCACAACTTTAATAGCGACTTAGAATTTTCATTAAACACAATACATTCCAATACAGTTTACAAAATAATTAAAGACTTGAAGTCGAACGCGGAAGGTCACGACTGTATATCTTTAAATATGCTATTGATGACATTACCGTACTCCCTAGAGACTTTAACAACAATGATAAATATGTCAATTCGTACATCGACATTCCCCAACATTTGGGAAATAGCTAAAGTCTGTCCTTTGCCCAAAAAAAATAATCCTTCGTTGATAAAAGACCTCAGACCAATCAGTATTTTACCGTGTATGTCAAAGATCATGGAAAAGGCAGTATGTCTACAACTTACTAAATATCTAGAATCCAACAATATTTTACCTGAGTATCAATCTGGATTTAGAAAGTCTCGAAGCACAGCCACAGCCTTATTACTCGTAGATGTCACTGACAATATTCTTGCATCCAAAGATGAAGGCAAATGTACATTATTAGTACTGCTCGACTTCTCACGGGCTTTTGATGCGATTAATATCTCACTTCTACTATCAAAGCTGAGTTACTACGGTTTGAATCAAAGTGCGCTCATGTGGTTTGATAGTTATCTCAAGAACCGCTCTCAATACGTAGAATTGCGTCTCTCTTCTGGTAAAACATTATCCTCATCGCCCTCCCCAGTAGATAGGGGTGTGCCTCAGGGGTCCATTTTGGGCCCAATACTTTTTATACTTTACAGTGCTGACATCACTAAATGTATTCAAAATTGTAAATATCACGTATATGCTGATGATATCCAGATTTATATCTCTTTCAAACCTCAAAACATCGGTGATGCCATACGAGACCTAAACGATGATCTGGACAGAATTGCTGCATGGTCTTCCAATAATTGTCTACTACTTAATCCAGTAAAAACAAAATTTATGGTTATCGGCAGTAAGCACCAATTTGCGAGCGTCCCAACGTCTATGAACATTTCTCTTATGGGAGAACCAATAGAGCGCGTCTATGAGGCTCGCAACCTTGGCCTTAATGTTGACGCAGACCTAAGGTACGAAAAACACATAGCTAGCTGAGTTCAGAACTGCTTCTACAAGCTGAAGACTATATATAAATTAAGACGACACCTCAGTGAAGAATTAAGAATCCAGCTTGTGGAGTCCTTAGTTCTGTCAAAACTAAACTATGCCGATACAGTTTATGGCCCTCGGCTTCTTTCACGAACAGAGCGCTTAATACAGCGAGTTCAAAACGCCTGCGCCAGGTTTTGTTTTTCGATTCCTCCAAGAAGCCATGTCACACCATTTCTTAATAGGCATTACTCGTTGAAGATGAAATCGTCGGAAGCTGCACCTCGCATGTCTGCTGTTCGGCGTCATTAATTTTAAAACTCCATCATACTTAGCAAACAAACTTGAGAGGCTTTGCGAAGATGGACAAGGGCATCGGGCGTGTAGACACAGCTCGCAACTACTATCTCTTCCGCGACACCGAACGGCAGCGTTTAGAGGTGGATTTCGATATGCAGCTTCCAAGTGCTGGAACAACCTGCCACCGCCTGTTACAACTCTTAAAAATGTAAACACTTTCAGATTTAAAATCTAACAATACTTTATTAGTCAACAAAAAGAAAATGAAGATATTAATATAGATTTTTCATTCGTTTAAATGGAATCGTCTTGTAACACTTGGTCTTCAAAACAATTACTTCACCACTTAAACGTTTTTTGATCTTTACCCTAACACCTACCTATGTTATTATTTTTATGTAATTATATTTTTATATATTTATTATTTATTATTTATATTATATTTTATATATATAAGTAGTTATATTTTTTATAATATTTATTTACAAGTTTGTGCATTTATTTACATATCTATAATATATTTAAATATGTATCATCTATATATTAAACATTATTATCTATGTACCTATGTAGCATCATTAAAATATATAGTTTCAATAGTTTTCCCTTAAATTGGTATAAGTAAATCATTTTATCTATTAAAATACTTTAAATAAATGTATATCCGCCACCTCCAGGTCGTGGCTGAAAACCAGCGCTGGGTGACTATTATTCGGCATAATGCTGAGTTGCGACCTTTTCGACACTTAGCGTTTATTTAATTTAGATTTTATGTGTTTCTTATTTTAAGTATAGTGTTGAATAAATGTTTTTTCTTTCTTTTTCTTTCTTCTTTCTATATTACGGTGGCGCCTCTGAGTATCCCTGCTTGTCCGATTATAAATGGGGATGGCGGAATCAAATTATGCAATTCCGATGCACACTCTCCGAAATTAATCCGATGAAAAACAGACAATCAAGCGACATTACGGCCATGCTCGAGACTCAGGAGTATTTTAAAATTGTTTTTACACTATTTATTAATAAAACTAACTATTTAATAATAATAAAACGAATATTCCATGAAATAGTATAGGATGTAAACATAATTTACTTATATTTATTCGCGTATAAGTTTTTTGTCTCTAAAAAAAGTAGGGGGACAGCACCGATATGAGAAAATGTAGAGTTTATGATTTTATTTCTATCATTAAATATAGTCTTATTCGAATGCTATTTTTTCCCCAACCCAATATTTACTTAATATTCTTGTTTTAAAATACGAATTACACGAAAGACAAAAAAAAAGTCATATGGGAAATTCACCCAGCTAGATCTTCTATATAATGACGTAAACATTTAAAAAAAAATGTAATTTATACAAATCAACGGATCCTTAAATATATGTAAGAGCAATCTATACCATACAACCAAAAACTCGTTTGTCATTTGAAGATAGCGAATAAATTGACATTCCCAAGATTTAGGAGAAAACACTCCTTGAAAGAAAGTCTCACAGTATCCTTGCAAAAAACTAGACGATGGAAACGATCATTCTATACAATAGCAAAATCAGGATGTTTATATTATTGCACATAATATTTTATATATAATAAAAAAACAGCGCATTATTTTAATTATAATACATGCAGCGATATTGTATAAAGTTCCACCTACTACAACATATCAGTATCACGACGGTAACCATTCAAAGAATGAGACAGCACAGAATTATGTCCCGGCCAACAAACTAAATAACATCTTCCATATAATATATACATAAGTTTTTGGTTAGGATTTTGGTCGGGTCCTACCACGGATGTAAGTTATGGTTACACCAGTTCTATCCATGAACGCTGTCTCATAATTATCAAAATAGTTTCGCTGTTTTTTATGTACTATAATGACTGAGTACGTTATAGTAAGAAGATAGACAATACAAGCAGATTTTTATACCATAATTTAATATACCATATTATTTCAAGATAAAATGTGCACTATTTACAGCGTGCCATGCCATAGAATAAGATATTGTTATTTACAGGGTTAATTTATCAAATAGTATTTATATACAGCTAATTTTAGCCAAAAAAATTAGCTACCAATATTATGGTCAATAAAGTGCAATTCTAAATATAAATCCATGTGTATGCTAGGGCATATACTCGTAAGTATGAGCAGTCGACAGAGATCACAGTTAGCGTCTCATCTATATATACGAGTATATATATATATATAAAAGAAGTCGTATTAGTTACACTATTTATAACTCAAGAACGGCTTTACAGATATGGCTGAAAATTGGTGAGGAGGTAGCTTAGAGCCAGAAGACGGACATAGGATACAATTTATTTTGGTGATTTTTTTTTTATTATTTTTTTTTTTTGTGAGTGTGTGCGTGTGTAGGGAAACAGCACAATGTTAAAAATACATGCTATTTACATTCTCACCAAAATTCCACTGAAAATCTTCAGTAAACCCTTCATTTTTAATGAAGGTATGTTATACTTAGACTTAGACTTAGACTAGACTTTTGCTTGAAAACTGAGCTGAAATGTGACTGACCCATCTGTACGATCAAAATTGATAACAACTTGAAACATTTTTAAATTTGACACTGGCTAAATACACTCATCGTGTGGAGACATAATGAAACTTAAAAAAAATGTGCTTACAAGCAATCGAGACAATAATAATCAATCCCTAATCAATTTTATATTTTGTCAGAATGTAGGTAAATACAGAGATATGCAAGAATATGATAGCCAAGTTATGAATGTCGTATGTATACAGTCTTATCCATAAGGCAAAAAATATTAGACAGTTATTTATTAAGTAAGTACCTATACTTATTCAGAATTAAAATTAAATACTGGTGATTATATTTTTACAATCAAAATTAAACTCAATCGAGCTAGTTTCAAGTTAATAACTTATCTATAACAATAATAACATTGTTTCATTGCATCATGTCTTGCTGACACGCGGTTGAGGTACTTAATTGTTGTATTTTTATTCTATATCTGTATTGTCACAACTTTATTATTTACTTGATAATCAAAGTGCCATAATACATTACTGAACTTAATATCTCTTTTGTATTCATTGTATTACATTCATAAAAGCCTAAATTAAGTTAATCTAAAAGGTAACACGACATTCGTTGTCTGTTAGGTGGTACAAAATTCGCCGGACCAGCTAGTCTAAATATAAATCCATGTGAATGCTAGGGCATATAAGTATGAGCAGTCAACAGAGATCACAGTTAGCGTCTCATTAGTTGATAGTTTAAAAACGCATAGGCGATAAAAGTTTTGAAAATTGAAAAAATACGCTCTTACATTTATTTGTAGGGTTTCTCTACTATGTAAGGATATAATAGATTTTTAACTCGAATAAACTGTACTCTAACTGACAACTCCAACTAAACTGGATAGCTTGAGGGCCACCTTATCAAAGAGCAATTTAATTTCTTAAACGCTTATAATAAAGAGATCTGTGGGGGTTAAATTTCTCCAAGGGCTCGCTTCACGGCTAGGGTGTTTTGGTGCCGGGGCCTCTGTTCTCAACAAACTTGGTACTCGCTCTGTCTTTAAATTTTGTTTTGTTGTTTTTTTTATTATCATACTGCCGGGGAATACAGGCTATAGGGCTAAGTGTGTCCGAGGAACTTCCTCTTTCAGCCGTCTGGCTCGCCGAGCGCCGGCGACGAGAGTTCCTCGGTATATACGCCATTGACATTTGTTTACGGACCGCGGGGAACAGGTTTTTTGTCTGATAAAATTCTTCTGATTCGTCTGATGACTTATAACCATCAGATGTATTTTCGCCTAGATTTTGGTGTTTTAATTTGCACCAACATTCGACTTTCTTAAGGGATACATGTTGAGCCACAAATCTATCAACGAATGTCGTGTTTTTCAATAAGTAATCTGTTATTTGCTGCTCATAATTAAATTTCCATGTTCTTTTATTTACTGCTGGTTGAGGATCTAAAAAAAAATTAAGTAAATTCAACATAGCTCAAGTTTTCCGCTTATAGTAGAGTCAATTTAATAGATCACATTTGACACTTCATCAAAATTCTACTACGTGACCTTGTAATGAAGGACACATACAATTATTAATTATTTCAAAGTCAGAACTGCATAATTACTAAACATTTTTCAGTTACAAATACATATTTATTTTAATAATGACAAAAGAAAGCGTTTTTACGATTTACTTTGACTAATAATTCATTTTAGACATAATAAACAATTTTTGTTCTAAAAAACTAAACGTCAGTACAAGGTTACGTCAATGAACACTTTATCTTTATAATCACTAGGGATGCTACCCAAAATATCAAAAGATCAGTCGATAGGTTGAATCGAATGCAATGATTACTTGTAAAGGATGTTTAACTATAAAAATAACTACACTGTGATTGTAATTAACACATAATATTATTCTTTGACTAAAAAAATACAAAAATATTTGAATAGGAACTAAAATCAATAATAATTTGGGTTAAAAAACTAACAATAAACTACTAAAATTTAGATCTATAGGTACTTTTGAGTATGTTTTTTTATTTTAATGGGCCATTTTCTATGGAGCTACATTCTAATCCATAAATACATATAAAATCGTTTAAATATGTACAATTTCCGATTTTTAAGGTTCCGTACCTAAAGGGTAAAACGGGACCCTATTACTAAGACTCCGCTGTCCGTCTGTCTGTCTGTCTGTCCGTCTGTCACCAGGCTGTATCTCATGAACCGTGATAGTTAGACAGTTGAAATTTTCACAGATGATGTATTTCTGTTGCCGCTATAACAACAAATACTAAAAGCAGAATAAAGTTAAAAATAATAGAGGGTCCCCAAGAAACGTGTTTTTTTCGGCATTTCACGCCATCTATGAACGCTTAGTTAGGTAAACGTCCCATAGATGGCGTTATATTGAAATGTCGATCCCTAACACCTTTGTTAGACGTTAGATGGCGGTATAAGAAATAAAATGTTTATTAATTATTATTTTTTGCTGGCGAAATATGATGTGGTATTTTTTGCTCGATCTTATAAAATACTGTAGTGTACGGTACGGAACCCTACTAGTGCGAGTCCGACTTGCACTTGGCCAGTTTATTATAACCAATTTCATATTAACGCAAAACAAACAAGTCAATAACACTCAATAATGTAAATACTAATTGTATTTCTCATTTAGAGCTGCCGGAAAATTGGTTATTTCGAATAACAGGCGATTCTAGTCGTTCAACTTCCTAGGGATGTACCATACGAGTTACAAAAAATACCCAATTGATATTTTTTATCAATTAAATCGCGCTTGATTAGCAAATCAAATAGTTTCATTCGAAACCCTATTATCGCTGTATAATGCACGCCTTAATGTTCTTCCAAAACAAATAATTGATTAACGAAACGAGTACTTATAACCGGTACTTACTAACTACTTTTCAACCGACTTACAAAAAGAAGGAGGTTCTCAATTCGTATGTATGTTTTTTTAATTTATTTTTTACTTGTACTTATAGGACAGGATTAACATAAATTGCATATAGATTATAACAATAACATTAGAATGCTGTGATAAATAACACAATTGTTAAAAGATCTTTGAACTTGTAGGTTGATAAAAAACCAAAACCAAAACCTGGTTGAAACGACACGGTACCAAAATTACATGTATTTAGCCCAGAGACCGAGCATCGCTTTTCAATGGGGATATACACCCAGCGTTTTGGGAACTTTACCTACTGAGTACTGGTAGTGGTTTGGTAGACTAAATGTTACCCGTAGTTTTTATTGTTTTCGTTTAGGTTTATTTATTTGTTGAGAGCAATGAATCCGGGTCACTTAAAAAATCCTAAAAATCTCGCAAACTAAGAATGCTAACCTAATGAAATAAATTATGTGTAATAGTAAATTAAATACTCTTTGATAAAAGTAATAAAATGTATGACTCACAATATTTTATTTACAAAAAATTACATTGACATTTTTAAATAACGATTTTCTAGAATTTATAATACTTCGTATTGCCTCATCGTGCTTCCATTACTGCGTTTACGCGGTTTAGCATGCTATACACCAAGTTCCTCATAGTCTTTGAGGAATATTCTTCCATTTCTCTGTGAGAGCAATTTTGAGCTCACAGCGTGATTGGGGGAGGATTCGTTGTTTTATGCATCTTCCTAGCTCGTCTCAAGCATGCTCGATCGAGTTGATAACCGGGCTGCGTGCTGGCCACTCCATACAAATGCGAGTAATGTTCATATCTTGAAAGTGGTCATTCACAATCCAACCTGATGAGGTCGGGCATTGTCATGCATAAAAATAGCATTCTTACCCAAATTGACTATAAATTGACCAACGTGTAATGGATTGAGGTTCAGGATTGTTGTTGAGGATTTCTTTTTTTTTTATTCGTTATAGTCAAGCGTTTGACCACTATCTCACCTGATGTTAAGTGACGATGTGGTCGACGATGATGTCAATTATTCTTCCACATATCTTTCGCTGGTTAAAGAGCCGTTTTTCATTTATCACCAGTTGTGTGCGACTCTCAGAAGAAATTCCGGCCCACACAAGTACAGACCCACCACCGTAGGCTACTTTTTCTGTTCGACGTATGCTTGCTTGAATCTTTCCTGAAGACCAGGGTCTTCTCTACACTCTTCTATACACTCTGTGTCTTCCATCGTGCTTGTAAAGCATAAATTGTGATTCGTCGCAGAACATAACTTTTGACCAATCTTCAATAACCCAATTTAAGTGGTTCTGGGCATATCTTAGTCTTGAAATAAGATGCCCACGCTCCCGTTTAGGACCGTTTGCAGGTCGAAGAGCTTGCTTTAGCAAGTCGTCGTCTTACTGTCTATACGCTTGGGTTACTTCCTCCGAGGCGTTGAAACTGATTTGTAAGTTCAGTTTCCGTGAGAAAGCGATTACGAAGCATGGTGTTTACTAAGATTGATCTTCTCGTGCTGTGGTAGACCTGGTTTTGCCTGTTCCTTGTCTGCGTAGGTTAGAGCCAGTTTCCTCGTAACGTCGGAGAATTTCGATGCGTTCTTCGGTGCGGTGTAAGCGACATGATTACAACATAAATATTGAACACTATCAACGTGGTTTATATAAACAATAAATGACAGATAGAAACAAAAGCAAAAAAATGCAGTAATTTTGTAGTCTTCGAGTTTCTGCCTTTTTCAAATTAGATTTTTTTTATGACATAACTTTACAATAACTAAAAGTTTTATTCCTTTCATTTAAGGAGTATTTAACTGTCTATTAAACACAATTTATTTGCATTTTGACTTTGCAAGATTTTTAGGATTCTTTAAGTGACCCGGATACATCTCTCTGCTCTCGAGTGTAGTTTAAAAATACACTTTATGAAATTTTGTAGTTTGAAATCTTAGTTAGTTTATCTCAGAATCTGTGAAAACTATCTGGGGAAATGATACTTCGAACTTTTATCTTGGTACTAACCATTAACGTTTTTGAAAACACAATGGGCGAAAATTTTCTCGATATGTAGGATTTTTTAAGTTATACTTCTTTTGGCGCGATAGAGAAAAATGATAAGAGTTAATTTTTACGATGCGCGCGCACACCGACACCTAAATTTAACATCGTGAAGTTAGTTCTAGGTGGTACGATGCACTCGCACATTCTACACCGTGAAGTTAGTTCTAGGTGGCATGGCTATGTTCAAGTTGTATATGTCATATTTAACGTCATATTTTTACGTTAATAAAACCTTTTTTATTTAAATAAGATCTTTTTGATTAATTTTAATATTTATCGTTAATCACTACTGCATTTTAGTTATTTTTTTTCCATACGCCACAGAAGTATAACTTCTAACGCGTGTACATAAGTACACACACTCTTTTTTTTTATATATTCATGTTTTGCACATATTTTGCTATTAATCTCAAAAACAGCACATTATTTTTGTTGAGTTTATATGTTATCAAGAATCCTAGAAATATGTCATAAGCTGCGTAGCAGAAGGCAGTCATAAGTGTGGAGCCATAATTATACAAAAAAAATGCACGGTAATCCGAATATCGTAATGCTATCCACACATGGCTATTTGTGTTTTCGTATTTGCTATGTGTGACAGAAAATTACATGTGTGGATATATTTGCGAAATTGTGCGCCTATTTGCGTATTTGGCATATATAGCAAATTAACGAACATGCATTACTACATGTCTGTCGGTTTTTAAGGCACATAAAAGAAGACCAACAATATTTAGAGATATTGTTAATAAGCAATCACGAATAGCAAATAGCAGTGTATGGAGGCGCGATGACCCTTATTAATTTGCGGTTTATCGTATCGACGGAATAAACAATTGAACATCAAATGATTGGCAGTTTTTAAACCCAGGGACGGTTTTTATGTTTTTGAGGTAAGGTCAGCATTGCATGCTAATAAAATTAATTGGAACTCATTGTTATCCAGTTGTGAGATGCCCTGAAGGTCTCAGTGGGAGCAAGATTGCACACAAAATGACAAGCAGACAGACAAAAATGAATAAAATCGTAGAAAAAACATACCTTGCTCTGTGGGCGGTATGGGAAGCCTCCGCGGTTCACGCGAATACCTCTTATGACCACTCACAGCTAGACCTGTGAAATAATTATAGAATATACTAGCGACCCACTTCGGCAACGCTCGGGTAGAGCATAATATATGTCCGCATCTGTTTGTTGCGTCGAGTATGAATTAACGTCTTCCACAATCAAAGTCATATTTCAACCAATTTGTATAAAACCTTAACAAATTATACTCATATAGCATCCTCGCGAATCACTCTCTATTAGTGGAAATTGAATGAAAATCCGTTCAATAGCTTTTGAGTATATCGTGAATAGACAGACTGACACACAGACAGACGCTGCGGGGGACTTTGTTTTATAATATAATAATGTCCTCACTCTATGTTTTGCAACGCATGATTTCCATACGTTTTGTGTGAAATTCAACTTATAAGACACCCATGTCAGCGCCCCGTCCTTGCCCTGTTTCTTAGATCTGGTTTGCGTCACTACGGACTGAGAAGAGAACAATGACCCCTTTTGATGTAAAAATGATCCAAATGAGGTTTTGAAATAATAATACATAAATTCATAATTTAAAACCCACTGATATATTAATTATATGTTTATTGAGACCATCCTAATGAGCTTAAACACAACATGTCAAACTGTGAGTTGGTTGAGTGAGTTGGTTGAGAAGTTGAGTATTCTGCAGATTCCAGGAGATGTACCAGCATCAGGTCAATGCTACCATGTTCTCACTATATCGTTGAAGTAAGAGAATAGCGAATTCCAAATTGATCAGACTTATGATAGTTGATTTCATAGCGTCATCGACTAGAAAAAAGCGTATAATCTTAAATTGCCTCAACGGATTTTCATGAATCAAAGCCAATAACACTCTGGATTAAGACAACTATCAAACAAAAAATGAAATCTAAATAGGTTCATCCGTTTAAAAGCGCTATGATGCCACAAACAGACACACGAATATGCAAACAGATACTTCAACTAAATAGGCGTCATACTTGTAACACCCCTTTTTTGCGTAGGGGATTAAAAATTATACATGCATTACCTGATGATGTAGTCGGTGGTGTTGGCAGCATTCTACGGTGAGGCGTGCAATATTCGACCTCTGAGTAAACCTCCTCTGCTGGTATTGAGCTGATAGCTGGACCTGTGAAATCACGCATATTAATTAAATTGCGTCTTTCAAATGACACTTAAAATTGAAAACTATGGCCTTTTCTAGCCATCTATAAAGTTACTCTGACTTTAAATAATTTAAGATCATTTAAAAATCTAAAAAAACCGACTTCAAACGTCACGCTAGTCAAAGTAGCCAGTAGTTAGTAGCATGTCATCGAGGTATACAAACGCATCGTAATACAAATGTTGATATATTGAAAACGTCTCGACGGATTTCGTTAAAATTTAAATGGGACCACCAGGGAAGGGTACCCTTTGAAATAAATAAAAAATTTAATCGGTTCAGGCATTTTCGAATATTCGGTGAACATACATTAAAAAAAGATTCCGAAGAATTGCGAACCTCCTCCTTTTTTCTGAAGTCTGTTTAATGAGCGACACGACATCATTCGAAAAAAGAATCAATCGAATCGGTTCACAATTGACGGAGTAATCGCGTAACATGCATACAAAAAACTAACTATTATATAATCTGTGCCAGTAGTTAGTATGTCGTTCAGGTATTTAAATGTATCGTAATACAAATGTTGATATATTAAAAACGGCTCGACCGATTTCGTTAAAATTTCAATAGGACCACCTGGGAAGGGTATAATTCCCCTTGAAAAAAAAAATTTTTCAAATCAGTTCAGGCATCTTGGAGTAATCGGTGAACATACATTAAAAAAAATGCGATGAATTGAGAACCTCCTCCTTTTTTTGTGAAGTCGGTTAATGAGCAACACAACATCATTCGAAAAAATTATCATTCGAATCGGTTCACAATTGACGGAGTAATCGCGTAACATACATACAAAATAATAATAATAATAAAATTAAAATAAAAACATACAGATGAATTGAGAACCTCCTTCTTTTTAGAAGTTGATTGAAAAGATAATTACCCGCAGATGCAGTTGATATATTATCTAAGGTTTCTTTTTTGACTCCAGCAACCGCAGAATCTGGCGCTGGCCCTGTAAATTAAAACAAAATGAAATATTTCTTTTATAATTTAAGATAGTTTTAAATACTAAAAGAACCGACTCCAAGCGTCGCGCTAGTCAAAGTAGCCAGTAGACGTAGTAACTATATATTATATTCTAGCAGCCCGCCACGGCTTTGCACGGGAAGAACATATATGCCTGCAACATTTGCATTAGTTTGTTGCATCGAATTTAAAATATTAACATATTTAACAATCATCGTCATATTTCAACCAATTTACACAAAACCTTAACGAATTATGCACCTGAGACCTAAACCTTCCTCATAAACACACTGGCTATTGGTGAAAACCGCATGATAATCCGTTCAGAAGCTATTGAGATTATTGCGAACAGACAGACAGACGCAGTGATGGACATTGTTTTATAATACTTACGTAGTCATATTGGACGGCCCTTTGGCGTAAAGGATAGTTACCCTGATTCTGACCCGAGGGTCGTTGGTTCTAATCCTAGCTATATACCTACCAATGAAAGTTTTATGTGCATTCATGAATAATGGATTTCGTGAGAATCTTTCGTGGAAATCTACCAATAATTAAGATAGTTTAAAAACTAAAACAACTGACTTCAATGCCCCGCGAGTCAATTTCAGTAGCAAGTTTGAGACGTTTATCGTCATATCTCTGAAGATACTTATCACATCTCAATAAAATTACAATGGGACTTCCTCGGAAACGTACCCTACCGATTACAAAAACAATCATTCGAATTGGTTCACAATTGGACGGAGTAATCGCGTAACATACACACACAAAAAAAGAAAGAAAAATGAAACATACAGACGAATTGAGAACTTCCTTCTTTTTGGTAGTCGGTTGAAAAGTAGCTTACTACCAATGAGAACATCTGCCGCCGTAACCTTACGGCGTTCCCCGACGCAAAAAGTAGGGGTATTATTAGGGGTTTAACGTTTGTATCTGTGTGTCTGTCTGTAGCATCTTAGCACCCAACCGGATGAACCGATTTTGATTTTATTATTGATAGTTTTTTTTTTTATAGATGTCTTATCGAGAGTGTTCTTAGCTTTGAATTATGAAAATTCGTTCAATCGTTATAAAACTATGAGCTTTAATCAACTTTCATAGGTCTGATCAATTCGAAAATCTTCTTCTTCAACGATATTGTAATATTAAGAACATGAAAGCATTGACCTGATCTCCTAGACTCTACAGAATACTCAAATCCTCACCAACTTACAGCTCAGGGGCCTTATTCAGTATGACCAATAAGATAACGCGTTCCTTAACGCGCCACGTTATGTTATTGAAAAATTGTATTCTGTATGCCACAAGATAGGTAAATTATACAAAACGCGCACGTTACACGTCCTTATATGTCACGATATTTTGACAGCTCAAAACACTCTCATCACCTTACCCTACCGCGTTTTAATTGGCATAGAGAATACCATAACGCGGAGATTACGTAACACGGCACGGTAAGACTTTAAAATGGTCATACTGAATAAGGCCCCAGATTTTAAATGTCGTATTTAGAGTCATTGGAATGCTTTTAATGAAAAGATTATACGTAGATCAGTCGGGGTGGTTTAAAATATTATATTATATATATAGATCATTATTATTAATATTATTTTATACAATAGATCATATAATTATACTATATTGACTTCAAATTGATTGTGATCGGTGGGGATCTACAGAAAAGCTAAGCTTATAATAATATTTTCGTAGTAACTATGACCTATTCTGTGGTTTCACTGCAAATATTTTATTAATTTTGCGATGCGTGTATGTGAAATCCGTGATATATTCTAGAGTTTTCATTTGAATTTTATACTGTAAAGGACAATTTTAATCTATAATATTTGGCCAAGCTAATGAACGTAATTATTTGGATAAGAATTAATACTATATACTTGAAAATAGCCTTGGAAGGTATGTAATATTTTTTTACAAAAAATTAAAGATTACTATGGTTATTGGAGTCAACCTTAAGAGATAGACATACTCGTATGCTGTCACGGAATTTTTGTAGGTCTTATTAAGTTGTATAACTCTTCCATAGAAAATATTCTTCCATCTGTTTTCAATTGAGCAGCGTTCGTAAGAAACGTGTTTTTTCGACCGTTTTTTTGTCGACGTAGGTTGCAAATTAGGTCTCCACGAATGTACCTTTGATTTGAACGGGATAATATATAGCCTATTTTCATTCCAAAAGTCCATTCTATTAATTAGTGAAAGATTTTTTTAAATCAGTAGTTTTTGAGCCAAATCATTACAAACATACAAAAATACAAATGTTCTCTCTTTATAATATTAGTATAGATAATATATATATTATATTTATATATACTATTGTTCCGTACCGAAACAAGATTTTGTTATCTATGCAAAATAAATAGTGAATCGCTGTAGGCTAAATAGATAGGTAATTAGAACGTGTGCAATATGCGAGATGAGACGGAACCTATTGTTAGAGTGGGACAGAGATAAGGCCTACAGGGACTAGTGGTCTACGAATATCGGAGGAGAGAGGTCGCGTCGGTGGACCCTCGCCCCGCGAAACAAAAGCAGCGCGCGCGCTGCCGCGAAGCTGGAGGAAGTAGCTTCCAACGACGACGCGCCCCCCAAGAGAAAGAAGCGGTGCCCAAAGGAGGAGTCCCAAGTAGGTGGAAACATCCTCCACTAAACATATTTTTGATCCGTTCGAGCCGGGTCGTCGTTTCTTAGTTGCTGAGCACCGTTCTAAAAATCGCGTTTAATCTTGCATATTTTTGAGTGTAATTCGTTCAATTGGGTTTATTTTTTGTGTTTGTACAAATAGTGTTGTGTATTTGTGCATATTTTGTTGTAGCGTCTTGTATCTTTGCCCATTCTTGCATTGCGATATTACGTATCCATCAAAATGGCGGAACAAGATATTTTCGAGCGAGAAATCATCTTTGACGAATTAAAACGTACATTAGATATTTACAAAACCGATGAGAATCAATTTAGAGCACGAGCGAAAGATATTCAGGCCACTCAAAGAAAGTTTCTAAAATTGCAAACTAAAATTGAAAAGTCATTATTAAATTTAAAAACATTTGATCGAGAGGAACAATTACGCATTCGAAACGAGTTTAGTGATATCTATTACGCTATTCTAAGTAATCTCGACGAAATTAAAAATGTGGACGAGGAGTGTCGGCGCATGAGTCGAGCCGCTTTATATCCTAGACAGCCTAGTCACGCTAGCTGTGATATAAAGAAATTGCCCACACTACCACTTCCATCGTTTTCTGGGGATTCCACCGACTGGACTCCGTATTACGACTTGTTTAGATCTATGGTTCACAGCAATGACGCTTACACTGACGCTGAGAAATTTAGGTACCTACTGCTTACATTAAAGGATGAGCCTTTCAATTTAATAAAGTCGTTACCTATAATTAATGAGAACTATCAAATCGCGTTAGATATTTTAGTATCACGATATGAGAACAAACGAACGATCGCCACCAAACATATTGATCGTATTATTGGAATTGAGTCTTGTTCTGATAAGAATAGCCGTAGTTTGCGTAATCTGTTAAATACTTACCAAGAAAATATAAAAGCGCTCGAAGCGATGCGCTTTCCTACGAGAGAGTGGAGTTTTTTGTTGTTACATATTTTACTACGTAAAATACCTAATTCTATTCGCCAACGATTCGAATTATCTTTGCCTAACGTATCTGACATTCCTAATGTCGACACATTAATCGAGTTTTTAAACCGAGAATTAATAGCCAGTGAACTATTACTGAGTAACGAGAATCATCAAAATCGTAATCGTAATGAGAGCGGATGCTCAAATCGCGTTTTAAATACAAGTAGATATGAAGTCAAGCGATCTCTCGCGGTAAACACGGCTAATCCAGCGAGTTCGAACTCGAGTGCGAACGAGTCTAGTACGTCTAGTTATGAGAATAAAAACAATCAATGCGTGTGTTGTGGAGATGAACATTCCGTGATAAAATGTTCGTTATTCTTAAGTCGATCGCCTTTCGAGAGATATACATTATTAAAAGGCAAAGACGCGTGTTTTAATTGTTTAGGCAGAGGTCATAACGTTTCAAATTGCAAGTCGAAAGGTGTGTGTCGTTCATGTCAAAAGAAACATCACACTCTTATACATTTTCCTAGAGATAACGTTGTTATCAGTCAGTCAAATGACAAACCTGATCCGAGTACCCAGCACGTCATGACATCCGCGCGTCATGCGTTATCCTCCGATTGCACGGCATCCAATGCGCGCTCTGTTCGAGCTAGTACGGTGTTGCTTTCTACAGCACTCATCGATGTATATGTAGGTGAACTGAAGCGATCTACGGTGCGGTGCGTTGTGGATACTGGTAGCCAGGCCTCATTTATGACTGACGCGTGTGCGCAAAGACTTGGTCTAAAGAGACGCTTTGCCGACGTACCTATTTTCGGGATTGGTGATAAGAAACCGGTACATCCTAAGGGCATTATTTCGTGTAGTATTTCACCAAAAAATGCATCGGACCCGAATATACAGATTAACTGTTTAATTTTGCCGAAACTTATACCTCTAATGCCGAGTGTTTTATTACCTCATACGGAATGGTCACATATAAAAAATCTAAAGTTGGCGGATCCTTCCTTTCACACTCCGCAGCCTGTGGAGATGTTATTAGGTGCAGATGTTTTATCTCACATTTTATTAAATGATGTAATTACCGGTCCCCCCGGTACGCCTATAGCTATGAATAGCGTTTTTAGCTATTTATTGTTGGGAAAGCTAGCGTTCGATTCTTCGACTCCGTCCTCAGTTCAAGCTTGTTTTAGCTCATTATTCAATGACGGCGACTTGAAAAAATTCTGGGAACTGGAGTCAGTACCTGAAGTGCAGGTACTAACCCCCGAGGAACGTCTATGCGAATCTATTTTCGAGAGTTCACATTGTCGTGACGTCACCGGGCGTTATTCAGTAGCCTTACCCCGTAAGCCTGAAGCTCAACCCTTAGGTGACTCAAAGGAGATTGCAAACGCTCGGTTGCTCAAATTGGAGCAACGTTTGGAGCGAAATCCGAGCCTCAAGGACGAATATCATTCGTGTCTTCAAGAGTATGTGGAGTTGAATCACATGGAGCCGGTTTACGACCGCTCTGACCCTCCCGAGTTAGGTAGTCTTGAGTACTACATTCCGCACCACTCTGTGGTCAAAGAGGCGTCCGAGACGACAAAAATTCGTGTCGTCTTCGACGCAAATTCATCGAGTTCAAACGGTACCAGTCTGAACGACATTCTTCTGACTGGACCTAAGCTTCATCAGGATATTGTTGACATCCTATTGAAATTTCGAGTTCATCGTGTCGCGCTTACTGCCGACATAAAACAAATGTATAGAAACATTCTAGTGCACGAGGCTGATAGGGACTTACAACGTATTCTATGGCGCGCTTCGCGCGACGATCCTATTGTTGAGTATCGCCTACGAACGGTGACCTTCGGTGTTAATTGTTCACCTTATTTAGCCCTTCGTGTCATTAAGCAATTGGCTTATGACGAACAATCCACTTTTCCGCTTGCGTCCACAGTGTTGTTGGACCAAGTATTTGTCGACGATGTTGTTTCCGGTGCTGACGATGAGTTTCAAGCCTTAGCGCTTCAAAAGGAGTTGATCGGTATTTGTAAGTCGGCCGGGTTTGAGCTTCGTAAGTGGCACAGTAACTCGCCCGCGATACTCGCTGCGATTAAGGCGCCACTTATTCAGGGTGAGCGGCAGGAAGTGTCCTTCGCGCCCATGGAGAACGACAACCAAACGAAGGTCCTGGGGCTTCGGTGGAATCCTCAGACTGACCAGTTCTCGTTTAGTGTCCAATGTTCGGCCGATGGTGACATCACCAAGCGAACCATTCTGTCACAAATCGCCAAGATTTATGATCCAATGGGTTGGTTATCTCCCATTACGATGGTCGCCAAGCATCTAATGCAAATGTTGTGGCGCGCGCGCATTGAGTGGGACCAACGCCCGCCACTCGAGATCGTAAACGCTTGGACGGCATTCAACCAAGAGTTGCCACTCTTGTCTCGAATTGTAATACCTCGATTTATTTTTCCGTGTTCAGGTAACGTGTCCATTCACGGATTTAGTGACGCGAGTGAACGCGGTATATCGGGAGCCGTCTATGTTAGGTTGATAGATGAGGATAAAAACATTCAGACGTTTTTATTGTTAGCGAAAACACGAGTCGCACCGATATCACCGTGCTTAACTATCCCTCGCTTGGAGTTGATGGCAGCCGTGATGTTGTCTAAATTAATTGAGAAGGTGTTACAAACCTATAAAAATCGTATCAATATTGAAGAAGTAGTCGCGTGGTCGGACTCGTCTATAGTGTTGGCGTGGCTTCGATCCCCTCCATACGAGTGGAAAACGTTTGTTTCCAATCGCGTGAGTGAGATTCTTTCCCGGATTCCAAATGTTATTTGGAGACATGTTCCATCGCCCAGTAATCCCGCAGATGCTCCCTCGAGGGGCATACTGCCATCCGCATTACTTCAAAATGAGTTGTGGTTTCATGGTCCACATTGGCTTCGTGAGGAACCCAATGCTTGGCCTTTGCATAACACCATCCCGAGTACTAACGAGGAAAAACGTAACACGTTATCAGTTACGACCGCACCGGCTACACAGCCGGATGAAATTGAGATAATAAACCGTTTTTCAACCTTGAATAAACTAGTGCGAGTCACATCTTTGATATTTAGATTTTACAATAAATTAAAATCGCGAGTAAACAAACAAAATGATATTTCATATCCGAGTCATATTACAGTCCACGAATTTAACGTTTCGCTTAAACGTCTTATTTATCTAGTACAAAATCAAGTGTTCCATGAAGACATCAAAAACATTTCGAAGGGAAAACCGCCCTCTAATAATTTGATACGTCTTAATCCCTTTGTTGACGAGTTAAAGTTCTTACGTGTAGGGGGACGTTTACATAAATCATTGTTGCCATACGAGTCAAAACATCAACTGATCCTACCTAAGAAACATACATTGACTAATTTAATTATCGATGATGCCCACCTTGCGAATCTTCATGCGGGCACCCAATCGGTTTTATATTCGTTATTGCAAAAATATTGGATCTTATCGAGTCGTGACGTCATACGTCAACAAATACATCGTTGTGTGCGTTGCTTCCGCGCGCGCCCCGTACGAACTCAACCTGCTATGGCGCCGCTCCCGGCCTCTCGCCTACGTCCGGAACCTCCATTCGTGAGAACTTCGATAGATTTTGCCGGTCCATTGTATACAAAACCTAACAAAGTACGGAATGCAAAGATAACTAAGTGTTATGTTGCCGTCTTTGTTTGCATGAGTGTCAAGGCGGTTCATTTAGAGCTTGTATCGGAGTTGTCTACCGATGCATTTCTAGCTGCGCTGCGTCGATTTGTATCGCGCAGGGGCTTAATTAAAGAGATCTTTTCCGACTGTGGTCGGAACTTTGTCGGTTGTGACAATTATTTGAAGGAATTATATACCTTTTTGAGAACGGACTCTGTTCAATGCGTTTTGAATTCTAAAACCTTGAATCAGGGTATAACTTGGCATTTTCAACCCCCGTATGCTCCGCACTTCGGTGGCTTATTCGAAGCGGCTGTGCGTAGCTTTAAACATTGTTTCCGTCGCGTCGTAGGTACTCAAACGTTGAGTTATGAGGAGATGCATACGTTGTTGTGTCAAATCGAGGCTATATTAAATTCGCGACCCTTGTGCGTGTTGAGCTCGGACGCGGACGATCCCTTGCCGTTAACTCCCGCGCATTTCCTAGTTGGTGGACCTTTAACGGCAATACCGGACGTATCCTTAATAAATGAAAATCCTGGGAGATTGGTTAGATGGCGCTGGACTCAACAATGCGTTCAACATTTTTGGAGGAGATGGAGTCATGAATATCTTCATGAAATACAACAACGTAGCAAATGGTACCTAGATCACGGAACTCCGATCGGTGTGGGAGACATTGTATTAGTAAGAGATGACAACCTACCACCATTACAGTGGCAGCTTGCTCGTGTGCATACACTCCATCCAGGCACGGATGGTATCGTGAGAGTGGTGACCTTGCAAATTGGTAAAAATCAATTCAAACGAGCAGTCGTGAAACTGTGTAAACTGCCTATTGAATAGTTTCGAAAGCGTACTTGTTAGTTCCATAGTACATACTTAGTATAGAATTTTATTTTTATTTTTTTTTGGGTTGTTTAGAGTGAGAGTGGTTTCATACTAGTTAGAGAGTTAGCATCATTCCTTTTAAAGTTAAAAGAATCAATTCTTTTAAGGTGAGCGGCATGTTCCGTACCGAAACAAGATTTTGTTATCTATGCAAAATAAATAGTGAATCGCTGTAGGCTAAATAGATAGGTAATTAGAACGTGTGCAATATGCGAGATGAGACGGAACCTATTGTTAGAGTGGGACAGAGATAAGGCCTACAGGGACTAGTGGTCTACGAATATCGGAGGAGAGAGGTCGCGTCGGTGGACCCTCGCCCCGCGAAACAAAAGCAGCGCGCGCGCTGCCGCGAAGCTGGAGGAAGTGGCTTCCAACGACGACGCGCCCCCCAAGAGAAAGAAGCGGTGCCCAAAGGAGGAGTCCCAAGTAGGTGGAAACATCCTCCACTAAACACAGTGTATAAAATATGTAAGGGAAAATATTAATACAATGACACGAAATCAGGACATTCACAGCTATAACACTAGACATAAGGATAGACTAATTGGACCAAAGACTAGATTATCGAAGATTTCCAAAAGCTTTTACTGCAATGGCATAAAATAATATAATAAAGTCCCGACATTGATAAAAAATGATGACTTTTTAGGGTTCCGTAGTCCTGACAAGGCAAACAGCAGTAGCCGTGAAAAGATAACAAATAAAGTTTAAAGAGTTAGTAATAATTGGCAACAACATCTGAAGTACCCTATAGAATGCCCAAAGACTGAGGTACCATCTTCGGTAAAAATAACCAGCCAAATGTAAGTTGGACTCGCCCACCAAGGCTTCCTTACCAACTTCTCGAACTAGGTAAAAGACAAACTTAAGCTTGCAGTTCGATGCCTAAACACTGATAAACACCAACGGCAAATAATACGTTTGTTAAAAGTAAATTCTTTTTTTTTACATTACACATACTTAACCTACATTGCTTCTTGCCAAATTTCAAGATTATAGATCAACAGGAAAGTACCCTACAGGTTTTGATACGAAAAAAAGCTACTTTAACGGTCATATCTTTTGATCGCGTTGACTTACAAGTTTCAATTTTCACAGCTGAAAGATACAGCTAACCCAAAAATTTGATTAAAATTTCAATTTGATATCTTTATGTTTTGCTGAGAAAAAACGGATCTTGACAGATGGACAGATACGCAGCCAGGCGGACAGACAGACGGACAACAAAGTATTCCTTTAAGGTTTCCTTTTCAGGTAAGTACGGAACCCTAAAACCAATGCATGCAAACTGCTTTTCAACAAAACCAAAGTTATTTCCACTAAACTCAATTTATGCTATTTTTTTTTGCATTAATAATGATTTTTAAATAATATTATAATATATATGCTTAAAACTATAAATGCTTCTGTGACTACCCCTTTGCTTTTGAGAATTTCCTTCTTAAATCCTTCGCTGCCTGCAATGGTTGATCTCCCTCTCTGAAGTACATGAAATGCTCAAATTCATGGGTAATGATATCTTGCCCGTATTTACGGATTTCACATAACCCTCAAATGAGGCATCTTATGTACTTCAGCACATCTTCCAGTTGTGCCAGATGTTCATCAAGCCTTTGCGTGCTTCCGTTGAACGTAGCGTAGAGTCAGTCGGTGTTGGCGGCCTTTCGTAGCTTGGGGATTCTTAGCACCCCCTGCCCCGCCGTAAACGTGACCGCCGTCTTGGCCAGGAACAGCGGGGCGACCGGGAATTGGCGGTCGATGGGAACTGGGGGCACAACGGCCGCCAGTTTCCGGTCGCCCCGCTGAGAGCGTTTCTGTGTCTTTAATACCCATATAATCCATGCTATGCAGGCGGGTTAGATGATCGCAGGACTTAAAGTGCCCCGGAGACGGTCATTCGAAATTATCAATGGGCTTTAATCCATATTTCTATCATTCGCTTTTAACCACGTAGTTGCGAATGACAATGGATTCGATTGCCTCCGTAGACGATAATTTGGTCCATCAATGCCGTGAAAATTAACAATTGCGAATGACCGTCTCCAGGGCACTTAACTCTCGCACCGGTCAAGTCAATGTGAGATTGGGATAAATTCTAAACTTAAAATGATATTTGAAATTTCTTTGACCTTGTAGTCCACTAGCGCCCCATAGCAACAACTTCACAAAAATCAATTTGCACTTACTTGATATTGGTACCGCATAATAAATATTGTATTTGATTTGAACATATGTATATCTATAAGACATTTCTTCTTTGAAACTTATGACATAATAACGTTGTTGTCGGAACAACGGAGCTCTTGTTACATATTGTATAAATCCATAGCTGGCTGAATTACAACAAATGGAGTTTTTTTTTTATCATATCGGTGAACTTTTTCATTTTTCTATTTTTTGTATATTTTTTGGTTTATATGTATTCTTTAGGATACTAAATATTTCCACTTTTAAAAACATCAACGTATCATTCAAGACTAAGGAGAAAATTAAGACTGCATTTTTGTTGCCACCGATATCATAAACCGTCCACCAATAAATTTTTTTGTACACCGATATGAGAAGGCTGACCACCGAGATGATAAGTCTATATACCTAAATGATATAAATAATTTACTAATATTTATTCGCGTATAAGCTTTTTGTCTCTAAAAAAAGTAGGGGGACAGCACCGATATGAGAAAATTTAGAGTTTATTCATATATTTCTACCTTTAAAAATAGTTTTATTCGAATGATATTTTTGCCACAACCGAATATTTACTTATTGTATACTTAAAAAACAATACAATATTATTATTTTAAAATACGAATTACACCAAAGACAAAAAAACGTCATATGGGAAATTCACCCAGCTAGATCTTCTATATAACGACATAAAATTAAAAAAAAAATTGAAATTTATACAAACCTACGGATCCTTAAATATATGTAACTGCAATCCATACAATACAACCAAAAACTCGTCTGTCATTTGAAGATAGCGAATAAATTGACATTCCCCTTATTTTTTCTTTTATAAGTCAAAAACTTTCTCTTCATGGTTTGCTTTGTTCTCAAAAAGTCATGACATTATGCAATCAGGAGAAAACACTCCTTGATAGAAAGTCTCACAGTATCCTTGCAAAAAACTAGACGATGGAAACGATAATTCTATACAATAGCAAAAACAGGATGTTTATTTTAAAAAATAAAAGTTAAAGTAAGATTAGGTATTAGAGCACATAATATTTTATAGATAATAAAAAAACAGCGCATTATTTTAATTATAATACATGCAGCGATATTGTATAAAGTTCCACCTACTACAACATATCAGTACCACGACGGTAACCATTCAAAGAATGAGACAGCACAGAATTATGTCCCGGCCAACAAACTAAATAACATCTTCCATATATATACATAAGTTTTTGGTTAGGATTTTGGTCGGGTCCTACCACGGATGTAAGTTATGGTTACACCAGTTCTGTCCATGAACGCTGTCTCATAATTATCAAAATAGTTTCGCTGTTTTTTATGTACTATCATGACTGAGTACGTTAAAGTAAGAAGATAGACCAATACAAGCATATCGTTATACAATAATTTAATCAACAAAAATATTATAAATGCGAAAGTCAGTTTGTTTATTTGTTTGTTTGTTTGTTTGTTTGGGACTTCTTCACGGTCAAACGGCTTGACCGATTTGGCTGAAATTTAGTACAAAGATAGTACATAGGGCAGAATAGGATATAGGATACTTTTTTTTTGGCTATCGAGTCAGAGGGTCCAGATATTTTTAATTGAATTTTGTAAATATAAGACTTCTTCTCGGATAAACGGCTTGACCGATTTGCCTGAAATTTTGTGTGAATACATGTCATAGGGCAGAATAGAATATAGGATCCTTTTTTTCTGGCTGTCGAGTCAGGGGGTCCAGATATTTTTAATTGAATTTTGTAAATATAAGACATCTTCTCAAATAAACGGCTTAACTGATTTGTCTAACATGTTGTGTAAAGACAGTTCATGGGGCGGAATAGGATATAGAATACTTTTTTTCTGGCTATCGAGTCAGGGGGTCCAAATATGTTTAATTGCATTTTGTAAATATAAGACCTCTTCTCGAATAAACGGCTTGACCGATTTGCCTGAAATTTTGTATGAAAACATGTCATAGGGCAGAATAGAATATAGGATCCTTTTTTTCTGGCTGTCAAGTCAGGGGGTCCAGATATTTTTAATTGAATTTTGTAAATATAAGACCTCTTCTCGAATAAACGGCTTGACCGATTTGCCTGACATGTTGTATAGAGATAGTTCATAGGGCAGAATAGGATATAGAATACTTTTTTTCTGGCTATCGAGTCAGGGGGTCCAAATATGTTTAATTGAATTTTGTAA
Organism: Cabera pusaria; assembly: GCA_954871355.1. NCBI lineage: Eukaryota > Metazoa > Arthropoda > Insecta > Lepidoptera > Geometridae > Cabera > Cabera pusaria. The sequence continues at coordinate 32,256,662 of OX940885.1, read as the reverse complement.
ATATATGACGTCTTCTCGAATAAACGGCTTGACCGATTTGCCTGACATGTCGTATAAAGACAGTTCATAGGGCAGAATAGGATATAGAATTCTTTTTTTCTAGCTATCGAGTCAGGGAGTCCAAATATTTTTAATTGAATTTTGTAAATATAAGACCACTTCTCGAATAAACGGCATGACCAAATAGCCTGACATGTTGTATAAAGATAGTTCATAGGGCAGAATAGGATATAGAATACTTTTTTTCTGGCTATCGAGTCAGGGAGTCCAAATATTTTTAATCGAATTTTGTAAATATAAGACCTCTTCACGAATAAACGGCTTGACCGATTTGCCTGACATGTTGTATAAAGGCAGTTCATAGGGCATAGTAGGATATAGAATACTTTTTTTTTGGCTATCGAGTCAGGGGATCCAAATATTTTTAATCGAATTTTGTAAATATAAGACCTCTTCTCGAATAAACGGCTTGACCAATTTGCCTGGCATGTTGTATAAAGACAGTTCATAGGGCAGAATAGGATATAGGATACTTTTTTTTGGCTATCAAGTCTGGGTGTCCAGATTTTCTTTATTGAATTTTGGGTATGTGTGGCCACTTATCAGCTAAACGGCTTGACCGATACGGCTGAAATTTTCTACATATACAGCTCATATGGCATAGAAGCACATAAGATACTTTTTTCTGGCAGTCGAGTCCAGGTGTCCAGATTTTTATTATTGAACTTTGTAAATGTGTGGCCTCCTCTCAGTCAAACGGGTCAACCATTTCAGCTGAAATTTTGTGCACAGATGGTCAATAAGACATAGGATACTTTTTTTGGGCTGGCAATTTCGGGTGTCCATAATTTTATTATGGAATAATGTGTTGCCTCTTAGCGGCAATTGTTTTGACCGATTCAGCTCAAATTTTTTACAAATACAGTTAATAGGGTATAGAACGACAAAGGATATTTTTTTTAACAGTTGAGTTGGGTAACTAATTATTGAATTTTTAAACGTGTGACCTCTTCTCGGTTAAACGAGTTGACCGATTGAGCTAAAATTGTACAGAGACAGTCAATAAGACATAGACCAAGAGAAGAGTCTAGTATCCGAGCACATTGGTTACTTTTTTTACAATCGAGTCCGGTTGTCAGTTTTTTATTGTTGAATTTTGTATATGTTTGGCCTCTTTTCGGCCAAAAAGCTTGACTGATTCACATGACATTTTGTACAAAAACATTTAATAGGTCATAAAAGGGCAAAGAATACTTTTTTTTCGGCAGTTAAGTGAGGGTGCATATATTTTTTGGTAACTTTACATAGAGTTGGCATAATCATAAAAGTTTGACCTTAGGTTCGTCTATAATGACTTAATTAGTGTCTTGATTAGGCCATAAAACTGTCAGGATCATTAGTAGTCATCAAAATTTACGCGCTGGCTTTGCTTGCTCAACGTGTTTATCTGCTTTGTGGGAAGTATTTCAAAAACTTTCGTGTTTTAACAGCCTTAGGATAATTGGTGTCGACGTAGTAGGTCATAAAAACTGTCAGGGTCATAAGAAGTCGTAAAAATTTGTAGCGCTCGCGAAGCTCGCGCAATTATTTATTTTATCTACTTTGAATGTAATATTTAAAAAACTTTTGTATTTTAATAGCCACATGCATCAAAACGAGTCATAAATTAAAACTGTACAATCTTCAATAATCATAATGTTTATTAACCTTAAAATAAGTGATTATCGACTTTAACCTGAGTGTCATCAGTGTTGACTTAGTAGGTCATAAAAACTGTCAGGGTCATAAAAAGTAGTAAAAAATTTTCGCGCTCGCTTCGCTCGCGCAGTGATAACGCTCGCAACGCTCGCACAAGCATTTATTTTATCTGCTTTGTAGGAAATATTTCGTCAACTTTTCAATTTTAATAGCCACATGCATCATAACGAATCATACATTGAAACAGAACAAACCTTCAATATTCATAATGATTATTAACCTTAAATTAAGTGGATATCAAATTTAACCCTAATGTCATCGGTGTTGACTTAGTAGGTCATAAAAACTGTCGGGGTCATAATAAGTCGTAAAAATTTTTACCGCGCGCAAAGCTCGCGCAATTATTTATTTTATCTACTTTGAATGTAATATTTCAGAAACTTTTGTATTTTAATAGCCGCATGCATCAAAACGAGTCATAAATTGAAACAGAACAACCTTCAATAATAATTATAATGATTATTAACCTTAAATTAAGTGGATATCAAATTTAACCCTAATGTCATCGGTGTTGACTTAGTAGGTCATAAAAACTGTCAGGGTCATAAAAAGTCGTAAAAAATTTCCGCGCTCGCTACGCTCGCACAAGCATGTCTTTTATCAACTTTGAAGGTAATATTTCAGCAACTTTTGTATATTAATAACCACATGCATCAAAACGAATCATACATTTAAACAGAACAACCTTCAATAATCATTATGATCATTAACGTTAAAATAAGTGGATATCACGTTTTACCTGAGTGTCATCGGTGTTGACTTAGTAGGTCATAAAAACTGTCAGGGTCATAAAAAGTCGTAAATTTTTTCGCAGTAATAACGCTATATAAATACGATATAGCGTATAATAGCGTGTTTCAACAGCCTCATACATTAGACTGACTCAAATACTTAAACAGCAAAACTTGGTAAACCTTGGTTAGGTTTACCAAGTAATTATTAATGACTTTAACAATAGACGATATCGAGTTCGACCTAAGAGTCATTTATAGTGAGTTGATTATTAGATCGTAAATTTGTCAGGGTCATAAAAAGTCATAAAAAATGTTAGCTCGCGCAATGATAGCTCTCGCTGCGCTCGCGCAGCTATTCACCTTATTTTCTTTGTAAGAAATGTTTCAGGAATTTTTGTGTTGAGTCAAACATTTAAACAGCACAACTTCGTATACCTAACCAAAATGGTTAATGACTTTAACAATAGAGGATATTGAGTTCGACTTTAGGGTCATCTATGGTGACTTGGCCTAAGAGATCATCGATCTTGACCTCAAAGGTCATAAAGACTCAAATAACGTGGGCGAAGCCGCGGGTAACAGCTAGTAATATATATGCTTAAAACTATAAATGCTTCTGCGACTACCACCCTCTGCTTTTGAGAATTTCCTTCTTAAATCCTTCGCTGCCTGCAATGGTTGATCACCCTCTCTGAAGTACATAAAATGCCCCAATTGAACGTAGCGTAGAGTCAGTCGGTGTTGGCGGCTTGTCATAGCTCGGAGATTCTAAGCACTAGTAACTCTTGCACCAGTCATGTCAATGTGAGTTTGGGCTGAATTCTAAACTTAAAATAACCTTTGACATATCACGGACCTTGTAGTGCACTAGCGCCCCATAGCAACAACTTCACATGTGACTGCTAACTCAAATATTTGATTTAAATTTCAATATAATTGCATGAATATTTGCATGAATAATGGTATTTTAGTCAATTTTATAATATAAAAGCTTAAAACTATTAATGCTTCTGCGACTACCACACACCATTGCTTTTAGAGATGAGAATTTCCTTCTTAAGTCCTTCGATGCCTGCTATGGTCGATCTCCCTCTCTGAAGTACATGAAATGCTCAAATTCGATGGTGATGATATCTTGCCCGTAATTACGGATTTCACATAACCCTCAAATGAGGCATCTTATGTACTTCAGCACCTCTTCCAGTTGTGCCAGATGTTCATCAAGCCTTTGCGTGCTTCCGTTGAACGTAGCGTAGAGTCAGTCGGTGTTGGCGGCCTTTCGTAGCTTGGGGATTCTTAGCACCCCCTGCCCCGCCGTAAACATGACCGCCGTCTTGGCCAAGAACAGCAGGGCGACTGGGAACTGGCGGGCAATGGGAACGGGGGGCACAACGGCCACCAGTTCCCGGTCGTCCCGCTGTGACCGTTTCTTTGTCTTAAATACCCATATAATCCATGATGTACAGGCGGGTTAGATGATCGCAGGACTTAAAGTGCCCCGGAGACGGTCATTCGAAATTATCAATGGGCTTTAATCCATATTTCAATCATTCGCTTTTAACCACGTAGTTGCGAATGACAATGGGTTCAATTGCCTCCGTAGACGATAATTTGGTCCATCAATGACGTGAAAATTAACAATTGCGAATGACCGTCTCCGGGGCACTTAACTCTCGCACCGGTCATGTCAATGTGAGTTTGGGATAAATTCTAAACTAAAAATAACATTTGAAATTTCTTTGACCTTGTAGTCCACTAGCGCCCCATAGCAACAACTTCACAAAAATCAATATGCACTCACCTGATATTGTTACCGCATAATAAAAAATATATTTGATTTGAACATATCATATATTCTTTGAAACTTATGACATAATAACGATGTTGTCGGAACAACGGAGCTCTTGTTACATACTGTATAAATCCATAGCTGGCTGAATTTCAACAAATGGACGTTTTTTTTATCATATCGGTGAACTTTTTCATTTTCCTATGTTTTTGTATATTTTTTGTTTTGTATGTATTCTTTAGGATACTAAATATTTACACTTTTAAAAACATCAACGTATCATTCAAGACTAAGGAAAAAATTAAGACTGATTTTTTTTGTACACCGACATTAGAAGGCTGACCACCGAGATGATAAATCTATATACCTAAATGATATGTCTATTCACCGATGTGAATAATCATCCACCTTTTTTTTAATGCAAAATTGGGTAGCGCTTGACTACCATCTCACCTGAGGTAAAATGATGATGCGGTCAATGATATAGCGCGCTTACCCAAAAGATACCTATTCACTCTCGACTTGAAGACCCCTAATTTGTATCTAATCGGAAACACAGCCTCAGTCATGCAATTCCATTCCTTGGCAGTACGTATGATGAAAGAGGAGGCAAATCGCTTTGTACGGATAAATGGCATATCTACCATACTATCTTTTACACGCCTTACATTGTTTCTTGTTTTTTCTTGTTTCATTATTTTAGTTAGTATTTTAATGTTTGATGTAAAATAAATTATTTTTTATTTCTTTCCTTCTTTCTTTATTACCATATTAATATTAATAGGAGGTAGGCGCGAAACCGATCACAAGTGCTTATTGTACTACAATTTCTTAATTGTAATTAAAAATAAAAGATCTTTAATACTTCACATATAAATGTGTTAATTACATAAGTCTATATACCGTGCCTTCCAGTGCGTGTTATCTACGGACAACTACAACTATACACAAGTCAATCACTGCACTAAAATTTCACTACAGCTCAATTCACGATTTCCAAGATGGACGCTATACAAGACAGCCTTAACCAAATGATGCAAATGTTTGGACAACGGATGAACGAATACGAGAAACGGCAAGCTTCGAGTCCAGTTACACCGACAGAAAGTGACAATCTGGGCATCGAATTTGCAGCGTTCAAGGCCTTTGTCATCAGCTCACTCCATGCTCTTCAAGACCAGATCGAGATCATGGCAAAGCAGATGGATGAGCTGGAGATGCGCGGGCGTCGCAATATTCTCTTGTTGCACGGCCTGCGAGAGGAACCGGCGGAAAACACAATCTCAGCTGTTGTTAGGGTCATTACAGGTCAGCTTAAATTGACTGGATTCACTTTTACTGACGTTATCCAGTGCTATTGATTAGGACGTACTAATAATCCTGACAAGCCAAGGCCCATTTTATTAAAACTACGAGATGAGATCATTCGTGGCAATATCTGGTCCTCAAAAACTAACCTGAAGGGATCTGAAGTCACACTATCCGAATTTCTTACTAAAACCCGCCAGGACACTTTTGTAGCGGCACGAAATAAATTCGGGATCTCACGGTGTTGGACGAGGGATGGCATTATATATGTTATCACTCCTGATGGTTCTCGACACAGGATCAGCGCTGTCACTGAACTTGAACGCATTACAACCACGGACTTATCTAATTCACCCGCGACGATAAAGCAAGCCCCGGCATTGAGTACGGTCTCAAAGACATCACAACGCACAACTACTAAGAAGAATAAAGAAAAACCAAGAAGAAAGTAACTAATTGTACGGTTTATAATGTTTAGGCCTGATTTTACCATACCATGTTAATTATTTAATGCCTTGTTAATCCTTTTAACAGACTGTTAAAGTTATTGAGTGTCCCACCATGCGCTAATAAGCTGTTAATTATCTTAACTAAGGGTTAAATCTAATCACTGCTTTAGAGGTTCGTTAAAACATTAACAGGCTGTCAGATCTTAGTTCTTACTCTACTCACTGTCAAAAGATCAAAGATGGACGGCGCTACATTTAATTTTGTTTAGATTAAGATTATACATATTATATATACGGATACGGTAATTGTGTGTGCAATACATTGTGCAACGATAAATACCACGCACACAGAATTTTCCTTCATCGGCAATGGAACAACAAACTAACCAAAGATAATTTAATACTGTTTAGTCTACGTTACAAACAATTTTCTTTTCTTTACGCAAATAACAACAAATCTAATCAATAAAATTTAAAAATAACGAAGGGAATTACTACGACACGTTATGTTTAACATTAACATTTCAACCACTATTACTACTAACTAAAATGAAAAGTAGTGCGGTTGCAATATAATCCTACGAGGTGAACGTTATTTAAATTCAGTCGCGTAGCATAACAAGCGACGTATTATACGACTAGGGCAAATGTTGTGCACATGTGCATTCAATGGCATGTCAAATACAGACGTTTCCAATTTGGTCGTATTAGAATAAGAATGAACATTTTGTGTTTCATTCACATAACGTGGGATTTAATAATGATCCGTTAAATTTTCTTCTTGGGACGTGAAATTGTTTAACATTCTTGTTACTTTTAAAGACCCATTAGCTAATGCTTCATTAAGAGTTAACAAACATGGTATGGTGAAATCAGGCCTTAGACTAGTTTGTTTACTTTTTAACAGGGTAGGAGGGTATATTTTGTTATTGCAGCAAGACTCGGTCTATCTACCCACTACCTACTGACTAAAGTGATTTAAGTATATTCATTCAGGGCTGGTGTCACCAGTTCCTGACAATCCAATTGGAAACTTATCTGACAGAATTTTGACTAACTGCTATATGCTTTTTAAGTTAGTGGTAATCTATTACGTATCAAATTACTGAATAGAATATAACCTACTGGTAATATGCTAACACAACTTATATTTACAAGTCAGTAGGTAGTTAATTATCAAGTATAGAACATACTTATTTTTATAAATTAAAAATAATTATTTTTATATAAAATTAAATAAATTTTAAATTTTATATTTATTGAAATTATTTATAATAAAATAATTTTTTTTAACAATATAAATTATATAATTTTCAAAAAATTTAAATTTAATAATTATAAAAATTTAATTTAAAGCGTATCCCTTAAAGTATAAAATTTAAAATAATTAAATAAAATAATTAAAATTATTAAATAATAAATTTAAAATTAATATTTTTTCTAAAAAAACTAGATATCTTTAAAACGAATAACGTTTCATTTCTAAATAATTATTTAAAATATTTTTATTACAATAACTTTATTAATTATTTAGCTCTTTTAAATTCGAGAAATTAAAATTACTTTAAACATTTTTAATAAACTCTGATACACAAGATACAATAAATAAAAATTACTTTTTAATTAATTAATTTTCAAATATTTCAAAATTCTTTTACAATACTAATAAACTATAAATATAATATTTTTTTTTAAATAATACTTTAACCCCCATTAAAATAAATTTAAAATTATTTTTATTATATAAATTTAATTAATTTTTCCCCTCAAATTAATTAGAATATAAGTTCATGGTATGTAATATGCAAATAACTTATATTTATATTAATCATATGTATTCATTTTTAAATATACTATGTACAATGTAACCCTTACTTTAGACATGTCTAGGGCCACTAGTAGTCAAAATATTAGAAGGAGTAAAATAAGTATTCAAATTTTGTTGTTTTTTCCACACACATTCTTAACCTTATCTTAATCTACCTTTCTACCCAAAAAATGTTTTAGAGTATATTTTATTAAACAAACTAGTTAGTTTATGATTTTTTTTTAGTCTTCATATATTGATACTCTATTTCTTTGTTTATATTGGTATAGTTAGTATAGTTATTGAAATTAGCATAACTGCATTTAAACTCACGTGGCAGGCGGTAAAAGAGATACTTATAAGTAATTATTATTATACTAATAATAATATTTTTGTAATAGTACTTATAATAATGTAATAAAATACTTAAGAATATTTTATTAACTTATCAAGTTTTATATATATAGTAGATAATATATATATTTACTTTTATAAAAAAAATATATATTTAATATTTTTTGTAGGTAGGTATTGTGGGTTGGTATGGCTAGCAAAATATACTTAAAGATTGGTTTTTATAATGCAGGATCCTTGGGTACTAATCATGACGAATTTATAGCAAGCATGGATTAGCATTGCGTGGACATTATGGTAATTAATGAGACCTGGTTGCGAGCGGGGGAGGAAGGGCGCGCACCATGCGTGCCTGACTACAGGCTGCGTCACACGCCGCGGCCGGCCTGCGTGCGCGGCGGCCGCGGTGGTGGTGTAGGTTTTTACATAAAACGCGGTGTTAATGTACGTACTGTTATAACCCTCGTTTGTAAGCTAAAACGCTAAATAATGCCGAAAAGTGCCTTTCTGCACTTTTCGGTCTTAATACAATTCAAGTGATGCACATTAGAGTCAGTCGTCAAGGAACCGGCTAACAAGCCACATCTTTCCATTTCTTATTTTCTATTTCATTAATTAAGTTCTACGATATTCTACGTTATTTTATATTACATAGAAATAAAAGGGGGTTTCCCCGAATTTTCCTTTTTTAAAAAGTGTTTTTCATATATCCGTATAATAAATGGTGGCAGCGGTGGGATCAAAAGATCCTCGGAAAAAGCATCCGAAAATCAGGAAAAGTGTAAAAGTGAAGTAAAATTACAAAACCAGTGTCAAAAATCAAAAGTGAATCTAAAAAGTGCTCCAACGAAAGACTGCGCGATGTATATCGCTCATATTCTCGTCGCCGCCTACGCACTGTGAGTTACTCTACTAAGACATTGTTTCGTAGTCAAAACAAACTGCTTATCTGCTATCGACTTATATTACCATTAACACGTTCACTGCCGAACGGATTTTGAGTGAACAATTGTTTTATATTGTGTGAACAATTTTCACATACGGTGTGAACATTTTCCAACGCTGTGTTATTTCTATGACTATATGATGAACTATGGCCAGCAGCAATCTTAAATTAAATATTCCTGCTCAAAGTGACATTAAAAGTGACGATAAACAAGTGGCACCATCGCCGAAACTTACCCCATCTAACAAGAGTACTCCTCATTTCATCGAGATGGATCTCAACGTTTTGTTTAAATTTATAAATCCTTACGACGGCAGCCGAAAAACTCTGTACTCTTTTATAGTGAACTGCGATAATGTTTATGAACTCGCCACTGATCCACAGAAGCCTATTTTATTTAAGTATATACTTAGCCAACTAAGAGGTAAAGCGGAAGTTGCTAGCTCAATTAAAGAGTTTACTAAGTGGGAACAACTAAAAGATTTCCTTAAGACACAATTCTGTGAGAGGAAGCATTACTCTCACTTGCTTACTGAGTTACAAGAGAGCAAGCAAGGCCCGTAAGAGAGTGTTAGCCAATTCGTTCTCAAAACTGAGACGTGCCTGTCTCAGCTACTGACTGAGATTTCCTTATCATCGCATAAGACGAAAAAACTCCCAGGCCGCACGGCGGCCATGGAGGATCTTGCCCTTCATCATTTTACTATTGGGCTCCTCCCACGCATTTCTTCGATGGTGAGATGTAGGTCGCCCAAAAACCTAAATGAAGCCATTAATTTAGCTATTTCCGAAGAGCGTATCCAACAGACAACGTATAAGAGAAATAATAATCAAGTCGAAAATAAAAATTTCAAACCTAACAGGTCAACCTTTACCCAAAATCGCAACCCTCAAATTCAAGGGCAAGGCCGTAATTAAAACCAAAATCAAAATTCAAATAATGATCCTATTATTTGTCGATACTGCAAATTCCCCGGGCACTCGATTGAAAATTGCCGAAAACGGGAATATAATAATAACAATCGTGCTCGCAATTTTGACAGACCTTCCACGTCTGGCTATAAGCCTCAACAACGCGTTCATTACGTCGAGAACCCTGAAAATGACAACGATTCTAATCCTTGCGATGACGAAGACACAAAAAACGAATAAGTGGCTCGTATCGGTGTCATACGGGACATCACATATCAATCAAACAAGGCACCAACAACTTACCTACAAAATCCACTGTATCCCAAAATGTCGCTACAACAATAAATAAACAACTTACCAAATCCACTGCATCTGCCAAATCTACTGCATCTGAAATCAAACAATCTATTAAATCCTCTGCGTCTGCTAATTCCACTGCATCTGCTAAGTCCACTGCGTCTGCTAAGCCCACTACACCCGCTAAATTCACTGAATCCGAAATCAAACTATCTACTAAATCCACTGCATCTGAAATAAAACAACTTACCAAATCCACTGTATCTACTAAGTCCGCTGCATCTACCATATCCACTGCACCTGAAAGAATAATAAAAAATCCTAAATCTGTACAAAACACTGTATCAAAAATAAATATAATAATAACAAAAAATAAAGAAACTCCTACTTAAGCCAAAGTGTTACGTTCCCTATTTCCGCTGACTCTGCTAAATCCGAACCTACAAATAAAAACTTATCTACAAAATTAAAAACATTACCTACCAAACCCGATGTCAATACTATATCTACTATAACAGCTGAACCCATTCAATCCAACTCTCAATCAATCAAAAAGGCGTGCCCTGAACTCCAACAAAATAACGACGTTTTCGAAATAAATACAGACCTCAAGGTACTACTTCCGCATGTTTTAATTGATTCTCCAATCTCAGAATTCCCACTGTCTCTCTTAATAGACTCAAGGTTATCCATTTAGCCATTAGCCTAATAAAATCATCATGCATACAAATCTTCCCCGAAATCACTAAAAATAAATTTAAAGGGCATTGACCCCGATAAAAATGTAACGAAAACCATTGGACATTTTCCATTAAAATTACAACTCACTGACTCGTCCCGAAAATATATTACACACAAATTTCATATCGTCAACAAAATTCACTTACCATATGATGGAATTATTGGAACAGACATGCTTACCTTTTTCGGTTGTAGCATAGACTACACGAAAAATGTACTCCAAATCAACGGGTCACAACTACCAATTCAACTGTGTGAATCAACCTACTCTATCCCAGCAAGATCTGAAATGGTCATTGGATGCTCCGTCTCTAACCCTGAAATCAAAGAAGGACTCGTACTAGATCAAACTCAATTAGAAGACATCCTCATTGCTAATTGCTTAGTAAAAATTAAAGATAACAACAGAATAAATATAACAGTTGTTAATACATCAACATTAACGAAAACCATCAATTCTAATCTAAATATAACTCTGTCCCCAGTCGAGACCTTCCAAACTACAATTTCTGATGACGAACTTAAAGAACAACCTATTAACACAATCTCAACTCAAAACGCTACTAAACGCACCCAAGATGTTATAAACCTACTCAGAACATCACACCTAAACTCTGAAGAAGCTTCATGCCTATACGATATCTGTTCCGACTTTTCAGATATATCCCACCTACCCATGAACCACTTACATCTACCAACGCGTTAAAACATGAAATAAAAACCACATCTAATGAACCAATACACGTAAAATCATATCGATTCCCAGAATGTCATAAAACCGAAGTGGAAAATCAAGTAAACAAAATGTTAGACAATGACATCATACAACTTTCTATGTCCCCTTGGTCAGCTCCCATTTGGGTTGTCCCAAAGAAGCTCGATGCTTCCGGACAGCGCAAATGGCGAGTTATGATCGATTACCGAAGACTCAATGATATCACTATCGGTGACTCCTACCCTATCCCAAACATCAACGAAATTCTTGACCAACTCGGCAAATCAAAATATTTTACAACATTAGATTTAGCTTCCGGCTTTCATCAGATTTGTATGTCACCGCAAGATGCAGCCAAAACCGCTTTCAGTGTACCACAAGGACACTTTGAATTCAAACGCATGCCCTTTGGGCTTAAAAATGCACTTTCTACCTTTCAGCGACTCATGAACTCTGTACTCTCCGGTTTACAAGGCACACGATGCTTTGTATATCTTGACGATATAGTGATTTACTCCTGCGATCTCGACTCGCATATCAAAAACCTAGAATCCATATTCAAACGTCTAAGAGAATTTAACCTAAAACTTCAGCCAGATAAGTGCGAATTTCTCCGCAAAGAAGTCTCTTATCTCGGCCATCTCATAACTGACGAAGGCGTCAAGCCCGACCCAGCGAAAATATCCGCTGTCTCAGAATTTCCTATCCCAAAATCCGCGAAAGATGTAAAATCATTTCTAGGCCTTATGTCCTACTATCGTAAGTTCATACCCGACTTCTCGAAAACTGCGAAACCTTTGACTAGCCTTTTAAAAAAGGATTGCCCTTTTTCCTGGCAGAACGAGCACCAACTCTCATTCGAAACGCTAAAAACTCGCCTAATCTCTCCACCGCTCCTCATATACCCAGATTTTACCAAACCTTTCATTCTCACATGTGATGCATCCAACTACGCAATCAGTGCAATACTATCTCAAGGTGATATTGGCAAAGAAAGACCTATTTCTTATGCATCGCGAACTTTGAACAAAAACGAAATAAATTACAACGTTACTGAAAAAGAATTACTAGCAATAATATTTGGCTGTAAAAACTTCAGACCGTATCTATATGGCCAAAAATTCCAAATAATCACCGATCATAACCCGTTACGATGGCTTTTCAAACACAAAGACCCATCTAGCAAATTACAAAGATGGAGACTGAAACTCGAAGAATATGACTATGAAATAGTTTATAGAAAAGGAAAACTGAATTCTGCAGCAGAAGCTCTATCCAGATACCCGACTGACTGTTCAAATGTATTGAATATAAACTCAGAATCTACCGTTTTACCAATATCTAATGACCCAAGTGAAAATCAAGAAAATCCTACTACATCCATCGACATGCCTTCACAGGGATCTTACCCTAATCCATTAAATACTGAACTCCCATCTGACCCTTTCAACCCTGACGATTATAACTTACCATCTCTGGATCCTCTCCAAGATATTGACTTCCTCCCAAACTCACCATTCAATCCTGAAAATGAAGAAATCGTTATTCCAGAACCTATAGCTAAAACAAATAATACACACTTACCAGAAACTGCGACCGACGACTCACTGCGTAATTCACCTGAAAATAACAATGTACCAGAAAACTTACCTCTCGATTCCTCACGTCCCAACATCCAGGAAACCTGCTACTCTGACTTTCTTAAAGCAATGTCTAATAAAAATTATACTCATAATACAAAAATTCACGAATATACCAATCCATTACTGTCGTCAGATTGCAAAATCATTGTTGTACCAACTTCAATAGATCTTGACGAATCGATTCCTTACATAGAAGAAATTATTTCTAATCACGGTGATATAGCCGATCTCATTGACGAAGAAAGAACATTATATTCTTTCTTGGGCATTAAAACCCAAAACAAATCGTACTATCTCCTTTTTACAAAAGTACATCATTTCGACAATATCGAATATCCTGCATTATTTGACTCAATTAAATCTCTACGAAACAAACTACTTCAAAACTGCAACGAAAAACCAAATGAAATTGCTATTTCTGATTTTAACGACCCTTTTGTTAAACCTTCATTCACAAAAATCTATAATATTCTTGCTTATCTGTTTCATAATACTGGTATCACTGTCAATATCTACAGGAACTCAATGATCTTTCCAGTCCCGAGCGAAATTTCCAAAATTCTCAAAGAAAACCATGATATACCCATAGCAGGCCATGTGGGCTCATCTCGCATGTATAACCGCATAAAAGAAAGGTATAACAAGGTATAACAGACCAAGGTACCAATTTTACCGCGGATTTATTCAAAAAAACGTGCGAATTTCTGAAAAAAAAACAGCTCTGGTCCTCACCTTACCATCCTCAAACACAAGGCGCACTAGAAAGAAGCCACTCAAACCTGAAAGAATATCTCAAATCCTATGTCAATAATAACCAAACCGACTGGCATAAATACGTCTACACCGCCATATTAATACCAACGTCCATACAACTACCAAATTCACACCATACGAACTCGTGTTTGATCACAAACCGTATCTGCCTGACTCAATTTATAAACTTAATCCTACAAATACCTAATGAATACCTAAAAATGTTATGTCACCGACTCAAATTATCCCGCGACAAAGCTCTAGAAAACATTGCTACATCAAAAGTAAAATCAAAAACGTACTACGATAAAAGATCACGCCCAATTACTTATAAAGTAGGCGACATGGTGTACCTCAAAAATCATGTAAGGTTACGTAAAGCGCTCTCGCCACTTTGGAAAGGACCATACAAAGTAGTGAAAATACACGGTAATCACACTTTGTCCCTCCTTATCAATCGCCGTCATGTGACTCATCACTATGATGAGGTGAAATTAGCACATATAGAAAACCGCTAAGTCTTAAAATCTAGTTAAGGTTTTATTGCTAAAAAAAAAATGAATGACTAGATATAAGTTTATTAGTAATTAAGTATAATAAGTTCGGTTTAGTAAATTGTACTTTATATATTTTTACAGTCTGGCAGTGCTAAGCTTAGATGTCTCTCGCACCTAAGTCACCAGCACCATAGAACAAATAACGAAAAGCCCTGGTATCTATTTCAACCCATCTGGTTCCATAAAAATCATCAGTGACTACCTACACGTGTTAATACCTGTGGAAATACAATACCTAAAACCACACATGGATAACATAAAGGATGTACTGCATTCCGCACGATACCTATGCGCGAAAAGCGATGCAATAGACGACTTAGAAGGCCAAAACTCTTTCTTACCACTCGTCGCAATGTATGACGACATTGCAAGAGATTATTATTCCATCTCTCACCTTGTACTTATAAATCTAAAAGATCCGCGTGGATCTCCGGTATCGGCACAATTTTCAAACAAATATTTGGCACAATGGACGAAGATGACGCAATAAAGTATGACAACGCCATCCAAACATTAAAAGACACAAATAGGAAAACATTAGAATTAGTATCGGAAAATATACTATTAACAAAATCAGCTATTTTAAAAATAAATGAATCGCTCATCGAAATCAATAAAAACGAAAAAATGTTAAATATTATGCTGGATACCCTATCTGTACAGGTTAACAATTTAACAACAGTCACAAATGCGTTGTTGTTTAAATCAGTATTACATGACATGTTCAGTGCGCTTCAATCGAGTATGTTAAGCTTATCTTATAAGTTAGAGGATATTGTAAACTCAGTACTGTTATCAAAAAATAATATATTGCATCCATCTGTTGTAACACCTAAAGATTTATACTATGATTTGGTAAATAATGTCAAGCACTTGCCCAAATACTCGGAACTTTCATTAGCATTAGATCTAGATAATATGAATGTATTTCTAAGCATATCTGATGTTATAACCTATGTTATTGATAATATACTTGTGTTTAGTCTTAAGATACCTTTAGTGTTCTTAAATAAGTACAGCCTGTATAAGAACATACCTATTCCCGTGCCGCACAATGTAACTACCTCTAAGTCATATGCTTTAATCATACCTATAACCCGATACGTGGCCCTAAGCCAAGATAAAACAAAATATGTAACTCTAGACGACCTCTCTCATTGTAAAATAGTAAACAGTGAACTTTATTTATGTGATAACTTAAATGAATTTAATGTACAAGATTATCCTATTTGTGAAACAGAAATTTTAACTAGGATTGTAAAATCACTGCCGAAACAATGTAATACAGACTTTTTGTATGGACACACTAATATTTGGCAAATATTAGGGAACAATAGATGGATATTTACTCATTCTGAACCTACAAAATTGAGTGTCGAATGCAACAGCGATGTCAATGAATATAATATTATAGGAACAGGTGTCCTAACTCTAAGCCCGAATTGTACCGCATTTTGTAAAAATGTAAAATTAGTAAGTAAGAGACAACCCATGTATAAACTTAATCACCTCAATACCGATTTCAATTTAATAAAGGATACTTGTTGTGATATGTCAAAATTAAAAAAAAAACTCAATTACACCGAATCAATTAGCAGACTACCAAATCTAGACATTAATGGTTTAAACAAAATGTACACTAAAACAGATGAAATGCTGCAAAATATAATTGACCTACAATCCAAAAACGAATCTATTCCAAAACTTACATCTCACTCTATAACCACATACGTGTTTGTTGTTTTATTTGTTATTTTTATAATCTATTTCTTTTGTAATAAGAAATGTGTGGCTTTTTATCACAAGTTCCGGCCCAATACAGTAACCCATGAATTAGAAATGCAAAACGTAAACGACGCCGAAATACAGCCGCGAATTAGAATTAACTAAAACTTCGCTTAAAGCGTAAGTTTTCTCTTAAAGAGGGGGTTGTTATAACCCTCGTTTGTAAGCTAAAACGCTAAATAATGCCGAAAAGTGCCTTTCTGCACTTTTTGGTCTTAATACAATTCAAGTGATGCACATTAGAGTCAGTCGTCAAGGAACCGGCTAAGAAGCCACATCTTTCCATTTCTTATTTTCTATTTCATTAATTAAGTCCTACGATATTCTACGTTATTTTATATTACATAGAAATAAAAGGGGGTTTCCCCGAATTTTCCTTTTTTTTAAAGTGTTTTTCATATATCCGTATAATAGTACGTACTCACATCCGATTGACCCTCGACATTCAACTGTAGAACAGATGTGGCTCACCATTTCTGTAAGCGGTAAGAAGGTCGCGATTGGTACTGCGTACCGTCCTCCGTGGATGGACATTGAATTATTTCTAGACGCCCTCACTGATACTATCAACTCCGTTTCACACTTCGACAATATAATACTCGTGGGTGATTTTAATATTATTATGTTGGATCAACATAGTAGAAAGACGAAAAATCTTAAAACTGCGTTGGAATGTCTAAATCTAACTCAAATTATAACCTTACCCACTCATTTCACAGACTCCAGCCAAACTCTAATAGATCTATTATGGACTGACTTAAAAGTAAGATATGCCATGGTTGAACCGATGAGTACATTTTGCGGGCATTTATTATTAGCGAGTTTAATATTGAACGTGAAAAAACGTCTCCGCAAATTTTTATCAACAGATCATTAAAAAATATATGTTTAAATACTTTTAACGAACACCTGAGCTCCATTCGTTGGGACATTATTGCCTCTTGCCAAAATATTAACGATTTAGTTCAAGATTTTAACAGTACGCTTCTGACTTTATTCGACATATACGCACCATTAAAAAAGCATAAAATAAAAAGTCTGTAATATCCTTGGATAACAAGTAATATCAAATTTGAATTACTACTTACTTTTGATGAAATTACGGGACGATGCATTACTGAATTACAGACAAACGAAGCTTGAAGGTAAGAAAATATATTATAAAAGTTTGAAAGCTCTGGTAAGTCAGTCCTTATTCTATGAAAAGTCGGCATATTATAAATATAATATAAATAACAAAATTAAAGATCCTAAATCACTTTGGAAGAACCTTAAATCAACACTTTTGCCACCGATTAAAGAGTTTGAACTCCCTCTGACCCAACTGAACCCCAACTGAGGTAGGCGCGAAACCGATCACAAGTGCTTATTGTACTACAATTTCTTAATTGTAATTAAAAATAAAAGATCTTTAATACTTCACATATAAATGTGTTAATTACATAAGTCTATATAGCCTGCCTGCCAGTGAGTGTTATCTACGGACAACTACAACTATACACAAGTAAATCACTGCACTAAAATTTCACTACAGCTCAATTCACGATTTCCAAGATGGACGCTATACAAGACAGCCTTAACCAAATGATGCAAATGTTTGGACAACGGATGAACGAATTCGAGAAACGGCAAGCTTCGAGTCCAGTTACACCGACAGAAAGTGACAATCTGGGCATCGAATTTGCAGCGTTCAAGGCCTTTGTCATCAGCTCACTCCATGCTCTTCAAGACCAGATCGAGATCATGGCAAAGTAGATGGATGAGCTGGAGATGCGCGGGCGTCGCAATATTCTCTTGTTGCACGGCCTGCGAGAGAAACCGGCGGAAAACACAATCTCAGCTGTTGTTAGGGTCATTACAGGTCAGCTTAAATTGACAGGATTCACTTTTACTGACGTTATCCAGTGCTATAGATTAGGACGTACTAATAATCCCGACAAGCCAAGGCCCATTTTATTAAAACTACGAGATCAGATCATTCGTGGCAATATCTGGTCCTCAAAAACTAACCTGAAGGGATCTGAAGTCACGCTATCCGAATTTCTTACTAAAACCCGCCAGGACACTTTTGTAGCGGCACGAAATAAATTCGGGATCTCACGGTGTTGGACGAGGGAGGATGGCATTATATATGTTATCACTCCTGATGGTTCTCGACACAGGATACAGCATAGGAGCACTGTCACTGAACTGGAACGCATTACAACCACGGACTTATCTAATTCACCCGCGACGATAAAGCAAGCCCCGGCATTGAGTACGGTCTCAAAGACATCACAACGCACAACTACTAAGAAGAATAAAGAAAAACCAAGAAGAAAGTAACTAATTGTACGGTTTATAATATTTAGACTAGTTTGTTTACTTTTTAACAGGGTAGGAGGGTATATTTTGTTATTGCAGCAAGATTCGGTCTATCTACCCACTACTTACTGACTAAAGTGATTTAAGTATATTCATTCAGGGCTGGTGTCACCAGTTCCTGATAATCCTATTGGAAACTTATTTGACAGAATTTTGACTAACTGCTATATGGTTTTTAAGTTAGTGGTAATCTATTACGTATCAAATTACTGAATAGAATATAACTTACTGGTAATATGCTAACACAACTTATATTTAAATCGAAATCAATTCAGTGGTGCATTGAGTTTACGAGTTGATTTTCTGAAGCTGTTTTGGAAAAATAGGTAAGTCAAAGTCATCAAAGTCAAAGATATCTTTATGCGTTCCTGCGAATCAGGGTCTTGACAGATGGACAGACGGACAGATAGACAGACAGGTGGACAGACTGACAGACGGACAACAAAGTAATCCTTTAAGATTTCCTTTTTAGGTAAACAATGCATTCCAACAAAACCCAAGTTATATACATTGTACTCAATTTATGCTGTTTTTTTGCATGAATAATTGTATTTAATAATATTATAATATAAAAGCTTAAAACTAATAATGCTTCTGCGACTACCACACACCATTGCTTTTAGAGATGAGAATTTCCTTCTTAAGACCTTCGATGCCTGCTATGGTTGAACTCCCTCTCTGAAGTACATGAAATGCTCAAATTCAAACGTAATGATATCTTGCCCGTATTTACGGATTTCACATTACCCTCAAATGAGGCATCTTATGTACTTCAGCACCTCTTCCAGTTGTACCAGATGTTCATCAAGCCTTTGCGTGCTTCCGTTGAACGTAGCGTAGAGTCAGTCGGTGTTGGCGGCCTTTCATAGCTTGGGGATTCTTAGCACCCCCTGCCCCGCCGTAAACGTGACCGCAGTCTTGGCCAGGAACAGCGGGGCGACCGGGAACTGGCGGGCTATGGGAACGGGGGGCACAACAGCCACCAGTTTCCGGTCGCCCCACCGTGAGCGCTTCTGTGTCTTTAATACCCATATAATCCATGCTGTACAGGCGGGTTAGATGATCGCAGGACTTAAAGTGCCCCGGAGACGGTCATTCGAAATTGTCAATGGGCTTTAATCCATATTTCAATCATTCGCTTTTAACCACGTAGTTGCGAATGACAATGGGTTCAATTGCCTCCGTAGACGATAATTTGGTCCATCAAAGACGTGAAAATTAACAATTGCAAATGACCGTCTCCGGGGCACTTAACTCTCGCACCGGTCATGTCAATGTGAGTTTGGGATAAATTCTAAACTAAAAATAATATTTGAAATTTCTTTGACCTTGTAGTCCACTAGCGCCCCATAGCAACAACTTCACAAAAATCAATATGCACTCACTTGATATTGTTACCGCATAATTAAAAATATATTTGATTTGAACATATCATATATACATCTTTAAGACATTTCTTCTTTGAAACTTATGACATAATAACTTTGTTGTCGGAACAACGGAGCTCTTGTTACATATTGTATAAATCCATAGCTGGCTGAATTTCAACAAATGGACGTTTTTTTATCATATCGGTGAACTTTGTCATTTACCTATTTTTTGTACATTTTTTTGCTGATACGTATTCTTTAGGATACTAAATATTTCCACTTTTAAAAACATCAACGTATCATTCAAGACTAAGGAGAAAATTAAGACTGATTTTTTTTGTACACCGATATGAGAAGGCTGACCACCGAGATGATAAATCTATATAATTTGTATCTAATCGGAAACACAGCCTCAGTCATGCAATTCCATTCCTTGGCAGTACGTATGATGAAAGAGGAGGCAAATCGCTTTGTACGGATAAATGGCATATCTACCATACTATCTTTTTGACGCCTTACATTGTTTCTTGTTTTTTCTTGTTTCATTATTTTAGTTAGTATTTTAATGTGTGATGTAAAATAAATAATTTTTTATTTCTTTCCTTCTTTCTTTATTACCATATTAATATTAATAGGAGGTAGGCGCGAAACCGATCACAAGTGCTTATTGTACTACAATTTCTTATTTGTAATTAAAAATAAAAGATCTTTAATACTTCACATATAAATGTGTTAATTACATAAGTCTATATAGCCTGCCTGCCAGTGAGTGTTATCTACGGACAACTACAACTATACACAAGTAAATCACTGCACTAAAATTTCACTACAGCTCAATTCACGATTTCCAAGATGGACGCTATACAAGACAGCCTTAACCAAATGATGCAAATGTTTGGACAACGGATGAACGAATTCGAGAAACGGCAAGCTTCGAGTCCAGTTACACCGACAGAAAGTGACAATCTGGGCATCGAATTTGCAGCGTTCAAGGCCTTTGTCATCAGTTCACTCCATGCTCTACAAGACCAGATCGAGATCATGGCAAAGCAGATGGATGAGCTGGAGATGCGCGGGCGTCGCAATATTCTCTTGTTGCACGGCCTGCGAGAGGAACCGGCGGAAAACACAATCTCAGCTGTTGTTAGGGTCATTACAGGTCAGTTTAAATTGACAGGATTCACTTTTACTGACATTATCCAGTGCTATAGATAAGAACGTACTTATAATCCCGACAAGCCAAGGCCCATTTTATTAAAACTACGAGATGAGATCATTCGTGGCAATATCTGGTCCTCAAAAACTAACCTGAAGGGATCTGAAGTCACGCTATTCGAATTTCTTACTAAAACCCGCCAGGACACTTTTGTAGCGGCACGAAATAAATTCGGGATCTCACGGTGTTGGACGAGGGATGGCATTATATATGTTATCACTCCTGATGGTTCTCGACACAGGATCAGCACTGTCACTGAACTTGAACGCATTACAACCACGGACTTATCTAATTCACCCGCGACGATAAAGCAAGCCCCGGCATTGAGTACGGTCTCAAAGACATCACAACGCACAACTACTAAGAAGAATAAAGAAAAACCAAGAAGAAAGTAACTAATTGTACGGTTTATAATGTTTAGACTAGTTTGTTTACTTTTTAACAGGGTAGGAGTGTATATTTTGTTATTGCAGCAAGACTCGGTCTATCTACCCACTACCTACTGACTAAAGTGATTTAAGTATATTCATTCAGGGCTGGTGTCACCAGTTCCTGATAATCCTATTGGAAACTTATCTGACAGAATTTTGACTAACTGCTATATGGTTTTTCAGTTAGTGGTAATCTATTACGTATCAAATTACTGAATAGAATATAACTTACTGGTAATATGCTAACACAACTTATATTTAAATCGAAATCAATTCAGTGGTGCATTGAGTTTACGAGTTGATTTTCTGAAGCTGTTTTGGAAAAATAGGTAAGTCAAAGTCATCAAAGTCAAAGATATCTTTATGCGTTCCTGCGAATCAGGGTCTTGACAGATGGACAGACGGACAGATAGACAGACAGGTGGACAGACTGACAGACGGACAACAAAGTAATCCTTTAAGGTTTCCTTTTTAGGTAAACAATGCATTCCAACAAAACCCAAGTTATATACATTGTACTCAATTTATGCTGTTTTTTTGCATGAATAATTGTATTTAATAATATTATAATATAAAAGCTTAAAACTAATAATGCTTCTGCGACTACCACACACCATTGCTTTTAGAGATGAGAATTTCCTTCTTAAGACCTTCGATGCCTGCTATGGTTGAACTCCCTCTCTGAAGTACATGAAATGCTCAAATTCAAGCGTAATGATATCTTGCCCGTATTTACGGATTTCACATAACCCTCAAATGAGGCATCTTATGTACTTCAGCACCTCTTCCAGTTGTACCAGATGTTCATAAAGCCTTTGCGTGCTTCCGTTGAACGTAGCGTAGAGTCAGTCGGTGTTGGCGGCCTTTCATAGCTTGGGGGTTCTTAGCACCCCCTGCCCCGCCGTAAACGTGACCGCAGTCTTGGCCAGGAACAGCGGGGCGACCGGGAACTGGCGGGCTATGGGAACGGGGGGCACAACAGCCACCAGTTTCCGGTCGCCCCCCTGTGAGCGCTTCTGTGTCTTTAATACCCATATAATCCATGCTGTACAGGCGGGTTAGATGATCGCAGGACTTAAAGTGCCCCGGAGACGGTCATTCGAAATTGTCAATGGGCTTTAATCCATATTTCAATCATTCGCTTTTAACCACGTAGTTGCGAATGACAATGGGTTCAATTGCCTCCGTAGACGATAATTTGGTCCATCAAAGACGTGAAAATTAACAATTGCAAATGACCGTCTCCGGGGCACTTAACTCTCGCACCGGTCATGTCAATGTGAGTTTGGGATAAATTCTAAACTAAAAATAATATTTGAAATTTCTTTGACCTTGTAGTCCACTAGCGCCCCATAGCAACAACTTCACAAAAATCAATATGCACTCACTTGATATTGTTACCGCATAATTAAAAATATATTTGATTTGAACATATCATATATACATCTTTAAGACATTTCTTCTTTGAAACTTATGACATAATAACTTTGTTGTCGGAACAACGGAGCTCTTGTTACATATTGTATAAATCCATAGCTGGCTGAATTTCAACAAATGGACGTTTTTTTTTTATCATATCGGTGAACTTTGTCATTTACCTATTTTTTGTAAATTTTTTTGCTGATACGTATTCTTTAGGATACTAAATATTTCCACTTTTAAAAACATCAACGTATCATTCAAGACTAAGGAGAAAATTAAGACTGATTTTTTTTGTACACCGATATGAGAAGGCTGACCACCGAGATGATAAATCTATATACCTAAATGATATGTCTATTCACCGATGTGAATAATCATCCACCTTTTTTTTAATGCGAAATTGGGTAGCGCTTGACCACCACCTCACCTGAGGTAAAATGATGATGCGGTCAATGATATAGCGCGCTTACCCAAAAGATACCTATTCACTCTCGACTTGAAGACCCCTAATTTGTATCTAATCGGAAACACAGCCTCAGTCATGCAATTCCATTCCTTGGCAGTACGTATGATGAAAGAGGAGGCAAATCGCTTTGTACGGATAAATGGCATATCTACCATACTATCTTTTTGACGCCTTACATTGTTTCTTGTTTTTTCTTGTTTCATTATTTTAGTTAGTATTTTAATGTGTGATGTAAAATAAATTATTTTTTATTTCTTTCCTTCTTTTTTTATTACCATATTAATATTTATAGGAGGTAGGCGCGAAACCGATCACAAGTGCTTATTGTACTACAATTTCTTAATTGTAATTAAAAATAAAAGATCTTTAATACTTCACATATAAATGTGTTAATTACATAAGTCTATATAGCCTGCCTTAGAAGATTCCGTTCGTTAAGGCGTTACGAAAACAACGGCTGAAGCATTAATCTATTTCTTAAAATCAACGAATCGCGCTATTGTATTAGTAATAGTGATTTCAAAGGCAACCTGGGATTCTTCCTATATATTAGTGTTACTAATAGTCTAATATCAATACAAACACGAATTTAGTCGTTAATGTGTGATAGTGATTTTGGCCAGAAAAAAGACTGGAAATCAACATTAACATCTGATGTGACACTCTTTACATGTGAAAACATTATATACAGTGGAACAATTTTGTTTTATAGGCCAGTGTAAACAGTGATAAATTAAAAATCAATGCAAGAACGTAAATAAACTGATATTTTATAAATATATCCTCGGCGGTAGTTTACATATTTGGACTTTGGACCGTCGTAATTAATAATTCTACCGTCGCAAGACGCTTCAAAATGAACAGATCAAAACTTTGTCATAAGCTGTCTACTATTTTAAACCCACATAGTAGCGCTTCGGCAGTCTAGTGGATAACATACTCGACTAGTTTGCAGAAGGAATCTGAATACCGAGTTCGAATCCGAGCGTCAGGAAGTTGTATTTATTGTTTTTGTTTTTGGAATAATACATTACTTTATTTTTGCACCAAAGAGAACTATTTGACGTAAAAATATACAACAATGGATAACTTTGATACGCTTTTCGAACGAATGAAAAATGAAATGTCAAGACAAACACAAGTTATAGTTTCACAAATGGATGAAAAATTGGCCCCTCTTAAATACGAAGTCGAAGAATTAAGATTAGAAAATGAAGAATTAAAAAGAAAAATAACAACTATGGAAAGAAATAGAAAATACAATAATATTATTTTATATAGCCTCAAAGAAACGGAAAAAACCGTGCAAGATCTTATGGCACTAACAATAGAGAAGATAAGTACCGATTTGAAAATCTCCCTTGATAATAGGGACATTAACGAGATACGTCGAATTGGTAAGAAATTAGATACCAATGAAAGAGGAAGACCGATACTTATCTCGCTAGTTAATGCCTGGAAAAAAGACGAAATCATGAGGAACAAGAAGAAACTAAAAAACGTATACGTCTCCGAAGACTACCCTAAAGAAGTTCAAGATAAAAGGAAAGAATTAAGAGGAAAACTGATAGAGGAGAGGAAGAAGGGAAAATATGCTGTAATAATCTACGACAAGCTAATTATTAAAGAAAAAACAATAAATAATGAAAAGCGAAAACGAGACCTATCAACATCACCCGTAGATACACAGCAACCACGAAAGCAATATTTACCAACAAAAACGAGTACAACAAATGTTTTTGATCTAATGAGAGCAAGAAGCAGCTCTATTTCTTCAGTTTCTTCAGTTTCCCATACTAATCAACAGAAACAATGACATAACAACGTCAGCCACCGGAACAATACAACAAAATTGAATGAAAAACTTAAAAATAAGAGCAACGACACATTCCCCAAGCCGACTGGTCCTCGTGGGGAATTAGACCACCACCCTCCACTCACGGATAAAAACACTTTCAAAATAGGAACATTTAATGTGAGATCACTTTCATCAACTGAACGATACCTGCAATTAACATATGCACTAGAAGAAATTGAATTTGATATATTAGGGCTATCTGAAGTGAAGAAAATTGGCTGCAATATAGAAGAATATCAAGATTACATTCTATGCTATATCGGACAAACAAGAGGCTTACATGGAGTAGGATTCTTGATAAAGAAAATACATAAAAACAAAATATCAAATTTCACAGGAATATCTGAACGAGTAGCCCTACTAAAAATAGAAACTGATGAAAATAAAATCTCCATAATTCAGACATACGCACCAACTGAAGCATACCAAGAAGAAGACATCCAGACTTTTTACCACGATTTAAAAAAAGCACATGCTTTGGCTGACAATATAATAATAGTTATGGGAGATTTCAACGCCGAAATAGGGTTGCCTAAGAAAGAAGAAAGCTTGGTCATGGGAAGCTACGGCTATGGAGAACGCAATAAAAGAGGCGAAAGGTTAATAGACTATGCCCTAGAACACCAATTGTCAATTATTAACACATTCTTCAAGAAAAAAGATAAAAAAAGGTGGACATGGGTATCACCCAACCAAAAAATCAAAAACGAAATTGATTACATCATGACAAATAAACCTCACATGGTAAGCAACATAGAAGTTCTACATCAAGTGAAATTTTCTTCAGACCACAGATTACTACGAGCAACATTTCATTTATGTCAATCAAAAAAAAGCAGGAAAAATTTCAGGACACCATTAAATAACCCAACATCAGAAAACGAGATTATAAAATACACCGATAGTTTAAAATCCTACCTTGAACACAATTTAACTGCTACGCCACAGAGTGTTCAAACATATTATGATATACTTGAAGAGAGCATGATATCCAGCTTAAAAGGTATTAATGGTACCGATAAGAAAAAACAACAAATACTCAGTGAATATTCAAAAAGCCTAATAAAAAAACGTACAGAACTAATACACACAAAAAATAAGAATGTAGTAATGAAAAAAGAACTTACGAAACTATTTAAAATAACTAATAAATCTATTAAAGCTGACCACTGTAGGCACAGGGAGCAGACAATATCAAGAAATCTAAATAATTTTAGGAGTACTAAAAGAGCCTACAAGGAATTAACCTTACAAAAAAATGGATACTCAAATTGGGAAATAGCTCGGAAGAGACGGAGACTAGAAAAGATGTTATAAGCCATGCTACTACATTCTACAAAGATCTGTATAAAAAGAGAGAACATATTAATATACTACAGGATGAACAAGTTGAACACCACTCGGAAACAAGTATAGTTGTATCAATACAAGAAGTGTACGCACATATAAAGATGCTGAAAAATGAAAAAAGTCCTGGACCAGATGGTCTGATAAACGAAACCTTAAAATTAGGTGCTCCCATTATACTTCAACATTTAACACACCTGTTCAATATGGTGCTAGATACTGGAATAGCCCCAAAACAATGGTGCACATCTGATATTATTTTACTTTATAAAAAAGGGAACCCATTAGATGTAGGAAACTACAGGCCCATCAGTCTACTTGCAAGTACATACAAACTATTTACATCTATAATACTAAAACGAATTACTGGAAACATTGACATCTGTCAGCCAGTAGAACAGGCAGGTTTTCGTTCACACAGTAGAACAATTGATAGAAAAGTACAATGAATTCAATAGACCTCTATACATTGCCTTTATCGACTATAGCAAAGCTTTCGACAGCATTAGTCACAGTTCAATCTGGAATGCACTGAAAACATCAAATGTGGATGATAAATATATAAACATCTTAAAATATATATACTCAAATAGTACAAGCTCCGTTAAACTTGAAAGAAGAGGTGAGCCAATCAAAATAGAAAGAGGAGTCAGGCAAGGAGATCCCCTGTCACCAAAACTTTTTATTGCTGTACTAGAAAATATATTCAAGAACCTGGACTGGACAAATCATGGGATTAATATCGATGGGTGTCGTCTGAGTCACCTTAGATTTGCAGACGATATTGTTTTATTTGCGGAGACAGCCAAAGAACTGAAAAATATGCTTTACTCATTAGAACAAGGAAGCACACAAGTTGGATTAGAAATGAACATTGAAAAGACTAAGATAATGACTAACCGCCACAACATACCCATCAACATAAAAGGAAATGACATAGATTATGTAAACTGCTACATCTATCTAGGCAAACAAATATCATTTACAACATCTAATAACGACGATGAAGTAGAAAGAAGAAAAAACATTACATGGAGAAAGTTTTGGTCACTAAAGGAAATTCTAAAGGGAAAATACAGTATGACGTTAAAGAAAATCGTAATGGATACTTGCCTGTTACCTAGTCTACTATATGGTTGTCAAACATGGACTTACACAAACAGAGTTAAACAGAAAATAAATACAACACAGAGAGCTATGGAAAGGAGCATTTTGAAAATTAAAAAGAAACACAAAATTAAAAACGTTATAATAAGACAGAAAACCAAAATTACAGATGCGCTTACACAAGCTTTAGGTTTGAAGTGGAGATGGGCTGGACACATCTCACGCTACTCTGATAATAGATGGACAAAATTAACTACACAATGGAAAGGTCCAATTTCAGGTAAAAGGAAAGTTGGAAGACCTAACAAACGGTGGGCTGACGATCTGGTACAAAGAGTAGGGAAAGACTGGATGAGTAAAAGTAAAGATAAAGAGCAATGGAAGGAGCTGGAGGAGGCCTTTACTCTTAACGAGATTCATATCTGTCAAAATAATAATTAACCACACTAACAAATATTTAAAGTTTAAGTTAATAAATTACTAACAACATTTGAAATGTAAACATTGTTAAGATATGAAATAAATAAGGCTTTATTATTATTATTATTATTATATAGCCTGCCTGCCAGTGAGTGTTATCTACGGACAACTACAACTATACACAAGTAAATCACTGCACTAAAATTTCACTACAGCTCAATTCACGATTTCCAAGATGGACGCTATACAAGACAGCCTTAACCAAATGATGCAAATGTTTGGACAACGGATGAACGAATTCGAGAAACGGCAAGCTTCGAGTCCAGTTACACCGACAGAAAGTGACAATCTGGGCATCGAATTTGCAGCGTTCAAGGCCTTTGTCATCAGCTCACTCCATGCTCTTCAAGACCAGATCAAGATCATGGCAAAGCATATGGATGAGCTGGAGATGCGCGGGCGTCGCAATATTCTCTTGTTGCACGGCCTGCGAGAGGAACCGGCGGAAAACACAATCTCAGCTGTTGTTAGGGTCATTACAGGTCAGCTTAAATTGACAGGATTCACTTTTACTGACGTTATCCAGTGCTATAGATTAGGACGTACTAATAATCCTGACAAGCCAAGGCCCATTTTATTAAAACTACGAGATGAGATCATTCGTGGCAATATCTGGTCCTCAAAAACTAACCTGAAGGGATCTGAAGTCACACTATCCGAATTTCTTACTAAAACCCGCCAGGACACTTTTGTAGCGGCACGAAATAAATTCGGGATCTCACGGTGTTGGACGAGGGATGGCATTATATATGTTATCACTCCTGATGGTTCTCGACACAGGATCAGCACTGTCACTGAACTTGAACGCATTACAACCACGGACTTATCTAATTCACCCGCGACGATAAAGCAAGCCCCGGCATTGAGTACGGTCTCAAAGACATCACAACGCACAACTACTAAGAAGAATAAAGAAAAACCAAGAAGAAAGTAACTAATTGTACGGTTTATAATGTTTAGACTAGTTTGTTTACTTTTTAACAGGGTAGGAGGGTATATTTTGTTATTGCAGCAAGACTCGGTCTATCTACCCACTACCTACTGACTAAAGTGATTTAAGTATATTCATTCAGGGCTGGTGTCACCAGTTCCTGATAATCCTATTGGAAACTTATCTGACAGAATTTTGACTAACTGCTATATGGTTTTTAAGTTAGTGGTAATCTATTACGTATCAAATTACTGAATAGAATATAACTTAATGGTAATATGCAAACACAACTTATATTTACAAGTCAGTAGGTAGTTAATTATCAAGTATAGAATAGAATATAAGTTCATGGTATGTAATATGCAAATAACTTATATTTATATTAATCATATGTATTCATTTTTAAATATACTATGTACAATGTAACCCTTACTTTAGACATGTCTAGGGCCACTAGTAGTCAAAATATTAGAAGGAGTAAAATAAGTATTCAAATTTTGTTGTTTTTTCCACACACATTCTTAACCTTATCTTAATCTACCTTTCTACCCAAAAAATGTTTTGGAGTATATTTTAAGAAACAAACTAGTTAGTTTATGATTTTTTTTTAGTCTTCATATATTGATACTTTATTTCTTTGTTTATATTAGTATAGTTAGTATAGTTATTGAAATTAGCATAACTGCATTTAAACTCACGTGGCAGGCGGTAAAAGAGATACTTATAAGTAATTATTATTATACATATTGTATTATATTATTGTATGCATGACCTATTTAATTTTAGTTTTAAATAAGTGTTAAAATGCATGATTTTTAAATTAAGAATATTGTACACCAATTTGTTAACCGAATAAATTTCAAAAATTATACTAATAATAATATTTTTGTAATAGTACTTATAATAATGTAATAAAATACTTAAGAATATTTTATTAACTTATCAAGTTTTATATATATAGTAGATAATATATATATTTACTTTTATAAAAAAAAATATATTTAATATTTTTTGTAGGTAGGTATTGTGGGTTGGTATGGCTAGCAAAATATACTTAAAGATTGGTTTTTAAAATGCAGGATCCTTGGGTACTAATCATGACGAATTTATAGCAAGCATGGATTAGCATTGCGTGGACATTATGGTAATTAATGAGACCTGGTTGCGGGCGGGGGAGGAAGGGCGCGCACCATGCGTGCCTGACTACAGGCTGCGTCACACGCCGCGGCCGGCCTGCGTGCGCGGCGGCCGCGGTGGTGGTGTAGGTTTTTACATAAAACGCGGTGTTAATGTACTTACGTACTCACATCCGATTGACCCTCGACATTCAACTGTAGAACAGATGTGGCTCACCATTTCTGTAAGCGGTAAGAAGGTCGCGATTGGTACTGCGTACCGTCCTCCGTGGATGGACATTGAATTATTTCTAGACGCCCTCACTGATACTATCAACTCCGTTTCACACTTCGACAATATAATACTCGTGGGTGATTTTAATATTATTATGTTGGATCAACATAGTAGAAAGACGAAAAATCTTAAAACTGCGTTGGAATGTCTAAATCTAACTCAAATTATAACCTTACCCACTCATTTCACAGACTCCAGCCAAACTCTAATAGATCTATTATGGACTGACTTAAAAGTAAGATATGCCATGGTTGAACCGATGAGTACATTTTGCGGGCATTTATTATTAGCGAGTTTAATATTGAACGTGAAAAAACGTCTCCGCAAATTTTTATCAACAGATCATTAAAAAATATATGTTTAAATACTTTTAACGAACACCTGAGCTCCATTCGTTGGGACATTATTGCCTCTTGCCAAAATATTAACGATTTAGTTCAAGATTTTAACAGTACGCTTCTGACTTTATTCGACATATACGCACCATTAAAAAAGCATAAAATAAAAAGTCTGTAATATCCTTGGATAACAAGTAATATCAAATTTGAATTACTACTTACTTTTGATGAAATTACGGGACGATGCATTACTGAATTACAGACAAACGAAGCTTGAAGGTAAGAAAATATATTATAAAAGTTTGAAAGCTCTGGTAAGTCAGTCCTTATTCTATGAAAAGTCGGCATATTATAAATATAATATAAATAACAAAATTAAAGATCCTAAATCACTTTGGAAGAACCTTAAATCAACACTTTTGCCACCGATTAAAGAGGCTGAACTCCCTCCACACCTAAATAGCCCACATTTAATTAACACACATTTTTTTGATGTCCCCGGTAACACGGAGGTAGCTTAGTCACAGCTTACTTTCTTTGAGTTTCACAACTTTAATAGCGACTTAGAATTTTCATTAAACACAATACATTCCAATACAGTTTACAAAATAATTAAAGACTTGAAGTCGAACGCGGAAGGTCACGACTGTATATCTTTAAATATGCTATTGATGACATTACCGTACTCCCTAGAGACTTTAACAACAATGATAAATATGTCAATTCGTACATCGACATTCCCCAACATTTGGGAAATAGCTAAAGTCTGTCCTTTGCCCAAAAAAAATAATCCTTCGTTGATAAAAGACCTCAGACCAATCAGTATTTTACCGTGTATGTCAAAGATCATGGAAAAGGCAGTATGTCTACAACTTACTAAATATCTAGAATCCAACAATATTTTACCTGAGTATCAATCTGGATTTAGAAAGTCTCGAAGCACAGCCACAGCCTTATTACTCGTAGATGTCACTGACAATATTCTTGCATCCAAAGATGAAGGCAAATGTACATTATTAGTACTGCTCGACTTCTCACGGGCTTTTGATGCGATTAATATCTCACTTCTACTATCAAAGCTGAGTTACTACGGTTTGAATCAAAGTGCGCTCATGTGGTTTGATAGTTATCTCAAGAACCGCTCTCAATACGTAGAATTGCGTCTCTCTTCTGGTAAAACATTATCCTCATCGCCCTCCCCAGTAGATAGGGGTGTGCCTCAGGGGTCCATTTTGGGCCCAATACTTTTTATACTTTACAGTGCTGACATCACTAAATGTATTCAAAATTGTAAATATCACGTATATGCTGATGATATCCAGATTTATATCTCTTTCAAACCTCAAAACATCGGTGATGCCATACGAGACCTAAACGATGATCTGGACAGAATTGCTGCATGGTCTTCCAATAATTGTCTACTACTTAATCCAGTAAAAACAAAATTTATGGTTATCGGCAGTAAGCACCAATTTGCGAGCGTCCCAACGTCTATGAACATTTCTCTTATGGGAGAACCAATAGAGCGCGTCTATGAGGCTCGCAACCTTGGCCTTAATGTTGACGCAGACCTAAGGTACGAAAAACACATAGCTAGCTGAGTTCAGAACTGCTTCTACAAGCTGAAGACTATATATAAATTAAGACGACACCTCAGTGAAGAATTAAGAATCCAGCTTGTGGAGTCCTTAGTTCTGTCAAAACTAAACTATGCCGATACAGTTTATGGCCCTCGGCTTCTTTCACGAACAGAGCGCTTAATACAGCGAGTTCAAAACGCCTGCGCCAGGTTTTGTTTTTCGATTCCTCCAAGAAGTCATGTCACACCATTTCTTAATAGGCATTACTCGTTGAAGATGAAATCGTCGGAAGCTGCACCTCGCATGTCTGCTGTTCGGCGTCATTAATTTTAAAACTCCATCATACTTAGCAAACAAACTTGAGAGGCTTTGCGAAGATGGACAAGGGCATCGGGCGTGTAGACACAGCTCGCAACTACTATCTCTTCCGCGACACCGAACGGCAGCGTTTAGAGGTGGATTTCGATATGCAGCTTCCAAGTGCTGGAACAACCTGCCACCGCCTGTTACAACTCTTAAAAATGTAAACACTTTCAGATTTAAAATCTAACAATACTTTATTAGTCAACAAAAAGAAAATGAAGATATTAATATAGATTTTTCATTCGTTTAAATGGAATCGTCTTGTAACACTTGGTCTTCAAAACAATTACTTCACCACTTAAACGTTTTTTGATCTTTACCCTAACACCTACCTATGTTATTATTTTTATGTAATTATATTTTTATATATTTATTATTTATTATTTATATTATATTTTATATATATAAGTAGTTATATTTTTTATAATATTTATTTACAAGTTTGTGCATTTATTTACATATCTATAATATATTTAAATATGTATCATCTATATATTAAACATTATTATCTATGTACCTATGTAGCATCATTAAAATATATAGTTTCAATAGTTTTCCCTTAAATTGGTATAAGTAAATCATTTTATCTATTAAAATACTTTAAATAAATGTATATCCGCCACCTCCAGGTCGTGGCTGAAAACCAGCGCTGGGTGACTATTATTCGGCATAATGCTGAGTTGCGACCTTTTCGACACTTAGCGTTTATTTAATTTAGATTTTATGTGTTTCTTATTTTAAGTATAGTGTTGAATAAATGTTTTTTCTTTCTTTTTCTTTCTTCTTTCTATATTACGGTGGCGCCTCTGAGTATCCCTGCTTGTCCGATTATAAATGGGGATGGCGGAATCAAATTATGCAATTCCGATGCACACTCTCCGAAATTAATCCGATGAAAAACAGACAATCAAGCGACATTACGGCCATGCTCGAGACTCAGGAGTATTTTAAAATTGTTTTTACACTATTTATTAATAAAACTAACTATTTAATAATAATAAAACGAATATTCCATGAAATAGTATAGGATGTAAACATAATTTACTTATATTTATTCGCGTATAAGTTTTTTGTCTCTAAAAAAAGTAGGGGGACAGCACCGATATGAGAAAATGTAGAGTTTATGATTTTATTTCTATCATTAAATATAGTCTTATTCGAATGCTATTTTTTCCCCAACCCAATATTTACTTAATATTCTTGTTTTAAAATACGAATTACACGAAAGACAAAAAAAAAGTCATATGGGAAATTCACCCAGCTAGATCTTCTATATAATGACGTAAACATTTAAAAAAAAATGTAATTTATACAAATCAACGGATCCTTAAATATATGTAAGAGCAATCTATACCATACAACCAAAAACTCGTTTGTCATTTGAAGATAGCGAATAAATTGACATTCCCAAGATTTAGGAGAAAACACTCCTTGAAAGAAAGTCTCACAGTATCCTTGCAAAAAACTAGACGATGGAAACGATCATTCTATACAATAGCAAAATCAGGATGTTTATATTATTGCACATAATATTTTATATATAATAAAAAAACAGCGCATTATTTTAATTATAATACATGCAGCGATATTGTATAAAGTTCCACCTACTACAACATATCAGTATCACGACGGTAACCATTCAAAGAATGAGACAGCACAGAATTATGTCCCGGCCAACAAACTAAATAACATCTTCCATATAATATATACATAAGTTTTTGGTTAGGATTTTGGTCGGGTCCTACCACGGATGTAAGTTATGGTTACACCAGTTCTATCCATGAACGCTGTCTCATAATTATCAAAATAGTTTCGCTGTTTTTTATGTACTATAATGACTGAGTACGTTATAGTAAGAAGATAGACAATACAAGCAGATTTTTATACCATAATTTAATATACCATATTATTTCAAGATAAAATGTGCACTATTTACAGCGTGCCATGCCATAGAATAAGATATTGTTATTTACAGGGTTAATTTATCAAATAGTATTTATATACATGTTAAGCATCGAGATACCACACACGACCATGATTCACCTGCATGTTTCGCAACATCGGTTCCCATGCCCAGCGATTACCGGGAAACTCGCCGCGTTGCGACATCGTCCGAACACCGGTGGGAACGAGGGACTTGAGAGACACTTTCTGTTCACACTTCGAGCGATCGTGACCTATTTAAGTTTAATTTAAATATTGTAATTTTTAATTAAATTAAAATTATTGAAAACTATTTCGGTTTTTTTTGCGCCTTCGCGGTCCGGTCTACTTAATTGGCGCAGTCTTGTGGATAATCCTAGAGAGCCGTCTCTCAAGGTCGCGAATCTCCAAAATCGAGAAACGTCACCCAGCAGAGCGACGACTTCGGGGTTCCAGAACCTACATCCTGTGGACCAGACACGAGGCGTATCCAGACATAGATACTGCAAGACAGGCCGAAATGAAATTTATGTAAGTGCATTAAAATTCTTTTAGTGTCTTGCCATTTCTATAATTATATTTTTGTAGTATATTATTTCCAAAATTACCCATTCACGGGAATCGCGGAACTTGACTAGGTTATCTAGATATTTAGAGTGTGTAGATTTAAATAGAGATTTAGGTTACGAGTGTGAGGAACCGGAAGTAGAATTTGTAGATTTAAATAGAGATTTAGTTTACGAGTATAAAGAACCGGAAGTAGATATGTCCGATTTAGATAAAGTTTTTAATGCCCTCCGATTATTGCCGGAGTTTGACGGGAATGTAAATGTTTTAACTAGATTCATTCATTTAAGTGACCAATTGGCAGAAGAATTTATAGATAAAGATCCAGAAAATAAATTAAAGACAGCAGCATTATGTAACGGAATCTTAAATAAAGTCACGGGGCCTGCTGCTCGTGTTATTAATTCAAATGGTATCCCGACTACTTGGCAAGGCATTCGTAGAGCACTAGTTAATAACTTCTCAGACCAACGCGATGAGACCGCCCTCTACAACGATTTAGCTTTGTTAACCCAAGGTCATAGCACTCCCCAAGAGTTTTATGAAAAATGCCAAAATATTTTCAGCACGCTTATGACCTACATCGCGTTGCATGAACCCTTATTGACCACTCGTGAAGCGAAAAGGGATTTGTACCAGAAGCTCACATTACAAGCTTTTGTGCGTGGGTTAAAAGACCCGTTAGGCTCGCGTATTCGGTGCATGCGCCCGGAGTCAATCGAGAAAGCCTTAGAATATGTTAATGAAGAACAAAGTACCTTGTATCTTCAACAACGTAACGAAAATCTTATTGAAAGAAAACCGCAACCAAACTCATCATTTAAAATGCCGCTATCGCAAAATTATTATACACCTCAATTTAAAAACCACGGTTTTAGTATGCCTGGCCCTTCTAGGCCGCAGGCTTTGCCATCGTTCGCCCCACAGTGGAGGCCAAACTTTAACCAGCAATACCGGGCGGGTCCAACTCGTACAATGCAGATTTTCCGTGCTGCACCCCCAAACTACAACCCTCAAAGTAACACATTTAGGATGCAACCGAGATATCCTGCGCAACCGCCTCCAAGACCACAACCTATGAGCGGTGTTAGCCACTACGTAACTAAAACGCTACCGCCGACATCATTCGCGCGAGCACACGATTGGACGAAATCAGGCAATCCACCCCCTAGCAATTATTTTAAGACTAGGGAGATGAACTACAATGACTGCTCTGGTTATGAAAACTATTATGAAGACTACTGCACTGATTCATACCCTTATGAGTATGATCAGTACGCCGAATACTACTGCAATGATTTTGATCCATACATGTCTGAACAACCGGAAGTTTTGCATGGTTTAACTAGTGATACATCTAATGTACCCACTGTGACTGATCAGGATTTTCAGAGCACCTCGAAATCCGAAAAACTAAAATAGAAGTTAATCTTCAGACACAACGTCAGCTCCCATACATACAAATCAGCAATCCTCCGCTTAAGCTATTGATCGATACAGGTGCTAATCAGTCCTTTATTAGCCCTGACGCGGTAAAAACATACTTTCATGATGTCACACTTAATTTTGATCCCTTTGAAGTATGTAACGTACACGCTGTGACACGTAGCGATTACTCAATAACGCTACCTAGCTTTGCGGAATTTAATGACACCGATGATGTCACATTTTTTGTCTACAAGTTCCATGACTATTTCGACGGGTTGATAGGATCGGACTTGCTAGACAAATGGGAAGCCTCAATCGACTTTAAGACCAAGACCCTAAATACGCGGAACGCCGAGAATCCAATCAAAGTCTATGACTCGCGAAACGCTAATCTCTATGAAGACGTCATACCGGCAGGCAGTACTAAGCTTGTTAGACTGCCGATAAATGTTCAGGATGGAGATGCTATTGTTACGGAACAAGTGATTTGTAATTGTCATATTGCCGAATGTTTAACATCTGTCAAAGGCAATCGCGGTATTATGGAAATTTATAATCCAACCCGAAACGATATCATTTTCTCCATGGACCATCCGGTCTGTGCCGAGCTTTATAATGAAGAGTACACGCGCACCAAACAAGTGCCCAAGCGTGTAAAGGAAGTTTTGTCTCGCTTGCGAACAGAGCATTTAAATGACGAAGAGCGTACTAATTTAGAATTATTATGCTCTCAATACGCGGACGTGTTTTATTTAGAAGGTGAAAATTTAACTTTTACAAATAAAATAAAACACTACATCAAAACCACCGATGAAGTACCCGTGTACACTAAAAGCTATCGCTATCCCTTCATCCATAGGCAGGAAGTTCAGGAACAGATTAGTAAAATGTTAGAGCAGGGAATAATCAGACCATCAGATTCGGCGTGGAGTTCTCCAATATGGGTTGTGCCTAAAAAGGCAGATGCCTCAGGAAAGGTTAAATGGCGCTTAGTGATAGATTTTAGAAAACTGAACGAAAAGACTTTGGATGACAAATATCCGATACCGAATATCACGGATGTCTTAGACAAATTAGGCAACTGCCAGTACTTTACTACACTAGATCTAGCTAGCGGGTTCTATCAAGTCGAAATGAACCCAGCAGACATCCCCAAAACTGCTTTTAACGTGGAGCATGGCCATTTTGAGTTTTTACGCATGCCAATGGGACTTAAGAACAGTCCGTCTACTTTCCAAAGAGTTATGGACAATGTACTGAGAGAATTGCAGAATACTATTTGTCTTGTGTACCTAGATGATATAATAGTGTTCAGCACGTCTCTGCAGGAGCACATTATAAATCTTGAGAAAGTATTCAAAAAGTTGCGCGAGTCCAACTTTAAAATTCAAATGGACAAGTCCGAGTTCCTAAAACTCGAGACTGCATATCTCGGACACGTTATAAGCAAGGACGGGATAAAGCCTAATCCAGATAAGATATCTGCCATCCAAAAGTACCCACTCCCCAAGACACCTACTGACATTAAGAGATTCTTAGGACTTTTAGGCTATTACCGGAAATTCATACCGGATTTCGCTAAGATAACGAAACCAATGACGCAATGCTTAAAAAAGGGCTCAAAAATTACACTAGACAAAAATTACATCGAATGCTTTGAGAAGTGTAAAACACTCCTAATGAATGATCCGATCCTCCAATACCCCGATTTCAACAAAGATTTTGTTCTCACAACCGATGCTTCAAATTTAGCCATAGGTGCTGTTCTATCCCAAGGCCCCGTGGGCTCTGATAAGCCAATAGCCTATGCGTCACGAACCCTTAATAGCAGTGAAATAAATTACAGCACCATCGAAAAGGAACTGTTGGCAATAGTTTGGGCAACGAAGTACTTTCGACCCTATCTATTTGGCCGTAAGTTTAAAATAATGACCGATCATAGACCCCTTCAATGGGTCATGAACTTAAAAGAACCTAGTTCTCGCCTAACACGGTGGAGGCTTAAACTCAGTGAGTATGACTATACTGTGATATACAAGCAAGGCAAACAGAACGTAAACGCCGACGCTTTATCACGAGTCCAAATTAACAACGAAGAGACTAGTTCTCTAGCTGTTAACCCTACTCTGGGAGCACCCACAATAGGTAGGAGACGAAGTTCAGATACCATCACCGTAAATTCTGGTTCAGACACCCTCACTGCTCGTTCAGAGTCAGATACTCTCACAGTACACTCCCATTCAAATACTGTGACTGTACATACGGACGCAGATAATCCGATTCTCGAAATCCCTATATCTGACTATCCTTTAAATAAATTCAGCAGACAAATAGTAATAACTTTAGTTGACGAAGTATTCGATATACCAACCGTTACAAAACCTTTCGAAAATCATACTAGGACCGACATTCGTATTTGCAAAAGTAACTTAGAAGAGGACGTAGTGACAGCTATAAAAACATACGTGAACCCAAAAGTAAAAACAGCAATACTTGTTCACCCTACTGACGCTATGTATACTATAGTCCCAATTATACAGGCAAATTTTAGGAGTTCCTGCATGGACTTAGTTTTAACGAAAGTTGAACTTGAAAATGTGAGGGACTACTTAAAACAACAGGAAATAATCCGTAATTACCACGAAGGTAAAACTAACCATCGAGGCATAAATGAGACTTACCTAGCTCTATCTAGGAAATACTTTTGGCCTAAGATGAAGGAACATATAAGCAAATATATTAACGAATGTAGTATCTGTGGCCAAGGTAAATATGATAGAAAACCGGTACAACAGAGGTTTCGTATCGTGGTACCTCCCACTAAGCCATTTGAAATAGTACATCTTGACCTGCTTAGCATTGACTCTCAAAAATATCTGACCATCATAGACGCGTTCTCAAAATATGCTCAAGCATATTATCTGAGAGATGCCACCGCTATTAGTGTAGTTCAGGCCCTCCTGACATTTAGCACTCATCACGGAGTACCTATTACTGTCGTAACAGATCAAGGCCCTGAATTCACTAACCAGGTATTTCTAGAATTCACTAGGCTTCACAAAATTAATCACCATAAGATTTTGGCATACGCACCGAACGAAAATGGCATGGTAGAAAGGCTTCACTCGACATTGCTAGAACACCTTCGTCTATTAAAACTCGAACATCGAGGTGACTTAATAGTCAACCTAATGCCATACGCCATTCTAGCCTACAATAGCTCGATTCATAGTTTCACCAAGTGCAGACCTCTAGATATTATAACCGGACACCTAGATCCTCGTGACCCTGTAGACATCAGTCTTTCAGAAAACGTTTTACAACAATATGTTCAGGAACATCGCAATAGTATGCAAAAGGTTTTCGAAATGATAAATGAATCATCATTACACCACCGTACTCAGATCACGGAAAATATCAATAAAAACCGTGAACCCGAGATACAGTACTATCCGGACCAGCAAGTCTTTGTACGCAACCCACAGGCAAGCCGGCAAAAGCTAGCTCCCCGGTACACACATGATACTGTATTAGCTAACCTTCCCATCCACATATATACTAGAAAAAAATCTGGCGCTGTTGCCAAGTCCAGACTTAAAAGAGTCCCTAATAGCGGCAAATTGTTACAGGATCCTCCTTCTGGTCCTGGGACTAGTACAAGCGGAAGAACCAACCCTGACTAGCTTGGATAATGGACCGGGTATTTTACCATTTAACATTGGAACGGCAAGAGTCGTGACTCACTACCACTCTTTCCTACAAATTACTAATTTAAAAGATCTCCGTAATAGTATTAACCTTGTAAAAACACAACTGAACTCCATATCGTCCCGATTTCGTAATAAGACTATTTCTTTGTACCAACCTCATATTGAGCATATACGTATTAAAATAATTAAATTGTCCAACCAGTTAGAAACTTTTGAACCTAATAATCGTGTAAAGAGAGGTCTCATAGATGGCTTAGGCTCAGTCATAAAAAGTATTTCGGGAAACCTTGATTATACTGATGCTGTCAAGTACGACAACGCAATCAAAAGCTTACAAGCTAATGAAAATAAATTGGTTACGGAAATGAATAATCACATTAGTCTTGGCAAAAATTGGATAATGCAACATACTGATATACTTAATAATTTGATCCAAAATCAAAAGAAAATTGAACTAGCTTTAAATGAAATAAAGACAAGTGATATGAAGCGTGAATCTAATCTCACTATATATGCTAACCTAGCACAGCATATAATTATTTTGGCAGATAATGTGGACGACTTGTCGGAAGAGTTACATAGATTAGAAAACATATTAGGTTTTATTCGTGCGAAAAGTACGCACCATCTTATGTTTAATATAGACTCCTTAAAGGACATGTTAAATCGATTAAATAGCCTCTATAGTAAACAGCAGATTTTGCAGGCCGACTATAGAGAGTATTTTGATTTAATCAAGTTAGGTTATTATTATAATAATAAGAATATAGTTATAGTTTTCAAGTTCCCGGTTGTCCGCCCTGCTACCTTTGACTTGTATAAACTTTCCATTGTCCCCAATAAAAACCATAGAATCCTGATCCCACCTTATCCCTTCTTGGCAATTCACGACAAAGATTTTATGTACATGGAGGCTGAATGCCCGAAGTCTAGCCTAGGGTATCTATGTGAAGACAAGCAAAACCACCACGGACCTGAGACTGACTGCATATATCATCTCATCACCACGCAGCAGATCAGCGAGCACTGCCACTTCACCCCAGTTGCCCTTAGAACACCAGCAATAGAAGAACTTGACGATCGACATTATGTACTGAATTTTCCTACTTTTACAAAAGTTCATTTAGCATGTTCTCAAGATCATTATGACACCATTCGAGGAAGTTTCCTAGCCACGGTACCAAAAGGGTGCTTACTGCAAACGAATGAATTCAAAATTATAAATATTGAAGACCGAATTAAAGGACAAGTTATTAACATCATGAACCTACCAACCCAAAAGGATTATACAATAGAAGAAAAACTGTTAAAACTTAATTCAATAGATCTAAAGAAGCTTCACGCCAGTAACACAGCGATATCAATGGAAACCCCTATAACTCTATCCAGACCTGAAACATTCAGTATGTACTACTCTATAATCCCACTGTACATATTGATGTTGAGTGCAGTAGCACTGATCACCTGGTTCGCTATACGCAATCACTTAAGAAAGCGAACGCGACAGGTAATAACTGAAGTCGGACCATCCCAATACGCTGAAATAGAAGAAGGACACCAGCCAGCTGACTCTGGAATATCAGCGATATTATCGAGCCTAGCCCGTCAATAGTCGCTGTTCTTCAGGAGGGAGGTGTTAAGCATCGAGATACCACACACGACCATGATTCACCTGCATGTTTCGCAACATCGGTTCCCATGCCCAGCGATTACCGGGAAACTCGCCGCGTTGCGACATCGTCCGAACACCGGTGGGAACGAGGGACTTGAGAGACACTTTCTGTTCACACTTCGAGCGATCGTGACCTATTTAAGTTTAATTTAAATATTGTAATTTTTAATTAAATTAAAATTATTGAAAACTATTTCG
Organism: Cabera pusaria; assembly: GCA_954871355.1. Lineage (NCBI taxonomy): Eukaryota > Metazoa > Arthropoda > Insecta > Lepidoptera > Geometridae > Cabera > Cabera pusaria. The sequence goes on along the minus strand of OX940885.1, from coordinate 32,213,933 downwards.
GTTTTTTTTGCGCCTTCGCGGTCCGGTCTACTTAATTTACAGCTAATTTTAGCCAAAAAAATTAGCTACCAATATTATGGTCAATAAAGTGCAATTCTAAATATAAATCCATGTGTATGCTAGGGCATATACTCGTAAGTATGAGCAGTCGACAGAGATCACAGTTAGCGTCTCATCTATATATACGAGTATATATATATATATAAAAGAAGTCGTATTAGTTACACTATTTATAACTCAAGAACGGCTTTACAGATATGGCTGAAAATTGGTGAGGAGGTAGCTTAGAGCCAGAAGACGGACATAGGATACAATTTATTTTGGTGATTTTTTTTTTATTATTTTTTTTTTTTGTGAGTGTGTGCGTGTGTAGGGAAACAGCACAATGTTAAAAATACATGCTATTTACATTCTCACCAAAATTCCACTGAAAATCTTCAGTAAACCCTTCATTTTTAATGAAGGTATGTTATACTTAGACTTAGACTTAGACTAGACTTTTGCTTGAAAACTGAGCTGAAATGTGACTGACCCATCTGTACGATCAAAATTGATAACAACTTGAAAAATTTTTAAATTTGACACTGGCTAAATACACTCATCGTGTGGAGACATAATGAAACTTAAAAAAAATGTGCTTACAAGCAATCGAGACAATAATAATCAATCCCTAATCAATTTTATATTTTGTCAGAATGTAGGTAAATACAGAGATATGCAAGAATATGATAGCCAAGTTATGAATGTCGTATGTATACAGTCTTATCCATAAGGCAAAAAATATTAGACAGTTATTTATTAAGTAAGTACCTATACTTATTCAGAATTAAAATTAAATACTGGTGATTATATTTTTACAATCAAAATTAAACTCAATCGAGCTAGTTTCAAGTTAATAACTTATCTATAACAATAATAACATTGTTTCATTGCATCATGTCTTGCTGACACGCGGTTGAGGTACTTAATTGTTGTATTTTTATTCTATATCTGTATTGTCACAACTTTATTATTTACTTGATAATCAAAGTGCCATAATACATTACTGAACTTAATATCTCTTTTGTATTCATTGTATTACATTCATAAAAGCCTAAATTAAGTTAATCTAAAAGGTAACACGACATTCGTTGTCTGTTAGGTGGTACAAAATTCGCCGGACCAGCTAGTCTAAATATAAATCCATGTGAATGCTAGGGCATATAAGTATGAGCAGTCAACAGAGATCACAGTTAGCGTCTCATTAGTTGATAGTTTAAAAACGCATAGGCGATAAAAGTTTTGAAAATTGAAAAAATACGCTCTTACATTTATTTGTAGGGTTTCTCTACTATGTAAGGATATAATAGATTTTTAACTCGAATAAACTGTACTCTAACTGACAACTCCAACTAAACTGGATAGCTTGAGGGCCACCTTATCAAAGAGCAATTTAATTTCTTAAACGCTTATAATAAAGAGATCTGTGGGGGTTAAATTTCTACAAGGGCTCGCTTCACGGCTAGGGTGTTTTGGTGCCGGGGCCTCTGTTCTCAACAAACTTGGTACTCGCTCTGTCTTTAAATTTTGTTTTGTTGTTTTTTTTATTATCATACTGCCGGGGAATACAGGCTATAGGGCTAAGTGTGTCCGAGGAACTTCCTCTTTCAGCCGTCTGGCTCGCCGAGCGCCGGCGACGAGAGTTCCTCGGTATATACGCCATTGACATTTGTTTACGGACCGCGGGGAACAGGTTTTTTGTCTGATAAAATTCTTCTGATTCGTCTGATGACTTATAACCATCAGATGTATTTTCGCCTAGATTTTGGTGTTTTAATTTGCACCAACATTCGACTTTCTTAAGGGATACATGTTGAGCCACAAATCTATCAACGAATGTCGTGTTTTTCAATAAGTAATCTGTTATTTGCTGCTCATAATTAAATTTCCACGTTCTTTTATTTACTGCTGGTTGAGGATCTAAAAAAAATTAAGTAAATTCAACATAGCTCAAGTTTTCCGCTTATAGTAGAGTCAATTTAATAGATCACATTTGACACTTCATCAAAATTCTACTACGTGACCTTGTAATGAAGGACACATACAATTATTAATTATTTCAAAGTCAGAACTGCATAATTACTAAACATTTTTCAGTTACAAATACATATTTATTTTAATAATGACAAAAGAAAGCGTTTTTACGATTTACTTTGACTAATAATTCATTTTAGACATAATAAACAATTTTTGTTCTAAAAAACTAAACGTCAGTACAAGGTTACGTCAATGAACACTTTATCTTTATAATCACTAGGGATGCTACCCAAAATATCAAAAGATCAGTCGATAGGTTGAATCGAATGCAATGATTACTTGTAAAGGATGTTTAACTATAAAAATAACTACACTGTGATTGTAATTAACACATAATATTATTCTTTGACTAAAAAAATACAAAAATATTTGAATAGGAACTAAAATCAATAATAATTTGGGTTAAAAAACTAACAATAAACTACTAAAATTTAGATCTATAGGTACTTTTGAGTATGTTTTTTTTATTTTAATGGGCCATTTTCTATGGAGCTACATTCTAATCCATAAATACATATAAAATCGTTTAAATATGTACAATTTCCGATTTTTAAGGTTCCGTACCTAAAGGGTAAAACGGGACCCTATTACTAAGACTCCGCTGTCCGTCTGTCTGTCTGTCTGTCCGTCTGTCACCAGGCTGTATCTCATGAACCGTGATAGTTAGACAGTTGAAATTTTCACAGATGATGTATTTCTGTTGCCGCTATAACAACAAATACTAAAAGCAGAATAAAGTTAAAAATAATAGAGGGTCCCCAAGAAACGTGTTTTTTTCGGCATTTCACGCCATCTATGAACGCTTAGTTAGGTAAACGTCCCATAGATGGCGTTATATTGAAATGTCGATCCCTAACACCTTTGTTAGACGTTAGATGGCGGTATAAGAAATAAAATGTTTATTAATTATTATTTTTTGCTGGCGAAATATGATGTGGTATTTTTTGCTCGATCTTATAATATACTGTAGTGTACGGTACGGAACCCTACTAGTGCGAGTCCGACTTGCACTTGGCCAGTTTATTATAACCAATTTCATATTAACGCAAAACAAACAAGTCAATAACACTCAATAATGTAAATACTAATTGTATTTCTCATTTAGAGCTGCCGGAAAATTGGTTATTTCGAATAACAGGCGATTCTAGTCGTTCAACTTCCTAGGGATGTACCATACGAGTTACAAAAAATACCCAATTGATATTTTTTATCAATTAAATCGCGCTTGATTAGCAAATCAAATAGTTTCATTCGAAACCCTATTATCGCTGTATAATGCACGCCTTAATGTTCTTCCAAAACAAATAATTGATTAACGAAACGAGTACTTATAACCGGTACTTACTAACTACTTTTCAACCGACTTACAAAAAGAAGGAGGTTCTCAATTCGTATGTATGTTTTTTAAATTTATTTTTTACTTGTACTTATAGGACAGGATTAACATAAATTGCATATAGATTATAACAATAACATTAGAATGCTGTGATAAATAACACAATTGTTAAAAGATCTTTGAACTTGTAGGTTGATAAAAAACCAAAACCAAAACCTGGTTGAAACGACACGGTACCAAAATTACATGTATTTAGCCCAGAGACCGAGCATCGCTTTTCAATGGGGATATACACCCAGCGTTTTGGGAACTTTACCTACTGAGTACTGGTAGTGGTTTGGTAGACTAAATGTTACTCGTAGTTTTTATTGTTTTCGTTTAGGTTTATTTATTTGTTGAGAGCAATGAATCCAGGTCACTTAAAAAATCCTAAAAATCTCGCAAACTAAGAATGCTAACCTAATGAAATAAATTATGTGTAATAGTAAATTAAATACTCTTTGATAAAAGTAATAAAATGTATGACTCACAATATTTTATTTACAAAAAATTACATTGACATTTTTAAATTACGATTTTCTTGAATTTATAATACTTCGTATTGCCTCATCGTGCTTCCATTACTGCGTTTACGCGGTTTAGCATGCTATACACCAAGTTCCTTATAGTCTTTGAGGAATATTCTCCCATTTCTCTGTGAGAGCAATTTTGAGCTCACAGCGTGATTGGGGGAGGGTTCGTTACTCTCCATACAAATGCGAGTAATGTTCATATCTTGAAAGTGGTCATTCACAATCCAACCTGATGAGGTCGGGCATTGTCATGCATAAAAATAGCATTCTTACCCAAATTGACTATAAATTGACCAACGTGTAATGGATTGAGGTTCAGGATTGTTGTTGAGGAATTCTTTTTTTTTTAATCGTTATAGTCAAGCGTTTGACCACTATCTCACCTGATGTTAAGTGACGATGTGGTCGACGATGATGTCAATTATTCTTCCACATATCTTTCGCTGGTTAAAGAGCCGTTTTTCATTTATCACCAGTTGTGTGCGACTCTCAGAATAAATTCCGGCCCACACAAGTACAGACCCACCACCGTAGGCTACTTTTTCTGTTCGACGTATGCTTGCTTGAATCTTTCCTGAAGACCAGGGTCTTCTCTACACTCTTCTATACACTCTGTGTCTTCCATCGTGCTTGTAAAGCATAAATTGTGATTCGTCGCAGAACATAACTTTTGACCAATCTTCAATAACCCAATTTAAGTGGTTCTGGGCATATCTTAGTCTTGAAATAAGATGCCCACGCTCCCGTTTAGGACCGTTTGCAGGTCGAAGAGCTTGCTTCAGCAAGTCGTCGTCTTACTGTCTATGCGCTTGGGTTACTTCCTCCGAGGCGTTGAAACTGATTTGTAAGTTCAGTTTCCGTGAGAAAGCGATTACGAAGCATGGTGTTTACTAAGATTGATCTTCTCGTGCTGTGGTAGACCTGGTTTTGCCTGTTCCTTGTCTGCGTAGGTTAGAGCCAGTTTCCTCGTAACGTCGGAGAATTTCGATGCGTTCTTCGGTGCGGTGTAAGCGACATGATTACAACATAAATATTGAACACTATCAACGTGGTTTATATAAACAATAAATGACAGATTAGAAACAAAAGCAAAAAAATGCAGTAATTTTGTAGTCTTCGAGTTTCTGCCTTTTTCAAATTAGATTTTTTTTATGACATAACTTTACAATAACTAAAAGTTTTATTCCTTTCATTTAAGGAGTATTTAACTGTCTATTAAACACAATTTATTTGCATTTTGAGTTTGCAAGATTTTTAGGATTCTTTAAGTGACCCGGATACATCTCTCTGCTCTCGAGTGTAGTTTAAGAATACACTTTATGAAATTTTGTAGTTTGAAATCTTAGTTAGTTTATCTCAGAATCTGTGAAAACTATCTGGGGAAATGATACTTCGAACTTTTATCTTGGTACTAACCATTAACGTTTTTGAAAACACAATGGGCGAAAATTTTCTCGATATGTAGGATTTTTTAAGTTATACTTCTTTTGGCGCGATAGAGAAAAATGATAAGAGTTAATTTTTACGATGCGCGCGCACACCGACACCTAAATTTAACATCGTGAAGTTAGTTCTAGGTGGTACGATGCACTCGCACATTCTACACCGTGAAGTTAGTTCTAGGTGGCATGGCTATGTTCAAGTTGTATATGTCATATTTAACGTCATATTTTTACGTTAATAAAACCTTTTTTATTTAAATAAGATCTTTTTGATTAATTTTAATATTTATCGTTAATCACTACTGCATTTTAGTTATTTTTTTTCCATACGCCACAGAAGTATAACTTCTAACGCGTGTACATAAGTACACACACTCTTTTTTTTTATATATTCATGTTTTGCACATATTTTGCTATTAATCTCAAAAACAGCACATTATTTTTGTTGAGTTTATATGTTATCAAGAATCCTAGTAATATGTCATAAGCTGCGTAGCAGAAGGCAGTCATAAGTGTGGAGCCATAATTATACAAAAAAAATGCACGGTAATCCGAATATCGTAATGCTATCCACACATGGCTATTTGTGTTTTCGTATTTGCTATGTGTGACAGAAAATTACATGTGTGGATATATTTGCGAAATTGTGCGCCTATTTGCGTATTTGGCATATATAGCAAATTAACGAACATGCATTACTACATGTCTGTCGGTTTTTAAGGCACATAAAAGAAGACCAACAATATTTAGAGATATTGTTAATAAGCAATCACGAATAGCAAATAGCAGTGTATGGAGGCGCGATGACCCTTATTAATTTGCGGTTTATCGTATCGACGGAATAAACAATTGAACATCAAATGATTGGCAGTTTTTAAACCCAGGGACGGTTTTTATGTTTTTGAGGTAAGGTCAGCATTGCATGCTAATAAAATTAATTGGAACTCATTGTTATCCAGTTGTGAGATGCCCTGAAGGTCTCAGTGGGAGCAAGATTGCACACAAAATGACAAGCAGACAGACAAAAATGAATAAAATCGTAGAAAAAACATACCTTACTCTGTGGGCGGTATGGGAAGCCTCCGCGGTTCACGCGAATACCTCTTATGACCACTCACAGCTAGACCTGTGAAATAATTATAGAATATACTAGCGACCCACTTCGGCAACGCTCGGGTAGAGCATAATATATGTCCGCATCTGTTTGTTGCGTCGAGTATGAATTAACGTCTTCCACAGTCAAAGTCATATTTCAACCAATTTGTATAAAACCTTAACAAATTATACTCATATAGCATCCTCGCGAATCACTCTCTATTAGTGGAAATTGAATGAAAATCCGTTCAATAGCTTTTGAGTATATCGTGAATAGACAGACTGACACACAGACAGACCCTGCGGGGGACTTTGTTTTATAATATAATAATGTCCTCACTCTATGTTTTGCAACGCATGATTTCCATACATTTTGTGTGAAATTCAACTTATAAGACACCCATGTCAGCGCCCCGTCCTTGCCCTGTTTCTTAGATCTGGTTTGCGTCACTACGGACTGAGAAGAGAACAATGACCCCTTTTGATGTAAAAATGATCCAAATGAGGTTTTGAAATAATAATACATAAATTCAAAATTTAAAACCCACTGATATATTAATAATATGTTTATTGAGACCATCCTAATGAGCTTAAACACAACATGTCAAACTGTGAGTTGGTTGAGTGAGTTGGTTGAGAAGTTGAGTATTCTGCAGATTCCAGGAGATGTACCAGCATCAGGTCAATGCTACCATGTTCTCACTATATCGTTGAAGTAAGAGAATAGCGAATTCCAAATTGATCAGACTTATGATAGTTGATTTCATAGCGTCATCGACTAGAAAAAAGCGTATAATCTTAAATTGCCTCAACGGATTTTCATGAATCAAAGCCAATAACACTCTGGATTAAGACAACTATCAAACAAAAAATGAAATCTAAATAGGTTCATCCGTTTAAAAGCGCTATGATGCCACAAACAGACACACGAATATGCAAACAGATACTTCAACTAAATAGGCGTCATACTTGTAACACCCCTTTTTTGCGTAGGGGATTAAAAATTATATATGCATTACCTGATGATGTAGTCGGTGGTGTTGGCAGCATTCTACGGTGAGGCGTGCAATATTCGACCTCTGAGTAAACCTCCTCTGCTGGTATTGAGCTGATAGCTGGACCTGTGAAATCACGCATATTAATTAAATTGCGTCTTTCAAATGACACTTAAAATTGAAAACTATGGCCTTTTCTAGCCATCTATAAAGTTACTCTGACTTTAAATAATTTAAGATCATTTAAAAATCTAAAAAAACCGACTTCAAACGTCACGCTAGTCAAAGTAGCCAGTAGTTAGTAGCATGTCATCGAGGTATACAAACGCATCGTAATACAAATGTTGATATATTGAAAACGTCTCGACGGATTTCGTTAAAATTTAAATGGGACCACCAGGGAAGGGTACCCTTTGAAATAAATAAAAAATTTAATCGGTTCAGGCATTTTCGAATATTCGGTGAACATACATTAAAAAAAGATTCCGAAGAATTGCGAACCTCCTCCTTTTTTCTGAAGTCTGTTTAATGAGCGACACGACATCATTCGAAAAAAGAATCAATCGAATCGGTTCACAATTGACGGAGTAATCGCGTAACATGCATACAAAAAACTAACTATTATATAATCTGTGCCAGTAGTTAGTATGTCGTTCAGGTATTTAAATGTATCGTAATACAAATGTTGATATATTAAAAACGGCTCGACCGATTTCGTTAAAATTTCAATAGGACCACCTGGGAAGGGTATAATTCCCCTTGAAAAAAAAAATTTTTCAAATCAGTTCAGGCATCTTGGAGTAATCGGTGAACATACATTAAAAAAAATGCGATGAATTGAGAACCTCCTCCTTTTTTTGTGAAGTCGGTTAATGAGCAACACAACATCATTCGAAAAAATAATCATTCGAATCGGTTCAGAATTGACGGAGTAATCGCGTAACATACATACAAAATAATAATAATAATAAAATTAAAATAAAAACATACAGATGAATTGAGAACCTCCTTCTTTTTAGAAGTTGATTGAAAAGATAATTACCCGCAGATGCAGTTGATATATTATCTAAGGTTTCTTTTTTCACTCCAGACACCGCAGAATCTGGCGCTGGCCCTGTAAATTAAAACAAAATGAAATATTTCTTTTATAATTTAAGATAGTTTTAAATACTAAAAGAACCGACTCCAAGCGTCGCGCTAGTCAAAGTAGCCAGTAGACGTAGTAACTATATATTATATTCTAGCAGCCCGCCACGGCTTTGCACGGGAAGAACATATATGCCTGCAACATTTGCATTAGTTTGTTGCATCGAATTTAAAATATTAACATATTTAACAATCATCGTCATATTTCAACCAATTTACACAAAACCTTAACGAATTATGCACCTGAGACCTAAACCTTCCTCATAAACACACTGGCTATTGGTGAAAACCGCATGATAATCCGTTCAGAAGCTATTGAGATTATTGCGAACAGACAGACAGACGCAGTGATGGACATTGTTTTATAATACTTACGTAGTCATATTGGACGGCCCTTTGGCGTAAAGGATAGTTACCCTGATTCTGACCCGAGGGTCGTTGGTTCTAATCCTAGCTATATACCTACCAATGAAAGTTTTATGTGCATTCATGAATAATGGATTTCGTGAGAATCTTTCGTGGAAATCTACCAATAATTTAGATAGTTTAAAAACTAAAACAACTGACTTCAATGCCCCGCGAGTCAATTTCAGTAGCAAGTTTGAGACGTTTATCGTCATATCTCTGAAGATACTTATCACATCTCAATAAAATTACAATGGGACTTCCTCGGAAACGTACCCTACCGATTACAAAAACAATCATTCGAATTGGTTCACAATTGGACGGAGTAATCGCGTAACATACACACACAAAAAAAGAAAGAAAAATGAAACATACAGACGAATTGAGAACTTCCTTCTTTTTGGTAGTCGGTTGAAAAGTAGCTTACTACCAATGAGAACATCTGCCGCCGTAACCTTACGGCGTTCCCCGATGCAAAAAGTAGGGGTATTATTAGGGGTTTAACGTTTGTATCTGTGTGTCTGTCTGTAGCATCTTAGCACCCAACCGGATGAACCGATTTTGATTTTATTATTGATAGTTTTTTTTTTGATAGATGTCTTATCGAGAGTGTTCTTAGCTTTGAATTATGAAAATTCGTTCAATCGTTATAAAACTATGAGCTTTAATCAACTTTCATAGGTCTGATCAATTCGAAAATCTTCTTCAACGATATTGTAATATTAAGAACATGAAAGCATTGACCTGATCTCCTAGACTCTACAGAATACTCAAATCCTCACCAACTTATAGCTCAGGGGCCTTATTCAGTATGACCAATAAGATAACGCGTTCCTTAACGCGCCACGTTATGTTATTGAAAAATTGTATTCTGTATGCCACAAGATAGGTAAATTATACAAAACGCGCACGTTACACGTCCTTATATGTCACGATATTTTGACAGCTCAAAACACTCTCATCACCTTACCCTACCGCGTTTTAATTGGCATAGAGAATACCATAACGCGGAGATTACGTAACACGGCACGGTAAGACTTTAAAATGGTCATACTGAATAAGGCCCCAGATTTTAAATGTCGTATTTAGAGTCATTGGAATGCTTTTAATGAAAAGATTATACGTAGATCAGTCGGGGTGGTTTAAAATATTATATTATATATATAGATCATTATTATTAATATTATTTTATACAATAGATCATATAATTATACTATATTGACTTCAAATTGATTGTGATCGGTGGGGATCTACAGAAAAGCTAAGCTTATAATAATATTTTCGTAGTAACTATGACCTATTCTGTGGTTTCACTGCAAATATTTTATTAATTTTGCGATGCGTGTATGTGAAATCCGTGATATATTCTAGAGTTTTCATTTGAATTTTATACTGTAAAGGACAATTTTAATCTATAATATGTGGCCAAGCTAATGAACGTAATTATTTGGATAAGAATTAATACTATATACTTGAAAATAGCCTTGGAAGGTATGTAATATTTTTTTACAAAAAATTAAAGATTACAATGGTTACTGTGAGTCAACCTTAAGAGATAGACATACTCGTATGCTGTCACGGAATTTTTGTAGGTCTTATTAAGTTGTATAACTCTTCCATAGAAAATATTCTTCCATCTGTTTTCAATTGAGCAGCGTTCGTAAGAAACGTGTTTTTTCGACCGTTTTTTTGTCGACTTAGGTTGCAAATTAGGTCTCCACGAATGTACCTTTGATTTGAACGGGATAATATATAGCCTATTTTCATTCCAAAAGTCCATTCTATTAATTAGTGAAAGATTTTTTTAAATCAGTAGTTTTTGAGCCAAATCATTACAAACATACAAAAATACAAATGTTCTCTCTTTATAATATTAGTATAGATAATATATATATTATATTTATATATACTATATAATCTTATATATTATATATTCTGTGCCTGTATATAGTTAGTTTGGTAAGTAAATGTATCGTAATACAAATTTTGATATATTAAAAACGGCTCGACCGATTTCGTAAAAATTTAAATGGGACCACCCGGGAAGGTTACCCTTTAAAACAAAAAAAGATTTTTTAATCAGTTTGGCATCTTTGAATTGGTAAACATACACAAGAAACAATTCTGACGAATCGAGAACCTCCTGCTTTTTTGTGAAGTCGGTTAATAATCTATTAAACGTACTAAAGTTGCATTGTGCGGAAACACTACATAATAAAGAGCCAAAGATCGGGCTCAGTGGCACATCTTGGGAGAGGCCTACGTCCAGCAGTGCTGATGCAGCTGACAGCAGCTGATGATGACTACATAATTATTATTGAAGTTAAACTTGTTTAGGCGCGCTGGTGTAAAAATGTAACGGAGGTTATGTAGTGTCACGGTTTGATGGAACGGAAGTAACGTCCGAGTCGTGTTATATATTATATTTGTATACGCCCTCTATTGTAGAACTACTATAAAACTATTATATAAACTAACTATCTTCTTTATATATAATAAACTGGCCAAGTGCAAGTCGGACTCGCACTAGTAGGGTTCCGTACCACACTACAGTATTTTATAAGATCGAGTAAAGAATACCACTATCATTTTTCGCCAGCAAAAAATAATAATTAATAAACATTTTATTTCTAATAACGCCATCTAACGTTTAACAAAGGTGTTAGGGATCGACATTTCAATATAACGCCATCTATGGGACGTTTACCTAACTAAACGTACATAGATGGCGTGAAATGCTGAAAAAAACATGTTTCTTGTATGGGGACGCTCTATTATTTTTAACTTTATTCTGTTTTAGTATTTGTTGTTATAGCGGCAACAGAAATACATCATCTGTGAAAATTTCAACTGTCTAACTATCACGGTTCATGAGATACAGCCTGGTGACAGACGGACAGACAGACAGACAGACAGACGGACAGCGGAGTCTTAGTAATAGGGTCCCGTTTTACCCTTTGGGTACGGAACCCTAAAAATGAATCCCAATTGCCCTTGGTCACGGCATCATGCGTGAACGGCTGGACCGATTTCGCTAATTCTTTTTTTGTTGTGTTTTTTATCGTCAGGAGATGGTTCTTATGAAAAAATATTTAAATAAATGAAAGTTGTTTTTAACGCAGGCGAAGCCGCAGGGTACAACTATTTGTATATAATTTTCAATAAAAAAGGAACCCATATAAGATCACTTTCCTGTCCGTCTGTCCGTATGTCCGCCTGTCCGTCTGTCTGTCCTTGTGTCACTACCGATTTTTTCAGGAACGGGTGAACCTAGCAAGTTGATATTTATACCAGATACTTAAATTTAAAGTCCCTATCAGGTGTGTAAAAATTAAGGTCCTGTGTCAATACGATAAAAATATATTGAAAAATTTAGATTTTTGCAAAAATAAATTAAGTATGAAAATTTTCCTTAATTTTCAATTTTAATAGGTCAACCGAAAGTACTTTTTTAGTACTTTAGTACTTTTTTTTCGACCCAGAAATCTATTGGGTACTTCCCGATGACCTAGATTCATGAAATTTGGCAAGCTCTTGAAGCACTTATAAAGGAATACATCTGAAAACCGTAAATATGTAGTTTAATAACAAAATAAAGGTAAATTTAGTGTTACAATTATTAGTAATTGGTGATTGCAGGACGCCGCGGTGTGGGCGTACCTTAGGTAAACAAATTGTAGTCGATATTCAGTCTAGATTACCTCGCAAGAGAGTTTATTCACAAAGAACACCCTGTATAAATGGAACGGCGCTGAGCTTGCTACTACTATGTAGTCTGTACCCCGGGAAAATCTACAGGTGTTATGCCTTCGAGCATTTACCAATGTTATGCCTTTGAGATTAAACTGTTGCTCTCATACTTGCTTTCGTCTAGGATTAAATTTTTCGTTACCAGTATGGACGAAAACTGAATTAATAATTCGCAGAAGAAAACCCTACAGCGCGTAAAGGTTTCATTTTGAGCAAATAGGTCACAGAATCTTTTAGGCAATCGTGCTAAATCATAAATCGCATCGTCATTTAACATCAGATGACATGGTGGTCAAAATGTTGACTAATACAATACAATAAAGGCCTGTTTCACCGGTTCCTGACAATGCGTTAGATCAGGGGTTCCCAAACTTATAAGTTTCACGCCTCCCTACTGCTTAAAATTAATATGCCCACGCCTCCCCTCAAGTAGCAGCAAGCGGGCTCGCCAAGCAATTGTAAAATAAAATCAGGGTATAATATACAAGGTTATTCGTACTTGATGCAAAACCTGAAAGTAGTTTGTTTAGAATCCGTTATAGAATGTATGCCAATAGTTTTTAAACCATGTTATATTTTTCGTCAAAAATGTAAGAAAATTTTGAAAGCTTGGACGCCGTTAGAAGCCGCGCCCCCCTGTAGATGTCTCGCCCTCCCAGCCCTAGTGGGGCGCGCCCCCCACTTTGAAAATCAATGCGTTTGATATTTATCTGACACATAACACCATATAAAAGCTGTCAAAAATCTGTCAGATTTCTTAATATTAGCGCTATCAGGAACCTGTGAAACTGGCCATAACTCTTTATTGATCACCGAATATTAAATATCTTCCCACGCCGATTCAAAAATATAAAGTAATCCACGGCTGATCTTAACAAAGCCCTATTATAAATTAATCGAGTTAATCACTAAAGTAAGAAAACAACTATAAAGGACCATTTTCACCAGTTTATGTAAAAGTGTCAGATATTTGACATGACGTCATATAAAAGAGATATGGAGATAAATACCTCAAACATAGGAAAATGTACTGGTTTTAGAAGAAGAGTCCCAAGAAGATTATACACAATGGAGGTTGCTATTGCATATACTTTTGAAGACTACATAAAGACCGGCAAATTCGAGTTGGACTCGCCCACCGAGGCTTCCGTACCAACGTTGGTTGTTACCAATTAGGCTACACCTCTAAAAAGGTCAACGGGAAGTACCTTATAGGTTTTCGACCCAAAACCTGTAGGATACTTCCGGTTGACCTAGAATTGTCAATTTTGGTCAAAAGCAAGGTCTTACAGCACAAGTAAAGGAAAAATTCCGAAATATAAAAAAAAGATGAAAATTAAGGTACATTTTGGTACTTACAAGTTTTCGCGAAAATCTAAATTTTCCCATATCTTTTTATCGTGTTGACTCAGGACCTTGATTTTTATACATCTAATAGGGGCTTTAGACTTCTGTATCTGGTATAAATTTCAACTTGCTAAGTCCACCCGTTTCTGAGAAAATCGGTGTGACACACGGACAGACGGATAGACAGACGGACAGACAGACAGACATATGGACAAGAAAGTGATCTTATAATGGTTCCTTTTTTTTACCTTCTGAGGTACGGAACCCTAAAAATAGTACCTTGAATAATGTTTTTACATCTTTCTTCACGTTGATTTTGATTTTTGACAGATATTCTTACGGTAACTGTGAGTGAGATAGAAACAAAGGTGGGGCGAATTAATTTGTCCTCACAGGAATGTTCTACCGGGCAAAGTCTTGTTAGGGTGTAAAGTTAGTTAATATTTTTTGACATGACATGACGTTTGGCGAAGATGGCGGTCATATGAGTCCCGCGACACTGCATACATAATTAAATAACTCAGAATTATGAACGTACTTTGTACCAACCAACACTGCAAAAAAAAAATTATAAGCGCGGCATTTAAAGTAAATTTTATAGGGTTCCGAACCCGAAGGGTACCAAATGAACACTTTTTGAGACTTTGTTGTCCGTCCGTCCGTCCGTGTGTCTATATGTGCGCACTTTACAGATATGTATCTTCTTAACCATAATAGGCACATACTTGAAATTTTCACAAAGTCCGTCAGTGTATAACGGCCCAGACACGAAATTTTATAGATACATGTAATTTAATTAAAACTTGTTTTGCACTAAAAAGGGTAAAATAAATTATTATTTTTTTAAATAATACCGACTTCATAACTACAAACAGGCACTCAAAAGCGAAAAATAAATAACTTAATATAATTATTATAAGCGCTACCCACTTATCTATTTGAAGTCGGTGCCAGCCAAGTCTAATATGTAGTAGATAGATGCTACCTACATGTATCTACCTACTTATTACTGCTACTACTACATACATAGTATCTATCTACTATCCAATAGACTCAATGGCGCATCTTGGGAGAGGCCTACGTCCAGCAGTGGACTTATACAGGCTGATGATGATGATGATCCAATAGACTTGGCTGGCACCGACTTCAAATAGATAAGTGGGTAGTGCTTATAATAATTATATTAAGTAATTTAGCCTGTTTGTAGTTATGAAGTCGGTTTTTTTTTTTTTTTTTAAATAATTTATGATTAAATTATATTAGTACACGGAGAATCTCGACAGCACGATCTAGAAAGACGGGGCTCGGTTACTAGCGCCATTTTTGTCATTTTGCTGAACCTAATTAGAAAGGTTGTTAGTTTTAGAAACAGATGGCCATATACTAAAAAACACGTTTTTTGTATGGGGACCCCCTTTAATTTTTAATTTTATTTTGTTTGTAGTAGTTGTTGTTCTAGCGGCAACAGAAATACATCATCTGTGAAAATTTCAACTGTCTAACTATCACGGTTAATGAGATACAGCCTGGTGATAGACGGACAGACAGACAGACAGACAGACAGACGGACAGCGGAGTCTTAGTAATAGGGTCCCGTTTTACCCTTTGGGTACGGAACTCTAAAAAGCTCGCAATCTTCAAACGGCCGAACAGATTTTCATGAAAGCTAAGAACACTCTCGATTAAGACAAACAAAAAAACTAAATCAAAATTGGTTCATCCGTTCAGACACACACAGATATACACGTCAAACTTATCATAACACCCCTTCTTTTTGCGTCGGAGGTTAATAAAAGGAACTCAATATAAGCGGCATTGCTTATTTTCAAGTCAGAAGCAAGGTCCGTGAGAGAACTCGAGAAACTTGTTAACGTAGCAAATTAGCTGGTAAGTAATGGTTGCTTAGTACTACAACTTTAGCTTTACTTTAGCCCAGTCAACAAATAGCAACAGGTGCATCACAAATTCCCTTAGCCCGACTACGTAGCAACCAACAACAGGAAATTATTTCAACAAGCTCTTATTTTTGTTGTGTATACATACTTTTTACCATCAATACTTTTTCAAGTATAAATCTTTTTAGGACACGTTGGGAAAAATATAAGAGAGTGAATTCTGACGATGTTCGAACACAGTGACATAATTTTTGACTGACTCCACAAAAAAGGAGGAGGTTCTCAATTCACCTGTTATATCTTTTTAATGTTTTATCATTCATAGCCAGTATTCGTCCACTGTTGGACATAAACTTTTTCTATGGCACGCCACTGAGCTCGATCTTTCAGCTCTTTGTTTCCAACCGTTGCTAGTCAGTTTGCGTATCCTCGTATGTTATTAAATATATTTACGTTTGCTACCTCGGAACTCTATTATTTATCAACCGATTTGGAAATTTCTGTGAATATTACTTATATTCACAGATTAACATAAAAAGTAGTTTTTACAAAACATTTTTATTGATGTTTAAACTCTTTTCTCTCGGTATCCTGCAATATGTGAGATTGATAAAAAAAAGAAATACAAACACCCATAGACGTAATATAAAAAGATGCACTGCAGATGTTTTGCCAAAATCAATTTAATACGTATTTGTAATGCTTTTTAGAACAAAACGGCCCAATTGAGAGACACCAGGGTGGGAGTGTGTCCTTGTCTAACAACCTGCTCATCCTATATATGTTCTATACTATATGTATGGTATATATATAAGTTGTCAATAGAATGAAGAAAGAAAGAAAGGGACAAACTCCGTTCAAGGTCGGTCTCATGGTCGGTCGCCGGTGTACGCGATCTAGTTTAATATGTAACAGGTCTGTGCAAACACCTTAATTTATGTAAGAAGATTAATTAATTAATTAATTTAGGAAAAAGAATCTGTGACACGTCAAAGAGCACACTTACGGCACGAATTCATGAACATTTCGACGTACGCATAGCAGTGTGGTTTGACACAAGTAATGAGCACTATGACTCGTGAGACCTCTAAGTGTTGTTTACGAATACGGAGGTTAATGGCAATCGAAGCGGGTAATATCGAGGAAAATCTATCGTCATAAAAACATGGGTATAAATCGAGTTAGCTATCTAATAAAAGATCGTAGGGAGCAGAATTTAATATTATATTGTCCTGATCATTTATACCTACTATACTCGTACATACCTTGTATTGAATTGCATTGAAAAATGAAAATCGGTTTATCCGTTTCGATATCTTTTATGATATAAGAAATAGATGTAGATGTTTTATTTTTAATGTAGAATTATATTTTATTATTGGTCTCAAATCGAGCGAAACTTATTAAATTTACTAAAGGTACGGCCACACCGCGGCGTCCTTCGATCTGCGGGCGCAATCTCAGTACTTTTCAATTGTTTTCACGTTTGGTGTAAACCAGTTGGTACAAATACTACTGCGTTATCTGATCGCCGCCTAGATCGCGCACGCAGGACGCTGCGGTAAAAAAAAAACAAAAGTAATGAACCATTCAGCTGTCATCCAATCGTTTACGTCAGACTATTTTTAAAATAATTAAAGTGTGTTAAAAACCAACCATACATGTAACTGTGTGTTTCAATACTTCAGACAATTTATATAGTCAGCAGGGGCGACTATGTTTTATACTATGTAAAGATTGAGGCTGCTGGAAGGACCAAATAAATTACGAAAAACTCATGCCGCGAAAGGAATATTGCAGTATTCAATTATATTTTTAAATCGGTTGCATTTAGATTCGGAAGCCCTATTTTTAATTGAAGCGTGGGCCGCGGAAAGTTTTTCTATTAGAATCACTCACGAACCCCTAATGATTTTTCAGATGGAAATATCAACAGTTTTTGAACGGAGTGTTGTGAATTGCACAGTTACAAGTTTTGAATTTTGTGCTGTAATGAGGCAATTTGGTGTATATATTCTCCTTTATTATTATTAGTGTGTATTATTAGTGTGAAAGTATCGAATTTTGACCGCGTTGTTTTTGATTCCGGATAATATTCTCGGACCTCAAAACCTATGATCGGCCATAGACTAAATTAATGAGGTTTCTTTTTACCCGACTGCGCGACGCAAAGGAGAGGTAATGTGTTTATCAGTCTATATATGTATGTATGTATGTATGTATGTATATATGTATGTATATATGTATGTATGTATGTAAGTATGTATGTATGTTCCTTTGTGGCACACTAGAGACCAAACGCGTGGGCCGATTTTGATAATTGGCACGTTAATAGATTCGCCATGCTAGCGCGAGTGTCAACGAAAACATAAAAATTGAAAAATTCAAAGTGGCGGATTTCAGACGCCAAAATTTGGGGTTCAAAAAAATTTTTTTTTTTTCAAAACCTATCGAGTGGGGTATCGAATTAAAGGTCTTAATATAATCAAAATATATTTATAACAAATAATTAATGATCGTACAAATCGAAAAAAAAACGATTTTACATGCCGCGTTAGTCACTTTCAGTAACAAGTTTGCGGTGCTTATCTCTGAAGTTACTTATCACATCTCAATAAAATTACAATAAGACCAAATAAAAATCATATTAACTCAAAAAAAAAAAAGAATTTTCTTAATCGGTTAAAAATTGATGGAGTTCTGAGGTAACAAACAACCTCTTCTATATATTACATATACAACCTATTCTATAATAGTACAACTGTAAAGTAAGTAAGCTTAAAAAGCAATACCCTATCTATTTCACGCATTTCGGTTTTTTGTTCTTTTTTCCATTAAGTTCACGCATTTTTGCGAAAGGTCAAGCCTATGTAGCATTGAGCCGGGTTAGATCTTTAGATGGACAGTAATAAGTAGTTTAGATCCCCGGAAACTACTCAATAATCCACATGACATCAACTCTCTAAATGAAATGAGAAGATTACGGAATTTGCCGTCCTTTACTTAACTAAAAGGTGTAAAATAAAACATTAAATTAAAAAATCAAAAAACCCGACTGCGCAAAATGTGAAGTGTTAAAAAACTAACTGAAAAGAAAAAAACAAGTAAGTCTAGTAGTTTAGACTTCTGTTTAGGGATATCAAAAAACTATACCATTTAAATTCTTTCTCGGTCGATACTATCATAAAATAAATTATACATTGTTATATGGAATATAGAGACTTTAACAGACGGGACACATTAATCCCCATTCGTTAAGCCATTAATGTGTCCCGACTGTTAAAGTCTCTACATTCCATATAACAAAGTATAATTTATTTTATGAGTGTATCGATCGAGAAAGAATTTAAATGGTATAGTTTTTTGATATCCCTAAACAGAAGTCTAAACTATTAGACTTACTTGTTTTTTTCTTTTTAGTTCGTTTTTTAACACTTCACTTTTTGCGCAGTCGGGTTTTTTGATTTTTTAATTTAATGTTTTTTTTTGTTTTGTCGTGGAAAGCGTTTGAGCCACGTACAAAATGGGGAATTTATACATAGTTTTTACAGAGAAAACAAACGTTATATTTGATGAAAGTTTTGTTTCTTAATCAAGTAAGTACAAGTTGAAATTATCTATTTAAATACGAAGTTGCATGAAATGAGCAAGCAATAGGTATATTAATTTATTTGTAATATTGAACACGATCTTTTTTGTATCAAAACTTTTTTAAGAACAAAGCAACTCAACCAATAAAATTTTTAAAAAAATCTATAACTCACTTATGATTAATAAGCAAAGAAAAAGCCACAGTTTGATTACAGGTGTCATTATGTGCCTAATTTCAGTGAAATTAGAGCCGCTTTATGAGCTAGTGTGTTGAAAAATTCATTATTTTTTTCCGCGTATTTCCGTAATTACAAAATCGATTTGAATTCTATTTTAAATGTATAAATATAAAACTGGAATAGCATATAATCATCACCTAAAGTTGGTGAACAGGGTGATGTAGTTTCTATGAAAAAAAATATAACTTGCTTCAATTTACTGAAAACTTACAAATTAACCTTAAAATTCTTTTAATTTTTAAAATGCGAAAGTAAGTGTGTGTAATTCTGTTTCTTATTGGTTTCCACTTATTACACATAAATGTCATAAATTACTACAAACGCAGGCGAAGCTAGGGGCTCGGCTAGTATTATATAAACTCGGAAAATTGCGTCGAATAGCAGATTGCCGGTATGGCCTTTTTATCCGTAAATGTTTTGCTTGAGTTTGCGTGCCCTAGTATTTGTTATAACGTTTGAATGTGTCTGAAAGTTACTACTCAAAATAAATTAATAAAGTGCTTTAGTAAGATATTATAGTTTAAGTATTATATATTGTGGTTAATATAATTTTAATATTATCATTAGGTATTTTTTTATTTTATTATTGAAGCTATAGAGGTACGAGTATGTCAGGATCGTAGCATGAGTAAAGAAATAGTCTCTGCCTACCCCAAAAAAGGCGTGATTTTATGTATGTAATTATTTTTAAGTTAGGTATGTAAATGTAAGTGTTTTAACATGTCGTCATTCTATATTTTTTAGAATTTATTAGATTTATAGATTTAACAAAATTATTATTACTTTAATAACTCAACAATACATTAATCTAAAACATACAACTTATCGATGTTATGAAGTTTTTTAATATGATGATTTTTATTTGATTAATTTTATATAATAGCTTTATTATGTGTCGTATTTTGGAAATAATGACTTTAAAATGCAACATATTAATCATCAATATTGCAGCAATTTGTAAAATTATAAGTTCAGTTTTGTCAAAGTTTTCAATAGGAGCTTAACACTGGTATATACATAAAAAATTTAAAGGTACAAACTTATGTAAAAATTTGCGACATCCACGCATGAAAATGGAACCAAATTGTTAAACTTTCAATAAAACACAAATTACATAGGTAGTTAAAAAATTAAATGAAAAATGTATTCTTCCTTTTCTTTCGTGAACAAACGAAAAGAGAGAATACATTGCGAACCTTGAATTTCTTACCTTGGCCGGATTTTTCTTTGAGCTCGTCCTCTCGGCACGATTGTGTAACTTGGGGTCTCTGTTTTTGGCGCTTTATCGCATTTTGTCGCGACAGGGGCATTTTTTTAGTTTCTTTGAATGAACTGAAATTGGCAATAAAAAAATATTTTTTTATTAAATTTAGGGCCAGTTTAACCGGTTCATGATAAAGTGACAGATAGAGTTATATGACAGATGATGTCATATAAAAGCCGTCAAAAATGTGTCAGATTAGTTCCTGATTGGGCTATCAGAAACCGGTGAAACTGCACTAAGTCGCTTTACTGATTTTAACACTGAATTTAAAACAGCCGATTTTTTAAAATATAATAAAATTTAGGTAATAGCTTAATAGAAATATAAAACAGTCTATTTTTTTGATTAATTCATTAAAACGCGTTTTATATTAAAAATTGGGAGATATGTAATTAAAATTATGTATTGTACAACGAATTTAGTCACACACTAGATTTACATCACTGACTTTAAAACTGAAGCTAAATCAGTCTATTTTTTTAAAACGCGTTTTATTTTATTGCAAAAATGAGTTGATAAAAAATCATAATTATTGGCATTATTTCGTATCTATGAATTTTTTATATTATTTATTTACCCGAGACAGCAACGACCAGCTACTGTCAAAGTTTCGAGAATTCTGCAAACTGCCGCACGCCAATGGCCTTTTATATAGGCTCTGCAGAGGTGCATCCGTGCCAGAACTCCACAACACCCCGCCTCCCTGCTAGCTCTCTCTTCTCATTGGACGACAGAGAGTAAGAATTCGCGCACCCGTCTATATGAAATATCTATACATACCATTATTTTTTATTGTAAGTATGGTTTTTGTTTACGTAATTTTAATGTTTTGTTGTGGTTGTTTTTTTTTAATATCAATTGATGGTACTTTGCTTCCTGTAAGTCAGGCCACGCCCAAAGATACGCCCACATCCAACACCACAATATATAAACTACCCTTTGTTTGAGCGGTGTAAAGAAATATAACGGATTACTGAAGAGTGGGCATCGATTTGTGTATAAGTTTGGTTCAAGAAAAATATGCAGATGTTTTTTTATAGTAGCTATAATTATGTTTCCACATAAATAACATATGTTTTATGATTTCTGAGTAGTGTATATGATTGGAGTAATATTAAAGACCTGATAGATGTTTTTAGTGCTTTTTTACGAATTTATTTCTTTTTACCACTTATTTAATTTGAATTGAACCACGGATCTTTATTAAAGAATATTGAACCCACGAAGAAGTGAAAGGCTTGGCATATATATAGCTGATCAGAAAGTTTTTTAATATCTTAAAGACTAGCGTCTGGCCACTATCTTGCCTGGTGGTAAGCGATGATGCGGTCGAAGATTGTGCTCGATTGAGAGCTAAAAATCAGGGTCCTCGAAATACGCTATGAAATGAAATGAAATAGTATACGTGCAGGAAGTATATTCCACAATTATGACCCAATTTTGATGCTGTTTCAGCATAGTTCACTGAGCTCTGGCATGAAAAAGTTTAAAGCACAAACAAAATCAAATTAGTAATTAAGTTAGTAGTTATAATTTTTTAATTTAAGTTTTATTCGTTCACAATATTAAACAAAATAAACGGGTAGACCAACACGGACAAAACAAAATTGAAAGCTTTTCAACGGGTGGCTTGT
The DNA here is from genome assembly GCA_954871355.1 of Cabera pusaria. NCBI lineage: Eukaryota > Metazoa > Arthropoda > Insecta > Lepidoptera > Geometridae > Cabera > Cabera pusaria. The sequence continues at coordinate 32,191,146 of OX940885.1, read as the reverse complement.
CCATACAACGTTTTTGAGAGCATAATTGCATTCGCGGGGGTTTTTGCGTACGCGAATGCTTCTGAGGACAAAATTAAATTTCACAGGCATATTGGGTGGTCGCCCAATATGCCTGTGTAATTAATTTTGCCTATAGCAGGCATAGAGTTATGCAGTAATCTGTGACACAATTTAAACCGATATCTGATTTTTAGAGTGCATTAAAACGTGAACAAATTGAATGATTAAAGCTTTTACAGACAGGCGCCTGCATGCATGCTTGCTTTGTTGTTTTTAACACAATGTTTTTTTTATTAAAGTCCTTGGGCACGCTAATTTGTACGCAGCTTTATTTTATTTGTCTGTACTTATATCTGTCCGTTAATACCTTTTAAACACAGAGTAACCGCCGCACTATTGTCTGTCTATGTGCTCGATAAATGCTTATGTCCGTTGGTTGATGAGATCACGTTTAACACATACCCAAAACTCTGTCTATAAAGCCTAAACGTGGTCTAGAAGGAGCACTTTAAAAATTAAGCAGTGGACTAAACTGTCCGTCCGCGATAACCGATTCAAACTAAATCGCTGGATACCGGTTCCGTCGTTTCCCCGCGGTGTTTTGTTTGGCGCATTCACGGATTACTGTGGGCGGACTATTTTGTTAGCCCCCAATGCAAAACGAAGTGGTGTTTTGTTTTTAGTTTGACGCGTGTATCTGTGTGTTTGTCTGTGGTATCATAGCCGATTTTGATTTAGTTACTTTTTGGTTGATAGGTGTCTTAATCGAGTGAGTTCTTAGCTTCGATTCATCAAAACCTGTTTAGCCCTTTTACAACTATGAGCTTTTTCCAGATGATATCGCTATGAAATCAAGTTAAATTGGTCTGATCAATTCAAAATTTAGTATCCTCCTATTTTAACGATATTGTAAGAACATGGTATCATTTTGACTTGATGCTGGGACATCTCCAGGAGCAAAATCCTCACCAACTTACAGCTAAGATGTCATGTTTGAGCTCTTTGGAATGATCTCAATGAACTGATTATACATAGATCAGTCGAGGGTGGTTTAAAATTGTATAAAGTAGACTGACTTCACCGATTGGTTTTAAATTGTATAAAATAGACTGACTTCACCGATTGAAAGGAATAATTCATTACTTTTTTTTTGTTTTCAACCGACTTCCAAAAACAAAGGAGGTTCTCAATTCGTCTGTATGTTTTTTTTTGTGTGTATGTTACGCGATTACTCCGTCAATTCTGAACCGATTCGAATGATTCTTTCGGTAGGTTACGTTTTCGAGGTGGTCCAATTGTAATTTCATCATGATCTGATAAGTATTTCCAGAGATATGACGATAAACGTCTCAAACTTGTTGCTGAAATTGACTCGCGGGGCATTGAAGTCGGTTGTTTTAGTTTTTAAACTATCTAAATTATTTATTCAAAGCGTTAAATTATGCTTTTGCTGCGTTTATATGGTAAGTACTTGATATGATAAAATTTTATGATTCTAGACGTATAAAGGTGCGTATATTATGGTTTATAGTTTAAGACATTTATTTTTTCTAAAGATTACAAATCACTTAACAGAGAAAATACAAGAATTACTTACAAATAGAGTGTACGAATTTTGAATAAAAAATATAGATTTAAATTACTTTACAACAATATACGTATAAATAAATATGTAGTACCAAGGTAATTAATCTTATATATATATATAAAAGAAAGTCGTGTTAGTTACTACACTTATAACTCAAGAACGACTGAACCAATTTTTAAGATTTTCGTATTTTTGGAATTGTCTTTGTCAGGAATAGGATAATATAAGTATTAAAAACAATTAATAATTGACCTAAAAAAATTATATAAGATTAAATATTTTGCCAAAACGTTCTTGGGTTTCAAAACTGCCAATCATTTGATGTTCAATTGTTTATTCCGTCGATACGGTAAACCGCAAAGTAATAAGGGTCATTGCTCCACACGGTTCGTGTATTTAGCCAGTGTCAAGTATAAAAACTCTTCAAGTTTTTGTGAATTTAAGTCATGTAGATTTTAAAAATGTTAATAAATTTTAAATACTGTCAGTAATGACAATTGTATGACATATTTATTGATTGTCAAATATGGGTGCGTTCAGAAATGTATGCTTACAAGCAATCAAGACAATAAAAATCAATGCCTAATCAATTTTATTTGTCAGAAAGTAGGAATGAACCTTCGAGCATTTACAAATGGAGATGTTAACGTTGTAATCCGCAAACATTTTTTTCTGCTGATTCTAACGGGGGACTAGGTAAACACGCATTGCACACACACAAATCACTCACTTTAACGATCCCACACACTAGCTTGAAACACGCACACAGTATTAAAAATACAGCGTAGTTACGCACGCTCATATGGCCAATAATGGCTATATGGCCAATACTACACGGCCCATAAACACGGCCGAAGACGTTGAAGTCGCCACAGAAAGCTTAACCACTGCGATCCAGGAATCCCTCACAGCTGCCACCATCACCACCTCCACCTCGGGACAGAGACTGGACCCCCTGCCCAGGTAGATTAGGGACCTCATAAAAGAAAAGAGGGATACCAGAAAAATTTGGCAAGAAACAAGATGCCCAACCACCAAACACGAGCTAAATAAACTTGTGGACAAAGTCAAAGCCGCCCTAAACGACAACGCAGCCACAGGATGGGCAAACCATATCGCCGAGATAACCGACGATATGCCGTCGGTACACCGACTGTGCCGACAGCTATCAAACGCCAAACCGGCAACCCATCCCATGATCGGGAGTGACGGCCAGCTCAGGTTTACTGCGGAGGACAGAGCCGAGATATTTGCAGACCACCTGCAAACGCAGTTCACACTTAACCCGACTACTGACACTGAACAAATCAAAACGGTAGAAGACTTCAACAGAGTATACTTCAACCCCGAATACATACCAAGAAGTCAAACAAGCGACCAAAGCAACAAGGACGAAGATGAAGAAAATCTATTCCTCACTCCGGGCAGAATCCAGCGACTCATCTCAAAACTACCTAGAAAGAAAGCTCCAGGATTAGATGGAATATCGAACGAAGCTCTCCGAAACCTACCGTATAAGTCCATCGCCGCCATAACAAGGGTGTACAACGGCATACTTCGCTCTGGCCATTTCCCAAAGAATTGGAAAGTAGGCAAGGTGGTAATGATCCCGAAACCCGGAAAAGACATCAGGAAGCCGGACGGCTACAGACCCATCACGCTCCTCAACACACTTTCTAAACTGTTTGAGAGAGCGCTGATGCCTCTGCTGACACCACACTTAAGGCCAAGGAAGGAACAGTTCGGGTTTCGGGCCGAGCACTCCACCACCTTGCAGATCACCAGGATAGTAAACGAAATGGCCATGAACCATAATAAAAAGGAAACCGTTGTGACCATCATGTTTGACATGGAAAAGGCGTTTGACCGAGTCCGGCATGACGGTCTGATTTACAAAATCGCCAACACCGAAGAAAATAGTCTGCATGTTAAGAAGCTACCTGACAGATAGAGAGATCTTCGTTCAAGTAGAAGACAAGACGTCAGCAAGGGTACCAGTGAGAGCAGGAGTACCCCAAGGAAGCTGCATCGCCCCCGTGTGCTACGCCTGGTATACCGACGACATCCCAGTCGTCGGGCAGACGCAGCTGGCTCTATACGCGGACGATGCAGCCTACTTCGCGTCCTCATTTAAGCCCGCCCAAGCCGTCAAGAAGCTGCAGGACACCCTGGACGCCCTACCAGCGTGGCTCCAGAAGTGGAGACTAAAAGTCAACGTGGGAAAGACGCAAGCCCTCGTCTCAGGACGGATAAGACTCCCGCCGTCACTGAAGCTCATGGGGCAAGAGATTCAGTGGCAGAAGAAGGTCAAATACCTAGGAGTGGACCTGGACCGAAACCTAAACTTCCAAAATCACGTCAACGCCGCTGTGGCTAAAGCCAAGAACGCACGGACGTTGCTGATTCCTGTATTTAGGTCAAACCTACCGACGCGCACCAAACTAATGATCTATAAGACTTATGTACGGACCCGCCTAACGTACGCGGCCCCAGCGTGGTATCCGTACATAAGTCTAAGAAACAGAAACCGCATTCAAGCCCAAGAAAACCTGTCGCTAAGGACGATACTGGGAGCACCACGGTACGTCAGAAATGACGTAATCCGCCGAGACGTCAAAATTGAAAGCATAGAAGAGTTCGTCAAGTCCCTGACCACGAAGATGTTCCGCACAGCGCACCACTCCAGCTTCGAGCATATACGCGGCATAGCGCCGCTACACGCAAGACCGCCTGATAACGATGAGAGGCGGGGAAGAAAACCCAAGCCGTATTCCCGAGACCTTATCAGAAATACTGAATCCGATGAAGAGGATGAAGAGGAGAAGAAGGAAGAAGAGGAGACGCTGCAACCATCGGTGGCCACTGCTGCGTGCGCTGACGAGTTAGCTGGGCTTCCCCGAACGGGGTCTCACCTGGCTCGGCCCTGTTGCCCCAGCACATAGTGGCTACCATGGTTTCAGCAACGAATCCAACATACATCAGAAGACACGCTCATTGTCATGAGCGGAGTAGAAGCTAGGGGCAGAGGGCAAGGCCCTGACCCCCTTTCCCCACACCCCAACGGGTGCGAGAAGACGACTCGTTCTATTCGAGCGCTAACCATCAGAGAGTGCGGAGTTCTCCCAGACCTATGCTATTTGCAAGTACCAACCCTATTCCTAAACCTAACCTGGTCTAGGTTGACTATCTGTTACATCTGTCTATTAAAGCCGGACATGCTTTAATTTTATCTAGTACCTGTCTACCTAGGCTACCTAAGTTGTACGAATGACCTGTCTGTAGTCCTATGAGACCTATTATACTGTTACACATCTTATACGATGTTCTAATAAGAATCTATCTATAATAAGGCTGTCTACGAATGCGATACAAATACAAGTTACTATCTATCTATACAAATATGAACGTTATACATTGCAAAGTGCCCTACCTATCCTAGAGTACTAGCTTAACTTATCTTTATTATATACAACTTATAACTAACTATACATAGTGCGTTCATATCGTCGGTGTACGTTGTTGTCCGGAACAGTTGGGATGTGTATGTGATTGTGAGGAAATGAGTGTTTATATGAATGGTTAAGTAGATTACGGTGTTAAAATATTGTACAAATATTTTGAATATATTTTTTTAAGTTAATTTAATGGGATAAAAGTCTTGATATTTTTGATGGTTACTGGTAATTTATTATACAATTGTGCACCCTCATACATTATATTTCTTATTCCGTAGTTTAGTTTACGTGGCGGCGATAGTTAGATATTATTGGCGCGTCTCGTAATTCGTGATTGTACTTGTGATTTTAGTTTGAATATTTGCGTAAGTATGCAGGTATAGAATCTATATAACTGCGATAAAGACATCACACAGGTCTGTTTTTTTATAGACAGTTTCTGTTGGGTTAAAGTAATCGTAGTGATATAAGAGTTTAATTATTTTGTTTTGAGCTGTTTGTAAAGTTTTAATATTAGTTTTGGCTGCACAACCCCATACCTCAATTAGGTAATCTACTTGTGGTTTTACTATTGAGTTGCAAATAATATAACGAACTGACTTAGGAAAACAGCGGACAGTACATTATTACTGTCTACAAACTGAATTACTGTTTTTAAAAGCCAAACTAATAATTAACTTTTAACTAGTTGCTTAACTTTAACCTTGAACTTTAAAAACTGATTGCTGAGGGCCCCAACTAAAATTGTTATCGACAACTGTGCCTGAATTTGTAACCTGCTAATTGAGGGCTAATTACATTATTAAAAGTTAAATATGATAATTAGCTACTGCTCGTAGCTTTGCCCGCGTAGCTTACAGCAAGTTTCACCAATAAAAATCAATCAATCATACCTTTAAGGTGCGTACAGACTACTCGTATGTAGCATGTCATATAACTTGTGTTTTATAACACGTCCACATTATGTAACCCTGTTATTCAACATTTCAACATAAAACAATACTGTACACATTAGATTAGCAATGTTATATAACAATGTTAAAAGGGGGAGGGGGAGGGGGGATGGGGAATGGGGAGGGGGTGGGTAGGTGGATGGGAAGTGGAAGTGAGGGGAAGGGGGAGGGGAGGGGAGGATGTGTGGAGAGGAGGATAATATGACATTTAACGTTTGTGAGGGGGAAGGGGGAGTGGAGTGCAGGGTAGGGGTAGTGGAGGGGGATGATAGGGGGAGGGTAGAGGGAGTGGAGTGAGAGGTTAGGTTGAGTGGTGGGGAGGGGAAGTGATGGGAGGTGGAGGGGAGGTCGAAGTGAGGGGAAGGGGGAGGGGAGGGAGAGGGTAAGGGGGAGGGAAGGGGGATGTGAAGGGAGAGGGAGGGTAAGTGAGGGGAGGGATTAGCGTTGCGTGGTGCGGTGCGGTGTAGTTGAGATACGTATGTGTTTTATTGCTAATGGCCGGTTTCTGAGTACATTAATTAAGAGTTTATCTATTCAATAACGGTACAATTGAGTAGATAAACTCTCAATAAACCGACCTCAGAAACCGACCCTAAAAGAATAGTTAATTTTAATACTTACTAACTTTGATGTGTTTATCTTCATATCTCTGGAGATACTAAACATATATCGATAAAATTTAAATGTGAAATAATATCATTATCATCATCATCATCAGCCGGTATCAGTTCACTGCTGGACATAGGCTTCTCTTAAGTTTCGCCACTGAGCCCGATCGTTGGTTCTTTTTGTTTCTAGTATCATGTCATCGAAGTATACAAATTCATCAATGATTTTGTAGTTATATTAAAAACCGTTTGACCAATTTCGTTAAAATTTCTCGCGAGGTATTAATGGTATAAAACGCCATCTACCGGAATAGAATAGAAAATAATAACTCTTTATTGTTAACCAATAGGACCTAATTTATAAACAGTAATAACGTAATTAGGTTTTAAAATCAGCGGTCTTATCGCAGTTTTACTTTAAAAATTGTGACACGATAAATTATAATTTAACTGAGGTATAGTAGCGTAGAACGTCCTGTGGCTAATCGGAGCGACGACATACGCAAAGCGGTGGGCAGTGACTGGAAAAGAAGAGCCGACGATCGGGCTCAGTGGCGCATCTTGGGAGAGGCCTACGTCCAGCAGTGGACTGACAGCAGCTGATGATGATGAGGTATATAGGTATGCTATGTTTAGAGGTATTACCTTGTTGGGCCTAGTGTGCTACCCAGTTCCACTATAATATCAAGACTCTCTTCTCAATATCTCAAATGTTCATTCTTTGAAATTTCCAATTCACCGAAGGGTATTATTTGTATTTCCTTGTATTGAAAACAGTTTCCACTTTGAATATCGGAAATTGAATATTGCAGAAGCAAAGCTATAATGCATTTTCCGGAGTATTTATGTGGAACCACTTCAACATTGAACTGTAGTGGAAGGGCTTCAGTTATTCCGTCTGGGGTCGTAATACCTCTCCATCAGCTATTCAATTGTGAAATAGGAATGTTTTTGGCTTTAAAAAATTACAAGGAGTGTGTGACTTAACGTCTAGATGTGGCCTGGTAAGGTGAAGTGCTGAGTTCAAGCAATAGGGTATCACACCCATTTTTTAATAGTGTCTCAATTAGATTTTATAGTGCCGATGAAAACAAATTCACAAAATGTTTATTAAATAGTTGAGTGCCATAAAAAGGCATAAAAATTTTGCATTTTCAAATTTCGCGCGTAATTTGACGAAAGCATATTGCTCTGTGGTTATGACGTCAGTTGGCTGTGTAAACAAATGCAGTGATATGATAGTTGAGTTGACAGTTGACACTTCTTAGTTTACATAGCCGTATGACGGAATAACATGGCGCCTTATGGCGACTTCTATTTAATGGTGTTATGAAACAGATTAAAAAAGCTGAAATATTTGAATTGAATTTTTAAATTTATTTTGCTGTTTTATGAACTAAAACTAATGTTTTCCGACTGCTTTTTGCCTAAGCTATCTCAATAATATATTGTTAGAATTTTTCGCATATAGAGTAAAATACCCTATTCGGTCTTGGAATATGAGTTGAGGTATTTGTACTTATGTATTTATTGATCTAAAGTCAGTCTTGGGTCTAATCTCACTATCCTAATATTTTTTCTCACTTTCACAATCCCACTGTCGTTTTATTAACTGACTTCACAAAAACGAAGGACGTTCTCAATTCGTCTGAATCTTTTTTTTAATGTATGTTCACCAATTACTCAAAGATGCCTGAACCTATTTGGAAAATTAGCTTTTTGTTTCAAAGGGTACTTTTCTTGGGTGATTCCATTTAAATTTTAACGAAATCGGTCGAGCGGTTTTTAATATATCAATATTTGTATTACGATGCATTTATATACCTCGATGACATGCTACTAACTGCTTGGCTACTTTGACTAGCGCGACGTTTGAAGTCGGTTCCTTTTGTTTTTTAAACGATCTTTAATAAATTATTTTACTTAGAATAAAAATAAACTGGCCAAGTGCAAGTCGGACTTGCACTCGTAGGGTTCCGTACCACACTACAGTATTTTATAAGATAGAACAAAAAATACCACTATCATTTTTCGCCAGCAGAAATTATTAATAAACATTTTATTTCTTATAACGCCATCTAACGTCTAACAAAGGTGTTAGGGATCGACATTCCAATATAACGCCATCTATGTGACGTTTACCTAACTAAACGTTCATAGATGGCGTGAAATGCCGAAAAAAACACTTTTCTTGTATGGGGACCCTCTATTATTTTTGACTTCATTCTGTTTTTAGTATTTGTTGTTATAGCAGCAACAGAAATACATAATCTGTGAACATTTCAACTGTCTAACTATCAAGGTTCAGGAGATACAGCCTGGTGACAGACAGACAGACAGACAGACAGACAGATAGACAGACAGACAGACAGACAGTCAGACAGACAGACAGACAGACAGGCGGACAGCGGAGTCTTAGTAATAGGGTCCCGTTTTACCCTTTGGGTGCGGAACCCTAAAAATATCACATATATTATATTAACACACAAGCACGATTTCATCTCGTACCAATATGAGATAGTTGTCATGCGCTTGTCTGTCTCGAATAAAATAAAGACCAGAGTATTATATTACAGTGCCTGCTATCGACAGACATTATTTCTAACCATTATCCAAGTGTATTACTTGACCTGAAATACAAGAAGCGTTATTCTTCGACGTTCATCATACATACTGCCAAGGAATGGAATATTTTGCCGGTGTCTGTGTTACCCGTACAATCCAGAGGTATTTGAGCAGCGAGTAAACAGGCACCTTCTAGGCAAGCGTGCTATATCGTAGATTGCACGGTCATTTAACATTGAAGACGTCGCGGACAAACCACGAGTACTTCTACTATTATTTATTCTGTGCCACGAGTTGAAACTGAGTTAATAAATAAGACGTATATATAAGACGTTCGACGTACGTATGTACGTAACCCAAATACACCGCACCGCACCACGCCACCCTAATCCCCCTTCCCCCTCCCCTCACTTCCCCCTGTCCTCCCCTTCCCTTCCCCTCACTTCCCCCTCCCTCCCATCACTTCCCCCTGCACTCCCCTCCCCTCCCCTCCACCTCCCCTCCCCCTCCCCTCCCCCTTCCTCTCACTTCCACATCCCCTCACAAACTTTGAATGTCATATTATCCTCCCCCTCCATTCCTCTCCCCCTTCCTCTCACTTCCACATCCCCATCCCGTCCCCTCCTCTCCAGTTCACCTCCCCTCCCCCACCACTCCTCCAACCCTCCCCCAACCCTCCCCCTCAAGTCCCCCTACCCTCCCCCTCTACTCCCCCTACCCTCCCTCTACACTCCCCCTTCCCCTCACAAACTTTGAATGTCATATTTACTTATTGTTGGCTGTCTCGCGGAATGTGAAATGATAACTATAATTACGCTATAAGACTATTTATTTTACACTATATAAATAACGCTAATAATGGACTGTATGCTATGCTATAGATATATGCTAAAGATACGCTAGATTATTGATAGAGATGAGTGCGCTCGGTCGCTGCTGCTAATTGACACTGGTGTGACCCACTGAGACCGCGAGCCACACCAAAAGGTAAAATGCTGTTCGATGCAATTTGTATCGAGCGTATTGCTCTAGATACATAAAATGCTGTTTGGTGCATTTTGCATCGAACACTTATATCGAATCAACAGCCTAAATAATAAGTTGCAAGCTTTTAACTCTAAAAAATGACGATACTTTCATAAAAATGTTCATCCCCCTTTTCAACCCCTAACAACCCTCGTTTCGCATAGTAGCCTATGTCCTTTCTCAGACTCTAGACTATGGGTATCTATATTAATATATAATATTTCATTTTCATGTCTTCTGAATAAACCAACCATAGTTCTTCTGAACTAGGGTTGGTTTATTCCTGTTTGTCCCCTTATTCTGTCGCCTTAAGTGGACAAACAGGAAAAATGTTTTTATGAACTTTTTTTGTCCGGTCTGTCCTCTTGCTACGAATAAAAGGTCAGCGTAAACATTTTTGTCCGGACTGTCCCCTTAAAGTAAATAAATATTAATACAATGTGTTTAGACAACGCCCCGTGTATTTGTGATTTTGTTAGAGCCAAATAAACAATGTTAAGGTTCCGCCCGCGGGGTGGCTATTATATTTTATTAACTTTATTCTGGCTGCTTTCTTATTATCTGACCATCTAAATAAACACACCACTGATATACTTATTCAAATTACTAAAACGAAATCATTATTGTTCTCACCCCACCGGTACAGATTTTTATTCAATATCTAACCCATCACAAGCTACGGCGTGCTACGTTACGCTACAACATTCTACGACGTCTACGATTGCTACCGTGTTGGGGGCGCTCTACGAAATGTGTTTTCATTATTCATACTGGGTATATTTCTATATACCAGCCACTTGTAAAGGTTATATTTGAAATTTTTTTTGATAACAATTGTCTGAAGTACTGAAAATGCATTGGGAGTGCACGTAATGTTATGGTTGGCAGCCCTACATTAATTAAGGGAATTAAAAAAAAAATCTAAGTGTAACGTTCAACGTTTAGGTGAAAGCTGAATGGCTCATTAATATTTTTTTTTAATTCAAAGATATAAGTAATGTTTTTTTATATACAGAGAATAACAATAATTGATATGATCTATTTTACCCACGACGGAACGGAGACTGTATGTGCGTTTGGGGTGAGAGGATGTATGTTTGTTTGTGTGTGCAAATGCATGTTGCCATTTTTCTCCAAAACTACTAGTCCGATTTTGATCCAGTTTTCAGTTATGGGACGGGTGTAATTGGTGCATGTTTTTAGATAGGTGTTACGGTGACAACTAACCAGGGGGCGCTGCAGTAATCATTTGCTGGTACAAATCGATGTTGCCATTTTTCTTCAATACGACTCGTCAGATTTTGATGCAGTTTTCAGTTATGGGTTCGTGTTTGATTGGCGCATGTTTTTAAATAGGTGTTATGGTGTCAACTCACCAGGGGGCGCTGCAGTAAACATTTGTTTGTGCAAATCCATGTTGCCATTTTTCTCGTTATTAATCAGTGGTGGTTTTGAGATAGATGTTATGACGTTAATTTTCTAAAGAACATTGTCGTGGGTTTTTATTTAAAATTTTAATTTTGTTACTTGTTAATGTTATTTGACGTGTGTAAGTGCAGATTTTTCATTTAACTATATACTGAATAAATGCTTTGACTTTTGACATAGGACCGGGGCACATCATAGATAATAAATGTTTCTTTAAGTGTAACATTCTTTATATTTTTGTACATTATTACCCACAATCCAAAATTTCATGACGCTTATTCGTACATGGTGGTTTAGTTGGCCAGAGCACCTGGGCATGTTTCCCAGAAGAGTGCGGGTCAAATCCCGTCGGTTAAATGACATTTTGGATTATGTGTAACAATGCACATCATGGATGTGGTCAGATCAGTCTGATCACTGATAAAGTATTTCAAACATTAATTGGATGCCTACGACGATTTCAACAGTAGATGCCTACCCATGGACTTGACGACCTTTCTTTTACGTGTCCCTTACATTTTAATATTTTGATTGCTGTGGAATGGGAGACTACCCTAAGCTTACCTGAAGAGTGTGGGCGTATTGATCTGGAGTGTATCGGAGGTAGAATTCCAGATTTGTTGCGTCTCTTTAGGTCTCCTTGCATTTTGTATCTTCTAACATCCTGAAATGAAACCAATTGTTACAATGTTTTCCATTAATGGCTTAAAAATTCTGGTAGATTGCAATAAGAGTTTACGCAAACTTCTTTTTTCCAAACAAACTTCACATTTACGTGTTAGTTAATAGGTAGCACAAACACGTAAGTACAAACTTACGTGTTAGTTAATAGGTAGCACAAACACGTAAGTACAAACTTAAGTGTTAGTTAATAGGTAGCAAAAAAACGTAAGTACAAACTTACGTGTTAGTTAATAGGTAGCACAAACACGTAAGTACAAACTTACGTGTTAGTTAATAGGTAGCACAAACACGTAAGTACAAACTTACGTGTTAGTTAATAGGTAGCACAAACACGTAAGTACAAACTTACGTGTTAGTTAATAGGTAGCACAAACACGTAAGTACAAACTTACGTGTTAGTTAATAGGTAGCACAAACACGTAAGTACAAACTTAAGTGTTAGTTAATAGGTAGCACAAACACGTAAGTACAAACTTACGTGTTAGTTAATAGGTAGCACAAACACGTAAGTACAAACTTAAGTGTTAGTTAATAGGTAGCACAAACACGTAAGTACAAACTTACGTGTTAGTTAATAGGTAGCACAAACACGTAAGTACAAACTTAAGTGTTAGTTAATAGGTAGCACAAACACGTAAGTACAAACTTACCTGTTAGTTAATAGGTAGCACAAACACGTAAGTACAAACTTACGTGTTAGTTAATAAGTAGCACAAACACGTAAGTACAAACTTACGTGTCAATAGGTAAATTATTTAAATAAATATTTAAATAGTAAGATAATTGTATAAAATGTGAGTAGTTACTGGATATTTTTCAATATATATACACAGAGATAAGCTGATAATATGATGCCTGCAATTAGGCATCGAGGATAGTTCGTATCTAAAAATAATAAACTGGCCAAGTGCAAGTCGGACTCGCACTCGTAGGGTTCCGTAACACAGTTAAGTATTCCATAACTATGATTTTTCGCAACTACAAAATTAACTTTGTTTTTCATAGTGTTTGTATCAAAAACAAAGTTATCTTTGTGGTCGCCATATCTCTAAAACTGCTGACTGTATCTCGTTCCAACCAATTTTTCTTGTTAGTTTTTATTGAGATTTACAGCATATATGTTTTTTAGATTTTTCACTCCCATACTTTAAAAGTTAGAGGGGGGACGCATTTACCACTTTAGACGCGCCTATCTTTCAAATGACTGACTTTGAGAAAAAATGATTTTAGGAACCTTAATGTCATTTTTGAAGACCTATCCATAGACATCCCGCACGTATAGGTTTGAAGAACATTTTTTTTTTGTTTCTGTTCCATGTATGGGATGTCCCCCCCCCCCCTTAAACTTTTATATTTTTTATTTTTGTATAAAAATCGGAAAGCGGTTTACAGAATACATCTACCTTCCAAGTTTCAATTCTGTAGTCCTAACAGTTTCGGAATAAAATGACTGTGACATACGGACGAACAGACAGACAGACAGACATGACGAATCTATAAGGGTTCCGTTTTTTGCCATTCGGCTACGGAACCCTAAAAAGGACACTTTTCCACGCGGACGAAACAGCAGGGCATAGCTTGAGTGTAATTGTTATTAAAGAACAGTGTCCGAATGAATGGCAAACAAAAATCTCAATGTCATTTGTATCATAAAACTGATATCAAATAAATATCATTGGCTATGTCTATGAGTCACCTCATTCAATATAGAGATGTTTGTGTGACAGTTGTATTAAAATTTGCTTAGGATAAATAAAGCCTGTGGCTGAATAATTACAGCCAGAAATATACAAAACATGATGGATTACTTAGCTTTTATTAATTACTTACAGCGGCTTGCTGTTATACGGTCAGTCTCTATAATCGATTTTTGACCAACTTCACATAAAGGGCTCATTGTCAGTACGCAATTTGAAGTTTTTATCTCTTTATACCTGGAGATACTCATTAGATCTCGATTAAATTAAAGTGGGACCATCTGGGAAGCCTCTTTGAATAAAAACAAAGATTTTTCTAAATTGGTTCAGGCGTCTTCGAGTAATCGTTGAACATAGAAAAAATAATTAAAAATTATTCCGTCGAATTGAGAACCTCATTTTTCAAGTCGGTTAAAAATCCGTTTCAGAAACGAATCAACAATTAAGAAAAGTGTAAGTTATCCAATGCCTTAATTACAACAAAATCGTATTTACGGGCTTAATAAACTGTTATCTAAATAATTATTATCTATCTTTAACTATACGTACACTCAACATTATTGACTTTAGTAAATTGGATTATACGACCATGATATTAAACTGATTGGAGGATAATGTAGGCAACATAGGGCCGCATTCACCATCCACAAGCAAAGTACCGAGAAGGTTAATCGCTGGTTTGTAATTGTTTTTTTTTTTTGTAAGATAATGATTTAAATCGCTTAATTTTCAGTTGCAAGTTTGAATGTTTATATTCAACTAGCTGAGCCACGCGGCTTAGCCCGTCTAAAAGCTACCTTCATTCATTTAAAAGTTTTCTGTATTAAAACTTTGTCCTGACAATTATATACACAACATAAGATCGTCTAAAAAACTAAAAATAACCGACTTTAATGGCACGCTATTAATTTTCAGTATCAATGTTGATGTGTTAATCTCCATATTTCTGGAGATACTTATCAGACCTCGATAAAATTACTATGGTACCACACTTGGGATATGTCCTTTCTAACAAAAAAATAATAATCAAAATCGGTTCATAAATGACGAAGTTATCCGCGAACAAACATAAAAAAAAAAACATATATACGGTCGAATTGAGAAACGTCCTCCTTTTTTTGAAGTCGGTTAATAATAATCGACTTCAATGGCGCGCTATTAATTTTCAGTATCAATGTTGATGTGTTTATCTCCATATTTCTGGAGATACTTATCAGACCTCGATAAAATTACTATGGTACCACACTTGGGATATCTCCTTTCTAACAAAAATAGAATAATCAAAAACGGTTCATAAACGACGAAGTTATCCGCAAACAAACATTATTAAGGAAAATAAGGATTCATTACTATACATATAGGTGAACATAAAAAAATAACACCTCAATTTTAATATGAAATTATCTACTCAAATACCAATTGTCATTATATGACACTATATGAAGTTAGTTACCTTCAAAAATACAGAACTTTTAACATGACATTTCATCCTACACTCCTGCACCACCCTTGACCAAAAAATAATGATTATTTTTATTTTTATTTTTAACCGACTTCAAAAAAAGGAGGAGGTTTCTCAATTCGACCGTATATATGTTTTTTTTTAATGTTTTTTCGCGGATTACTTCGTCATTTATGAACCGATTTTGATTATTCTTTTTTTGTTGGAAAGGAAATATCCCCAGTGTGATACCACGGTAATTTTATTGGGGTCTGATAAGTATCTCCAGAGATATGGAGATAAATACCTCAAAATTGGTACTGAAAATGAATAGCGCGGCATTGAAGTCGGTTCTTTTTTAGTTTTTTAAACGATCTTATTATATAGTATAATTTCTAAAAATTCATTTCTAAGACATCCCTGCGTAGTAAGACTGTACCCTTCACATTTTAAGTTTCTACAACCAGCGATTTAGTCTTTGCGTTGTGTCTGGTAAGTGAGTATGTCAGGACAAAGAATCTAAATAATATCTGTAGCTACCCAGACTCTGATCAAATGTCGATAAATTGTATCAAAATACAATCCCATAGCTACTTATTTTTAAAAATCCATTTTAACCGGTTTACAAGTAGCTGGGAAATTGAGAAATGGGGAACTTTTGATAGTCAGTCAAAATAAAAACCTTTAACTCCAAAGTTACAAATATTTTCAAGTCACGAGTGAGTCTTTAAGCTTTTAGCATGCTACATCATCGACCATATCGTCACTTAACATCAAGTGAGATAGTGGTTAAAGGCTTGCCTATCTTTACATTACATATTCCGAAATTCAAATACAAATCAATTCCGAAAATCCAATAATATACATTATACATAATTCAATGAAATAACTTGTGTTGTCTTTCTTGTCACGAATGTCATGATCAATACTTGTCATTGTCAATTTCAATATCCGTTGACATACAAATTCGTACCTGTTTCCCACAGATTGTCTATTATGTGTCCCTACATCACTCTCTTTGCTCAGCAGTGGCGCGCATTTAAAAAGTTGGTTCCGGTTCTTACAACTATGAGTAGTTTAATTTTTTATGTTATTTATATTTATCCGTTATATGTTATATTATACTATGTACTATTATATATATATATATATGTATATATATTTATAAATATGTTATCTGTTATTGTTAATTTATGTTATTCTATCTATTTTATTTAAGTTATTGTTATAGGTGTTAGTCCTACTCCCGCTCTCAGGCCATTCTGAAAATCAGCGTCTTGGTTTTGGGGTCTACGATCCAAGAATCTGGACATTTGTGCTGAGACTGTTCTGTTTCAGCACCTCATATTGTATTTCTTTTTGTTTCTTGTTTTATTTAGTTAAGTAAGTTTTTTGCTCAAAATGTCAAATATATTTTTCATCTGTACTGTAACTTGAGGACTGCTGAATAAATGATTTTTCTTTCTTTCTTCTTTCTTTCTAGTACTATAAAACAAAGTCACTCTGCTGTCTGTATTCTTTGATCTTTTAAACTACGCAACTGATTTTAATTCAGTTTTCAGCAATAGATAGAGCAATTCAAGAGGAAGGGTATAACCGGGATTGAACGTTAGTAAAGCCGCGGGGTGTAGCTAGTATGAAATAATAAGATCGTATAAAAAAACCAAAAAGAACCGACTTTAAATGCCGCGCTATTAATTTTCAGTACCAAGTTTGAGGTGATTACCTCCATATCTGGAGATACTTATCAGATCTCGATGAAATTATTGTGGTACCATTCTTGGGATATCCCCTTTCCAACAAAAAAATAATCATCAAAATCGGTTCATAAACGACGAAGTTATACGCGAACAAACATAACATAATATTAATTATATATACGGTCGAATTGAGAAACCTCCTTTTCTAGAAGTCGGTTAAAATAAACGAATAGCTAAAATTATCCACAAAGTAAAATCGGGACTGACCGTTTTGTCTTTGTCGCCGGGGCTCTTACGCACCAATATGTATAGGCTAGACAGACTGTCTAAGCGAGGGAATTACGCGTCTGTATTTTGCAGAATTATTTAGTTCACGAGCCTTACATTTTATAGAATTGTACTGAGGCGTCTATCCGGGACGTCTAGAAGTCACTCTCAGTTCGTATGCCTGTACGAATTGGGCGTGAAATCTAGACTTACCGGATAACCTACCTACTTACATCCGATCGTCTAGTGCTGATATTAAAGAAAGACGCTCAAGCCAAGTGCAAATCCGCCCCCAGTACATAATAATTGCGCCTGGTTAATTAATCAAAATAGCTTAAATCCGAGATAAGATCAGAGGTCTATTATTGTTCTACGCCAATTTTCGTCAAAATTCGTTGAAAAATGCAACCTGTAGGCGAGAATTACAGACAGAGACACAAACAACTGGAACACACAAAAGCATTTTTGACCTAGTCGAAACTGAGACGGTTTGCTCCCTTCGCTCGCTCGGTCAATAAATAATAACACTATAAAAGCGCAATGAGTTATTGATGAACATACACTGTTGTTGACACTACGTAGCGGCTAAATGCTGCAAATTGAACAATTGTCTAGACACTGGCTTCTAGCTAGGCCGACGTTATTTATTTGAACACAAATATTTACATTATCACGTAATTTAATATAAGGTATTTTTCCTTGTTATATAAACGCTGGTACACCTACCTACAAATGTAGGTATTACTTGCCTTGTCAATTAATTAAAATTCAAACAGTTTCCCCTAGCAATATATAGCTTTCAACTAAATCTAAATCAATATAGTATTAATTGTTGATTGAGTAAATTGAATGCTAAAAAAAGTAACTACACAATTTAAAATCAAATTAATTAGTCGGTGACTGGAAGGGTTATAATATCCTAAATACAGGAAACCTAATTAGGAGTTAGGCCGCAGACATGAACCTATACTAATATTTAAGTGACCCGTTTGAGCCAAGTTAATGTTAAAATTATAACATGTTATCCAAATTCTTTTAAATACTTACTGCATTAAAAAAACTATTATTGTTTAAATAGTGTACGGCTGTTTATTGTTTGTGTCTGTTGTACTAGTTTAAGCTATGATTATGAGCAAATAAAAAACTTTATTATTATTATATTATTATTATTTCAACTAAATAAAAACGAAATAAGGAAAATATTTCGATTATTATTTAAAATATTGCATATATTTAGTATGAACTAATTGACGCAAAGCTGAATTTCCAGTGATTTTTTTTTATGTTTCTGACTGTACAATCGTTTGGCTGAAATTAGGCAAGAAGCAATTCTTCAGTCTAACACTTACGATTTACGATTCACATTTACGATTGGTGCAATAATCGTGTAGGGTTAGTAGACCTAGACGACCGCCGTCTATTTGCCTAAATTTAATCACTGTCATACAAAGGTTGTCTGGAAGAAATCGCTCTTTTAATTATAAGACCGCCCATAGACAGTACTTTTAATATTATATTAAATTTTTTATGTTTGTGTATAGTTTGTAAGTATTAAATAATAAAACGGTATCTTTTTATATCTATGATTATTAAATTTAAAACACGGGTCGTAATTCGCCCGGACCTTTGGAAGGCATTGACAGCCCACATCAATAATATATTATTATTCCCGTGAAATACGACTTCCATAAAAACACCTTTTTATTTTAAAGTCTTAGTTTATCTTCCACATTTTTTTTAAAATTAACATTGACTGAGATTAGGTATAAGCAGGTATTACAAAAACATCACTCACCAAATTTATATCCTGACATAATATCACGGCAATTAAAATCGTCAAAGAAAACGGCAACTTATGTACGAGTAACAATAACACCAGCCTAATGGTGATATAATATTCCTCACATTCTAAGATCCATTAATAAGGGTTCTGCGATTTTATAACGGACTTCGGAACCCTAAAAAGGCGTGGCACGAACATAAAAAAAAACCAAACAATAGATGATAATAAAGGTAGTGGTCACCGAGCCGCGGTTAAAAGATAACTAACAAGTTGTTGTGCTGTAGCGACGCTATGCGATAAAATGTCCAGCGTCACAGAATATTGTTGTAGTTAATACGGAACCGCCGACTAGGATATTGTTCAGACTAAATACTCAAGGTGAAAGTGACGGTTTGTATATTTTCCTGGTAAACTGAAATGTACCGTTCATACTATAACACGTGAGGTACCAATCTCTATCTATATATTTTTTTGTTTTTAAATTTAGCTTACTAGCAATAGGGAATATGCATGTTTTTTTTATATGTTTATTTCACTGAATACATCCATTTAACACAGTAAAAAACATAAATAATACTGAAAGTGTTCAAATTAAGCCACAAAATATAGTTTTAGCATTGAATAAATATGAGGTATCTAAAACGCTGCCAAATTTTAGCGCGCCTTTGTGACGTCACAGTGCACGACACGGTCTCCACAGATTAAATATTTTTAATAGAAATACTACGTATTCGTACTACAGTGCATACTATTTATATGAAAAAGATTTAATCTGTGGAGACCGTGTTGTGCACTTTCACGTCACTTTCTAATTAACAAGTGGTGATGTGTTTTGCAAATTTAAATTTCCCCACGCTTCTTTTGCATTTTTCATATAATATTTTAACACATGTGAGAGTATTTTATTGATTAAAACATGTTTAACATACAACACCAGAACAATAATGCTTCGAAAATAAATGATTTTAAGTAAGTTTATACCACATGCATATTCGCTATTAATATAAAAAGTATGATGCAGAAAAGTGTAGTGGGGAACTGTACCTCTACAAAGTATAAAATAAAATGGCTAAGTGCAAGTCGGACTCGCACTCGTAGGGTCCCGTAACACAGTAGAGTATTTTATTACTATAATTTTTTGCCACCATAAAATTACCTTTGTTTTCATAGTGTTTATATGAAAACCTAAGTTATATTTGCAGTTGCTATGCCTCAAAAGGTTGATGTGAATGAATTATATTCATATATGCTCTGATCTGCATCTGTATCTGCAGTGAGTTTGCTACTTCCGTAGAGAAAGGTTGCGTTCGCGTTGCGCCTGCTCTAGTCCACTCGGGTAAGCTCGCTGACGCAGCAGCCTACTTAGCCGTCGCGAGTGCATTGTTTATACGGTCGTCGCGATGACCCAGATACGCGTAGTGAGTGAAACAAGCTAATTTTGTGTAAACAAATATTAAGGCGAAGCAACTAATAACGATGGCTTCACCTACAAAAATGACTTTATCAACGGAAACGGAACGATTGCTATATGATCGTTTCGAAGAAGAAAGAAGACAACGTATTAAATTACAGGATCTTGTTGGTGAACTACAAAACCAAATCCACGAGCTTCAGTGTCATCTTAAACATGTTCGGGAGCAGAATGATACTGTTCCAACTAAACAGCCCAATAATGAAGAACCTTCAGCCGCAGTCCAGTACGAGACGGACGAGGAGGAACTCGCTAAAGAAACCGGGTGGGTGCGAGAAAAAGGTAGGAAGAAAAGGAAGTTGTTAAAGTCTCCCTCCCTCACGCAAGATGATCCCCCTAGTCCGATCGCCAAAGAAAAGTTAAAAAAACCTCCCCAACCTCCACCAATTGTTGTTGAAGACGTCCGAAACTATCAGGCGTTTACGACTTTTTATTGACAAGCGTTCCTAAGGACACGTTCATCATAAAAGTAATGAACAGTGAATGTGCGAAGATAAATGCGCGCGATGAAGATTCGTATAGAAGTATTACGAAATTACTGTCACAACAGAGCTTACGTTGGCATTCTTACGAAAATAAGCAGATTAGACCTATAAGAGTGATGGCTAAAAATCTTCATTCTTCGTGTATGCCTGATAGAATAGTGAGTGACCTGGCACTCAATGGATTTAAAATTCTAAGTGCGGTCAACAAACTCAGCTGGAGGAAGAAGGAACCACTTAATATGTTTCTGCTTTCTTTCGAAAAAGATGAAGACATAAATAAAATTTACAATATAAGGATAATATTAGGATGCAAAGTGGAGATTGAACCTGTGAAAACTTCCAGACTTCTCCCCCAATGTAAAAGGTGCCAATCATATGGGCACACGCAAAAGTACTGTTCCAAGGAACCACGATGCGTTAAATGTACAGGCAAGCATTTGACTCGAGACTGTCAGAAGCCAGCTGGTGCTAAACCGAAATGTGTACACTGTGATCAACCGCACCCCGCTAACTACAGGGGATGCATAGTAGCGAAGGAATTACAAAGCTTAAAAAATAAGCATACAAAGAAAAATGTCACAACTACCACTACCCAGGCGCCAAGTGCAAATAATACCAAAAAGGCACAAAGCGTAACTAAAAACATCACGTACGCTCAAATGACTAAAGGAACTCAGCAACAGCGATTACCACAGCCTCAAACTCAACAGAAAAATTCCACTATCGACGAAAAAGTTAATCAAATTTTGTCACTTATGACCTCATTTGACAGTAGGTTGAAAAAAATAGAAAATAGCACTAAAATGGCTACTTCAAACATACATCATGCATAGATCACTAAATATAATGGCGTGGAATGCAAATGGACTGCTTCATCATCGAAATGAACTACAGGTGGTCCTCAATACAGAAAATATCGATATTTGTCTTGTTTCCGAATCACATTTTACACGTGAATCCTACATCAGACTACAAGGATATAAAACATACCACGCTCTGCACCCGGATAATACCGCAAGAGGAGGCAGCGCCATCATCATAAGAGATAATATCAATCACTTTGAAAAACATAAGTTTGAAGAACAACATATACAAGCAGTTGCTATTCAGCTTGAAACTAAAAGGTATCCCATCACATTATCATCGATATACTGTCCGCCTAAGCACGCACTAAAAGTGGAACAGTACATAAGTTTTCTAAAAGAACTAGGTAACAGATTTATACTGGGAGGTGACTTTAATGCTAAGAATACCTACTGGGGATCGAGACTTACTACCACTAAAGGAAAAGAACTATTAACAGCCATTAGAGACTGCAAATGTGATGTCATATCAACAGGCAAGCCAACTTACTGGCCCACTGATCCTTTGAAGATTCATGACCTCATAGATTTTTTTATTTATAAAAATATATCACCAAGCTTTTTGCATATTCAGGAAGGTTATGATATGAACTCTGACAACTCACCGATAATTCTAACGGTAAGTGAGAACATCATTGAGAAAGAAACCAGCCCTTCTTTGGCAAATAAAAACACAGATTGGGAAAGCTTCAAGCTAGATTTAGACAGTATAACTGACCTAAAAACTTCATTAAAATGCCCGAATGAAGTATATATAGATTTAAAAAAATTCATAACTGACATTCAACAATGTGCCTGGAAAAATACACCAGAATACAAAAAGAAAAATAGATGTAATTATTATTCCATAGAAATAAGAGATATGATAGCTAATAAAAGAAGACAGCGACAGCAATTGCACATGACAAGATGTCCAAAAGACAAAATGCTTCTGAACAACTTAACAAAAAAACTTCGAAAGACAATACAAGCTTTCAATGACGAATCCATGAACACTTACTTGAGTCAGCTGACAAGTGATCGTTCAACTAACTACTCATTGTGGAAAACCACTAAAAACCTTAAAAAACCTACTCTGCAGGTCCCACCTATAAAAGAAAATAACGGAAGTTGGGCCGTCAGCAATGAACAGAAAGCTTCTAGATTTGCACAACACTTAGAGTTGATATTTCAGCCTAACGAGGATATGAACCATGCCTTCGTGCTAACTGAAACATCCCAAGATGATATTGAAATTAAACTTACAACACCAAGAGAAGTTTACAATGAAATCAAAAAGCTAAAAAAGAAAAAGACGCCGGGATATGATTTGATTTCAGGTGAAGTACTCCAAAATCTTCCCCGAAAAGCGGTAATCAAATTAACAACACTCATAAATACGTCATTCAGACTTCAATACGTGCCCGACTTGTGGAAAATAGCTGAGGTTATAATGATCCAGAAGCCTGGTAAACCACCACAAGCTGCAACATCATACAGACCAATATCTCTGCTACCAATAATATCGAAGTTATTCGAGAAACTGCTCTTGAAAAGGCTGAAACCCATTATAGAAGAAAGAAACCTTATTCCTGACTACCAGTTCGGATTTAGGGAAAATCACTCCACCATAGACCAGGTTCATAGAATCACCAACATCATAGAAAATGCTCTGGAAGAAAAGAAAGTTTGCACTACCGTCTTCTTGGATGTAGCTCAAGCGTTCGACAAAGTTTGACATAAGGGCCTCATACACAAACTGACAAATATGCTTCCAAAACAGTTTGCAGATATTCTTGAATCTTACTTAACACAAAGGATGTTCAGGATAAGACAAGATGACTCATACTCAGAACTAAAGCAGATGAAGGCTGGAGTACCACAGGGCAGTGTTTTAGGTCCGGTCCTGTACGTATTATACACCTGTAATATTCCTCATTTAGACAACCGCAACCTTCGCGGATGACACAGCCATTATGGCTACAGGTGTCACCCAAGAGGAAGCAGTAGAAAAAGTTCAGACAGCAGTCAACTCCATAGTTGCATGGACAAAGCAATGGCGAATAAAGCTCAACGAAAGTAAATCTGTACACGTAGATTTCACAAATAAGAGACCAAACTACCATCCAGTGTTCATAAATAATCAACCAATACCTTACGATAGCAAAGCAAAATATCTAGGGATGACATTAGACGCAAAGCTAAGCTGGAAGCTGCATGTCAAAAAGAAACGTGAAGAATTAGAGCTTCGCTACAAGAATATGCACTGGCTGTTTGGAAAATATTCATCTCTGTCAGTGCATAACAAAATGCTATTATATAAACAAGTCCTTAAGCCAATGTGGACTTATGGTATCCAGCTATGGGGATGCACCAAACAGAGCAACGTACAGATTATACAAAGATTTCAAAATAAAGTGCTCAGGAGCATTGTAAAGGCACCCTGGTACATTAGAAATGACGACCTCCATCGGGACCTAAAAGTGGAACACGTCGCTAAAACAATAAAACAGTATGCTGAAGCTCACGATCGTAGACTTCACCATCATGTGAACGTCGAGGCTATCCAGCTCCTCGACAACACAGACATAGTGAGAAGACTAAAAAGGGTAAAACCTTTCGAGTTACTTCAGTGATATTTTACAAAGTGAGCATAAGTGTAGTGATAGTGAACGCTATTTAAAAGAACACAATAACGAAGTGTCTTCCCCTTAATAGAGACATTAGGAAAAGGGACACATTCTTAGTAATATTTTAATAGTAAATTAAGTTAAAATCAAATTACTTATTAGCCTAGTTATAAGGCTAGATTGTAATAGCAGTGAGATATCTACTCTACGTAGATAAATCACTACAAAAAAAAAAAAAATATATATATATGCTCTCCTCTAGGCTCTTCTTGCTTGACTATGACAAGATCGAAGACCTTTTCGTAACCAATACCTAACATTAAGGGGCCTGCTTTTCCCACTAGTCATCACTAGTGGATGGTTGCATCCATTCAATTCTCATAGTATTGTGGATTGAATCGATGCAACTGACTGAATACTGAAAACTTTACAGTTATTAGTGAATAACTGATGGAGAACCAGGCCCCATCAATCTTAAAAATACCACTTATACGACATTAGACTGCACACAAAATAACACACACACACCCACACACACACACCCACAAACGCACACGCACACACACACGCACACACACACGAATACACAGCCAGACAGACACACACATACGCACGCACACACACACACACACACACATACACACACAGAGATAGAGACACACACACCTACATAGACATTTTACTTTATATTACATTGAGTGTTACTTAGGATAGGACAAGCGTTGTCTTACCTTATTTTACTCGCACTGTTTGTACAGATTAGTCGTAAAAAAAAATAATAATAAAAAAATAAATAAATAAGAAAGTATAGTACTTTCAGTACATAATACCTACAGTTATATAGTTCGCTGAGTACTTCAAATATTATGTGTTCTTCATAATGTCTGTCAGGAAGAACTGGCCTCCACGACACAGGATATCCTAGTCCACGGACCACCTTAACACCTTACCTATTTTTTAACCGACTTCACAAAAAAGGAGGAGGTTCTCAATTCGTCTGTATGTTTTTTTATTGTGTATGTTACGCGATTTCTCCGTCAATTGTGAACGGATTCAAATGATTCTTTTTTTAATAGGTAGGATACGTTTCCGATGTGGTCCCATTATAATTTTATCGAGATCTGATAAGTATCTCTAGGGTTATGGAGATAAATACCTCAGACATAGGAGAATGTACTGGTTTTAGTAGAAGAGTCACAAGAAGATTATACACAATGGAGGTTGCTATTGCATATACTTTTGAAGACTAAAAAATATGACCTTGAATAATGTTTTTTCATCTTTCTTCTCGTTGATTTTGGTTTTTGACAGATATTCTTACGGTAACTGTGAGCGAGATAGAAATAAAGGTGGGGATAAATAATATTTTTTATTTTTTTTTATATCTTATAGGCTAGCGTTTGACCACTATCTCACCTGTTGCTAAGTGATGATGCGGTCGAAGATAGAGAAGTGGACTAGAATGGGAACTGACTCTCAAGGATAGCTGCTTGAACACATTAGATGTTTGGCGACAGATTTTCTAACTTGAGGGTGGTAGCTGGCCAGGCGGACACTAGATATGTCCTACCGCCATGCGGGGGTTGTTGGTTTCTTAACGATGTTTTCCTTCACCGGAGGGCAACTGTGAGAAGCGCACATATATTTTTCTATAGAAAAATTCATTGGTGCACGGCGGTTTGAACTTGGTACCACGGCAACAAGCCGACTGTTCTCCCAATTACGCCACCGGGCCCTCAATAAATAATAATATATTAATAATTATAATAAATAATTATATATACATAATTTGTCTTCACGGGAATGTTCTACCGGGCAAAGTCTTGTTAGGGTGCAAACTTTTTTAAATATACCTAAGATTTTTTGACATGGCATGACGTTTGGCGAAGATGGCGGCCATTTCAGTCCCGCGACACTGCATACATTATTAAATAACTCAGAATTATGAAAGTACTTTGTACCAACCAACACTGCAAAAAAATAATTTATAAGCATAATACCACAGATTATATAATAGTTACTTCGTAAATAATACTTTCCGTTGTTAGGTTGGCTACACAGTGCTTTCATAATTCGGGTTTCAACAATATAGGGAAGTGCCTCTTATAACGTAGTAGAATGATTCAGTACTCTGTTGGCCATATGGCGGCAATTAATGTTAATAATCGCAAATAATACTTTTTAATATTCATTTTGGAATACAACTAGTCCGTGTTATAAAAGTATTTGGAATTATTGTAATAAAATAGACAATTAATTATCGTGTGTGTCAGATGCTTTAATTGCACAGGGCCATTTTGGACATTGTCCTTTGATACGCGGTGCCAGCCAAGTCTATTGGATAGTAGATAGATACTTTGTCTATTATTTTATTTTATTTTTACTTTGATATGTCTTTGTAATATTCATTTCCAAGTTTAGATTCCTTAACTAATTCGTCGTTTTATTTATTGTTTTTATTATTTCACTTTCGTAGTCCAAGACATTCAGTATAGTTTTTACAAATAGAATTGTATCATCGTCAGCATAGAGTACAGTCAAATTCTTAGTTAGTGTTGGCAAATTATTAATTATTATTAATATACACTAAAAATAATAATGGCCCCAAAATGCTCCCTTGCGCTACCCCTAAGACAACATTTCCCTTGGCAGATTGAATACATTGGGATCTTGAGGCTTTATTAAAATGATTCAATACAGTTGTTTGGGTTCTGCGTCTAATAAGCTATGAGCGAAATCACGAATGCCTATTGTAACGTCTGCCGCGATTACAAGCGCCGAGCGTGGTCAATCCAGTTGAGGGGAATGACTGAGGCGCGCAGGGTTAACCACCCGAAGCTCTGCGGACGGCCGGCAGCCGTTGGCTCACATACCACGGCGAGACGTGTAGTGCACGCCCGCGTGTTTAACTCTACTTCAACTAACTCATAAAGCCCTCAAGTGGCATCTAATTTTAAAATTATTACATTACCGTGCTTAGAGTTTTTTTGTTCCCCAAATTGGGATCCACCCACCAGGCAAGACTTGGTGCTTCGCATCTCATACGCTGCTGCCCTACCGACGTGCTATCCGTCAACGTCAGCACACAACTTGCTGCCCTGCCTAACATCCTGAATGACTACATCAATCACCAGCGCGGACCGCGGATTCCAAGGCCAGTAGTGGTTGTCTCCAGAGTAAAACGATAGAACGGTTACACGAACGATTCCCACGACCCATTTCTTCTATCTACCTACTTGTATTATTAATGTAAAAAGCCTAGTCTTGTTAACCTGACTATTTTTTTATTTATCTAGGGACTAAGTAGGTAGGTAGAAAATAGCCAGCGTTACACTATGCTCTCTCATTGTCGAAGGAGTATGGCAGGTACGACACAGTCAAACATAGACGTAATATAAAAGGATGGTGCACTGCAGATATTTTGACAAATTCCGTATACTTTAACAATAAAGTAGTGATTGCTTTGTAGAACAAAACGGCCCAATTGAGATACACCAGGGTGGGAGTGTCATTATCAGCCGGTGTCCGTCCACTGCTGGACGTAGGCCTCTCCCAAGGGTGTGACAAACTCCGTTCAAGGTCGGTCTCATGGGGGCCGGTGTACGCGATCGAGTTTAATATGTAGCAGGTACGACACAGTCTAATGCTCTTGACATATCAACAAATAATGCTGTACATAGAGTTTTTTCATTGATTGATTTCCAAACTTTACATAACATCGTATATATTGCCATTGTGGTGTAATTTATCTTTTCTAAATCCAAATTAAATGGGGATTATTGTTTTGATTTTGTCAAAAAAATGTATTAGTCGATCGTAACATTAACCTATAGAACATATAACCTGACTAGATGGGATACGTTCATAGAGAATGTATAAAAGAATATTTCGCACTGTGCCGGTCACAGATACACACATCAACACTGTCTAGGGATAATTTGTAAAAATTTCTTCAACTCATAAAATACTGGTTGGTTTAAACATATTTTAATGTAAGCTTATTGTGTAGGTCTTATTGAATGATTCAAAATTTGAATTTGAAAAATAAATTAATAACAAAAGATTTGCGAGGCATAACTGTAGCGAAGTTCGAATGTTTTTATTTACCTAACCTAGTTTTTGGTATTTTTTTTGTTTCAAATTAAAGTTTTAATAAAAATCATCGTTTAATTTCGAATTTATGTACCTGTATGCATCATGCAGCGGCGCCATTTAACGAGAGACGAGATGTTAGGGGCAGTAAGCATGCTTCAAGCTAGGGCTACTCAAAGGAGTATAGCCGAGGAGATTGGAACATGACAAAACGTGATATCAAGGTTTTGGTCACATTATCGTACCACTGGTGAAGTGGCTGAAAGGCACCCAGGCGGGAAGGGCATAACCACCCAAAGACAGGATCGATTTTTGCAAGTGGCCGCGAGAAGACAACTTAATGTGACGGCCATGCAGTTGGTTCAAAGGCTCTAGTCAGAGTACCAGTTGCTTGTCAGTGACCAAATTGTGAGGAGAAGACTGCATGAGGCTAACCTTCATGCTCGCAGGCCGCTTCGTACTCTAGCACTACCCAGAGGAAATCGCGGACGAAGATTAGAGAGGGCTCCAGAACATTTGCTCTAGGAAGATAACCAATGGTCTGTAGTGCTGTTTACCGATGAGTCCAGATTCGATTTTTATCCTGATTTACGAAGAGTACGTGTATCGCGAGCTCCTGGACGTGAGAAGCGTCTGCAACACCCTCAGGAAGTCCATCCATACCACGGCGGAACAATTATGGTTTGGGCGGGTATTCGTGTTGGTAGAAGAAAAGACCTCGTTTGGATCAGAAACACCATGACTGCAGAAAAATACCGAAATCAGGAGCTAGCACCAATAATCTATCCTCATCGAATGCAAATGGGCCAAACTTTCACGCTCATGCACGACAACACTCGTCCGCACACTGCGCGAGTGGTCACCAGCTGGCTACAGGAGCACGACGTGTCGGTCTTAGACTGGCCCGCGCAATCACCAGACCTAAACCCCATAGAGCACGCGTGGGACATGCTCCAAAGAAGGGCTTAGAGGAATTTTCCTCCAAACGTTGCGACTGAAAAGCAACTTTTTTTGCATCTTAGCAGGACCTGGGACAATATCCCGCAGCAGACTTTGATAACTTGATTCGAAGCATGAAAAACCGTTGCAGGACCGTGATTAACGTCATGGGTGGTTTTACTGACTACTAATTTTTCGGGTAACTGCAAAAAACCTAATAATTTCGCTTTACTTTCACTTTTTTCTTAAAAAGAAATTCATCTTTAGGTTTACCATTATTTCACTTTTTGTCATTATTTCATAAAAAAAATATTTACGCAAAACAAATAACTTTGTTTTATTCCAAAGCATAGTCTGATAAATGGGCTCTATAAAAATATATACATGTTGTATGTTAGTTGTAACACGTTTGGATAAAAATTGAGAAAATCAGAATATCCCTAGACAGTATTGATGTGTGTATATACAATTATTACGGCACCACAGACATATACGTTGTATATATATATATATCTGTGGTGCCGGTACTGTGTTGGAACTGTGACTTAATTGACATGTGTGAAATTAACTTAAAAGACAAAGCATTACGTTACACTCGTAGGAAATAATATAATAATTTCAATAAAACGAACAATTAAGTTTCGTAATAATGATATTCCATCTAACTAACAGCTTATTTATTACAATTCTGTTATTAATTTGTGCGTTAGTACAATAATTGATATTCGACCAGTATTTTCTTTTGCAGTTGCAGTGATCAGTCATACCGTTGTATTCTTGGCAGGCCTGAAACATACGAGTATCAACGTTTACATCACCATCATCAACATCTGCCACTAATTGTCCAATGCTAGACGATGGTCTCTCCTTATATAATGTCCCAACCAGCAAAAACTACACTTAAAACAATCTCTAGACCACTATTTCTTGCTCTTATACCATTCTTACATCGTCGTATAAGCCTGGATTTGGGCACCATTTATAAGCGTATTTTATTTATATCTTTCTAATATCAGTCTTATTGAATGTTGTTTTCACTTAAATTAATCTTACCAAAACTAATTTAAGCGTACATAGGCTTACATTATTTTAACGTTAGAGTCCTGTGAGCGTAAGAAAGTTTATTTTGATTTTACATAAGATCAAACACAATCGTAAAAAAACTGTTGGTCTAGTGTTTGTTTGAAAGTTACAACTAATAAAAAAGAAATCGAAAACAGTAAGGATAAAGGTATTTAATAATTATATTGTAATAACCGTGTCATTATTTACAAGTGTTTCGTTTTATGCTTTTCGGTAAGTATTAGTATTGGAAAATATTATTTACTGTAAAGTAGACCCTAGTTTACGCTTCACAACTCGTGCGCCTCGTCAATATATAGTATTTAGCATTCTTGTTTAATTATTTTATTTTTTAATTTGTATTAAAAGCGTCACCATTAGTATTGCATTTATTAGAATCACTATAAGACTATTCTAAGTTCATTTAGCAGTAATCAAATTTATTCCAACATGGAGTCATGTGGGAATAATTTAGAGTTCCTTGAATTGACATAAAACATTATTTTCATTTAAGAGTGAACGTTTGGGATGTGAAATGGTATTTTATGAGACCGAACTAAAATACTTTTAGTGAAATATAATAGTCAACATCAAATTTTACTCTCACAACTTTAGTCACAAATTCGATTTAAGATCAAACTTTCTTAAATTAGACTCGTTTTCTCTATTGTAAGTATGATGATTCAATATCACTCTAATACCGTGCCTATCCACTGCTGTTGATCTTATAATAGTTTTGAATAAGATCAAAATGTACACGTTGTAAGTACTCTGATAAAATGCTGATATAAGTCTAACATTCTTACAATAGCATTTAGAAAATATTTAATAAAATTAAATGAGCTCAGAAAATGTGGATATGAGATCTCAAGTGTGATAAATCTTAAAAGATGCTTTTATAGGAGAGTGTGGCTTACAACGGCACTGTAAAATAAACTTATATGCATAATTAAGACAAGGTATTAAGATCAAGCGTATTTGAGCCTGTAACGGCTTGTCAGAGACTTATATAGGAGCGATAGCAATGACGAAAACAGATAAGAGACCAATATAAGCTCAGAACTCTTATAAAGTAAGAAACGTAAGACGATTTTGCTAGTTGGGGTGTCACGCTGGAAATCAAACCCAGCGCCATATATGGGTACCATACATACCACAGATGGATTGCGATTGAAGTGAAGTATTTAAATAGGCTTGAGTATTATTATCTGTTCTGTACTTAAACTCATTGATTGATGATAAAGCTTCCATCTTACGTGTAAATTAAAATTAATGAAATAAAATTCCACTTATTAAAACTTTAATTCATTTTATATTATTTTAAATTGATATTTAACTGACAACCAAACACATACACACGCACACACACATACACACACACGCACGCACTCACTCACACACACACACACATACACACACACACACACACTCACAAACACACACACACCCACACTCACAAACACACACACGCACACACACACACACACACACACACACACACACACGCGCGCGCGTAATAACTTGCAAAATATACATACATACAATCACGCATTTTCCCCGTTGGGGTAGGCAGAGACTACTTCTTCCCACATGCTACGATCCTGACAAACCTCCTTCGCTTCTTCCACTTTCATGAGCGCCTTCATACATGCTCGCCGGTTATAGGTACTTTTGACTTGGCCTTTCATGAAACGTCTCTGATCTGGTCGTGATACGTTCGCTTAGGTCGGCCTCTACCAACTGGCCCATTCACACTCGTCTCATAAATCTGTTTTGTCAATATTTCTTCATCCATCCTCTCTAGATGTCCAAACCGTCTAAGCATCACTTTCACTATCTTTGTCACTACATCTTCTATCACACCACAACATTCCCTTATCACGATGTTCTCCAACTTATCCATCAGAGTCACTCCGATCATACTTCTCAAACTTCTCATTTCTATTGCATTAATTTTACTTTCATGTTTCTTCTGCCATACCCAGCATTCACTGCCATACATGAGTGTGGAAACTAACACTCCCCTATGTACAACCAGTCGTGCTATTTTAGACACGTTCTGACTTGTCATAAAGTTATGCAGTGCCCCACTCACTTGGTTTCCAGCCAAAACTCTTCACTCAATATCACTTTAATACTTACCAATTCTCGTAAAGTTAGAACCCAGGTACTCAAACTCTTTCACTTGTTCCACTCTTTCTCCTTCAATCCTCATATAACAATTAGTAATTCTTTCTTCTCTTTCAGAAACCATTACTTTGGTCTTGCTTACATTCACTTTCATCCCTTTGCTTTTTAAGGCGTAAAATATAAATGTAACTAAAATAAATGTGATGAATGTATTGTATCCATTTCAATGCAATTTTTTTTTCATTAAAGGTCACACGGCTGCGATTTGCAATAAGCGGGCGGAGCGCGATCTACTTTTCAATTGTTTACTTATCGCCGTAAATCGTTTTAAGTTTGAACAAGTCGGTACAAATACTACTGAACTATCTCAACGCGCCCTCAGATCGCACCGGTTTGTCCGTACCTTCAGAATATTTTGGATGGGAACTAGTCTCCTAGGCTTCCTAAGCCAATTGCTCACAGCTATATTTCATGTAAAACAAAAATCTAAAAAAACACATCATTATTGTATTATTATTTTTTTATTTTCCGTCACGGGTCGTACATAGCTCGGTCTTAAGAAACATTTTTAGATAGTGCTTTCTACCACAGCTCCGAGGACTTTCAGGAGTGTAAAGGTACGACCACATAGTATATATTATTTCTATTTATATATTGCAGTAGTATTTGTACCCACTGGTTCACACCAAACGCGATCTATGGCCAGAAAACAATAGAAATTCAGATCACGATCGCAAGAAGCCGCGGTGTGGTACACACGGCCACAAATATACAAGGTGATTAATTATTGTTAATAAGGAATGGATTATATGTATATGGATTATTGGATTAAATATTTAAAAGAAAACCGATGACTTACCCATCCGGATGACGCGACCAGTCAAATACCTGTTCATTCATTTCATTCTTTGTCATCTGCAACGATTTTCTGCATGCTGGGCTGTGAGATAAACAACATTATATAATACTAACAGCATCTCGCGGTTTCACCCACATTTTTCCCGTTCTCGGGAGAATATGGGTATATAATATAGCTTATGTTATTGTTGAATAATAACAAAAGTAGATAATGAAACAGCGCGGGAAATTAAAAAAAATGTAAGGCAGCCCTAACTGCAAAGGAAACTGCAACTGACTCATTTTGATACTTTAAACTAGCACCTTCTTTACTCATGTGCAGGTACCGAGAGATTATTGCACAAAAAAATATCAAAGTATTTGGAGCATACCATTGCCATTTGAAAATGCAAATAATTCGAGTGTCTGCTTATGTTAGCCAGACTCTAGATTTCTATTAGTGAAAGAATTTTAGGAATTGGTCCAGTACCTATTTTTTGAGTTAAATCGTAACAAACAAACAAAAAATAAAATAGGCCTTTCCTTTGGCACGCCACTGAGCTCGATCTTCAGCTCCTTGTTTCCAACCGCTGCCAGGCAGCTTGCGTACTCTAGAACACGTTTACCCTAACGGTTATCGGTTCTACCTTCTACGTCAGATGTGACCAGTCCACTGCCACTTCAGCTTGCTAATCCTTTGAGCTATGTCCTTTGAATTTTGGTTCTCTGGCGGATGACTTCATTTCGAATTCGATCTTTCAGAGATGCTCCGAGCATAGACCTTTCCATAGCTCGCTGAGCGACTTTGAATTGACATATAAATAATAATTATTCTAAATATATTATATACTAAACTAGAAGTGCCCCGCGGCTTCGCCCGCGTTAAAAACTTATTTTATTTACATAAAACTTTTCTTTTGTAAGAACAATTCTATCATTAAAGACATCAAATTAAAATTAGCCAAATCAGTTCACCCGTTTTCATGTTATCACGTGACTAAGGCAATTCGGGATTCATTATAAATGGGGTAATTTTTTAATTTTACCCGAAAAACCCAAATTTTCAGACTTTGTTACCTACCCCATTTTGAAAAATCCTACAACACGTACTTTATCTCATCTTGTTTCGCCATATAAAGTTTGAATCCCTGTTCCGTATCCGGAAAGAATTTTGAGAAAATCCTTTCTGAGCGGATACCTACGCCATAATAACTATCTGCATTCAAAAGCTTCCTCAGCGCAATCCGAAACAATATTGATTTTTAGACTTTGTTACCCCAGTTTATCCACTTAGAAGGGCATTTTGAAAAAGTCTGAAACTCGTATTTACTTATTTATTTACAAAAATACTTGTGTGAAATGACGAATAAAATTTACTATCCAAACTTTGAACCCTCGCTTCATCTCCTTGAAGAGTAAATTTTGAAAAATTCTTTCTTAGCGGATACCTAAGTCAAAATACCTATCTGCATGCCAAATTTCAGCGCAATCCGAAACAATATTGATTTCAGACTTTGTTACCCCACTTCACCCTTTTAGGGGTGGAATTTCGAAAGAGCCTGAAACACGTATTTACTTACTTAAGTACTTGTGTTAAGTTTCAAATGGAAAATACTATCTAATCTTGTTTCTCCAAACAAACTTTGAACCCCCGTTTCATCCGCTTCAGGGGTGAATTTTGGAAAATCCCTTCTGAGAGGTAACTAACGTCATAATAACTATCTGCATGTAAACTTTCAGCGCAATCCGAAACAATATTGATTTTCAGACTTTGTTACCCCATTTCAACCTCTTAGGGGTGAAATTTCGAAAAAACCTGAAACACGTGATTACTTATTTATGTCCTGAAGCACTTGTGCGAAGTTTCGAATAGAAAAGACTATCTAATGTTGTTTCTCCATAGAAACTTTGAACCCCCGTTTCATCCCTTTAAGGGGTGAATTTTAGAAAATCCATTCTTAGCTGATACTAACGTCATAATAACCACAAAACAATATTGATTTACAGCCTTTGTTACCCCATTTCACCCTCTTAGGGGTGGAATTTCGAAAAAAACTAAAACACGTGTTTACTTATTTATGTCCTGAAGCACTTGTGTGAAGTTTCGAATAGAAAAGACTATCTAATAATGTTTCTCCATAGAAACTTTGAACCCCCGTTTCATCCCCTTCAGGGGTGAAATTTGAAAAATTCTTTTGGTAACTAACGTTGTAATAATTATCTGCATGCCAAGTTTTAGCACAATCTGAAAAATATTGATTTTCACACTTTATTACCCCATTTCACCCTCTTAGGGTGGATTTAAAAAAAAACTGAAACACGTATTTACTTATTTATTTACTCGAGCACTTGTATGAAGTTTCGAATAGAAAAGACTATCTAAATCTTGTTTCTCCATACAAACTTTGAACCCCCGTTTCATCCCTTTCAGGGGTGAATTTTGGAAAATTCTTTCTCAGAGGGCAATAACGTTGTAATAACTACCTGCTTGCCAAATTTCAGCGCGATCCGAAACAATATTGATTTTCACACTTTGTTACCCCATTTCACCCTTGTCGGGGTGGAATTTCAAAAAATCCTGAAACAAGTATTTACTTATTTTTTTACTGAAGCACTTGTGTGAAGTTTCGGATAGAAAAGACTATCTAATCTTGTTTCTCCATACAAACTTTGAACCCCCGTTTCATCCCCTTTGAGGATTAATTTTGGAAAATCCTTTCTCAGTGGGAACTAACGTCGTAATAACTATCTGCATGCCAAATTTCAGCGCAATCCGAAACAATATTGATTTTCACACTTTATTACCCCATTTCACCCTCTTAGGGGTGGAATTTAAAAAAAACCTGAAACACGTATTTACTTATTTTTTTACTGAAGCACTTGTGTGAAGTTTCGGATAGAAAAGACTATCTAATCTTTTTTCTCCATACAAACTTTGAACCCCCGTTTCATCCCCTTCGAGGGTTAATTTTGGAAAATTCTTTCTCAGAGGGAACGAACGTCGTAATAACTACCTGCATGCCAAATTTCAGCGCGATCCGAAACAATATTGATTTTCAAACTTTATTAACCCATTTCACCCTCTTAGGGGAAGAATTTCAAAAAATCCTGAAACACGTATTTACTTATTTTTTTACTGAAGCACTTGTGTGAAGTTTCGGATTGAAAAGACTATCTAATCTTGTTTCTCCATACAAACTTTGAACCCCCGTTTCATCCCCTTCGAGGGTTAATTTTGGAAAATTCTTTCTCAGAGGGAACTAACGTCGTAATATCTATCTGCATGCCAAATTTCAGCGCGATCCGAAACAATACTGATTTTCATACTTTATTACCCCATTTCACCCTCTTAGGGGTGGAATTTCAAAAAAACCTGAAACATGTATTTACTTATTTTTTTACTGAAGCACTTGTGTGAAGTTTCGGATTGAAAAGACTATCTAATCTTGTTTCTCCATACAAACTTTGAACCCCCGTTTCATCCCCTTAAGGGGTGAATTTTGGAAAATCCTTTCTCAGAGGGAACTAACGTCGTAATATCTATCTGCATGCCAAATTTCAGCGCGATCCGAAACAATACTGATTTTCATACTTTATTACCCCATTTCACCCTCTTAGGGGTAGAATTAAAAAAAAACCTGAAACATGTATTTACTAATTTTTTTACTGAAGCACTTGTGTGAAGTTTTGGATTGAAAAGACTATCTAATCTTGTTTCTCCATACAAACTTTGAACCCCCATTTCATCCCCTTAAGGGGTGAATTTTGGAAAATCTTTTCTTAGTACACCCTTACGTACTAAGACAAATATACCCTCCAAATTTCAAGTCTCTACGACCAGCGGTTTAGGCTGTGCGTTGTCTGTCAGTGAGTCAGTCAGTCAATATGTCAGGACAAAGATTCTTATAGTATTAGATATATAATAAAACATAAGTTATTGCTTTCAATTCAAATCAAGTAATATTTAAAAAAGTCCTTTTTAAACACAAACTTTTACATAATCTAGGACCAGAGTAAGTCAAGACAAATCCAACGAGCCCAAACACGACGAGTATAACATTGTGTAGTTTAGGAGTTCTTTTGGCCACCTTCCTGCTCCAACATCAGTTCAGCACCAAGTCATCATAATCATATTGAATTGTCACGCAATTTACACAATGCAAAATTTCAGTTCAATCGGTAACCGGGAAGTGGATCAAATTTAATTTGCAAGATTTGATCATGCATCGGGACAGGTGAAACTAAATAAAAGCTTGTAAAATAAACATAAGTAATGATGAGCCATTAAAATTCAGCTTTCATCCAAACGATCGATAGATCTTGAATTTGAAGTTTGATCTGAAAGACATACCTCATATCCTTGTCACAGGCACAGCTTATCAGGACCCTATGGGTCCATACGCTGGTGTAAAGGAAAGGACCGTGGCAGTTTCTAGTCACAGCTCTGGTATTACAAGCTGATATAATACCCACAACTACGGAAGTCGTTCCATGTCCCACTACAAAAGGACCTCCGTGATCATTCTGTTTGAACAAAGAAGGTAAATCACTCGGATGAAATTATTACAGATTTCAGATTCCGACGAGAGTTATTACACTTATTAAACTTATCAAAAGTTATAACATACATACAATCTCGCTTTTTTCCCCGTTGTGGTAGGCAGAAACTACTTATATCCACATGCTACGTTCCAGATACACCTTTTTCGCGTCTTCCACTTTCATGAGCGCCTTCATACATGGTCGCCGGTTATAGGTACTTTAGACTTGGCCTTTCTTTAAAACATTACCAATCTGTCGTGAGTAGCCAGTATTATAACATAATATATAATTGCAAGCGATCGAATATCTCACCTGATATCAAGTAACGATGTGGTCGCTTGCCTAGAAGATACCTATTCACTTGAAGACCGCACGTTGTAGTTATCGGAAAACACAGACTCAGGCAAAGAAATATGTTTACTCTATAAGAGAAAACAAACCTACAAATAATATTTTTGAGATAGCTAAGGCAAAAAACAGCTAGTTTTAGTTCATAAAATAAACAAAATTTTAAAATTAAATTCGAAGGTTTCAGCTTTTTCATCTGTTTTATAACACCAATAAATATTAGTCGCCAGCAGTCGCTATGTTATTACGTCATACGGCTATGTAAGCTAAGAAGTGTCAACTGTCAACTATCATATCACTACATTAAATGTGTTCACATAGCCAACTAACGTCATTACCACAGCATATGGCGCAACATGGCGTCCACTGCGTCCAGCGTTTTCGTCAAAATTACGCGCAAAATTTGAAAATGCAAAATTTAAATGCATTTTTATGGCACTTAACGATTATATAAAAAAATTGAGATTTTTTTATTTCTTCATTAGCACTATAGAATCTAATTGAAAAAAAAAGAAAAAATTGTTGTCATACCCTATTTAATTCCTTGGCTTTCCTGAGTGCTGAAACTTAAGCTTGATGCCTTAATAGCACTTATCACAATTGCAGTTACGAAAATTAACCTAGTTTAAAAACTAAAACAACCGACTTCACTGCCCCGCGAGTCAATTTTAGTAGCAAGTTTGAGACGTTTATCGTCATATCTCTGGAGATACTTATCTCTTAGATCTCGATGAAATTAAAATAGGACTACCTCGAAAACGGACCCTACCGATTAAAAAAAGAATCATTCAAATCGGTTCACAATTGATGAGTAATCGTGTAACATACACAAAAAATAAAAAAAACATACAGACGAATTGAGAACCTCCTTCTTTTCGGAAGTCGGTTGAAAATAAGACCACAGGCTTTTGGTAACAAAAAAAAGTAGTCTTAGTTGTAGTATTTTGTAAAATCGCTAAGGCGCGGCCTGGCGATCGAGAGGTAGTGAAATGATTTCGATCCCCACCCATTGCACTATTGACGTGAATCCACTCCAGACACAAGCATATTTAGCTTAGTTGGAGGTTAACAAGACTACTAGTAATGTGCAACCTACATTGCTAGTAAGCTTTTTTCTATCAGAAAAAAATCAATAACAAATACCTCGCAGAACCCTCCTGATTGAATTTTATTATCAAATCGTCTTGTTTTATTAAGTACTGTTTTTCTTGCTAAAGGTACTTTAGGTTTGTCTTTACTTGCGCGCATTTTCATACCCTTATCTTCCGTATCATCTTCGTATTCTGCTATATACTCCAGTTCTTTGCAGTTAATACCTTGATCCTAAAGCGTGTCATAAGAAATATATACAAAAACAACTGTCAACAAACATTAAGGGGGTGTATCAATTCACACGCCTGTGTATCTAGATTGAAAATGTACAAATAAGCTTTCGCAATGGTTATGTTATGAACTACCTACATAATTACTGTGGGATTTATTTATAGCCAACTAAGCAATTATTGGTCTGCAGTAATCTCAACAGATGGTAAGTTACGATGCAGCTGAAGATGTAGCACGTTTTCTCCATATAACCGTTCACGCATTTTTATATTCCTAGAAAAATTAGAAAATATGAAATGGAAAAAAATCCGTTGTCCAGCGCCTCGGCTCACTACCGTCTTTACTTTACTTTTACTTTGAGACAAGAACGATACACCATCTTGACCACATCGATAGTGATATGTTTGCTGCGTTCGACCACTATCTCACCTGTTGTTAAGTGATGATGCGGTCGAAGATGGTAAGCACGCTAGGCCTAGGATGGGAACTAGCTCTCAAGGGTAGCTGCCGGAACACATTAGATGTTTTGGCGACAGATTTTCTAACTTAAGGGTGGTAGCTGGCCAGGCGGACACTAGATAGTGTCCTACCACCATGCGGGGGTGTTGGTTTCTTAACGATGTTTTCCTTCACTGTGAGAAGCGCACATAATTTTTCTATAGAAAAATCCATTGGTACACGGCGGTTTGAACTCGGTACCACGGCATCAAAGCCGACCGTTCTCCCGATTACGCCACCGGCCCCTCAGATGTATGTGTCGATAGTTGTAGGACAGAGAAGACGGGTTATTTCGTCGGTAAAACGTTGAGTAATAAACCCCCTTCCCCTCAAATATTGGTACTTCAAGCCCGGACCTTGTATATAATATCCATTCCAGGGCCTACTTAGCTACGGAGCTAAGTCAGTTTTAATGTCCTTCCCTAAAGGTACGACTACACCGCGGCGTGCAGGGTCCGCGTGCGCGTTTGCGGTCTGAATTTCTACTGTTTGGTGTGAACCAGTCGGTACAAATACTACTGCGCTATCTGATTGCCGCCTAGATCGCGCACGCAGGATACTATCAGGTGAGATAGTGGTCAAACGCTTGACTTGTCTACTTGCTACTAATATTATAAAGGAGAAAGTATGTGTGCATGGTTGTTACTTCTTCACGCTGAAACTACTCAACCGATTTAGCTGAAATATGGTATGTAGATAGCCTAAACCTTGGAATAACACATACTTTTTATCCCGATATCCCCACGAGAACGATGTCTACGCTGGTAAAACTGCGGGGCACAGCTAGTATTGTATATATAAAAGATGATGATGATCAATAATAGAAAACCGAGCTAAAACAAACATCATGACGGTACTGGGAGAGCAGGTTGGCGACATTTCTTTGTTTGGTGAGTGGTCAAGACATTATTTTTTTTGTTGCAAAATCTGCGCATGTAGACATGGCCCCTTTAAAAATCTGTTTCACCCTGAATAAGGACATACGAAATTAATCTCTTTCTTTACTTATAGACCGGGCGATAGTAACAGAAAATACTTGGTCATTTGAACCAGTATGGCGTTTCTTCAGGGGTCTAATTTTGGAATAACAAAAAAGAAAATGATGGTCATAGCGCTAGTGCCGGCGGCCCAATCGCGTGGGCGTTTATCGATAAATAATAGTGTGGAACGATTTGTTCCACAAAAATGCTTGTATTTTCCGATAGTCGATAAAAAAAGAAGTAGGCGGTAGCGTAGGTAACTAAGTAAAGTTTAAAGTTAGGAGGAATATATATAAAAATTGGGAGAAGCCTATGTTTGGGAGAGGCCTACGCTTGGGAGAGGCCTATTTCTGGGAGAGGACTACGTCCAGCTGTGGACTGACACCGGCTGATTATGATGAAAGTTAAAAGTGGGGTTCCCATACGAGACGTGTTTTTTTTTCAGCACTGCTTTGCTAGATCTTATTAAATATTGTCTAATGGTACAGCGTCCTTAGTGTGCGGCTCCAACTCACACTTGACCGTTTTCAGCATCATCTTCATCATCATCATCATCAGCCGGTGTCAGTCCACTGCCGGACGTAGGCCTCTCCCAAGATACGCCACTGACCCCGATCTTCGGCTCTTCTTTTTTGTCTGGTTTATCAGATGTAAGCGAAGTTGAATTGGAAACCTGTGTTTTAAACCTCATTAATTTCCTTACAATGCAGGCTTGGCTCATCATCTCCTCATGTCCAGATCTGGTACATATCTTATCTTCTTCGATGATGTGGTGGTACCTCTCATCCCAATGATTTTTGCAGCTCTTCTTAGATATTAATAGCGCGTCTGTTTCCAAAAGATCTTGGGAGTTGACGGCTGTCAAATGTAGACCGGTGTCTTTCTCATCAGCAGCGTCTATCTGGAAAGCCGATGTTAAAGACGGATTTATGGTAAGAACGGTAATCTGAGGACGAGGGCGTGGGCGCAATCTGCTATTCAATCGCTGTCTGATCGCCGAAGGTTGTTTTTGGTTTGAACTAGTCGGTACAAATACTATTGCACTTTCTGATCACGTCCGAGCCCGCGCCCGCAGATCGCACCGATTTGGCTGTACCTTAACTTGTTTCGTGTGCTGGAATATTGTCGAAAATATAAACACATTTTTGAGTAGATCCAATCCTTGTTCTTCTTTAGTAATTTAAAATATCAATGAAATCCTTAAACCGTAGTTACATAAGTGACTGAAGTCACTTGATTCCATAAATCTAAAACCTACCTCGAATTTGCACGTGATCCCTAAATGATGCTTTTTGGATGCTTTAATGAAAGTGGAAGAAGCGAAAGAAGAATGTCAGGAACGTTGCATATGAAAATTAACTGACCAAGTGCAAGTCGGACCCGCACTCGTAGGGTTCCGTAACACACTAAAGTATTCTATAACTATGATTTTTCGCAACTAACAAATTAACTTTGTTTTTCATAGTGTTTGTATGAGAAACAAAGTTATTTTTGCGGTCGCCATATCTCAAAAACTGCTGACTGTATCACGTTCAAACCAATTTTCTTTGTTTGTTTTTATTAAGATCTACAGGATATATTTTTTTAAGATTTTTCACTCCCATACTTTAAAAGTTAAAAAAAAGAGGGGGAGGACACACATTTTACCACTTTAGACGCGCCTATCTTTCAAATTATTGACTTTGATAATAAATGATTCAAGGAACCTCAATGTAATTTTTAAAGACCTATCCATAGATACCCCACACGTATAGGTGTGAAGAATTTTTTTTTTTGTTTCAGTTCCATCTATGGGATGGCCTTAAACTTTTATATTTTTTAATTTTTGTATGAAAATCGGAAAGCGGTTTACAGAATACATCTAGCTACTAAGTTTTTAATTCTGTAGTCCTAACAGTTTCGGAATGAAATGGCTGTGACATACGGACGGACAGACAGACAGACAGACAGACAGACATGAGGAATCTATAAGGATTCCGTTTTTTGCTATTCGGCTACGGAACCCTAAAAAGTAGTGTCTGCCTACCCTAAACGGGAAAATGGCGTGATTGTATGATATTGCTTTTATGTTGATGTATGTAAGACGGTATATTGGGCAGTGATAATCCATCTTTAGCTGGGTACAGGAAACATGTTGTATTGGTGATGGGTTTCTTCCGTGCGGTGATGAGAGCTACGGCCAAAACTCACAAGTTTTTGTCGATCGTGAGGAAACTCCCAGGAATCATAATATAAGGTAATTAAACCGGCCAAGTGCGAGTCGGACTCGCTCGCGAAGGGTTCCGTACCAATATCTATAAAAACGGCAAAAAAAACATGTCCGTTATATGGGAGTCCTACTTAAATACATTTTATTACAAGCTTTTATTTAACTTGCAATGTATGTATGTCACTATGTATGTTCAGGTCGAATCTTGGAAGCTGAAGTAGACCCACTTCTCGATGTCAGATTGGACTCAAATTTGGTGATCTTATGAATGTTCGGTGACAACAATGATATGGTACCATGGAGCTGGTCTGATGATGGAGACGGAAGGTGGCCATGGCATCTCTGTGATAAAACAACATAAACCCACCGTGTTTGGGCTCGATTGATTGGCCACGGCATCTCTGCGATAAAACAACATAAACCCACCGAGATTGGGCTCGATTGATTCGTCATAAGGAGAACTTTACACCTAGATCTAGGGTCTGATGATGAAGCTAGAAGGTGGTCACGGCATTTTTAATAAGAAGACGGTATTTATTTAACTAGTAGGTACCTATTATTTATATTTATGCAAATTGCACAGTTAACTAACTTACTTAGTTAGTTACGCAAATAATATCACCTAAATACTACAAAGTTTCTATTATTAAACCAGAAATAACCGAAAATTCAAGTAGCAAATGCTAACTTATAGGCAGGGTTTCGAAGCGCATCCGGACAGCATGACGACGCTCGCGCGAATACGCGTGGCTATGGCTCGCTGCGTGATGTTACGTTACTCCCCCCGCTACCCGAGCAAGCGGCAAGCAGGAGCAACTACTTATTATTATTTAGGTACTTTTCGAAGGTAGTTTAGCGAATGTAGCGTCACCACAATAATTTCATCAACATTTTCACGAAACATCTATAATATTATAGGTAATACCTTTAAACGAGAAAACCTTGTTTATATATGTATATAATCGGGATCTCGGAAACGGCTCCAACGATTTACATGATATTTATTATGCAGCGGGTTTCGGGGGCAATAAATCGTTCTATTTTTTTTAGAAAACGTCATTTTATCCCTGTTTTTAGGCATTGAAAAACTGCTACAATATCATTAGAATACAAAGGGTAATTTCGGCGTGTTTAAAGACGTTATGATAGCTCGGTGAAAGATCGATAGGACGGCGCTTTGGAGGTCCCTGGTTCGAGTCCAGATAAGGTGACTAACTTTCCTTTTTTTATCAAGTTCTTTTCTTTCTTTTGTGAGTAAAATTACTGTTAGG
Organism: Cabera pusaria; assembly: GCA_954871355.1. Lineage (NCBI taxonomy): Eukaryota > Metazoa > Arthropoda > Insecta > Lepidoptera > Geometridae > Cabera > Cabera pusaria. The sequence continues at coordinate 32,146,292 of OX940885.1, read as the reverse complement.
AGCAAAAAAAAATGTAAAAACACTCGATTTAACAAAAATAAATATATATATAATACCAAGCAAAGCTGGGTCATCGAGATATTTTTCATATAAACGTAACATTTATAAAATGTTAACAAGTTATGGTTGCGACGCTATTTTCGCAAAATTACCTTCGTAATGAATATTTATTTTATTAGACAGTAGGTACCTGTATCACCATGCTTTGCTCGGTGTTATTTTTTTGTAAATCGTGTTTTTTGGCAATTCTTCGGTTCCCAATAATAAAAGAAGGAACTTGTAAAAAACGTAAAAATGACCATCTTGTCTGGACTCGAATCTGGGTCCTCTAACACAGAAAATATAATATACCTAGTCCCCTCTAGTTTCGTGACCGGCTTTGTTTTCCTATCGAGCTAGCCTTGTAGAAAGTGGCGAAACTTACCTTCGTATTCTAATAATATTGTAGAAGTTTTTCATTGGCTGAAAACACGGATAATACGACGTATTCTAATAAAACTGGCCAAGTGCGAGTCAGACTTGCGTCTCACACACGTAGGGAGGGCTACAAAAATATTAATGCCTGTAAACACAGTACAATACGAAACATAACAGAGTTAGTCAAGGGCTGAGCGAGCCAAAGGAGCTTTTAAAAAATAAAACTTTATTAATTCAAGACGTTTATTCTTTACAAGAGCTCGTCTAAGACTAACTTAAATATAAATTAAATCTAGAGCTTTGATATTAGACCACCGTGGGACGGATGCTCTTACCTGTTGTTTGTCTATTCAGCGTCCGGTGTCTGATTGCGTTACTCAGAATATAGAACGCTGACGCGTGTTATCTGTAGAGTCGGCAGACGTAACTCCTCCCTCCTTAAGTTCGAAGTTATCTTTTTTGGGAGAACTTCGAGAACATGTTTTAACAATAATTTTGGATGATATTTATAGACCAGGTAACAAAGCATTATACATATTAAAACATAGAGTCCGAGAGTCCAAACGCTTATACCACGCACTTCAATAATTGCCTTTACACTTTCACTATTTTCAGTATCGCTTTTCTTTAAAGCTAACGACAATAGTTTCAGGTCCATCAGGTCCAAGCTTTCCAGGTTTACAGGTGGAGCGGGTTTCCTTTCGTCAGGTAAGAAGAGTGTAGGTAAGTTCAGGATCGGTAGCTCTGGATAATATGTTATATTTTCAATATACATTTGCCGCTTTTGCAATATGATGTTTTGAATTTTCACCTCGCAGGGATCATCTAAGGTCATTATATAGGTGCCTTTGATCTTATGATGAAGCAGTTCACCATCACATGTCCTTGCAAGCAGCTCTTTATCTCTACTGTACAGGATCCATTTATTTGTTTGCAGGAACTAGATTCTGATCTTCTCAATGGTTATGGGAATCTGGATGCATGACGTTACATTTTCAGCATACGTCATCAGGTCGGTGATGCATGGGTCTTGAATATATTGAAGCATTCCGTCATCAGTGCAGAGGAATCTGGACTTGTCGACTTCTTGGCATGGATGAGTGAACAGTCTAGTCTTCAACCCTTTCGCCAAGAGGTAAGGATACTTCGGTATTATGACGACGGTGGTGTTAAAGGATAATACAGGTAAAGGAATCAATTTATAATAGATATATGTATCTTTTTCATTCAGCGGTATTTCCAAAAGGTAAGTGATTTGATTTTTCTTCAAATAGGCTTTAAGTATTACAACTTGCTCTATCTTAACTAAGTTTTCTAAGCTAGGCGTAAAAAGTATTTTTTCTTTATTATTAATATTTTCAAGTAGTTGTAACAACTTATTTGATTCTATTATAGACTGATGTAAAACTCCTAACCTACTAAACGATAAACTAGTTTCTATTTCATTCAAATAGGTGTCAATAACTTGAAAATTATGTATTAGTAGATTATATGTATTAATGAACTGTATTCCTAAATATTCTGACTCTATTAGATTTTGCGCTATCATTTCAATTTTATTATTTATTTGAGCGAGATTATTATTTAATATAATAGTAGAATTTGTCAAAAGTTGCACCATTTCGGTAATCACCGTTAGTTTTCTGTTATTTTGATTTTGTTTCGTTTTCATTTCATTAATTAATTTATCGTATTTAATGGCATCGTCATTATCTAGATTTCCTGTTTTAATTTTAAGTGAACCTAGTGGGTTAATTAGACCTCGTTTGATTCGAATGTTCGGAAAGATTTGGGTAAATTTGTTTAGAGTTATATTTTTAATGTATGCTACTTGACTTCTAACATCTACAAAATTATCCGTAAAGTTCTTATTGAAATAAATCTTAATTAACTTATCTAACTCAGAAAGTAGTTGAACGTTAAACCTTAAATCTTCTTCAAGGGGTTTAATGTCTAATATTTTTGTGATAGTCCACTTGTCACTACTAATTACTGCAACGCCAGTTTTCGTAAACAGGATTCCAGGGTTTCTATCTAGTGCCTGAAGTTGAAGGGCCTGCAGTTGCGTCACCATGGCTACTACCAGGAGGATGCGGAGGTGCCTGTAAAGGGCGTTTAACATTCTTTAATGGAACTTTAGTATTTCGATTTTTAACTTGAATCGGAACTACGTTTTTACTAATCTCATCAGCAACTATAGCCTTTTGGAAACGAGGTTTATCTTTGCTACTCCTTTTATTAACTTCTTTAGTGAATATTACATCACCGGGTTTTATTTCAACTACTGTTTCTCCTCCTCTTTTCTCTATTATTTTCTCCTTTTGTTTAATGGCTTGTTCTGATAAATGATCATATAGAAACTTAGTTCTTTTAGCATGTTCTTTGATCAGTTGCTGCATGTACTGTTTCTCGTAATTTAAATTAAATACATTTCTAGAATCAGTGTGTCTAATAAAACTTCGAATGGGGTAAAACCAGTGGTTGAGTGTATAGAGTGGTTATACGCCATGATAGAGTATGTCATTACGGTAGCGGCATCGGTGTACTTATGCTTGTACTTAGCCAACCTGTAGATTTCAATGATAGTAGAATGAAATCTTTCTATGACGCCCATAGAATTCGGGTTGTTAGGAGTTCCTATGTGGAGATCTACCTTGTAAAGAGCTAAAAGTTCTTTCAAGAGAGCATTATTAAATTCAGAACCAGCATCTGAACTGATTTTGTGGGGTACGCCATACAAGGAGAAATATTTAATGAGGGCTCTTACAACCTCCGGTGTCGATCTATTAAGTATTTCGAGAGCTTAACCGATTTTAGAAAAGGCTATCAACTACAGTCAAATAATAGCGTCCTTCAATTGTAAATAGGTCAATGAAAATTTCCTCTAAAGGTTTTGACTGGGTGTGTGTTAGTTGTAACTTAGGCTTAATCGGTTTTCGGTCGTATTTCATACGTTTGCATGTTTCACATGAGTTTATAAAACTGGAAACGGTTTGTTCCATATTATGCCAAAAGTAGGTGCGCTTAATGTGCACTAAGGTCTCTTTAATACCACGGTGGCATGTTTTACCAGTATGGTATTTGGCAACAATTTCTTTCTGTTCTAATTCATCCTCTACAAATACTACTCTTTTGGTACACTCGAAAAATTGTACAGATTCTCTTTTAAACAAATATATTACCATTTGTGCGAATTATTGTCTATGCTGTTCTTCCTCAAAGTAAATGAAGTATTTGGTATTGTTTCTTATATATTCCTTTAGAAATTGTTTGACAAGGTCAGTTCGGTTCAAAGGTAAGTGTACTTCAAGAATTTTCTGTTTTTCGCGGGATATACTTTTAACTGCTAATTTATCAATAGACCAAGAATGAACCAAAATTTGGTTGGGCTTAGTGTCTAAAGCTTCCTGCAGGATTCGGATACCTTTAGATTCGGTATCTTGTCCTGAATGAGCGGTTTCAGTACTAGAAGAATTTTCAGAAGCTGTTAAAGTTGAACTCGAAGGGCATTGTATCGAGTAAGGAGAACGGCATCTAACCGTTTCTTCTGAATCTGATGTAGCCGATTCATTTTCGTCGTCAGATATTAGAGATATTATGTTATCTGGTTGTGCTAAGGTTTTCTTTCGTAATTTTCGTAATGCTTCTATTTCTTTTGTCAGTCGTCTTATTTCTCGGTTTTTATTTTCGTCTGAGTCAATATTCACTTGTGTGGATATATTGTCATCGTTACCTAATGCGTTTATTCGAATACGCGATAATGCGTCGGCATTACCGTTAAGTGTGCCCTTTTTATGAACTATTTCAAAGTCGTATTCAGACAATCGTAATCGCCAGCGTGTCAATCGACTATTTGTGTCTTTTAGAGAGTTAAGCCAGGCTAGCGGCTTATGATCGGTTACTATGGTGAATTTCTTACCATAGAGGTAAGGGCCAAAGTGTTTTACTGCCCAGACTATTGCGAGCAGTTCTTTCTCCGTAACACTATAACGCGTTTTTGCATCGTTCAACGTTCGGCTGGCATACGCCACGGGCTTATCCTGATCGATAGGACCTTGTGAAAGGACTGCTCCAAGAGCGAATTCTGAAGCATCCGTTGTCAGTATGTAAGGCTTGTCAGGATCAGGGTTTTGTAAAATTGGGGCATTTACAAGAAGCTCTTTGCATTTTTCAAAGGCTGCTATGTATTTGTCATCATCGATAGGCATTGAGCGCTTTTGTTTTAGTCGTGCTGTCATTGGTTGGGTGATTTTAGCGAAGTCCTTAATGAACTTACGGTAGTATCCAATAAGTCCTAAGAAACTTTTAATTTCGGTTGTAGTTCGGGGTAAGGATATTCTAGGATGGCTTTAATTTTGTCATTGTTAGGTTGTAAGCCATCGCTAGTTATTGTGTGACCTAAGTATAAGACCTCCTTTCTAAGAAATTCGGACTTATCTAGCTGCATTTTTAAATTGGTTTGTCGTAATCTGTCAAAAACGGTCCGTAGTTTGACTATATGTTCTTGCAAGCTGGACGAATAAATAATTATGTCGTCCAATACACAAGACAGTGTTTTCCTTGCAAACCACATAGCACATTGTCAATCGTTCTTTGAAAAGTTGCCGGTGCCGTTTTTAATCCAAACGGCATACGGAAAAATTCGTAATGTCCTGCGTTTATACTAAATGCGGTTTTCTGTCTGTCTTCTTCAGCGACTTCTATCTGGTGATAGCCACTGGCTAGGTCAAGGGTAGTAAAATAACAGCTACGTCCTAGTTTGTCAAATAGTTCTGTAATATTTGGTAGGGGGTATTTGTCGTCTATTGTATTTTATTGTAACTTCGTTTAGTTTTCGGTAGTCAATAACAAGTCTATATTTTTTTTTCGTTACTCGCGTCTAACTTCTTTGGCACTAGGTGCACAGGGGCACTCCAGGGAGAATACGACTCTTTTACAATATTATTTTCCAACATTTTATTAACTTGTTTATTTATTTCATCATTTATTACTTGAGGTTGCCTATAGGGTCTGATGTATATCGGGTCTTCGTTTCGCGTGCGGATGTGGTGTTTAACTTTGTTAGTAAATGTCAACGGTAATTTTTCGGTATAAAAGATGTCTTTGTATTCAAGGCAAAGTTTTTTAATTGAGTCTCTTTCTTCTGAATTAATATGGTCTAAACGCAAGTTGCTAACATTTTCTGTCAATATCTGGTCAATCTCTATGTTATTTCGGTCATCTAATTTGTGAAAATTGCATTTTTCGCCGTCATGTTTAGTTACTTCAAAAGGTCGTGTAACTGTTAGAGTCATTTTAGTATCCCAATTATTTTGTATGATCGTTGTTACATACCCATTTTCGCACTTATCTAAAGCGGTAGGCATTCTAACACCATCACAAAATAGTTTGTAGTTTAATATAGCATCGCCGTTTTGTAGGTCTGTCGGTAATTTCACTCTTTGTTCGCAACGTGGGCTTATTCTTATTTCATTATTAGGATTGTATATAATAGGAATAGCCGATGATTGGGTACAGAGAATTTGGTTTTGCATGTCAATTTTCGCGTTCAATTGTTTCAGAAGGTCACTGCCAATGAGTCCATCGTAACAGCCATCAACATCATAAATATAAAACTTATGCGTTTCAGTGCTGTTAAATGTTGGGAATAACTACAACTTCGTTATGTTGGCTAGATGCGTGGGTGCTTATAACTTCAAACGGCTCGTATTGTTTGAAATCGTTAAAATACTCACTAGCCATTTTTGGTGAAATGAATGATCTTGTATTTCCGGTATCAATCATAAATTTAGAATTGATTTTGGGTATTATTACGTGTGGTAATTTCAACGTATTATAATGAAGTTGTATTATTTCAGGGGCTTGTTGGAGGCATTGATTTGAAAATTTTCAATGCTGTGGACAGCTGAGGCTTGGTCATCTTGTCCAGCGTTAGTCTCGTAAGTGTCGACGTTGTCAGTCGGGGTGTTATCATTGTAGTCAATATAACAGTCAGTTTCAGAATTTTCATGCATAAAAGTAAGGTCATCGCTTTCAGGTTCATTTAGGCTGTACAGTTCGTTCATTCTAAAACCTTGAGGTTTCAGTGGGGGAGCTGTACGCATGCTCACATCAGTAGACAGCTGGGGCGCTAATCTTTGTAGGGGACGGTAAGCGAATTGTTGTTGGCCTTGGGCAAAAGGTGGACGATAGCCAAACTGCTGTGGTCCTTGGTTAAACTGAGGTCGATAGCCAAATTGGGGTGGATTTTGGTTGAATTGAGGTCGGTAGCCAAATTGGGGTAGACTTTGGTTAAATGAAGGCTTATAACCAAACTGCTGTTGTCCTTGGTTGAACTGTGTTCGATAGCCCAATTGTTGGGGAAGCTGTGGTCTATATCCAGCTTGTTGGGGTTGTGAAAAAGGTAAGTGAGATATTTGTTTAGCGTGTGGTACACCAAATTTAAAGTTTCTCTGTGGTGTGTGAGGACTTGAAGTACCAGCATTGTTTTGGGGAAATCCAAATTTAAAGTTTTGCTGAGGTTGTTGATTTGAAGTGAAGAAAGGCTTCATTCCAAATTTATCTATAAAATGATTTTGATATGTAGTTTGAGCCTTAGGCTGTAATTGATTCTGTGATCTAAGCATTTTATTTTTCGCATTATATTGATACATAAAGTTTACTTCTTCGAGCACTATGCTTAAGGCATTTTCTAGTGAAACGGAACCCTTAAGGCGCACAATGCGAAGCAACTCTTCCGGCAGGTTATTTAAAAACACATTCATTGACATGTTGTCATATACCGTTATCTTACTACGACGTAGATTTACGTCCTCAATTAAATTGACTTTGGCAATCAGTGTGCTTTTAACGTGTTGAATTCTGTTGCAAAAATCCAGATATGACTCGCCATTGTTCATTTTTAAAGTTTCTAACTCTATTGAAATGCATTCTTCCGAACGGGGATCACCAAAATGCTGTTCAAATGCCCGTTTTAAATCAGGCCAGGTATCTAAATCTTGTCGTTTGCTTATGAGAGAGGCTGCTCTACCAGTAAGTCTGGATGTTATGAGATGGTAAACGTACAGGTCCTGCTGTGGATTTCCCTCTATTCTACAGCAGCTAATCAAGTACTCGCACTTCCTAATGAATAAGCTAAGTAATTTTTCGTCACCGTCGAATTTGGGGATGACGTTAGCAAAGTCGCGGGGTACTTGCACTATATTTTCCATTTTTAATTTTTTATATTAACTAATTTAATTAATTAATTATTTTTAATTAATATACTTATTAATTAATTAATTTATTACGATTAACACTTTATTTATTTTAAAACACTAAACACATTTAAAAGAAATCACCAAACATACTTCAATGTTTGGAAATAACGTTCTGATTTCTAGACACATATAACTAAAACAGTGAATAGGATTGGAATAAGACTGGAAATAGCGATTCGGGTCTACTTACAGACTGTCCATGTCCCTCGTTGAGCCTTAAACGTTGTCCTCCGGAACGCAGCAATAGCACCAACGGTGCTCTCGACGTATTTATTTGGTTCGTGGATTTCCGTAAAACGCGTTAAAACGTACGTAGCGCGTTACTAAAGTGAAGTTATTCGCGACGCGGAAATACTACCGGCTGCGCCAGTCAAGAGCTGAGCGAGCTGACGGAGCTTTTAAAAAATAAAACTTTATTAATTCAAGACGTTTATTCTCTACAAGAGCTCGTCTAAGACTAACTTAAATATAAATTAAATCTAGAGCTTTGATATTAGACCACCGTGGGACGGATGCTCTTATCTGTTGTTTGTCTATTCAGCATCCGGTGTCTGATTGCGTTACTCAGAATATAGAAAGCTGACGCATGTTTACTGTAGAGTCGGCAAACGTTACTAGTTACGTAGTATTATTATTATCTTTTCTATGACAGAGTTGTGAACCGCGTGCTTGTTTACTTTAACGCCATCTAACGAACGCTATTATTAACACAAAGTTGTTGTTCGGTTGTTGATCTCAGAGTAACTATTACTAGAGTCACTAGAGTTATTTAAACATGTGTTTTAAGTGTGACGTTCGACGTCTAGATGAAAGCTGAATGGCTCAATACCATTGTTTTTTTTTTGTAAATTCAAAGCAATAAGTTATGTTTCTGTTATATCTATAATATTTTTTTTGAATATGATCTATTTAATGTAATTTGACGAGTGTAAGTGCAAATTTTTAATTTGCCCATATACTGAATAAATGCTTTGACTTTGACTTTGACTTTGAGAGTAGTAATAGCATTGAGGTAAAACCATAGACGTATTAAAAATGATGGTGCACTGCAGATGTTTTGTCAAATTCAATTTAATCCGTATGCTTTAACAATAAGGTTGTAATTGCTTTGTAGAACAAAACGGCCCAATTGAGAGACACCAGGGTGGGAGTGTTTCCTTCTCTAACCTGATAGTCCTATATATGTTCTATTCTATATATATATGATATATATGTAAGTTGTCCATACAAAAGAAAGGGACAAACTCCGTTCAAGGTCGTTATCATGAGGGCCGGTGTACGCAATCAAGTTTAATATGTAGCAGGTCTGTGGATAAAACAAAGAGTTGTCATCCCGAGCAAATACATTTTGTCAAACGGTTATCATTCACACGGGGGAGTGGTTGCCGCCGCCGGTTGTGACTAATTATAGATTAAACACATATCGCCTTACCGTCCTTACCGACAACGTCCAATGTATTTTTATTAAGAGAAAAGGATAGAATACAATATTTTATAAAATGACACCAATCCGTAAATACTTAATACGCATTCAAATAAAAAAGATTTTTCCAAATCGGTTAATAAATTACGGAGTTATGCGGTAACGTAACACACATTCAAAAAACACAGTCGAATTGAGAACCTCCTTCTTTTCATAAAAAAATAAACAAAACTAAATTAAAATTCGGTCCAGTCCCTTGGGTTGGGAGCTAAGATACCACAGACATAATTATACAGTTTATACTGTTGTGTAAGAAAATAGTTTGACATGTGTGGATAAACACACATGTCAAACTATTTTCTTCAAAATTTAAAAATAGGCAATTTCTTTTCGCGCTATAGTGTCACATCTGTTTACATAATCTACGAACATGGCGCCAGCAAACATGGCGTCGCGTCGTGAAGTGTCATTACAAATTAACAAAATAACGTTTTATGTATGCGGGTTTTAATTCGAAAATCTGAACTTAATTGTGAAAAGTGACTCCGTCGTCTCAGTTTGTTTTTCCTGACTGGTTTTTGCAGTATCTGAGGACACACGATGGCATTCCGGATACGCAATTTTTTACAGAAGCGCGTGCTGTTGTTTCGAGTGCCGAGCTACGTGTGAGCGAGAATATGCCAGCCAGCTTACTCGCGGTATTCGACAATGCCAGTTCGAGATGTTCCGTCTAGTAGTATATGTCTATGAGTAATAGTTACTCTGAGGTTGTTAACACGCAGATGACACCTTGACCAGATGGCGCTCTACAAAATACACGTTTTTTGTATGGGGACCCCCTTTAATTTTCAACTTTATTTTGTTTTTAGTATTTGTTGTTATAGCGGCAACAGAAATACATAATCTGTGAAAATTTCAACTGTCTCACTATTATGGTTCATGAGATACCGCCTGGTGACAGACGGACAGACAGACAGACAGAAAGACAGACAGACAGACAGACAGACAGACGGACAGCGTAGTCTTAGTAATAGGGTCCCGTTTTACCCTTTGGGTACGGAACCCTAAAAATGCTAAAGAACGGGAATAGGAAAGATGCAATATTTTTATTTTTACTTCCATTTTTAACCGACTTCACAAAAAAGGAGGAGGTTCTCAATTCGTCGGACCTTATTTTTATGTATGTTCACCGATTACTCGAAGATGCCTCAACCGATTTAGAAACTTATTTTTTTGTTTCAAAGGGTACCCTTCACAGGTGGTCGCATTTAAATTTTAACAAAATCGGCCGTTTTTAATATATCAACATTTGTATTACCACGCATTTACTTAACTCGACGATTTACTAGTTACTACTAACTACTGGCACAGATTATTTATATAGTTTATATACTTACTACGTCTACTGGCTACTTTGACTAGCGATACGTTTGAAGTCGGTTCTTTTAGTTTTTTAAACGAGCAAATTATAAATAAATTATTTTTATAAAAAAAATAAAACCGACTTCTTCGTCTAATGGTTAATAATCCACATTTATTACACATTAACTCGCGGAACAACACAAGTTTTAGAAAAAAATATAATTAGACCACACACACTTTTCCACGTTCCCGCCAAAAGACCTACGTCATTCTTCTTCTTCTTGCTATGGCCAACGTCCGTAGGCCTACGTTATTCTTATTTTCCAAAGTAGCTTACCTTATAGCCTTTGAGTATTCAGCCAGAATCAACTCAAAGCCTATATATAGCTAATGACAAGTCGACAATGACAAGTCAAACAAAGCACAATAAACCAATAGCAAGAATGAACACCCACTAAATGCAAAACAAATGTTATGTTTCTTAGCAATTATTTAAGTTCATATTAATTTAATAAAATTTCTTTGACTTGGAATCTACAGAACACTCAACTTCTCACCAACTTACAACAGAGATGTCGAGTTTGGGCTCATTGGCATTGGATTGGTCTCAATTCAGGGATGGTTTTAAATCGTGGAGGGGAAAATTTAAATGTATTATTTTCATACAGTTTATACGTCACTCGATGCTGATAGATGTGTCAAAATACGTTCCATTTCACATAACTATTAACTATTTTTTTTGTTGAAAATATTTATTATTTAAAATAAAAACATTGCATTTCCACGTTTTAAACCGACCTCCGAAAAAAGAGGAGGTTCTGAACTCGTCTGTATGTATTTTTGGACGTATGTTACGCGATTATTCCGCCAATTATTGTGAACCGATTTGAATGATTCTATTAGTTACAGGGTTCATCTCCAAGGTGATCCCATTTAAATTTAATCGAGATCTGATAAGTATCTCCAGAGATATGATGATAAATGTCTCAAACTTGCTACTGAAACTGACTCGCGTGGCTTGGCAGTCGGTTGATTTATTTTTAAACTTGCTGTCCCGGCAGACGTCGTCCTGCCCGGAAAAGCTTTATCTATGTGCCTACATTCACTCCCTCTCCATTTACATTGGAATGGCAGTGGCGCCATCTGTCGGTATTTGATCGTACCAACTCTGAAACCTTCTTTGGCTTATGCACAACAACTTTGCTAAAGATCATCACATGATCAAATGCAGAGTTCACGATTCTATAAAGGACATACAGACAAACATTCATTTTTAGGGTTCCGTACCCAAAGGGTAAAACGGGACCCTATTACTAAGACTCCGCTGTCCGTCTGTCTGTCTGTCTGTCGTGATAGTTAGACAGTAGAAATTTTCACAGATGGTGTATTTCTGTTGCCGCTAGAACAACAAATACTAAAAACAAAATAAAGTTAAAAATTAAAGGGGATCCCCATACAAAAAACGTGTTTTTAAACGCCATCTATCTAATTATTTTCGGCAAAATGACATAGATGGCGCTAGTAAACGAGCCCCGTCTTTCTAGATCGCGACCAATCCAAAAATTCTTTGTTTTATCAATTAATCAAATATATGAGGTCGAAACTCTGTTATGTTTCGTATTGTACGGAACCCTCCCTAAGTGTGCGATAAGAGACGCGATGCTGACTCGCACTTGGCCAGTTTTATTATATAAAAGTATCTTAATTATTATAATTACCATTGAACCATTTTAATGTCATAAAATGCATAAATATTAATTTTGCATCTTCCCTATAAGATTTTTTGAAAGATTTAAAAACGTTGGAAAAGAGAAGGTATGAATAAGATAGTCAAAATGTGTGGGCAGTCTTACATCTCCAAACTTATCGATGGTTCCCCAACCGGCTATGGCTCCTTGAGTCCCTGGCTTTTCATAGTCTAAGCTAATATTGTTAAAAGCTATAGCTTTCGGTATATAGTCGCAACCTCGTATTTTCTTCTCGAAGTTGAAATTTTCTTCAACCTTCACCACCGCGATGTCTCCCGAAAGCCAACGAATGTTGTCGAATTCAGTACCATCGTAGAAATAATCTGCATAGATAAATCATAATATGGATAGATAATAATAATTTTTCCAAGTGTGGAATTTCAGGGTGCCCAAATGATAGCCAATTTATATCCATATATATATATATTAATGTAAAAACCAGGTTAATATTTTGGAAAATAAATCATTCATTCATTCATTAATTTAATCTGGATAGGTAAATAATAATCTAGATAGATAAATAATACCTTAGATTAATAATATTTATAAGCGTTTTTGAAGAAACTATTATTCTGCTCTACTTATTTTATTCTCGGACTGCGCCGGAAGGAGGGCTTTCCACCTAATATTATTATTTAACTATGGCGGCCCAGAATACTTAGACTCTCAAGGGTTGTATGCTGCTTAAACGCCTTAACGTTACGACGACAGATTTAATCTTTTATGGTGCTAAGCTACTTTTTGTTAGCAAATCAGGCGGAACATCGGTATAATATGCTTCTACCACCTGTGGAAGAACACCTGTGTGGGATTTGATCTAGTTTTGAACGTCTTACTAAAATTACTTACTGTTAGGAACACATTTCCACACAGCTTTTTTACGGCCGTATTTTATGCAGTCATTGGTTTCATTTACAGGTAGCCACCTGCAAGCAAGCATTTTAAGTATTGAGTATTCCTCAATTAATTTTTAACCGACTTCAAAATAGGGGAATATATTATGTTTTACCCCCTCACAACGTATTCAAATATGCAATGGACAAATAAACATAAAATAAAACTTAAATATTAACTTACTATGAAAAATAAAAAATACCGACTACAAATAAAATATATCGACCAAGTCGAGTTGGATTCGTCCGCCGAGGCTGTCGATCCAACTTCTCAGACTATATTAGAAGATAAACTTAACTTTTTAGTTCGATCCATTGAAAATACAAATACAAATAATAAGTTTGTTATAGTAAATTTACCTTTTAAATTTGCGCATATCTTTTTATTGTGTTTACTTAAGACCTTGATTGTTATAAACCTAATAGGGACTATAGACCTCTTAGTATTTGGTACTAATTTCAACTTGCTAGGTCCACCCGTTCCTGACGGACAGACGGACCGACGGACAGACGGACAAGAAAGTGATCTATAAGGGTTCCTTTTTTTTTCTTGAGGTACGAAACCCTATAAAACAGAATTGAGATCGCTGTCCGCTGAAAACTCTTAGTCTGCTGGCAGAATACCCAAGAAGCTGGCGACATTACATCTTTGAATGGCGAAACTAATGCCTTGCCCGAGGTTAGCGCCAGCTCTTTGATTGTAGGAGACATCTATCAGGCGTCTAGATAGCCACGTGCTTGTTGACCCAACGGATGGTAAGCTAGTCGAAATTTGATGATTACTCATTACTTATTAGTTCCGGAGATAACGTAGAAGTGCTTGGCATCTTCAATGCAGGCCGCTGAGGTGAGGATATACCGCTCGTGGATAATCACTCCTCCACATAACCAGTTGCTCACACGCAGCTGGGCTTCAGCATGCGGTGCAGGTCTCAGATACACCTAAACATTTAAAAAAATGGAGATTTTACGTATTAAATAATAATTGTATATTATCGTATTAAATTGTAGGCATCTCACTTTATTTCACATTCACTTCCATACTTTTACTTATACGTACTTACACACAAACATTCATTCACACATACATCCTCACATACAAAAACTTATTGTATATATTTAACAGTAATATTATTTCACAAAATAATCATCAGTTGGTCGACATCGGTAATGTCAACATTTATCGACATTGTCTCGTCCCTCGTCTAAACTTATTACATAAGCGGGCTATGTAACGCAGCGCGCAGCGCGCGCGCCGCGGCCAGCCGCCTCAGTCGACAAACCTATGCGACGCGGAACGCACGCTTCTCGCCTTCCCATTACTATCTGGAAATACGCGCTTATATACCTACGCTTATATATTACTTCGCTCATTTCTTACTCTTCATTATTACTCCACGCTGTGAACTATTGTGCTTGTGCTTTTTCATCCTTCTATTGTGCCTTCTGACTTTCTTTATGTGTGAGGATCTGTGTACCACCTACTGGGATTAAATATAAGGATACAAACAAAAGTGAGTCAACTGTATTCATTTATACTTCCGAGAGGAGAACACCCGTCACCCTCACCATATAACTGGTGACCTTCTAAAATGAGTACTGAGAAAGGAAGTTTAGAAACACGTGGTGCACCATCGCGTTCGACATCACCCGCCGCTAGGGATGGGAACATGTCGACAAACGCTCACGATGTTTTCAAAGTTGGAGTACGAGTGCCACCATTCTGGGCGGAAGAGCCGGAGATTTGGTTCGCACAGGTTGAGGGCCAATTTGCGATATCTGGCATTACTAATGACGCCACAAAATTTAATTATGTCATTGGACACCTCGACAACGAGCACTCAAGAGAGGTCAAAGACATAATCGTAAGACCACCAGCCACAGATAAGTACGAAAAACTTAAGTCCGAGTTAATCCGAAGGTTAAGTGCGTCGAATGAGAAGAAGATTAAGCAGCTGTTAATGCATGAAGAGCTTGGCGACCGCAAGCCTTCACAATTTCTTCGACACCTCAAAGGCCTTACCAGCGGTGATATTCCAGATGAGTTTCTGAAGACTATTTGGACCAGTCGCCTCCCGCATGGTATCCAGACGGTACTCGCAGGTCAGCCAGCAGTAGCTACGCTCGAGGATCTTGCTGATTAAGCCGACAGGGTCAACGACCTTGCCTCATCATCGCCAAGAGTCGCTTCTGTGAGCAGCGCAGTTCCAAGCTCACTCCTTAGCGACCTGACAAGAGAAGTAGCGGAGCTCCGGAAACAAGTCCAGCAGCTGACAACGGAGAGAAACGGCAGATCACGCTCCCGCAGACCTCAAAGCAGCCGAAATTCATCCAGGCAGCGGTCACAGTCCAACTACAGAAAGTTCCCGGTATGCTGGTATCATAGCAAGTTCGGAGATAAAGCTGAAAGATGCGTCCGCCCCTGCGATTTCAAGTCGGAAAACTCAACGGGCGGTCGGTAATGGCGACGAACGACGGCCCTTCCTCTTCTACTGGTCGCCTCTTCGTCACGGATCGCTCGTCAAAAACGCAATTTCTCGTCGACACAGGCAGCGACTTGTGCGTTTTTCCACGATCTGCGCTACACGATCGTCGTGCGAAGACTGAGTACAGTTTGTGTGCAGCCAACGGTTCCAATATAGCGACTTACGGTTATGTAACTTTTGAATTAGATTTTGGCCTACGTAGGACTTTTTCTTGGCGTTTTGTTGTTGCCGATGTTACAAAGCCTATAATCGGAGTAGATTTTCTAAATTATTATAACCTGATCGTAGATTGTCGTAGAAAACGCTTGATAGACAACCTTACTTCTGTCACTACTACAGCTATATTGGCTAATAATTGTAAAAGCGTGTCCTCCGTTAAAGTCGTAACTGGTGAGACTTGTTTTCATAAAATTCTTCAAGAATTTCCCGAGATTACTCGACCAGCTGGTACACAACACACCACACAACACAACACGGTTCATCACATACGCACCACTCCAGGGCCTCCGGTATCTTCTCCACCTCGTCGTTTAGCCCCAGATAAACTTAAAATCGCGCAGAACGAGTTTCAGTCTATGTTAGCCAGTGGTACAGCTAGACCCTCTGAAAGCCCGTGGTCATCGCCCTTGCATTTAGCGCCGAAGAAGAACAACGGTTGGCGTCCATGCGGCGATTACCGTAAACTGAATGCTCGCACAATTCCAGATAGGTATCCGATTAAACACATTCAAGACTTCACACACAGCATTTCAGGCTCTAAAATATTTAGCACGCTAGATCTTGAGAAAGCGTATAATCAGGTACCTATCAATCCAGCGGACATTCCAAAAACCGCGATCACCACGCCGTTTGGAATGTTTGAATTTCCGTATATGACTTTTGGTCTTCGAAATGCGGGTCAAACATTCCAACGGTTTGTGGACGAAATAACTAGAGGCTTGGACTTTGTATATGCATATTTAGACGATTTTTTGATATTTTCGAGAAACGAGGCAGAGCACCAGCGCCACCTGCGTGAAGTCTTCTTCCGGCTGAAGCAGTATGGCATGTTGCTAAACACGTCTAAGTGTGTCTTTGGCGTCAGCGAGGTAAGTTTCCTAGGCTACTCTATTTCAGAGAGCGGGACAAAGCCACTAGACTCAAAAGTACAAGCAGTACGTGACTTCCCTGCCCCCACCAACGTGCGCCAGCTCAGAGGCTTCCTGGGTATGCTAAACTTTTACAGGAGATTCCTACCCAGAGCCGCTGAGATCCAGGCACCTCTGCATACGTTGTTAACCGGTTCAGTGAAAGGGACGCAACCGATTCATCTTGCTGGAGAAACGTTAGCGGCATTTCAGGCTTGTAAGGAAACCTTGTCCAACGCTGCCCTATTAGCTCATCCCGATTGCACAGCCAAACTGGCCGTTGTAAGTGATGCTTCGGATAAGGCTATAGGAGCCGTTTTACAACAATTCAAGGACAATGCCTGGGAACCATTAGCTTTCTTCTCCCGCAAGTTGAGCCCTTCTCAGACCAAGTACTCTCCTTACGATAGGGAGTTGTTAGCCATTTACGAGGCTATTAAATATTTCAGGCATATGCTTGAGGCGAGACACTTTATCGTCTACACCGACCATAAGCCGATCAGTTTTGCGTTTCACGAAAGGAAAAACAACTGTTCGCCTAGGCAGTACAGACATCTGGACTTCATAGCCCAGTTTACAACCGATATCCGCCATATATCTGGTAAGGACAATGTTGTGGCGGATACTTTGTCACGCATTGAAGAGCTTGAAGTGCCAGTAGGTCTCGAGACATTAGCCAAACACCAAGCATCTGACTCTGAACTCCAGAACCTGCTTAAGGTAGGTTCATCTCTGCAGCTTCAAAAGCTTCACGTTCCCGGAAGCCAAACGCCTTTATTCTGCGATACCAGTACTGCAACTTCAAGGCCTTTTGTCCCAAAATGCCTTCGCAAACAGGTATTTGATAGCCTACACTCCTTGAGCCACCCTGGTGCTAACGCTTCGGCAAAGTTAATTTCCGAACGATTCGTTTGGCCAGGTGTGAGAAAGGACTGCAGAGAGTGGTCACGCGCTTGTATATCGTGTCAGCGGGCGAAAGTCAACCGTCACGTGACTGCGCCGCTCGGCACCTACAGCTTACCACGGTTTCGTTTCCAGCAGATTCATATTGATCTGATCGGGCCTCTTCCGCATTCGCAAGGCTACCGCTATTGTTTAACTGCCGTAGACCGTTACACTCGGTGGCCAGAAGCAACACCTATAGAGGACATAACGGCTGAAACCGTGGCTAAAGCCTTGTTATCCACATGGATAGCTCGTTTTGGCTGCCCATCTGTCATCACAACCGACCGGGGCCGCCAGTTCGAATCGGCCTTGTTCAAATATCTCTCAGAACTAGCTGGATTTGAACATAAAAGAACTACAGCCTATCATCCGGCATGTAACGGTTTGGTCGAGAGGTTTCATCGTCAGCTCAAAGCGGCGATAGTATGCCATGCCAATGAAAGGTGGACAGAATCATTACCATGGGTTTTACTGGGCATAAGAGCCTCCTTTAAGGAAGATTTGCAAACTTCCTCGGCTGAATTGGTCTATGGGGAGTCGTTAAGGTTACCTGGCGAGTTTTTAGAACCAACAGTCAGCACAACTACTGACATTTCCGAATTCTCCGCCAGGCTCAGAAACTTTGCTGAAAAGTTACGACCCGTACCAACCACCCGTCATTGTAAGCCCAAAGTATTTGTTTACAAGGAACTCACAACCTGTGAACACGTTTTCCTACGTGAAGACGCCACGCGTGGTTCCCTGCAACCGGCATACTCCGGGCCACATAAAGTAATCAGTAGGGGAGATAAAGTCTTCAAAATTATCTTTAAAAATAAAGAAATGACAGTCTCGATTGACCGCCTTAAACCGGCCTTTATACTGTCCATTCCTAATGAAGATCCCCCGCAAGAAGTTCCACAACATTATGTTACTCGTTCTGGGCGTCAGGTGAAATTCCCAGATTATTATCGCCCTTGACGGTCTCTGGAGGGGGGTGGTGTAGGCATCTCACTTTATTTCACATTCACTTCCATACTTTTACTTATACGTACTTACACACAAACATTCATTCACACATACATCCTCACATACAAAAACTTATTGTATATATTTAACAGTAATATTATTTCACAAAATAATCATCAGTTGGTCGACATCGGTAATGTCAACATTTATCAACATTGTCTCGTCCCTCGTCTAAACTTATTACATAAGCGGGCTATGTAACGCAGCGCGCAGCGCGCGCGCCGCGGCCAGCCGCCTCAGTCGACAAACCTATGCGACGCGGAACGCACGCTTCTCGCCTTCCCATTACTATCTGGAAATACGCGCTTATATACCTACGCTTATATATTACTTCGCTCATTTCTTACTCTTCATTATTACTCCACGCTGTGAACTATTGTGCTTGTGCTTTTTCATCCTTCTATTGTGCCTTCTGACTTTCTTTATGTGTGAGGATCTGTGTACCACCTACTGGGATTAAATATAAGGATACAAACAAAAGTGAGTCAACTGTATTCATTTATACTTCCGAGAGGAGAACACCCGTCACCCTCACCATAAAATAATAATAATAGATTATCGTAATAAATAGTAATAGAAGATTATCGTTTTAAAAATAATCTAATATATAAAATTCTCGTGTCACAGTTTTCGTTGCCATACTCCTCCGAAACGGCTTGACCGATTTTGATGAAATTTTTTGTGCTTATCCGGTATCTATGAGAATCGGCCAACATCTATTTTTCATCCCCCTAAATGTTAGGGGTAGTCCACCCCTAAATTTTTATTTTTATTTTTTAGACAAAAATTTCTATTTTTGTATGATACAACATACAAAAATACATACAATCCTCAATTTTCACCTTTCTACGATCAACCCTTATTTTTTAATAGCCATTTATTTATATGGCAAAACAACGTTTGCCGGGTCAGCTAGTAGTAGATATTATCGCATTTAATTACAATAGTAGATTATCGTTTTAAATAATAATTGTAGATAATCGTAATATATAATAATATTAGATTATCGCATCAAATACATGCCATTATTATAAATTATCTACTATAATTATTTTTATACGGAGTTAATTAACCTCTAACAAAATGTATAGAACAGTTATTATTTTTTCGCGAATTTTAACAGTCGCAGAACAGAAGTTGTTTTTTTTCACTAAAGCTATCTTGAAGAGATTGTGAATCAATAAAAGTAACTTGCATAATCCTTACTTCCTTACTATATAATTATAAATGCGAAAGTAACTCTGTAAATAAAAGTTTTATGGAAGTATCGTCATTTTTAAAGCTAGACGCTTGAAACTTATTTTTTAGACTGTTGTTTCGATATAGATAAATATGACATTCAAAGATTGTGAAGGGGAAGGGGGAGTGGAAGGTGAAGGGAGGGGAAAAGGAGGGGATGGGATAGTTAGGGTAGGGGGAGTTGAGAGGGTGGGTAGGGGGAGTTAAGGGGAAGGGGAGGAGAGCTGTAGGGGAGGTGGCAGCGAGGGGAAGGGGGAGGGGAGGTTATGTGAGGGGAGGAGGGAAGAGGGGGATTAGCGTGGCGTGGTACGGCGCGGTGTAACGTATGTGTCTTATTTGTTAATGCAATCCAAAGACACTATTCGACGCGGATGAAGTCGCGGGCACAGCTAGTTATAGCATATACCAAATACATAGGTACATAAAATTACGCATTTTTCCGTTAGGGTAGGCAGAGACTACATCTTTCCACGGAAAATTCCTGAAATTTCTGAAAAATCCTAAATTTTGGATTGTGTGTAACAATATACAAAAATATGAAGTGTAGACTTAATGTTCGTCTTTTTTTTCTATAAACCATAGATTATCTAACTACGTTACACTAGGATGATGGATTAATCATCCTAGACGTTACATAAAGCTTGACGTAGGATGACGTAGCAGCATTTAATGAAAGTCCTTTGTTTCCTTGACCTTCCAGGCTTTCAAGTTATTGATTACGGCGAGCATGTATGAAGGCGCTCATGAAAGTGGAAGAAGCTAAGGAGGTATGTCAGGATCGTCGCATTTGGAAAGAAGTAGTCTCTGCCTACCCCAACGGGAAAAATGCGTGACTGTATGTATGTAAGACTAGTAAGTACTTGCGTACCAACTGTTTAGTTGCATAGTGAATTATGTAACGTGACTTTAGTTCTATGGTTGCAAATCCACTGGTATCTTAAAGGGAACTTTTTCCTTATAGATTTAAAATCGGGAATTTAACGAGACTTACGCAATGTCGATATAGCGATCGACATATTTTATGAGTTTTTTCTATTGGCTTATCACAGGATTGAGTTACGTGATTAGTCATTTAAAAATAAAACAATTAAATCCCTTTAAATCTCACAAAATTATCAATTAATCGCGTAAAGGATGCCGACAAGGTATGTTGCCAGTTACGACGTTAGTACGTACGCACGTACCATCACGTTAGTAAATGACTAACGAGGTATTTCAAGGCAATTCGGCATTTCAAATAGGTCAAGATAACCTCGTAATGTCCTCATGAGGTTATTAAATCGCCAATACCACAAAGTCTAAAAATGAAAGTCTTCAATCAGTGCGTCCTACCCGTTATGACATACGGTGCCGAGACGTGGGACTGGTCCACAAATTCGAAGTCGCTCAGCGAGCTATGAAAACGGCTGTGCTCGGAGTTTCTCTGAAGGATCGAATCCGAAACGAGGTAATCTGACAGAGAACCAAAGTCATCGACATAGCTCACTGGATTAGCAAACTGAGTTCTTGAGTGGAAACCGCGTATCGGCAAGCATAGCGTAGACTCCTTAGACTAGGTGGAGCAATGATCTTTGCAAGGTGGCTGGAAAGAGTTGGGTTGAAAGAGTTGCCGAGGATAGTGCTCAGTGGCGTGCAGTTGGAGAGGCCTATGCCTAGCAGTGGACTAACATAGGTTGATGATGATGATGATGATGAACCTCGTAATAAAGTAATCAAGGTTCTACGGCAATCTAAAGAAATATGAAGCAAAACGCCTCTGAGTCCTAACCCAAAATTTCGTGTGTCGGATCGGAACCGCGGAAAATATCGTTTTCGCCATGCTGGATCTCTTACGTTTAGGCAATATTTACAGGGAGAACTGTGCAATCTACTCCGGCACCATCTCGAAGATTTTATACTAAGTTAGGATAGTGAGTATAGATGTATGAATATAAGTTTGTTATTGTTTTGACGCAAAAACGTCTATACGGTTTTGCATACACTTTTGCTTTTTAATCTAGATTAACACATAGAATACTTTTAGACGCAAGGAAAGCCGCAGGGTGTAGCTAGTAGACTCTATAGCGTAACGTACCATGTACGGCCTTGTATCGCCTACTGATTTTCCATTCATTATCCGCCTGGTTGGGAGAGTTAGGTTCAAACTTGACACAGGATCTGCACAAAAAATAAACTTTATCTATTTTTTTTTAAACAGATTAGCGATTGGCCACAGATGATGAGGCAGCTTAAGATATTATCGAGCATTACTGGAAGAGAGTGGTGCAATGGCGTGATGATGATGGTTGATGGTGGTGGTGGTTACCATCATCACAGTTGAGATGTCCCAAGATATTCGTAACAGGCCAATCGTAGTTTTTAGGGTTCTGAACCTAAAGGGTACCAACGGAACCCTATTACTGAGACTCCGCTGTCCGTCTGTGTGTCTGTCTGTCTGTCTGTCCGTCTGTCAACAGGCTGTATCTCGTGAACCGTGATAGTTAGACGGTTGAAATTTTCACAGATGATGTATTTCTGTTGCTGCTATAACAACAAATACAAAAAAGAAAGAAGTGCTTTTCAGGATATTATCAAAATAACCCTTCTAGTCATATCTGTTCATAAAATATTTGGAACTATTGATACCATGCACCCCACGCTTTTTTTTTTACAATAAAATAATTTTTTCTTACACTATTTTTAATTCAAATTTATTAAAATTTATTTTCTATTTTTTAGTTGGATTTTCTATAAAAGCGTATTTTTTTAGTTTTTTTAAACTATTATTTATTTGGAATTGTCTTTGTCAGGAATAGGATAATAATTATTAAACTAGGATAAAAATGAATAATTCACCTAAAAAACTTATATATGCAAACATATATTGCCAAAATGTTCCTGAGTTTAAAAACTGCCGATTATTTGATGTTCAACTGTTTATCCCGCCGTATTTTTTTTTGTATTATTATGGGTCCACACGATTAGTGTATTTAGCCCGTGTCAAGTAGTAAGTCATGTAATAATTCTTCAAGTTTTTGTGAATTCAAGTCATGTATATTTTAAAAATGTCAAATATTGTCAGTTATGATAATTATTTGACATATTTATTGATTGTCAAATATGCGAGCGTTCACAAATGTATGCTTACACGCAACTTAAAAAAGTTTATATATCCAAAAACCATTTTTACCAATTTTTGTTCTATATCTGGATTGCCATAATATATTAATAAACTTAATATCTCTTTTGTATTCATTTATTACGTTCATAAAAGCCTAAAACAAATTAATCTAAAAGGTAACACGACATTCAGTGTCTGTTAGGTGGTACGAAGTTCGCCGGGTCAGCTAGTTGTATATTAACGTCTTACCAGATTCAGTAGGTACAGTAACAAAAAGTATAACAAGCAATTGAAGCCACTCCATAAAGCTAAGTTTTATTCTGTTTTTAAAAAAAATATTTATCATAAACATGTTGAAAAGGTATCGTTGTTATTTTCCAATGCAGTTCACCATAACTGTAAGTCATCACATCACCGTTCTAGAGAAATTAATTTCACGGCATTTGGATTTCAATAACTAGCTATTATAAGTGCTGGAGCAATAATATTTCTTGGTCTCTGACTGACTCTGTTCTTAAAGCAATAAAAAACGGCCCCAAGGCAGTGACTGGAAAAGAAGAGCCGAAGATCACGCTCAGTGGCGCATCTTGGGAGAGGCCTACGTCCAGCAGTGGACACACAAAATCAAAATAAAAAAAAAATCAAAATCATTTTTATTTGTAAGAATGTAGGTCATAACAGAGATATGCCAAGATGTTGAGCCAAAAAAGTTACTTGTACATTCTTCGCCTTTAGGCAAACAAATATTAAAATACAATTGAAAAAATAAAAATTAACTTAAAACACCGTTTTAAGTTAATTTCAAACTTTAAACACCGGCCGATGATGATGATGAACTCTGTTTTTAATAATAAGGATAGTTAAAAACTAAAAACCTGCACTGCACATGCCGCAAGATTAATTTTACAGAGCTGGTTCGAGATGTTGATCTCCATATCTCTGGAGATATGCATCAGATCTTAATGAATTGTATTATGGGATATACTTTGGAGATGTACCCTAGCCACGAAAATAATAATAATTCGAATTGGGTCGTTATTGGTAGACTTATACAATACTTATGCACTCAGTGGTGTAGTGGGAGAATGGTCGGTTTTAACGCTAGAAGTCAAAGTCAAAGTCAAATTCAAAGCATTTATTCAGTATATCGACCCCTCTGGGATGAAACGTAGTAAAAGCCAAATGGCCATTTTTCAGTACGGCCGAAAAACAAAAATGGTAAAGTTTATTTCTGGTATATCTTTTGATGTATTTAATCTGTAATAAACCACTATAGCTCATTAAGCTTAGGTTTTTGAGTTGTTTGCTAAATAGAAACTCAAAATAACGTACATTCATTAGTTCCAGAGATGGCATGGCTTTTACTACAAAAATAAAAAATGTAAATGGCTTCTACGACATTTTTCTTCTAATTGGCAACTGTAACCTTTTTTTTATTAAGTGGTATAAGATGTCACAATATGTTTTATCAAAGAGATTATCGAATTAAAAGACAATTGTTACAAGGACAAAGTGTAATTTAGTGTAGTAAATGCAGAACACATTTATGACCAAAATCATATGATTTACATGTTTTTCATTATATAAAAGTAATATTGTACTTTTTCTGACAAACACTAATAAAATTATCAAACTAAAATCAATATAACCTCTAAACTATGCAAAATAGGCAGTAAATCGAACCTAGTAATAATAATATTCTAATTTTCTATTTTATTAAACTACGAGATACAACTGCGCACTGTGCACACACGAAAACAGGTAAGTATTCAACAAAAACATAGCTTAAAACAAATTGATATCGTAAAGTAATCATCATCATCAGCCTTTCCCTGTCCACTGCTGGACATAGGTCTCACTTATGGCACGCCACTGAGCTCGATCTTCAGCTTATTGTTTCCAGCTGCTGCCAGCCAGCTTGCGTATATCATCGCTTCATCTAGCTGGAGGGCGCCCTACACTACATTTGGCGAGACGCGGTCTCCAGTCTAAAACCAGTAACTGTTGGGGTAGACCCCAACGGTTATTAGTTCTACGACAGATGTGACCAGCCCACTGCCACTTTAGCTTGCTAATTCATTGAGCTATGTCGATAACTTGGGTTCTCTAATGGATGACTTCATTTTGAATTCGATCCTTCAACAAAACTCCGTGCATAGCCTCCTCCATAGCTCGCTGAGCGACTTGAAATTGGTGAAACAGTTGCACTGTCAGAGTTCACGTCTTGGCCCCGTAAGTAACAACAGGTGGACGCACTTGTTAAAGACTTTCGTCTTTAGGGTTTGTGGTATGGGCGACGAAAAGACTCGACGAAGTTGTCCAAATGCTGCCCATCTCAGTTGTATTATTCTGCGAGCTTCCTTCTCGAAGTTATTTCTACCCAATTGCAAGATTTGGCTTAGGTAGATAGACGTATCCGTGAACAACTTCGAGAAGAACTCCAATTAAAGCAGTCGGGGCCGGAATAACATGTTCGTTAAACATGATCTTGGTTTTATCCAAGTTCATACGGAGACCGATGCGTGGAGAAGAATCAGCTAGAGTAATCAGCATGTATTACAAGTCCTGCGCGGTTCCAGCCATGATGACCATATCGTCCGCAAACATCAAGTGTGAGAGGTGCTCGCCGTTTATATGTATGCCCCATCCTTTCCAATTCAGCGTCTTGAACATATCCTCCGACCACAAACCACTGCAAAATACTGTAAAAAGCGATAATGATCATTTCGGAAGCCATTTAAGGCATGGACAGGATAGACAGTACTTATCTAGATAGTAAAAAGTATGAACTAATAACTGAGTATAAGACTTTCGGCATCGATAGCGCTAACCAAGACTATAACCGTCTTACAAGCCGAAACAAACGGACTGTTACTGTCTGCGCAAGCAGTGTCCATAAATCAGTATTAATTCGAAAATGATCAAGATAAAGTCAGTATAGAATTTGTCACTGATAGTGCAGCCACTTTATACATACTCAGGAGACCTACAACAAGATCAAAAGTAGTGGCGAAATGCCACGATACTCTGCAAACACTGGCAACCGAGTATAACGTTAAGGTAAGATGGACAAAAAGCCGTGCATCATGTGCTAGCAATATCACCGCTGACATACTCGTACTTGCTACAAAAAGAATGACACAACATGTAAGCGACGATGTGATGAACCTTTGTAGACCGCTAGCAATGGAAGTCAGAGACTTATTACGTTGTCATACCGAAAATGAGCAGCAAAAGTTGTGGGACAGTGTGGACATGACAAGCTGTAAATATGCAAAAGCAGCTTTTCCGAATTTAGACGGCAAAGTTACAAACAGACTGCTAATATTACGTGATATTCGTATACTACATAGTAGGCCTCATCACGAAATACTGTAATCTAAATTATCACCTCTACATAATTGGCGCCACAGATAGTCGTCCTCTGCGTCAAGGCATCAAAGTGCATGCTTGAAAAAGAGACCGTGACACATGGGATCTCACAGTGCCCGGTCTTGGATGAGATAAGAGCCACAGCCAAGTTATACGACCGAGATACAGATGAAGAATACCAGACGCGGCAACCACAACGATAAGTATAAACAGTATCACTATTACTATCACCATCATCGCTATCTGCCTTAGCACTGCCACTGCACACAAACTCATCCACAGCTTGCAAGGCTTGGCAGCGGCTGGAAACAAAGAAATAAAAATCAAGCTCAGTTGCGTACCAATGGTGAGACCTATGTCCAGCAGCAGACATAGATAGGCTGATGATTGTATTAAGACATTGATTTGTTTTAAGCTATGTTATTGTTAAATACTTACCTGTTTTCGTGTGTGCACAATGCGCAGTTTTATCTCGTACTTTAATAAAACAGAAGATTAGAAGATTTTCATTACTAGGTTCAATTTACTGCCTATTTGGCATAGTTTAGAGGTTGTGTTGATTTTATTTTGATAATTTTATTAGTGTTTGTCAGAAAAAGTACAATATTACATTTATATAATGAAAAATATTAAAATAATATGATTTTGGTCATTAATGTGTTCCTCATTTACAACACTAAATTACACTATCCTCTTATTACAATTATCTCTTAATTCGATCATCCCTGTTATAAAACCAATGATTAAGTCTTATGCAACTTAGTAAAAAAAAGGTCACAGTTAACAAGCTGAAGAAAAAAGACGTAGAAGCCATTTACAACATTTTTTTGTAGTAAAAGCCATGCAATCTCTGGAACTAATTAATGTAGGTTATTTTGGGTTTCTATTTAGTAAACAATTTAAAAACCTTAGCTTAATGGGATAATATAGTGTTAATCTTTCATAAACATTATAGATTAAGTAAATCAAAAAATATACAAGAAATAAACTTTACCATTTTTGTTTTTCAGCCGTACTGAAAAATGGCCTTTTGTTACTACTTTAATAAAACAGAAAATTAGACAATTTTCATTACTAGGTTCAATTTACTGCCTATTTGGCATAGTTTAGAGGTTGTGCTGATTTTATTTTGATAATTTTATTAGTGTTTGTCAGAAAAAGTACAATATTACATTTATATGATGAAAAATATTAAAATAATATGATTTTGGTCATTAATGTGTTCCTCATTTACAACACTAAATTACACTTCCTCTTATTATAATTGTCTTTTAATTCGATAATTCTTGTTATAAAACCAATGATTAAGTCTTATGCAACTTAATAAAAAAAGGTTACAGTTAACAAGCTGAAGAAAAAAGACGTAGAAGCCATTTACAACTTTTGTTTTTGTAAATTGTTAAACACAATCCAAAATTTCATCGTACCGACGGGACTTGAACCCGCAACCTCCGGAACCTCCGGAATTCTTCCGAATGATTAACTTACGTAATAAGTAGTCATAGATGGCGCCACCAATGCATAATTGGGTTAACAAATGCAATCCACTAATTTCGTCGTAACGATACTTCGCACCGTGGCTTAATTGGCAAAGCACCGGAACATGTTATTCCGGAGGTTGCGGGTTCAAGTCCCGTCGGTACGATGAAATTTTGGATTGTGTTTAACAATTTACAAAAATATAAAGTGTGAAACACTTCAAAGAAACATAATATTTGATTTACGCAGTGCAACATCTCTCGTCGGATTTGAAAACTGTAATGATTTCTTCCGAATGATTAACTTACGTAATAAGTAGTCATAGATGGCGCCACCAATGCATAATTGGGTTAACAAATGCAATCCACTAATTTCGTCGTAACGATACTTCGCACCGTGGCTTAATTGGCAAAGCACCGGAACATGTTATTCCGGAGGTTGCGGGTTCAAGTCCCGTCGGTACGATGAAATTTTGGATTGTGTTTAACAATTTACAAAAATATAAAGTGTGAAACACTTCAAAGAAACATAATATTTGATTTACGCAGTGCAACATCTCTCGTCGGATTTGAAAACTGTAATGATTTCTTCCGAATGATTAACTTACGTAATAAGTAGTCATAGATGGCGCCACCAATGCATAATTGGGTTAACAAATGCAATCCACTAATTTCGTCGTAACGATACTTCGCACCGTGGCTTAATTGGCAAAGCACCGGAACATGTTATTCCGGAGGTTGCGGGTTCAAGTCCCGTCGGTACGATGAAATTTTGGATTGTGTTTAACAATTTACAAAAATATAAAGTGTGAAACACTTCAAAGAAACATAACTTTTGTTTTGTAGTAAAAGCCATGCAATCTCTGGAACTAATTAATGTAGGTTATTTTGGGTTTCCATTTAGTAAACAACTCAAAAACCTTAGCTTAATGAGATATAGTGTAATCTATAATAAAAATTTTATATTAAGTAAAAAAAAAATATACAAGAAATAAAATGGCCTTTTGTTTCTACGTTTAGTCCTGTAGAGGTCGATATAATGTCTTTTACACTTTCATGCAGATTAAATATTTATATAGATGACCTGAGAAAAATGTGTATAAGCCGTAGTAAGCCAAATAAAAATGCGTCATGATCTTTAAGACCAAAGTTAGCATTACTTTTCAATAGTATCTTAGTAATAAAATGGTTGTACAAGCCATATTTTTAAAAGTCGTGGATTTTACGACGTAAATTGACATCGTTTATTTCTAATTTTTTACTCCAAAAATTGACGTAAAAGCCATATTTGATAATCTTGTGTCTTTTATTACAAAAAGTTAAAAAGTATTATTTTCTTACATTGTATTATATTATGTCGTATTAACCATGACACGAAAAAATATGTCTCTTACTTCAGAAATTTGACATTTTAAAACAAGAAACCCGGGCGTAGAGAGGGATTCGTAGCGTGTTGTAAAAGACATTTTTTTTGCGAATTTGAACATTTTAAATATACAGATCGATAGAGCGCGCGATTCTGACTAAGAAACCGCTGAAAACAGATTTTGGTCAAAAAATACGACGTTTCATCCCAGAGGGGTCGATATGGGCAAATTAAAAATTTTCACTTACACACGTCAAATTATATTAAATAGATCATATTCAATAAAAATTATTATAGATATAACAGAAACATAATTTATTGCTTTGAATTTACAAAAAAAAACAAAGGTATTGAGCCATTCAGCTTTCATCTAGACGTCGAAAGTCACACTTGTCAACACATGTTTAATTCCCCTGATTGATGTAGTGTTGCCAACTAGAACTGCTAGAGGTGCCGCGTTCAATCCTCGCCGTGCACCAATGGAATTTTCTATAGAAAAATGTATGTGCGCTTTTCGCAGTGGCCCTCCGGTGAAGGAAAAACATCGTTAAGAAACTCCCAACCCCCGCATGGTGGTAGGACACTATCTAGTGTCCGCCTGGTCAGCTACCACCCTTAAGTTAGAAAATCTGTCGCCAAACATCTAATGTGTTCCGGCAGCTATCCTTGAGAGCCAGTTCCCATTCTAGGCCTAGCGTGCTTACCATCTTCGTTTAGTTCTTAAGTTTGTTGATAATATTTTTTTGATGTGAAAACTTCTTTAGCGGCTTTGTGAACTTTATATAGGAATTGAATGGGATGGGTAAAATATGTTAAACTCGCGTCAGGACATCGCGTTGGGAGACGTGACCTGATCGACGAAATTTCGTAAGACGGAGGAAGAGTAGAAACTGTTATTGGGATGTGTAAAAAATGTTAAGCTCGCGTCAGGACACGTGACCTGATCGATATTTCGTAAGACGGAAGGAGAGTAGAGCAAATGCAAAACGTTAGTGTTCAAGTTAGTTGCATGTAAATCAATTGTAGAGTTTTAATTAAGAGTAGCTAATTTGAGAGTTCACTGATATATATTTTTTATTTTACCATATTATTTGTGCTGTTTTTCAACCACATACCATCCAATTTCAACCGACTTCCAAAAAGAAGGAGGTTCTAAATTCGTCTGTATGTTTTTTAGGGTTCCGTACCTCAAAAGGTAATAAAAGGAACCCTTATAAGACCACTTTCTTGTCCGTCTGTCTGTCCGTCTATCCGTGTGTCACCACTGATTTTCTCAGGAACAGGTGGACCTAGCAAGTTGAAATTTATACCTAATACTGAGGTCTATAGTCCCTATTGGGTATACAAAAATCAAGGTCTTGAGTCAACACAATAAAAATATATGGGCAAATTTAGAATTTCGCGAAAACTTTTAAGTACCAAAATGAAGGTACATTTTTTATCAACTTTTTTATTTTTCGGAATGTTTCCTTTACTTGTGCTTTAAGACCTTGCTTATAACCAAAATTGACAATTCTAGGTAAACCGGAAGTACCCTATAGGTTTTGGGTCGAAAACCTATAGGGTACTTCCCGTTGACCTAGAATCATGAAGTTTGGCAAGAAGCAAGGTCTTACAGCACAAATTAAGGAAAAATTCCAAAAAATAAAAAACGTTGAAAATTAAAGGGTGTCTCCATACATACATATTATATAGTTTACGCCAATTAAGGTAGACCTCTGAGTTATATGAGCGCTAGAACAATTTACAGATCTAGCTTAATTAGTTGGTACGGATGCCTCGGTAGGCGAGTTCAACTCGACTTAGCCGGTTTTATTTTTATTTTATGCTGAATAGGGAAGCGCTTGACCACTATCTCACCTGATGTTAACTGGGACAGACTTATGTTGACTTTAGTCTAAACGGACATACAATTTCAATTCTTGCGCAGGCCGCGAGACATTAGCGCCACTTTATGATGCGGTTAGATTAAAATTCCTATTGGAATGGCACTACGCCATAACTACGATATACTAACCGCATGTGAATGGCGTAGTACTAGTCCTGCTAAGCCATCGATAAAGGGTTACCGCTTCTGCCAGGCTAAGCCTACCCCGACGCCTCAAATACTGTTATATCTACAAATCTTACCGTTTATTATTATCATCATCATCATCAGCCCGTACTAGACACGGTACGGCAGTAGATAGTAGTACTTCGCTACATAGGCCTCACCTATGGCAGGCCGGAGCGCTACTGAGCCCGATCTTCGGCTCTTTGTTTCCATACCTTCGCTCAATCTGTTTAGAGGGCGCTCACACTACGTTTGCCGTGCCGTAATCTCCACTCTAGACAGAAGTCTGTCTAATTTTATTTTTATTGTCGTTTATTAACCATTCCTTCTAAAGGTAATCTAGAAAATATCGCTCTTTTAGCAGTAGACTATACATACATGAAACGGTTCATATTTGTTAAACATTTCATTACAGTTTTCATTACAATTTGTGAAGTTGAAAATAAACCACCGCCCCTTTGTCTGTAACCTTAAGAAATCGAACTAGCAATGGGACAAAGTACGAGTAAGCACCCGTACTGTAATAAGTTAAGGCAAGTATTCAATAACTTATTATTGGAGTTTACTCCATATACATCGATTTTTAAGGCCCCCGGTATAAATACACGCACGTGATAGCTCGCTCGCAAATTTCGCATAGAGAGTGATAGAGAGAGTAAAAGCGTTTGTCCACAGCAACGGCACCGGGACGTCACCGGCAACAAGATTTTTCGGATCGATTTGAAAATGATGTGTCGGCGATCGTTTGTCCACCGCCACCGAATACGGTGGTTCTGTTTATTCTAGCTGTCATGCGTGGCAGATGCGTTTCCATAGAAATAAAACAAACAACCTCAGATAAAAAAAACAATAACCAATCGAACGGCGGCGGGCGCCGGCAGTGTGTGGACAAGATCAAACGTGTTTTGTATTGCGAGCCAATGCCGGCACATCGGCCCGTCAAAATCTTTGGCCGATTTCTAGCGGTCGCGCCGATCTACTCGTAATATCGGTGGCCGGGATGACGTCGCCCGGTGCCGGTCATGCTGTGGACAAGCTGCCATACTATATATATGTACCGCTACTTTGGCGCCGGCATCTTGTTCTCGTTGACGTCCCGGTGCCGTTGCTAAAGACCAACGCAGTAAAGGTAGAAAGTCTGTCGCCAAACATCTAATGTGTTCCTGCAGCTATCCTTGAGAGCCAGTTCTCGTTAAAGGCCTAGCGAGATACCATCCTCGACCGCATATAATCACCTACCAACAGGAGAGATAGTGGTCAAAAGTTAGCCTATATGATTTAAAAATAAATCAAACCATAATTTAATACCGTACCTATACAAAAAAAAAATACAATTGCAAATGGCGCGCTAGTCATTTCCAGTAGTACCTACCAAATTTGAGTGTATATCTCCATATCTCTAAAGATACTAATCAGATTACGATGAAATAAGGACTCGACGCGAATTTCTTTCTAGCTACAGCAAAAAATATTTCTCAGAATCTTTATAAATAGTATAAAACGAAATCGCTCCCGCTGGTACGCTAAGATGTTTTAAACTACGCAACGGCTTTTAAGTTTAATTTTTAGAAATAGATAGAGTGATCCAAGAGGAACGTTTATAACCATGATTAAACGCGGGCAAAGCCGCAGGGTGCACCTAGTTTGTTAATAAATGAAAGAGTCTAAAAACAATACAGTCGAATTGAAAAGCTCTTTTGTTTTTGTCGTTGAAAAATTACCGAATCTATGTCTGAGATGGAATGTAGACACTGCTTTACTGGGTGGTTATTAACTTTTATCTTTTTCACTACTATAGCTTTATAGTTTTACTGGAATACAAGTAAGACCGCGAGCAACACATAACATATTTTTCAAATGTGCTTGAAGCTTTTTGATTTGATACCCAACACGGCATCAATTAAAGTTTCTTTTTAGATGTAATATCACGCGATGCTTCCTACATATATATTAAGTTAAGAAGCCTACATATTAACATACCTACATATGATAATACTAGCAGCCCGCCCCGGCTTCGCACGGGTAGAACATATATGCCTACAAAATTTGCATCAGTTTGTTGCATCAAATATAAAATATTGACATATTTAACAATCATCGTCATATTTCATCCAATTTACACAAACCTTAACGAATTATGCACCTAAACCTTCCTCATAAACACTCTGGCTATTGGTGAAAACCGCATGATAATCCGTTCAGTAGCTATTGAGATTATTGCGAACAGACAGACAGACACAGTGATTGACTTTGTTTTATAATACTTTCGTAGTGATATTGGACGACCCTTTGGCGTAAAGGATAGTTAGTTACCCTGATTCTGACCCGACGGTCGTTGGTTCTAATCCTAGCTATATACCTACCAATGAAAGTTTTATGTGCATTCATGAATCATGGGTTTTCGTACAGAGGTAGTGGGATCATGAAATCAAAATCAATCAAATCATGGGATCAAAGAAGGGGTATTATACGTTTAATGTGTGTATCTGTGTCTGTCTGTAGCATCTTAGCACCCAACAAGATGAACCGATTTTGATTTTATTATTGATATTTTTTGTGTTTGATAGATGTCTTCATCGAGAGTGTTCTTAGCTTTGATTCATAGAACTATGAGCTTTTTTCTCTTTCTCAAAAATACAAAAGTACAAAAATACAAAAATACAAAAATACAAAAATACAAAAATACAAAAATACAAAAATACAAAAATACAAAAATACAAAAATACAAAAATACAAAAATACAAAAATACAAAAATACAAAAATACAAAAATACAAAAATACAAAAATACAAAAATACAAAAATACAAAAATACAAAAATACAAAAATACAAAAATACAAAAATACAAAAATACAAAAATACAAAAATACAAAAATACAAAAATACAAAAATACAAAAATACAAAAATACAAAAATACAAAAATACAAAAATACAAAAATACAAAAATACATAAATACAAAAATACAAAAATCCAAAAATACAAAAATACAAAAATACAAAAATACAAAAATACAAAAATACAAAAATACAAAAATAAAAAAATACAAAAATACAAAAATACAAAAATACAAAAATACAAAAATACAAAAATACAAAAATACAAAAATACAAAAATACAAAAATACAAAAATACAAAAATACAAAAATACAAAAATACAAAAATACAAAAATACAAAAATACAAAAATACAAAAATACAAAAATACAAAAATACAAAAATACAAAAATACAAATGTTCTCTCTTTATCATATTAGTATAGATATATATAAACCAGTCAACATGATAACCCTGAAGTCTTATAAAAGCTGAACATGTTTCGAGCGGGCTGTGAACTTGATCCATTTACAACGCGTGCAATCGACAATCAACCCTACTGGCACGGTAACCCCCTAACCGATTTCTGTTAACACCGAAAAATGGGATGAAATTGCAGCTTTTTAAACCACGAGAACGGAGTATACATCAAACATTCCGCTTAATCCAAATCAATAATAATTTTAATTCATACAATTAAATATTATGTTTTGGCCAGAATAAAATATATGTTGTATTTGATCTGAGTGTTCACGAGAGTCGTTAGAGAATCACCGAGCGAACACTGTTTGACAAACGTATAGTATACTAGCAGCCCGCCCCGGCTTCGCACGGGTAGAACATATATGCCTACAAAATTTGCATCAGTTTGTTGCATCGAATATAAAATATGAACATATTTAACAACCATCGTCATATTTCATCCAACTTACACAAAACCTTAACGAACATAGCACCTAAACCTTCCTCATAAACACTCTGGCTATTGGTGAAAACCGCATGATAATCCGTTCAGTAGCTATTGAGATTATTGCGAACAGACAGACAGACGCAGTGATGAACTTTGTTTTATAATACTTACGTATTGATATTGGACGGCCCTTTGGCGTAAAGAATAGTTACCCTGATTCTGACCCGACGGTCGTTGGTTCTAATCCTAGCTATATACCTACCAATGAAAGTTTTATGTGCATTCATGAATCATGAGTTTTCGTACAGTGGTAGTTGAATTATTAAATCTACCAAAAAGTAGCTTACCACCAAGGAGTACATCTGCCGCCGTAACCTTACGGCGTTCCCCGACGCAAAATGTAGGGGTAAGATACGTTTAACGTGTGTATCTGTGTGTCAGTCTGTAGCATCTTAGCACCTAACCGGATGAACCGATTTTGTTTTTATTATTGATAGTTTTTTTTTGTTTGATAGATGTCTTCATCGAGAGTTTTCTTAGCTTTGATTCATGAAAATTCGTTCAATCGTTATAAAATTATGAGCTTTTTTCTAGTTAATTGCGCTATGAAATCAACTTTCATAGGTCTGATCAATTCGAAAATCTTCTTCTTCAACGATATTGTAAGAACATGGAAGCCTCCTGGACTCTACAGAATACTCAAATCCTCACCAACTTACAGCTCAGATTTTAAATGTCGTGTTTAGAGTCATTTGAAAAAGCTATTATACATATATCAGTCGGGGTGGTTTAAAATATTATATTATATTATTATATATATAGATGAATATTATTTTATACAATAGATCATATTATCATACTATATTGACTTCAAATTGATTGTGATCGGTGGGGATCTACAGCATAGCTAAGCTTATAATAATATTTTCGTAGTAACTATGACCTAATCTGTGGTTTCACTGCAAATATTTTATTAATTTTGCGATGCGTGTTTGTGAAATTTGTGATATCTTTTAGAGTTTTCATTTGAATTATATACTGTAAACGACAATTTTAATCTATAATATGTGGCCAAGCTAATTAACGTAATTATTTGGATAGGATTAATACTATATACTTGAAAATAGCCTTGGAAGTTATGTAATATTTTTAACAAAAATTTTAAGATTAAAATGGTTACTGTGATTCAACCTTAAGAGATAGACATATGCTGTCGCGGACTTTTTTATAGGTCTTATTAAGTTGTACAACTTTTGCATAGAAAATATTCTTCTATCTATTTTCAATTAAGCAGCG
Source organism: Cabera pusaria (assembly GCA_954871355.1). Classification (NCBI taxonomy): domain Eukaryota; kingdom Metazoa; phylum Arthropoda; class Insecta; order Lepidoptera; family Geometridae; genus Cabera; species Cabera pusaria. The sequence continues at coordinate 32,109,995 of OX940885.1, read as the reverse complement.
TTCGTAAGAAACGTGTTTTTCGACCGTTTATTTGCCGACTTAGGTTGCAAATTAGGTCTCCACGAATGTACCTTTGATTTAAACGGGATAATATATAGCCTATTTTCATTCCGAAAGTCCATTCTATGTATTAGTGAAAGAATTTTTTAAATCGGTTCAGTCGTTTTTGAGCTTACTCATGTATGTATGTTTGTAATACAAAAATACAAAAATACAAATGTTCTCTCTTTATAATATTAGTATAGAAGTATAGATATCTACCGAGATATCTACGTTCCCCGTAGCCACGTCACAGAGACGGAGCGAGGACGGAGGTATCGCCAAATACCTACTGCGCAATGAAGCAAATAAAGCGTATTATTTCCGTGGCAACGGTATTTTTTATCGCAAATGACTATGTTTTGAAGTGTTATGTTGTTGTGTAACAATAATCTAAATGGTTGATCATTCTGAAAGCACACTTTACCAACAATTATTTCAAATTCCAAGAAATTTCTTAATTACTTTATTCATGTTCGATTCTTGATAATTCCTCGATTCAAGAGGCGCAAATATAGTAGTTTAGACAGCTGCTACCTATTGGTGACTTTTGGGGTTGAGACTGTAAGACCGTTGGAACCGGGTGCACACAGCATTTTTAAAGATCTCTCCGCACGTCTGGTTGAAATGACACGGGACCGGGTTTAATTATTATAAATTAATCAACTATTTTACCCAGACTTTGCTGTCCCTGACATATCTCTATAAAAAAACAAGGCACATTAATTATAGTTGCACTCAAAAATAATATCAGAATAATTTCTATGATATTTAAGCACAATGGAACACTGCATTTCATTTAACAAAATATTTTATTTCTATGAAATTATATAGTAACTCAGTGTACAAAATATTCGCGCCGTACGAAATATTATATATACATAATAATAATGTATATATAAAGTCAGAAATCGACATTCACTTGTTAACTATCTTAATAAATGAACATTCAGCCTGCGCTTTTAGTAAAGTTTTTTTGAGGAATAAGTTAGAGATAAACACTTAATTGTGTCTTACAAAAACCCATAGTAAGACAAAGCACTTTTACAAAAATAAATTCTGAAGTTGTGTCCCCATCTAAAATGTTTTTGATTATGTTTACTTAGTTGCGTTTATAGTTTCCAACTTGCAACAGATAGATAGCTCCAATTGTTGTAAGCAGCTTTAATTCGGTATACTTTTGCTCACGCATCGTGGCGGCCCTTTAGTAGTGCCGTCAAGTCGCCAGATTGCAAAAAGTGTCTCGACGTAATTTAAAAATTATTACTAATAAATCATATGTTTTTGTAGTATCTAACATGAATAATCGACTAAAGTTTACGTCACATACAATATTTAAATATAAAAGTACTCTTTTCACGAAAACATGCCGTTTGTCTTCTGAGTTACATGTATACTCGGTTACTTTCGTGGTAACCTAAGAGACATTCTTAGTAACTCCAGAGACAATTATTCACTCCGCAAGCTTTTTAACCTGAAAATATTAAGTGTATGAATGAAAAAATGATTGATAGTAATGAAAGTAAAAATGATTGTTTAAACAGTTTTATAATTATTATAATTAAAACTATTTAAAATTGATAACAATCATGCGAGTTACGTCAGTTATGAAGTTAGTATAAGAATTTTACTAATATCAGACTTGTTTTAGCAAAACGACGGTACAAATTGGCAATGTCGATTGATATTTTCAACATTATGAGTGTAATACATCTATGTTATAATGTCACTTTGTTGATTTTAAGCTTCGGACGTGATATGCCATCCATTTGTTAAACCATTTTGTATTGTATATCTTAGGCGTTATCCAATTTGTCTCTGGAGTTACTGATTGTCCCCAAATTATTGATAACATTTTCAGTCATAACATACTCATTTCATGTTGTATAACTTCATATCAGCAGTAATTCATAAAACCATTTGTGGAGTTATTATGCATTGTGGTTATCTATTTGTATGTCTCTAATATTTAGTTTTAATTGAAAAGTAGTCCTATGTTTTTGTTTAGATGTAACGCAAAAGACAAAATGTAATTTAGTTTTGCTCTAAACCTTAATAATAAACGAATACTGATTATGTCAAAATAGTTGATTATGCATTTAAAAGAAAATAAAAAATTATGCATAAGTTTTTATATTTTATTCAAAATGTATCTAATATTGAATGCAGGTAACGCAGGGGACAATTTTTAAGGGTCTTCTGGATACTTTTTACTATAACTATATGCAATGCCTTTTAACTTCGTAGCCCGTCTAGGTACTTATAGCAGTTGATATTTCTAATGCCTAAGTCGAATTAGAATAATGAAAGAGGATACTTAATATTTATAAAAACATTTTTTTTAAACTATCCAAAGTGTGGATAAAATAGTTGATTGACCCGACCAATACTGGCATGTATTTATCTCAGAGACTGAGCATCGCCATTCAACGGGGGAATATAGCCAGCATTTAGGGAAAAGTTAATTTTCGTCTGGTTATATTTCATTTTCAACCGACTTCACAAAAAAGGAGGAGGTTCTCAATTCGTCGGAACCTTTTTTTTAATGTATGTTCGCCGATTACTCGAAGATGCCTGATCCGATTTGGAAAATTATTTTTTCGTTTCAAAGAGTACCCTTCCCAGGTGGTTCGTTTTTAATATTATCAACAATTGTATTACGACGCATTTACTTATCTCAACGACTTACTACTTGGCTGGCACTTTACTTACTGGCACAGATTATGTAATAGTTACTTCGAGTCATAATCATAATATTTTTGAACTATTAGTTACGCCTGAGCCAAATGTGATAGCACAGAGCATTGTGCTAAATTGGCAATCCGGCAGGTGAAATATGTCCTTGTTCGGTAAGTAGTTCTAGCCATGGCCGAAACTTTCTATTAGTCCTCTAATAGCTTACGCATTACCATCATCAATCGCAATATCACTTAACATCAGGTGAGATAGTGGTCAAGTGCTACCCCAGTTCGGTGTAAAAAAAACGATTGATCATAATTATATGTTTTTTAATAATTTTAGAATACACTTCGACCAAATAAGAAGTCATACAGAATACAAGTATTATATCGCTCAGTTATACTACAATCTAGCCTGGGTAGGCTAATAAGTAATTTTAATCTATCATAAACTTATACGTTGACATTATTTGAAGGCCGTGGCGTAATCGGGAGAACGGTCGGGTTTGATGCAGTCGTACCGAGTTCAAACCCCGCCGTGCACCAATGGATTTTTTGATCGAAAAATATTTATGTGCGCTTCTCACAGTGGCCCTCGGGTGAAGGAAAACATCGTTAAGAAACCAACAACCCCCGCATGGTGGTAGGACACTATCTAGTGTCCATCTGGCCAGCTACTACCCTCAAGTTTTAAAATCTGTCGCCAAACATCTAATGTGTTCCGGCAGCTATCCTTGAGAGCCAGTTACCATTCTAGGCCTAGCGTGCTTACCATCTTCGATGGCATTATCACTTACCAACAGGTGAGATAAAGGTAAAAAATAAAAAAGGTGGTCAAAGGCTTGTCTATAAGATATTAAAAAAAGAAAGAATAATAATAATGGGCCCATCAGCACTTTTCTTATTGTCTCTATAATGAAGGTACTTACACACATTGTTATCGTGTTCATTATACATAGTACTTACACTATATTGCACTAATGTTCACTAAACACTATCACTAAACTAATTCGAACGATTTAGTTTTTTCGAGTCTTCTCTCTATATCTGTGAGGTCGAGGAGTTGTATTGCTTCGACGTTCACGTGATGGTGAAGCCTTCGTTCGTGAGCTTCTGCGCATTTTTTCATGGTGATGGCGACAACCTTGATGTGAAGGAGGCATAATCATTGCGTATTTACCAAGGTACAATCCCATGCATAAATTAGATCTCGGTATACAGACAGTATGTGACATTGACCCTGGTCACAGAATAATTAATAGTACACCCTGGTCTCCTAATCAATAAGTCTAAGTACTTGTCATTTTGAGCCATTGTTGAGCCATTTTAAAGTGCGCAGCAGTCAGACAAACAGACCAAACTAAGCTTATAACTTTCCTGAAGCGCAACTACAGACCTCAGATTAAACTAACTACCTAAAGGTACGGCCACACCGCGGCGTCCTGCAATCTGCGGGTGCGATCTAAGTACTTTTCAATTGTTTTCTGATCACGTTTGGTGTAAACCAGTCGATACAAATACTACTGCGCTATCTGACCGCCGCCTAGATCGCGCACGCAGGACGCTGCGGTATGTCCGTACCTTAAATCAATGAGCGCAACACGTAGTTTTCAATAATTCTTTTGAAAGGCTATTAGCTCGCAGATTTTAGTTACACCCCCGCTGACCCCCACGGCTTCCTCTCGTAGCGGAACGGAAAACGAGCAAGCGAGATGCATCGAGGAAATTATAGATAGTGAGATAGTGGTCAAACGCTAGCCTTTATATAAAATAAGGGAAATACAAAAACGAGCCTCAAATGTTTTTACTGGCCACATGATCAAATTTCTAATTTTATAAATCAGCCACGGAGTTTTGGCGGGAACGTGGAAAAGTGTGTGTGATCTCATTGTATTTTTTCCTAAAACTTGTGTTCTTCCGCGAGTTAATGTGTAATAAATGTGGATTATTAACCATTAAGTGCCGGTGAGTGTGTGCAAGTGTGGGTAAACAGCACAATGTTGAATAACATGCTATTTGCTGACCAAAATTCCACTGTAATTCTTCAGTAAACTCCACATCTTTACTGATGGTATGACTTAGACTAGACTTTTACTTGAACTGACCTATAATGTGACTTTGACCCATGTCTACGACTTAACATCATAAAAACTTGAAGAATTTGAATACTTGACACTGGCTAAATACACTAATCGTGTGGAGCCTTAAAAAACTTTAAAAAAATCAGCCACGGGAAAATTAATTTGTAAACTTATTCGTCATTTTTACAACGCCAATTAAATATTCAATAGAAAGCGTCAAGTAAGATCAACAATGTATCATATCTTGTCTACCTGATTTATATATTGCCTCCTAATTTACTAACTCAGCCACAGATTTTCCATCTCATCACCATTTTATGTTGTATAGCTTCAACACAAGGCCCTCAAAAAATATAATTCAAGCTTGTATGACTAACTTCATTTATTATTACTTAGTATTTAAAATCATCCCTTTATCGTGTAAATTGGCGCGAGTGTGTAAGAGGAAGACGACTTAGACGACGAGAACTTGAGGGTGGTAGCTGGCCAGACGGACACTAGATAGTGTCATACCACCACCATACGCGGGTTGGTGGTTTCTTAACGATGCTTCTTCTCCCTTACTCCCTGCTAACCCTCAAGAAAAAAAATCTGTCGTCAAACTTCGTCAAACATCTAACGTGTTCTGGCAGCTATCGGTGTTACCATCCTCGACGCCTCATCACTCACCAACAGGTGACATAGTTGTCAAACGCTAGCTTAGATAGATAGATAGATAGATAACTCTTTATTGTTACACCTTCTTAAAACTAACTTACATAGTAAACTTAAGAATAATGTATTACAATGGGCGGTCTTATCGCTAATAGCGATCTCTTCCAGACAACCTTAGGATGGAGAGGATAGAACATGTGACTAATGACGGGTGTATCTCGCAACTCTAAACACTAATCACTTACATATATACCTATAAATAAACATAACATCTTATATAAATACCTAGTGGCTCAAATATTAAGCGTAAATTAATCTTATGCAGCTAGAACAGTATAATACTAAATAATAACCTTGAATAAGAATAAATAAATAAATATAACAGGGGACTCCAGTTACGACAGATAAAATTGCTTTAAATGATCCTTAAATATATTAATGGATTGAGATGCTCTAATGTCCTCAGGTAGAGAGTTCCACAGGCGAATAGCCTGTACTGTGAAGGATTTATCAAAAAACACAGAACTGTGAGGTGGAAAACTGAGGGTATAGTTTTCTGATGACCTAAGAGAAAGAGTATTTGCGCTATGAAGGAAGTTGAAACGTTCTTTAAGATAACGTGGACATGGATTAAAAAGAATATTGTAAAGAAGGGAGAGGATGTGAGTATTCCGGCGAAGACGAATAGGAAGCCACTTGAGCTGAGAGCGAAACTGAGATACGTGGTCGTATTTACGTAGGCCAAAAATGAATCTAATACAGAAGTTTTGGAGACGCTCAAGCTTATTTAGCTGATCCTCTCTAAGGTCTAGATAGCAGACGTCAGCATAATCAAGAATGGGATGTAAGTGAGATTGAGCGAGGGCAATTTTAGTGGTAATGGGGAGAAAATTACGAAGTTTTCTAAGCGAAGCCCCTGCTGCATACAGTTTACGGCTAGTGTTTTGAACTTGCAAGTCCCAACTAAGACATTGATCCATTACGAGTCCCAGATTCTTTACAGATATGCTGAACGGAATATCGATACCTTCGAAATTCACCTTTGCTACCATGCTATAGTAAAAAAACTTATTATTATTTGACAATAAAATTGAAATACCTTCTATACTTGATAATAAACGTTTCCATAAGACTCCAATTAGTAAGATAATAAATTCTAGTAGAAAAACATAACATTTTTGTTATAGGTACTTAATAATGCTCCAATTGGAGAAATTGTTGCCAGGTTATAAAAGAGCTTTCCGATCTTTTCATTTTCTCAAAAGTCTCTTTGTATCCAATCCAGTATAGTAGTACATAAAGATAAACAACTTTTGTTATACGACGGATTACTTTTCCCAAAATAGCATTGCAAACTATTTTAAATATTCATTTGGCAAAAAACATTTATCTTTTGTTTTTTTTGTTTATGGTAAAAGGTAACAGGACAAGCACGATGCTCGTCTGATGGTAAGTAATCACGTCAACTTATTACAGATACAGCGGCATGCCAAATTCTGGCAGTCCAGAATTTCTGCATGTCACTGCACTGCGCCTGTTATCTTGAGACAAAAATGTTGTCTCACGTGCCCTGTAATTTCACTGGAAACCGTGCCATTTCAACCGAAAAACATTCCTATTTCACGGCTGAAAATTAATGGGCAAAGTGGTGGTACCGCCCCAGGCTGACTAGCAGAAGTCCTACCACTACATAAATCAGTTAGTAAAACTCTTTTCTGGCAAGATTAATTGCTTATGCCCGGTTCCTATAACAAACGAACAGATGTTTTTGCTAACAAGACGTAAACATTCTTGTGTCAAATTTAACCGATCGTAATCAAAACGATCCGTTCGAATGTTATAGGAGAGATTCCTTTGTTTTGCATAATTTTTTATTCATAATTTACTTTGAAATAGTACTATCGCATAATTTCTTTTGGCATATTGTATAAAACAGCATAACATTCATTTTGATTTGCATACAGTAATAAGGCATATTTTTTATTGGCCTAATAGTTTTAGACATAATAAATGGAGTCATAATTGAATGTATACACATATTTTATGCTAAATTATTCCAATTAAAATAAACAATGTTTACTGAATTACACATTTATTAATTTCTAAAGAATCGACTATATAGATATATTATAAAAGTACATAAAAAAAAATTACGCTACCAAAGTCAGAATTAAGACTACGTGTCATGTTTAGTAGAGAGTTGTTTGGCTCAAAAAAAATTCGTGGTTTCAAGTTTTTAAAACAATATTTATTAATATGTGCACTTTAAGTTCGTAGCCAAATTAAATTTGTTAAATAAAGTTATATAGTAATACTAGAAGTGTCCCGCGGCTTAGCCCGCGTAAAACCTTATTTTATTAACATAAAACTTTTCTTTTGTAAAAACGATTCTATCAAATCACACATCAAATAAGAATTAGCCAAATCGGTTCACCCGTTTTCATGTTATCGCGTGACTAAGGCCTTTCGGGATTAATATTTTTAAAACCCTAAAAACCTAAATTTACAGACTTTGTTACCTACCCCATTTCGAAAAATCTTACAACACGTACTTTATCCCATCTTGTTTCGCTGTACAAACTTTGAATCCCCGTTCCGTATCCGGGAGGAATTTTCAGAAAATCATTTCTGAGTGGATACCTACGTCATAATGACTATCTGCATTCTGAATTTCAGCGCAATCCGAAACAATATTGATTTTTAGACTTTGTTACCCCAGTTTATCCTCTTAGGGTGGCATTTTGAAAAAGTCTGAAACTCGCATTTACTTATTTATTTACAGAATTACTTGTGTGAAATGTCGAATAAAACGACTATCCAAACTTTGAACCCCCGCTTCATCCCCTTAAAGAGTGTATTTTGAAAAATTCTTTCTTAGCGGATACCTAAATCAAAATAATCTGCATGCCCAATTTCAGCGCAATCTGAAACAATATTGATTTCAGACTTTGTTACCCCACTTCACCCTTTTAGGGGTGGAATTTCGAAAAAGCTTGAAACACATATTTACTTACTTAATATAAAAGACTATCTAATATTGTTTTTCCATACAAACTTTGAACCCCCGAAATTCAGAAAATCCTTTCTCAGAGGAAACTAACGTCGTAATAACTATCTGCATGCCAAATTTCAGCGGAATCCGAAACAATATTGATTTTCACACTTTGTTACCCCATTTCACCCTCTTAGGGGTGGCATTTAAAAAAAACATGAAACACGTATTTACTTATTTTTTTACTGAAGCACTTATGAGAAGTTTCGGATAGAAAAGACTATCTAATCTTGTTTTTCTATACAAACTTTGAACCCCCGTTTCATCCCTTTCAGGAGTGAATTTTGGAAAATCCTTTCTCAGAGGGAACAATCGTCGTAATTACTATCTGCATGCCCAATTTCAGCGCAATCCGAAACAATATTGATTTTCACACTTTGTTACCCCATTTCACTCTCTTATTAGGGGTCTCTTAGGGGTGGAATTTCAAAAAAACCTGAAACACGTATTTACTTATTTTTTTTACTGGAGCACTTGTATGAAGTTTTGAATACAAAATACTATCTCATCTTGTTTTTCCATACAAACTTTGAACCCCCGTTTCATCCCCTTCAGGGGTGAAATTTGAAAAATCATTTTTCAAAGGTAACTAACGTTATAATAATTACCTGCATGCCAAGTTTTAGTGCAATCCGAAAATATGTTGATTTTCACACTTTGTTACCCCATTTCCTCTTAGGGGTGGAATTTCAAAAAAACCTGAAACACGTATTTACTTATTTTTTTTACTGGAGCACTTGTATGAAGTTTTGAATACAAAATACTATCTCATTTTGTTTTTCCATACAAACTTTGAACACCCCGTTTCATCCCCTTCAGGGGTGAAATTTGAAAAATCCTTTTTCAAAGGTAACTAACGTTGTAATAATTATCTGGCATGCAGATAATTATTACAACGTTACTTACCTTACCTACAATCCGAAAAAATATTGATTTTCAATTTTAATTTTTTCAAGATTAATGTCATTTTAAATACCTATCTATAGTCACTCCGCACGTATAGGTTTGATACATAATGTCGTAATGTGTATTATGTATATTTAATGTGTAAATGTGTTCCGGCGGCTATCCTTGAGAGTCAGTTCCCATCCTGGGCTTAGCGTGCTTGCATTTTCGAACGCATCATCACTTACCTACAGTACCCTTAGTACGAGTTTTCATCGTAAACGCTTTTGACAGATCTCACATAGTTTTCGACTTATTCTGGCTCCCTGATTGGTCTAAATTTAGTTAAGTGTAGTAACCACTAGTAGAGGCGCTGTACTGTTTTTCATACAAAATTTGCTCGATATACGATATCGAGTTTGGTATGAAAACTCGGACTAAGGGTACAGGTGAGATCGTGATCAAAAGATAGCCTAAAAAATATCAAAATAATTATAATTAATTTAAAACTAAAAAGATAAAGAAACTTGACAAATTCTAAATTTTCCGTCTGTCTAAAGTCGTCCAAAAGAGAACAATTTAGAATTTTGGTAAGGATATTTTATTTATGTTTTTCTTTTTCAGTTTATGAGATGGAGATAAAAACGTCTGAAAAGACAAGTTTTTTCTATGGGAACATAAATTATTTTTAAGTGAAATTTTCTTTAGAGGCGTTCTGCATTTTTCTAGTAGGTAGTTGGTAGCGTAATTTTTTTTTATGTACTTTTATAATATATCTATATAGTCGATTCTTTAGAAATTAATAAATGTGTAATTCAGTAAACATTGTTTATTTTAATTGGAATAATTTAGCATAAAATATGTGTATACATTCAATTATGACTCCATTTATTATGTCTAAAACTATTAGGCCAATAAAAAATATGCCTTATTACTGTATGCAAATCAAAATGAATGTTATGCTGTTTTATACAATATGCCAAAAGAAATTATGCGATAGTACTATTTCAAAGTAAATTATGAATAAAAAATTATGCAAAGCAAAGGAATCTCTCCTATAACATTCGAACGGATCGTTTTGATTACGATCGGTTAAATTTGACACAAGAATGTTTACGTCTTGTTAGCAAAAACATCTGTTCGTTTGTTATAGGAACCGGGCATAAGCAATTAATCTTGCCAGAAAAGAGTTTTACTAACTGATTTATGTAGTGGTAGGACTTCTGCTAGTCAGCCTGGGGCGGTACCACCACTTTGCCCATTAATTTTCAGCCGTGAAATAGGAATGTTTTTCGGTTGAAATGGCACGGTTTCCAGTGAAATTACAGGGCACGTGAGACAACATCTTTGTCTCAAGATAACAGGCGCAGTGCAGTGACATGCAGAAATTCTGAACTGCCAGAATTTGGCATGCCGCTGTATCTGTAATAAGTTGACGTGATTACTTACCATCAGACGAGCATCGTGCTTGTCCTGTTACCTTTTACCATAAACAAAAAAAAACAAAAGATAAATGTTTTTTTGCCAAATGAATATTTAAAATAGTTTGCAATGCTATTTTGGGAAAAGTAATCCGTCGTATAACAAAAGTTGTTTATCTTTATGTACTAAAGTTGCCCTAAAATGGTTGTGCGCAAATTTCCAGTAGCCCTAAATAAACTGGATTGGATACAAAGAGACTTTTGAGAAAATGAAAAGATCGGAAAGCTCTTTTATAACCTGGCAACAATTTCTCCAATTGGAGCATTATTAAGTACCTATAACAAAAATATTATGTTTTTCTACTAGAATTTATTATCCTACTAATTGGAGTCTTATGGAAACGTTTATTATCAAGTATAGAAGGTATTTCAATTTTATTGTCAAATAATAATAAGTTTTTTTACTATAGCATGTAAGCTAGCGTTTGACAACTATGTCACCTGTTGGTGAGTGATGAGGCGTCGAGGATGGTAACACCGATAGCTGCCAGAACACGTTAGATGTTTGACGAAGTTTGACGACAGATTTTTTTTCTTGAGGGTTAGCAGGGAGTAAGGGAGAAGAAGCATCGTTAAGAAACCACCAACCCGCGTATGGTGGTGGTATGACACTATCTAGTGTCCGTCTGGCCAGCTACCACCCTCAAGTTCTCGTCGTCTAAGTCGTCTTCCTCTTACACACTCGCGCCAATTTACACGATAAAGGGATGATTTTAAATACTAAGTAATAATAAATGAAGTTAGTCATACAAGCTTGAATTATATTTTTTGAGGGCCTTGTGTTGAAGCTATACAACATAAAATGGTGATGAGATGGAAAATCTGTGGCTGAGTTAGTAAATTAGGAGGCAATATATAAATCAGGTAGACAAGATATGATACATTGTTGATCTTACTTGACGCTTTCTATTGAATATTTAATTGGCGTTGTAAAAATGACGAATAAGTTTACAAATTAATTTTCCCGTGGCTGATTTTTTAAAGTTTTTTAAGGCTCCACACGATTAGTGTATTTAGCCAGTGTCAAGTATTCAAATTCTTCAAGTTTTTATGATGTTAAGTCGTAGACATGGGTCAAAGTCACATTATAGGTCAGTTCAAGTAAAAGTCTAGTCTAAGTCATACCATCAGTAAAGATGTGGAGTTTACTGAAGAATTACAGTGGAATTTTGGTCAGCAAATAGCATGTTATTCAACATTGTGCTGTTTACCCACACTTGCACACACTCACCGGCACTTAATGGTTAATAATCCACATTTATTACACATTAACTCGCGGAAGAACACAAGTTTTAGGAAAAAATACAATGAGATCACACACACTTTTCCACGTTCCCGCCAAAACTCCGTGGCTGATTTATAAAATTAGAAATTTGATCATGTGGCCAGTAAAAACATTTGAGGCTCGTTTTTGTATTTCCCTTATTTTATATAAAGGCTAGCGTTTGACCACTATCTCACTATCTATAATTTCCTCGATGCATCTCGCTTGCTCGTTTTCCGTTCCGCTACGAGAGGAAGCCGTGGGGGTCAGCGGGGGTGTAACTAAAATCTGCGAGCTAATAGCCTTTCAAAAGAATTATTGAAAACTACGTGTTGCGCTCATTGATTCAAGGTACGGACATACCGCAGCGTCCTGCGTGCGCGATCTAGGCGGCGGTCAGATAGCGCAGTAGTATTTGTATCGACTGGTTTACACCAAACGCGATCAGAAAACAATTGAAAAGTACTTAGATCGCACCCGCAGATTGCAGGACGCCGCGGTGTGGCCGTACCTTTAGGTAGTTAGTTTAATCTGAGGTCTGTAGTTGCGCTTCAGGAAAGTTATAAGCTTAGTTTGGTCTGTTTGTCTGACTGCTGCGCACTTTAAAATGGCTCAACAATGGCTCAAAATGACAAGTACTTAGACTTATTGATTAGGAGACCAGGGTGTACTATTAATTATTCTGTGACCAGGGTCAATGTCACATACTGTCTGTATACCGAGATCTAATTTATGCATGGGATTGTACCTTGGTAAATACGCAATGATTATGCCTCCTTCACATCAAGGTTGTCGCCATCACCATGAAAAAATGCGCAGAAGCTCACGAACGAAGGCTTCACCATCACGTGAACGTCGAAGCAATACAACTCCTCGACCTCACAGATATAGAGAGAAGACTCGAAAAAACTAAATCGTTCGAATTAGTTTAGTGATAGTGTTTAGTGAACATTAGTGCAATATAGTGTAAGTACTATGTATAATGAACACGATAACAATGTGTGTAAGTACCTTCATTATAGAGACAATAAGAAAAGTGCTGATGGGCCCATTATTATTATTCTTTCTTTTTTTAATATCTTATAGACAAGCCTTTGACCACCTTTTTTATTTTTTACCTTTATCTCACCTGTTGGTAAGTGATAATGCCATCGAAGATGGTAAGCACGCTAGGCCTAGAATGGTAACTGGCTCTCAAGGATAGCTGCCGGAACACATTAGATGTTTGGCGACAGATTTTAAAACTTGAGGGTAGTAGCTGGCCAGATGGACACTAGATAGTGTCCTACCACCATGCGGGGGTTGTTGGTTTCTTAACGATGTTTTCCTTCACCCGAGGGCCACTGTGAGAAGCGCACATAAATATTTTTCGATCAAAAAATCCATTGGTGCACGGCGGGGTTTGAACTCGGTACGACTGCATCAAACCCGACCGTTCTCCCGATTACGCCACGGCCTTCAAATAATGTCAACGTATAAGTTTATGATAGATTAAAATTACTTATTAGCCTACCCAGGCTAGATTGTAGTATAACTGAGCGATATAATACTTGTATTCTGTATGACTTCTTATTTGGTCGAAGTGTATTCTAAAATTATTAAAAAACATATAATTATGATCAATCGTTTTTTTTACACCGAACTGGGGTAGCACTTGACCACTATCTCACCTGATGTTAAGTGATATTGCGATTGATGATGGTAATGCGTAAGCTATTAGAGGACTAATAGAAAGTTTCGGCCATGGCTAGAACTACTTACCGAACAAGGACATATTTCACCTGCCGGATTGCCAATTTAGCACAATGCTCTGTGCTATCACATTTGGCTCAGGCGTAACTAATAGTTCAAAAATATTATGATTATGACTCGAAGTAACTATTACATAATCTGTGCCAGTAAGTAAAGTGCCAGCCAAGTAGTAAGTCGTTGAGATAAGTAAATGCGTCGTAATACAATTGTTGATAATATTAAAAACGAACCACCTGGGAAGGGTACTCTTTGAAACGAAAAAATAATTTTCCAAATCGGATCAGGCATCTTCGAGTAATCGGCGAACATACATTAAAAAAAAGGTTCCGACGAATTGAGAACCTCCTCCTTTTTTGTGAAGTCGGTTGAAAATGAAATATAACCAGACGAAAATTAACTTTTCCCTAAATGCTGGCTATATTCCCCCGTTGAATGGCGATGCTCAGTCTCTGAGATAAATACATGCCAGTATTGGTCGGGTCAATCAACTATTTTATCCACACTTTGGATAGTTTAAAAAAAATGTTTTTATAAATATTAAGTATCCTCTTTCATTATTCTAATTCGACTTAGGCATTAGAAATATCAACTGCTATAAGTACCTAGACGGGCTACGAAGTTAAAAGGCATTGCATATAGTTATAGTAAAAAGTATCCAGAAGACCCTTAAAAATTGTCCCCTGCGTTACCTGCATTCAATATTAGATACATTTTGAATAAAATATAAAAACTTATGCATAATTTTTTATTTTCTTTTAAATGCATAATCAACTATTTTGACATAATCAGTATTCGTTTATTATTAAGGTTTAGAGCAAAACTAAATTACATTTTGTCTTTTGCGTTACATCTAAACAAAAACATAGGACTACTTTTCAATTAAAACTAAATATTAGAGACATACAAATAGATAACCACAATGCATAATAACTCCACAAATGGTTTTATGAATTACTGCTGATATGAAGTTATACAACATGAAATGAGTATGTTATGACTGAAAATGTTATCAATAATTTGGGGACAATCAGTAACTCCAGAGACAAATTGGATAACGCCTAAGATATACAATACAAAATGGTTTAACAAATGGATGGCATATCACGTCCGAAGCTTAAAATCAACAAAGTGACATTATAACATAGATGTATTACACTCATAATGTTGAAAATATCAATCGACATTGCCAATTTGTACCGTCGTTTTGCTAAAACAAGTCTGATATTAGTAAAATTCTTATACTAACTTCATAACTGACGTAACTCGCATGATTGTTATCAATTTTAAATAGTTTTAATTATAATAATTATAAAACTGTTTAAACAATCATTTTTACTTTCATTACTATCAATCATTTTTTCATTCATACACTTAATATTTTCAGGTTAAAAAGCTTGCGGAGTGAATAATTGTCTCTGGAGTTACTAAGAATGTCTCTTAGGTTACCACGAAAGTAACCGAGTATACATGTAACTCAGAAGACAAACGGCATGTTTTCGTGAAAAGAGTACTTTTATATTTAAATATTGTATGTGACGTAAACTTTAGTCGATTATTCATGTTAGATACTACAAAAACATATGATTTATTAGTAATAATTTTTAAATTACGTCGAGACACTTTTTGCAATCTGGCGACTTGACGGCACTACTAAAGGGCCGCCACGATGCGTGAGCAAAAGTATACCGAATTAAAGCTGCTTACAACAATTGGAGCTATCTATCTGTTGCAAGTTGGAAACTATAAACGCAACTAAGTAAACATAATCAAAAACATTTTAGATGGGGACACAACTTCAGAATTTATTTTTGTAAAAGTGCTTTGTCTTACTATGGGTTTTTGTAAGACACAATTAAGTGTTTATCTCTAACTTATTCCTCAAAAAACTTTACTAAAAGCGCAGGCTGAATGTTCATTTATTAAGATAGTTAACAAGTGAATGTCGATTTCTGACTTTATATATACATTATTATTATGTATATATAATATTTCGTACAGCGCGAATATTTTGTACACTGAGTTACTATATAATTTCATAGAAATAAAATATTTTGTTAAATGAAATGCAGTGTTCCATTGTGCTTAAATATCATAGAAATTATTCTGATATTATTTTTGAGTGCAACTATAATTAATGTGCCTTGTTTTTTTATAGAGATATGTCAGGGACAGCAAAGTCTGGGTAAAATAGTTGATTAATTTATAATAATTAAACCCGGTCCCGTGTCATTTCAACCAGACGTGCGGAGAGATCTTTAAAAATGCTGTGTGCACCCGGTTCCAACGGTCTTACAGTCTCAACCCCAAAAGTCACCAATAGGTAGCAGCTGTCTAAACTACTATATTTGCGCCTCTTGAATCGAGGAATTATCAAGAATCGAACATGAATAAAGTAATTCAGAAATTTCTTGGAATTTGAAATAATTGTTGGTAAAGTGTGCTTTCAGAATGATCAACCATTTAGATTATTGTTACACAACAACATAACACTTCAAAAGATAGTCATTTGCGATAAAAAATACCGTTGCCACGGAAATAATACGCTTTATTTGCTTCATTGCGCAGTAGGTATTTGGCGATACCTCCGTCCTCGCTCCGTCTCTGTGACGTGGCTACGGGGAACGTAGATATCTCGGTTAATTCGAACGATTTAGTTTTTTCGAGTCTTCTCTCTATATCTGTGAGGTCGAGGAGTTGTATTGCTTCGACGTTCACGTGATGGTGAAGCCTTCGTTCGTGAGCTTCTGCGCATTTTTTCATGGTGCTGGCGACAACCTTGATGTGAAGGAGGCATAATCATTGCGTATTTACCAAGGTACAATCCCATGCATAAATTAGATCTCGGTATACAGACAGTATGTGACATTGACCCTGGTCACAGAATAATTAATAGTACACCCTGGTCTCCTAATCAATAAGTCTAAGTACTTGTCATTTTGAGCCATTGTTGAGCCATTTTAAAGTGCGCAGCAGTCAGACAAACAGACCAAACTAAGCTTATAACTTTCCTGAAGCGCAACTACAGACCTCAGATTAAACTAACTACCTAAAGGTACGGCCACACCGCGGCGTCCTGCAATCTGCGGGTGCGATCTAAGTACTTTTCAATTGTTTTCTGATCACGTTTGGTGTAAACCAGTCGATACAAATACTACTGCGCTATCTGACCGCCGCCTAGATCGCGCACGCAGGACGCTGCGGTATGTCCGTACCTTAAATCAATGAGCGCAACACGTAGTTTCCAATAATCCTTTTGAAAGGCTATTAGCTCGCAGATTTTAGTTACACCCCCGCTGACCCCCACGGCTTCCTCTCGTAGCGGAACGGAAAACGAGCAAGCGAGATGCATCGAGGAAATTATAGATAGTGAGATAGTGGTCAAACGCTAGCCTTTATATAAAATAAGGGAAATACAAAAACGAGCCTCAAATGTTTTTACTGGCCACATGATCAAATTTCTAATTTTATAAATCAGCCACGGAGTTTTGGCGGGAACGTGGAAAAGTGTGTGTGATCTCATTGTATTTTTTCCTAAAACTTGTGTTCTTCCGCGAGTTAATGTGTAATAAATGTGGATTATTAACCATTAAGTGCCGGTGAGTGTGTGCAAGTGTGGGTAAACAGCACAATGTTGAATAACATGCTATTTGCTGACCAAAATTCCACTGTAATTCTTCAGTAAACTCCACATCTTTACTGATGGTATGACTTAGACTAGACTTTTACTTGAACTGACCTATAATGTGACTTTGACCCATGTCTACGACTTAAATTCATAAAAACTTGAAGAATTTGAATACTTGACACTGGCTAAATACACTAATCGTGTGGAGCCTTAAAAAACTTTAAAAAAATCAGCCACGGGAAAATTAATTTGTAAACTTATTCGTCATTTTTACAACGCCAATTAAATATTCAATAGAAAGCGTCAAGTAAGATCAACAATGTATCATATCTTGTCTACCTGATTTATATATTGCCTCCTAATTTACTAACTCAGCCACAGATTTTCCATCTCATCACCATTTTATGTTGTATAGCTTCAACACAAGGCCCTCAAAAAATATAATTCAAGCTTGTATGACTAACTTCATTTATTATTACTTAGTATTTAAAATCATCCCTTTATCGTGTAAATTGGCGCGAGTGTGTAAGACGAAGACGACTTAGACGACGAGAACTTGAGGGTGGTAGCTGGCCAGACGGACACTAGATAGTGTCATACCACCACCATACGCGGGTTGGTGGTTTCTTAACGATGCTTCTTCTCCCTTACCCCCTGCTAACCCTCAAGAAAAAAAATCTGTCGTCAAACTTCGTCAAACATCTAACGTGTTCTGGCAGCTATCGGTGTTACCATCCTCGACGCCTCATCACTCACCAACAGGTGACATCGTTGTCAAACGCTAGCTTACATGCTATAGTAAAAACACTTATTATTATTTGACAATAAAATTGAAATACCTTCTATACTTGATAATAAACGTTTCCATAAGACTCCAATTAGTAGGATAATAAATTCTAGTAGAAAAACATAACATTTTTGTTATAGGTACTTAATAATGCTCCAATTGGAGAAATTGTTGCCAGGTTATAAAAGAGCTTTCCGATCTTTTAATTTTCTCAAAAGTCTCTTTGTATCCAATCCAGTTTATTAAGGGCTACTGGAAATTTGCGCACAACCATTTTAGGGCAACTTTAGTACATAAAGATAAACAACTTTTGTTATACGACGGATTACTTTTCCCAAAATAGCATTGCAAACTATTTTAAATATTCATTTGGCAAAAAAACATTTATCTTTTGTTTTTTTTTGTTTATGGTAAAAGGTAACAGGACAAGCACGATGCTCGTCTGATGGTAAGTAATCACGTCAACTTATTACAGATACAGCGGCATGCCAAATTCTGGCAGTCCAGAATTTCTGCATGTCACTGCACTGCGCCTGTTATCTTGAGACAAAGATGTTGTCTCACGTGCCCTGTAATTTCACTGAAACCGTGCCATTTCAACCGAAAAACATTCCTATTTCACGGCTGAAAATTAATGAACAAAGTGGTGGTACCGCCCCAGGCTGACTAGCGTATAAGTTTATGATAGATTTAAATTACTTATTAGCGTACCCAGGCTAGATTGTAGTATAACTGAGCGATATAATACTTGTATTCTGTATGACTTCTTATTTGGTCGAAGTGTATTCTAAAATTATTAAAAAACATATAATTATGATCAATCGTTTTTTTTACACCGAACTGGGGTAGCACTTGACCACTACCTCACCTGATGTTAAGTGATGATGCGATTGATGATGGTAATGGGTAAGCTATTAGAGGACTAATAGAAAGTTTCGGCCATGGCTAGAACTACTTACCGAACAAGGACATATTTCACCTGCCGGATTGCCAATTTAGCACAATGCTCTGTGCTATCACATTTGGCTCAGGCGTAACTAATAGTTCAAAAATATTATGATTATGACTCGAAGTAACTATTACATAATCTGTGCCAGCAAGTAAAGTGCCAGCCAAGTAGTAAGTCGTTGAGATAAGTAAATGCGTCGTAATACAAATGTTGATAATATTAAAAACGAACCACCTGGGAAGGGTACTCTTTGAAACGAAAAAATAATTTTCCAAATCGGATCAGGCATCTTCGAGTAATCGGCGAACATACATTAAAAAAAAGGTTCCGACGAATTGAGAACCTCCTCCTTTTTTGTGAAGTCGGTTGAAAATGAAATATAACCAGACGAAAATTAACTTTTCCCTCAATGCTGGCTATATTCCCCCGTTGAATGGCTCTCAAACTCAGTCTCTGAGATAAATACATGCCAGTATTGGTCGGGTCAATCAACTATTTTATCCACACTTTGGATAGTTTAAAAAAAATGTTTTTATAAATATTAAGTATCCTCTTTCATTATTCTAATTTAACTTAGGCATTAGAAATATCAACTGCTATAAGTACCTAGACGGGCTACGAAGTTAAAAGGCATTGCATATAGTTATAGCAAAAAGTATCCAGAAGACCCTTAAAAATTGTCCCCTGCGTTACCTGCATTCAATATTAGATACATTTTGAATAAAATATAAAAACTTATGCATAATATTTTATTTTCTTTTAAATGCATAATCAACTATTATGACATAATCAGTATTCGTTTATTTTTAAGGTTTAGAGCAAAACTAAATTACATTTTGTCTTTTGCGTTACATCTAAACAAAATCATAGGACTACTTTTCAATTAAAACTAAATATTAGAGACATACAAATAGATAACCACAATGCATAATAACTCCACAAATGGTTTTATGAATTACTGCTGATATGAAGTTATACAACATGAAATGAGTATGTTATGACTGAAAATGTTATTTATAATTTGGGGACAATCAGTAACTCCAGAGACAAATTGGATAACGCCTAAGATATACAATACAAAATGGTTTAACAAATGGATGGCATATCACGTCCGCTTAAAATCAACAAAGTGACATTATAACATAGATGTATTACACTCATAATGTTGAAAATATCAATCGACATTGCCAATTTGTACCGTCGTTTTGCTAAAAAAGTCTGATCTTAGTAAAATTCTTATAATAACTTCATAACTGACGTAACTCGCATGATTGTTATCAATTTTAAATAGTTTTAATTATAATAATTATAAAACTGTTTAAACAATCATTTTTACTTTCATTACTATCAATCATTTTTTCATTCATACACTTAACATTTTCAGGTTAAAAAGCTTGCGGAGTGAATAATTGTCTCTGGAGTTACCAAGAATGTCTCTTAAGTTACCACGAAAGTAACCGAGTATACATGTAACTCAGAAGACAAACGGCATGTTTTCGTGAAAAGAGTACTTTTATATTTAAATATTGTATGTGACGTAAACTTTAGTCGATTATTCATGTTAGATACTACAAAAACATATGATTTGTTAGTAATAATTTTTAAATTACGTCGAGAAATGGAAGTCACTCAGCAGACAGCGCAAAAAGGCACGCGCACTCTTTGAACACTTTTTGCAATCTGGCGACTTGACGGCACTACTAAAGGGCCGCCACGATACGTGAGCAAAAGTATACCGAATTAAAGCTGCTTACAACAATTGGAGCTATCTATCTGTTGCAAGTTGGAAACTATAAACGCAACTAAGTATACATAATCAAAAACATTATAGATGGGGACACAACTTCAGAATTTATTTTTGTAAAAGTGCTTTGTCTAACTTTGGGTTTTTGTAAGACACAATTAAGTGTTTATCTCTAACTTATTCCTCAAAAAAACTTTACTAAAAGCGCAGGCTGAATGTTCATTTATTAAGATAGCTAACAAGTGAATGTCGATTTCGGACTTTATATATACATTATTATTATGTATATATAATATTTTGTACGGCGCGAATATTTTGTACACTGAGTTACTATATAATTTCATGGAAATAAAATATTTTGTTAAATGAAATGCTGTGTTCCATTGTGCTTAAATATCATAGAAATTATTCTGATATTATTTTTGAGTGCAACTATAATTAATGTGCCTTGTTTTTTTATAGAGATATGTCAGGGACAGCAAAGTCTGGGTAAAATAGTTGATTAATTTATAATAATTAAACCCGGTCCCGTGTCATTTCAACCAGACGTGCGGAGAGATCTTTAAAAATGCTGTGTGCACCCGGTTCCAACGGTCTTACAGTCTCAACCCCAAAAGTCACCAATAGGTAGCAGCTGTCTAAACTACTATATTTGCGCCTCTTGAATCGAGGAATTATCAAGAATCGAACATGAATAAAGTAATTAAGAAATTTCTTGGAATTTGAAATAATTGTTGGTAAAGTGTGCTTTCAGAATGATCAACCATTTAGATTATTGTTACACAACAACATAACACTTCAAAAGATAGTCATTTGCGATAAAAAATACCGTTGCCACGGAAATAATACGCTTTATTTGCTTCATTGCGCAGTAGGTATTTGGCGATACCTCCGTCCTCGCTCCGTCTCTGTGACGTGGCTACGGGGAACGTAGATATTTCGGTAGATATCTATACTTCTATACTAATATTATAAAGAGAGAACATTTGTATTTTTGTATTTTTGTATGTTTGTAATGAGTAAGCTCAAAAACGACTGAACCGATTTAAAAAATTCTTTCACTAATACATAGAATGGACTTTCGGAATGAAAATAGGCTATATATTATCCCGTTTAAATCAAAGGTACATTCGTGGAGACCTAATTTGCAACCTAAGTCGGCAAATAAACATAATATACATAATAATTGAAAATAGATAGAAGAATATTTTCTATGCAAGAGTTGTACAACTTAATAAGACCTACAAAAAAGTCCGCGACAGCATATGTCTATTTCTTAAGGTTGACTCACAGTAACCATTTTAATCTTAAAATTTTTGTTACAAAATATTACATAACTTCCAAGGCTATTTTCAAGTATATAGTATTAATCCTATCCAAATAATTATATTAATTAGCTTGGCCACATATTATAGATTAAAATTGTTGTTTACAGTATATAATTCAAATGAAAACTCTAGAAGATATCACAAATTTCACAAACACGCATCGCAAAATTAATAAAATATTTGCAGTGAAACCACAGATTAGGTCATAGTGACTACGAAAATATTATTATAAGCTTAGCTATGCTGTAGATCCCCACCGATCACAATCAATTTGAAGTCAATATAGTATAATAATATGATCTATTGTATAAAATAATATTCATCTATATATATAATAATATAATATAATATTTTAAACCACCCCGACTGATATATGTATAATAGCTTTTTCCAATGACTCTAAACACGACATTTAAAATCTGAGCTGTAAGTTGGTGAGGATTTGAGTATTCTGTAGAGTCCAGGAGGCTTCCATGTTCTTACAATATCGTTGAAGAAGAAGATTTTCGAATTGATCAGACCTATGAAAGTTGATTTCATAGCGCAATTAACTAGAAAAAAGCTCATAATTTTATAACGATTGAACGAATTTTCATGAATCAAAGCTAAGAAAACTCTCGATGAAGACATCTATCAAACAAAAAAACTATCAATAATAAAAACAAAATCGGTTCATCCGGTTAGGTGCTAAGATGCTACAGACAGACACACAGATACACACGTTAAACGTATCTTACCCCTACATTTTGCGTCGGGGAACGCCGTAAGGTTACGGCGGCAGATGTACTCCTTGGTGGTAAGCTACTTTTTGGTAGATTTAATGATTCAACTACCACTGTACGAAAACTCATGATTCATGAATGCACATAAAACTTTCATTGGTAGGTATATAGCTAGGATTAGAACCAACGACCGTCGGGTCAGAATCAGGGTAACTATCCTTTACGCCAAAGGGCCGTCCAATATCAATAAGTAAGTATTATAAAACAAAGTTCATCACTGCGTCTGTCTGTCTGTTCGCAATAATCTCAATAGCTACTGAACGGATTATCATGCGGTTTTCACCAATAGCCAGAGTGTTTATGAGGAAGGTTTAGGTGCTATGTTCGTTAAGGTTTTGTGTAAGTTGGATGAAATATGACGGTGGTTGTTAAATATGTTCATATTTTATATTCGATGCAACAAACTGATGCAAATTTTGTAGGCATATATGTTCTACCCGTGCGAAGCCGGGGCGGGCTGCTAGTATACTATACGTTTGTCAAACAGTGTTCGCTCGGTGATTCTCTAACGACTCTCGTGAACACTCAGATCAAATACAACATATATTTTATTCTGGCCAAAACATAATATTTAATTGTATGAATTAAAATTATTATTGATTTGGATTAAGCGGAATGTTTGATGTATACTCCGTTCTCGTGGTTTAAAAAGCTGCAATTTCATCCCATTTTTCGGTGTTAACAGAAATCGGTTAGGGGGTTACCGTGCCAGTAGGGTTGATTGTCGATTGCACGCGTTGTAAATGGATCAAGTTCACAGCCCGCTCGAAACATGTTCAGCTTTTATAAGACTTCAGGGTTATCATGTTGACTGGTTTATATATATCTATACTAATATGATAAAGAGAGAACATTTGTATTTTTGTATATGTGTATTTTTGTATTTTTGTATTTTTGTATTTTTGTATTTTTGTATGTTTGTAATGATTTGGCTGAAAAACTACTGGACCGATTTAAAAAAAAAATTCACTAATATATAGAATGGACTTTCGGAATGAAAATAAGCTATATATTATTCCGTTTAAATCAAAGGTACATTCGTGGAGACCTAATTTGCAACCTAAGTCGGCAAATAAACATAATATACATAATAATTGAAAATAGATAGAAGAATATTTTCTATGCAAGAGTTGTACAACTTAATAAGACCTACAAAAAAGTCCGCGACAGCATATGTCTATCTCTTAAGGTTGACTCACAGTAACCATTTTAATCTTAAAATTTTTGTTAAAAAATATTACATAACTTCCAAGGCTATTTTCAAGTATATAGTATTAATTCTTATCCAAATAATTACGTTAATTAGCTTGGCCACATATTATAGATTAAAATTGTCGTTTACAGTATATAATTCAAATGAAAACTCTAGAAGATATCACGGATTTCTCATACACGCATCGCAAAATTAATTAAATATCTGCAGTGAAACCAGATTAGGTCATAGTTACAACGTAAATATTACTATAAGCTAAGCGATGCTGTAGATCCCCACCGATCACAATCAATTTGAAGTCAATATAGTATAATAATATATTTTTACTGTAAAATTTAAAATTCTATTGTATAATATAGTTATGATCTATGTATAAACCACCCCGACTGATCTATGTATAATCTTTTCAATAAAAGCATTCCAATTCCAAACACGACATTTAAAATCTGAGCTGTAAGTTGGTGTGGATTTGAGTATTCTGAAAAGTACAGGAGATGTCCCAGCATCAGGTCAATGCTTTCATGTTCTTACAATATCGTTGAAGAAGAAGATTTTCGAATTGATCAGACCTATGAAAGTTGATTTCATAGCGCAATTAACTAGAAAAAAGCTCATAGTTTTATAACGATTGAACGAATTTCCATGAATCAAAGCTAAGAACACTCTCGATGAAGACATCTATCAAACACAAAAAATATCAATAATAAAATCAAAATCGGTTCATCTTGTTGGGTGCTAAGATGCTACAGACAGACACAGATACACACGTTAAACGTATAATACCCCTTCTTTGATCCCATGATTTGATTGATTTTGATTTCATGATCCCACTACCTCAGTACGAAAACCCATGATTCATGAATGCACATAAAACTCTCATTGGTAGGTATATAGCTAGGATTAGAACCAACGACCGTCGGGTCAGAATCAGGGTAACTAACTATCCTTTACGCCAAAGGGTCGTCCAATATCACTACGTAAGTATTATAAAACAAAGTCAATCACTGTGTCTGTCTGTCTGTTCGCAATAATCTCAATAGCTACTGAACGGATTATCATGCGGTTTTCACCAATAGCCAGAGTGTTTATGAGGAAGGTTTAGGTGCATAATTCGTTAAGGTTTTGTGTAAATTGGATGAAATATGACGATGATTGTTAAATATGTCAATATTTTATATTTGATGCAACAAACTGATGCAAATTTTGTAGGCATATATGTTCTACCCGTGCGAAGCCGGGGCGGGCTGCTAGTATTATCATATGTAGGTATGTTAGTATGTAGGCTTCTTAACTTAATATATATGTAGTAAGCATCGCGTGATATTACATCTAAAAAGAAACTTTAATTGATGCCGTGTTGGGTATCAAATCAAAAAGCTTCAAGCACATTTGAAAAATATGTTATGTGTTGCTCGCGGTCTTACTTGTATGCCAGTAAAACTATAAAGCTATAGTAGTGAAAAAGATAAAAGTTAATAACCACCCAGTAAAGCAGTGTCTACATTCCATCTCAGACATAGATTCGGTAATTTTTCAACGACAAAAACAAAAGAGCTTTTCAATTCGACTGTATTGTTTTTAGACTCTGTCATTTATTAACAAACTAGGTGCACCCTGCGGCTTTGCCCGCGTTTAATCATGGTTATAAACGTTCCTCTTGGATCACTCTATCTATTTCTAAAAATTAAACTTAAAAGCCGTTGCGTAGTTTAAAACATCTTAGCGTACCAGCGGGAGCGATTTCGTTTTATACTATTTATAAAGATTCTGAGAAATATTTTTTGCTGTAGCTAGAAAGAAATTCGCGTTGAGTCCTTATTTCATCGTAATCTGATTAGTATCTTTAGAGATATGGAGATATACACTCAAATTTGGTAGGTACTACTGGAAATGGCTAGCGCGCCATTTGCAATTGTATATATTTTTTTTGTATAGGTACGGTATTAAATTATGGTTTGATTTATTTTTAAATCATATAGGCTAACTTTTGACCACTATCTCTCCTGTTGGTAGGTGATTATATGCGGTCGAGGATGGTATCTCGCTAGGCCTTTAACGAGAACTGGCTCTCAAGGATAGCTGCAGGAACACATTAGATGTTTGGCGACAGACTTTCTACCTTTACTGCGTTTGTCTTTAGCAACGGCACCGGGACGTCAACGGGAACAAGATGCCGGCGCCAAAGTAGCGGTACATATATATAGTATGGCAGCTTGTCCACAGCATGACTGGCACCGGGCGACGTCATCCCGGCCACCGATATTACGAGTAGATCGGTGCGACCGCTAGAAATCGGCCAAAGATTTTGACGGGCCGATGTGCCGGCATTGGCTCGCAATACAAAACACGTTTGATCTTGTCCACACACTGCCGGCGCCCGCCGCCGTTCGATTGGTTATTGTTTTTTTTATCTGAGGTTGTTTGTTTTATTTCTATGGAAACGCATCTGCCACGCATGACAGCTAGAATAAACAGAACCACCGTATTCGGTGGCGGTGGACAAACGATCGCCGGCACATCATTTTCAAATCGATCCGAAAAATCTTGTTGCCGGTGACGTCCCGGTGCCGTTGCTGTGGACAAACGCTTTTACTCTCTCTATCACTCTCTATGCGAAATTTGCGAGCGAGCTATCACGTGCGTGTATTTATACCGGGGACCTTAAAAATCGATTTATATGGAGTAAACTCCAATAATAAGTTATTGAATACTTGCCTTAACTTATTACAGTACGGGTGCTTACTCGTACTTTGTCCCATTGCTAGTTCGATTTCATAAGGTTACAGACAAAGGGGCGGTGGTTTATTTTCAACTTCACAAATTGTAATGAAAACTGTAATTAAATGTTTAACAAATATGAACCATTTCATGTATGTATAGTCTACTGCTAAAAGAGCGATATTTTCTGGATTACCTTTAGAAGGAATGGTTAATAAACGACAATAAAAATAAAATTAGACAGACTTCTGTCTAGAGTGGAGATTACGGCACGGCAAACGTAGTGTGAGCGCCCTCTAAACAGATTGAGCGAAGGTATGGAAACAAAGAGCCGAAGATCGGGCTCAGTAGCGCTCCGGCGTGCCATGGGTGAGGCCTATGTCTAGCAGCGAAGTACTACTATCTACTACCGTACCGTGTCTAGTACGGGCTGATGATGATGATGATAATAATAAACGGTAAGATTTGTAGGTATAACAGTATTTGAGGCGTCGGGGTAGGCTTAGCCTGGCAGAAGCGGTAACCCTTTATCGATGGCTTAGCAGGACTAGTACTACGCCATTCATATGCGGTTAGTATATCGTAGTTATGGCGTAGTGCCATTCCAATAGGAATTTTAATCTAACCGCATCATAAAGTGGCGCTAATGTCTCGCGGCCTGCGCAAGAATTGAAATTGTATGTCCGTTTAGACTAAAGTCAACATAAGTCTGTCCCAGTTAACATCAGGTGAGATAGTGGTCAAGCGCTTCCCTATTCAGCATAAAATAAAAATAAAACCGGCTAAGTCGAGTTGAACTCGCCCACCGAGGCTTCCGTACCAACTAATTAAGCTAGACCTGTAAATTGTTCTAGCGCTCATATAACTCAGAGGTCTACCATAATTGGCGTAAACTATATAATATGTATGTATGGAGACACCCTTTAATTTTCAACGTTTTTTATTTTTTGGAATTTTTTCTTAATTTGTGCTGTAAGACCTTGCTTCTTGCCAAATTTCATAATTCTAGGTCAACGGGAAGTACCCTATAGGTTTTCGACCCAAAACCTATAGGGTACTTCCGGTTTACCGAGAATTGTAAATTTTGGTTATAAGCAAGGTCTTAAAGCACAAGTAAAGGAAACATTCCAAAAAATAAAAAAGTTGATAATTAAGGTACATTTTGGTACTTAAAAGTTTTCGCGAAATTCTAAATTTGCCCATATCTTTTTATTGTGTTGACTCAAGACCTTGATTTTTGTATACCCAATAGGGACTATAGACCTCAGTATTAGGTATACATTTTAACTTGCTAGGTCCACCCGTTCCTGAGAAAATCAGTGGTGACACACGGATAGACGGACAGACAGACGGACAAGAAAGTGGTCTTATAAGGGTTCCTTTTATTACCTTTTGAGGTACGGAACCCTAAAAAACATACAGACGAATTTAGAACCTCCTTCTTTTTGGAAGTCGGTTGAAAATGGATGGTATGTGGTTGAAAAACAGCACAATTAATATGGTAAAATAAAAAATATATATCAGTGAACTCTCAAATTAGCTACTCTTAATTAAAACTCTAAAATTGATTTACATGCAACTAACTTGAACACTAACGTTTTGCATTTGCTCTACTCTCCCTCCGTCTTACGAAATATCGATCAGGTCACGTGTCCTGACGCGAGCTTAACATTTTTTACACATCCCAATAACAGTTTCTACTCTTCCTCCGTCTTACGAAATTTCGTCGATCAGGTCACGTCTCCCAACGCGATGTCCTGACGCGAGTTTAACATATTTTACCCATCCCATTCAATTCCTATACAAAGTTCACAAAGCCGCTAAAGAAGTTTTCACATCAAAAAAATATTATCAACAAACTTAAGAACTAAACGAAGATGGTAAGCACGCTAGGCCTAGAATGGAAACTGGCTCTCAAGGATAGCTGCCGGAACACATTAGATGTTTGGCGACAGATTTTCTAACTTAAGGGTGGTAGCTGACCAGGCGGACACTAGATAGTGTCCTACCACCATGCGGGGGTTGGGGGTTTCTTAACGATGTTTTTCCTTCACCGGAGGGCCACTGCGAAAAGCGCACATACATTTTTCTATAGAAAATTCCATTGGTGAACGGCGAGGATTGAACGCGGCACCTCTAGCAGTTCTAGTTGGCAACACTACATTAATCAGGGGAATTAAACATGTGTTGACAAGTGTGACGTTCGACGTCTAGATGAAAGCTGAATGGCTCAATACCTTTGTTTTTTTTTTGTAAATTCAAAGCAATAAATTATGTTTCTGATATATCTATAATAATTTTTATTGAATATGATCTATTTAATATAATTTGACGAGTGTAAGTGAAAATTTTTTATTTGCCCATATACTGAATAAATGCTTTGACTTTGACTTTGACTTTGACTTCTAGCGTTAAAACCGACCATTCTCCCACTACACCACTGAGTGCATAAGTATTGTATAAGTCTACCAATAACGACCCAATTCGAATTATTATTATTTTCGTGGCTAGGGTACATCTCCAAAGTATATCCCATAATACAATTCATTAAGATCTGATGCATATCTCCAGAGATATGGAGATCAACATCTCGAACCAGCTCTGTAAAATTAATCTTGCGGCATGTGCAGTGCAGGTTTTTAGTTTTTAACTATCCATATTATTAAAAACAGAGTTCATCATCATCATCGGCCGGTGTTTAAAGTTTGAAATTAACTTAAAACGGTGTTTTAAGTTAGTTTTTATTTTTTCAATTGTATTTTAATATTTGTTTGCCTAAAGGCGAAGAATGTACAAGTAACTTTTTTGGCTCAACATCTTGGCATATCTCTGTTATGACCTACATTCTTACAAATAAAAATGATTTTGATTTTTTTTTTATTTTGATTTTGTGTGTCCACTGCTGGACGTAGGCCTCTCCCAAGATGCGCCACTGAGCGTGATCTTCGGCTCTTCTTTTCCAGTCACTGCCTAGGGGCCGTTTTTTATTGCTTTAAGAACAGAGTCAGTCAGAGACCAAGAAATATTATTGCTCCAGCACTTATAATAGCTAGTTATTGAAATCCAAATGCCGTGAAATTAATTTCTCTAGAACGGTGACGTGATGACTTACAGTTATGGTGAACTGCATTGGAAAATAACAACGATACCTTTTCAACATGTTTATGATAAATATTTTTTTTAAAAACAGAATAAAACTTAGCTTTATGGAGTGGCTTCAATTGCTTGTTATACTTTTTGTTACTGTACCTACTGAATCTGGTAAGACGTTTATATACAACTAGCTGACCCGGCGAACTTCGTACCACCTAACAGACAATGAATGTCGTGTTACCTTTTAGATTAACTTGTTTTAGGCTTTTATGAACGTAATAAATGAATACAAAAGAGATATTAAGTTTATTAATATATTATGGCAATCCAGATATAGAACAAAAATTGGTAAAAATGGTTTTTGGATATATAAACTTTTTTAAGTTGCTTGTAAGCATACATTTGTGAACGCTCGCATATTTGACAATCAATAAATATGTCAAATAATTATCATAACTGACAATATTTGGCATTTTTAAAATATACATGACTTGAATTCACAAAAACTTGAAGAATTATTACTTGACTTACTACTTGACACGGGCTAAATACACTAATCGTGTGGACCCATAATAATACAAAAAAAAATACGGCGGGATAAACAGTTGAACATCAAATAATCGGCAGTTTTTAAACTCAGGAACATTTTGGCAAAATATGTTTGCTTATATAATTTTTTTAGGTGAATTATTCATTGTGTTTAATAATTATTATCCTATTCCTGACAAAGATAATTCCAAATAAATAATAGTTTATAAAAACTAAAAAAATACGCTTTTATAGAAAATCCAACTAAAAAATAGAAAATAAATTTTAATAAATTTGAATTAAAAATAGTGTAAGAAAAAATGATTTTATTGTATAAAAAAAAGCGTGGGGTGCATGGTATCAATCGTTCCAAATATTTTATGAACAGATGTGACTAGAAGGGTTATTTTGATAATATCCTGAAAAGCACCCCACGCTTTTTTTTTTACAATAAAATCATTTTTTCTTACACTATCTTTAATTCAAATTTATTAAAATTTATTTTCTATTTTTTAGTTGGATTTTCTATAAAAGCGTATTTTTTTAGTTTTTTTTAACTATTATTTATTTTTCATTTTTTAGTCGATTTTTTTTTTATTCTATTTTTTTAATTTATTTATTGTCATCGGTCCTTAATAAGTATGCCAAATTTCGAGTTAATCCGACGTTTTGAAGGGGGTTAAAATCATGTTCAAAGATTCCGTTACATACTAACATACAAACAATCATACGTCTGAAGCTAATAAAAGCGTATTAAAATACAAAAAATCATAAAAATTGGTCCAGCCGTTCTTGGGTTATAAGTGTAGTAACTAACACTAAACTACTGAAAAAGGGCACAACTAACATTTTTTGTGAAATTGAGTTATATATATATTCAGAATCAGGAAAAAAAGGCCTAACTGCCTGATTTTTTGTGGATTTATAGCTACAAAATTAACAGAGATAGTATAAGCTTAAAGGGCACAACTGCACCATTTTTTGAGTTTTATTACAAGAAAAGGGCATATTGTGAGATATGACTTTTAGTTTTACCTTTTTACTTTTATATATTTAATTGAATGGGCATAACTGACGTTCATCAAGTATAAAAGGCTCATGTGGCAATTGTGCTTATTTTTTAATACCGATACTTAAGCAATTAACGTAGAAAGAAAGGTCACAACTGTTAGTTATACCTTTTCTTTTTAACCCTTACACCTTAAAATGTTAAATAAAAAGGCACATTGACGTTTGTGCCTTTACCACTTAACATTTCTGAACGGAGATGAAGTGAGCGGGGCGAGGTGAGCAGGGAATGCCGTCAGTTGTGCCTGACTTATTTTTTTCTCAAAATTTTACATTGATAAGGCATATTTGGTTATATGTGCCTTTTAAACGTAATATTGCTCTAGTAATGTAATTTTTTATGTTAAGTTAAAAATTAATAAGGTAATTATTAATTATATACATTAAAATAAATATATAGTAATTTCTGTCGTTATATACATACTAGTCATAGTCAACTTTTAACATTCACACAAGTTTGAAAATCACACTTCAAAGGTATTTTTTTTAATAAAATTCCCAAAATATTTTAATCTCGATTTTCTAAACATTTGCAAAATGTTATTGTGCCTTTTTAAATTGTGACGGCAGTATATATATGTATATATAGATTAAACTGTATAAGGCTTTGTCTCTGTTGGTATAAGCGGTTGACCAACTAATCTCATCTCATGTTAAGAAATAAATAATAATAATATAATAATAGGTTCTTCAAAATCTTGAAAGGTTGGCAACGCATAAGTGACACCTCTAGTGTTGCAAGTGTTCATAGGTGACGGTGACCACTCTTCATCAGGTGAGCCGTCTGCTTGTTTGCTACCTATGCCATAACAAACAAGTAATATTTAAAAAAACCTTTTTTAGACACAAGCTTTAACATAACCTAGGGCCAGAGTAGGTCAAGAAAAATCCAACGAGCCCAAACACGACAGGTATAACATGTGTAGTTTAGGCCACCTTTCATTTCCATCATCAGATCAGCACCATGTCATCATAATATTACATTGTCACGCGATTTACACATGTATGCAAAATTACAGCTCAATCGAACTCCTGGAAGTCACTCTAAGTTCAATCGCAAGATTTGTGACGGACAAGATCGCCGTGAAGTAGAGATAAAGCTTGTTAAATAAACTGGCCAAATGCGAGTCGGACTCGCACTCGTAGGGTTCCGATTGAACAAAATTCGCCGGAAAAATTAAGTACATGTAATTTTAACATCGATATATATAAATACCGTGTCAATACTTAACATGCTTATTTACTACAACGCCATCTAATGAATATTTAACCAACTAAGTGTACGTTAACATAAAGATGTTAGGTAAGGTAAACCAGTGTTTTTCAACGTGTGGATCGCGGGGTCGCAAAGCCTCTATACGGGGATCGCGAGGGATCGCGAAGCCTCAGTAAAAGAAAAAAACAAAGTTTGAAAATATACTTTTAGAGAAAATATTAATTAAAGAGCATTTGTAGGTGTTGTGACTGAGAGCGCTGATAATATTTGTTTCAAAAGAACTATGTAATTTGTTTCCTGTAGGCCACGAGAACAAAGCCGCGGGTAGAAGCTAGCAATATGACAAAATACAGATTATAAACAGTGCAAGTAGGTCGATTTTTTTTTCATATTAAGGGGGTCGCGTTGCGTCATGAAAAAGGTTGAAAAACACTGGTAAACAATCTTTCATAGATGGCGCTATAGCAAAAACACGTTTTTTGTATGGGGACCCCCTTTAATTCCCAACTTTGTTCTGTTTTTAGTATTTGTTGTTATAGCAGCAACAGAAATACATCATCTGTGAAAATTTCAACCGTCTAACTATCACGGTTCACGAGATACAGCCTGTTGACAGACGGACAGACAGACAGACAGACACACAGACGGACAGCGGAGTCTCAGTAATAGGGTTCCGTTGGTACCCTTTAGGTTCAGAACCCTAAAAACTACGATTGGCCTGTTACGAATATCTTGGGACATCTCAACTGTGATGATGGTAACCACCACCACCATCAACCATCATCATCACGCCATTGCACCACTCTCTTCCAGTAATGCTCGATAATATCTTAAGCTGCCTCATCATCTGTGGCCAATCGCTAATCTGTTTAAAAAAAAATAGATAAAGTTTATTTTTTGTGCAGATCCTGTGTCAAGTTTGAACCTAACTCTCCCAACCAGGCGGATAATGAATGGAAAATCAGTAGGCGATACAAGGCCGTACATGGTACGTTACGCTATAGAGTCTACTAGCTACACCCTGCGGCTTTCCTTGCGTCTAAAAGTATTCTATGTGTTAATCTAGATTAAAAAGCAAAAGTGTATGCAAAACCGTATAGACGTTTTTGCGTCAAAACAATAACAAACTTATATTCATACATCTATACTCACTATCCTAACTTAGTATAAAATCTTCGAGATGGTGCTGGAGTAGATTGCACAGTTCTCCCTGTAAATATTGCCTAAACGTAAGAGATCCAGCATCGCGAAAACGATATTTTCCGCGGTTCCGATCCGACACACGAAATTTTGGGTTAGGACTCAGAGGCGTTTTGCTTCATATTTCTTTAGATTGCCGTAGGACCTTGATTACATTATTACGAGGTTCATCATCAACCTATGTTAGTCCACTGCTAGGCATAGGCCTCTCCAACTGCACGCCACTGAGCACTACCCTCGGCAACTCTTTCAACCCAACTCTTTCCAGCCACCTTGCAAAGATCATTGCTCCACCTAGTCTAAGGAGTCTACGTTATGCTTGCCGATACGCGGTTTCCACTCAAGAACTCAGTTTGCTAATCCAGTGAGCTATATCGATGACTTTGGTTCTCTGTCGGATTACCTCGTTTCGGATTCGATCCTTCAGAGAAACTCCGAGCACAGCCGTTTTCATAGCTCGCTGAGCGACTTCGAATTTGTGGACCAGCCCCACGTCTCGGCACCGTATGTCATAACGGGTAGGACGCACTGATTGAAGACTTTAATTTTTAGACTTTGTGGTATTGGCGATTTAATAACCTCATGAGGACATTACGAGGTTATCTTGACCTATTTGAAATGCCGAATTGACTTGAAATACCTCGTTAATCATAACGTGGTAACTGGCAACATACCTTGCGCGGCAAGTGTAGTCGGCATCCTTTACGCGATTAATTGATAATTTTGTGAGATTTAAAGTGGTTTAATTGTTTTATTTTTAAATGACTAATCACGTAACTCAATCCTGTGATAAGCCAATGGAAAAAGTTCATAAAATATGTCGATCGCTATATCGACATTGCGTAAGTCTCGTTAAATTCCCGATTTTTAATCTATAAGGAAAAAGTTCCCTCGCCGTAATCAATAACTTGAAAGCCTGGAAGGTCAAGGAAACAAAGGACTTTCATTAAATGCTGCTACGTCATCCTACGTCAAGCTTTATGTAACGTAGTTAGATAATCCATGGTTTATAGAAAAAAAAGACGAACATTAAGTCTACACTTTATATTTTTGTAAATTGTTACACACAATCCAAAATTTAGGATTTTTCAGAAATTTCAGGAATTTTCCGTGGAAAGATGTAGTCTCTGCCTACCCTAACGGAAAAAGGCGTAATTTTATGTACCTATGTATTTGGTATATGCTATAACTAGCTGTGCCCGCGACTTCATCCGCGTCGAATAGTGTCTTTGGATTGCATTAACAAATAAGACACATACGTATCCCAACTACACCGCGCCGTACCACGCCACGCTAATCCCCCTCTTCCCTCCTCCCCTCACATAACCTCCCCTCCCCCTTCCCCTCGCTGCCACCTGCCCTACAGCTCTCCTCCCTTCCCCTCAACTCCCCCTACCCACCCCCTCAACTCCCCCTACCCTAACTATCCCATCCCCTCCCTTTCCCCTCCCATCACCTTCCACTCCCCCTTCCCTTTCACAATCTTTGAATGTCATATTTATCTATATCGAAACAACAGCCTAGAAAATAAGTTTCAAGCGTCTAGCTTTAAAAATGACGATACTTCCATAAAACTTTTATTTACAGAGTTACTTTCGCATTTATAATTATATAGTAAGGAAGTAAGGATTATGCAAGTTACTTTTATTGATTCACAATCTCTTCAAGATAGCTTTAGTGAAAAAAAACAACTTCTGTTCTGCGACTGTTAAAATTCGCGAAAAAATAATAACTGTTCTATACATTTTGTTAGAGGTTAATTAACTCCGTATAAAAATAATTATAATAGATAATTTATAATAATGGCATGTATTTGATGCGATAATCTTATATTATTACATATTACGATTATCTACAATTATTATTTAAAACGATAATCTACTATTGCAATTAAACGCGATAATATCTACTATTATTTTTAAAACGACAATCTACTATTGTAATTAAATGCGATAATATCTACTATTATTTTTAAAACGATAATCTACTATTGTAATTAAATGCGATAATATCTACTATTATTTTTAAAACGATAATCTACTATTGTAATTAAATGCGATAATATCTACTATTATTTTTAAAACGATAATCTACTATTGTAATTAAATGCGATAATATCTACTATTATTTTTAAAACGATAATCTACTATTGTAATTAAGTGCGATAATATCTACTATTATTTTTAAAACGTTAATCTACTATTGTAATTAAATGCGATAATATCTACTATTATTTTTAAAACAATAATCTACTATTGTAATTAAATGCATCTACTATTATTTTTAAAACGATAATCTACTATTGTAATTAAATGCGATAATATCTACTATTATTTTTAAAACGATAATCTTCTATTACTATTTATTACGATAATCTATTATTATTATTTAATACGATAATAATACTATTATTATTTAATACGTAAAATCTCCATTTTTTTAAAATGTTTAGGTGTATCTGAGACCTGCACCGCATGCTGAAGCCCAGCTTCGTGTGAACAACTGGTTATGTGGAGGAGTGATTATCCACAAGCGGTATATCCTCTCCTCAGCGGCCTGCATTGAAGATGCCAAGCACTTCTACGTTATCTCCGGAACTAATAAGTAATGAGTAATCATCAAATTTCGACTAGCTTACCATCCGTTGGGTCAACAAGCACGCGGCTATCTAGACGCCTGATAGATGTCTCCTACAATCAAAGAGCTGGCGCTAACCTCGGGCAAGGCATTAGTTTCGCCATTCAAAGATGTAATGTCGCCAGCTTTTTGGGTATTCTGCCAGCAGACTAAGAGTTTTCAGCGGACAGCGATCTCAATTCTGTTTTATAGGGTTTCGTACCTCAAGAAAAAAAAAAGAAACCCTTATAGATCACTTTCTTGTCCGTCTGTCCGTCGGTCCGTCTGTCCGTGTGTCACCACCGATTTTCTCAGGAACGGGTGGACCTAGCAAGTTGAAATTAGTACCAAATACTAAGAGGTCTATAGTCCCTATTAGGTTTATAACAATCAAGGTCTTAAGTAAACACAATAAAAAGATATGCGCAAATTTAAAAGGTAAATTTACTATAACAAACTTATTATTTGTATTTGTATTTTCAATGGATCGAACTAAAAAGTTAAGTTTATCCTCTAATATAGTCTGAGAAGTTGGATCGACAGCCTCGGCGGACGAATCCAACTCGACTTGGCCGATATATTTTATTTGTAGTCGGTATTTTTTATTTTTCATAGTAAGTTAATATTTAAGTTTTATTTTATGTTTATTTGTCCATTGCATATTTGAATACGTTGTGAGGGGGTAAAACATAATATATTCCCCTATTTTGAAGTCGGTTAAAAATTAATTGAGGAATACTCAATACTTAAAATGCTTGCTTGCAGGTGGCTACCTGTAAATGAAACCAATGACTGCATAAAATACGGCGGTAAAAAAGCTGTGTGGAAATGTGTTCCTAACAGTAAGTAATTTTAGTAAGACGTTCAAAACTAGATCAAATCCCACACAGGTGTTCTTCCACAGGTGGTAGAAGCATATTATACCGATGTTCCGCCTGATTTGCTAACAAAAAGTAGCTTAGCACCATCAAAGATTAAATCTGTCGTCGTAACGTTAAGGCGTTTAAGCAGCATACAACCCTTGAGAGTCTAAGTATTCTGGGCCGCCATAGTTAAATAATAATATTAGGTGGAAAGCCCTCCTTCCGGCGCAGTCCGAGAATAAAATAAGTAGAGCAGAATAATAGTTTCTTCAAAAACGCTTATAAATATTATTAATCTAAGGTATTATTTATCTATCTAGATTATTATTTACCTATCCAGATTAAATTAATGAATGAATGAATGATTTATTTTCCAAAATATTAACCTGGTTTTTACATTAATATATATATATATATATATATATATATATATATATATATATGGATATAAATTAACTATCATTTGGGCACCGTGAAATTCCACACTTGGAAAAATTATTATTATCTATCCAGATTATGATTTATCTATGCAGATTATTTCTACGATGGTACTGAATTCGACAACATTCGTTGGCTTTCGGGAGACATCGCGGTGGTGAAGGTTGAAGACAATTTCAACTTCGAGAAGAAAATACGAGGTTGCGACTATGTACCGAAGGCTATACCTTTTAACAATATTAGCTTAGACTATGAAAAGCCAGGGACTCAAGGAGCCATAGCCGGTTGGGGAACCATCGATAAGTTTGGAGATGTAAGACTGCCCACACATTTTGACTATCTTATTCATACCTTTTCTTTTCCAACGTTTTTAAATCTTTTAAAAAATCTTATAGGGAAGATGCAAAATTAATATTTATGCATTTTATGACATTAAAATGGTTCAATGGTAATTATAATAATTAAGATACTTTTATATAATAAAACTGGCCAAGTGCGAGTCAGCATCGCGTCACTTCGCACGCTTAGGGAGGGTTCCGTACAATACGAAACATAACAGAGTTTCAACCTCATATATTTGATTAATTGATATTACCAAGAATTTTTGGTTTGGTCGCGATCTAGAAAGACGGGGCTCGTTTACTAGCGCCATCTATGTCATTTTGCCGAAAATAATAAGATAGATGGCGTTTAAAAACACGTTTTTTGTATGGGGATCCCCTTTAATTTTTAACTTTATTTTGTTTTTAGTATTTGTTGTTCTAGCGGCAACAGAAATACACCATCTGTGAAAATTTCTACTGTCTAACAATCACGACAGACAGACAGACAGACAGACAGACAGACAGCGGAGTCTTAGTAATACGGTCCCGTTTTACCCTTTGGGTACGGAACCCTAAAAATGAATGTTTGTCTGTATGTCCTTTATAGAATCGTGAACTCTGCATTTGATCATGTGATGATCTTTAGCAAAGTTGTTGTGCATAAGCCAAAGAAGGTTTCAGAGTTGGTACGATCAAATACCGACAGATGGCGCCACTGCCATTCCAATGTAAATGGAGAGGGAGTGAATGTAGGCACATAGATAAAGCTTTTCCGGGCAGGACGACGTCTGCCGGGACAGCAAGTTTAAAAATAAATCAACCGACTGCCAAGCCACGCGAGTCAGTTTCAGTAGCAAGTTTGAGACATTTATCATCATATCTCTGGAGATACTTATCAGATCTCGATTAAATTTAAATGGGATCACCTTGGAGATGAACCCTGTAACTAATAGAATCATTCAAATCGGTTCACAATAATTGGCGGAATATTCGCGTAACATACGTCCAAAAATACATACAGACGAGTTCAGAACCTCCTCTTTTTTCGGAGGTCGGTTTAAAACGAGGAAATGCAATGTTTTTATTTTAAGTAATAAATATTTTCAACAAAAAAAATAGTTTATAGTTATGTGAAATGGAACGTATTTTGACACATCTATCAGCATCGAGTGACGTATAAACTGTATGAAAATAATACATTTAAATTTTTCCCTCCACGATTTAAAACCATCCCTGAATTGAGACCAATCCAATGCCAATGAGCCCAAACTCGACATCTCTGTTGTAAGTTGGTGAGAAGTTGAGTGTTCTGTAGATTCCAAGAGATGCCCCAGCATCAGGACAATGCTACCATATTTTTACAAAATTATTAAAGTGAGAAAATACCAAATTTCAAATTTATCAGACCTATAAAAATTGATTTCGTAGCGCCATCATCTAGAAAAAAGTGCATACTTAGTCTTAAAACGGCTAAACGTATTTACATAATTACAGTTGTTACGGCTATTATCACGTATAAATATTATTTACCGGAAAATTACTCCGACCAGTTTCGAACATTCTTGAAGTTCTTCATCTGAGAGTTTCGTCTACAAAACTAACTTTAAATTATGTGTAACTTTCACGATAACTTTAATAATCAAGTATTTACATAAATAAAAAGAACACTCTCGAATAAACCACTTACCAAACAAAAAATATTAAATCAAAATCAGTTCATCCGTTTAGGCGCTACAATGCCACAGACAGACACACATACATACCTATACATAGATAACACACATCAAACTTATAACTCCCCTTTTGCGTCAGGGGTTAATAAATTATACGCTAAATGTTCTTCATCTACTTCTTCTTGCTATGGCTTTTAAACGCTGCTTGAGGTTGTTCTGCCAGTTTCAAAAGTATGGCCAGTGTACAGTATATATTTACAAGAAATAAAACCGTCAAAAGAAATTTTATTAAATTAATATGAACTTAAATAATTGTTAAGAAACATAACATTTGTTTTGCATTTAGTGGGTGTTCATTCTTGCTATTGGTTTATTGTGCTTTGTTTGACTTGTCATTGTCGACTTGTCATTAGCTATATATAGGCTTTGAGTTGATTCTGGCTGAATACTCAAAGGCTATAAGGTAAGCTACTTTGGAAAATAAGAATAACGTAGGCCTACGGACGTTGGCCATAGCAAGAAGAAGAAGAATGACGTAGGTCTTTTGGCGGGAACGTGGAAAAGTGTGTGTGGTCTAATTATATTTTTTTCTAAAACTTGTGTTATTCCGCGAGTTAATGTGTAATAAATGTGGATTATTAACCATTAGACGAAGAAGTCGGTTTTATTTTTTTGGAAAAATAATTTATTTATAATTTGCTCGTTTAAAAAACTAAAAGAACCGACTTCAAACGTCTCGCTAGTCAAAGTAGCCAGTAGACGTAGTAAGTATATAAACTATATAAATAATCTGTGCCAGTAGTTAGTAGTAACTAGTAAGTCGTCGAGTTAAGTAAATGCGTGGTAATACAAATGTTGATATATTAAAAACGGCCGATTTTGTTAAAATTTAAATGCGACCGCCTGTGAAGGGTACCCTTTGAAACAAAAAAATAATTTTCTAAGTCGGTTGAGGCATCTTCGAGTAATCGGTGAACATACATAAAAAAAAGGTCCGACGAATTGAGAACCTCCTCCTTTTTTGTGAAGTCGGTTAAAAATGGAAGTTAAAATAAAAATATTGCATCTTTCCTATTCCCGTTCTTTAGCATTTTTAGGGTTCCGTACCCAAAGGGTAAAACGGGACCCTATTACTAAGACTACGCTGTCCGTCTGTCTGTCTGTCTGTCTGTCTGTCTGTCTGTCTGTCTGTCTGTCTGTCTGTCTGTCTGTCTGTCTGTCTGTCTGTCCGTCTGTCACCAGGCGGTATCTCATGAACCATAATAGTGAGACAGTTGAAATTTTCACAGATTATGTATTTCTGTTGCCGCTATAACAATAAATACTAAAAACAAAATAAAGTTGAAAATTAAAGGGGGTCCCCATACAAAAAACGTGTATTTTGTAGAGCGCCATCTGGTCAAGGTGTCATCTGCGTGTTAACAACCTCAGAGTAACTATTACTCATAGACATATACTACTAGACGGAACATCTCGAACTGGCATTGTCGAATACCGCGAGTAAGCTGGCTGGCATATTCTCGCTCATACGTAGCTCGGCACTCGAAACAACAGCACGCGTTTATGTAAAAAATTGCGTATCCGGAATGCCATCGTGTGTCCTCAGATACTGCAAAAACCAGTCAGGAAAAACAAACTGAGACGACGGAGTCACTTTTCACAATTAAGTTCAGATTTTCGAATTAAAACCCGCATACATAAAACGTTATTTTGTTAATTTGTAATGACACTTCACGACGCGACGCCATGTTTGCTGGCGCCATGTTCATAGATTATGTAAACAGATGTGACACTATAGCGCGAAAAAAAATTGCCTATTTTTAAATTTTGAAGAAAATAGTTAGACATGTGTGTGTATACTGTATAATTATGTCTGTGGTATCTTAGCTCCCAACCCAAGTGACTGGACCGGATTTTAATTTAGTTTTGTTTATTTTTTTAATGAAAAGAAGGAGGTTCTCAATTCGACTGTGTTTTTTGAATGTGTGTTACGTTACCGCATAACTCCGTAATTTATTAACCGATTTGGAAAAATCTTTTTTATTTGAATGCGTATTAAGTACTTACGGATTGGTGCCATTTTATATAATATCGTATTCTATCCTTTTCTCTTAATAAAAATACATTGGACGTTGTCGGTAAGGACGGTAAGGCGATATGTGTTTAATCTATAATTAGTCAATTAGCGGCGGCAACCACTCCCCCGTGTGAATGATAACCGTTTGACAAAATGTATCTGCTCGGGATGACAATTCTTTGTTTTACCCACAGACCTGCTACATATTAAACTTGATCGCGTACACCGGCCCTCATGAGAACGACCTTGAACGGAGTTTGTCCCTTTCTTTTGTATAGACAACTTACATATATATCATATATATATAGAATAGAACATATATAGGACTATCAGGTTGTTAGAGAAGGAAACACTCCCACCCTGGTGTCTCTCAATTGGGCCGTTTTGTTCTACAAAGCAATTACAACCTTATTGATAAGCATACGGATTAAATTGAATTTGACAAAACATCTGCAGTGCACCATCATTTTTAATACGTCTATGGTTTTACCTCAATGCTATTACTACTCTCAAAGTCAAAGTCAAAGTCAAAGCATTTATTCAGTATATGGGCAAATTAAAAATTTGCACTTACACTCGTCAAATTACATTAAATAGATCATATTCAAAAAAAATATTATAGATATAACAGAAACATAACTTATTGCTTTGAATTTACAAAAAAAAAACAAAGGTATTGAGCCATTCAGCTTTCATCTAGACGTCGAACGTCACACTTAAAACACATGTTTAAATAACTCTAGTGACTCTAGTAATAGTTACTCTGAGATCAACAACCGAACAACAACTTTGTGTTAATAATAGCGTTCGTTAGATGGCGTTAAAGTAAACAAGCACGCGGTTCACAACTCTGTCATAGAAAAGATAATAATAATACTACGAAAGTAGTTACGTCTGCCGACTCTACAGATAACATGCGTCAGCGTTCTATATTCTGAGTAACGCAATCAGACACCGGATGCTGAATAGACAAACAACAGATAAGAGCATCCGTCCCACGGTGGTCTAATATCAAAGCTCTAGATTTAATTTATATTTAAGTTAGTCTTAGACGAGCTCTTGTAGAGAATAAACGTCTTGAATTAATAAAGTTTTATTTTTTAAAAGCTCCGTCAGCTCGCTCAGCTCTTGACTGGCGCAGCCGGTAGTATTTCCGCGTCGCGAATAACTTCACTTTAGTAACACGCTACGTACGTTTTCACGCGTTTTACGGAAATCCACGAACCAAATAAATACGTCGAGAGCACCGTTGGTGCTATTGCTGCGTTCCGGAGGACAACGTTTAAGTCTCAACAAGGGACATGGACAGTCTGTAAGTAGACCCAAATCGCTATTTCCAGTCTTATTCCAATCCTATTCACTGTTTTAGTTATATGTGTCTAGAAATCAGAACGTTATTTCCAAACATTGAAGTATGTTTGGTGATTTCTTTTAAATGTGTTTAGTGTTTTAAAATAAATAAAGTGTTAATCGTAATAAATAAATTAATTAATAAGTATATTAATTAAAAATAATTAATTAATTAAATTAGTTAATATAAAAAATTAAAAATGGAAAATATAGTGCAAGTACCCCGCGACTTTGCTAACGTCATCCCCAAATTCGACGGTGACGAAAAATTACTTAGCTTATTCATTAGGAAGTGCGAGTACTTGATTAGCTGCTGTAGAATAGAGGGAAATCCACAGCAGGACCTGTACGTTTACCATCTCATAACATCCAGACTTACTGGTAGAGCAGCCTCTCTCATAAGCAAACGACAAGATTTAGATACCTGGCCTGATATAAAACGGGCATTTGAATAGCATTTTGGTGATCCCCGTTCGGAAGAATGCATTTCAATAGAGTTAGAAACTTTAAAAATGAACAATGGCGAGTCATATCTGGATTTTTGCAACAGAATTCAACACGTTAAAAGCACACTGATTGCCAAAGTCAATTTAATTGAGGACGTAAATCTACGTCGTAGTAAGATAACGATATATGACAACATGTCAATGAATGTGTTTTTATATAACCTGCCGGTAGAGTTGCTTCACATTGTGCGCCTTAAGGGTTCCGTTTCACTAGAAAATGCCTTAAGCATAGTGCTCGAAGAAGTAAACTTTATGTATCAATATAATGCGAAAAATAAAATGCTTAGA
Organism: Cabera pusaria; assembly: GCA_954871355.1. NCBI lineage: Eukaryota > Metazoa > Arthropoda > Insecta > Lepidoptera > Geometridae > Cabera > Cabera pusaria. The sequence goes on along the minus strand of OX940885.1, from coordinate 32,065,724 downwards.
TCACAGAATCAATTACAGCCTAAGGCTCAAACTACATATCAAAATCATTTTATAGATAAATTTGGAATTAAGCCTTTCTTCACTTCAAATCAACAACCTCAGCAAAACTTTAAATTTGGATTTCCCCAAAACAATGCTGGTACTTCAAGTCCTCACACACCACAGAGAAACTTTAAATTTGGTGTACCACACGCTAAACAAATATCTAACTTACCTTTTTCACAACCCCAACAAGCTGGATATAGACCACAGCTTCCCCAACAATTGGGCTATCGACCACAGTTCAACCAAGGACAACAGCAGTTTGGTTATAAGCCTTCATTTAACCAAAGTCCACCCCAATTTGGCTACCGACCTCAATTCAACCAAAATCCACCCCAATTTGGCTATCGACCTCAGTTTAACCAAGGACCACAGCAGTTTGGCTATCGTCCACCTTTTGCCCAAGGCCAACAACAATTCGGTTACCGTCCCCTACAAAGATTAGCGCCCCAGCTGTCTACTGATGTGAGCATGCGTACAGCTCCCCCACTGAAACCTCAAGGTTTTAGAATGAACGAACTGTACAGCCTAAATGAACCTGAAAGCGATGACCTTACTTTTATGCATGAAAATTCTGAAACTGACTGTTATATTGACTACAATGATAACACCCCGCATCTAGCCAACATAAAGAAGTTGTAGTAATTCCGTTATTCCCAACATTTAACAGCACTGAAACGCATAAGTTTTATATTTATGATGTTGATGGCTGTTACGATGAACTCATTGGCCTTCTGAAACAATTGAACGCGAAAATTGACATGCAAAACCAAATTCTCTGTACCCAATCATCGGCTATTCCTATTATATACAATCCTAATAATGAAATAAGAATAAGCCCACGTTGCGAACAAAGAGTGAAATTACCGACAGACCTACAAAACGGCGATGCTATATTAAACTACAAACTATTTTGTGATGGTGTTAGAATGCCTACCGCTTTAGATAAGTGCGAAAACGGGTATGTAACAACGATCATACAAAATAATTGGGATACTAAAATGACTCTAACAGTTACACGACCTTTTGAAGTAACTAAACATGACGGCGAAAAATGCAATTTTCACAAATTAGATGACCGAAATAACATAGAGATTGACCAGATATTGACAGAAAATGTTAGCAACTTGCGTTTAGACCATATTAATTCAGAAGAAAGAGACTCAATTAAAAAACTTTGCCTTGAATACAAAGACATCTTTTATACCGAAAAATTACCGTTGACATTTACTAACAAAGTTAAACACCACATCCGCACGCGAAACGAAGACCCGATATACATCAGACCCTATAGGCAACCTCAAGTAATAAATGATGAAATAAATAAACAAGTTAATAAAATGTTGGAAAATAATATTGTAAAAGAGTCGTATTCTCCCTGGAATGCCCCTGTGCACCTAGTGCCAAAGAAGTTAGACGCGAGTAACGAAAAAAAATATAGACTTGTTATTGACTACCGAAAACTAAACGAAGTTACAATAAAATACAATAGACGCCAAATACCCCCTACCAAATATTACAGAACTATTTGACAAACTAGGACGTAGCTGTTACTTTACTACCCTTGACCTAGCCAGTGGCTATCACCAGATAGAAGTCGCTGAAGAAGACAGACAGAAAACCGCATTTAGTATAAACGCAGGACATTACGAATTTTCCCGTATGCCGTTTGGATTAAAATCGGCACCGGCAACTTCTCAAAGAACGATTGACAATGTGCTACGTGGTTTGCAAGGAAAACACTGTCTTGTGTATTGGACGACATAATTATTTATTCGTCCAGCTTGCAAGAACATATAGTCAAACTACGGACCGTTTTTGACAGATTACGACAAACCAATTTAAAAATGCAGCTAGATAAGTCCGAATTTCTTAGAAAGTAGGTCTTATACTTAGGTCACACAATAACTAGCGATGGCTTACAACCTAACAATGACAAAATTAAAGCCATCCTAGAATATCCCTTACCCCGAACTACAACCGAAATTAAAAATTTCTTAGGACTTATTGGATACTACCGTAAGTTCATTAAGGACTTCGCTAAAACACCCAACCAATGACAGCACGACTAAAACAAAAGCGCTCAATGCCTATCGATGATGACAAATACATAGCAGCCTTTGAAAAATTTAAAGAGCTTCTTGTAAATGCCCCAATTTTACAATACCCTGATACTGACAAGCCTTACATACTGACAACGGATGCTTCAGAATTCGCTCTTGGAGCAGTCCTTTCACAAGGTCCTATCGGCCAGGATAAGCCCGTGGCGTATGCCAGCCGAACGCTGAACGATGCAGAAACGCGTTATAGTGTTACGGAGAAAGAACTGCTCGCAATAGTCTGGGCAGTAAAACACTTTGGCCCTTACCTCTATGGTAAGAAATTCACCATAGTAACCAATCATAAGCCGCTAGCCTGGCTTAACTCTCTAAAAGACACAAATAGTCGATTAACACGCTGGTGATTACGATTGTCTGAATACGACTTTGAAATAGTTCATAAAAAGGGCACACTTAACGGTAATGCCGACGCATTATCGCGTATTCGAATAAACGCATTAGGTAACGATGACAATATATCCACACAAGTGAATATTGACTCAGACGAAAATAAAAACCGAGAAATAAGACGACTGACAAAAGAAATAGAAGCATTACGAAAATTACGAAAGAAAACCTTAGCACAACCAGATAACATAATATCTCTAATATCTGACGACGAAAATGAATCGGCTACATCAGATTCAGAAGAAACGGTTAGATGCCGTTCCCCTTACTCGATACAATGCCCTTCGAGTTCAACTTTAACAGCTTCTGAAAATTCTTCTAGTACTGAAACCGCTCATTCAGGACAAGATACCGAATCTAAAGGTATCCCAATCCTGCAGGAAGCTATAGACACTAAGCCCAACCAAATTTTGGTTCATTCTTGGTCTATTGATAAATTAGCAGTTAAAAGTATATCCCGCGAAAAACAGAAAATTCTTGAAGTACACTTACCTTTGAACCGAACTGACCTTGTCAAACAATTTCTAAAGGAATATATAAGAAACAATACCAAATACTTCATTTACTTTGAGGAAGAACAGCATAGACAACAATTCGCACAAATGGTAATATATTTGTTTAAAAGAGAATCTGTACAATTTTTCGAGTGTACCAAAAGAGTAGTATTTGTAGAGGATGAATTAGAACAGAAAGAAATTGTTGCCAAATACCATACTGGTAAAACATGCCACCGTGGTATTAAAGAGACCTTAGTGCACATTAAGCGCACCTACTTTTGGCATAATATGGAACAAACCGTTTCCAGTTTTATAAACTCATGTGAAACATGCAAACGTATGAAATACGACCGAAAACCGATTAAGCCTAAGTTACAACTAACACACACCCAGTCAAAACCTTTAGAGGAAATTTTCATTGACCTATTTACAATTGAAGGACGCTATTATTTGACTGTAGTTGATAGCCTTTTCTAAAATCGGTTAAGCTCTCGAAATACTTAATAGATCGACACCGGAGGTTGTAAGAGCCCTCATTAAATATTTCTCCTTGTATGGCGTACCCCACAAAATCAGTTCAGATGCTGGTTCTGAATTTAATAATGCTCTCTTGAAAGAACTTTTAGCTCTTTACAAGGTAGATCTCCACATAGGAACTCCTAACAACCCGAAATCTATGGGCGTCATAGAAAGATTTCATTCTACTATCATTGAAATCTACAGGTTGGCTAAGTACGAGCATAAGTACACCGATGCCGCTACCGTACTGACATACTCTACTACTATCGTAATGACATACTCTACCATGGCGTATAACCACTCTATACACTCAACCACTGGTTTTACCCCATTCGAAGTTTTATTAGACACACTGATTCTAGAAATGTATTTAATTTAAATTACGAGAAACAGTACATGCAGCAACTGATCAAAGAACATGCTAAAAGAACTAAGTTTCTATATGATCATTTATCAGAACAAGCCATTAAACAAAAGGAGAAAATAATAGAGAAAAGAGGAGGAGAAACAGTAGTTGAAATAAAACCCGGTGATGTAATATTCACTAAAGAAGTTAATAAAAGGAGTAGCAAAGATAAACCTCGTTTCCAAAATGCTATAGTTGCTGATGAGATTAGTAAAAACGTAGTTCCGATTCAAGTTAAAAATCGAAACACTAAAGTTCCATTAAAGAATGTTCAACGCCCTTCACAGGCACCTCCGCATCCTCCTGGTAGTAGCCATGATGACGCAACTGCAGGCCCTTCAACTTCAGGCACTAGATAGAAACCCTGGAATCCTGTTTACGAAAACTGGCGTTGCAGTAATAAGTAGTGACAAGTGGACTATCGCAAAAATATTAGACATTAAACCCCTTGAAGAAGATTTAAGGTTTAACGTTCAACTTCTTTCTGAGTTAGATAAGTTAATTAAGATTTATTTTAATAAGAACTTTACGGATAATTTTGTAGATGTTAGAAGTCAAGTAGCATACATTAAAAATATAACTCTAAACAAATTTACCCAAATCTTTCCGAACATTCGAATCAAACGAGGTCTAATTAACCCACTAGGTTCACTTATAAAAATTATAACAGGAAATCTAGATATGACGATGCCATTAAATACGATAAATTAATTAATGAAATGAAAACGAAACAAAATCAAAATAACAGAAAACTAACGGTGATTACCGAAATGGTGCAACTTTTGACAAATTCTACTATTATATTAAATAATAATCTCGCTCAAATAAATAATAAAATTGAAATGATAGCGCAAAATCTAATAGAGTCAGAATATTTAGGAATACAGTTCATTAATACATATAATCTACTAATCCATAATTTTCAAGTTATTTATACCTATTTGAATGAAATAGAAACTAGTTTATCGTTTAGTAGGTTAGGAGTTTTACATCAGTCTATAATAGAATCAAATAAGTTGTTACAACTACTTGAAAATATTAATAATAAAGAAAAAATAGTTTTTACGCCTAGCTTAGAAAACTTAGTTAAGATAGAGCAAGTTGTAATACTTAAAGCCTATTTGAAGAAAAATCAAATCACTTACCTTTTGGAAATACCGCTGATTTAAAAAGATACATATATCTATTATAAATTGATTCCTTTACCTGTATTATCCTTTAACACCACCGTCGTCATAATACCGAAGTATCCTTACCTCTTGGCGAAAGGGTTGAAGACTAGACTGTTCACTCATCCATGCCAAGAAGTCGACAAGTCCAGATTCCTCTGCACTGATGACGGAATGCTTCAATATATTCAAGACCCATGCATCACTGACCTGATGACGTATGCTGAAAATGTAACGTCATGCATCCAGATTCCCATAACCATTGAGAAGATCAGAATCTAGTTCCTGCAAACAAATAGATGGATCCTGTACAGTAGAGATGAAGAGCCGCTTACAAGGACATGTGATGGTGAACTGCTTCATCATAAGATCAAAGGCACCTATATAATGACCTTAGATGATCCCTGCGAGGTGAAAATTCAAAACATCATATTGCAAAAGCGGCAAATGTATATTGAAAATATAACATATTATCCAGAGCCACCGATCCTAAACATACCTATACTCTTCTTACCTGACGAAAGGAAACCCGCTCCACCTGTAAACCTGGAAGGCTTGGACCTGATGGACCTGAAACTATTGTCGTTAGCTTTAAAGAAAAGCGATACTGAAAATAGTGAAAGTGTAAAGGCAATTATTGAAGTGCGTGGTATAAGCGTTTGGACTCTCGGACTCTATGTTTTAATATGTATAATGCTTTGTTACCTGGTCTATAAATATCATCCAAAATTATTGTTAAAACATGTTCTCGTAGTTCTCCCAAAAAAGATAACTTCGAACTTAAGGAGGGAGGAGTTACGTCTGCCGACTCTACAGATAACACGCGTCAGCGTTCTATATTCTGAGTAACGCAATCAGACACCGGACGCTGAATAGACAAACAACAGGTAAGAGCATCCGTCCCACGGTGGTCTAATATCAAAGCTCTAGATTTAATTTATATTTAAGTTAGTCTTAGACGAGCTCTTGTAAAGAATAAACGTCTTAAATTAATAAAGTTTTATTTTTTAAAAGCTCCTTTGGCTCGCTCAGCTCTTGACTAACTCTGTTATGTTTCGTATTGTACTGTGTTTACAGGCATTAATATTTTTGTAGCCCTCCCTACGTGTGTGAGACGCAAGTCTGACTCGCACTTGGCCAGTTTTATTAGAATACGTCGTATTATCCGTGTTTTCAGCCAATAAAAAACTGCTACAATATTATTAGAATACGAAGGTAAGTTTCGCCACTTTCTACAAGGCTAGCTCGATAGGAAAACAAAGCCGGTCACGAAACTAGAGGGGACTAGGTATATTATATTTTCTGTGTTAGAGTACCCCGATTCGAGTCCAGACAAGATGGTCATTTTTACGTTTTTTACAAGTTCCTTCTTTTATTATTGGGAACCGAAGAATTGCCAAAAAACACGATTTACAAAAAAATTACACCGAGCAAAGCATGGTGATACAGGTACCTACTGTCTAATAAAATAAATATTCATTACGAAGGTAATTTTGCGAAAATAGCGTCGCAACCATAACTTGTTAACATTTTATAAATGTTACGTTTATATGAAAAATATCTCGATGACCCAGCTTTGCTTGGTATTATATATATATTTATTTTTGTTAAATCGAGTGTTTTTACATTTTTTTTTGCTCCTAACAGTAGTTTTACTCACAAAAGAAAGAAAAGAACTTGATAAAAAAAGGAAAGTTAGTCACCTTATCTGGACTCGAACCAGGGACGTCCAAAGCGCCGTCCTATCGATCTTTCACCGAGCTATCATAACGTCTTTAAACACGCCGATATTACCCTTTGTATTCTAATGATATTGTAGCAGTTTTTCAATGCCTAAAAACAGGGATAAAATGACGTTTTCTAAAAAAAATAGAACGATTTATTGCCCCCGAAACCCGCTGCATAATAAATATCATGTAAATCGTTGGAGCCGTTTCCGAGATCCCGATTATATACATACATAAACAAGGTTTTCTCGTTTAAAGGTATTACCTATAATATTATAGATGTTTCGTGAAAATGTTGATGAAATTATTGTGGTGACGCTACATTCGCTAAACTACCTTCGAAAAGTACCTAAATAATAATAATTAGTTGCTCCTGCTTGCCGCTTGCTCGGGTAGCGGGGGGAGTAACGTAACATCACGCAGCGAGCCATAGCCACGCGTACTCGCGCGAGCGTCGTCATGCTGTCCGGATGCGCTTCGAAACCCTGCCTATAACTTAGCATTTGCTACTTGAAATTTCGGTTATTTCTGGTTTAATAATAGAAACTTTGTAGTATTTAGGTGATATTATTTGCGTAACTAACTAAGTAAGTTAGTTAACTGTGCAATTTGCATAAATATAAATAATAGGTACCTACTAGTTAAATAAATACCGTCTTCTTATTAAAAATGCCGTGACCACCTTCTAGCTTCATCATCAGACCCTAGATCTAGGTGTAAAGTTCTCCTTATGACGAATCAATCGAGCCCAATCTCGGTGGGTTTATGTTGTTTTATCGCAGAGATGCCGTGGCCAATCAATCGAGCCCAAACTCGGTGGGTTTATGTTGTTTTATCACATGCCATGATGCAGATGCCATGGCCACCTTCCGTCTCCATCATCAGACCAGCTCCATGGTACCATATCATTGTTGTCACCGAACATTCATAAGATCACCAAATTTGAGTCCAATCTGACATCGAGAAGTGGGTCTACTTTAGCTTCCAAGATTCGACCTGAACATACATAGTGACATACATACATTGCAAGTTAAATAAAAGCTTGTAATAAAATGTATTTAAGTAGGGCTCCCATATAACGGACATGTTTTTTTTGCCGTTTTTATAGATATTGGTACAGAACCCTTCGCGAGCGAGTCCGACTCGCACTTGGCCGGTTTAATTACCTTATATTATGATTCCTGGGAGTTTCCTCACGATCGAGAAAAACTTGTGAGTTTTGGCCGTAGCTCTCATCACCGCACGGAAGAAACCCATCACCAATACAACATGTTTCCTGTACCCAGCTAAAGATGGATTATCACTGCCCAATATACCGTCTTACATACATCAACATAAAAGCAATATCATACAATCACGCCTTTTTCCCGTTTAGGGTAGGCAGACACTACTTTTTAGGGTTCCGTAGCCGAATAGCAAAAAACGGAATCCTTATAGATTCCTCATGTCTGTCTGTCTGTCTGTCCGTCTGTATGTCACAGCCATTTCATTCCGAAACTGTTAGGACTACAGAATTAAAAACTTAGTAGCTAGATGTATTCTGTAAACCGCTTTCCGATTTTCATACAAAAATTAAAAAATATAAAAGTTTAAGGCCATCCCATAGATGGAACTGAAACAAAAAAAAAATTCTTCACACCTATACGTGTGGGGTATCTATGGATAGGTCTTTAAAAATTACATTGAGGTTCCTTGAATCATTTATTATCAAAGTCAATAATTTGAAAGATAGGCGCGTCTAAAGTGGTAAAATATGTGGCCTCCCCCTCTTTTTTTTTTTAACTTTTAAAGTATGGGAGTGAAAAATCTTAAAAAAATATATCCTGTAGATCTTAATAAAAACTAACAAAGAAAATTGGTTTGAACGTGATACAGTCAGCAGTTTTTGAGATATGGCGACCGCAAAAATAACTTTGTTTCTCATACAAACACTATGAAAAACAAAGTTAATTTGTTAGTTGCGAAAAATCATAGTTATAGAATACTTTAGTGTGTTACGGAACCCTACGAGTGCGGGTCCGACTTGCACTTGGCCAGTTAATTTTCATATGCAACGTTCCTGACATTCTTCTTTCGCTTCTTCCACTTTCATTAAAGCATCCAAAAAGCATCATTTAGGGATCACGTGCAAATTCGAGGTAGGTTTTAGATTTATGGAATCAAGTGACTTCAGTCACTTATGTAACTACGGTTTAAGGATTTCATTGATATTTTAAATTACTAAAGAAGAACAAGGATTGGATCTACTCAAAAATGTGTTTAAATTAATATTTTCGACAATATTCCAGCACACGAAACAAGTTAAGGTACAGCCAAATCGGTGTGATCTGCAGGCGCGGGCACGGACGTGATCAGAAAGTGCAATAGTATTTGTACCGACTAGTTCAAACCAAACACAACCTACGGCGATCAGACAGCGATTGAATAGCAGATTGCGCCCACGCCCTCGTCCTCAGATTACCGTTCTTACCATAAATCCGTCTTTAACATCGGCTTTCCAGATAGACGCTGCTGATGAGAAAGACACCGGCCGTCATTTGACAGCCGTCAACTCCCAAGATCTTTTGGAAACAGACGCGCTATTAATATCTAAGAAGAGCTGCAAAAATCATTGGGATGAGAGGTACCACCACATCATCGAAGAAGATAAGATATGTACCAGATCTGGACATGAGGAGATGATGAGCCAAGCCTGCATTGTAAGGAAATTAATGAGGTTTAAAACACAGGTTTCCAATTCAACTTCGCTTACATCTGATAAACCAGACAAAAAAGAAGAGCCGAAGATCGGGGTCAGTGGCGTATCTTGGGAGAGGCCTACGTCCGGCAGTGGACTGACACCGGCTGATGATGATGATGATGATGATGAAGATGATGCTGAAAACGGTCAAGTGTGAGTTGGAGCCGCACACTAAGGACGCTGTACCATTAGACAATATTTAATAAGATCTAGCAAAGCAGTGCTGAAAAAAAACACGTCTCGTATGGGAACCCCACTTTTAACTTTCATCATAATCAGCCGGTGTCAGTCCACAGCTGGACGTAGTCCTCTCCCAGACGCAGGCCTCTCCCAAGCGTAGGCCTCTCCCAAATATAGGCTTCTCCCAATTTTTATATATATTCCTCCTAACTTTAAACTTTACTTAGTTACCTACGCTACCGCCTACTTCTTTTTTTATCGACTATCGGAAAATACAAGCATTTTTGTGGAACAAATCGTTCCACACTATTATTTATCGATAAACGCCCACGCGATTGTGCCGCCGGCACTAGCGCTATGACCATCATTTTCTTTTTTGTTATTCCATAATTAGACCCCTGAAGAAACGCCATACTGGTACAAATGACCAAGTATTTTCTGTTACCATCTCCCGGTCTATAAGTAAAGAAAGAGATTAATTTCGTATGTCCTTATTCAGGGTGAAACAGATTTTTAAAGGGGCCATGTCTACATGCGCAGATTTTGCAACAAAAAAAATAATGTCTAGACCACTCACCAAACAAAGAAATGTCGCCAACCTGCTCTCCCAGTACCGTCATGATGTTTGTTTTAGCTCGGTTTTCTATTATTGATCATCATCATCTTTTATATATACAATACTAGCTGTGCCCCGCAGTTTTACCCGCGTAGACATCGTTCTCGTGGGGATATCGGGATAAAAAGTATGTGTTATTCCAAGGTTTAGGCTATCTACATACCATATTTCAGCTCAATCGGTTGAGTAGTTTCAGCGTGAAGAAGTAACAACCATGCACACATACTTTCTCCTTTATAATATTAGTAGCAAGTAGACAAGTCAAGCGTTTGACCACTATCTCACCTGATAGTATCGTGCGTGCGCGATCTAGGCGGCAATCAGATAGCGCAGTAGTATTTGTACCGACTGGTTCACACCAAACAGTAGAAATTCAGACCGCGAACGCGCACGCGGACCCTGCACGCCGCGGTGTAGTCGTACCTTTAGGGAAGGACATTAAAACTGACTTAGCTCCGTAGCTAACTAGGCCCTGGAATGGATATTATATATAAGGTCCGGGCTTGAAGTACCAATATTTGAGGGGAAGGGGGGGAGGCGGGGGTTTATTACTCAACGTTTTACCGACGAAATAACCCGTCCTCTCTGTCCTACAACTATCGACACATACATCTGAGGGGCCGGTGGCGTAATCGGGAGAACGGTCGGCTTTGATGCCGTGGTACCGAGTTCAAACCGCCGTGTACCAATGGATTTTTCTATAGAAAAAATTATGTGCGCTTCTCACAGTGAAGGAAAACATCGTTAAGAAACCAACACCCCGCATGGTGGTAGGACACTATCTAGTGTCCGCCTGGCCAGCTACCACCCTTAAGTTAGAAAATCTGTCGCCAAAACATCTAATGTGTTCCGGCAGCTACCCTTGACAGCTAGTTCCCATCCTAGGCCTAGCGTGCTTACCATCTTCGACCGCATCATCACTTAACAACAGGTGAGATAGTGGTCGAACGCAGCAAACATATCACTATCGATGTGGTCAAGATGGTGTATCGTTCTTGTCTCAAAGTAAAAGTAAAGTAAAGACGGTAGTGAGCCGAGGCGCTGGACAACGGATTTTTTTTCCATTTCATATTGTCTAATTTTTCTAGGAATATAAAAATGCGTAAACGGTTATATGGAGAAAACGTGCTACATCTTCAGCTGCATCGTAACTTACCATCTGTTGAGATTACTGCAGCCCAATAATTGCTTAGTTGGCTATAAATAAATCCCACAGTAATTATGTAGGTAGTTCATAACATAACCATTGCGAAAGCTTATTTGTACATTTTCAATCTAGATACACAGGCGTGTGAATTGATACACCCCCTTAATGTTTGTTGACAGTTGTTTTTGTATATATTTCTTATGACACGCTTTAGGATCAAGGTATTAACTGCAAAGAACTGGAGTATATAGCAGAATACGAAGATGATACGGAAGATAAGGGTATGAAAATGCGCGCAAGTAAAGACAAACCTAAAGTACCTTTAGCAAGAAAAACAGTACTTAATAAAACAAGACGATTTGATAATAAAATTCAATCAGGAGGGTTCTGCGAGGTATTTGTTATTGATTTTTTTCTGATAGAAAAAAGCTTACTAGCAATGTAGGTTGCACATTACTAGTAGTCTTGTTAACCTCCAACTAAGCTAAATATGCTTGTGTCTGGAGTGGATTCACGTCAATAGTGCAATGGGTGGGGATCGAAATCATTTCACTACCTCTCGATCGCCAGGCCGACGCCTTAGCGATTTTACAAAAGACTACAACTAAGACTACTTTTTTTTGTTACCAAAAGCCTGTGGTCTTATTTTCAACCGACTTCCGAAAAGAAGGAGGTTCTCAATTCGTCTGTATGTTTTTTTTATTTTTACATGTTACACGATTACTCATCAATTGTGAACCGATTTGAATGATTCTTTTTTTAATCGGTAGGGTCCGTTTTCGAGGTAGTCCTATTTTAATTTCATCGAGATCTAAGAGATAAGTATCTCCAGAGATATGACGATAAACGTCTCAAACTTGCTACTAAAATTGACTCGCGGGGCAGTGAAGTCGGTTGTTTTAGTTTTTAAACTAGGTTAATTTTCGTAACTGCAATTGTGATAAGTGCTATTAAGGCATCAAGCTTAAGTTTCAGCACTCAGGAAAGCCAAGGAATTAAATAGGGTATGACAACAATTTTTTCTTTTTTTTTCAATTAGATTCTATAGTGCTAATGAAGAAATAAAAAAATATCACAATTTTTTTATTTAATCGTTAAGTGCCATAAAAATGCATTTAAATTATGCATTTTCAAATTTTGCTCGTAATTTTGATGAAAACGCTGGACGCAGTGGATGCCATGTTGCGCCATATGCTGTGGTAATGACGTTAGTTGGCTATGTGAACACATTTAATGTAGTGATATGATAGTTGACAGTTGACACTTCTTAGCTTACATAGCCGTATGACGTAATAACATAGCGACTGCTGGCGACTAATATTTATTGGTGTTATAAAACAGATGAAAAGCTGAAACCTTCGAATTTAATTTTAAAATTTTGTTTATTTTATGAACTAAAACTAGCTGTTTTTTGCCTTAGCTATCTCAATAATATTATTTGTAGGTTTGTTTTCTCTTATAGAGTAAACATATTTCTTTGCCTGAGTCTGTGTTTTCCGATAACTACAACGTGCGGTCTTCAAGTGAATAGGTATCTTCTAGGCAAGCGACCACATCGTTACTTGATATCAGGTGAGATATTCGATCGCTTGCAATTATATATTATGTTATAATACTGGCTACTCACGACAGATTGGTAATGTTTTAAAGAAAGGCCAAGTTTAAAGTACCTATAACCGGCGACCATGTATGAAGGCGCTCATGAAAGTGGAAGACGCGAAAAAGGTATATCTGGAACGTAGCATGTGGATAGAAGTAGTTTCTGCCTACCACAACGGGGAAAAAAGCGAGATTGTATGTATGTTATAACTTTTGATACGTTTAATAAGTGTAATAACTCTCGTCGGAATCTGAAATCTGTAATAATTTCATCCGAGTGATTTACCTTCTTTGTTCAAACAGAATGATCACGGAGGTCCTTTAGTAGTGGGACATGGAACGACTTCCGTAGTTGTGGGTATTATATCAGCTTGTAATACCAGAGCTGTGACTAGAAACTGCCACGGTCCTTTCCTTTACACCAGCGTATGGACCCATAGGCTCCTGATAAGCTGTGCCGTTGACAAGGATATGAGGTATGTCTTTCAGATCAAACTTCAAATTCAAGATCTATCGATCGTTTTGATTGAAAGCTGAATTTTAATGGCTCATCATTACTTATGTTTATTTTACAAGCTTTTATTTAGTTTCACCTGTCCCGATGCATGATCAAATCTTGCAAATTAAATTTGATCCACTTCCCGGTTACCGATTGAACTGAAATTTTGCATTGTGTAAATTGCGTGACAATTCAATATGATTATGAAGACTTGGTGCTGAACTGATGTTGGAGCAGGCAGGTGGCCAAAGGAACTCCTAAACTACACAATGTTATACTCGTCGTGTTTGGGCTCGTCGGATTTGTCTTGACTTACTCTGGTCCTAGATTATGTAAAAGCTTGTGTTTAAAAAGGATTTTTATAAATATTACTTGATTTGAATTGAAAGCAATAACTTATGTTTTATTATATATTTATTATATAATATATTTAGAATAATCATTATTTATATGTCAATTCAAAGTCGCTCAGCGAGCTATTGAAAGGTCTATGCTCGGAGCATCTCTGAAAGATCGAATTCGAAATGAAGTCATCCGCCAGAGAACCAAAGTTCAAAGGACATAGCTCAAAGGATTAGCAAGCTGAAGTGGCAGTGGGCTGGTCACATCTGACGTAACCGATAACCGTTAGGGTAAACGTGTTCTAGAGTACGCAAGCTGCCTGGCAGCGGTTGGAAACAAGGAGCTGAAGATCGAGCTCAGTGGCGTGCCAAAGGAAAGGCCTATTTTATTTTTTGTTTGTTTGTTACGATTTAACTCAAAAATAGGTACTGGACCAATTCCTAAAATTCTTTCACTAATAGAAAGCTAGAGTTTGGCTAACATAAGTAGACACTCGAATTATTTGCATTTTCAAATGGCAATGGTATGCTCCAAATACTTTGATATTTTTTGTGCAATAATCTCTCGGTACCTGCACATGAGTAAAGGTGCTAGTTTAAAGTATCAAAATGAGTCAGTCGCAGTTTCCTTTGCAGTTAGGGCTGCCATACTTTTTTTTTAATTTCCTGCGCTGTTTCATTATCTACTTTTGTTATTATTCAACAATAACATAAGCTATATTATATACCCGCGAGATGCTGTTAGTATTATATAATGTTGTTTATCTCACAGCCCAGCATGCAGAAAATCGTTGCAGATGACAAAGAATGAAATGAATGAACAGGTATTTGACTGGTCGCGTCATCCGGATGGGTAAGTCATCGGTTTTCTTTTAAATATTTAATCCAATAATCCATATACATATAATCCATTCCTTATTAACAATAATCACCTTGTATATTTGTGGCCGTGTGTACCACACCGCGGCTTCTTGCGATCGCGATCTGAATTTCTATTGTTTTCTGGCCATAGATCGCGTTTGGTGTGAACCAGTGGGTACAAATACTACTGCAATATATAAATAGAAATAATATATACTATGTGGTCGTACCTTTACACTCCTGAAAGTCCCCGGAGCTGTGGTAGAAAGCACTATCTAAAAATGTTTCTTAAGACCAAGCTATGTACGACCCGTGACGGAAAATAAAAAAAATAATAATACAATAATGATGTGTTTTTTTTAGATTTTTGTTTTACATGAAATATAGCTGTGAGCAATTGGCTTAGGAAGCCTAGGAGACTAGTTCCCATCCAAAATATTCTTAAGGTACGGACAGACCGGTGCGATCTGAGGGCGCGTTGAGATAGTTCAGTAGTATTTGTACCGACTTGTTCAAACTTAAAACGATTTACGGCGATAAGTAAACAATTGAAAAGTAGATCGCGCTCCGCCCGCTTATTGCAGATCGCAGCCGTGTGACCTTTAATGAAAAAAAAATTGCATTGAAATGGATACAATACATTCATCACATTTATTTTAGTTACATTTATATTTTACGCCTTAAAAAGCAAAGGGATGAAAGTGAATGTAAGCAAGACCAAAGTAATGGTTTCTGAAAGAGAAGAAAGAATTACTAATTGTTATATGAGGATTGAAGGAGAAAGAGTGGAACAAGTGAAAGAGTTTGAGTACCTGGGTTCTAACTTTACGAGAATTGGTAAGTATTAAAGTGATATTGAGTGAAGAGTTTTGGCTGGAAACCAAGTGAGTGGGGCACTGCATAACTTTATGACAAGTCAGAACGTGTCTAAAATAGCACGACTGGTTGTACATACGGGAGTGTTAGTTTCCACACTCATGTATGGCAGTGAATGCTGGGTATGGCAGAAGAAACATGAAAGTAAAATTAATGCAATAGAAATGAGAAGTTTGAGAAGTATGATCGGAGTGACTCTGATGGATAAGTTGGAGAACATCGTGATAAGGGAATGTTGTGGTGTGATAGAAGATGTAGTGACAAAGATAGAGAAAGTGATGCTTAGACGGTTTGGACATCTAGAGAGGATGGATGAAGAAATATTGACAAAACAGATTTATGAGACGAGTGTGAATGGGCCAGTTGGTAGAGGCCGACCTAAGCGAACGTATCACGACCAGATCAGAGACGTTTTAATGAAAGGCCAAGTCAAAAGTACCTATAACCGGCGAGCATGTATGAAGGCGCTCATGAAAGTGGAAGAAGCGAAGGAGGTATGTCAGGATCGTAGCATGTGGAAAGAAGTAGTCTCTGCCCACCCCAACGGGGAAAATGCGTGATTGTATGTATGTATGTATGTATATTTTGCATGTTATTACGTGTGTGTGTGTGTGTGTGTGTGTGTGTGTGTGTGTGTGTGTGTGTGTGTGTGTGTGTGAGTGTGTGTGTGTGTGTGCGTGCGTGTGTGTGTATGTGTGTGTGCGTGTGTATGTGTTTGGTTGTCAATTAAATATCAATTTAAAATAATATAAAATGAATTAAAGTTTTAATAAGTGGAATTTTATTTCATTAATTTTAATTTACACGTAAGATGGAAGCTTTATCATCAATCAATGAGTTTAAGTACAGAACAGATAATAATACTCAAGCCTATTTAAATACTTCACTTCAATCGCAATCCATTACAATCTGTGGTATGTATGGTACCCATATATGGCGCTGGGTTTGATTTCCAGCGTGACACCCCAACTAGCAAAATCGTCTTACGTTTCTCACTTTATAAGAGTTCTGAGCTTATATTGGTCTCTTATCTGTTTTCGTCATTGCTATCACTCCTATATAAGTCTCTGACAAGCCGTTACAGGCTCAAATACGCTTGATCTTAATACCTTGTCTTAATTATGCATATAAGTTTATTTTACAGTGCCGTTGTAAGCCACACTCTCCTATAAAAGCATCTTTTAAGATTTATCACACTTGAGATCTCATATCCACATTTTCTAAGCTCATTTAATTTTATTAAATATTTTCTAAATGCTATTGTAAGAATGTTACACTAATACTTAA
The DNA here is from genome assembly GCA_954871355.1 of Cabera pusaria. Classification (NCBI taxonomy): domain Eukaryota; kingdom Metazoa; phylum Arthropoda; class Insecta; order Lepidoptera; family Geometridae; genus Cabera; species Cabera pusaria. The sequence continues at coordinate 32,048,711 of OX940885.1, read as the reverse complement.
AACGTGTACATTTTGATCTTATTCAAAACTATTATAAGATCAACAGCAGTGGATAGGCACGGTATTAGAGTGATATTGAATCATCATACTTACAATAGAGAAAACGAGACTAATTTAATAAATTTTGATCTTAAATCGAATTTGTGACTAAAGTTGTCAGAGTAAAATTTGATGTTGACTATTATATTTCACTAAAAGTATTTTAGTTCGGTCTCATAAAATACCATTTCACATCCCAAACGTTCACTCTTAAATGAAAATAATGTTTTATGTCAATTCAAGGAACTCTAAATTATTCCCACATGACTCCATGTTGGAATAAATTTGATTACTGCTAAATGAACTTAGAATAGTCTTATAGTGATTCTAATAAATGCAATACTAATGGTGACGCTTTTAATACAAATTAACAAATAAAATAATTAAACAAGAATGCTAAATACTATATATTGACGAGGTGCACGAGTTGTGAAGCGTAAACTAGGGTCTACTTTACAGTAAATAATATTTTCCAATACTAATACTTACCGAAAAGCATAAAACGAAACACTTGTAAATAATGACACGGTTATTACAATATAATTATTAAATACCTTTATCCTTACTGTTTTCGATTTCTTTTTTATTAGTTGTAACTTTCAAACAAACACTATACCAACAGTTTTTTTACGATTGTGTTTGATCTTATGTAAAATCAAAATAAACTTTCTTACGCTCACAGGACTCTAACGTTAAAATAATGTAAGCCTATGTACGCTTAAATTAGTTTTGGTAAGAATAATTTAAGTGAAAACAACATTCAATAAGACTGATATTAGAAAGATATAAATAAAATACGCTTATAAATGATGCCCAAATCCAGGCTTATACGACGATGTAAGAATGGTATAAGAGCAAGAAATAGTGGTCTAGAGATTGTTTTAAGTGTAGTTTTTGCTAGTTGGGACATTATATAAGGAGAGACCATCGTCTAGCATTGGACAATTAGTGGCAGATGTTGATGATGGTGATGTAAACGTTGATACTCGTATGTTTCAGGCCTGCCAAGAATACAACGGTATGACTGATCACTGCAACTGCAAAAGAAAATACTGGTCGAATATCAATTATTGTACAAACGCACAAATTAATAACAGAATTGTAATAAATAAGCTGTTAGTTAGATGGAATATCATTATTACGAAACTTAATTGTTCGTTTTATTGAAATTATTATATTATTTCCTACGAGTGTTACACTCGTAGGAAATACTTGTATGCTTTGTCTTTTAAGTTAATTTCACACATGTCAATGAAGTCACAGTTCCAACACAGTACCGGCACCACAGATATATATATATATATATACAACGTATATGTCTGTGGTGCCGTAATAATTATATATATAGTAAATAATATATATATATAGTATAATAGAATATATAGAATATAGTATAATATTGTAAATAATATATATATATTATTTACAATATTATACTATATTCTATTATACTATATATATATATATTATTTACATATATATATATATATATTATTTACTATATTATACTATATATACATACTATAGATATACATATATATATATATATATATATATCTATATCTGTGACCGGCACAGTGCGAAATATTCTTTTATACATTCTCTATGAACGTATCCCCTCTAGTCAGGTTATATGTTCTATAGGTTAATGTTACGATCGACTAATACATTTTTTTGACAAAATCAAAACAATAATCCCCATTTAATTTGGATTTAGAAAAGATAAATTACACCACAATGGCAATATATACGATGTTATGTAAAGTTTGGAAATCAATCAATGAAAAAACTCTCTGTACAGCATTATTTGTTGATATGTCAAGAGCATTAGACTGTGTCGTACCTGCTACATATTAAACTCGATCGCGTACACCGGCCCCCATGATACCGACCTTGAACGGAGTTTGTCACACCCTTGGGAGAGGTCGTGCGTCGTCCAGCAGTGGACGGACACCGGCTGATAATGACACTCCCACCCTGGTGTATCTCAATTGGGCCGTTTTGTTCTACAAAGCAATCACTACTTTATTGTTAAAGTATACGGAATTTGTCAAAATATCTGCAGTGCACCATCCTTTTATATTACGTCTATGTTCGACTGTGTCGTACCTGCCATACTCCTTCGACAATGAGAGAGCATAGTGTAACGCTGGCTATTTTCTACCTACCTACTTAGTCCCTAGATAAATAAAAAAATAGTCAGGTTAACAAGACTAGGCTTTTTACATTAATAATACAAGTAGGTAGATAGAAGAAATGGGTCGTAGGAATCGTTCGTGTAACCGTTCTATCGTTTTACTCTGGAGACAACCACTACTGGCCTTGGAATCCGCAGTCCGCGCTGGTGATTGATGTAGTCATTCAGGATGTTAGGCATGGCAGCAAGTTGTGTGCTGACGTCGACGGATAGCACGTCGGTAGGGCAGCAGCGTATGAGATGCGAAGCACCAAGTCTTGCCTGGTGGGTGGACCCCAATTTGGGGAACAAAAAACACTAAGCACGGTAATGTAATAATTTCAAACGCGGGCGTGCACTACACGTCTCGCCGTGGTATGTGAGCCAACGGCTGCCGGCCGTCCGCAGAGCTTCGGGTGGTTAACCCTGCGCGCCTCAGTCATTCCCCTCAACTGGATTGACCGCGCTCGGCGCTTGTAATCGCGGCAGACGTTACAATAGGCATTCGTGATTTCGCTCATAGCTTATTAGACGCAGAACCCAAACAACTGTATTGAATAATTTTAATAAAGCCTCAAGATCCCAATGTATTCAATCTGCCAAGGGAAATGTTGTCTTAGGGGTACTGCAAGGGAGCATTTTGGGGCCATTATTATTTTTAGTGTATATTAATAATAATTAATAATTTGCCGACACTAACTAAGAATTTGACTGTACTCTATGCTGACGATGATACAATTCTATTTGTAAAAACTATACTGAATGTCTTGGACTACGAAAGTGAAATAATAAAAACAATAAATAAAACGACGAATTAGTTAAGGAGTCTAAACTTGGAAATGAATATTACAAAGACTAAGTTACTACAATTTCAAAATAATAAGGCCAAACTACTGCAATTAAACATTAAGGTGAATAATTTTCAAGTGCAGGAAGCAAAGAAATAGGAATTATACCTTATTATTCCTATTTCTGTGGCAGGAAGTAACTCAATAAATTATTCTGATTCTGATAGGAAATTCTCCTTCTGTTTTTCTTTGCCATGCTTCATCGCATTTTCTGTTTTTGGGGTTTCGTAGCCAGTAGTGGCAAAAAACGGAACCCTTATTTAAATTCGTCATATCTGTCTGTCTGTCTGTCCGTCCAAATGTCACAGCCACATTATTCCGAAACTATTAATCTCAGATAAATAAACACATAGGCACACAAATACACACTCAATCTCGATCGCGATCACACAGTTCTCATCGCGATCACGAATCACGGGATCACGCCACAATATTACACATTTAATATTAATTTCTTCAGTCCTTGTATCGTTACCGCCGCGACAACACTTATTGTCTTCTCATTTAATATGAGAATATATATGATGATCCATTTCGTATAAACGCACAACGAGACTGATGCGATCCTGCGCTTTCAATCTCGATCACGCGATCAGAGGATCGCGATCTTGAATTCAAAATAACTGGATATTTTGTGATCAGGTGCATCAATCCATCAATCTACATCGTCCATTATAAATCTGGATCGCGATCATTGATTTTTATCACAGATCGCGATCGAGCTTGAGTGTGTACATCCTTAAATGGTATTATTATGGTATTTTTAGTATTATTATCTATTGTACAAAAGAGTTTTTATCAAATTATCTAAGCAAAAGCAATACATAAATCAGTGTCATTGTCAATATTATGACAATTTCGTCCATCAAAAATCAACAACAAGCTAAGAAAAATGACACGTAGTATTTAAATTATCTTTGAAAAATGACTATATAGGCATTTCTCTGAGACAACAAGTTGGTCCTTTCGGTTTCCTTTTCTACGGTATTAAAATCAAATGTCCAAGTAATGAACAGTCTTTTGTAAATGTTACCCAAAAATGATGCATAAAGCTAGTTGCTCAACATGCGCCGGTCACTATGGTTGGTTATAAAGAAGGTGACTCAATGACTTCCAATCAGAAACTCATCGCTGCCGTTGTGTCTGGAGTTACAACTAGATTCATTACTCAGCCTATGGATGTGATAAAACTCAGGACCCAGTTGTTGAAGCATAAGCCTAATCCAACAAAGAAATGGTTTAGGATTACTAGGAGGATTATTAAACATGAAGGATTGCTTGCATTTTGGCATGGTCATAATGTGGGGCAGGTAAGTGTTAAACCGTTTAGTACTTTTGACCAACAATAATAGGAGAAACTTAATATGTGTGTATATATCCCCTTGTATATATGTTTCTTTTGAACACTAGCATCATTTTATTGATTTGTACTATTTATTTTGTTCGAAAACGTCAAGTGTATGCTGCAGATTAATCTTAGACATATTTTATTTAAGATCTGATGAACATCTTCACATACTTTGAAAGAAACACTTCAGACAATGAAGTTTAAATTACTCATAGCATATTATATAGTCAGAACTGGGTCATAAATCATAGTAAAACTAGGGCGGTGAGCATGTTGCACGAACGCAACGCCGATATCGATAAAAACGAATGAGCCATGTCATAATGGCACCGCACGCCACATGCATAGTCCAGTCGGTGTTCAGTAGACTGTACGTACGGGGTACCAAATTATACACTGTAGTCCGTGCCATATAGATTGGCACACAAGTGCATCGACCTCTCATCAGCCGCTAAGAAAAAATTAATGTAAAAATTAAAATTTTGCCAAAATTAAAACCTAAATCTATTTATTATTGATGTTACAATTCTACATATCACTAGAACACATTTTATATATTTGATGTCGTATTTTCATGATCTCGATATTTATTATCCATTTTAATTGTAAAAAGGGATTTAACGCGCTAAGAGTGTTCTATGTTATAATATATTTTAATGATTATTAACGAACATCTCTTTTTGTAATTTTTCTACTTCAAATTTAAAAAAAATATCCATTACAACAGATTTTATAATACTTACGAAACTACTACCTGAAATTATACAAAACGCGAGTTATGTCACTTTACCTGGAACATTTTTTTACGTCAGGCAACAGAGATGCGTCACCTTCGGCGATAATAAATTAATTTATTTTATAAATTAATTTAGGCAAGAACTAAGTGATGGCAATTATGTATAAATGTACCAAAAATATAAAATAAATCATATGAAATATATTTTATTTATTTATTTTCCAACACATTAATCTTACATTAAACCCAATATACTAATGCAGACTCCAACTCAAATAAATATGTATACATGTTACAGAAAAAACCTTATGGATATTTTAGTGGCAAATGAAAATTAGAACACACCGCTAAGTAAAAAGAAAACCTAATTATAATCACAGTCATAAAAGGTTTATCACCGCTGCTAGACCACTGAAAGGTTATCGCACTTTAATGCCAATCTATGTAGCACATACTATATCATCGATACCGCTTATCGATAACAATACTGCGCAGCACTGCGCCCGACCACTTACTCATGTGGCCCGACCATAAGTCCCATGAGTGGGAGACAAAGCTAAATACTCTCTGCACTCTTCCCACGTTTACGACCCAGTCTGCAGCGAGTGAAAAACAGTACTATAGATACGTATGAATTTACTTTGTCAAAATGCCTTACCCTGCCGTCCGCTGAAGTGTTTAATTCACTGGACCAATACAAATTCATGTATTTACGAGTATCGTATCTTATTGTAATATGATTTCAGGTTCATTCTATATTGTCAGTCGGATCACAATTTTTCACGTACGAGGTGACAACCAAATGGGTTTCGAGTTTTAATATTGATAAAGCATACGTGTTAGTAAAATACAATTACATTCGTATGAAAAATAATTAAGGACCAGTTTCACCTGTCCCCTTCGAGCATTTACCAATGGAGATGTTAACGCAAGACGTACCCCTCTGCTGGCCATATAGCCATTTTTGGCCATATGGGCGTGCGTAACTACGCTGTATTTTTAATACTATGTGCGTGTTTCAAGCTAGTGTGGGGGATCGCTAAAGTGAGTGATTTGAGTGTGCAATGCGTGTTTACCTCGTCCCCCGTAAGTATCGGCAGAAAAAAATGTTTGCGGATTACAACGTTAACATCTCGATTGGTAAATGCTCAAAGCCTGTCCCTGATAATGTGTTAGATATCTGTTACATGACGCCATATAAAACCTTTAAAAAATCTGTCAGATAACTTTATGTTATCTCTATCAGGAACCAGTGAAACTGGGTCTAACTGTAATAAAACATTTTAATAATATTTCAATTTTACATTCAAAACCACCCCGACCGATCTATTGATAATTTGTTTATTGAAACAATTCCTATGAGCACGAACTCGACATCTCTGCTTTAAGTTGGTGAGGAGTTGAGTATTCTGCAGATTCCAGGAGATGTCCCAGCATCAGGTCAAAGCTACCATGTTCTTACAATACTTTGAAGAAAGAGGATACCGAATATCGAATTAAAATTTGATAACGTAAATTCTTACATTTGTAATGGTAACAAAGTATAGATTTCAAATTGCACTGGCCGGCCGGTCTTAAATTTTCATCGATTTCCTCCCTGTGCTGTACGCAATGTGTACATTGATGTTTGGAATCCATATCTTATTTTACCATTGGATACATTGGATTGGACACATTTGGAAATTACACGTTGGGAAATTTCAAATGCCCTGCCTTGCCGTCCGCCTAATCGCTGATAAGATAAAACTCATGATGCAACAAACAGAAGAACTATTTTCTTTTGTTCTATTTGTGCGTGTCATTGCTATTCGCCCGTCCTACGAATATCCCCTGTGTCGCAGGAGACGTCACAAATTTACTCATCACGGACACAATAACACCAATTGTTTGTGGATCACACGAAGAATTGTCCCGTGTTGGAATCGCACCCACGACGGCCTTCGGTATTATGGCCTGTGTCACTAAATTTATAACTCGCGTCATATTTTAATATCAGTGTTTGTCGTGATATCCAATTATTAGGTTCGTCCCAGTATTGGAACTCACTACACTACACTTCATACAACTACTGAATATTATAATACTACATTTGATTATCTACTAGCTAGCTGTGCCCGCGGCTTCACCGGCGTTAAAAAGTATCCTATAGCACGGTAATAATATTAACAGTATTCTGACTCCATACTAACGGTTGGAACAATGAATAATTAATTGATCAGACCTATTAAAGTTGAATAGCGTCATCAACTAGAAATAAGCTCATGGTATTAAAACAGCTAAACGGATTTTCAAGGAACACTTTCGTAAGGTAAGGTAAGGTATCTTAATTATCATCCTAAACTTCGTTTACCAAGCCGTCTCTACTCTGGGACACGTCTACCACAACGGTTATCGGTTCTACGACAGATGTGACCAGCCCACTGCCACTTCAGTTTGCTAATACTTTGAGCTATGTCTATAGCTTTAGTTGTCTGTCGTATGACTTACTCTACTTTTTGTGAAATATATATATTTCATTTCAGTTCATTTTCGTTTCGCATTCGATCTTTTCGAGATACTCCGAGCATAGCCCTTTCCATAGGATAGCTTGCTGAGCGACTTTGAATTGTTGGATCAGTCGCACCGTCAGTGTCCAGGTCTCGGTTCCGTTCCGTATGTCATTACTGGTAGGATGCACTCATTAAAGACTTTTGTCTTTAAGCTTTGTGGTATTGGCGATGATCAGACGATGTAGTTTTCTAAATGCTGCCTTTCCAAGCTGTATTCTTCTGCAGGCTTCCTTCTCAAAAAGGTTTTCCCAAAGTAGACATACACAAGAATATTTCTTGAACAGCTTCGAGAGGTCCTCTGTTTAAGGCAATCGGTTCCGGAATAACATGTTCGTTGAACATGATCTTGGTTTTATCCAAGTTCATCCGATGTGTGCAGAAGAATCAGCAAGGGTGACAAGCATGTATTGCAAGTCCTGCACGGTTTCAGCCATGATGACAATATCGTCCGCAAATCTCAGGTGTGAGTTCTATTCGCCGTCGGAATTTATGCCCCATCCTTTCCAGTTTGGCATCTTGGACATATCCTCTAGAGCGTTTTTGATTATTTTCAACTAGCTAAGCCCCGCCCCTTACTCACCCCCACCCGCCCTACCTTTCTCGTGCCAAAAGATTCTAAATTTCAACCTTAAGCACTTCAAAATAATGCCAGCTTGCACGCATCTCAGTAAGTACAATAATAGACGTATATTTATGAACTGTGCTCGCATCGTCACTCACCTGTCACGTCAACTTCGGATAATATCTTCGATATCTTTTCAGACCACATCTAAAGGTAATCTGCGGCATAATTGCGGGCTGCTGCAGTGCTACAGTGGTGATGCCACTAGAGGTGATCAGGGTACGGCAAATGATGGTAGCAGAACAGTACAGAGGGATGCTGAGGGGTGCTAGGCAGGTGTACGCTAGTGGTGGATTTCTGGCCTTCTATGAGGGCCTATCTGCTGGCCTACTACAGGTTTGTAACACTTTGACCGCAATATGAACTGGATGCCAATTTATTGGCGGTTACCGTTTTCTCGCTCACTAGGTGGCAACACTATGTAAAAATAATCCAAGATCTTGGTTCAGGAGCACCAGATCCCCGTTCAGAGCTGCAGTGTCTCAACAAAATCTCAAAAAAAATACAATTTATTTCATAAAATATAGAATAACTGGGTACCTACCAAGATATTGGTGAGTTGACATATACAATGCACAAATTCATTATATAAAATTAAACAATACAAATTAGTAATTTATGTAATTAAAACACACATTCAGTGGCAGTGGTAATTAATTATTATTATAAAATTAAATTATGTCAAATGTGTCTTTGTCAGTGATGATAAATAATTATTTAAGTAAATAATTTGTTTAATAAACATGTTTTGTTAATAAGCAATTTAATAATTCTATTTTAAATTACATTTACTATCTCCGGCAGTAAAGCACCTGTAGGAGATGTCACCTCCACAAGAAGTAATTAGTTATTATTATAAGCCGCAACAGCCCAATGTCTAAGGCGTCGGTTGGCCTGGAGATCGAGAGGCTGTGAGTTCGATCCTCATCTATAGCACTATTGACGTGAATCCACTCTAGACACAAGCTTTTTTAGCTTAATTGAAGGGGTGGACTACTAGTAATATGCAACCTACATTGCTAATAAGCTTTAAAAAAAAAGTTGTGAAGAAAGCTAACGCGTTGGAAGTAAGACTTCCAAGACCATTTAATTTATTTCTCAACATCACTATTTATTTTTTGTACAACTCCATCTGTTGAACATAGCGGGACGAATGCCCGAATTATAGCGAATACGTCTTCGTAGTTACGCCGTTCTACAATAGAGGGCGCTTATAAATATAAAATATTTTTATTACATTACGCTTACTAACAATAGTTAGCAGTTTAGGTCAAATTTAAATTACTTATTAGTCTTGAGACTAGATTGCAATTTTAATGATATGCCATTATATTGGAATATCATTAGTGAAAAAAAAAAACTTTACGCTTACGTCACCTCCGTCTAATTTCACCCCAGTGCGCCAAAGAAGATTCACTTCAAAAAAAATTACAGAAAATTATTTGCAGATGGGGCCGCAAGTAGGCTTATCATTTTTCGTGTTCAACTTCGTTCAACCGTTGGTGCTTAGTACTTTCGAGAAGTGTAAGGACTTCGATGAAACTTGCAGCAAGGTGCCTGGCAATCCTCATAGACCGGAGTCCCTTCTAATGGCGAGTTCCATTGCCGGCTCCTGTGCTGGATTCTGCTCCAAGACCCTCACGTATCCATTCGACCTTGTCAAGCGGCGAATGCAAATTGCAGTAAGTACTTGATATGATAATGAAGTATGGTTTTTTAGGGTTCCGAACCCAAAGGGTACCAACGCAACCCTATTACTGAGACTCCGCTGTCCGTCTGTCTGTCTGTCTGTCTGTCTGTCTGTCTGTCCGTCTGTCACCAGGCTGTATCTCATGAACCGTTATAGTTAGACAGTTGAAATTTTCACAGATGTTGTATTTCTGTTGCAGCTATAACAACAAATACTAAAAACAGAATAAAGTTAAAAATTAAAGGGGGTCTCCATACAAGAAACGTGTTTTTTTGTTATTTTACTATAACGCCATCTATGAACGTTTGACTGTATTTTTTTTTTATATAACTTATAGGTTAGCGTTTGACCACTATATTACCTGTTGGTAAGTGATGATGCGGTCTAAGTTGGTAAGCACGCTAGGCCTAGAATGGGAACTGGCTCTCAAGGATAGCTGCCGGAACACATTAGATGTTTTGGCGACAGATTTTCTAACTTGAGAGTGGTAGCTGGCCAGGCGGACACTAGATAGTGTCCTACCACCATGCGGGGGTTGTTGGTTTCTTAACGATGTTTTCCTTCACCGGAGGGCCACTGTGAGAAGCGCGCATTAATTATATTACATTATATTATTGTAGTGTGGTATGGAATCGGAACCCTACGAGTGCAAGTCCGACTTGCACTTGGCCAGTTTTTTTTATGCTGTATAGGCAAGCGTTTGACCACTATCTCACCTGATGTTAAGTGACGATGCGGTCGACGATGTAGCACGCTTACCTAGTAAATACCTGTTCACTCGCAATTTGAAGACCCCCGGGTTGTAGCTATCGGGAAACACAGACACCGGCAAGGAATTCCATGGTGCTGAAACGTGGCCGCTCACCAAGGAAACTGTGCCCAACATGCAAGTTTCGATTTAGATTTAGATGTTAGGCATCACGTTAAGCGATAAGGCGTGGAAGATTGATTTTTCTATCTGAAATTTAAAGGCGCTTTTTACAGTGGCCCTCCGGTGAAGGAAAAACATCGTTAAGTAACCCCTAACCCCCGCAAGGTGGTAGGACACTATTTAGTGTCCGCCTGGCCAGCTACCAACCTCCAAACATCTAATGAGTTCCGGCAGCTATGCTTGAGACCCAGTTCCCATTCTAGGCCTAGCCGTGCTCCCATCCTTGACCGCATCATCACTTACCAACAGGTGAGATAGTGGTCAAACACTAGCCTATATGATATAAAAAATAAATAATATTTGCTTCGCCGTAGTAGTAGGATGAAAAACGGCAGCCAGTGCCTTGTTTGTTTACCTTAATCCTAGGTAAACGATACGACCTATTTATTTTATCCTGGGATTCAAAGTGGGATTATGGCAAATATTTTGAGTATTGGACGCAAAAAGCCGTCGATATCCGGAAACAACATTCTGGGAATCGGCTCTGGATATCCAATATTTATTTATAGACTGTTAAAAGGGTTTTTTTGTTCTCTATGAACGGCTTCTCTGAAATAATGAAAAGCCTATAAATATTTCAACAATTAATCGTGAATAAAATAATTAATATTTATTTATCATGCGTACTGCCAAGGAATGGGATTCCTTGCCGGTGTCTGTGTTTCCCAGTAACTATAACCCGGGGTCTTCAAATCGCGAATAAATAGGTATCTTCTAGTTAAGCGTGCTACATCGTCGATCGTATCGTCACTTAAAATCAGGTGAGAGGTTACACGCTTACCTAACTAATATATTTAAAATAATATCGTTTAAAAAACTAAAAAAGAACCGACTTCAATGCCGCGCTATTCATTTTCAGTACCAATTTTGAGATGTATATCTCAATATCTCTGGAGATACTTGTCAGACCTCGATAAAATTACCATGGTACTACACTTGGGATCTTTCCTTTCGAACAAAAAAAGAATAATCAAAATCGGTTCATAAACGACGAAGTTATCCGCGAACAAACATAAAAAAATAAAAAATAAAAATATATACGGTCGAATTGAGAAACCTCTTCCTTTTTTTGAAGTCGGTTAAAAAACCTCTCCTTTTTTTTGAAGTCGGTTAAAAAAACTGAAAGTACACAGGAATGGCTAATTTAGTAAGACAAGACGGAGGGTGCTTTAGTCTACACATCTGTAAATTTTTCATATTATCAGCCAATAAGCACACATTGAATTGGAAACCTTTACCTTTTTTCGTCTGTTAATAATGTGATGATTTATTTTCCGTAGCATTTTGAGATATTTATCGTCATATTTTAACTGAAAACTACTTCGTCAGCAGCTATAATATTCACATTTATCGAAAAAATACCTGATTCGGTATTTGCTTCTCTTTCGAGTCGGATCTTTGTAGTTCACAATCCTCCGATCAGAAGCTTTTGATATTTATATTCGAAAAATTGGTGCTAAATGCACCAATTAATCGGAAAGTTTTCCGCGAGTTAATGTCTAATAAATGTGGATTATTAACCATTAAGTGCCGGTGAATGTGTGCGAGTGTAGGGAAACAGCACAATGTTAAAAAACATGCTATTTGCGTTCTCACCAAAATTCCACTGAAAATCTTCAGTAAACACCACATCTTTACTGAAGGTATGACTTAGACTAGACTTTTACTTGAAAACTGACCTGAAATGTGACTTTGACGCATCTCTACGACTAAAATTCATGAAAATTTGAAGAATTTCAATTATTGACACTGGCTAAATACACTAATAGTGTGGCGCCATAATAAAACAAAAAAAAAGAATATCTATGCTGATCTTGTCATCTCCAGACATATTGCCGGTACATTATATCCACTTATATTGATCTCTCACGGCTCAATTACACCGGTTGCTCTGAGTTGTGCCAATGAACGGAAATCAAAATCATTACTCAACAAGAAAGAGTCGTATAGGCACGTAATGCAGTAGGCAGACAATATGTAATTTGTCTATTACCCTGGCCGTATGTTGTCGGACCGGCTTCCAGGCTTCCACGGCGTAAAGTTACGTAAGTAAAAGATACAAGACCATAAAGTTAGTCGGCCTGCGACGTATTGGTGATGCGCTAAATATTAGGTATAGTGGCATCTTGTACTATTATTTATTGTTTTTTAACCGACTTCAATAAAAGGAGGAGGTTTCTCAATTCGACCGTATATATGTTGTTTTTTGTTTTTTTTTTGTTTGTTCGCGGATAACTTCGTCGTTTATAAACCGATTTTGTTTATTCTTTTTTTGTTGAAAAGGAGATATCTCAAGTGTAGTACCATGGAAATTTTATCGAGGTCTGATAAGTATCTCCAGAGATATGGAGATAAACACCTCAAAATTGGTACTGAAAATTACTTTGGTACACATACTTACATTCATTTAAGAACTTAGTTATTATGTTTAATTAAAAACTCAAAACAATTACAAAAATATATACTTAGGTATACTAACAGTATTTTAATAACCTCGTTTTTTAAATTAAATAAAAAAGTTTCATTATTTTTTGCTTTTTAGTTGTTTCGGCGGTTTAACTTTTTGTTAAAAAGTTTTATTTTATATTTTTTTGTGGACATAATCTACTATGGTAAAAGCAGGCGTCATTGCTTACCCCTGGCCTAGACAAACGTTATATAGAACATTTATGCTCTATAATAATAATATAAATAATTTAAGATCACATAAAAAACTAAAAAACCGACTTCCAACGTCACGTTAGCCAATTTCAATACTAAGTTTGAGGTGTTTATCTTCATATCTCTGGAGATACTGAACATATCTCGATGAAATTTAAATATTACCACCTGTAAAATATCATTATCATCATCATCATAATCAGCCGGTATCAGTCCACTGCTGGACATATGCCTCTCTCAAGACACGCAACTGAGCCCGATTTTCGGCTCTTTGTTTTTTGTTTCCAGTGTATGTTGACTTACATTGATGATAAAATCATCAAAACAATTATACTTTTTTCCATTACTTTTGTTGATTTATTCAAAACGGCTTGACCGATTCCGTTAAAATTTAAATGGGGCCCTTTTGGGGGTATACCTTTCCAATAAAAAATAATTATCGAAATCAGACTACTCTGTAAAAAGATATGCGTGGTCATACATACAAAAAAAATAAAACTGGCCAAGTGCGAGTCAGACTTTTGTCCCGCACACGGAGGGTTCCGAACCGAACACCAACTAAGTAAACGTTAAAACAAAGGTAGAATAGTATTATATAGTAGTAATAGTAATAGTAGTAATTAATATTATTAAATATCTGGTTGACCGAGCTTTGCTCGGTATTTTTTGCCACTTAAACAGACAAATATGACTCTTCCCGACATCTATTGACGAATAATAATACTATTTTTTTAAATTTAGAGCATCTAACTGCTTAACTGATACAGTACTTCTACTCGCCAATAGAAGTCGTGTAGTGTCGGGAAGAGTCATATTTTAAGTTGATTATCAATAAAGTTGATTATTGAAAACACGAATAAAACAACATTTTCTGAAAACTAGCTAGCTAGGAGTCCTAGCTAGATCGATTTATCGCCCCCGAAATCCCCTGTAGGTAAACTTAATTTTATTTAATCGTTGGAGCCGCTTCCGAGATTCAGATTAAGGTAAAGACGATAGCGCCATCTTTGATGCATAGCGCTAGATGGCGCTGCGCTATCGTAAAAACCTTTTTTTTAACTTTTATTTAATTTTTAACTTTGTTCTGTTCTTAGTATTTGTTGTTATAGCGGCAACAGAAATACATCATCTGTGAAAATTTCAACCGTCTAACTATCACGGTTCATGAGATACAGCCTGGTGACAGACGGACAGACAGACAGACAGACAGACAGACAGACAGACAGACAGACAGACGGACAGCGGATCTCAGTAATAGGGTTCCGTTGGTACCCTTTGGGTTCGAAACCCTAAAAATACGCGTCGACTTGATAACCACCTCCGTTTTTTTATCGTCAGTTAAAAAATGAAATTGGAGCCGAAAGTATGGAACCGCGATATCAAATTTTATGAATGGTAACTTATATTTCCGTAATATTTTGCTTATATTATATTATTGAGTTGTATTTTGTTCGCTTCTATGATTGGTCGAAAAAGTAGACACATAGGTGCCATTTACAATTATATTATTACATCGTGTCGATAGGTCTCGAAGTTTCGCAACGCTTCTCGCAGTAAACAATAACAGCCGCGGATATAGATACATACGCGGATAAGGATATGTATATAAATTACGCCGACAAAGTGGTGAAATAAAATTTTGAACATTTTTTTTTTAGGGTAGCTACATAATAAGTGGGGAAGAATCTTTTTTTCGGCGTCTACCCCATCGTGTGGTATCGTTGAATAGGTCTTTTAAAATGACTTAAGGGTTGCTAATACTATTTTTCGATTGAATGCTCCATTTACGAAATATTAAACTTTAAAGTGCAAATTTTTGTTCCAGTAGGGGGTTCCCCCCCCCCCCTCAAGAAGCTAAACTGCTGGCTTGAAAAATCTAGGAAAATTCGTGATAATAGTGCATTTCGTGAACTTTAAAGGAAAACTATTGCGGTTAACATAACTTTATTAGTTTAGCAGTAATAGTCGTTGAACTTGGGTGTTGGATAATTTTGTACCAAATACAAAATCCTTAGAACTTCGTCGCTGTCACTTTAGAGGTAAATCCTTTAGACGAAGTACCTAGTTGCTTGTTTATAACGGGTAAAGATTTGCATTAAATAACGGGCTACCACGGAACCCTACACTGCGCGTGGCCTGACACACACTTGGCCGGTTTATTATAATATTAGCAGTTCGCTTCGCGCTGTCGTACGCGACACATGCCTCGCGCGCGATGGCAACCGTCCACTCGCCTCCGCCTCAGAGCCAAGTAGGCACGCGCAATAGTAATAGCAGTGACTTGCTGACACAATGTTTGCAGTGTAAAGTTGTTATTAATGAGGTACTGGCCTTCATTACCAATAAAGTTGACACGCTCCCTGAAACAGGGATCACGCAAATATGTTTGAGTACCTACACGACGGAAGAAATCGAGAACGCAAGGGTATAAAATACTTGCAACGATGAAAAAAGTTTTGAGGAGAAAGGAAGATTCTGAACAGAAGAGCGTCCTTGAAATAATTAAATGCATCAAGGAATCTGAGCCTGATTGTCTCCCGGTCTTTGTGGCTAAGAACTTAAACAAACTGCCAGCTGTCTCGTTTGACTATATTGACATAACTACCTTTCTTAAAGAGATGACACTGCTTAAAAGTGATGTTGCATGCCTTAAATCTAAAACGCCTACAAGTACAGAAAACATTACGCCGACCTTAGACAATAATATTGTCGAACTAAAGACTGAAATAGAAAACGTAAAAGCCATGTTGTTTGAGCTTCAAAAGGCCTGCACAACTCGTTGTAGATCTCAAGACAATCTATCTCTCAGGCCTTATCATGATGATAAGGATAAGAGAGATGAACAGACAATAGTAAATAGTCCACCTAATGCTATGGCGGGCTCGAGTAAGCAGGCCGATGAAGCGGCCGTAACCAGTTTGGAGCCGAACACGGATGGAAAAGAAGGGAAAGGGCGGGGTAGGCGGAGTGGTGCGCGTGCGCCTGCCTCGCTCGAGGTACGGCCGCCGCTACCTGCGCCTTCCGCCCCCACCGCCGCACCTGTTGCATTGTCGCGCGCCACTCCTCACCTTGTACCCACGGCGTTATCTCTAACACAGCTGACAACGGATATTGACTCCACGTCTTGTACACCTACATTACCCACGTATCGAGACGTAGCGAGTACGATACATAATAAACCCATAAGAACTAATGACGAAGACGAATTTACAATCGTGACACGAAAGAAACTCAAGCCTTATAGATATAGAAATACCCGGGGAACGGCACAAAAAAACGATACACTACAAGCTGCAGAATCATTTGCGTTTATATATTTATCACGTGCTCAGAAGCATGTAAAGGAAGACGACATTAAAGAATATGTAAAAGGCATGAATGAGCAATGTATAGAGGTTGAAAAGCTAAGTCAGGCTAGGGACACAAATTTTAATTCCTTTAAGATAAAGGTAGCAACATCTAAAATTAATATATTCTTGAAAAATGACTTTTGGCCTGAAGGGCTGGTATTTATAAAATATCGGCAGCAGCGCTCATCTGGAAGTGTCACCGCTACTAACAATATATAAATATGGATGTACAACCTAAAGTTAATAATTTGAATCTGGTGTCATTTAACTGCTATGGCATAAAGGATTGTATTCCAGACGTGCAAAAAATGTGCGAATATGCTGATGTGATCTGTCTGCAGGAACACTGGCTGATGCCACATGACCTAGGTCTTATCAATAAAATAGACAAGGGATTTAGCTGCAGCCACAAGTCTTCTATGGACGCAACGGTCTTACATAAGGGACGCCCTTTTGGTGGGACAGCGCTGATGTGGCGCTCCAGTCTATTTTCAGGAGCCGATGTCCTCCCTTGCGACAGCGACCGCGTGATTGCCGTGCGTTTAACTCAAGGTGACCGGAGCCTTCTGGTGTTTTGTGTGTACATGCCCACCGACGACAAGGATAATCTGCCAGAGTTCACCCAATGTCTAGCGCTTATTAGTGCCGTGATTGAGAATGCTGACACGGAATGTGTTCTGATCCTAGGTGACCTAAATGCGCACCCGGGTACTCTTTTTGGAAAAGAGCTGGTGGATTATTGTAGTGAGCAGGGACTAGTGTGTATAGACATGGACAGGCTCGACGCAAATACCTTTACATATGTGAGCGGCGCGAATGGTGCGTGCCGCTGGCTCGACCACTGTCTTGTGACTGAGGCAGCCGCACGGACTGTGCAGGACGTGCGAGTTCAGTATGTAACAACGACATCGGACCACTTCCCTATCGTAGTGAAATGTGACCTAGGTGGTATTGTCCCTAAGACAGCGAGTGATATTGATAGGGGTGATGTAGGAAGCGATCTAAAATATTTATGGGGTAATAGAGAACGCGAACAAATATTATTGTATACGAAAATCTGTGATAATAATTTAGGCGATTTAACGAATAGATATGATAACGATATATTTAAAACTATGGATTGTATGGAAAACTATGTTTTATGTAATTGTACATATCATTATAAATATATAGATAATTTTTACAATGATATTGTCAGAGTGTTGCAGTCAGCTGCAGTTGATAGTTCGAATATAAAATTAAATAGATAGCGTAATAAAGTTGTAGGATGGAACTTTCACGTCAGGTGCGCGCATGCTAAGGCTAGGGACATATTTTCTGTGTGGGTTATGTACGGCAGGCCACGCTCGGGATATCACTATGAGAACATGACTGCCTCGCGCAGGGAGTACAAAGCCGCACTTAAATATGTACTTAGAAACCAGGACAAAATCAAGATGGACATGCTGGCCCGACATCGAGCAAACGGAAATTTTATAGAATTCTGGAAGGAAACTAAAAAATTAGGTCATAGAGTTAGTGTACCGGTTAGTGTAGGGGGCGAAAAAAATAAGAAGGATAAAGCAAATTTGTTTCGTACCCATTTTAATGTAGATAACGTAAAAGATAATAACTGGTACGTCGGGGCACGGAGCCTCACCACGTAACAGTGACACCGAAGCAAATTGAGGTAATTCTGAGAAATATGAAGCGTGGTAAGTCGCCGAGCCACGACGGCCTCAGTATAGAACATTTATTGTTTTCGGGTCAGCATATCTGCCGTGTGCTAGCGCGGTTTTTTAGTCTCTGCATGAGGCACTGTTACCTACCAGATAATCTTATTCGCACGCTAGTCATACCTATCGCGAAAAACAGAACTGGTGATATCTCGAGCTTGGCAAACTACAGGCCTATCTCACTGGCTACGATTGTGGCCAAGGTACTAGAGAGAGTGATACACTCGTATATCAGCATAATTGATCTTGACGATGGGCAGTTTGGCTTTCGCCCGCAAGTCTCGACGGATATGGCTATATTTTCCCTTAAGGAAATAATCAAGTACTACACTCAACAGGACACAACAGTCTATGCCTGTTTCCTGGACCTGAGTCGTTCATTTGACACCATTAATCACGACACACTATGGAAGAAGATGCAAGATACGAATATCCCGCCTGAGGTTTTTGATCTTCTGGCGTACTGGTACGACCATCAGACAAACAACGTCAGATGGGATAGTGAGATATCTGAAGGATACAGGCTGTCCTGTGGTGTGAGGCAGGGGGGGATCACATCTCCCGACCTGTTCAACATGTATGTGAATGACCTAATCGTGGAGCTGAGCAGCACCCCGGTCGGCCTCAGATTGGATGGCAGATACGTCAACAACCTGAGCTACGCTGACGATATGGTGATGCTCAGCCCCTCGATTAAAGGCATTGAGAAAACTTCTCAATATATGTGAACAGTATGCAACTAAACATGACCTGATTTACAATACTAGTAAAACGGAGATGATAATTTTCAGGTCGGGAAATGGTCCTCATTTTGTCCCTGAGGTTCGACTCAATGGACAGACGGTTAAAATAGTCGATAACTTCAAGTACATTGGCCATATCGTGTCTTCCAATCTAGTAGACGATGAAGACATAGAAAGGCAAAGAAGGTCTCTTTGCGTAGTAGGTAACATGGTTGCTAGAAAATTTTTTAAAGCCGCCCCTGACGTGAAAATCACGCTGTTTAAGTCATTCTGCCAGACGTTTTACACGTGTCAACTCTGGACCAAATATACCCAGAAAGCTTTCCACAAAATACGGGTTGCATACAATAACATTTTCAGGCACCTGATGGGACTGAAATGGTATTGCAGTGCATCTGATATGTACACCGTACACCGCGTGGACACTTTTAATGCAATACAGCGCAAGCGAATAGCGTCGTTCATGTCTAGGGTTGACACGTGTAAAAATACGATTATTAGAAGTCTGGCGGACAGACTAATGCTGACTGACACATACAGACGATGGGTGGCTATAGCCACTTAAATGTATTTCCTGTTTACAAGTATCTTTACATTTATTTTTACTTTTTACATTTTTATTTCTATTTTTATTTTTGTGCATTGTTTTTTTTGCCTGACAAATATGGATCCATGTGTCTGAAATAAAGAAATATTATTATTATTAGTCTGCCGGCCACAAATTTTTGATAGAAATATATCCATTTATCCACGATGGGGTTTAGCACGTGAAAAATATTCAAATCAAGCGTGCGGAAACAGTGATAAGTGGTGAATGGCGATGTAGAAGAAGCTCGCAGCTGATTGAGAATGTAGCCAATTAGAACTTATGATTTAAAAACAAAATAATTCATTAATTAATGTAGTATGAGCGGCAAACAGGCAAGCAGCCCACCTGATGATAAGTGGTCACCGCCGCCTATTGACATCTGCAAAACTAGAGGTATTGCCGGTGTGTTGCCTACCCTAATTAGAGAGTAATCTCATTACTCTTCGTTTAAAGCTACTCAGATTAAATGTTTCTGGGAAGGTTTTAGATGAGAGATCATTCCACATCTTACAGGTACTACGTGGGAAGAACAATCGTGAAATGTGTGAAATACTCATCAGATCTTGATGAAACTACAATGGAACCACCTAGGATAGAAATCGAACCCTACCGATTAAAAAAGAATCATTCAAATCGGTTTACAATTGACGAAGTAATCGTGT
This sequence comes from Cabera pusaria, assembly GCA_954871355.1. Lineage (NCBI taxonomy): Eukaryota > Metazoa > Arthropoda > Insecta > Lepidoptera > Geometridae > Cabera > Cabera pusaria. The sequence goes on along the minus strand of OX940885.1, from coordinate 32,028,052 downwards.
AAACATACACACACAAAAAACATACAGACGAATTGAGAATTTCTTCTTTTTGAGAAGTCGGTTGAAAATATACCTATTTACAAGTGACTTGGAGACTTTAGGCGGTCCTGTCCAGGGCTCACATACAGCATTCCATTCCTTCGGAGTCCATGCTGACCTAGGACTTAAGATACCAGATTAATTATATTTTCAAAAGAAAAACTTAGACTGGCAAGGAATTCCATTCTAATATACTATGTCTTATTAGCAGCTTCAGCTTATTTGGTGTAGTGGTAGGACTTCGGCTTTGTAGTGATAGGCCTTCTGCTAGTCCGCCTGGGGCAGTACCACCACTTTACCAATAAATTTTCAGCCGTGAAATAAGAATGTTTTTCGGTTGAAATGGCAAGGTGTCCAGTGAAATTACAGGGCATGTGAGACTTAACATCTTTATGTCTCAAGGCAACAGGCGCAGTGCAGTGAAATGCAAAATTCTGGCAATCCAGAATTAGCATGCCGTTGTATCTGTAATAGGTAGACGTCATCGCTTACCATCAGGCGAGCGTCGTGCTTATCCTGTTACCTTTAATAATAATAATATATATATATACATATATATATACTTCAACTTTTTAAAACACAAGGCTTCGTAACTTAGGCAGGTTTTAGTGTCACGCGTAGAGACGCGTACCGTCAGCGCTGACAGCCGAAATGTATGAACTCGTCAGCGTTGAGAGTCGGCGTCATTCTAAAACGCTTCTATAGCAACCATACATATTTAACCTGATTCTAAGGAAAATTACAGTTTTATCTCATAATTAAATCCCTAGATCCTGCACTAGGATATCATGTGTCGCAAAATCTAGTGACTTCCTTTGAAGCATTCTTATATTAGATCATCTACACCAATATTACAAATGCGAAATGCAGTTTGTATATTTTTTTTTGTTTGTAACTTCATCACGGTTAAACGGTTGGACCGATTGTGCTGAGATTTAAAAAGAAAACTTTATGTTGCAGAGTCACAAGGATCCCGATGGAAAAGTGACGGCTGCCTCCAAAAACATTATAAAATGTAAAAATATTACCACATGCATATACAGGAGTTTCAAGCGGGATGGTTTGCCTGGCCTTTACACAGGGTGGAAAGTTACCGTTTACAAGGCTCAATTGACGAGTGTTGTCGCTTTCACGTCTTACGAACTTCTGTGCTATACTATCAGGGAAATGGCTAACAGTGTAGATAAGTAACAAAGTAACATCCATATTTTTTGTAGTTTCTTCGAGGTTTCTTCTACTCAACTCATCCTCACTCTTGTTTGTAGGTACTTATTTTGTTAGGATCAATTAAAATCACATCTTACCGACTTGGACGTCTCGCACTACTCGTTTTAACCGAGGATTTTTACCGCGTACCTGTAAAATTTAGAATCTAGCTATAGGATGAGATCTTTTAAAAAGGGTATTCTCAAACTCCTCAAACGTCGTCAACGTATCAACAGCACTCATGGTGTTGCAGTTGTCCATAGGCGACGGTAACTACTTACCATCAGGCTGGCTGTCTGCTTGTTTGCCTACCATAAAATTAAAAAAAACACTCCAGTTTGCTTAAATAATGATTGATGATGTTGAGGAGTTTATAGAGACATGTCATGCTAAGATACCTCCAGGTACCTAACGATATACCTGTAATTTACATTGTAGTTTTGCAGTTACTGATGTTTGTAGTATAGAAAGAGGTGGAGGTATACAGCTTTCGAGTTCCATTTCTCTCTATATTTGACGTCTGTGACTAAAGAAAGCGATATTTTAGGTAGATTTGATGGGGCTGGTTGTTATTTGTCGTCAAAATGTCAGTAGATGGTAAAATTATATTATTATTTATGTTTGAATGGCGTTAATTGAAATGTTTTGAGATAGTTAGTGCCTACAAACATGAATGAGTGCAGAGATGAGGATAAAATGTACCTCGCCTCAAACGAGTTCGAGTAGAGGAATAATCGGGAATAGGTGGTGTTACCGGAGTTTGTTTTTGTATGATGAACTCATATTTTTTGTTTATTGTAATTATGTAGGTATAGGATGGAATTTACAACAGAGTACCTAGTGCGACTTTTATAGATTGGTTTAGTTACGCGATCACGTGACAGAAAACGCAGATTTGTATGGAATTAAAAAGCGCCATCTAGTGCGCTTAAGATTTAACATTGTAATTTACATACAAACTTGCGTTTGCTTTATCGGGATCGAGCGAGTTAGTAAATTAATCTAAACTAAAACTCGCACTAGGCACTCAGAACGGTACTTCTGACTTAATTGGTTCAAATATTACCTACCTACATAATATAATAGTGTGGTGGTTAGCTATAGTTATTAATTTATTATTTAATTAATGTCCTACATTCCAACACCTAAATGATAATAAATGATGTTAACTTATTTATTTCCAAAAATCAAACAAAAATATTTTTTTATATACATACACATTAGTTACCTAGTACAAACAGTCAATTAGCCTTAAATAACTAATTGAAAGTGTATTTTCTACTGGGTCTGAATTCTAAATTCTTAAAATCGAGGACACTAGCTAAATTGTTTAAGGATGTCTCGAGATGAATTTTATTAAAGTTTTTATATATCTGTTATAACCAGTTTACTTGGTCATAGTAGTTCGACGTCACATGCAGTGTGAGTTATTGTCAGTGGGTGTTCTATAGTGTTTCGCTTCATAAGTATGTTTAATTTAGATTTAGAAGCCTTTGGCTCCTGATAAAATGTATATGGAAGCGTCATGCTAATGTCAACCTACTTGAATTCACTTGCTTTTTATTATATCAAAAATCTTATTTATATCTATGTATATAGAAGCTTGACTACTATTCAACGAAAAACCGTGTTTTAAGCAATAACTACAAGTGTTAAATTTTTACTAATAAAGAAAAATAAAATTTGTAGACAAAAGTGTAATGCGTATGTCACGAAATAATATTTATGAAATGTATTTTATAATTATTTAAAATTAAAAGAAAGTATTGATTTCAAATATGTTTTATTTTATTTTTGTATGTATCTGTGTACAGGTTTTTCTCGAAGTCCAAAGACTATAGTCCGACAATCTCGTGCGCGACCGTCCCGCGGGGTGTCAGGCGGTGGCGGGGACGAGGTACCCAAGAGGTCAGCGGGTAGCGGGTGGTGTAGCGGGGAAGGGAAGCGTGTGTAGCCGTGTCACGGATTATATAATAGATACTGCGTAGCCGTGTGCTAGAATGACCGCTACCTCGTCCCCGCCACCGTCTGTCACCCCGCGGGACGGTCGCGCACGAGGTTGCCGGTCTCAGACTCGTGACATTCGAAGTGACACAAACTTTGAAGTTGGTTTCACAAAATAATTTTTTTGCATGGTGGTAGGACACTATCTAGTGTCCGCCTCGCCAGCTACCACCCTCAAGTTAGAAAATCTGTCACCAAACATCTAATGTGTTCCGGCAGCTATCCTTGAGAGCCAGTTCCCATTCTAGGCCTAGCGTGCTTACTATCTTCGACCGCTTCATCACTTACCAACAGGTGAGATAGTGGCCAAACGCTAGCCTATAAAGTATTAAAAAAATAAAAATAAAATAATTCATAAACCAATATCCGTTTATTGGTTATATTATATTTGGTTATTTTTGAAGTTATACTTCTTTTGGCGCTATAGAGAAAAAGATGAGAGTGAATTATTACGATGCGCGCGCACACCGACACCTAAATTAAACAGCGTGAAGTTAGTTCTAGGTGGTACGATGCGCGCGCACACCGACACCTAAATTCTACACCGTGAAGTTAGTTCTAGGTGGCATGACTATGTTCAAGTTGTATATGTCATATTTAACGTCATATTTTTTCGTTAATAAAAACTTTTTTATTTAAATAAAATCTTTTTGATTAATTTTAATATTTATCGTTAATCACTACTGCATTTTAGTTATTTTTTTCCATACGCCACAAAAGTATAACTTCTAACGCGTGTACATAAGTACACACACTCTTTTTATTGATCCATAACATGGTGATGTTTCCTGAAAAATTGCGATTCAATCCGTATTAAACGCTTTGTTATTCGAACTTCAAGAGAATGAAACAAATGGCCATCTGGCTTGTTTTCGAGAAGCTATAACTTGGAATTTGTAGGAGTTGTAGGTCCTAGAAGATCACCCAAGTTTCTTTTTTTATTGCAGATAGCCAAGCGTATGCCCACTATCTCACCTGGTGGAAAGTGATGATGTAAAAGGTAGCATGCTTGCCTAGAAGATAGTGATAAAACACAAATAATTTGCAACTGTACGCCGATGCTCGAGACTCAGGAGCTTGTTCATAGTGATTTCAATTTAGCTTTAGATTTATGGCCAACAGTTTATGCAGCGCACTCCCAAATACATCTCAGATGCCACGATTTTGTCTTTTTTAATTTGGTACACCTATATTTTAGCCAATTTACACAATATCTTTACATATATGGTATTCTAATTTAAATAATAAAACTATAATTTAAGATTGTTTAAAAAACTAAAAGAACCGACTTCGTACGTCGCGCTAGTCAGTAGCCAGAAGATGTAACTATTACATTATCTGTGCCAGTAGTTAGTGTACGAGTAAGTCGTCGAGGTAAGTAAATGCGTCGTAATACAAATGTTGATATTTTAAAAACGGCTCGGTGGTGCCATTTAAATTTTAACGATTTCGTTAAACTATCAGCGCTCATATAACTCAGAGGTCTACCTTAATTGGCGCAAACTATGTATGTATAGGGACACCCTTAAATTTTCGACTTTTTTTATTTTGTTGGAATTTTCCCTTAATTTGTGCTGTAAGACCTTGCTTCTTGCCAAATTTCATGATTCTAGGTCAACGGGAAGTACCCTATAGGTTTTCGACCCAAAACCTATAGGGTACTTCCGGTTTACCTAGAATTGTCAATTTTGGTTATAAGCAAAGTCTTAGAGCACAAGTAAAGGAAAAATTCTGAAAAATAAAAAACTAGGAAATTAAGGTAACCTACATTTAGGTACTAACAAGTTTTCGCGAAAATCTAAATTTGCCCATATCTTTTTATCGTGTTGGCTCAAGACCTTGATTTTTATACACCTAATAGATCTCAGTATCAGGTATAAATTTCAACTTGCTAGGTCCACCCGTTCCTGAGAAAATCAGTGGTGACACACGGACAGACAGACGGACAGACAGACGGACAGACAGACAGACAGACGGACAAGAAAGTGATCTTATAAGGGTTCCTTTTTTACCTTTTGAGATACGGAACCCTAAAAATAAAAAATAAAAAAGATTCCGACGAATTGAGAACCTCCTCTTTTTGTCAAGTCGGTTAAAAATAATGTAACGTTTCATCAAAATCCGTTCTGTAGTTTTTGTGTGACGGAGTAACAAATACCCATCTTCAATTTATTTATCCATACAAACATTCGAAATTATAATATTAGTAGGATATTATGTAAGCTCTAAACCTCTCGAATCCTCTTTTCAATCGACATCTAAAAAGGAAGAGGTTCTCAACTCTTCTCGAGTTTTTTTTTTAGGGTGAAATCAGGATTGGCACTAAGGCTGTGCACGCACAACTTTTCATTCCTCAATCTGTGAACAACACCAATGTAATAGAGACAGCACACTGCGGAAAAAAAATTGTTCCTAAATTTTGTACGCAATAGTGAAATTTACTTTCGCGACGAATAAAATCGCAACTAATAAAGTCGTAATGACTAGCAACTAGCAAAATAACGAAATAAAAACAATAAAAATTTAGAAACACATCATTTTATTTTCTTTGGTTATCACTAATGAACAGATATGGTAACTTATTTACTTGGTAACAATGATAGTGACAAATAACATCTTCGATATTCAAAAAAACCATCATTCTTAGAAAATATGATTTTGATTTTTTTACTATTATGCATTTTTGTTACCATGAATGATAGGAACTTCGATTGGCAAGCACATAACAGATGAGAAAAAAAACCATTATCAAATAGCTTAGTTAGAGGGGTTAACAAGACTACTAGTAATGTACAATCCACATTGCTAGTCAGCTTTTTACAAACAAAAAGAAAGAAGGAGAAAAAGAAATTAAGAAAATGTTCAAGAATAAGTTCATGAGATCATGGAAGTAATGAATTGCATGATTTTATTGAATATCGATAATTGAATAATCAAACGTAAATAACTAATACACTTTGAGTAAACAGTGATTATTTATCTGAGCTAATACATGATTGTCGAATTTCCAGGCCGCTTGTAAGTATACGTGCGTTGTTTTCACCGGACAACGGACTGTTTTTTTTTGCCGGACTCGCAGTGTTGTATGGCTTATAATGAATGTATGTACATGCACCGGATTCCAGTCCGGCGACAAATCTATACAACAACGCGAGTCCGGCAAAAAATTGTCCGGTGAAAACAACGGACGTATACAAGCGGCCTTAGAAGTGCGACTGCATACGTATATACGTATGAATGGTACTTTTAACATATTTTGAGAGCTTGACAAAAGTATCACATATTTTTGATTTTAACATCAACTTTACACAAACACAATTACAAACAGAGTATTATAAGCTTAGCGTGTTTACCATCCTCGACCACATCATCGCTTGCCACCAGAGGAGATAGGGGTCAAACGCTAGCCTATGTGATGTAAAAAAACTTACTAATAAAATTCAGAGAGTCGTAGAAAGTTTTAGACAGCCCTATCGATTTTTGGGGTTGCAGATGTAAGGGCTGCTTTAATAAAGTTTCCTTTTAATAATCTGCCCTTGACACGTGGGGAAGGGTCGTGATTTTGTTCCACTCAAATGGAGCTATTTGATGTTGGATGTAGAAGAATAATCAATTAATCACTTCGAGCATTTACCTATGGAGATGTTAACGTTGTAATCCCCAAACATTTTTTTCTGCCGATACTTACGGGGGACGAGGTAAACACGCATTGCACACTCAAATCACTCACTTTAGCGATCCCTCATACTAGCTTGAAACACGCACACAGTATTAAAAATACAGCGTAGTTACGCACGCCCATATGGCCAAAAATGGCTATATGGCCAGCAGAGGGGTACGCCTTTCGTTAACATCTCCATTGGTAAATGCTCGAAGGTTAATCAACTTCAATTATGTTTCTTCAACTGTTTGATATTTGATATTTATACCTAAAAATCCAGGCAAGAATATTTTTTATAACCGAGTAAATACATTTTGAAGTGATACTTCTTTAGGCGCATTTGGGTAAAATTAAACGGAAGTGACGTAGCGTCACGGTCCGAATACAACGGAAGTAACGTGTAAATCTAAGTTGTCAATATTTGAATGTGAAGGCAGTTGCACTTCCAACGCGTAGCTTTCTACGCACGTTTAATCTGTAACGGACCGTAGATTTTACAGATCAAGGGACAGAGAAAATACCGCGACATCGAAAAACTACCTATTCATTGCCATCTTAGACCAAAACAGACTTCTTATTTGGTCTGAGATTGCCGTATTTAGACTGCCGCGGATGCAGTCAAGGACGCGGCTTGCGTGCAGTTTTTGAGTAACGGATGAACATCCGTCTCCTGGTTTTATTTTTATTTTATTGCATGCTCTCTTTTCCTTTTACTTCTTCTCGTATACTGTGCTTCCTAAGTATTTGTTTAGACTTCTTTTTCATCTTTCCAAGGTATCGTCAGAATACGTTAAATGATCCGGCTTGTTGATGACGATGATGTGATTGTAGAACTTATTTTAAAACCTGTAAACTAAAAGAAAATAGTTTTAGTTTCGCGAATATCAAACTAAGAATTGAATTAGTTTCGCGAAGTCTATTTGCATAAAGTAGATTTCATATCAATGCGTGTATGATTAAAAGAAGAAAATTATTGTCTTTTAACTATTAACATTATCTTAACATGGTAGTAGATGGTAACAAAATCTTATTGCCAAACTCTTCGCCAAGTTTCGAAAAAGGTTAGTATATTCCGTTTGGAAGATGCATTGGGGTAATTTTAGATTGTACTGTTACCGTCATACTCAATAAGGCAAACAAAATAAACTGGCCAAGTGCAAGTCGGACTCGCACTCGTAGGGTTCCATAACACAGTAAGGTATTTTACATCTATAATTTTACGCCACCAAAAAGTTAACTTTCTGTCGTAGAGGCGGACAGACAGACAGACATGAAGAATCTTTATAGATTCTTCATATTAAGTTATATTATAGTTACTAGTAAGTTATATTATAGTTATAATATATTAATTATTATATCAAATTTAACCCTTATGGGTTAAATTTTTTGCCATTTGGCTACGGAACCCTAAAAAGATAATCAATACATGAAAGATATATAGCATTCCCTACACAACGTTTGTTGCGACTTTCATAGTTGCAGCCGCAAAAAAATTAAAAGCTTTGCATGCTACCTTGTTTTCGAGTACTTAAGTACTAAATCTTGAAAGTCAAAAATAGCAAGTATTCTATGGAAAGCATGCTACAAAATTGGCCACGTCGTCATTTACCAGCAATTGTAAACACTTCAGTAACTGGTGAGCCAACGCCTATTTTACAACAACACAAATTAGCATGTTACATAAAAAGATGTTTTTATATCTTACAAATGTTTAAAATAACATACGTCCAGCGTCATCATGTATAATAGAAAGTACTCTTGAAACAAAATATACCACCGCAAATTCTACTATCCTAATATGTACTTGCCATCAAGGAGTCTTCCATCATAAGTTTGCTAGCAACATTACTAGTAGTCTTGTTAACCCCTCCAACTAAGCTGAATATGCTTGTGTCTGTGCAATGAGTGGGGATCGAACCTACGACATCTCGAACGCCAGGCCGACGCCTTAGCCATTGGGATATTACTGCTTTTATAAATATAAAGATTTAAGTTCATTATTCTTAGGCCCACTTGCACAGACCAGAGTTAACACAGTTTTATAACCCAGCAATATCTACGATCAAATTATATATGAGTAATTGCAATGTTTTTCACTATATCTCGCGACAATATTATAGGTACGTTAATCCTTTTTATTCATATTTATGTAGACACTAGCTGACCCGGCAAACGTTGTTTTGCCATATAAATAATTTCGTAGTAATTTCTAGTGTAGACAAAAAATAGCTTACTTATTGTAAGTATGTATGGAGGAAAAATGATTAAATTAATAAAATGGCTATTAAAAAATAAGGGTTGATCGTAGAAGGGTGAAAATTGAGGATTGTATGTATTTTTGTATGTTGTATCATAAAAAAATAGAAATCAAAAATTTTGTCTAAAAAATAAAAAAATAAATTTAGGGGTGGACTACCCCTAACATTTAGGGGGATGAAAAATAGATGTTGGCCGATTCTCATAGATACCGGATAAGCACAAAAAATTTCATCAAAATCGGTCAAACCGTTTCGGAGGAGTATGGCAACGAAAACTGTGACACGAGAATTTTATATATTAGAATATCGTTTTTTGTCGTTTTTAACCGACTTCAAAAAAAGGAGGAGGTTTCTCAATTCGACCGTTTTTTTTTTTTTTTTTTTTTTTTTTTTTTTTATGTTTGTTCGCGGATAACTTCGTCGTTTATGAACCGATTTCGATTATTCTTTTTTTGTTCGAAAGGAGATATCCCAAGTGGGGTACCATGGTAATTTTATCGAGGTATGATAAGTATCTCCAGAGATATTGAGATAAACATCTCAAACTTGGTACTGAAAATGAATAGCGCGGCATTGAAGTCGGTTGTTTTTTAGTTTTTAAACGATATTATATGTTGATCTGTTTCATTCTTGTGTATAGCTTAACCCTGGTTTATAAAAGTATGTATTAACCCTGGTGTCTGCAAGAGGACCTTACTACTTCTACACTAGTTACAAAAATTTGAGATACACACCTTAACCTTAACTTGTCTAGTTCTACGATCAGTGCCAGCCATGCGACAGCGACTCGCTCTCCCATCCGTGGTGCTCTTCATGGTGTTCGTGCACTGGCACGAAGACCTTCTTCTCAACCTCTACGTGCTTTACCACGGGAAAAGGTACGTGTTGTACCACGGGGTAAGGTACGTGCTTGTAGACGGGCACCTCCTTGATCACCGGAACCTCTTTGACCACAGGTACGTGTACCGGGACGTGAACCTTGGATACGTGGTGGTGGTGGACGGTGTGGATCTTGTACGGCACGTGAATAGTCACGTGCTTGCTGAAAAGAGAGAGAAATAGATTAATACAGAAATTGCTGAGAATGTTACTCAAGTCTCTCTTCAACTCAAGAAGTGTTCTGTGATGGAGAATATTTGTCTGTAATTGAGCATATGGATTATAGGATGAATCTTACTTCTTATTAAAGTTATGTAAGCTTTTGTCTATTATCTCACTTGACGGAAAGTGAAAAAGAAGAAGTATGGACCTGTAACGCTATGTAATGACGGCAACAAAATCAAGTCAATGCCTTTTTAGGGTTCCGTACCCAAAGGGTAAAACGGGACCCTATTACTAAGACTCCGCTGTCCGTCTGTCAGTCTGTCTGTCTGTCTGTCCATCTGTCACCAGGCTGTATCTCATGAACCGTGATAGTTAAACAATAGATATTTTCACAGATGATGTATTTCTGTTGCCGCTATAACAACAAATACTAAAAACAGAATAAAGTTAAAAATTAAAAGGGGTCCCCGTACAAGAAACGTGTTTTTACGACATTTTACTATAACGCCATCTATGAACGTTTGACTGTATTAATTATATTAATTTCCTATGTGTTTATTAGACAGTTGAAATTTTCACAGATGATGTATTTCTGTTGCCGCTATAACAACAAAAACTAAAAACAGAATAAAGTTTAAAATTAAGGGGGTCTCCATACATGAAACGTGTTTTTCGGCATTTTACTATATCTACTATCTATGAATGGTTGACTGAATTAGTTATATTAATTACCTATGTGTTTGACTTTCAATTGGCGTTAGTGTTCGTAAGATGGCGTTGTACTGAATAAGCACGCGGCTCCTGTAATAGTTATTGTTTGGAATGGACACGGTAATATAATATAATATATCTGGATGACCGAGCTTTGCTCGCAATTTTTTTTTATTTTGGTAAATCGTGTTTTATGTATTTTTTGGCTCCCAATAATAGTCTTCTTACAACGAACAAACTTGGAAAAATTAATCATCTCGTCTGGACTCGAACCGGGGTCCTTCTGATCGCCATGCTATCGTAACGATTGTAGCAATGGCGAAATTTACATTCATATTCTAATTATATTGTAGGAGTTTTTCATTACCTGAAAACAGGAATAAAACAACATTTTCTGAAAATGAAAACCTAGCTAGGTCGATTTATCAATTTATTACAAGAAACGTGATTTCTTTTAGCACTTTTTGCTCGATATTATAAAATATTGTAGTGTGGTACGGAAGCGGAACCCTGCGAGTGCAAGTCCGACTTGCACTTGGCCAGTTTTTTTTTATAATGTGCCAGCCCCTTTTTCCTTTATAGCAAACACTTTTTAAAATGATGTGACAGCATTCAGCAATGCTCATCTCACATAAAGCATGCAGTAAATATGAATTTCGGCCCAATATACTCTGCCTAAGCGGTTCACTTTTAGACATAGATAATGCGAGATAGGGGGATAGATTAACTATCAGCTACAATGTCAGTTAACTCCTTCTAGGTCGGTTACTGCGTACCTACCAACTTTAGCTGTGACAAGACAACACACCGCTTTTTGAACCTTAAAAGGCTGTCAACACAGTAACAGTGCACCAGCATAATGTACAACATTAAACTGCGTTCTTATTCAACACATCCGTTGTTAAAGCACCGCTTTGCGTACAAATCAAGCACTTTCTCCGTCACAAGCAAAATTAATGATTTCTACCTAAGTATAATGCGATCATCGCTTGCGCAACCAAATGCTAATAATTGGGCCGGGACTGGACTCCCGCATGCGCGACAGTAAGCCGCAATTTGCATTTAAGGCTTGACGCAAAAAGTTCTTTACGATGGAAGTTTGCGTAACTATAATGATTTAATGGGTGTGAGATGAAATATACCTTGTCGATCGTTTTCATTGATATTTAGTGAAAACATCTTATCCAATATATTTGGTCAATTGCTTGATTACATTTCGTCATGCTACTAGCTAAGATAAGTCATTAACACTGCGATTTAAGCTATCAAAGTCAAAGTCAAAGCATTTATTCAGTATATGGGCAAATTAAAAATTTGCACTTACACACGTCAAATAACATTAAACAGATCATATTCAATAAAAAATATTATAGATATAACAGAAACACAACTTATTGCTTTGAATTTACAAAAAAAAAACAAAGGTATTGAGCCATTCAGCTTTCATCTAGACGTCGAACGTCACACTTAAAACACATGTTTAATTCCCCTGATTAATGTAGGTGTATCCAGTATTCGGTACGCTTATCGAATCAATTATGGAATCAGGTGTGATAAGCTTTTGAAGTTAACCCGGTGGACTATTTCTCGTCATGTTTCATAATAAACAATAGCCTTAAACAGCTCCAACAGTTAAAACCAAATTTATAACTAAAATTTTAACAGATTAGTTAATTGTGTTGCATACCAGAAACTGGTTCCAAGATACTAACAAACTATATATAACTATTCTAAATTGATGTAACCGCATCATATGGAGAGTCCAAATAAAGCAGGAAGACATTACTGCCATGACTTTAATGCGTAATGTTAAGTTATACGTTCTTTTTTATACTGGTACTGGTAAAGTTGAACATTCTAGACTATGAGATTACTTTATGCAATGATAATGACCGGCCGTTTTTATATATGCGAACTGTTTTGTGGAGGCAAGTTCAAACAAACACATTTTGGATTGACTGATCTTTATTCTTACATAAAAATCGTTAATATATACATCTAAGCCGGTAGAGGCTGACCTAGGCGAACGTATCACGACCAAATAGAAGACGTTTTAATGAAAGGCCAAGTCAAAAGTACTTATGACCGGCGAGAATGTATGAAAGCACTCATGGACGTGGAAGAAGCGAAAGAGGTGTGTCAGGATAGTAGCATGTAGATAGAAGTAGTCTCTGCCTACCTCAACCTTCGAGCATTTACCAATGGAGATGTTAACGTTGTAATCCGCAAACATATTTTTCTGCCGATACTTACGGGGGACGAAGTAAACACGCATTGCACACACACAAATCACTCACTTTAACGATCCCACACACTAGCTTGAAACACGCACACAGTATTAAAAATACAGCGTAATTACACACGCTCATATGGCCAAAAATGGCTATATGGCCAGCAGAGGGATACACCTTGCGTTAACATCTCCATTGGTAAATGCTCGAAGACCTCAACGGGAAAAAACCGTGATTGTATGTATGTATGTATGTATACATAGTGTAAAACAAAGTCGCTGTCTCCGTCTGTACCTATGCTTAGATCTTCTAAACTACGCAATGGGTTTTTATGCGGTTTTCATCAATTGATAGAGTAATTAAAGAAGAAGGTTTACAACCAGGATTCAACGGGGCAAAGCTACGGGGCGCAGCTAGAAAACTATAACTAGAGATAATATCTCAAGGTATGTTTGAGGAGATCTAAACAACAAGAGAATGGTAGAAAAAAAGGAACTGGTGGCCAAGTGACATGCAGACGGTAAAGAGCCTGGATAGGATAGTCCAAGATGATAACAGTAAAGTTTAAATAGTGATTGGTGTGACTGTAAAGGACGGGAGAGTTAAAGGCATCGATTTGGTTGAAGGCCAAAATTGACAAATTTTAAGGCAAACCGAAATTCTATGGGATTTATTGAACGATAGGATAATGTCTGTTGAGTTAACAAGTAATAGATAAATAATTCGATAGAATCAGGCTTCAGACTATTAAAATGGCGATACTTATTTAAAAAAAAAAAAATTCTAGGGCTCGGTGGTGTGTTCGGGAGAACGGTCGGCTTTAATGCCGTGGTACCGAGTTCAAACCGCAGTGCACCAATGGATTTTTCTGTCGAAAAATGTATATGCGCTTTTCACAGTGGCCCTCCGGTGAAGGAAAAACATCATTAAGAAACCAACAACCCCCGCATGGTGGTAGGACATTATCTAGTGTCCGCCTGGCCAGCTACCACCCTCAAGTTAGAAAATCTGTCGCCAAAACATCTAATGTGTTCCGGCAGCTATCCTTGAGAGCCAGTTCCCATTCTAGGCCTGGCGTGCTTACCATTTTCGACCGCATCATCACTTACCAACAGGTGAGATAGTGGTTAAACGCTAGATAAGATATTTAAAAAAAATCTAATAAACTTAACTGGACACTGGACAGGCCTAACCACAACAGTATTAATAGTTATAGATAGAATATTTCTTGAACCGTCAACGCAATCTCATTCACAAAAACTGCGCGGGCGCACAAAAATGTTAATACCTATCTGCAAGCGTAAGATTGCATGCAATAGAATAATTTTCTTGCTTATTATATTCAGCTATAATGAAATTTGAAACGGTCAGATAATTTGATACAATTACGGAGACAAGGATCGAGATTTTGAAACCAATTTCATTGTTTTGAAATATATTGCATGAATAATAAACTTACCTAACAATACGCGTATTTCTTCATTGTAATTGGTTAGTATTAAAGTAATAATATATGTGTGTGAGAAGACAAAACATCGTAACGCCTGAATCAAATTGGTCAATGCAACTCCATCGAGTTAGTTTTCTTGCGCTTGTCTCTGAGGCATTGTTTAAGACTCCAGTGGTACTTGTCATCAACTTGAAGAAGAGTGAATGTATATGAGTGGAGGTTAATATTTTGGGGAAATAATGTAAGGACTTAGTTAATACTATTCCGTCCTAGTAACAGTATATTTTTAACCGACTTCAAAAAAAGGAGGAGGTTTCTCAATTCGACCGTATATATATATATTTTTTTTTTTTAATGTTTGTTCGCGGATAACTTCGTCGTTTATGAACCGATTTTGATTATTCTTTTTTTGTTCGAAAGGATCTATCGCAAGTGTGGTACCATGGTAATTATATCGAGGTCTGATAAGTATCTCCAGAGATATTGAGATAAACATCTCAAAATTGGTACTGAAAATGAATAGCGCGGCATTGAAGTCGGTTCTTTTTTAGTTTTTAAACGATATTATTATTATATATTATGGGCTAGCGTTTGAACACTCGCCTAGTGATAAGCGATGATGTGCCATGGTCGATGGACTCTAAAGGGCTGTTTGCTGCCGGAACACCGTAATGCAGATATTATCTCAGTGCTAAACTACTTTTTGTGAGCAAGTCAGTAGAAACATAGATATAATATACTCTTACACCCTGTGGACGAACGCCCGTAGTAGAATATGAACCGGTGACCTCTCGCTTTATCTCTTGCTGTGAATTTATGCAAATGAGATCCAATGGAAAAGGTGGTCAATGGCGTCCAATAGCGTAACTCACTGTTGAAACTGCGTAACTCACTGTTGAAACTGCGTAACTCACTGTTGAAACTGCGTAACTCACTGTTGAAACTGGGCGCCTACATTAACTCATAATATTTATACGTACCGTTAACTTTGTCGTAAGTATGTATATTTGTTCCAACCCAGTTAATATGAGCTCATAAGTTCCGCCAAATCTTGATATAATTCACTACGAGAATTAGAGTAATTGGTATCTAATAAATATATACAATATGTACGCAACACTATAATGTAATTGCAGTGCCCCACGGCTTTACCCGCGTAAACATCGTCCCAATAGGAGTATTGTTATAATAAACTGGCCAAGTGCAAGTCGGACTCGCACTAGTAGGGTTCCGTACCACACTAGTATTTTATAAGATCGAGCAAATAATACCACTATCATTTTTCGCCAGCATAAAATAAAAATTAATAAACATTTTATTTCTTACAACGCCATCTAACGTCTAACAAAGGTGTTAGGGATCGACATTTTAATATAACGCCATCTCTGGGACTTTTACCTAACTAAGCGTTCATAGATGGCGTGAAATGCCGAAAAATACACGTTTCTTGTATGGGGACCCTCTATTATGTTCAACTTTATTCTGTTTTTAGTATTTGTTGTTATAGCGGCAACAGAAATACACCATCCTTGAAAATGTCAACTATCTAACTATCACGGTTCATGAGATACAGCCTGGTGACAGATGGACAGACAGACAGACAGATAGATAGACAGACAGACAGACGGACAGCGGAGTCTTAGTAATAGGGTCCCGTTTTACCCTTTGGGTACGGAACCCTAAAAAGTACCCTATGTGTTATTCCAGGGTCTAAGGCTATATACATACCAAATTCCAGCCGAATCGGTTAAGAAGTTTTAGCTTGAAAAAGTAACAAACTACATTCAATCTTTCGCCTATATAATATTTATAATATTTTGTAGGATAGGATAGTACTAATTATACATTTTCTAACAGTGCTTGGAAAAGAAGCGCTGAGGATCGATCTTAGTGGCGATCAAAGGAGAGGCCTAGAGAGAGGTGTTCCAGCAGTAGGTGGAATAATTTAAGATCGTTAAATCATGATGCGAATATATATGCTTAATATATAAATATATATGTTAATAATAATTTAAGATCGTTTAAAAATTAAAAGAACCGACTTCAAACGTCGCGCTAGTCAAAGTAACCAGTAGACGTAGTAACTATTGCATAATCTGTGCCAGTAGTAAGTCGTCGAGATAAGTAAATGCGTCGTAATACAAATGTTGATATATTAAAAACGGCTCGGCCGATTTCGTTAAAATTTAAACGGGACCACCTGGGAAGGCCTTTTGAAACAAAAAAATAATTTTCCAAATCGGTTCACGCATCTTCGACTAATCAGTGAACATACATAAAAATTTAAAAAATTAATTAAAAAAAGGTTCCAACGAATTGAGAACCTCCTGCTTTCTTTTAGTCAGTTTGTTTCAGTACCTAAGTACTGTTTTTTTTTAATTTACTAGCTGTGCCCCGTGGCTTCGCAAACATTATAAAAAGTATCCTATAACCTAATCCATAAAACTAGCCATCGCGGTGCAAAGTTTCAACTAAATCGATCTTGCCGTTTGACCGTGAAAAAGTACACAACAAACAAATATACAAACTGACTTTCGCATTTATAGTATTGGTGTTGAGGTGTTGTTGTTATTGTTTGTCTCCTCCTTTAAACCGACTTTAAAAAAGGAGGTTCTCAATTGGTCTGTATGTTTTTTAGGGTTCCGTAGTCCTGACAAGGAACTCTTATAGTTTCGTCATGTCCGTCTGTCTGTCTGTCCGAGGTTTTGCTAAGAGACCGTTAATACTAGAAAGCTGTAATTTTGTAGGGGTATGTATATATATTACGCCGATAAAGTGCTGTAATAAAAAAGTGTTTTTTTTTTTTTTTTATGGTAGCTCCCCTATATGAGAAGTGGGGATGATTTTTTTTTCTATCTTCGACCCCATCGTATGGGGTATCGTTGAATAGGTCTTTTAAAATTATTTATAAGTGTAAATGATTAATAAGAATAAGAGTTGGTAATACAATGTTTCGGTTGAATGCTACATTTACGAAATATTTAACTTTAAAGTGCAAATGTTTGTTCCAGTAGGGCGTCTCCTCCCCCCCCCCCCTCTAAAAGCTAAACTGCTGGCTTGAAAAATCTAGAAAAAAATTCGTGATGATAGCGCATTTCATGAACTTTATAGGAAAACTATAGCGGTTAAGATAACTTTATTAGTTTAGCAGTAATAGTTGTTGAACTTGGGTGTTGGATAATTTTGTTCCAAATACAAAATCCTTAGAATAAATCCTTTAAAGTGACAAAGACGGAGTACCTATAATAGTTGCTTGTTTATAACGGGTAAAGACTTGTATTGAATAACAGGCTACTACGGAACCCTGCACGTGGCCCGACACGCACTTGGCCGGTTATTTAGTATGTATGTTACCAGATTAGTCCGCCTATTTTAACCGATTTAAATGATTCTTTTTTACAGGTTTATCTCCAAGGTGGTCTCCATTTAAATTTTATCGAGATCTGAACTTCAGGGATATGACGATAAATGTCTTAAACTTGCTGCTGAAACTGTGTCGCGCGGTTTGGAAATCAGTTCTTTTAGTTTTTAAACTTTCTTAATTATTAGTAATTATGGTTGGTAACATGAGCATCTTTATAATACAATGAACATTATGAATGTGGAAGTAAAACTCTTGTGGGCAAATCTGGGTTACAATTGTGATTACACAGACCATTTGTGGGGCAATTCGTGGTGCTACTTATATTGTGCAAGTAACGTGGTTTTATATATAATGGCATAAATAACACAAGCGTTCAACGTTTTTTAAACCCTAATTGAGTTCAGTGGTGTGCTATATGTGAGGCCGATGTCCAGCAGTGAACTAAGATAGGCTGATGATGATGATGATCTACCAGCCTCCTCCTGTAAAGTCGGTTAAAAATATCTGATGTTAGGTGCAACATTAACATATTATGCTGCTGCCACCTGGGGGCCTTACACCCGTGCTAGGATCCAAACTGGCGACCTCTCGCTAAGAAGTCAGGCCATCTGTCCTTTAAGCTAAGAGGGCTTTTACTTCGGTACTTAACATTTTCGTAAATGGACTCATCTATAGACTTCCTCGACTTACGCACCCTAAAAACTTGTACCAAATTACAAAACAGTAATAATACCTGCCTGATTATAGTTGCATAAAGTACCAGGGATTTTTTATTGAGTAAACAACTTTATAGACTCTCTTGACATTTGCAATTACATAATTAAAAGTCACTTAGTGAACTATTGCATCTGCGGGTTCGAATTCGGAACGAAGTAATTCGCAAAAGAACTAAGAATGTGATTGAAATATCTCAACGGATTAGCAAACTGAAGTGGCGGTGGGCTGGTCATATCAGCAGCAGGACTGATAGCCGTTGGGGTAGACTAGTCCTAGAGTGCAGACCGTGAATCGGCAAACGTAGCATAGGATGTCCCGTGACCAGGTGGAGTGACAATATACGTGAAACGGAGGGTAACTAAAAAGACTGGAAAATAAGAGCCGAAAATCGGGCTTAGTAGCGTATGTTTAAAGAGACCTAGCAGTGGACTGACACCAGCTGGTTATGATGATGTTGATGATGAACTGTTGCATTATGCCATCATTTCATCAGCTCATCATCATCATCATCATCAGCCTGTATCAGTCCACTGCTGGACATAGGCCTCTCCCAAGATGCGCCACTGAGCCCGATCTTCGGCTCTTCTCTTCCAGTCACTGCCCACCGCTTTGCGTATGTCGTCGCTCCACCTGGTCACAGGACGTCCTACGCTACGTTTGCCGATTCGCGGTCTCCACTCTAGGACAAGTCTGCCCCAACGGTTATCAGTCCTGCGGCAGATATGACCAGCCCACTGCCACTTCAGCTTGCTAATCCGTTGAGCTATGTCGATAACTTTAGTTCTCTGGCGAATTACTTCGTTCCGGATTCGATCCCGCAGAGAAATACCGAGCATAGCTCTCTCCATAGCTCGCTGAGCGACTTTAAACTGGTGGACCAGTCGGACTGTGAGTGTCCACGTCTCGGCTCCGTATGTCATCACAGGTAGGACGCACTGGTTAAAGACTTTTGTCTTTAGACACTGTGGTATCGGCGACGAGAAGACTCGACGGAGTTTTCCGAATGCTGCCCAGCCCAGCTGAATTCTTCTCTGGATTTCCTTCTCGAAGTTATGTTTGCCTAGTTGGAGCGTTTGCCCTAGGTAAACATACTTAGGGGATGTAAGGGAGCACAAATACGACCTCGGTGCTCCCAGCCAACCTCACCTGCCCGTGGTGCATCCTGCTGACCAACAGACGGGGCTCTGGCGACCGACAAATGGCGGTATAACCATTCATATCTATGGCGTAGCTAAATTCTACAGGCCGGTGACGGGCAGCAGCGTCACCGGTGCGAGAAGCTACGTCCTGCGATCGCCAACACGCCTGCCCAGCGTGGCGATTAGGGCATATCCCTCCCAAGGGATGCAAAAATTATCAGCTCGTTTAGTAATAAACAATATTCTCAATCAGTCTAGACTCAAACAATCTATATAAATTGTTAAACACAATCCAAAATTTCATCGTACCGACGGGACTCGAACCCGCACCCCCCGGATTACACGTCCAGGTGCTCTGCCAATTAAGCCACGGTTCGATACATCGATACGACGAAATTAGTGGATTGCATTTGTTAACCCAATTATGCATTGATGGCGCCATCTATGACTACTTATTACGTAAGTTAATCATTCGGAAGAAACCATTACAGTTTTCAAATCCGACGAGAGATGTTGCACTGCGTAAATCAAATATTATGTTTCTTTGAAGTGTCTCACACTTCATATTTTTGTGAATTGTTAAACACAATCCAAAAATTCATCGTACTGACGGGACTCGAACCCGCACCCCCCGGATTACACGTCCAGGTGCTCTGCCAATTAACAATTTACAAAAATATAAAGTGTGAGACACTTCAAAGAGACATTATATTTAATCTATATAAAGTTATAGTATCTATACAAAAAAGGCTACTGTGCCGGTCTTACTCTATGAACATAATATACATCATATCATGCATGAACTGTATAGTCAACTGACATCAAAAGGGGAAAGTCCGTCCCATCAGTCTGTATCTAGTTGTAGGAGTGTATAACGTTAGTGATTTAATAATACCACATGGACAGATTAAACCCAATTTTATTGCAGTCTCGGGGCAGATGGTTTTAAATAAAAGTAAAGTAGTTTTGATATAATTCAAGATAAAACATTTAAAAAACTAAAAAAACCGACTTGAAACGTCGCGCTAGTCAAAGTAGCCAGTAATTAGTAGCATGTCATCGAGGTATATAAATGCATCGTAATACAAATGTTGATATATTAAAAACGGATCGTCCGATTTCGTTAAAATTTAAATGGAACCACCTGGGAGGGTACCCTTCCCTTTTGAAACAAAAAAAGAATTTTCCAAATCGGTTCAAGCATCATCGAGTAATTGGTGAACATACATAAAAAAAAATAAACTGACGAATTGAGAACCTCCTCCTTTTTTGTGAAGTCGGTTAAAAATTGTTTTATGCTGTGTAGTGAATGAGTATCATTTCTTCGCGATTCATCTAATTTTAAAAGTTCCAATTTTATTTTGTTAGGGTTATGTGGTGTTGTAATCCGTAAATCAAACAGTAGTGGGCTTTAGATTTAATAGTTATTTTGATTTTAAAATTATCGTGAATTTGTAACATTATTATTGTTATAAACCGGCTATAATTCACGTACCTTTAGTAGAATTTTCTCGACCTAGGTTTCGAGCGAGTCAGTCGCTCTTTCTCGGGAGTGAGGTGTGTCACTGTGAACATCGCGATCTCACCGCGTGACCTCACTCCCGAGGAAGAGCGACTGACTCGCTCGAAACCTAGGTCGAGAAAATTCGACTAAGGTACGTGAATTATAGCCGGTATATAACAATAATAAGATTTAATAGTGTCGGTATATCTCAATTTATATTGTGGTGTTTTTAAAACGTTTAGTAATTTAGGTCTTTGATTATACATGATTTAGGTTTAATTATTTTAATACTTTCATTTGAACAATTTTCATTTACTGCCAAGGAATGGAATTACTTACCCTGAGTCTGTGTTTCCGATTAGATACAACTTAGGGGTCTTCATGTCGAGAGTGAATAGGTATTATTTGGGTAAGCGCGCTAAATCATCGACCGCATCATCGCTTAACATCAAAACATTACTACCCCGCCACCGCTTTTTGGGCATCCTTTATAACAGCTTTTTGAAGTGAAAACTTCTTTAGCGGTGTCGTCCACTTTACTTGGGATGAGTAAAATTTTTTAACGCGCGTTTAACTCGCGTCAGGGTCACATGTCCTGATCGTAAGACGAAAATTCGTTAGACGGAGCGCAGGGCGCTTGCGCGAGGTGTCATTCCAAAATATTATATATATATATTATATTTGAGAATGCAGTTAATTATTAATCGATTGCTTTTTCTTGTATTACAGTATAAAAAAAACATAATTATTATAGTATAAAGTACAACTTAGGTTAAAATCGCTACTTTTGAGAATCATCTACGACATTTGCCGGTCCTTGATAAAATGCCAGATAGTTACATGACATAAAACGTCATTCAAAAGTTGTAGTTTATTTGACATATAAGTTTCTAATATACTGTTAAGGAGTCTATGAGTTACTGGTTATACTGACCTATTCAGTATTTTACATTTCTTATGTAATATAAAAAACAAACAAGCAAACGACCCATCTGGTGGAAGTGGTCACCTTTTTACATATTTTTTACTTAACTCTGAACCTTTTATGCAACATCCATGACCTTTGTCTGAGAACGCTATGACGCTATACCATGACCTACTTGAAAACTCCTGGGTTGACCCCCAGTTAAAAAGGAAACGGAAAATCCCCTGGAAAATAACACCCATAATTAAGCAAACAACATTGAAATTTTGTCTTTTATATTCCTGTGCAGTTGTTACAAATTACAAAGCTGTAATTTCTTGCCAGCGGACAGAAAAATACAGTTACTTTTGCTTGAAAGACAGTACAATGAAGTATCATGAAAACAATAGTTTGGTTTGACAAATTTTCACACTGGTTACGTATACGCTTAAAAATAGCAATTTTAACTCAATTAGGTATATTTATACCAATTTAAAAGAAAGCCGAAATTGCTTTACCAAACTAATGTATAAAGTTTTATTTGGGTCATTTTAGTTACGTAAAGTTTTAACGATTGTTTTGCCATTGTCCGGAATCATTCGGAAGCTAAAGCGATTGGTGTCCAGCCTTTCTCTTTATAAATATATTGCCTTGTGCGTCAAGTGATGGCAAGTAAAAGGCGATTACTGTATCGATGTATCGGTTGCTTTTACAAAACCAGAACTATAATGCATTTACTACCGTTTATGGGGAGTTTCTCCGAGTATGGAGTGATGAAATGCGTTCATTTTCAATCCTTATAATAAAATAAATCACTGCGTTTCCTGATGCATCATCGCTTGCTCGGTATAATTTACTGCATTTTTTTGCTCAAGCAAAAGCTTTCCTAGTTTCTAGTTAACTAAATCCGTCCCGACAAAAAAAAAACTATTAGAATCTCTTTAAAGATTTACGGCTAGTTTCACCAGTTCCTGATAAAATTTCTGATAGTTTTCTGACAGATGACGCCATACAAAAGTTGTTAAAAATCTATCAGACAAGATCCTAATATTCTTATCAAGCACAGGTGAAAAACGGTTCTTACTCTTATAAACTTCGATGTAGTTTTGGTAAGACTTCTATTAAGCTTTAGGTATATGTCATATTTTTGTCTTGAATAAAACCTTTATAGTTTGCTTTTAATCCTGCAGCGCGATAGTCGAGTGGCAATTCGCAAGTTATTGCGTTGCAACATCCAGTAGTTATAGGGCTCATAAATCAATACTGCATCCCTGACACGCCTTTCCCCCCGTGCCCTTTAATCTCCCCTGCGCCCTCTGCTTACTAGGGGGTCATTTCCCTAGATAAATCACCATGGCACCGGGCAGTTGGGGGGTTGGCATTGAATCCTGTATTTATGCTATTAGGGAAAGTATGTCAGTAGTCCAAATCTGACCTGAGCTTTTAGCGTAATTGCCATGGCCGCAATTGCTGCGGTAAAAAGCAATTACTATATTATTTAAATATCTTATAGGCTAGCGTTTGACCATTATTATGCCTGGTGGTAAGCGATGATGTGGTCGAAGTAGGTGAACACGCTACACCTAGATTACTCTGTCTCTCAAGGAATACTGTCAGAACCCAGTAGTTATAAGGACTAGAAAAAAAATTACTCAGAGGGATTTTTTTTCAGAGACATTCAATATACCTTAAGCCGCCCAAGTTGTCACCTAACTTTGAGTTGCGTTTTCTTACTAGTTTTTCTTCTCAAACATCAGTTTTCTTGCTAAATTCAAACCGGTAGCAAATTATTTCTTCGCCCAAATGTATTGATTATTTCTTAGAGCCAATTAGTCTCATCTTTAAGGAATTAACTTTTTCGATGACAAATTTATTTCTTTTGATATTTATTTGAAGTTATAACTCAACCTTGATATTGTTCGCATGGCAACACCGTCTTGTACACGGTTCGTAGGGGAACCCTTCTCGCCTTTAGATCATTATTTTGTGGTGGTACCAGGAAACAGGTTTATCTGAGCGATATTGCTGTTAAATTTCTATAACTTATTAATTTATTGACTTCTGACGCAAAAAGAAGGGTGATATAAGTGTGATGTGCGTATCTGTGTATGTCTGTGGCATCATAGCGCTCAAAAGGATAAACCGATTTGTTTTTTTTTTTTGTTTGATAGGTGTCTTAATCTATAGTGTTTTTATCTTTGATTCATGAAAATCTGCTTAGTCGTTTTAATTCTTTGAGCATTTTTTTTGTACTTGATGACGTTATGTAATAAATTTCATAGGTCTCATCATTTCGAAATGCGTTATCCTCTTACATCAACGATATTGTAAGAGCATATTAGAATTGACCTGCTGCTGGGATATCTCCTGGAATCTGTAGAATACTCAACTCCTCATCAACTTACGGCAGAGATGTCGAGCTTGGACTCATCGGAATGGTCACAATAAACAGATAATGAATAAATGGGGGTGATTTTGAAGTTAAGTATTATTTAAACAAAGATTCATCAAAGATTGCGCAAATTCTTAAAAAAATTATCAATAAACAATGAAACATCATTTCCGTAAACTAGGGAGTTTACGGAACGTAGTTGAGTTTCAGTAGCATATTTCTCAGAATTTTAAATTTGACTATTATCTAAAGAAGTGAGTACTACATATGCACAGAAAGGCAAATTTTGGCAGGTACGCAAATTAATATAAGTAATTAATTAAATAAATCAGTTAATTAACTTTGCTTCTATTATAAACAACTTTAGTAATACATTTAAAACAATAAAACTTTAAAAAGGACCGACTGTCTTCAATTACCGCATAAGTAAAATATTCGGTTAGTGTAGTAGTTACTGGAGAGGTATTTTCATCTATATCTCTGGAGATTACCAAACGTTCTCTTTTTATATGACTACTTACCAGCTATAATACCCTAGCTAGATAACAAGTGATAAGATAATTCGGCCTACAGGTGACTTGCCTGACTTGCTACCATAGAGTAGATTACCACCATCAAAGAATAAATCTACCACCATATCCTTAAGGTGTTTCAGCAGCACACAGCCCCTGAGAGTCAGGCATATCGTGTTCACAATCTTTGACCACATCATTGCTTACCACCAGGCGAGATAGTGGTCAAACGCTATCCTATAAGATATAAAAATGTGCCGTATTTTCTGAGATTTTTTGGTTCCAGATCCTTGAAGATTGCCATAGAATCTTGACACACTTGATAAGGCACCTTGCAATATCATATTTCTTTACCTATGAATTCAAACCAACTTTGCACAATGCCTAAGCGCTAATTACGTAAAAATTGTCATGAAATTTAATTTCAAAACATTGGGTCAGGATCATGTGACTGGGTGAATTAATTATTTTTAATGTATAAGTTTCAACTGGCATATACGCGTATATATTTAAATGGTTTCACAAGCAATTTATAAATGCATAGTTTACATATACATCAAAGCAAAATATATCGATTTGGTTTGATTGTTTTTATCTTTTGTTTTGAAAATGCTGGCACAGTCGTGAAAGCAATTAATTATGCACATACGAGAAACAATATGTTTAACACCGGACACAAAAGTCATAAGTGAATTATTAATAATTAATATTGATAGATTAAAAACTAAAACAACCGACTTCAATGCCCCGCGATCAATTTCAGTAGCATGTTTGAGACGTTTATTGTTATATGTTTGAGGTATTTTTCTCCATATAGGAGATACTTATCAGATCTCGATGAAATTACAATGGGACCACCTCGGAAACGTACCCTACCGATAACAAAAATAATGATTCGAATCGGTTCAGAATTAACGGAGTAATCGCGTAACACACAATAAAAACAAAAAACATGACACACAGACGAATTGAGAACCTCCTTTGTTTTTGGATGTCGGTTCAAAAGAACAAAAGCCCGACTTCATGAAAAATGTTTTTTATGTAGCAACATTACAAAGCACTAGGATATTTTATACCATAAGTTTTATATATATTCGTAATGGGCTTTTAAAGCTCTTTACTTTTATACCAAATACGGTATATTTAATTATGGTATAAATAATGTAATGTGAGTACTAAACGCCCTCAGACTAGGTTGAGTGATGATGTTTTGAGCTGGATGAGAGTAGCCTCGAGCTTGGTGACGTACAACTGAAGAGGCCTCTATTTCCAGTATTAGACTAAATAGGCTAAACTAAGCCGAGGGCCCGGTGGTGTAGTGAGAAAATGGTCGGCTTTGATGCCAGAGGTACAGAGTTTAATCCCTGCCGTGCACCAATAGGATTTTTCTATCGAAAAATGTATGTATGCGTTTCACAGTGACCCTCCGGTGAAGGAGAACCGTCGTTAAGAAACCCACAACACCCACATGGTGGTAGGACACTATCTAGTGTCCGCCTGGCCAGCTACCACCCTCAAGTTAGAAAAACTGTCGCCAAACATCTAATGTGTTCCGGCAGCTTTCCTTGAGATCCAGTTCCCATTCTAGGCCGAGCGTGCTTACCATCTTCGACTGCATTATCATTTACCAATAGGTGAGTTAATGGTCAAACGCTAGCCTATATGATTGATGTTAAAAAAAACCTTTTAAAATCAATCGAAGTTCAGAAATAATTACTTATTTTGCCTTCTTATGTACAGTAGGTGCATTTTTCCATATAATTATGTAATACATTACTACTTATGTAACAAGTGAGTGGATAGCAATCACTAATAGTGTGTGTGATGTCAATAAAGATTGAGAGTGATTAAATATTTTTGATTGCCTTAGTTCTGACTACTACATGTTGGTCCAACTGATCTTTTGTAACATCCATTCAGAGAATTTAATGCCTTTTCCCAGTCATTATAGTTCGTTTTATGATAAATTATTTGCTGTAAAGCTGTGAGACTTCGGAACGCGCTTCCATTAGAAATTAAACAGTCACAAACTCTTTACACGTTTAAAGAACGAGTCAAAGCTTTCTATCTCGCTTAAATGTACTCATGCTCACGTGAACTATTCTAATCCATAATGTATATTTATTCTTCATTCCTTTACTTTTTAATTTATTGTAATTTATTAAATAGTTTTTTCTCCTCTCAATTATAAAACACCACTTACCACCATATCTAGTTACATTTCTCTCCGTCCATAGGTTGTCTGGAAGAGATCGCTTTAAGCGATAAGACCGCCTATCGTTGCACTATTATTTTAAATTGTATTACTTATAATGTTTGATTCTGTAATTTAAGGTGTTAAAGGTGTCTGCCCACTATCCCGTAGCATACCATGAGCGTGCTAGGAACGTTTCCGGCACGGAAAGCAGTCCTATACGCTCTATTTTGCCCACTGAAGCGGGCCGACAGCGTTCGGCCCGTGCATGGTACGCTACGGTGTCGGCCGGTGACGGAACGGTCTAGTGGGCATAGTCTCATACTTCTCAATACAAAGAATAGTTTTTTGTCCGAAACGGTCCTAGTACGGTCATGGTATGCTACGGGATAGTGGGCCCACACCTTAAATAATAATAAAGTGTTTCTATCTATCTATCTATCCATTTCATTAGAACTGTCATTATAACCATGTCACTGTTCGAATAAATAAACTTGTCAATTACGACATGGGGATATAGAACACAGCTCTTTTTACCCGGCTACTGCGAAGCAAAAAGGAGGGTATTGATTTTGACCGGTATTTAAACTCATCTGTTTTCTCGTAACTTCTAATCCCTTTATCGTATTTTTTTAACTATATTATTTTTGTAATTTTTTTTATATATTATAGGCTAGCGTTTGACCACTATCTCACCTGTTGGTAAATGATGATGAATTAATAATTGAAAGCGTTTTGGTCGTTTCGTCGGTTTATGGGCTATATAATGTCACCCTCTAAAGGACATATATTCATGAACTATTTTTTTTTAAATTATACCTTGTTGTATATCACATTAATTAACGCTTAATTAGCACATTTCAAATTGTGTAAATATATTGTTAGCTGTTTCACGCGAATTTGCTTGCACTTGATAATAGGGAATACATTTTAAAATTAGACTGATTTTTCAGCAGTTTGGTTTTAATTTTTGAACTCAGGTGTACCTAAACTTTATTATACTATACTAGAATAGTTTAAATGAGCCAAATAATAGCTTAACTTCACCTGATCAAATGTAACGACGTGCAGTTATTTGCTTTACGCAATAATTTCTTCTAAACCTCTAAATTAGGTATACATAACCATAATCATACGCCAATCAAATACTTTCGTTGTAGTAACATACTTAGCTATAATTTATATGTTTCCCCTTTCGAACAAAAAGTTACCTATATAGGTCAACATTTGCCGAAGATGTGAGATAACATACCTACTCTAGTACCTACTAACTCCTATCATTTCATCAAAGTTCAACGACATCTACTAATCGATTTCATAAATGTCTAAAAATACTGCAATGGAAGTATCACGCCTCTGAACATTCACTACAGTAACAATCTTTCTCCATTGATCTTGAGTCGGAGGAAGTAACAGGTTACATAAGATGTTATTTATTATATCAGAGTAACACTAATACAGTTATTAAATATATTAGCAATCTCGTAACGCTTTTATTTTATAACGTCGCGCGATGACCTTGACAGTTATGTAAGACAAATTGCTGTGGAAGCGGGTCTACATTTTTACTATTTTTCGATTTTACGCTTTTATTGCTTTTTCATAGACAAGGTCATTGTCGTAGTTGTATTTAGATGTTTTAGCATTATTGTACTTTTATGTTCATTGATAGTTTAAGTGATACTTGCAATCATGTTCGTTACACAATAACGCAAAAATAGATGATCGGATTTAGATTGAATTTTGGCTTTAGCATAAATAGTTTTTTTTATAAGGTTTTGAATGAGAATAGTATGTTCAATAACTTTGTATACAAAAGGTCTAAATATAATATATATGCGATCAGAGCCGGGTATATATTTTGTTTTACATCTGGCATTGGCTGCCATTTAACCACTATTTTGCCTGGTAATAAGCGATTATGTGGTCAAAGATGGTGAACGCGCTAGAATACTCTAATATTTATAATTAGACTAATTAATTACAATAGTTTTCTTTGTTGAAAAAATTAACACATAGTTTATCAATATGATACTTTTAATAGTAAATACTTTAGAACGCGGGTGAAGCTATGGCACTTATCTAGTTCCTCGTTAAAATTAGTTTTTTTTTTAAATGTTTGTTACCTTTTCGTCATTTATAAACCGATTTTGAAAATACTTTTTTTTTGTTTGAGAGAGTGTTATTATATTATATTAATTTACTTCCTGTTTTGTTATGTTTGAGAAGCATATTTTCTGTTTGGCCCCATTATAATTTCATCAAGATCTGATAAGTATCTCTAGAGATATGGAGGCTGCTAATGAACGAGATATTTTAGGCTTAGTGACTTAAGACGCTTGATAATTGTTCCCATAGGGTTCAACTATCCCGACTCGTCTTAAAAAAAAGATAAAGTAACAAGAAATGTTTTATTTGATGATGATGATTATATTGATGGAGTACTTACTGGTGACCACCACCGGGGGTAGGGGCGGCAAGAGCTACGGCAACCATCAGGGAGAAAAGCTGAAAAAAATATAAATTAATATAAACTAAGTTACATATTTTTAGTTACGAATGAATTAAAGATATATAAAGTTCGCTATTATTTTAAAGAAGATCGGGCTTAGTGGCGCATCTTGGGAGAGGCCTACGTCCAGCAGTGGACTGACAGCGGCCGATAATGATGACATACAATTTAAAACTTCTTCATGAGTTTATGAGTATTATACACTACAGCGATAACATCCTATCCAAAAAAT
Source organism: Cabera pusaria (assembly GCA_954871355.1). Classification (NCBI taxonomy): domain Eukaryota; kingdom Metazoa; phylum Arthropoda; class Insecta; order Lepidoptera; family Geometridae; genus Cabera; species Cabera pusaria. The sequence continues at coordinate 31,997,978 of OX940885.1, read as the reverse complement.
TGGACCAGGTATTTGCTGCAAAATCCAATGCTAGGTTTAAAAGTTCAATAAAATAAAAATAAGGCATACTCGAGAAAATAATAGGAAGCTTTTAATTAGGTATAAATATATTAGGTATGCCAACATATTTAATTTTTGTTATCTTTTATTTTTAGGGATATTAAAATTATAATTAGAAAACGTAGCTATTATAGTGAGTTGTAAGAAGATATATATTATGGTTATTCATACTTTACAACTTTTATATAAATTAAGTTAAGTGTAAGTACATCTATCTTCAACTAATGTTTACATTTTTAGTTATTATAATTGAAAAGATCTATTAATGTATCGCAAACAGTGTTTTAAGACTCACAGCGAGTTTCGCGTACATGTTTCTTGGTTAGCTGGACTGATTCAGTACACACTTGGTCTGTAACCGACTTACTTTCTACTCATTTGTGTCGATGTGCAAGCTTATATACCTACTCGAACATTTGCAGATCCGAGAATTGCATAAGAGAGCCCCTAGTTCATCCCTACTTGCGCGATAACCCGGCAAATGTAGAAAGGACCAAACGTATCAGTCGAGAGGTGGTAAGGTAAGCAAGTTTCGCTTGGTGGGGTTTTACTAGGTGGGGTGCAATGGCGCTGATGCATTCAACTGGACCCGCGATTTACTCTTTAGATTTGAGCAACTTTCAAGTGCTAGTGGTTACTTAAAATTGCGCGCGATATGTATTAAAAAGTCACAGTGTTTACAAATATCCTATCAAATTTCCAAACATCCCTGTTATATGTGAAATTTTACTCCTAATAATGCTTGATACTTTTTGTGATACGTTTAATGACTGTTGAGACAAATTAATCGTGATATAATATGTTAAAGGTCTGTATTTCATTTACGAATAAATGTTTTTGGTAATTGCTTTTTTATTTCTTTAGTCTTTAGGTGCCTTATCTATACTTTGTAAATACTAATTATGTTTATTAACAGTACTTAATACTGTAGTGGTTTTTATTTGCGAATTTTTATTCGATTGGATATTATTTTTAGATATTAGAATAAATTATTTGTCTTGCATAAATGCCCTACAAAAACTTATATCACACGAGATAAATAAATCTGTCGAATACATAATACAAAATACATAATACTTCATTTTTAGCTTATTTCAACCGACTTCCAAAAAGAAGGAGGTTTCCAATTCGTCTGTATGTTTTTTTTTTGTGTGTGTATGTTACGCGATTACTCCGTCAATTATGAACCGATTTGAATGATTCTTTTTTTAGTCGGTAGGGTACTTTTCCGAAGTAATTCTATTGTAATTTCATTGAGATCTGATAACTATCTCTAGAGATATGACTATAAACGTCTCAAACTTGCTACTGAAATTGACTCGCGGGCATTGAAGTCGGTTGTTTTAGTTTTTTCTTAATTATTTTAATTCATGTTTAGCTCAAAGGAGCTAAAATTACTTATTATGGCTAAAGATCCATAATAAGTAATTTTTTGGCGAATGTAATAATTCCGATTTATGACAACTATTTTACCTGATATTAAGAAATAATATAGGTAAGTGGTACGATTTCCATAGAAAAGTATAATTGACAAATTGAGTAAATAGAGCAAAACTTATATGACATTCATTGGTCTTATTTTTGGTCTTTACTTATGGGGAATCAAATATTAGATACGGTCTACATAATTTTATTGAATAATGTTAAAATTATTATTCATTGAATAATACGTACACATAATTATCAAAAAAATATTTTTTTATTTAAACTTGACTTTGACTTTTATTCAAAATAGTGTCATAAATTATTCAATCAAATTATGTACATAAAAATAATTTCCCCTAGGTAAAGAAAATAAGACCAAGATGTGATTTTAGTGGAAATGTAGTGTTTTGGCCAGGGAATGGGATAACCTGCCTGACTCTGTGTTTCCGTTAAAATGCCATATGGGGGTCTTCAAATCACGAGTGAACAGGTATCTTCTGGGTAAGCACGCTCCATCATCGAGCGCATCATCACTTAACATCAGGTGAGATAGTGGTCAAGTGCTACCCAGTTCGGTATAAAAACAAAAATGAGTAAATGGATTACTCGTATTTGTGCATTTTACTTTTGTCTGAAAATTGATAAACTCGTGCTTGTCCAGAAGCGAAATAGAGCTGTGAGACGAGGCCCTGGACAAATACAATCAACGTTGAGCTACGATCTGGACCCATCTCTCAAACTTTCTAAAATTTGAAACGAGATTCTGTTTTATTCGTTTTTATACGACGTCATAAATATACGAGGATATATGATATATACGAGGAGGTTCTAAATTCTTAATTATTGTTACGGTCAAACTCACGTGTAATGGTCGACTGTCTGTCAGATGTCCATGACACGTGAGTTTAACCGTAACAATAATTAATAAAACTGGCCAAGTGCGAGTCAGACTTTTGTCTCGCACATGGAGGGTTCCGAACCGCAGTATAATAATATATAAGTATAATATTATATTATATTACCGTGTCAATACCAAACATGATTATTAACTACAACGCCATCTAACGAACTTCTAACACCAACTAAGTGAACGTTAACACAAAGGTAGGTAATTCATATTATTTATTAATAAATCGTTCATAGATGGCGCTATAGTAAAAACACGTTTATTGTATGGGGACCCCCTTTAATTTTTAATTTTGTTCGGTTTTTAGTATTTGTTGTTATAGCGGCAACGGAAATAAATCATCTGTAAAAATTTCAACCGTCTAACTATTACGGTTCATGAGATACAGTCTGGTGACAGACGGACAGACAGACAGACAGACAGACAGACAGACGAACAGCGGAGTCTCAGTAATAGGGTTCCGTTGGTACCCTTTGGGTTCGGAACCCTAAAAATGAACAATACTCACGATACGTTGAGTAAATTCGTCAAAAAAATATATTAATAAAATTATTGTGTATTTTCTCCGATTACTCAATGACCATAGACCGATTTAAAAAAAAAACTTCTTTTGTTGGAAAGAGTATAATTTCAAGGTAGTCCCATTTAAATTTCATCGAGATCTGATGAGAGTATCTCCAGAGGTATGGAGAAAACTCCTCAAACTCGTGAGTGAACAGATTTCTTCTAGGTAAGCGTACTCCATCATGGATCGCATCATCACTTTACATCAGGTGAGATAAGTGGTCAAACACTTACCTATCTAGGAAACAAAATGTTGTTACTGAACATAAGATTAAAAAACTTAAAGATCCGTCTTCAAATGCCGCGCTATTATTTTCAGTACCAAGTTTGAGGTGTTTATCTCCATATCGCTAGAGATACTAATCAGATCTCGATATAATTACTATGGTAACTATCTTTGGGATATCTCCTTTGCAACAAAAAAATAATCATCAAAATCGGATCATAAACGACGAAGTTATCTGCGAACAAACATAATATATATATATATATATATACAGGGTGTCGGGTTTCATATGGTCCAAACGAAAACCGTCGACGGAGGGCTCCAAGGGCTACCCAAAGAACCCCCATGTATGTTCCGCGAAAATCTATAGTTTCCGAGAAAATTGCGTTTTACTTGTTTTTGAGTTAGTCCCCGAAATGTTGCAAATTATTTAAATTTTCTCCCAAACTATAAAAGCTAGAGCCCTCGTTTTTGTGTGGGACTATGAACAATGAATAGGTCTTTCAGGGAAAACTACAAATTTTTATTTAGGCATATTATTTTCTGAGAAAAAAAATAAGACATCACATTTTTTAATTTAGACGATATTTGAACTTTTAACTATTCCTTCTTTACTCATGTGCCGACACCCTGTATATATATACGGTCGAATTGAGAAACCTCCTCCTTTTTGAAAGTCGGTTAATGACTAGCGCGGCATTTGAAGTTGGTTATTCTTTTAAACTATCTTATATTATATATGCAAATCATAACTTTATTTAAACCACGTTAGGTAATTTTTGTAGGGATAGAATCATAACAGTTAATAAGGCAGTCTTATCTTGTAAGATATAATCTCATACTCTTACTTAACTAAATTATAATATTTTCTCCTCAAAAACAACTTAACAGTAGAAAACATCGTTAAATTATTCAGTATACTACAGGCATAATGATGTACAAAAGACATGATTTACATTATTTTAATTTGACCGGTAATATAATATCACTAATGATTTTACAACTTCCGGTATTATACTCGTAGTTTATACAAGCTGTGCACTATGGTTTTGCGCTCATTTAAAATTAGTTGCGGAAAGAATTTTATGAGGGCCCACTGGTGTAGTGGGATAATGGTCGGCTTTGACGCCAGTGGTACCTACCTCTGGGATTTACCTCGGATTGAGTTCAATCCCCGCCGTGCACCGATGGATTTTACTATCGAAAAATATATGTTGGTTTTTCACAGTTGCCCTCCTGTGAAGCAAATCGTTAAGAAATCCAAGACCCCGCATGGTGGTAGGACACTATCTAGTGTCTGCCTGGCCAGCGTAAAAAATCTGTCGCCAAACATCTAATGTGTTCCGGCAGCTATCCTTGAGAGCCAGTTCCCAATCTAAGTCTACATCACTTACCAACAGGTGAGATTGTGGTCAAACGCTAGCCTATAAGATATTAAAAAAAGTGTGTAAATCCACATATCTCTAAAGATACTCATCAAATCGTTATGAAATATCATAGGGAAACATTTCGAAATAAACTTATTTATACCAAAAAATATATTTTTCTAATCCGTCAATATATGGCGGTGTTATAAACATACATAAAATAATAAAAACGTCTGAATTGAGAACCTCCTCCTTTTGAAAATGTTGTTCAATCGGAGTTTATTTTTTTTAATACGATATGCATGTTGTAAAAGCAATGCGATGATATGCCTTTGCGAGTAAACAATGCTATAAGTACGTAACTTTGTAGCGATTTTTGTACTATATTATTGTACGCTTTGCTGAAACGGATTTAACTTAATTATTAAACGCGTTGCAAGTACGCAGTTATTTGCATCTTTATGGAAATAAGCAGCTTCCTAATGCTACGATGTCTACGAGTGCTACGGATGGGGATGTCTACAAACATCATTCCTGCTATTCCTGTCCGCGTAGCACCTTGATATTAATCATAAATGTGAAAGAAATTAAAAAGTTTGTCTTTTCATTTTTGACGCAATGAAGTAAGTTAACCCTATCCGAGGGCCCGGTGTCGTATCTGTCGCCATAAATCTAATGTGTTTCGGCAGCTATCCTTGAGAGTCAGTTCCCATTCTAGGCCTGGCGTGCTTACCATCTTCGACCGCATCATCACTTACCAACAGGTGAGATAGTGGTCAATCGCTAGCCTATAAGATATATAAAAATAATACAAATAAAAATAATACAAATAATTTTATTGACATAATTTAGTGTACATTCAAATTTTTGAATCCATAGGCTCCCGAACTAGAGTAACTGTGTTTCAGGAGCCAGTGGCTTCTCCCATTATACTTATCTAACTTATTTAAATGATGTCAATAAATGACTGAAAAACCTTTAGGTAGATATTACTGTAAGCACAACTAAGTATAAATGTGTGTTTTTGTATGGGTGTGTGAAATGTTTGTTTGTGTGGGAGATGATAAATGAATGTAGGGGGTGTGTTACTGTGTGTTTGTGTTAGGTGTATGTATGATTATGTATTAAAATGTTGAGTGTTGTCTGTGTGTGTAGTCCAAAAATGTAATTAGAAATAAAAACTTGTAATAAGTGTTTCAATTGAGTTTTGGCGGGAACGTGGAAAAGTGGTTGTGATCTCATTGTATATTTTTTCTAAAACTTGTGTTCTTCCGCGTGTTAATATGTAATAAATGTGGATTATTAACCATTAAGTGCCGGTAAATGTGTGCGAGTGTAGAAAAACAGCACAATGTTGAAAAACATGCTATTTGCGTTCTCACCAAAATTCCACTGAAAATGTTCAGTAAACACCACATCTTTACTGAAGGTATGACTTATACTAGACTTTTTCTTGAAAACTGACCTGAAATGTGACTTTGACCCATCTCTACGACTAAAATTCATAAAAACTTGAAAAATTTCAATACTTGACACTGGCTAAATACACTAATCGTGTGGAGCCACAAAGAAAGTAAAAAAAAAAAAAAAAGTATTTCAATTCCATCGTAGTCGAATGTTTTAGGTACTTAAGAATAATATTTTTTATGTTGTAGTTATTAAGTTTCTAATATTGTATTTTTTGTCTAGCTTATTGTAAATATGTGGAACAAGAACGTCAAATTTCTTTTGAGCAAATCTAGTATTAAATCTAAAAAATATCTACAGTAACGACGCAGTTGATGCTTCTGTGAAGCTGGAATAAGAAGGGGTTTCCTTCTAAGGTTTTATTTCAAACATCGAGAACTCGTTTTGTTGTTATTGAGGAATAATTAATTCGAGATTTTGAAGCAGTTAGTGTATGTAGGGTTTCTTCTGCGATAAGATCATTCATTCCACAGGGAATCGAATTGCAGACTACATTTTAGTTATTTACGTTAACTTAAGTTCTTGCTGATCAAGTTAAAGTCGAAGCATTTTTTCTGTATAAAGGCAATTTAAAATAAATTACTTTATTATACTTATGAAAAAAAATACAATTGTATATATTTTACACAATAATATCATGCTCAAACATTAGACAAATAATTAGGTATATATTAATTCAATAATTTTATTACATTTTTAAATAGTATAATTGTTGGAAACTGAACGCGTTCACATTAAAAAAATAAAAAAATTACCTTTATTACTTGGAAGAATAATAAATGTTAATTTTTTTTAACGTCAACCTGCGGTTAACGCCTTTCGATAAAATTAATCAAAGGGTGACATACTCAGCATCCATAAGTGTAACGTCTCAAAATACGCACCCTTTTACTCAATGATTTAGCGGAGTAGGTCAATTCGTGGATGTAATTTTATGTCTATATATTATCTCACCTGTTTGTAAGTGATAATGCGGTCTAGGATGGTAGCACGCTGGGCCTTGAACTGGGAACTGGCTCTCAAGGATAGCTGCCGGTACAGACTAGATGTTTTGGCGACAGATTTTCTAACTTGAGAGTGGTAGCTGACCAGGCGAACACTAGATAGTGTCCTACTACCATGCGGGGGTTGGGGGTTTCTTAATTATGTTTTTCCTTCACCGGAGGGCCACTGTGAAAAGCGCACATACATTTTCGATTTAAAAATCTATTGGTGCACGGCGTGCATTGAACTAGGTACAACTGGCATCAAAGCAGACAATTTTCTCACTACACCACCGGGCCTGGTACTGATACCAAGTATTTAGTAACTGTTGTTCCAGATGTAATATTCACCACAACGGAAGGGATTGCCTTCCACATACGATTCTTGTTCTACTTTTCATACATCAACGAATAGTGACATGTTGAGAAATTGAAGGAACCGAGTTCATTGAGAGGCCACTTTCAAGATATGGGCAATTTAATACGGTTATGCGATACGTAACATATGAGTAGCTACTATAAGTAGGTCGTATTTTTGGTAGGTTGTATTACGAATAAAAAACTTGATTTTTTTCTTCGTTCCATAAGATACATAGATGGTGGGTTGAATACGCCTTATTGCACTTAAATATTAAAAAGGTATTAATGTAAAATCGGCACTCATGATCAAAGGGGTTCTTTCGAGTTACCATAGGCTGTGTTAAGATAAATAATTGTGAAATATAGTTGGTCAATGCATGAAAATATAAATAAAAATGTTTGGGACAATTTTTACTATCATCATCATCAGCCTATTAGTCTACTGCTGGACATAGGCCTCTCCAATTTCACGCCACTGAGTACGATCCTCGGCTATTCTCAATCAATATCATCGCTTCACCTAGTCTGAAGAACGTCCTACATACATATTACCGTGTCCTACGCTATTTTTATACTGGAAAGTTTTTTTATATTTATATAGACTGGCGTTTGACCACTATCTCGCCTGATTCTAAGCGATGATGTGGTCGAAAATGGTCAATACGCTAGGCCTAGATGGTAGTTTTATCAGCAAGTCAGGCGGAGTATCGATATTATAATGCTCCTTCCACCTGTGAACGAACACTCATAAATGCACATAGAATATAATAAAACAGATAATTTATTTAGAATTTATGGACGTTCATAAATACGTATGTATTTGTACCTTAAGTACACACATAGGACATGAATTATGGCGTAGCTAAACCCTACAGGCCGGTGACGAGCAGCAGCGTCACCGCTGCAAGAAGCTACGTCCTGCGATCGCCAACCTAGGGATATCCCTCCCAAAGATGGATAGTCACATAAGAGCCGAAGATCGGCTCAATGGCAAATCTTGGGAGAGGCTTATGTCCAGCAGTGGACTGACATCGGCTGATGATGATGATGATGACCTATTGCCCTAGTTTAGACAGTTTTCCCGGATGTTAGGCGTGGGGTGAATGTACGCGTTTTGTTTTGTTTTCATTTGGAAGTACGCCGATAAACCTGTTTCACCGGCTTCTGACATAGCCCTATTATGGACTTATCTGTCAGATTTCGGACAACTTTTCTGTGGCGTCATATGTTAGATAACTATCCGAAACTTTATCAATAACCGGTTTAACTGGCCGTGAGTCAAGTTTCATATGCCGTCTGATAAATAACCAAAACGCGCGATTGTTGAGAATATGTTATGAAACTAACAATTGAGACCAAAAATTAATAATTTTACTTAAAAATTATTAATTATATTTTGTTAAATAAAAATATATCTTAGGTCACATATACTAAATCATAGAAATTACATATACAGGTGAGATAGTGTAAAACGCCAGCCCATATGATATTAAAACAAGTATTTAGTATAAGTTTCAACTTGACACCTTTACCATAGATTATATAATAGTTATTATGTAACAAATATTTTACTCCCCTACAAAAACACAATACCAACGTTTATTTCAGACAATACAAGCAAAAATGTGTCTAAGGCGCTCTACCTAGCGTTGTTATTACTTCATTCAGCGCGCGATGTACCGGCGCGCGCACGATACAGTAAAGGGTTGACTCAATGTAATAAAAAAAAGTTTACGAATTATTTTTATTTACCTCACAAAATACTTAACATCAAAATTCCAAGAGTCGAATTTGAAGTCGAAAAAGTGAATTTTACGCCGTCTTGTCATTTTAGTATCGTTAGCATAAAAAATTATAAAAATATAATGCTTGTTTTTTTTCTAACCCGCAAAATGACTATGAAAATTTTAAATCGTTTCTAATATAGAATACGAATGCGCAGTTATCACGTCATTTGAATAATAATATACGTTGGGCGCGTGTAAGCAGTGAGAACCGACTGGCTGATAGTATCGCCGGCGTTGACGAAAGTTTAGATATAAAGCGCAGTAGCTATGGGCGAGTGAGGGAGGCGTGCCTTTACGCATTTCGGAGATAAAGGGTCTTGACAGACAGACACAAAGTGATCCTGGGTTCCTTTTTTCGTTTTAAGGTGTATGCATTTAAATGTTTAAGGTGTATTGTTCATTGGTAGTTGGTAGCAACCATGTGTTGTTACTCACTCACTGTTATTCAGTATGCATGTAGTTTTCTAAAATATTTAAAATAATTCAAATATAATAATTATAATTTTTAATGACATGGAATAATATTAATCAATTGTATTTATTATTTAAATGACAGATATTATAGCTATATTAATGTTGCGCACTCTAAGCGGGTAGATTGTACGGCACTTTATTAATTAATTAGGAACAATATCTTTATGCTACCTACTTTCTTTGCAATAAACTTATTTTGATTATGATTTTGAACCACCAATCTACCGTGCACTAGTTGGCTTGTCTAGCACTCGATATTATATAATTTTGTTTATGTCTGACAGACATGCTTCTGACTGCTATCTCACTTGATGTAAGTGATCATCACTTAACATCAAGTGAGACAGTGATCTAGTGCTACCCAGTTCGGTGTAAAAAAAAAGTGAAGATGTGATATATAATAAAATCGTGCTTGAATGTAATTGAAGGATGGCATTGAGACAAGCCACTATGTAGTCACCTGAATTTAGTCAAAGATAAATATAAACGATTATTTATCTTTTTTATTATTACTCGTAAAGCTTACTAGCAATGTTGATTGCACATACTAGTGTTCTTGTTAACCTTTTCAACTAAGCTAAGTATGCTTAATATGTCTCGAGTGGGTTCACGTCAATAGCGCAATGGGTCGGGATCGAGCTCACGACCTCTCGATCGCCAGTCCGACACTTTATCCAGTGGGCTACTGCCGCTTGCTGCTATCTATGCTTCAAAGGCCTTATTCACGATCCATCCTGGCTGTACGTCAGCTCAAGGACATGCACGATGCAAAAGTACCGTGAAAAGGCTTGACGAACGTCGATATTTATTATTAATTGTTTGCTGGACTTGCACGACTGATTTTGCTTCCAGCGAGCACCCCCAACACCGCGAGAGTCTTGCAGATGGACAGTGAATAACGCGGACGTACGTCAGAGCAGTCCAGCATCGTGCGGCTTGATGGTGCATAGACTTGCTGTACAGCAGATTTAACATACGTATAATATATATTTATAATTTAAAACATTTTTCGTTCTATTTACTCTGCTCGCTTGTTGCGCGCACGACAGTCAGTATGCTACATCCAGCGCCGCGGCCTTGAGCTGACGTACAGCCGGGATGGATCGTGAATAAGGCTCTTTAGCCCAATACACAGAGCTCAACTATCCCTACCCGTCCTACATTTTGGCTGACGTTAAACATGCCTGAACTCACTGAGCCGACTAGCGACATATCTTTGTTCGATGAGTGGTACGAGCCGAAGCCTACCACCAGTGATCAACACTACCCAGGGATTACGTGTAGGCAGGTCTGAGCCTACGGATACAAGAAGGCAACATTGACCTTACCGTAATATGACCATCAAGACAATGACTCGTTTTATTAACCGACTTCAAAAAAGGAGTTTTTTCAATTTATTTCTTTGCAGGTGGACCTTTTTAGGGTTCCGTATCCGAATGGCATAAAACGGAACCCTTATAGATTCGTCATGTCTGTCTGTCCGTCCGTATGTCACAGCCACTTTATTCCAAAACTATTAAGAATATACAGTTGAAACTTGGTAGGTAGGTGTATTATGAGACCCGCTTCTCGATTTTTCTACAAAAATAAAAAGTAAATATTAAGGTGCTGCCCCATATATGAAACTGAAACTAAAAAAAAGTGTTATCAAACCTATACGTGCGGGGTGGGGTGTCTAGATAGGTCTTTAAAAATAACATTGAGGTTCTAAAAACCATTTCTTCTCAAAGTGACGTATAGGATTGATAAAACATTTTATTTTTAGTTAAGTTCCGTCTTTGGGGAGCCCCCTTAATATATATTTTTTATTTTTGTATAAAAATCGTAAAGCGGTTCACAGAATACAACCTACCAAGTTTCAACTGTGTAGTCTGAATAGTTTCGGAATAAACTGGCTTTGACATACGGACGGACAGACAAACAGACCGACAGACATGACAAATCTATAAGGGTTCCTCTTTTGCCATTCAGCTACGGAACCCTAATGAAAGGGGGTTCTCATACAAAAAACTTAACTTATTTTCCGGCAAATTTTGTTCAATCGGAACCCGACGTGTGCGAGTCTGACTCGCACTTTTCAAGTTAATTTGTATAGTAATTATTGTGTTCATAAACATGCATCACGATGGAGGCAACCAATGTTTATGGAGGCGGTACCTATGTCGAAGTGTTCACTATTCCCCTCACTAGGCCACAAGGAAGCGAGATGTTCGTACCGGTGCCATTTACTGTAATGTGTTATGCAAAGACCGGCTTTACTGAATAATATCCTTAGTAAATTTAATAATATCTTTAGTAATCGTGGTCCACTTACTACGTGAGGAAATTGTTGTTAGTTCTTTAAAGTGGTCAGATTACTCGAAGACATTACAAATTTACAAAACGCTGGGGCGTGAATTTGATAGTGTTTATTATTGATCATCTGTATACTAGTCGCTCTATGAGCTGTAGTATCCTTGAGAGTCAGTTCCCATTCTAGGCCTAGCGTTCTTACTATCTTCGACCGCATCATCACTTACCAATAGGTGAGATAGTGGTCAAAAGCTAGCCTATAAATTATTTTAAAAAGTACCTAACTACATAACTGACTTTTTTTTTAATAAAAATCTTGCTACCATATTATGGGTTGCACATTACTAGTAGTCCTGATAACCCCTCTAACTATGTCTGGCTAGAGAGGGTTCACGTCAATAGTGGGGATCGAACTCACAACATATCGATCGCCAGGCCGACACGCTTTAGCCATTGAAAAAATAATTAACAACACTAAGGGCCAGTTTCACCGGTTCCTGATTACGCTAATATGAAGAAATCTGACAGATTTTTGACAGTTTTTATATGGCGTCATCTATCAGATAGCTATCTAACGCATTATCAGGAACCGGTGAGACTGGCCCTAAATTTTAGTATTCGTTTTTAGGGTTCCGTACCTCAAAAGATAAAAAAAGGAACCCTTATAAGATCACTATCTTGTCCGTCTGTCCGTCTGTCCGTCTGTCCGTCTGTCCGCCTGTCCGTCTGTCCGTCTGTCCGTCTGTCCGTCTGTCCGTCTGTCCGTCTGTCCGTCTGTCCGTCTGTCCGTCTGTCCGTCTGTCCGTCTGTCCGTCTGTCCGTCTGTCCGTCTGTCCGTCTGTCCGTCTGTCCGTCTGTCCGTCTGTCCGTCTGTCCGTCTGTCCGTCTATCCGTCTGTCCGTCTGTCCGTCTGTCCGTCTGTCCGTCTGTCCGTCTGTCCGTCTGTCCGTCTGTCCGTCTGTCCGTCGGTCCGTCTGTCCGTCTGTCCGTCTGTCCGTCTGTCCGTCTGTCCGTCTGTCCGTCTGTCCGTCTGTCCGTCTGTCCGTCTGTCCGTCTGTCCGTCTGTCCGTCTGTCCGTCTGTCCGTCTGTCCGTCTGTCCGTCTGTCCGTCTGTCTGTCTGTCCGTCTGTCCGTCTGTCCGTCTGTCCGTCTGTCCGTCTGTCCGTCTGTCCGTCTGTCCGTCTGTCCGTCTGTCCGTCTGTCCGTCTGTCCGTCTGTCCGTCTGTCCGTCTGTCCGTCTGTCCGTCTGTCCGTCTGTCCGTCTGTCCGTCTGTCCGTCTGTCCGTCTGTCCGTCTGTCCGCCTGTCCGCCTGTCCGCCTGTCCGCCTGTCCGCCTGTCCGTCTGTCCGTCTGTCCGTCTGTCCGTCTGTCCGTCTGTCCGTCTGTCCGTCTGTCCGTCTGTCCGTCTGTCCGTCTGTCCGTCTGTCCGTCTGTCCGTCTGTCCGTCTGTCCGTCTGTCCGTCTGTCCGTCTGTCCGTCTGTCCGTCTGTCCGTCTGTCCGTCTGTCCGTCTGTCCGTCTGTCCGTCTGTCCGTCTGTCACCACCGATTTTCTCAGGAACGGGTGAACCTAGCAAGTTGAAATTTATACCAGATACTGAGGTCTATAGTCTCTATAAGGTGTGCAAAAATCAAGATCCTGAGTCAGCACGATAAAAAGATATGGGCAAATTTAGATTATTGCGAAAACTTGTAAGTAACTAAATTTACCTTAATTTTGAATTTTTTTTTTATTTTCGGAATTTTTCCTTTACTTGTGCTGTAAGACCTTGATTTTGACCAAAACTGACAATTATAGGTCAACCGGAAGTACCCTATAGGTTTTGGGTCGAAAACCTATAGGGTACTTCCCGTTGATATAAGCGCTCATACAATTTAGAGGTCTAGCTTAATTGGTACGAGTACCTACCAACGTTGGTACGGAAGCTTCGGTGGGCGAGTCGAACTCGACTTAGCCGGTTTTATTTATACGTAAATGATACAAAATAGTTTATATTTTCGATAAGTTTTTGTATGTTGTCTCATTAGTTGCCATAGTTGATATTGTGTTTGAGTTTGAAATGTTTTTAATACGCTTTTATTAGCTTCAGACGTATGTATGTTTGTATGTTAGTATGTAACGGAATCTTTGAACATGATTTTAACCCCCTTCAAAACGTCGGATTAACTCGAAATTTGGCATACTTATTAAGGACCGATGACAATAAATAAATAAAATTAAAAAATTTAAAAAAAAAATTAAAAAAAAAATTCGACTAAAAAATGAAAAATAAATAATAGTTTAAAAAAACTAAAAAAATACGCTTTTATAGAAAATCCAACTAAAAAATAGAAAATAAATTTTAATAAATTTGAATTAAAAATAGTGTAAGAAAAATGATTTTATTGTAAAAAAAAAGCGTGGGGTGCTTTTCAGGATATTATCAAAATTACCCTTCTAGTCATATCTGTTCATAAAATATTTGGAACTATTAATACCATGCACCCCACGTTTTTTTTTTACAATAAAATCATTTTTTCTTACACTATTTTTAATTCAAATTTATTAAAATTTATTTTATATTTTTTTGTTGGATTTTCTATAAAAGCGTATTTTTTTAGTTTTTTTAAACTATTATTTATTTTAATTAAGTATTTCTTGCATATGTAATAATTAAGATAGTTTAAAAACTAAATCAACTGACTTCCATGCCCCGCGAGTCAATTTCAGTAGCAATCAAGTAGAAGTTTATCGTTATATCTCTGGAAATACTAATCAGATCGCGATGAAATTATAATGAGACTATATCGGAAACGAACCCTACCGATTAAAAAAAGAATCATTCAAATTTGTTCACAATTGATGGAGAAATCGCGTAACATACACACAAAAAAAATACAGACGAATTGAAAACCTCCTTCTTTTTGGGAAGTCGGTTGAATATTCGCAACAGTTGCCTCTAATTGCATATATCGAAGTATAACAATGTACACACGTGTATAGTAAGTACATTGTGAAAGATTTGACCGCAAATACCATTCACTAATTTATGGCCAGCTATAAAAATTACGCACTGATAATCATGGCACCACGAATAATTTAGAATAATAAATCTCGAAGCGAACGGCAAGGCGGAGACTGACTTGCTACGTTTGTTTAATTATTGAAAAGTACAATAAACCCGAGTGCGTGAAAAAAACATATTAGCATTTCTTATTCTAAACATATAAGTTATATATATATACATATATTTATATATATATACCCGATTAGGCTCTAGGGCATGCCAAAGAAATATACATACATACATACACTCGAAAAACATAACCCTCCTTCTTTCGCAATCGGGTAAAAAATGCAGATACGCACTACAATGACACAGACAGTACACACGTCAAACTTACAACAGTTTTTGCGTCGTGGGTTAATAAATCTACTAATTACTGGGTAAATACCGGATGATAGTGGGTGACATAAGAAGTATGTATGTCAACAGATCTGTCTTACCAAGACAACAAGGTTTAAATTGCATTGTAGTTATGACATAAATAAGCGGTTATTCAACTTTCGCTTAATCATCTCAATTAAATTATTTCAAAAGGATTGCCGAAAGGCTAGCAGTCTGTTTAACTAAAACACATCGTTTAGCAATCATTGACCGACATACGTACGTACGTAACATTTATAATTATATGACTAAAATCAATGTGGGTATGAAATTGATCGATATTTTAAGAAAGGCGGACTGACTAGCTAAGCAACACTTATTTTAAATACGTGTAACGTAATGCCGACTTCTATGACGATTGTCTTATTCGTTTGGAATGTTCATTTTATAACTACCTCCTTTTAACTTTTTGTATTTTAATTTTAATTTATTTCTTTATCAGACATTAAGTTATTCCTACGGGAATCAAAAAATCAAGAAGAATCTAAGCATTTATTCAGTATGTAGGCAGTATTAATATACGCACATATACACGTCAAAATCATAGATCATAAAATAAATCGTAACCGATTATCAAGTAAACATAGGTAAAGCAGAATGTAACGCTTTGAATTAAAAAAAAAAGTAATGAATCATTGAGCTATCATCCAATCGTTTACGTCAGACTAAAGTAGGTTGCGAGCCATACATGTAACTGTGTGTTTCAGTACTTCAGACAATTTTTTATATAAAAAAGTGAATTAGTAAACACAACTTAAAAAAACGCTAACGAACTAAAAACGGAAACGATGTATGTGCGGGTAAAACCACGGGGCTCAGCTAGTATCACATAATATTTACTTCTAAATATCGCAATATTTTGCACCAATGAAAGTAGTTGTATCAATCGACTTCCAAAAAGGAGGATGTTCTCAATACGTCCGTATGTGTGTTTCGCTTCTTTTTGTATGTTTGTTACCTAATTATTCCGCCAATTGTGAACTGATTCGAATAGTTATTTTTGCCATAAATAGGGTTCACTTTCAAGGTGGTTGGTTCCATTTAAATTTTATCAAGATCTGATAAATATATGTTTTGTATAAATATATGATAAATATATATATATATATATGTTTTATATATCGTGCTACATCGTCGATCACATCTTCACTTATCATCAGGTGAGATAGTGGTCAAAGGCTTGCTTATCTTCAGTAAAAAAAAAAAAAAAATATCCAGAGATACGACGATGAGCTACTTAAACTTGCAACTGAAATTGCCTAGCGCGGTAGTCTAGTTGGTATCGCTCTCGACTGAGCTTATAGACCCAGAATAATTAATAGTACTACATATTATAGATAAGAATAAAATAAACTGGCCAAGTGCAAGTCGGACTCGCACTCGTAGGGTTCAAAAAATAATAATTAATAAACATTTTATTTCTTATAACGCCATCTAACATCTAACAAAGGCGTTAGGGATAGACATTTCAATAACAACAATAACGCCATCTATGGGACGTTTACCTAACTAAACGTTCATAGATGGCGTGAAACCCCGAAAAAAACACGTTTCTTGTTTGGGAACCCTCTATTATTTTTAACTTTATTCTGTTTTTAGTATTTGTTGTTATAGCGGCAGCAGAAATACATCATCTGTAAAAAGGGCGTGCGTGCATCACGGTCCATATCATGACCCGAATGGATCTGATCGTCCGTCTGTCAGCTGCATAATATTTTAATTTATGCTTTTAATTTAACCCTGAAAACAGTGACAACGTCACAGTACGCCTAATATTTCCATGTGTCTGATGATCCTATCAAATCTTTACGATATTTTACATGGTGCCAATGCAATATTAACGTGCCAATAAGCTGATCTTATGATGGAGCTGGGATGTGAGGAGTGAAACTCTGAGATGCCAAATTTAATTTGGGTTTGTTTAAATTGTTCCCATAAGTTTTTTCTAATGGGATTACATACATTTTACTTAGATGAATAAGCCAACCATACTCAATTTATGACATAGCAGACATTTTATGTAGATATATATATATATATATATATATTTTTTAATTTTAATTTATTTATTTATTCATTAAGATAGATTTATTTATTCATGTAGATATTTTTTGTAGAACGTAATATACATAATATTACGTTTTAATTTTAGATTAGATTTATATACTTTACATCTCGAGTCGTAAATCGCTGGGTCCTTTGGATGGCATTGACGGAGCCGAAGCCAACGTCAAGAGGCCCTTTATTTATAATATTAACTTAAATTATATTATTTGTGGATGGAGAGATGAAAAGCTATAAAAAGATAGTACATTAATTTAATATGGCTATGAATGTGTGCTGCTTGATGTCTGTTTTCTGGTCTATGGGATGAAGTACGGCACCCGCAAATTATGCCTCATTTCAAAATGTTAAGGCGAGTGGCGACTCGCTATACACTGAATGGGCCCCTCAAAATTGTTATTAGATTTTAAGAAGACAAAAATTAATCTTTAGACAAATCAAGAGCTAAAAAAAATTATTTATTTTAAAAAATCACATTCTGAGAAAAACAAAAGGGCGGTCGTGCTTTAACACGAACACCCGCTTATAACTAGTTACTAACCTAACACATTACATTTTGCGACATGTTATCAATGTCGAAGTCACAGTGTATATACAAAGTACAGTCGCGGTGCGTTATTACGACAAGTCATCAATGTCGACGTCAAAGACACACACACAACCATGACCCGGGAGCATTCACAAGCGTTTGTCACACGAATGTTTGCCCCGGCCGGGACTCGAACCCGGTACCTCTAGATCCAGTGACAGTATCCACTCCCAACTACACCACAGAGGTAGCCGACGTGATGTCCGAATTAGTTAGTGAGGTGCTGGGAATTGAAGTAATAATACGCCTTCATTTAACATTAGTAAAATTTTCATAATTATTTTAGCAAAAGTTTGATGTAATTGAATAAGTTTTAATTTTAGATTTGATTATTAGATTGAGTTTTAATCTATAGACCAGGACATATAAGATGCAAGCCTCTATTTAACGTTGTATATTTTGTATGCGGTGCATCTAATACAAAGTGATTACAAAAAACAAAAATACATATTCAAAAATTGAATCACTTACAATCGGGTTCAGGGACAAAAGGGACTAAAGAAAATCTGATATACTACCGATTGACTTGCTACGTGAAAACAAAACGTTAACTGACAGCTACGAATAAATAGACTTATTTATTCGTAGACTAACAGTTACTAAATAAAGTTCACAAAACAAACATTTCAATTATAATATCTCAGTGCCATCTAATGTTTTTGTGGAGAACTACTAGGGGTGGAGGTTGAATGCGCAGGCTTAATTTCGATTTCAGATAACAAGGGCAATTTTCGCACTATTGAATAATATTTATCTGAGTATGTTACTAACGTTGCAAACCAACATATACGAGTATATGAATTGGACGGACATCCCGTTGGCGTAAAGGATAGATCTTGGGTTCAAACTGGGAGGTCGCTGGTGCTAGCTGGTGCTGGTGGTAAAAATAAGTAATAATATATAGTTATAAATAAAGTTGTCGTAAATAATTAAGATAGTTTAAAAACTAAAACAACCGACTTCAATGCCCCGCGAGTCAATTTCAGTAGCAAGTTTGAGACGTTTATCATATCATATCTCTAGAGATACTTATCAAATCTCGATGAAACTACAATGGGTCCACCTCGGAAACGTACCCTATCGAATACAAAAAGAATCATTCGAATCGGTTCACAATCGACGGAGTAATCGCGTAACATACACACAAAAACAAGAAAACAAAAACAGACGAATTGAGAACCTCCTCCTTTTTTGTGAAGTCGGTTAAAAATAAGAAATAATATGTAATAATATAATGCACTCACCTATATTTAAATATATATAGTTAGTATATGCAATAAGAAGTGGTTATAAGTATAGTTGTAAAAATATATAGTGTAAAATTAGTGTAACAATCATCAATCTCCACCTTTAGCAAAATATCGATTATTTCATACCCACATTGATCATAGTTATATAACTAGTAGATCTAGGATAACTGTAGACTACGCATGCACTTAAAAAAATCTCAATCCGTCCGTAATAATAAGTGTAAAATTCATGATTTAATCTTCACAAAAAGTAGCCTATGTTCATTCTTAAGCTATAAAGTATCTCTTTCCGTTTGTGATTTGGTAACAAACAGACAGAGTGAATAAACGTTTTTATAATTTTAGTCTGGATTTATTCAGATAGTTGCGTGACACTTGGCGCTTGGGCGTGTATCCCAAAAGACGCGATTTCGAGTCCCGCCGGACGGCAAAATTTTGGATTGTTCATATATTTGTATTAGCTTCACTAGGTAGGCACTACCTGATACATCGCAGTTAAGCGTAATATTATTGCCGAGCTACAAGATCATACGAGCGCAGTTGTAATATGGTTAGATACCGACATTCATAACATGAGGCTAAGCCCTCACCGTTGTCGCATCTAATGTCGATGTCTACAAGGGTAGACTTGAATAAAGTAGGTACCATTTAACATACTTTCTGCATCAAAACCTGATCAAAAAAAGTGTGGTGTGAATTTATGAAATAGTGGGAGAATGGTCGGGTTTGATGCCAGAGGTACCACCGAGTTCAATCCCCGCCGTGAACTTCGCGATGATTTTTCTATCAAAAAAATTCATGTGCGCTTTTCACAGTGGCCCTCCGATGAAGGAAAAACATCTATAAGAAACCCCCGACCCCCGCATACTGGTAGGAAACTGTCTAGTGTTCGCTTGGCCAGCTACCACCCTCAAGTTAGAAAATCTGTCGCCAAACATCTAATGTGGTGAACACATCTGATGTGTTCCAGCACTTCCGGCAGCTATCCTTAAAAGCTAATTCCCATTCAAGGCCCTGCGTGCTACCATCCTCGACTGCATCATCATTTACCAACAGGTGAGATAGTGGTCAAACGCTAGCCTATACAGTAAAAAAATAAATAAAATTAACAAAAATCAAGCTAAAGCACCAGTGACATGTGACATGCGATAGTTGGACGAAAAAAAATGATAATTTAATTAAAGATTACCTTTAAAAATGCCTACTGCTTTGCTTGATTTTTGACAATCATCTCGTGTAATCGTCGTCGGGACAAAACAGGTAAATACCTCAAACATAGGAGAATGTACTGGTTTTAGTAGAAGAGTCCCAAGAAGATTATACACAATGGAGGTTGCTATTGCATATACTTTTGAAGACTAAAAAATATGACCTTGAATAATGTTTTTACATCTTTCTTCTCGTTGATTTTGGTTTTTGACAGATATTCTTACGGTAACTGTGAGCGAGATAGAAATAAAGGTGGGTATAATTTTTTTTTTTTTTATATCTTATAGGTTAGCGTTTGACCACTGTCTCACCTGTTGCTAAGTGATGATGCGGTCGAAGATAGAGAACTGGACTAGAATGGGAACTGGCTCTCAAGGATAGCTGCTTGAACACATTAGATGTTTGGCGACAGATTTTCTAACTTGAGGGTGGTAGCTGGCCAGGCACTAGATATGTCCTACCACCATGCGGGGTTGTTGGTTTCTTAACGATGTTTTCCTTCACCGGAGGGCAACTGTGAGAAGCGCACATATAATTTCGATAGAAAAATTCATTGGTGCACGGCGGTTTGAACTCGGAACCACAGCATCAAAGCCGACTGTTCTCCCAATTACGCCACCGGGCCCTCAATAAATAATTATATATTAATAATTATATATAAATATAAATAATTTGTCTTCACAGGAATGTTCTACCGGGCAAAGTCTTGTTAGGGTGCAAACTTTTTTAAACATACCGTAGTTTTTTTGACATGACATGACGTTTGGCGAAGATGGCGGCCATTTCAGTCCCGCGACACTGCATACATTATTAAGTAACTCAGAATTATGAACGTATTTTGTAACAAACAACACTGCAAAAAAATAATTTATAAGCATAATACCACAGATTATATAATAGTTACAACGTAAATAATACTTTCCGTTGTTAGGTTGGCTACACAGTGCTTTCATAATTCATAGTTTCAACAATATAGGGAAGTGCCTCTTATAACGTAGTAGAGTGATTCAGTACTCTGTTGGCCATATGGCGGCAATTAATGTTAATAATTGCAAATAATACTTTTTAATATTCATTTTGGAATACAACTAGTCCGTGTTATAAAAGTATTTGGAATTATTGTACTAATAAAATAGACAATTAATTATCGTGTGGGTCAGATGCTTTAATTGCACAGGGCCATTTTGGACATTGTCCTTTGATACCTTGATGACATCATTACTACAAGTGAATATTTTCACTTTAGCGCGGCATTTAAAGTCAATTTTTTTAGGGTTCCGAACCCAAAGGGTACCAAATGAACACTTTCTGAGACTTTGTTGTCCGTTCGTCCGTCCGTCCCTCCGTCCGTCCGTGTGTCTATACATATGTGCGCACTTTACGGATCTGTATCTTCTTAACCGTTATAGGTACATACTTGAAATTTTCAAAATGTATATATCCGTCAGTGTATAACGGCCCAGACACGAAATTTAATAGATGCATGTAATTTAATTAAAACTTGTTTTGCACTAAAAAGGGTAAAATAAGTTATTTTTCAAAAAAAATAAAACCTACTTCATAACCACAAACAGTCACTCAAAAGCGAAAAATAAATTACTTAAAATTATTATAAGCGCTACCCACTTATCTATTTGAAGTCGGTGCCAGCTTAGTCTATTGGATAGTAGCTATCTACTATCTATATACTATGCATGTAGTAGTAGTAAGTAGGTACATGTAGGTTAGTAAGTAGGTAGATACATGTAGGGATTTATCTATCTACTACCTATTAGACTTGGCTGGCACCGACTTCAAATAGATAAGTGGGTAGCGCTTATAATAATTTTAAGTAATTTATTTTTCGCTTTTGAGTGCCTGTTTGTGGTTATGAAGTCGGTTTTATTTTTTTTGAAAAATAACTTATTAGAAAATATGATCCGTGTTTTCAGGCAATGAAAAACTGCTATCATTAGAATACGAAGGTAAATTTCGCCGTCATCTATAAATTAATGATAGCTCGGTGGGAAGTCGAGCGGCCCAGAAACTAGAGGACCAGGGTTCGAGTCCAGATAAGATGATTATGTTTTTCTTTTCTTTTTCAAGTTCCTTCTTTTGTGAGAAAATCTATTATTAGGAGCCAAAAAATTTCCAAAACACACGAAGGAAAAAAAAATACCGCGCAGAGCTCGGTCATCCAGGTACTTCATCATTAAAAAGAGTAAATCGAGTGACAATCATGACCCCTTAAAATCAAGCAAATCTCTAGGTACCTTTACTGAACTGTCAGCAAGCTGTTGCCCATAGCAAATCAATCTCGAATGCAGAAGTGAAATGAAAAGTGAAGACACCAAATATTCGTATCACGGAACTTCGAATTACCTCGTGTGCGAATAAAACTAGATGTATAATTTGACCTAGATAACGATGAAGTAAAATGTTACTTATTTATGTCACGTAATAGGTTTTTGCCATCAAGTATTTGTGGCACCTTTATGAGTACGCTATATAAGTAGGTAAGTACTTCTTACTGCTTACGCAATGTTTACTTTAACTTTATGAGTATTGGATGGCCTACGAGCCTTTAAGACTAAAACTACGAGCTTTTTTCTACTTGATGACGCTATGGGAGCAACTTTCAACCGATTTCAATTATTTCAATTAAAGTCTGATCAATTCTATATTTTTCGGTAACCATCTACTTAAATGATATTGTACGACTATTGGCTTGATGCTGGGGCATCTATTGGAATCTGCTCCTCACCAATTCTTCACCAACTTTTCAACAATTTGTTGTTTAGGCTCAACCGATTCATGTAGTGGTAGTACTACTGCTAGTCTGCCTGGGGCAGTCCATCACTTTGCCAATCAATTTTAGCCGCGAAATATGATTTTTTTTCGGTTGAAATGGCAATGTTTCCATTGAAATTACATGGCATGTGAGACCGTTTGTATTATGTATATGTATATCTACCAAAATTATAAATGCGAAATTAAGATTGTATATTTTGTTTGTTTGGGACCTCTTCACGGTCAAACACGGTTTTTGTAGTGGTAGAACTTCTGCTAGTCAGCCTGGAGCGGTACCACTACTTTACCAATTAATTTTGAGCCGTGAAATAGGAATGTTTTTCGGTTGAAATGGCAAGGTGTCCAGTTAAATTACAGGGCATGTGAGACTCGACATCTTTATGTCTCAAGCTTAACAGGCGCAGTGCAGTGACATGCAAAATTCGCATGCCGCTGTATCTGTTATAGGTAGACGTCATCGTTTACCATTATCGAGCGTCGTGCTTGTCATGTTAACTTTTAACATAAAAAAAAAGCTCAACCGAAATTTTGCACAGATATATAGAATATATCTGTGCAAAATTTCGGTTGAGCTTTTTTTAACCTAACCTAACCAATATAGTGGATTATGTCATAGGATATTTTTTGCGCGGGCGAAGCCGCGGGACATACCTAGTATTCACACAAATACATTTCATAGTTCTACGAAATCAGTGAAACTCGGTAGTGAGTCATAAATAATTCGATCTATAAGACCCGAGGAACTGACGGGCATATTTTTCACTAACTTAGCGTCTAAGTCATGTCTAAGTACCGAGCTAAATGTATTTATGCAACAGGTGTCGACGGCAGCAATACATTAGGTATACAATTTATATAAGCCACTTTTAGAAGTTAGAAGCTACAAGTTACATGTGGACAAAGTAATACATACTATGTTAACATTTCATGTCATCATATCTTCTAAGCTGTAATAGGTAGCTATTAAGATACAGCCCTCTAACAGTCGGACAGACGGACGGACGGAGAAGTCTCAGTAATAGGGTTTCGTTAGTACCCTTTGGATACGGAACCCTAAATTGTTTTCAGCCGTCTGAAGACCATCATCAGCTCTTTTCTAAATCTTTTCTGATCAGGGTATGAGAGCAACATTCACTGGACTCATCAGTTATTCGATATTTTGTCGTTTACATGATATTGGAAGCACCATGTGCTGGAGCATCTCCTAGACCATTGACTAATCATATTTGAACTCTTTTCTTCACGTTGATTTTATTGTTGACAGAAATTCTAATGGTAAATATGAGCGAGATAGAAACAAAGGTGCGTGAATTAATTTGTCTTCACGTGCAAAGTCTAGTTGGGTGCAATGTTTTTGGACTCAACCAATCTGTATACTTTTCAATGGACTGCTGCTTATATATATATATATATATATATATTCAATTTATTTACCTTTAATACATAATACATGTTATACAAAGTAATGAGTACCAATAAACTATTTGTTTGTGCTGGTACTCACATCCGCAACGCGCAACCGTATAATTGTTATAAACTACTAATTTATAGCTTAAATCTACAGTTATTTCTAACTAAACCAACAAACTTAATGTATTCAAAAGAAGAAGTAAAAATATGTATGAGTATAAAAAATAAACACGAAAGTAAGCAACTATTCGCTTTCAAGTTGTTTGTACTCAGCGGTACTTAGGCTTGACAGACATTGCAAGTTATCCAAAACGCCGCCCTGCGGATGTGCACAGGAGCTGGCCGTTACGTTCGCAATGACGTGATAGCCAGAGACCTCAAGATCGAGTCCGTGGAGAAGTTTGTTGTTCGGCTAGCGCGAGGCATGTACGACCGCGCAGACAACGGGCCGCACTCGCATCTCTGGAACATTGCGCCGCTTCACGCCCGACCGCCCGACGTAGCAGCCAGGCGTGCACTCCCTCGAGAAATCATCTCGCCGACTTTGGATGACAACGATGCCTCGTTGTCATCCAAAGTAGACGGCAACCCTTAGAAGAGGCACAGAAATCCCAAGAATGGCCCACACGACCTCTAAGCCAAGACGGCCATCGAAGTATAACCACTACGCCAAGATATGGCCACCGACCATATCGGATACCAAAAGGGTTGTAAACCCACTCCGTTCCCGTAGGGTAATCGCCCCATGCGCCCAGCTTGGGTAAAGAGGACTGCCTCGACCCCATCCCAAAACATTCGTTACAAAGTTTTGTGAGTCTTAACCTAATTAATTTAAGCCCGAAACTTTGTAATAAATAAGGTACCTGCGTGTACAAATGTTTTGAAGAATAAATTAAATGTAAAAAAAAAAACAAGACAAATGCGGAACCGGTTTTGTTGATCAATCATTCTGTATATATTACAGGTTGATTGATTGTAAGTGATTTGTTGATGATGTTATGTATTTCGTATATTTATGTTTTGTAATTTTATGTAAATTAAAAGTCAGGGGATGCAATATTATTTATTTGATGTTAAGGGGGGTTAAAGTGAGGTATAACCCTAGTTTGTGGGGTCGCAACCCTTGTCCCGTGGCTGCCATCTTGGAAATAAGGGGTGCAGATGGCTTTTAAGGTTTATCTGGCAAACTATTGGTCGTACAGAAAATTTTACTTATTGTAAAAATAAAATCATTATTTTTACATATAACTTAAAACACTCAGATCACACATATGTTGATTGACAGAGCTTTACAGTGATAAAATTCTGGGTTTACGTGAACGAAATCGCGTGAATCAGCTAGTATTACATGTTATTCCTCTATGGATAGCTATTATACTCTTTGATTATTTTACTCTTTGGATTTGGATCAACATCATCTTACGTAGTATTTATATTCTCTTTGTTCTCTTTGTTGATCAATGACAGAGACCATAGAGTAAAGTAATATATACGGGAATCAGAGACCTAAACGACGGCAACGTAAAAATATTCTTGTATTGAAGAATAATTCGAAGAATAAAACTTTGTTTCTAATAGGTATACATTAATTAATGCCAGTCTACTATTTGTGTCTTTTGTGAAAATGGCGAAGAACGATTTCCATGAATCTTACTTTGATCATAGATGTGCGATAATAGATGTAAAAGATGTATTACTGAGCGATATCGCAGGGTTGAGTTACATGGCCCGACTGAAGAGGTGGTGGTATGGACTGTTCCTCCTCTCCTACTCAGATGGCAGGTCCAAGTCTTTCCACACTAGCTCCGAGTCTATAAGATTAGAAAGGATGATTCATTATCGAAAGTTCAGCAGTCGCATTCATCCCTTTAGTCGATTCAGGTATGAGGTTATTTTGGAACATTTCAGATATCGACACTTTGGAAGGTAGTGAAGTGCGAGTTGGACTCATCATAAAAACATAAAACGTTATAAATAACCAGATCAGTTATACAGCTACATTCGCAAAAGATTGCCAATTAACGCAATTATTAAGATCAGTATGACCAAAACTGTATCTGAGGTCCTAGTTTAGTAGACGTGAAAAAAGGTCATAATTTTGAAACTAAGAAAAATTGCGGAACATATGATGCGTGAAAATACAGTGATTTCGATACCCCTTGAGGTGTCCTACTTCTAGATTTCCATGTGATACTAATTTCTGGGACATTCTGTATAGTTAACATATTCATGTACAGTCCGGCAAGTATAACTTGGCGTGCTTGTGCGCCACTGTGCTTTTACTTTGTACTTTGATAACAGTTTCTCTTAAACCACTTTTAATTACTTTTGGCATTATTGAACTATTTTAATGTAGCAGATTTATCAACAATAATGTCGCGGAAATCTCTCAATCGTCAAACTCACAGTTTCAATTAAAATAATTAGTTCCCAAAAACCACCACCGCCAAGTTATACTTGTGGCACTGTAACATACATATTCAATGTTTAAGCGCCATTCCAGTCCAGTATCTATAAGTTATAGTATCAAAAGGCATGAGGAATGTTCTGCATCGGGTCAAGCGAAAAGAGATTATTTATGTTTGGGACTTCAACATGCGTCTGTGCGCACGAAAACCCTGCCAGTTTCGCGCACACATTGCATTCTCTGAATTTGCTCAATGCTCTGTCATAGGCACTGCATGGCATCGAATATGATTTCGCCTTCGAAAACTGCTTATTTTTATATTCGAATCTTGAATTTTCTAATCAACTATTGATGAATAGCAAATTCAGGATTCGGTTTTACAAATATCTAGACAATTTACGAATCCAGGTACACAATCATGCGAACAATTAGGTTCGCATGATTGTGTACCTATAGGCGTGCTGACCTTCTTCTACATTATAAAGGCTGTTGCATATACAACATATTTCGAAGAAAAAAAACAGGATCCTGTCGCAGCAATTTCAACGTGTACGATGTGGATGTTTTTTTTGGTCACTGTATTTTAGATGCCGAAAAGTTACTAAACCGTTGATGACCGATAGTAAACTCTTAATATCGGGCTTCGACATACCTGTTTTTTTATCTAGCCTAGCGTTTGACTACTTTCTCGCCTGGTAGTGAGCGATGATGTGGTCGAGGATGGTAGCACGCTGGGCCTAGAATGGGAACTGCCTCTAGGATAGCTGCCGAAACACATTACGATGCTTGGCGACAGACTTTCTAACTTGAGGGTGGAGGATGGTAGCTGGCCAGGCGGACACTAGATAGGTTCTGCCACCATGTGGGTGTTGGGGGTTTCTTACGATGTTTTTCATTCACCGGAGGGCCACTGTGAAATAGAAAAATCCATTGGTGCACGGCGGGGATGAAACTCGGTACCTCTGGCATCAATACTGATCATTCTCCCACTACTACTACACCACTGGGCCATCAAATTACGCTTAATTCCTTATGCGAAAATTGTATTCCTATTCCTATTTATTCGCTTTTCTTTTTTTCAGAAACTTCTGGGATCATTTAATGTTCATTTTGTTCACTTTAAACTTATGCATGTTACACCACAACACCTCCGTCTTATACAGTGAAGTGTTCACCGTGGTTTACTACCTGGGAGCGGCCATTGAGATCATCATCATAATAGACCTTTTTATCAATACTCGAACAGGGTACATCGACAACGAGACTAGGAAGGTCGTCCTTAATTACGATGACGGTATACTGCACTATTGCTCCACCAAGATGTTCCTTCACGTTGCATCTGCCATTCCACTCCAATGGCTCTTATTCCTACGCTATGGCTCGGAGTTCTCCTGCTCACTTTGCAAGGTTAACAAATTTATAATGACCATCAAACTTATCAGCGTGTTTGGCTTGTTCAGGATATACGAATACTCCAGCATTATGAATCGAGAGTGCAACACTTACAAACTGACCCAGCTGTTTAGATTTATCAGAATATTCGTTCTTGCGTTTATTACGATGATGGAATTCACAGAGCTGTTCGATATGAGCGTCCTGCTCGCGATGATTGCCGAGGGTAACATCGACGATGATGCTTACACGAGCTTACTGCTTCGAACTAAGTTTGCCACGAAGGATATCATGCACAGCTACCAATTCTGGATCTTGAATATCTCCCGCATCTTCAAGGGCACATTTCAATTTACGTTTGCAGATAACCGAAAGATATATTACTTGGACAAGCTGAATTCCTTGTTAGCTTTACTGATAGCCAGCGTGTTCTCATTCTGGACGTTTATAGAATTGTTTGGTTACATAAACAGGATAAGGTTTCACGAGGACAGAGTGTTTGGCCTGAAAAAAATGATGCAGGAAATGGCCAGTTCTCGCCAGATCCCTTACGAAGCGAGTCGGAAATTGAATAAGTACTTGGATTTTACTTTTACTCAAATGGATATGGTGAAAGTAAGGAATAATCAATACAAGTCGTTGCCGGCTATATTAAAACGAGAAGCAGCTATGGTGTGTCACATCACTTTTATCAAGAGGATTCCTTACTTTGCAAGTTGGCCGATGGACATGATCGAGGATATCGTTATGATGCTGAAGGAGGAGATATATCTAGACAATGATATGATTGCTGAGGTGAGTTGAACTCTGTGTTATTAGTCCAAGTCATTTTGACGCCCATCTTTAATTACTTAAGATTATTTTTTATTTTGAAAGTTCCGTTAACGTAAGGGATAGATGGCTTCGAAGCGAGAGGTTTTCGGTTATTAACAGGTGACATAGTAGTCAAACGCTATATGGTATTAAAAAAAGTGTGATATCTGTTTGATTCCAGCCGTGGGTTTCAAGCGAGGGTCTATATGTGGTGTATATAGGAGAGGTAGCAGTTTACAATGGCAAAGTTGAGACTGGTCATCTGATTGAGGGCGACTTCTTCGGCGAGTTATCATTGGTGACCGACAAAGAGTTGCGGACTTCAACGGTGATATCGATCAAATCTTCAGTTGTACGTACTTTATCATCCTTAGCCGTCCGACAGAGAACCAAAGTCATCGACATAGCTGAACGGATTAGCAAACTGAAGTGGCAGTGGACTGGTCGTAGAACCAATAACCGTTAGGATGGACGTGTTCTAGAGTAAAGACTACGGCTCGGTAAATGAAAAGAGAACGCCGTAGAAGGTGGAGCGATTATATACGCAAGCTGGCTGGCAGCGGTTCGAAACAACAAGCTGAAGATCGAGCTAAGTGGCGTGCCGTAGGAGAGACTTATGTCCAGCAGTGGACGCATACTGTCTGTGAATGAGGTGATTTATCTTATAGTGTTACTATTTTAAGGCATTCGCTGAAATTCAGGGTAAGTTCAGTGCCAGCAAACTCTCGATGAAAGATGATTTTACAGCCATCAACTCATAAGTAATTTTACAAAAATCCTGATTTTATTTTTACAAAAAGAATCAATCAATCAATCAATAATTTATTTGCTATAAATAAGGTTACAAAGATAAATACATAATAATAGTAGGTCCTCTTATTTATACCCTTTCGGGCGTGCAAATTTTATTTACGATTTGTTACCATTCTTTTGATAATTATAATATGTTCCCACCGTCTAATCAACCATATGCTATCCAGGGGCCTTCTTCAGTATGATCAATGAGATAACGTTTCTTAACGCGCCACGTTACGTTATTGAAAAATTGTATTCTGTATGCCACACGATAGGTAAATTATACAAAACACGCGCGTTACACGTCCTCATATGTCACGATATCTCAAAACGCGCTCATAACCTTACCCTACTGCGTTACCGAACTTGAAATTGGCATAGAGAATACCATAACGCGGAGATAACGTAACACGGCACGGTAAGACTTTAAAATGGTCATACTGAATAAGGTCCCAGAAGCCTATGCTATCATTAGCCTCATGCTATAAAGATATTATTTAGTTTTTCATTTTCTTTATGTTTTGTTCCACATCTCAATGATCACTACAGGAAGAGACTGAATCTTACAACACAGAGTTTTCTCTAGTGTGAGATTCAGAGCTCATAAGCTTTGTTTTAGAAAATAAGCCTTTTGAAACTCTGTTTTTAATGTGCTAAGTTGCAAATAAACAATTAATAATTATATAATAAAGTATCTCCTTGAAGATCGGATCGTACGTTTAGTCGTGATTATTTAACAAACAGACTGAATGACAGAGTTACAAACGTTTTTATAATAGTTTGGATTGTTATCGTGAGAGTTATAATGGCGACGATAATCTTTACACAAACCAGGAGTTTTCATAATTAAGATAGTTTAAAAACTAAAACAACCGACTTCCATGCCCCGCGAGTCAATTTCAGTTACAAGTTTGAGACGTTTATCGTCATATCTCTGGAGATACTTATCAGATCTCGATGAAATTACAATGGGACTACCTCGAAAACGTACCCTACCGATTAAAAAAATATCAATCAAATTGGTTCACAATTGACGGAGAAATCGCATAACATAACATAACATACGAAAAAAAACATACAGACGAATTAAGAACCTCCTTCTTTTAGGAAGTCGGTTGAAAATATTTAATATGATATATATTATTTTATATATGAATTTATTTTATTATATTGAATTAATTATATTCATTTATTTTGCTTCTTTGCTTCAATAACGTGACAGGTCCGAAAACGTTCTTCTTAGAAATTGAAACAAAAACACGGCGATTTAAATTATCAAATAAAATGTGAGTTTTTTCGGACTTGTTACGTTATAGAAGCAAATAAATGTATTTATTTATTTTATTTATATCAATTCTGAAAAAACAAAAGGGCGTTTGTGTGCTTCAACACACAAACGCCCACCTATAACTAGTTATTACTACTATATTATATACATATATTACACTTTTGTTGCGTGTCGGTGAGAGATAGGGGAGGAACCTACGTTGATTATATATACGCTTTCGACAAGTCATCAATGTCGAGGTCAAATAGACATACAAACAACCATGACCCGGGAGCATTCACAAGCGTTCATCACACGAATGTTTGCCCCGGCCGGGACTCGAACCCGGTACCTCTGGATCCAGTGATAGTATCCACTACCAACTACACCACAGAGGCAGCCGACGTGACATCCAAATTAGTTAGTGAGGTCTTGCAAATTGAAGTAATAATTGTATTACATAGTAATAACGTACTCTAGTCCTAGCGTGTTTACCATGGAGACTTGCTACTTGAACACGAAAAGCTATACTGAAATAAAATTACTAGCTTTTATGTCTTACAGGCTAGCCTTTAACCACTATCTCACATGGTGGTAAGATGTGGTCAAACACTGACTCTCAAGCTTTCATAAGTAGTAGAAACCATATCAAACTCTCAAAACAATAATAAAACCGACTAATGATTTAAATAATGGATAATTGCAGCTACAAAACATAACTAAGCAATAATAATATCGCAGTGCCATCTATTGTCATTGTGGAGAACTACTAGAGGGGAGGCTATAAGCGCAGGCTTCATTTCGATTCTGGATAACATCTGCAATTTTTGCACTATTGAATTGAGAAGCGTCATTTTGAATTTGGAATATATATTATACTGTGATTTATTTGTTCGCGGAAACTTTTCCGACTAGAATCACTGATTTTTTTCGAGTTGAAATATCAAAGTTACTAGAGCAGTGTAAATTGCAAAGATCTGATTCGAAGGCTTGGCAGTATCCAAATCCCAAAAGGTTTTCCAATTATTGAGAATCAGGGGCTGTTCTTGTAACAAACGTTGCGTGAAAAGCCAACATAAATTATAAATATTCTTTATTTATTTATTTATTTTTTATATACCACAGATTAAGTACAGAACAATATTTATTAAATACGCTGGTGAATATCAAGACGATTTCACAGTCCAATATCATATACACACATCATAATACATTTTGTGTTTTGATTTGCGTAGTATTTATATTCTCTTTGGTTTTGATTTAAACAGCATCTCTAAAATATATAAATAATAGTCCTTATATACATAAAATAATATCGCACTTTACATACTTATATCTTACAAAACATTGCAATTGATTATTTAATTATAGATAACCTATTCTGTTCAGATGCATTGGAATTAGTATACCTCGTTCAGTTTTTAATGTATTTAAATGAAAATCTTACAAAAGATACGTCTTCATCATGTATACAGTAAGTGCCTGTGTGAACTGTTGATAACAAATAATAGTTAAAAAAAACTAAAAAACACGCTTTTTATAGAAAAACGAACTAAAAAATAAAAAATAAATTTTAATAAATTTAAATTAAGAATAGTGTTAAAAATTTCAATAAATATAAATTAATAATAGTGTGAATAATAATAATAATAATAATAATTGTCGTTGAGCGCGCGTGTGAGCCTATCGAATCCATGGGGGCTATTAGTATTAGCCCCGAAGACGTTAGTTGTGCGATCCGTACGGCCCAGAACTGGAAAAGTCCAGGACCGGACGGATTACACAACTTTTGGATAAAGTGGATTCGATGCTCACACGACTGCTTAGCGGCGCAATTCCAACAAGCCCTCGAGGTTGGTTCCTTGCCAACATTCATGACAACCGGTGTCACCTTCCTGCTCCACAAGTCCGTTAGTACCACGGAACCGAAGAACTATAGACCCATTACATGCTTGCCAACGCTGTACAAGCTTCTTACATCTATTCTGAGGTTTAAAATTAATTCGCACATTGTTGCGCACAATATTTTGGCCCCCTCTTAGAATGGATGTAAGGTTGGGTCCCGTGGTACTAAGGAGCTCCTCCTCATCGACACGGCCATTTGCCAACAAGTCCGGCGGAACAAAGGTGCTCTCTCCACCGCCTGGATTGACTACAAGAAGGCCTATGATTCAGTGCCTCATACCTGGCTGGAGAGGATCTTGGAGTTGTATAAAATTGATACAACTCTGAGGTCTTTTCTAGGTTCTTGTATGAGGCGGTGGACCACAGTCCTTCGTCAACCGGGTGGTTGGGACAGTCTCTCTTGTCCGCAGGACTTTATAAGGATTGAGCGAGGCATCTTCCAGGGTGACAGTCTGAGTCCGTTGTGGTTCTGTCTAGCCCTAAATCCTCTAAGCACATTATTAGAGGATTCAGGGCTAGGCTATCGGCTTAGGAGAGAGGGTGAAGTCATTTCACACTTGCTGTACATGGATGACCTCAAACTTTTTGCACCGAAGCGCCATGATTTGATGGAGTTATTGAAAGTCACTGAGACTTTCAGCAACGCCATCAACATGGAGTTCGGTGTAGATAAGTGCGCGGTCATGCACGTGCAGCGGGGGAAAGTTGTTAATTCAATGAATTTACAACTTTCTGATACAATGACTTTCAGATCTCTCTCCGAAGCCGACACCTATAAATACCTTGGTATGTCAGAGTCATTGGGTATCGAGAGTGGGGGATAAAACAGTCGGTGAAGGAACGTTTCTTCGGTCGCCTGACAAAAGTACTTAACAGTCTTTTGTCAGGAGGCAACAAGGTACGTGCCTTCAACGGCTGGGTTATGCCCCTACTTATATACACCTTTGGCATACTAAGGTGGACTCAGACTGAACTAGACGCCCTGGATAGAAAAGTTCGAAAGCAATTGACATCACATCGCATGCTTCACCCACGCTCGTCTGTTATGAGACTGTATATCCCACGGAAATGGGGTGGTCGAGGCTTTTTAAATGCCAAGACACTCCACAACCGTGAGGTATGCAGTCTCCGGGAATATTTCCTAAACAACGAGTGTGGGATGCATTGCGATGTGGTGTCAGTTGACAAGACTTTCACCCCTCTGTCCTTAGGCAAAGAGAACTGGCGCAAGCCTCAGGTGCTGAGCACCGAGGACCGCAAGGACGTATGGAAGAGCAAGGAGCTGCATGGCCGGTTCTATCGAGTCTTAACGGGACCCGATGTGGACCTGCTCGCGTCGGTGAACTGGCTACGATTCGGGGACCTCTTTGGGGAAACCGAAGGTTTTGTTTGTGCAATTGCGGACGAAGTTATCAAGACGAACAACTACCGGAAATATATTATGAAGGACGGTACGGTCGACATATGTCGGGCATGCCGCCGTCCCGGAGAGTCACTCAGACATATCATTTCCGGTTGTTCTCATCTTGCTAACTCCGAGTACTTGCACAGACATAACCTCGTAGCCAGGATCATCCACCAGCAACTTGCTCTTCAATACGGCCTTGTCGAGTCTGAGGTGCCGTACTATAAGTACGCACCTGCGCCAGTTCTTGAAAATGGTCATGCTTTGCTCTATTGGGACCGATCGGTTATCACGGACAGGACTATTGTCGCCAATAAACCTGATATCGTGATAGTCGACCGGTCCCAGCGGCGGGCAGTGTTAGTTGACATCACCATCCCGCATGACGAGAACCTCGTGAAGGCTGAAAAGGACAAGATCAGCAAGTACCTTGACTTGTCTTTCGAGGTTACCGCCATGTGGGATGTTGATTCGACTAGCATTGTCCCAATAGTCGTTTCTGCGAACGGCCTAATAGCGAAGAGTCTCGACCAACATCTCAAGAGACTCTCGCTAGACGGCTGGATCAAGGGCCAGATACAGAAGGCAGTACTTCTTGACACGGCACGCATCGTCAGGAGGTTCCTCTCTCTGCAGCCCTAACCACCGGTAGCTTGGGCCCTGCCCCGCTGCTGGCGGCACTCTAGGTTTAGGTTTTTTTATAATATTGTTTATTTGTAATGATTTTTTTCTATTTTTGTTTGGATATCTTTATTGTAAAAAAACCTAAAACTAAGAAAGAAAATAAATAGTGTGAATAAAAATATATATATTTTTAAAAAAGCGTGGGGAGCTTTTAAGATATTATCAAAATGATAATCACTCTACTCATATCTGTCAATAAAATATTTATAACTATTGACACCATGCACCTCACGCTTTTTTTTATTTTTTTTTTATTCATACTATTATTAATTTATATTTATTGAAATTTTTAACACTATTCTTAATTTAAATTTATTAAAATTTATTTTCTATTTTTTAGTTCGGTTTTCTATAAAAAGCATGTTTTTTAGTTTTTTTTAAACTATTATTTGTTTTCTACTTTTTAATTGAAAAATGGAATATTTGTTTATCAAATTAGTGTATTGTCATCGATCCTCGATAAATCTACAAAGTTTGAACGAAATCTGGCCGTTTAAAGTGGGTCAAAATCGCGCCCAAAGAAGTCGGTTACAAACATACAAACATACAGGTGACGCTAATAAAAAGCAAACCCTATCCATAGACGGAAAATTAAATAGACAAGACATTAAGCGTATGCGAATGAAATAGCTTTAGAGATATAACCCGACTAAAATGATGAACACGTGATACATTTGTCAGCTATAAGATAAAATGAACAACGTAATTTGGTCGGATCATAGATGAAAGCGGGTGAAAGCCAATGGGTGCATTAGAACTGGGAGCCAGAACTGGCTCCAAACAATAAAATTTCATATGCAGAGAAGGATAAAAATGTGTTGTCCATCTCGCTCTCTCATACTGACCACCTTCTAGCTTCATCATCAGACCCTGGATATCATCTAGTAGTAAAGTCCTCCTCAAGACGAATCAATCGAGCCCAAATTCGGTTGGCTTATACTGTTTTATCACAGAGATGCCGTGGCCACCTTCCGTCTCCATCATCAGATCAGCTCCATGGTACCATATTATTATTTTGTCACCGAAGATACATAAGTTCACAAAATTTGAGTCCAATCGGACATCGGGAAGTGGGTCTAATTTAGCTTCCAAGATTCCACCCGAACAAACATAGGAGTACATATTATATTATAAATACATTGCAAGTTAAATAAAAGCTTTTAAAAACAGTGCCCTTAATACGAGTTTTTATCGTAAACGCTTTTGATAGATCTCACATAGTTTTCGGCTTATTCTAGCTCTCTGATTGGTCTAAATTTAGTGAAGTGAAGTAACCACTAGAGGCGCTGTTCTGTTTTTCATACAAAATTTGTTCGATTTACGGTATCGAGTTTGGTATGAAAACTCGTACTAAGGGTACAGGCCCGTTGAGGTGTCTCTTTTTAAATTGCATTTACATTTTTCAGCAATGTTATAGATGAACTGCTCGTTTCAATATATAGTACCTGGAAGTCCGAGCTTTGCTCGGTTTTTTATTTTTTGTCGCTGTCTGGTTTTTTCAATAATGTACTTCTATTTCTTTACAGATTCTGTTGTTGGAGAAGACAGAATTCAGACAGTACATGCGCAGATATCCTGACCTTTTCTTCGCGATGAGAGATATGCTCATGGACAAGTTTCAAAAGGACACCCACTCTTCCACTCGCAGTTTTCCTGACGACAAAACCACTACTAATTATTGGATTTAGACTGGGAAAGGAAATTTAGGAAATTTAGTTGTATGCTAAAATATAAGATTTATATTAGAGTTAGTTTCTTTCATTCTCTCATCAACTACAAAATAACTTTATCTTTTTAAACTACTTCAAAAAAGGAGGTTTCTCAATTCGACCGTATATATATTTTTTATGGGTGTTTGCGGATAGCTTCTTCGTTTATGAACCGATTTCAATGATTTTTTTTTTGTGGGAAAGGAGATATCCCAAAGGTAGTACTGTAGTAGTTTCATCGAGATCTAATAAGTATCCCCAAAGATATTGAGATAAACACCTCAAACTTGGTACTGAAAATTAATAGCGCGGCATTTAAAGTCGGTTTCTTCAGTTTTCTAAACGATCTTATTAAAAAAAGTTTCCGACGAAATGAGATCCTCCTCCTTTTCTTGTGAAGTCAGTCAAAAAATCATTTACGAATAATGTGTGTGGTCTGGTAACGATTGTTTGAGCTTCCCTTTAAATAAGCTGAAAGGTAGGTCTTTTATATCAGCAGGAATTTTATTATGAATCGTAATAACATATCGTGTTTCACCTCATTTAACATATAGTGGGTTCACCTCGATAGTGCATCGAATGGGGATCGAACTCTCCTCTCGATCGCAAGTCTTGAAAACCTTGAAACGCCTAGACTCACAGACTTTCTTGAATCGTGCCAAAGAACACTACAGATGCAGGGTCGGTGCAATTTTGTTTTCTCTTTTATACGGGTCTGTCTATCTCTACTCCTTTTTATCGATTCCAAATAGAAGGAGGTTCTCAGGTCGTCTGTATGTTTTTTTTTATGTATGTTCAACGATTTCTGTCTACTGTGGACTGATATTCAAAATTATTTTTTTATTCGAAAGATTATAATACTTCTGGAGTGGTTCCACTGTAAATTACTTCCTCGACCGCTTCATCACTTACCAACAGGTGAGATAGTGGTCAAACGCTAGCCTAAATGATATAAAAAAATATCGAAATCTGATTAGTATCTCCAGAGATTTATAGAGGTACTAGCTGTGCCCGCGACTTCATCCGCGTGGAATAGTGTCTTTGGGTAGCATTTTTTTTATATTTAGGCTATTTTTTGTACAAATAAGACACATGCGTATCCCACCTATACCGCACCGTACCACGCCGCGCAATTATATCGAATCAACAGCCTAAACAATAAGTTTCAAGCTTCTAGCTTAAAAAATGACGATACTTCCATACAACTTTTCATCCCCCCTTTTAACCTCTTACAACCCTCTTTTCGCATTAAAAAGTAGCCTATGTCCTTTTTCAGGCTCTAGACTATCTGTGTATCAAATTTCATTTAAATCCGTTCAGTAGAACATTTACATAAACCTTACATATTTCCAAACAAACTTTCATCCCTTATTCCTTATTGTTATTTTTACACCCTTGAGGGTAAAACTTTTACAAACTTTGAAAGTCTTATTTAGAAGACTTATTTATATCGAATCAACAGACTTATTTATATCGAACAACTTTTCATCCCCCCTTTCAACCCCTTACAACCCTCTTTTCGCATTAAAAAGTAGCCTATGTCCTAACTCAAGCTCTAGACTATCTGTGTACCAAATTCCATTTAAATCGGTTCATAAACATAAACCTTACATATTTTCATATAAACTTTTATCCCCTATTGTTATTTTACACCCTTGAGGGTAAAACTTTTAGAAACTTTGAATGTCATTTTTATTTATACCAAATTAACAGCCTACAAAATAAGTTTCAAGCTTCTAGCTCTAAAAATGACGATACTTCCATACAACTCTCCATACAACTATTCATCCCTCACCACATTTATTTAACGATTTTAAATTACATATTTATCCATATTTTTAATCAACAAAAAAGGATGAGGTTTCACAATTCGACCGTAAATATATATATATATATATATTATATATATATGTTTGTTTGCGGATAACTTAACCGTTTATGATCCGATTTTGATTATTATTTTTTTGTTAGAAAGGAGATATCCCAAGTACCATAGTAATTTCATCGAGGTTTGATAAGTATCTGCAGAGATATGGAGATAAACACCTCAAAATTGGTACTGAAAACTAATAGCGCGGCATTTGAAGTCGGTTGTTTTGGTTTTTTAACCGACTTCAAAAAAAGGAGGAGGTTTCTCAATTTGACCGTATATATATGTTTTTTTTTAATGTTTGTTCGCGGATAACTTCGTCGTTTATGAACCGATTTTGATTATTATTTTTTTGTTCGAAAGGAGATATTCCAAGTGTGGTACGAGCGCGGCATTGAAGTCGGTTCTTTTTTAGTTTTTAAACGATATTATTAAACGATCTTATTCACCAAACACTCCAACCGCATTTTCTTCAGTCTTCATTGTTTTCTTTTCATGGACTGCAGATCAAGTAAGCTATCACACAAATAAATAATAGTTAAAAAAAACTAAAAAAATACGCTTTTATAGAAAATCATTTTTTCTTACACTATTTTTAATTCAAATTTATTAAAATTATTTTCTATTTTTTAGTTGGATTTTTTATAAAAGCGTATTTTTTTAGTTTTTTTAAACTATTATTTATTTTTAATTTTTTAGTCGATTTTTTTTAAAAATCCTAGTAAGGATAACGGTTCAAAATGTTTAAAATATTGAATTGTCATCGGTCCTTAATACGAGTAAGTATGCCAAATTTCGAGTTAATCCGACGTTTTGAAGGGGGTTAAAATAATGTTCAAAGATTCCGTTACATACTAACATAATACATACGTCTGAAGCTAATAAAAGCGTATTAAAAAGCTAGTTAATTAGATTCTTAGTTTATGGGTTCTGTGGCTTGTTGTCACAATTCTGCCCATGTCCGTTCATGCTAGTTTCATAAAGCACGTGGAGAGTATGTCGGTAAAATAAAAATATGGTCGATGTTCAGTAGTGAGAATCAACCAGAATTTTACATGTCATGATGATTTAATCTTAAATAAATAACACAATATTTCATCTTTTAAGCAGTCTTACGGTGACGTAAAAACATAGTTAAGAAACCAAAAACCCCCGCGCTAGCCTATAAGATTTTTTTTTTTTTAACGTGTAAACGCCACATACACTTTTTGCGGGGAATAATAAACTATTCGTAAAATTTTATTCTGGGACACTAATTATACAATGTATTTCACATGAAAATAAAAGTTGAGAAGCCTTTAAAATAAAAAAAAATCTCGCTCAGAATGTTTTCCAACCATATTATTATTTTAAGCAATTATAAGAATTCAGTAGTCTTTTGAAAACTGGAACGTCGGTTTTATTTTTCAACTACAATTTACATATAATGTTGACATAAATTACAATTATGTTTGTGCCAGATTTCAATATAATTAATTGCTTATAATAATATTATAAGCAATTATTAATCTTGAAATCTGGCCCTTAAAAATCTCAAAGAGGAAATTAGAAGGCAAAAGTTCACCCCGCGTTCTCTCTTGATAATACCATGTGATAATACTACTATACTATCTGGGCAAACAAGCTTTATTCGGTTTTGTTTTTTGTATGTTTTGATATGTACTCTGGCATAAATATACAAAATACGTACGTAATGAATACGAATAATGGGGCCAAAAGAGCCCCAGAAGTCATCCCATATCTCTGGAGACACTGAATATATGTCGATGAAATTTTAATGGATCTACCTGGGAAGTATACAACTGACAACTAATTGACTTTAGTGGAATCCAATTATCGCAAATAAGGGGTTTTAATAATTTAATTGGGGTAACTTACAAAACGCGTAAATTAAATTGAGTAGGCATATACAGTTTTTTAAGGTTTTTCTGCTCGTTCAAATAGTGTATTAAAAAAAATATAGCATCGTAAAAACTTCAGTTACTCCTCCACACATTTTGGCTGTAATTTTTTCATATTTCTTATAAACAATATTGTAACGGATTATGATGTCCATTTGCACACGTGACATCGGCGTTTTTCTATACCCAAAAATGTGTATTTAAAGGAAGCGTATTGACAAACGAGCTTTGCTTCAATCCATACTATACATACTATTTATGTGTATATATATATTATATTATAAAAACGTATGTTACTCAGTCACTCTGTCTGCTTATTACTTAAT
The DNA here is from genome assembly GCA_954871355.1 of Cabera pusaria. Taxonomy (NCBI): domain Eukaryota; kingdom Metazoa; phylum Arthropoda; class Insecta; order Lepidoptera; family Geometridae; genus Cabera; species Cabera pusaria. The sequence goes on along the minus strand of OX940885.1, from coordinate 31,956,854 downwards.
CACGCCTAAACGGACGATCCGATATTACTGAAGTTTAACAAGGAGATACTTAAGAGCATGAGGATGAACATAGGCTACTAAATTTTTGGTCTACGTGAACGAAGCCGCGGGTATCAGCTCGTGTAGTTCTCAAAAGTTTGAAAAAAAATGTTATTTTTAACTGAAATTGTGTTTAACCAAAATTAACAATGACAATACTGGACGTACCCTATAGGTTTTGGGTCAAAAACCTATAGAGTACTTCCCGTTGACCTAGAATCAAAAAATTTCGCAAGAGGCAAGGTCTTACAGCACATAAAAAGGGAAAAACTCAAAAAAATAATAGAAGTTCAAAATTAAAGGTGTCCCCATACATAGATAGTATCCGCCAATTAAGATAGGCCTCTGAGTTATATGAGCTAGCTTAATTAGTGACAACCAACGTTGGAACGGAAGCCTAGGTGGGCGAGTCCAACTCGACTTGGCGGTTTTTAACCGACTTCAAAAAAAGGAGAAGGTTCTCAATTCGAACGTATATTGCGCGGTATTCAAGTCGGTTCTTTTTAGTTTTTTAATAGATCTTATTTATTTTATTTTTGTATAAAAATCGTAAAGTGGTTCACAGAATACATCTACCTACCTACCACGTTTTAACTGTGTAGTACTTGCTTGGGACCGTGACTCAACGTCATTTCCATCAAATACTGCACTGGGATAAAGTGCGCTTATAGACGTTTCATTTCAATAACAAGGGGAGGACTTTGATTATCCATCTTCTATAAATAAAAGATGATAACCTGATATTTATAGAAGATACATAACCTTCAATTTATAAAAGAAAGATAACAAAGGTAGGACAAAAGATAATTCCAACCTTATAGATAGATCTACCTATATATGAGACTGGATGGAAATACATCGTCATTTGCAGATCCAATTAGGGTAACTGACAAAACACGACTTTTCGGTAGAAACATTTAATTGTTTTATTCGTGACTAGCTGTTACCCACGGCTTCGCCCGCGTTCGCGTCGTGAATTTTTTTATGACTGTCATGACGCTGGCAGTTTTATGACCTAATACTACACTATAGAATAAATTAAGGTTAAAGTACCAAGTTGCATAACCACATCGATTTCATAGCAATTGTTATAAAATGGGAAAACAGCAATGGAAAAGAAACTACGATGCCGGTCGTTGTTCCCCGGAGTAAAGTGGCATCTCTACTACGACACATTCATGATGGAGTTTCTGGTGGACATCTAGGAGTCAAGAAAACTCTTGTGAAGGTTCGTCAACGATTCTACTGGGTACACAGCCGCGAGGATGTAGAAGATTGGTGCAGGAAGTGCACCGCTTGCGCATCAGTAAACGGACCGAAGACAAGAAGTAAAGGACAACTAAAATTGTACAATGTTGGGGCACCATGGGAGCGCATTGCCGTGGATGTTGCCGGGCCATTTCCCGAGACTGAAGAAGGCAACAAGTACATCATCGTAGTGCAAGATTACTTCAGCAAATGGCCCGAAGTTTTCGCGACACCAAACCAGGAAGCAAAGACAGTTGCAAAGAAGTTGGTGCAAGAAGTGATCTGTCGATTTGGTGTACCGATGGAACTGCATTCCGATCAAGGAAGGAACTTCGAGTCTGCCCTATTTCAGGAAATGTGCACCCTCCTCGGGATCCAAAAGACGCGGACAACGGCAGCTCATCCACAGTCAGACGGAATGGTTGAGAGGTTTAACCAGACGTTGGAGAATCACCTGGCTAAAGTCGTGGACGCACATCAACGTGACTGGGATCAGTACATACCTCTGTTCTTGTTGTCATACCGTTCCGCTACCCATGACAGCACTGGTATGACTCCTGCAAATGTGAATTTTGGACACGAACTAAGACTTCCTATCGACGCCATAACTGGTTCCCCGCCAGATGCTCCGAAGCCTGTAACCGACTATGTCAGTGATCTTCGTAGTCAGCTGGACGAAGTGCACAAGATAGTTGGAGAGAATAGTTTAAAAACTGGTGAAAAAATGAAGACCCGGTACGATCGTAGAGCGAATACGATGGGTTTCGAAAATGGAACTCTCGTCTGGTTGCACAACCCACTACGAAGGAAAGGAAAAAGTCCGAAGCTGCAGGCTCATTGGGAAGGACCATACCAGATTATCACGAAGATAAACGACGTTACCTACCGCATTAAACGAGGCCAGAGAGGAAAGCCGAGGGTAGTACACATCGATCGACTTACACAATACCATGGAACAAATGATGATCGGAACGATCATAACTAAGAAGGGGATAATGTTACATCGCGTCGTCGAGTCGCGATGTTTCGCCAAGCTTCTCGAACAAAAATACCGTGGGAAAGAATAGACTAATTAGGGGCTATAAACACCCGACCCAACCGTCATAAAAGTAACCTTCCGGGAATTCCGACCCTAGTCAATGTACCTAGTTTTGTAGTTAAGATTGAACCTTATTCATAAGTAGTTAGAGATCAAATTAGCATGTATGGTAAAGTTGTTTACATCAGATGCTCAAAGGAAAGCCGCCCCTTTTGTTTGTGATTTTTATTGCTTTGTTTTGAACGTCTTTTGTCTATTATTCGAGTCAATACTGGAAAGTTCTGTAGAAATATTCTCGTCCTATATAAGACGTTGAAACCGCGGCTTCAGTCAGTCATTTCTTTGGAAGCGACAGTGAACTATCTAAGCGCGGATAGCAACCAAGTGATCGTTAAGTGTTATCAGTGAACTCGTGTTGTGAACTGTGAACAGTGAAATCAGTGATTGTGAACTAACGACCTCAGTGTGTGTTAACGGACTTTTGATAATTGTGCAAGACGATTTGGACAACTACTGTGGAACATTGTGCTAACCTAGTGATCAGTGGAAATAAACGTTCATCTCATCGGATTGGCATTTTAATACCACCCCGCACGTAACAATAATATGATCTATTGTATAAAATAATATTCATCTATATATATATATAATAATAAAATATTTTAAACCACCCCGACTGATCTATGTATAATATTTTCATTAAAAGCATTCCAATGACTCTAAACACGACATTTAAAATCTGAGCTGAAAGTTGGTAAGGATTTGAGTTATCTGTAGAGTCCAGGAGATGGCCCAGCATCAGGTCAATACTTCCATGTTCTTACAATATCGTTGAAGAAGAAGATTTTTGAATTGATCAGACCTATGAATGTTGATTTCATAGCGCAATTAACTAGAAAAAAGCTCATCGTTTTATAACGATTGAACGAATTTTCATGAATCAAAGCTAAGAACACTCTCAATGAAGACAACTATCAAAAAAAACTATCAATAATAAAATCAAAATCGGTTCATCCGGTTAGGTGCTAAGATGCTACAGACAGACACAAAGATACACACGTTAAACGTATAATACCCCTACTTTAAATCAAAATCGGTTCATCCGGTTGGGTGCTAAGATGCTACAGACAGAAACACAGGTACAAACGTTAAACCCCTAATAATACCTCTACTTTTTGCGTCGGGAAACGCCGTAAGGTTACGGCGGCAAATGTTCTCCTTGGTGGTAAGCTACTTTTCAACCGACTACCAAAAAGAAGGAAGTTCTCAATTCGTCTGTATGTTTCTTTTTTCTTTCTTTTTTTGTGTGTGTATGTTACGCGATTACTCCGTCAGTTGTGAACCGATTCGAATGATTATTTTTTGTAATCGGTAGGGTACGTTTCAGAGGTAGGTAGTTCCATTGTAATTTCATTGAGATGTGATAAGTATCTTCAGAGATATGACGATAAACGTCTCAAACTTGCTACTGAAATTGACTCGCGGGGCATTGAAGTCAGTTGTTTTAGTTTTTAAACTATCTTAATTATTGGTAGATTTCCACGAAATCCATGATTCATGAATGCACATAAAACTTTCATTGGTAGGTATATAGCTAGGATTAGAACCAAAGACCCTCGGGTCAGAATCAGGGTAACTATCCTTTACGCCAAAGGGCCGTCCAATATGACTACGTAAGTATTATAAAACAATGTCCATCACTGCGTCTGTCTGTTCGCAGTAATTTCAATAGCTTCTGAACGGATTATCATGCGGTTTTCACCAAAAGCCAGTGTGTTTATGAGGAAGGTTTAGGTCTTAGGTGCATAATTCGTTAAGGTTTTGTGTAAATTGGTTGAAATATGACGATGATTGTTAAATATGTTAATATTTTATATTCGATGCAACAAATGTGATGCAAATTTTGTAGGCATATTATGTTCTACCCGTGCGAAGCCGGGGCGGGCTGCTAGTATGATATAAAAAATACAAGCTTGATTATAAATCCAAACATTAGGTATTATTTTTACAAGCTTTTATTTAACTTGCAATGGTTGTATGTATGTCTGTATGTTCAGGTGGAATTTTGGAAGCTAAATTAGACCCACTTCTCAATATCCGATTGGACTAAAATTTTGTGAACTGAAGTATCTTCGGTGACAATACAATAATATGGTACCATTATCTTAAACCATAAAAAAAATGGAGCTGGTCTGATGATGGAGACGGAAGGTGGCCACGGCATCTTTGTGATAAAACAACATAACCCCACGGAGTTTGGGCTCGGTTGATTCGTCTTGAAGAGGATTTTACACCTAGATGATATCCAGGGTCTGATGATGAAGCTGGAAGGTAACCGTTCCACCTTCGGCATCTTTTTTTAGGGTTCCGTAGCCGAATGGCAAAAAACGGAACCCTTATAGATTCGTCATGTCTGTCTGTCTGTCAGTCTGTCTGTCCGTCCGTATTTCACAGCCATTTTATTCCGAAACTGTTAATACTACAGAATTAAAACTTGGTAGGTAGATGTATTCTCTGAACCGATTTCTGATTATTATACAAAATTTTAAAAAAAAAGTTTAAGGGATCATCCCATACATGGAACTGAAACAAAAAAAATTTTTTTTCAAACCTATACGTGTGGGGTGTCTGTGAATAGGTCTTTAAAAATGACATTGAGGTTTCTAAAATCATTTTTTCTCAAAGTCAATCATTCAAAAGATAGGCGCGTCTAAATTGGTAAAATGTGTGTCCTCCCGCCCTCTAACTTCTAAAGTTTGGGAGTGAAAAATCTAGAAAAAATATATTCTGTAGATCTTAATAAAAGCTTTCAACGAAAATTGGTTTGAACGAGATACAGTCAGCAGTTGTTGAGATATAGCGACCGCAAGTATAACTTTGTTTTTCATACAATTACTATGAAAAACCAAGTAATTTTTGTAATTGTGAAAAATCATAGTTATAGAATACTCTACTGTGTTACGGAACCCTACGAGTGCGAGTCCGACTTGCAATTGGCCAGTTTATTTTAATATCTTATAGGTTAGCGTTTGAGCACTATCTCACCTGTTGGTAATTGATGTTGCGGTCGAATATGGTAAGCACGCTAGGCCTAGAATGGGAACTGGCTCTCAAGGATATCTGCCCAAACACATTAGATGTTTGACGATAGATTTTCTCAAAAGGTGGTAGCTGGCCAGGCGGACACTAGATAATAGAGCGTCGGTTTCTTAACGATATTTTTCCTTCACCGGAGGGCCACTGTGAAAAGTTCATATACATTTTGCGATAGGTAAATCTATTGGCGGGGTTTGAACTCGGTACCTCTGGCATCAAAGCCGACTGTTCTCCCGATTACGCCACCGGGCCCTCAAAATCTCCATCTCTGTGATAAAACAACACAACCCCATCGAGTTTGGGCTCGGATGATTTGTCTTGAAGAGTACTTTACACCTAGATGATATTCAGGGTCTGATGATGAAGCTGGAAGGTGGCCATGGCATCTCTGGGATAAAACAACATAACTCCACCGAGTTTGGGCTCGATTGATTCCTATTGAGGATGACTTTACACCTAGATGATATTCAGGGTCTGATGATGAAGCTGGATGATGGCCACGGCATTTCTGTCATAAAACCGCACCGAATTTAGGCTCAATAGGCTAGTTTACTGAATTTTTTTTTAGTCCGTCATTAACCTTATTAATAAATGTTGGACACGTTTTTTAATTTCTCAATGAAACAAAAAATGACGGAGATATAGAGCGTTGCAATTCCACGTGACGTCACAAACCGCTCAAAAGTGTACTACTTTCTAGCGGTTAGTGACGTCACGAGCCCCCACTCCCGAACTTTGACGCTCTTTATCTTTGTCAATATCTATTGATTTGTAAAATAAAACAATACGTGTTCAATATTTTATGATTATCTAACTGACGGACTACTATTTTTCGACCCAGGCAACATCCCTATTGATTCGTCTTGAGGAGCACTTTTCACTTAAACGATATCCGGGATCTGATGATGAAGCTGGAAGGTGGCCATGGCATTTCTGTGATAAAACAATATAACCCCACCGAGTCTGGGCTCGATTGATTTGCCTTGAAGAGCACTTTACCCATAATCACATCATTATATCCGTAGAATACTTTAGAACATCACGCCTACTCTAAAATACTCAGGTATACTATTACTACCTAAAGATACCTACCAAAAAGTTAAAAATAAATTTAAAATAATATATTTTTTTAAAACAAGCTTTTATCTGGCACGAGGAATAACATTTTAGTTCCTTGTCCCAGATAAAACCTGGTTTAATATTATGTTTCTTTGAAGTGTCACACACTTTATATTTTTGTAAATTGTTAAACACAATCCAAAATTGCATCGTACCGACGGGACTTGAACCCGCACCCCCCGGATTACACGTCCAGGTGCTCTGCCAATTAAGCCACGGTTCGATCCATCGATACGACGAAACTAGCGGATTGCATTTGTTAACCCAATTATGCATTGGTGGTGCCATCTATGATTACTTATTACGTAAGTTAATCATTCGGAAGAAATCATTACAGTTTTCAAATCCGACGAGAGATGTTGCACTGCGTAAATCAAATATTATGTTTCTTTGAAGTGTCACACACTTTATATTTTTGTAAATTAATAATTGCTTAATTGGCAGAGCACCTGGACGTGTAATCCGGGGGGTGCGGGTTCGAGTCCCGTCGGTACGATGCAATTTTGGATTGTGTTTAACAATTTACAAAAACCTGGTTTATAAAATATTTTTTACTTCTAATTTATTTCAACACTAGCTGTTACCCGCGGCTTCGCCCGCGTTATTTGAGTTCTTATGACCTTTGAGGTCAAGATCGATGATCTCTTAGGCCAAGTCACCATAGATGACCCTAAAGTCGAACTCAATATCCTCTATTGTTAAAGTCATTAACCATTTTGGTTAGGTATACGAAGTTGTGCTGTTTAAATGTTTGACTCAACACAAAAGTTCCTGAAACATTTCTTACAAAGAAAATAAGGTGAATAGCTGCGCGAGCGCAGCAAGAGCTATCATTGCGCGAGCTAACATTTTTTATGACTTTTTATGACCCTGACAAATTTACGATCTAATAATCAACTCACTATAAATGACTCTTAGGTCGAACTCGATATCGTCTATTGTTAAAGTCATTAATAATTACTTGGTAAACCTAACCAAGGTTTACCAAGTTTTGCTGTTTAAGTATTTGAGTCAGTCTAATGTATGAGGCTGTTGAAACACGCTATTATACGCTATAGCGTATTTATATAGCGTTATTACTGCGAAAAATTTTTATTACTTTTTATGACCCTGACAGTTTTTAAAACCTACTAAGTCAACACTGATGACACTCAAGTGAAACGTGATATACACTTATTTAAAGGTTAATATTCATTATGATTATTAAAAGTTGTACTGTTTTAATTTATGACTCGCTTTGATGTATGCGGTTATTAATATGCGAAAGTTGCTGAAATATACCTACAAAGTTGATAAAATAAATGCTTACGCGAGCGTAGCGAGCGCTATTACATCGCGAGCGAAGCGAGTGCGAAAATTTTTTACGACTTTTTATGACCCTGACAGTTTTTATGACCTCCTAAGTCAACACCGATGACATAAGGGTTCAATTTGATATCCACTTCATTTAGGGTAGACCAAAGAAGAATCAAAGAATCAAAGCATTTATTCAGTATGTAGGCAGTATAAATATACGCACATATACACGTCAAAATCATAAAATAAATCATAACCAATTATCAAGTAAACATAGCAAAAGCAGAATTTAACGCTTTGAATTAGAAAAAAAAAGTAATGAACAATTCAGCTGTCATCCAATCGTGTACGTCAGAATATTTTAAAAATAATTTAAGTAGGTTAAAACCAACCATACATGTAACTGTGTGTTTCAGTACTTCAGACAATTTTTATATAAAAAAGTGAAATAGTGAAACACAATGTAATAATCATTATGATTATTGAAGGTTGTTCTGTTTCAATGTATGATTCGTTTTGATGCATGTGGTTATTAATATACAAAAGTTGCTGAAATATTACCTTCAAAGTTGATAAAAGACATGCTTGTGCGAGCGTAGCGAGCGCGGAAATTTTGTACGACTTTTTATGACCCTGACAGTTTTTATGACCTACTAAGTCAACACCGATGACATTAGGGTTAAATTTGATATGCACTTAATTTAAGGTTATTAATCATTATTATTATTGAAGGTTGTTCTGTTTCAATTTATGACTCGTTTTGATGCATGTGGCTATTAAATACAAAAGTTTCTGAAATATTACATTCAAAGTAGATAAAATAAATAATAGCGCGAGCTTCGCAAGCGCTAAAAATTTTTACGACTTATTATGACCCCGACAGTTTTTATGACCTACTAAGACAACACCGATGACATTAGGGTTAAATTTGATATCCACTTAATTTAAGGTTAATAATCATTATGATTACTGAAGGTTTGTTCCGTTTCAATGTATGATTCGTTATGATGCATGTGGCTATTAAAATTCAAAAGTTGACGAAATATTTCCTACAAAGCAGATAAAATAAATGCTTGCGCGAGCGCGAAAATTTTTTACTACTTTTTATGACCCTAACAGTTTTTATGACCTACTAAGTCAACACTGATGACACTCAGGTTAAAGTCGATAATCACTTATTTTAAGGTTAATAAACATTATGATTATTGAAGATTGTACAGTTTTAATTTATGACTCGTTTTGATGCATGTGGCTATTAAAATACAAAAGTTTCTGAAATATTACATTCAAAGTAGATAAAATAAATAATTGCGCGAGCTTTGCGAGCGCTAAAAATTTTTACGACTTTTTATGGCCCTGACAGATTTTATGACCTACTAAGTCAACACCGATGACATTAGGGTTAAATTTGATATCCACTTAATTTAAGGTTAATAATCATTATGATTATTGAAGGTTGTTCTGTTTCAATTTATGACTCGTTTTGATGCATGTGGCTATTAAAATTCAAAAGTTGACGAAATATTTCCTACAAAGTAGATAAAACAAATGCTTGCGCGAGCGCAGAGAGTGCTATAACTACGTGAGCGAAGCGAGTGCGAAAAAATTTTACGTGTTTTAATGACCCTGACAGGTTTATGACCTACTAAGTCGATACCAATTATCCTAAGGCTGTTAAAACACGAAAGTTTTTTAAATACTTCCCACAAAGCAGATAAACACGTTGGGCAAGCAAAGCCAGCGCGTAAATTTTGATGACTTCTAATGATCCTGACAGTTTTATGGCCTAATCAAGACACTAATTAAGTCATTATAGACGAACCTAAGTGTTCAAACTTTTATGATTATGTTAACTCTATGTAAAGTATGTAAGTAAAAAATATATGCACCCTCACTTAACTGCCGAAAAAAATGCATTCTATGCCCTTTTATGCCCTATTAAATGTCTTTGTACAAAATGTCATGTGAATCGGTCAAGCCTTTTGGCCGAAAAGAGGCCAAACATACAAAATTCAACAATAAAAAGCTGACAACCGGACTCGATTGTAAAAAAAGTAACCAATGTGCTCGGATAATAGACTCTACTCTTGGTCTATGTCTTATTGACTGTCTCTGTACAATTTTAGCTCAATCGGTCAACTCGTTTAACCGAGAAGAGGCCACACGTTTAAAAATTCAATAAAAAAAAATAGTTACTCAAACTCAACTGTTAAAAAAAATATCCATTGTCGTTCTATACCCTATTAACTGTATTTGTAAAAAATTTGAGCTGAATCGGTCAAAACGATTGCCGCTAAGAGGCAACACATTATTCCATAATAAAATTATGGACACCCGAAATTGCCAGCCAAAAAAAAGTATCCTATGTCTTATTGACCGTCTGTGCACAAAATTTCAGCTGAAATGGTTAACCCGTTTGACTGAGAGGAGGCCACACATTTACAAAGTTCAATAATAAAAATCTGGACACCTGGACTCGACTGCCAGAAAAAAAGTATCTTATGTGCTTTTATGCCATATGAGCTGTATATGTAGAAAATTTCAGTCGTATCGGTCAAGCCGTTTAGCTGATAAGTGGCCACACATACCCAAAATTCAATAAAAAAAATCTGGACACCCAGACTCGATAGCCAAAAAAAAGTATCCTATATCCTATTCTGCCCCATGAACTGTCTTTACACAACATGTCAGGCAAATCGGTCAAGCCGTTTATTCGAGAAGATGTCTTATATTTACAAAATTCAATTAAAAATATCTGGACCCCCTGACTCGACAGCCAGAAAAAAAGTATCTTATATTCTATTCTGCCCTATGACATGTATTCACACAAAATTTCAGGCAAATCGGTCAAGCCGTTTATTCGAGAAGAAGTCTTATATTTACAAAATTCAATTAAAAATATCTGGACCCCCTGACTCGACAGCCAGAAAAAAAGTATCTCATATTCTATTCTGCCCTATGACATGTATTCACACAAAATTTCAGGCGAATCGGTCAAGCCGTTTATTCGAGAAGAAGTCTTATATTTACAAAATTCAATTAAAAATATCTGGACCCCCTGACTCGATAGCCAAAAAAAAGTATCCTATATCCTATTCTGCCCTATGTACTTCCTTTGTACAAAATTTCAGCCAAATCGGTCAAGCCGTTTGACCGTGAAGAAGTCCCAAACAAACAAACAAACAAACAAATAAACAAACTGACTTTCGCATTTATAATATTGGTGTTGATTCATTTTTTGTTTCAATTTCTTAGTAGGTAAGTCTAGGTAAAACTACCTAAGTATTTTATAGTAGACGTGATGTTTTAAAATATTCTACGGATATAAAGGTGTCATTATGGGTAAAGTGCTCTTCAAGACAAATCAATCGAACCCGAACTAGGTGAGGTTATGTTGTTTTATTACAAAATAGCCATGACCACCTTCCAGTTTCATCATCAGATCCTGGATATCGTTTAAGTGTAAAGTGCTCCTCACGACGAATAAATTGAGCCCAAATTGGTGGGGTTACGTTAATTTATCACAGTGATGCATTGGCCACCTTTCAGCTTCATCATCAGACCCTTGATATCATCTAGGTGTAAAGTGCTTCTCTAGACGAATCAATCGAGCCTTAACTCGGTGGAGCTATGTTGTTTTATCACAGAGATGCCGTAACCGAGTTACCGAGTCCAGCTTCATCATCAGACCCTGGATATCATCTAGGTGTAAAGTTCTCGTCAAGACGAATCAGTCGAGCCTAAACTTGGTTGGGTTATGTTGTTTTATCACAGAGATGCCGTGGCCACCTTCCAGCTTCATCATCTAACCCTGGATATTGTCTAAGCGTAAAGTGCTCCTCAATTCGAATCAGTCGAGCACAAACTCGATGGGTTTATCTTGTTTAATTCAGAAGTTCCTATAGCCATCTTCCGTCTCAATCCATCATCAGACCAGCTCCATGGTACCATATCATTGTGTTGTCACCGAAGATTTATAACCTCCAAAGATACATTTGGTACTTACTAAACGAAACGTATTCGTTTGTTTTGTTTATACGCGAATGAATAGCGTAAACTCAAACTGACTGGGAAAAGTTGTGAAAATTCTACGTGAAAATGTGAATCGGTGTGGCAACGTCGCGCCCACAGGTCGCGCCGGTCTCGCCCGCGAGCGGCGTGAGCTGGCAACGTCGCAATGTCATTTACAACGACACATCTAGCATCATCCAGGTTTCACTCACATTATGAATGCCTTTTACTTAGACACTATCACCAGTACAATCGTAAAATTTGGCGAAATATTAGTTATTAAATTATCAAATTTTTAAAGCTATGTTAATTGATGTCCAGTTCAAAGTATGTGTAGAAGGCATGATGAGACAGTTTTGTATGAGAAACGGATCACCTTAATGGTAATAAAAATGCTCAGTTTCGGAAATTTTTCATAACCATTGTAAGTTGACCTCATATCTATATCATCAATCATATGAAATAGGGTCTTCCAGCTGAGGCCCAGTCCGCACAGCGATTTTTCACAGCGCAATTTTTTTTTTCGCAATTGTGTGAAGTATTGAATTTTTTGGACGCACTGGTGGAAAAAATAGCCTACAGGAACCAAATTACACATTTTTCTTATTAAAAAACAATATATATAACATGCGCACTTACTCCCTTTCAATTGCACATACAAACTGAGAATATCCCAAACAAATGCTGCTCCGTGTGCTTACTTTAGAGCAGACCACGTATAACAGACCGTGTAAAAAGCAGTCCTCCCTAAGTCTACTCCTGTTAAATGAAGAGTTTGGCTTTGAGATTTATACTTATATGATCTTGGCAAAGCAGACTTTGAAGAGAAACTGCACACTTGTCAACCCGAAAGGGTATTTCGACAAAGTCGGAGCAGTCAAAGAATAGTTGGTTAGATTGATTTAAATTTATTTCATACAGAAACAAACGTGTCACGTATAATATTTGAAAAGCTGTGATATCCGTATCGCTCAAACAATAGTGAAGTTATCTTTCTGTTACTTGAACTGCCATGCTATTGCTAATCAACTCCGGGAATAAAAAGTTTCACAAAAAATTCAACCTACCAGATGCTTGCACTTTACAAAGAACACACCTTCCAAATATCATGTCTCCTAAGACCAGCGGTTTAGGACCAGTACTTTGATATATTAATTAGTCAGATGAATGCGTGGGGGTGATTTTGGAAAAACTGTAACTGATAATTTTAATTCAAGAGTTGCTATCTGTACCAATTTTCGAAACAATTGACCCAGATATAAAATGGTTCATAGAAAGTTCAACCCTCCATTTCACCCTCTAAGGAGTGAAATTTTAAAAAACCCTTTTATAGTGGATGCCTACACTTCACTAAAACACATCTTCTAATTTTCATGAGTCTGGGATCAGCGGTTTACGCAGTGCGTTGATATATTAGTCAGAGAATCACGTGAGGGATAATTTTGGAAAAAAACTGTGATACACGTCGTGTCTCATAATTTTTATAAAACAGTATGTGTTGTTAGTCTTCTTTCTTGGTTTCTTGGTTGTCTTCTTCTTCTTTTCTTGGTTGTCTGGAAGAAATTGCTTTAAGGCATAAGACCGCCCTTCGCATTACTTAGTATAAGTATTTTCCTTAAGTATTTTTGGTTATTATTAGTGTGCAAATAAAGTGTTTATCTATCTATCTATCTTTTTATGTGTCTCATTTTTTGAGACAATCGAATCAGAGATTAAAAAGTTTCACAGAAAATTAAACCTCTTATTTCACCATCTTAGAGGTAGAAATTCAAAAACCCTTTCGTGGATAGTTACACTATACAAAGAACACACCCTCTAAATATTATGTCTCTAAGGCCAGTGGATCAGGCTGTACGTTGCTATTCAGACAATGGAAAAACTGTGATACACGTAACTAATTATTTTAATTAAAAAGTATGTGTATCCATTCTCGAGACAATTGAACGAGAGATTTAAAAGTTTATTTGAAGCTTCAACCCTCCATTTCACCCTCTTGAGGGTAACATTTCGAAAAACCCTTTCTTAGTAGATGCCTACACCTTACAAAGAACACATTCTCCAAATTTAATGTGTCTAGGACCAGCGATGTGGGCTGTGCGTGGATATCTCAGTCAATCAGTCAGTCAGCCAGTCGGTCAGGACAGGACAGGAGGATCAGGAAGATTGATTATAATTATATAATAATAATACATAGAAGTTATGTTTTGCGATGACAACTAATAAAGCCCAAGGTCAGACGCTAAAAGTGGTGGGTGTGGATGAAGTATTTAGCTGTTTTTCGCACGGTCAGATTTATGTGGCTCTCTCACGTGCTAGCTAGCGGGGATCAAAGCATACAGGGTGCTACTGTATGCTTTGATCCCCGATGGCTATACCTATGTCTAATATTGTGTGTAGAGAAGCATTACAATAAAGTTTTTTTTTAATATCTAAACGACGCGTGTTTAAAGCCCACAATAAAACAAAAGATAATTCTGAAAAATGCTGCCCTACGTCACCGTTCCACGCGGACGAAGTCGCGGGTACAGCTAGTTTAATAAAATTAATTAGTAACAACTTTGTGTTAACGTTTACTTAGTTGGTGTTAGAAGTTCGTTAGATATTCGTTTCGTTAGAATGCGTTCGGAACCCTCCGTGTGCGGGACAAAAGTCTGACTCGCACTTGGCCAGTTTTATTATTTAACTCGACGTTTCGACCAAGTTGCATTGATCGTGGTCACGAGTCGATTGACTGTGCTCGTCTTGACTATGTTTGTCTACTAAATGCCTGTGTCTGGAGTGGGTTCACGTCAATAGTGCTATGGGTAGGGTTCGAACTCGAGACTTCTCGATCACCAGGCCAACGCCTTAGCATTTGGGTTATTACCGCTTTAAATATTTTTTAATATAACCGCTTTTATTATTATACAGGGTGTCCCATGCAACCTGTACCAGCGAAGGTATGTGGTCTAGGGACTCCAATTCCTATCGATTGGACCTCATGTATGTTCCGCGATTTTTTGTAGTTTTCGAGATATGAATTGTTTGTTTTATTTTCAGTTTTATTTTTATTTTGAATGGTTTTAGATATATATTAGGGCTCCGTACCCAAAGGGTAAAACGGGACCCTATTACTAAGACTCCGCTGTCCGTCTGTCTGTCTGTCTGTCTGTCTGTCTGTCTGTCTGTCCGTCTGTCACCAGGCTCTAGCTCATTAACCGTGATAGTTAGATAGTTGAAATTTTCACACATGGTGTATTTCTGTTGTCGCTAGAACAACAAATACTAAAAACAAAATAAAGTTAAAAATTAAAGTTTAATTTTACATACAAAAACATATAATACAAAAAACGTGTTTTTAAACGCCATCTATTTAATTAGTTTCGGCAAAATGACATAGATGGCGCTAGTAAACGAGCCCCGTCTTTCTAGATCGCGACCAAACCAAATATTCTTGGTAATATCAATTAACCAAATATATTAGGTTGAAACTCTGTTATGTTTCGTATTGTACGGAACCCTCCCAAAGTGTGCGATAAGAGACGCGATGCTGACTCGCACTTGGCCAGTTTTATTTTTCTGTTAAGTGATACTTTGAGATTTTCTTTATTGGTATTACAGCTAGGATGTGTGCCCGTCTGTAAAAACAATAAACACCAAAATTATATCTACTAGTAGCTCAGAATTTAAATATAAAATAAAATTTCTGATCGAAAGAAACATTTACTTGATTCCAACTTGAATAAAAAATTACTTAACCCTGACTGAATAACTTCCTAAAAATTAAAAAAAACCGTATGTGTTCCTAAGTTTTCAAAATAACACAATTTGGTACTTAATGGGGAACTTCAAACACCGTTTTCTTATATAAGTTCCCCATCAAGTACCAACTTTTTTAAGAGCTAAGGAACCCATAAATTTTTTTAAATTAACAGAAAGTTATTCAGTCAGGGTTATGTAATTTTTATTTCGAGTAGAAATCAAGTAAATACTTCTCCTAATCAAAAAATTTAGCTTGATGTTTTAATTCTGAGCTACTAGTAGATAGAATTTTGTTTTTTATTGTTTTCACAGAATAACACACATCTGAGCTATTATACTCATAAAGAAAATCTCAAAAAATCACTCAACAGAAAAATTTATAGCTAAAACCGTCCAAAATTATAAAAAAACTGAAAATAAAACAAAACAATTCTTATCTCGAAAACTACAATAATATCGTTTAAAAACTAAAAAACAACTGACTTCAATGCCGCGCTATTCATTTTCAGTACCAATTTTGAGATGTTTATCTCAATATCTCTGGAGATATTTATCATACCTCGATAAAATTACCATGGTACCACACTTGGGATATTTCTTTTCGAACAAAACAAGAATAATCAAAATCGGTTCATAAACGACGAAGTTATCTGCGAACAAACATAAAAAAAATATATAACACGGTCGAAGTGAGAAACCTCCTCCTTTTTTTGAAGTCGGTTAAAAAATCGCAGAACATACATGGGATCCAATCAATAAGTATTGGTGCCCTCAGACCTCAGAACTTCGCTGGTACAGGTTGCATGGGACAAATTAATAATATAAAAATAATTTGAATTGGTATAGTATATTGCCGGTTTGAAGATCATCTGCTCTTCACTCGTTGATGAGCGATGAGAGAAACTTTCACATGTCTGATAGACTCGAAGTTAGGACATAGTAACTTGACCTGGTAGGTAGGGTAGTTAGGAATAATGAATAAAATAATAAAAAAGAAAAAATAAGAATAACAAATAAAAACGAGTGTGTGTACTTATGTACACGCGGTAGAAGTTATACTTCTGTGCCGTATGGAAAAAAATAACTAAAATGCAGTAGTGATTAACGATAGACATTAAAATTAATCAAAAAGATTTTATTTAAATAAAAAAGGTTTTATTAACGTAAAAATATGACGTTAAATATGACATATACAACTTGAACATAGTCATGCCACCTAGAACTAATTTCACGGTGTAGAATTTAGGTGACGGTGTGCGCGCGCATCGTACCACCTAGAACTAACTTCACGGTGTTAAATTTAGGTGTCGGTGTGCGCGCGCATCGTAAAAATTCACTCTCATCATTTTTCTCTATCGCGCCAAAAGAAGTATAACTTCAATAATAATAATACATACATAATAACTAGATATTATAAATACAAAAAATATAATTAAGATGGTTTAAAAACTAAAACAACCGACTTCCATGCCCCGCGAGTCATTGACTCGACTTACGTAGTATTTATATTCTCTTTGAACTCGACGATAAACGTATCAAACTTGCTACTGAAATTGTTCAGTAGCAAGTTTGAGACGTTTATCGTCATATCTCAGGAGATACTTATCAAATCTCAATGAAATTACAATGGGATCACCTCGAAAACATACCCTACCGATTAAAAAAAGAATCATTCAAATCGGTTCACAATTGACGGAATAATCGCTTAACAAACATACAAACAAAAAAAAATCATACAGACGAATTGAGAACCTCCTTCTATCTGGGAAGTCGGTTGTAAAGAAAAAAATACGGGATCGACAACCACTTAAACAAATTATAGACTTTTAAGTGTTTAAGTGCTATTGAATGTGTGTGTAGTCATTAAAATAGATAAAATAAGCTATTATAAAATTTATTTTCAGTTTTTTGATAAATTTAGACGGTATTAGCTATTATAACTTATTCTGTTAAGTGGTTCTTTGAGATTTTCTTTATTTATATTATGGCTTGGATGTGTGTTTGTCTGTAAAAACAATAAACACAAAAGTTCTATCTACTACTCGTAATAGCTCAGAATTAAACCATCAAGCTAAAATTTTTGATTAGCAGAAGTATTTACTTTATTTTAACTCGAAATAAAAATTACTTAACCCTGACTGAATAACTTTCTGTTAATTTAAAAAATTGTATGGGTTCCTTAGCTACGCACCCTTCATAAAATAATTGCATCGAAACCACAGATTAGGCAATAGTTACTTCGTAAACATTATTATTGGCTTAGCTATTCTTTAGATTATTATTGTTATATACCGGCTGTAATTCACGTACCTTTAGTCGAATTTTCTCGACCTAGGTTTCGAGCGAGTCAGTCGCTCTTCCTCGGGAGTGAGGTCACGCGGTGAGATCGCGATGTTCACGTGAATTACAGCCGGTATATAACAATAATAATGTTACAAATTCACGATAATTTTAAAATTAAAATATTCTTTAGATCACCACCGATATAAATCAATTTGATGTCAATATAGTGTGATCTATTGTATAAGAAAATAATCATCGATTGAATATAATACTGAAATTTGTATAACGTAATACCGACTGAAATGTGTATAATCTTTTCATTAAAAATATTCCACTGAGCCCAAACACGACATCTTAGCTGTAAGTTGGTTAGGAGTTAAGTATTCTGCAGATTCCAGGAGGCCAGGAGATGTCCCACAGCAGCAGTTTAATGCTTCCATGTTCTTGCAATATCGTTGAATAGAGGATACTGAATTTCGAATTGATCAGACCTATGAAAGTTTATTTCATAGCGCCATCAACTAGAAAGAAGTAGTCTCTGCCTACCCCAACGGGAAAAAGGTGTCATTGTATGTATGTATGTATGTATCAACTAGAAAAAAAAACAACGGGTTGCAGTCCGGGAGTGCCGGCAGAAGTGAAAACTTACAACATTTACGTTGTGCATTTGGTAAATTCTCCCTCTGTCAGCCGTCTTTCAAATTTTCGATCAGGTCACGTGTTCTTACCCATCCCAAAAAAGTTTCTACTCTCACTCCGTCTTACGAATTTTTGATCAGGTCACGTGTCCTGACGCGATGTCCTGACGCAAGTTTAACATTTTTTACCTATCCTAAAAAAGTTCACGTGCTGAGGAAGATTTCACTTCAAAAACCGGCCAAGTACGAGTCGGACTCACGCACGAAGGGTTCCGTACCCTTATCTATAAAAACGGCAAAAAAATTATTCCTGTTGTATGAGTCCTCTGAAATATTTGTTTTTTGGTATTTGTTGTTATAACAGAAATACATCATCTGTGAAAATTTCAACTGTCTAACTATCACAGTTCATGAGATACAGCCTGATGACAGACGGACGGACAACGGAGTCTCAGTAATAGGGTCCCGTTTTTTACTTTTTGGGTACGAAACCCTAAAAAGCTCATAGTCTTAAAACATTTGAACGAATTTTTCTTACACCGAACTGGGTAGCACTTGACCACTATCTCACCTGATGTTATGTGATGATGCGATCGATGATGGAGCGTGCTCAGGCAGGGTATTCCATTTTCATGATTTAAAGCTAAAAACACTCCATGGAGACATCTAAGAAACAAAATAAAAAAATCTAAATTGGTTTATCCGTTTGGGTGCTACAATGCCACAGACAGACGCATACGAGTAGATACGAGTACACACGTTAAACTTATAACACCCCTTCTTATTGCGCCGAGGGTTAAAAATAATAATGTGGTCGAGGATGGTGAACACGTTAGGCCTAGAATTCGAGAGCTGTGCTGTCGGAACACCATAAGGTTAAGTAAGATTAGTCCAGTAGAACCAACGACCTTCGGGTCAGAATCCAGGGCCCCTAGACAAAATCCAATTTCCTGTTTGCCTTCACGCTAACGCAATTTCAAATGTATGCAATGACATTTATGTTTCCGCAACAAAAATGTAATTCCCTTACATTTTGAACTTGCGTTAGCGTGAAGGCAAACAGGAAATTGGATTTTGTCTAGGAGCCCAGGTAACTATCCTTTACGCCAATGAGCCGTCAAATATCACAAAATATTATAAACATTTACACAAGGTTTAGGTGTTAATTCGTTAAGGTTTTGTGTAAAAAACAACTTGAAATATGACGATGATTGCTGAAAATTTTAATTCACACTTAATGCAACAAACTGATGCAAACTATGTAGGCATATATGTGCTACCCGTGCGAAGGCAGGGCTGGCTGCTAGTCTATCTATATGTGTATAATCTGTTCTTTGAGACCATTCCAAGGAACCCAAACTCAACATCTCTGCTATAAGTTGGTGAGGACTTAGAGTATTCTGCAGTTTACTGGAGATGTCCCAGCATCAGGTTAATGCTACCGTGTTATTACAATATCGTTCAAGTAAGAGGATACCGAACCACGAATTGATGAGACCTAAAAAGTCTTGTAAATTTTATAGCGTCATCAATTAGAAAATGCTCAGTATTAAAACGCCTGAACGGATTTTCGTGATTCAAAGCTAAGAACACTCTCGATTAAGACACCTAACCTAACCAAATAAAACAAAACTAAATCGAAATCGATTCATCCGTTTGGGTGCTACGATGCCAACAACAGACACACATATATATATATACACACAGATAAACCCCTTCATTTTGCGTCGAAGGATAACTTATTTCAATTTGATTTTCGAGTGCCCTGTATTATGTACGCAAAATATTTTCAACCGACAAAAAAAAGCACGGTCTGAGAATCAACATATTTTAATTGTTTTATTTTAACTATGCTATGAACTTCAAGTGCCAATTTTTTTGTGTTATTTTGATAGCTAAGGAACCCGTACAGTTTTTAAAATTAACAAGAAGCTATTCAGTCAGGGTTAAGTAATATTTTTTTCGAGTTGGCATCAAGTAAATATTTCTCCAATCAGAAAAGAATCACTTAACAGAATAAGTTATAGCTAATACAGTCCAAAATTATTAAGAAAACTGAAAATAAAACAAAGCAATTCATATCTCGAAAACTACAAAAAATCGCGGAACATACATGAGGTCCAATCGATAGGTAGTGGTGTCCCCAGACCACAGACCTTCGCTGGTACAGGTTGCATGGGACACCCTGTATATATATTATACATATAGTATAGAACATAATGTAGCACTAGCAGGTTGTTAGACAAGGACACACTTCTACCCAGGTGCCTTTTGTTTGGGCCGTTTTATTCTACAAAGCAATTAAAACCTTATGTATAGAGCATACGGCTTATATTGAATTTGTCAAAACATCTGCAGTGCACCATCCATTATATTAAGTCTTTGGTATTATATATAAGTCTATTGTATTAAAATATTTATTTTGTCTATGCTCTTTTTTTTTACTATTTCCAATTAGGGTAATAAAGTAGATACTTAGAAATATTTATATGAACCATTAGATCGTTTAAAAAACTAAAAAGAACCGACTTCAATGCCGCGCTATTAATTTTCAGTACCAATTTTGAGGTGTTTATCTTCATATCTCTGGAGATACTTATCAGATCTCGATAAAATTACCATGGTACCACACTGGGGATATCTTCTTTCCAACAAAAAAATAATAATCAAAATCGGTTCATAAACGATGAAGTTATCCGCGAACAAACATAAAAAAAAACATATATACGCTCGAATTGAGAAACCTCCTCCTTTTTTTGAAGTCGGTTAAAAAACGACATCTCTGCTTTAAGTTAGTGAGGGAGGACTTGGGTATCCTGCAGACCTCATATAGTAACCTGTGCTGCAGACTCCAGGCTTAATCTGATGCTGGGATGATGTTTGTTCATAGCTGAACGAATTTTAATAATAATTGGCATACATAATACAGAGATATTCATATAATAGATATAACATACATATAATAGATAGACATACATATAATAGATATAATATAACTTGGATTAACACATAGTAGGATACTCCTTAACACGGGCAAAGCTGCGGGGCACAGCTACAATTTAATCGAGATTTAACATTGGATTTATGGGCTAAGCGAATGAAGCTAAAATGAAATTAAGAAAAGCTATGCCAGTATTTCTACTTAGTCTGTGGCCATGCTAGTATATCCATCAGTGTTGCCAGAACGTTACTTTTGTAACTTTTTACATTACTTTTCGACCCCTTTACATATACGTTACATGGTCGTACACACAGTAATGCAAGGTCAGAATACGAACATTTAAAAAATCGTTACTTTTCTACTCACGTATAAAATAGTGTAGCGTAACAACGGAGATTCGAACCAGTGCTGTTTTTACCACTCGGCCAGACTGACACCTAGACTGCGTGTCGAAATTAAATAACATTATCATATCTAGCATACAGCAAGTTGTTTATCTATTCTACCTAGGATGATGGATTATAATGGATGACGGCAAAACTTTGGCAGCATGTCCATTTTCTGTTTGTGTTAGTGTCTAGAACTGCTAGAGTGTGCGTGAGTAGGGAAGTGATCACTAGTGTAGAACATATCGATAATGCTACACTTTTTAGTTAAGTAAAGGACGGCAAATTCCGTAATCTTCTCATTTCATTTAGAGAGTTGATGTCATGTGGATTATTGAGTAGTTTCCGGGGATCTAAACTATAATAACTTTAACTCCTTCTATACTGTTCTATACTTTATACTTGTAAAACAGTCGGAAAGCTTATAAAATATCTTGCTTTTGCTATGTTTACTTTTCATCAATTATGATTTATTTTATGATTTGAGACGTGTATAAGTGCGTATATTAATACTACTTACTTACTGAAAAAATGCTTTGACTTTGACTTTACCGCCATCGCATGTGTACCGGAACTGTGTATTTTCAGCTTAGAGCTGGGATGAATCAGGTTATGTTTGAACCTTGTTTTGTCTCCTCTAGGACCACCTCTTTTTCTAGAATAGAAATTGGTATATATACGTACCAATTTGCATATTTCAAATATATATATTGACATTAGCGTTAATATTTTATCGTTTATGAAATGGGGCCAGCAGGATTCCAGTACTATTATATTTACTAATATGCTTACGCATTATTTGGCAAATATAAGGTTTTGTGCGTCTACACCACTAAGTATGTATTACAATGGGAAATTTAACAACAAATACTAAAAATACAATAAAATTAAATATTAAAGGGGGTCTTACCGTCTACATCACAGTGTGGTCTTCATACAAGTAACGTGTATTTTGTGCTTGAACTTGTAAACTAATAATAGATAGAGACTTGAAATCTTCACAAAATATGTATAACTATGACCGTTATTACAATTATGGAAAAAATAACAAAAAACCGAAATGCGTGAAATAGATAGGGTATTGCTATTTAAGCTTACTTACTTTACAGTTGTAATAACGACTATACCAAAAGGAAGAGGTTGTTTGTTACCTCAGAACTCCATCAATTCTTAACCGATTTGGAAAATTCTTTTTTTGTTTGAGTTAATATGATTTTCGTTTGGTCTCATTGTAATTTTATTGAGATCTGATAAGTAACTTCAAGAGATAAGCACCGCAAACTTGTTACTGAAAGTGACTAACACGGCATGTAAAATCGTTTTTTTTTCGATTTGTACGATCATAAATTATTTTTTATAAATATATTTCGAATCTCCATTTTAAGACCTTTAATTCGATACCACACTCGATAGGTTTAGAAAAAAAAATTTTTTTGAACCCCAAATTTTGACGTCTGAAATCCGCCATTTTGAATTTTTCAATTTTTTATGTTTTCGTTGACACTCGCGCTAGCATGGCAAATCTATTGACGTGCCAATTATCAAAATCGTCCCACGCGTTTGGTCTCTAGTGTGCCACAAAGGAACAAACATACATACATACATACATACATCTATAGACTGATAATACACATTACCTCTCCTTTGCGTCGCGCAGTCGGGTAAAAAGGTGAAAAATGTAGAAAACTAAAACTTATGTAAAAAGAAAACAATTTATGTGTTAAAATACGTAGTTACTTTACTGAACTTATGGAAATTAGTTATTGTTAAAAAATGCTACAGTACTTAACTGTAATTAGGCAACCTTAAATCTGGCGGTATAGATTTCTTAGCTTTTCTATAACATAAATCTTAAATGTTTTTGCGTTTTCAATACGTCAATTAAATATTACAATTTTGAGATACAAAGCATCTATACTTCTATACTAATATTATAAAGAGATAACATGTATGTTTGTATTGAGTTAGCTCAAAAACTACATGACGATTATTTTTTTCTCTCATATATAAATATTAATAGTCTTTTAGAATGAACATAGGCTATATATTATCCTGTTTAAAAGATAGGTATATTCGTGAAGACCTATTTTGCAACTTAAGTCGCCAATAAAACGGTCGAGAAAACACTTTTTTACGAAAGATGATTAATCTGAAATAGATGTAAGAAAGTATGTATCGAAGAGTAGTACAACTTAATAAGACCTACAAAAAAGTAACTATTTTAATCTTTATTTTTTAATTAAAAAATGTTACAGAACTTTCAAGGCTATTTTCTTCTATACAGTATTAATCCTTATTTGAATAATTACGCTAATTATCTTGGCCCAATATCATAGATTAAAATTGTCCTTTACAGTATATAATTTATATGAAAATACTAGAAGTGCCCTGCGGCTTCGGTCGCGTTAAAGACTTCTTTTATTTACTTAAAACTTTTATTTTGTGAAACCTTTCTATCATAAAAGACATCAACGAAGTAAAAGCCAAATCGGTTCACCCGTTTTCAAGTTATTGCGTGACTAAGGGAAATAGGGATTCATATTTATAAAACCCAAAAAACCATATTGACTGTCAGACTTTTTTTTACCAACCCCTTGCAAAAATCTTGCAACACGTATTTACTTATTTATTTATAGAAGTACTTACGTAAATCTATAAATATTACAAAATGCTTTCTCAGCGGAAACCTACGTCATAACAACTATCTGCATTTTAAATTTCAGCGCAATCCAAATATTGTATTTCAGACTTTGTTACCCCACTTCACCCTCTTAGGGTGGCAAAGAAATCATTACAGTTTTCAAATCCGACGAGAGATGTAGCACTGCGTAAATCAAATATTATGTTTCTTTGAAGTGTTTCACACTTTATATATTTTTTTGTAAATTGTTAAGCACAATCCAAAATTTCATCGTACCGACGGGACTTGAACCCGCAACCTCCGGAATAACATGTTCCGGTGCTTTGCCAATTAAGCCAAGGTGCGAAGTATCGTTACGACGAAATTAGTGGATTGCATTTGTTAACCCAATTATACATCCAATGAAATTTTGGATTGTGCTTAACAATTTACAAAAAAATATATAAAGTGTGAAACACTTCAAAGAAACATAATATTTGATTTACGCAGTGCTACATCTCTCGTCGGATTTGAAAACTGTAATGATTTCTTCCGAATGATTAACTTACGTAATAAGTAGTCATAGATGGCGCCACCAATGTATAATTGGGTTAACAAATGCAATCCACTAATTTCGTCGTAACGATACTTCGCACCGTGGCTTAATTGGCAAAGCACCGGAACATGTTATTCCGGAGGTTGCGGGTTCAAGTCCCGTCGGTACGATGAAATTTTGGATTGTGCTTAACAATTTACAAAATAATAATGTTACAAATTCACGATAATTTTAAAATCAAAATAGCTTCTATTCTTTTTCGTTTCCTCGGTGTCAGTTCCAGCTTGATTGATAATCTAGTAGGAACAAAATTGATTTATCAAAATGTTTAGAACAAAGTCTGAAGTGTTTCGTTGGATCCTAATTTTCACGCCTTACTGCCTTTATCCACTTGATTGGATTTTCGGACATTTTGGAAACCTACAACAAAATGATATAATATATTAATGTGGTAAACTGTCACACATTCTTCATAAAAATATATATAATATTATTATTTATGTATTATATTATTATAAGTATTATCATAAGTAATAATAGATTGAATACGAGTAAGTATAAGTGCTGATAATATAATTAGGTACCTAGTTACTACTAATTTTGCGCGTCATTGCTTTGATCACTTTTTATAATATTTTAAGATCGTTCACAAAACGAAAAACCAACTTCAAATGCCACGCTATCCATATTCAGTATAAAGTTAAAGTTGGAGGTGTTTATGTCCATATCTCTGGAGATACTTATCAGATTTCAAAAATGTACAATGGGACCAAACAGGCAGAATAAACTCTCGAAAAAAAATTTCCAATCCGATTAAGAACTTACGGAGTTATGAGATAACAAACATAAAAAAGGCGAACTGAGAACCTCATCTTTTTATTGTGAAGTCGGTTAAAAATATTCAAATTTCGTTCTAAGCAAGGCCATAAGCTAACCGTTCCATCCTTAAAAAAATCTTCATATTATAAATCAACTAGCTGGGTCGCGGCTTTGTCCGCGTTTAATGACAGCGGCAACATGCGCGTGGGCTGTGCGCGGTAGAAAACACTGCTTAATTTGCACAATTAACCTTCCCTATTTGTATCAGATATTGTTCCCTATTTCATTAGCTTCAATTTTGATTTCGCGGAACTTTATTTTATTCTAAAATAAAAGTAGCCAAGTTACTTGGTAGTTAATATTTTAACATCAGCATTCTGCTAGTGAAAGTCCCGTTAAATTGGTCCAGTCATTTCAGAGATAAAACAGACAGACAGACAAACATTAAAAATTTTGTTTTTTATGTAAGTACCGTATATTCTTTTATATGCATTTAGTGAAAAGCTGTTAATTTGGAATTACAAACAGACACTTCAATTTTTTTATATGTATAGATTTAGTGTAAAATATATATAAACGATTTATATATTTGAAGTTTTAAGTGTAATATTATAATATTACACTTAAAGGAATTTATATATTCCTTTTTATAAGGGTATCGACTATATTTATCGACAAAGTTTTGGAGGGTTCTCGTACCTCACTAGCCGGGCGGTGTAAAATAATGTTTGTTATTTACATAAATTAAAGCTTTCAAATGATAACCATTTACCACCTCGGTAGTTATATGACGAAAAAGATGTATATAATGTAAGCAAAATAAATATTTTGATTCAAAAAGTGGTTATATATGAGAATAAATGCCCACAAAGACTTACGTGTGAAATGATAATTCTGGATCTTTTACGCCTCCTTTAGTTGTTCTTGATGGATAAAACACAGCACAACACGACATAATTTAACCATGTAACAGGGTTTCAGTCTTTAAAGCTATGTTTCTATTTAATTTTTAATTTATAAGTATGATGCGTCGCTATATTATGGCCTGCTAGCCGGTCAAAAATGGACACGATCACACATGCGCGAGGCTGTCAATTTGATATTAGCTTTCTCGTTTACTCTTATCTCGCGATCCCTGTAATAGAAAGGGTAGGACAATGTGCTGATAGAATGAAAGTCGATGTGACAACGTCACATGGCTGACATGGCTCCATCCATTGTAATCCATCATCCTAGTATTCTACTAATAGATACATGTGCTCTTTCTAATTGTTTCGCAATTAAAGAGCGCGATATACCTATTGGTGTAAAGCGTTTAAATTAAATAGGCGTGATTGTATGTATGTATGTTACTTTTCTAGTCAAAACGATACATTTGATTACGATCGAACTTACGAACCAACTTTTGGGTACTTTTGAGGACAAGCACTGGGCTGCGTTCACGACCTACGCTCGAAGTGCAACCTGTGCAACCAAACGCTCTAACATATCTCTCTAACTCGCTAAGCGAATGTGACGCTCTGAGGTCGTGAACGGGGTTAGAGCGTTTGGGCACATGAGTAAAGAAGGTCTTTACTCATGTGGTTTGGGTGCAATCCGAGCGTAGGTCGTGAACGCAGCCCTGGTAGCAATACCCATAAAGTTATCTGTGGGCCATTGCAATACATACCATAGACGTAATATAAATCGACTGCGCGAAACGGCTGTGATGAGACCGACCTAGAACGGAGTTTGTCCCTTTCTTTTGTATGGACGACTATACATATAGTTTAGAACATATATAGCACTAGCAGGTTGTTAGACAAGGACACACTCCCACCCGGGTACCTTTCGATTGGGGCGTTTTATTCCACAGAGCAATTACAACCTTATTGTTAAAGCATACGGATTACATTGAATTTGTCAAAACATCTGCAGTGCACCATCCATAAATATAACGTACATGATACATACATAACACCACAGAACACTATTACTCACGACGGAGAGGCATAACCTCCCTGTGAGTAATAGTGTTCTGTGGGCATAACACAACAAAGAAGATGGCCGCCGCGTTGTTTCGATCTGTCATTGATGCATAGAGAAATATTATATATGGCATTGATGTATAAACTATAAAACACGTAATGGATATACATTTTATCAGCAAAATGCCGAAAAATATTACGACGGAAGTGCGTGACATAATCCTAAAAGTTAAGGAGTTCATGGATGAAGAAAAACGGATGCAAGTGCCTATAATCCCATTATCTAAAGTTTACGTACGCGTTTCAGCTGCAACTGGTAAGTTCTAAAAGTCATTTTATTGATTTGAAAGATGCATAGTATTCCACTCAATGCAAAATTGACTAATTTAAAGAACAGCGATCAACATGTCTTTTACAAACTGCTATAGATATCTAAATCTTAGACAAAATGGTGTATTTAATTTGCCATTTTCTGACAGTGCGTGCTGCTTACAATGTCCCTTATAAAATATGTATGTATAGGCTACAGTACTTACTTATTTTCTAGGCACAACTTACCAATGCACAATTCAGAAAATGCAAAATGTTCTATTCATAAGTTCTAAATAAAGTATGTGTATTATTTCCAGGAGTATCCGAGAGAACAGTTCTGAACATAGTAAAAGAAGCCAGGCTTGTCGAACAAGGGCTTATAGATCCTGAAACACTGAAGAGAACACCAAAAAAACGCATAAGAACTAAAGGCAAAATAGAAGTGGATGAGTACGATTTGCAGGTCATTCGGCGGAAAATCCATGAATTCTATGCATTCAAAAAAGAAGTTCCTACAATAAATAAACTGCTTCAGATATTAAAAGATGAAATAAACTTTAAAGGCTCTAGAGAGACTCTAAGGAAGATACTGCGGAAGAATGGATTTCAGTTTAGAAAGACAAAGAATAACAAGGAGAAAGAGGTGGTGCAAGAAGCTGCTCCCTCCGTTCCACCCATGGTTCCTCCATACATACACACAATGTTTAGTCATAAGAACATTCAAAACTAGATTAGTGCCTTAGTGAATTAAAGAGTAGTATGAACATTATTGAACTAATTTAGATAATATGTTACATCTAGTTGTATAGTTCAAGTAATAATCTGAATATTAGGTATTATTCTCAGACTATCATAAAAAAGGTAGACAGATTCGTGAAGAACACCTGAGTGACCGCAAGTTCAGTAATACTAAATTCTTGAGTAATAAGTTTCCGCGCTCAGTCCGGCATAGTTAATACGGCATTATTACTACGTAAGCAACGCTGCGAAGTAATACTGCATGGAAGCATCCGACCCTGCTGCCGCTTAGTAGCAAACTGAGAGCGGAAGCGTATTACTCAAGCATTTAGTATTACTGAACTTGTGTTCATTCAGGTGTTCGGCATGAATCAGTCTGCCTTTTTAATGATAGTTTGAGGTATTATTGTTACGTGTAACTACGACGAATCACTGTGTGTTTGAAATGTGTGATTATTGGTAAGTTTGAGCTTTTATTCTCATGTCATTAATGGATACTATATATATATCTATGGATACTATTTAATGGATACAGTAGTCACATGTTTTGTTTGCAGCTCTCAAGTCAATCTTTGGATACATCTATCACATTTATTTATTTGACCACCATCTTGCCAACAACAATAGAAACTGCACATGTAATTAAAGCCTACATCATAGCTGCAATCACCTTTGTCAATGCTAAAAATAGAATCAAAATCAGTCTAGATTTGAGCAGATGAAAAATATGCTGATGTGACTCAAACTGTTCAAAAACACAAAGTTTAAGCCAGTTTTTAAATAATTATTGAATGAAATGTATCTGTTAAGGTTTATTTGCTCTTATCTTAGTATGACCACTCACACATTGTTTCAAATGTTGATAGATCTGCCTTTGATAAGTTAATCCTAGAATATTTACTATAAAATTAAGGGCAGTTCAGACATTATGCTGTTTATTATGCTACTATATCTTAACAAAAGCGAAATCAATACTACTGTATGTATTTTGTGAATATGTCCATTGAAAATGTATGCTTGCGATAATATTCTGCGATATAATAATATATTCTATTTATTATGTGTATTTGTAGCGAAGTCTGAACTGCCCTTTTAGCGAAATTTCACACTGTTAAATAATTAAAACCTTAGTAATAGTTTGTAAGCAAATAGCAATAGTAATTGCGATATATCACATTTCTTGTGCATACAGAATCATTGCCAGTCTACTATAGTATATAGTCACTCAATGATTCGGACAAGTTTCAAAAATGCTAATCTGCATGTTTATTTGTATATTGTCTGGTATTAATCTTATGGATAACCATAGTTATCAAAAAGTTTGCTGCTTTGAAACTAGTCTGCACAAATGTATCTGTGAATTCGGTCATACTGACTGGTTGGACTGAGTCTCGTTCTTCAATTGTTTGAAGTTTTAAAGCATAATTTAAATCATGATGTTTTTCAATCATAGTTCTTTCTTAGGAGTGAAGCCTTATTCTTCAATCAAATTCAGAATAGCCTGTATTTAAATGAATTATTACATTACAATTAGCTTTAATCGAACATTGTTATTTACAGCCAATGCAAATGTTCATTCTAATAAAACATATTTGTTTTGTTATTAATACAATTATAATAATAAAGTGATAAATAGATAGATCCTTTGTTTATTTTTTTATTTTACCTGTTTAAAATATTAAGGGAGTATGCGGAGCTAAATGATTTTATTGTCATGCAATGGTAATTATCCTTACTATGTAATATTATAAATGCGAAAGTAACTCATGTCTGTCTGTGTGGCTTTCACGCCCAAAACTGATTTAAATGAAATTTGGTACACAGTCTAGAGCCTGAGAAAAGACATAGGCTACTTTTTAATGCAAAAAGACGGTAGTAAGGGGATGAAAAGTTGTATGAAAGTATCGTAATTTTAAAGCTAGAAGCTTGAAATTTATTTTTTAAGCTGTTGATTAATAATAAATATAATTGTTTAATAAATAAATAAATGATGATGTTGATTAATAAATAAATATAACATTCAAAGTTTATGAGGGGATGTGGAAGGGGGAGGGGAGGTGGCAGTCAGGGGAAGGGGGGATACGTGTCTTATTTGTAGAATAATTAGCCTAAATAATTAAAAATGCTACCCAAAGACACTATTCCACGCCGACGAAGTGGGAATAGCTAGTTTATAACATGTGCGGTAATACGCACGATATCTGCCTAATTATTAGGATAATAATTATAATTTTTCTTTCAGTTGTTTTTTTTTTCATTGGTTACCACTATTTGTTACACAATCACAGGTTTTTTTTTATTACTACTCTACCTAGGGAGAGTGAATGAGAGTACATTTTGCGCCGACCGCGACCCCAAATAATTTGGGTAATATTAATATTAGGAATACATGCTGGCCTTGTTATTATGTTTCATTAATACGTTTTTTTGTAGTTAATATTCTAGCATATTTTTTTTATAAAAGCTTACTAGCAATGTGTATCGCAGACTCAGAACAGACTAGATTTTAACGGAGTCAAAGGCATTCACATAAGTCAAAGTCAAAGCATTTATTCAGTATATGGGCAAATTAAAAATTAGCACTTACACACGTCAAATAACATTAAATAGATCATATTCAACAAAAAATATAGATATAACAGAAACATAACGCTTTGAATTTACAAAAAAAAAAACAAAGGTATTGAGCCATTCAGCTTTCATCTAGACGTCGAACGTCACACTTAAAACACATGTTTAATTCCCCTTATTAATGTAGGTTTGCCAACCGTACCATTACGTGCACCCGCAACCCAGTGCATGTTTCAGTACTTCAGACAATTTTTATCCAAAAAATTGTGAAATAATGAAACATAATAGATAAATAAAACGCAGACTAATTGCAGTACAAATCATGTTCCGAATGGAACTGATTGTCCGACTATCAGCCGCATAATACCGTCGTAACAGGCAACCCTAGATCTGCAAACAAAAGATGAAAACTGATTGACTGTTGAATCTACTGGTGTTTCGGAAGTACTCCCATCAGAGAAGAAACACCAAGAAACTCTATGGGGCTGGTCACTTATTTTAATTCATTTTTTTTAATTCATATTAAATAAATGTTTAATGTACAATAAGTAATTCTATTATCATACAATTTATATTATATCTTGGAGCTTGGGGCATTCAGGCCAAGCATTTTTGTCATTCATATAGTCATTTATTGTATAGTACGATTTCTTCATTAAATTGGATTTTACAAAGGTTTTAAATCTGCTTATAGACAGTTGATCAATATCTTTAGGAAGTTTATTATAAAATCGTATACAGTTCCCCAGAAAAGTACCACTAACTTTCCACAACCTGAATTGAGGTAGAATTAATCTATTTTTGTGTCTTGTATTGAAATTATGGACATCGGACCTCTTATCATACTCATTCAAATTTTTGCGTACATACATAATATTTTCATATATATATTGACATGCCACTGTGAGAATATTAATCTCCTTAAATTTTTCACGAAGTGAGTCTCGCGACTTCATGGTATATATAGATCGAATAGCTCTTTTTTGTAAAACAAATATAGATTGGATTTCGGCGGCTTTCCCCCACAATAAAATGCCATAGGACATTATACTATGGAAGTAGCTAAAGTAAACCAATCTAGCAGTGGATTCGTCAGTCAAGTTTCTGATTTTACGTACTGCGTATGCAGCGGAGCTCAATCTACCTGCCAGAGCCGATATTTGAGAACCCCATTGTAGTTTTGAATCCAGGGTGATGCCCAAGAATGTAGCGGATTCAACAAATTCTATCGGTACATCGTTTATTAATATCCTGCTATTAATGACACCCTTTCTTACATTTGGCAGCGAGAATTTAATACATTTAGTTTTTTTGGCGTTCAGTAATAAGTTATTGGTTGTAAACCAATTCAAAACCTGTGCGATTGATTTGTTAACATCGTCAAATCCAGGCGCAATCCTATCTATTTTGAATATTAAGGATGTATCATCCGCGAACAAAACAATGTCACATAAGTTTTGCACGAAAGACGGCAAGTCATTAATATAAACTAGAAATAAAAATGGTCCTAAGATCGATCCCTGCGGAACTCCCATTTTTATGAGGGATCCAGATGACCTGACGCCATTGACCTCAACCATCTGTATTCTATTACTGAGGTAGGATGAGACCAGATCAAGTGCTTTTCCGTTAACGCCGTAGTGTTTTAATTTGCAAAATATTTAATTTGCATAGTCCACAAACACTAAGCACCGGGGCTGGTTATATATACTCTTCGGTCTTCTGTATAACCTGCCGCACTGTGAATGTGGTCTATGGTGCTGTATCCAATATAACATCCCCAAAGAATTATTTCGTCCTACCTTTGCTAATCTAAAATTAGTAAAAAAATTAAAATAAATTCTTAGGTAAAAATAAAACAAATGAGTTTCTAATTATGTATTTATTGATGAACTTAACACTAAAATCATCGATTTAAAAAGGGAGATACGGTACTCACTCTTATGCCACGTAAACATAATGGAACTAGAAACAACTACAGGAAAACACGAATTTGTAATGTCGAGCTTGATGTGCATGAAGAACAGAGGAAGGCATTGTTGCTAATTTATTGAAATGGATCGCCAAACGCCAGTTCGATTGTGACTAAGGTGAAATTAGGTTCGCGAACCTAATTTATAAGGTCCACGTTGAGAAGCAGGGTCCCTTATCTCCCTTTTTTCATATATATCGATGTCTAAAATAATAAATAATTAAGATTTGCGTTTGCCCAAAAGAAACGTTTACCTACTTTCCGTGGTAGCTTTCCAACCACTGCTGTTGAACAAGAGATCATGTGTACGATGTACGTTATATCAAACGTCTTATAATGCATAATATATGCGAGTCCAATCCAGAGGTTACAATTATTTTATAAACACATTAGGCCTACATGCAATTCAATTAAAAATATTATTAAAGGGCAACAAATAAGGTAATAAGAGTACAAACTTTGGGATCGAATATGGCAGGAGAACATATACAGAAGTAAAAGATGAGAATCGAAGATATTTGATATTAAAGTTAACATCATACACAATAATAAGTTCTGTAATTCTTTCAGCAGTGAATACTACAACCCACAATCGAGCAAACGGCGTCTTTACATGCAAATAAGTATACGTTAAAATAAATGCAATCTTAACAATTAAAGTTACATCAAAATGTACCAGCAATCAATTCAGATTTGTTATACATATTAATAACTTCTATTTTATAAACAAAGTATTTTAAAACATAACAAAATGAAAAAGAAAACGCTAATCAACGATATTCACAAAGCAAACGATAAAATTAGTAATTCTTTTGTTTACTTTTGATTGCTATGCACACGCACGACAGAGATTTATTAATAAATCTTTAAAGACTGGTAAAATGCAATACAACAGTGAAGATAAAAAAAAATTGGACAAAAGCGTATATCCTAGTGATTAGGATATACAATTACTTATTAGAAGTTAACAGTTAAACACTCAGCAAGATTAACTTCTACATATATTTCAGCTGTTAAAATTACAAGTTAAGATGGTACATTCTCAATGCAAAAATATGACTAAATGGAGCAAAAACTGACTATTCAATAAAATTATGTAGGTAAATATAATTTGTTTATCTCCCATTTGTGAAGTCTTATATAAGACCAATAGATGTAATTTCAGTGAGATTTTCTGATGATTATAAACTGTCGACTATTGTACTCACTACTGTTTGTTGTCGACTTGTCTCGATCTAAGGTTCCTGCATGTCCGATGCATTATAAAATATATAAACTCCCGAGGGCCCGGTGGCGTAATCGGGAGAACGTTCGGCTTTGATGCCGTGGTACCGAGTTCAAACCGCCGTGCACCAATGGATTTTTCTATCGAAAAATTTATGTGCGCTTCTCACAGTGGCCCTCCGGTGAAGGAAAAACATCGTTAAGAAACCAACAAAACCCCCGCATGGTGGTAGGACACTATCTAGTGTCCGCCTGGCCAGCTACCACCCTCAAGTTAGAAAATCTGTCACCAAAACATCTAATGTGTTCCGGCAGCTATCCTTGAGAGCCAGTTCCCATTCTAGGCCTAGCGTGCTTTACCATCTTCGACCGCATCATCACTTACCAACAGGTGAGATAGTGGTCAAACGCTAGCCTATAACGTATAAAATAAAATAAAAAATAAATAAGTGCATCAGGCAAGCAAGAAATCTAGGTCGAGACAGTCGACAACAAATAAACAGTAGTGATTACAATAGTCGGATCTTTATAATTATGATCCAAACTCACGAAATATCTAAAAAATAATTTACTGATATTTGTACATTATACTTTTGTACGGAGATTGTACCACCTTAAGAACGACTATGACATAGACTAGTTAAACAGTAAAGCACATACATCTATAATGATTATAAATAGAGTAGTCTTAAACGAATATGAATATGTTTAATAAATGAAAAGGATCGTGCTTCCACAGTATACACAAACACATCTAAAACATTAAAATAGATACACAACACAATGGCTGCGCTAATTATTTAATTTAACTAACTTTTACAGCACTCAAATCAGTTATCCTTGTCTTGTTTGAAGGATAAATAGAGACAACAATATTTTTCGTGCTATTGAATTCATGCTCCGATGACACTTGTTCGTTAAACCCATATTCGGAAGTTGAAATGACTTTACTCGACTTCGGGCACCTTTATTATTCAATACGGCGGCAATAGCCCAATGGATAGGGTGTCGGACTGGCAATCGAGAGGTAGTGAGTTCGAATTCCACCTACACCCATTGCACTATTGACGTGAACCCACTCCAGACACAAGCATATTTAGCTTAGTTGGAGGGGTTAACAAGAATACTAGTAATGTGAAACCCACATTGCGAGTAATATTTTCAAAAAAAATAAAAAATAATACGACTTGTTCCTAGTTTACCCCTCTATTTTGTCCCTACTGGTAACCAGTGGGAAAAAAATCCCAGTTGTCACTACAGGTTTCAGATTTTGTTTCCGAGGCTAACCTCGTCCTCAGTGGTGACAACTGGGAACAAGTTAGGTTAGGATTTTTTTTCTTGGGATGGGGAAATTCTCACGGATAACGTATAGCTAGGGCTCTACTCGGTTAGGTTAGGAAAAATGGGAACAAAATCTGTTCAATTGTCACTTGTAGTGGGTTCTTTGTACTTCACTTCCTTCGGGATTTTTTCCCACTTGTCACCAGTGGGGACAAAATAGAGGAGGCAACT
This sequence comes from Cabera pusaria, assembly GCA_954871355.1. Taxonomy (NCBI): domain Eukaryota; kingdom Metazoa; phylum Arthropoda; class Insecta; order Lepidoptera; family Geometridae; genus Cabera; species Cabera pusaria. The sequence continues at coordinate 31,920,726 of OX940885.1, read as the reverse complement.
GGAAACATTCGTGCAATGCTGGTTATCTAGACAGAATACAAGCAACGATTACGAGGTCCACATTCGGATAAGTATTGTAAAGGCGATAAAGTTTCTCGCTAACAACCATAAGTGTAGTCCCAGCATTACTTTAGTTACCATTCATTATAAATGGCATAACTTACATTGAAATAAGCCACATTGTGTATTAATCGATCAGTATTGAGTTTTTCATCTCGTAAACTTTGCACACTTTTCTATAATAAAAATGTACAGTTTTCTAAAGACCCTCGTAGGGAGAGTGTTAGATGAAAACTTTTAATGATTATAGTGAAACGAAAACGGCAACTAATTATACCCAATTAAAATTAGTTAAGTGATCGATTACCGTGGCGTATTTGCGTGTTGTATCTGAATGTTTTGGATGTGTGTGTTATCTGGAAAATCAGGCCATTAAATATCCATTAAAGCAGAAAAATGTGTATTAAGAACAACCCATGGGATTTCTCATCACGCTGCATAATTTGACAGCATCACATATTTCTATTGATTGTTCTCTGTACAGATCTCTTCTCAGCTTAGCTTTGCTGGAGCCACTACAGCCCGATTTTACAAGGAGAGTCAAAATAAGTTATCTCGATCAATTTAAAAAATAAAAATAAAATTCCGAAGATTCGAATTGTCGGATTTTTTTTTTAAATTTCGAAGAGAACTCTTAATCCAAAGCAGGTTTCTTTTCTAGTATACCTTAACGTAAGAAACGTTATAATAATAGACATATCTACTATTTGACAGTTATCGCTGACGCGTTTACACTTACGTTCACTTAGCACTAAACCCATTTTTATAGCACTGAAAGTCATGCCGTCTTTATCTCAATTAAGAACTTAGAAAGAGACGACAATCATTTTAGAGCTGCAAAATTAGGTTTATTTTAACATTTTCACATCAATAGACACCGCTTATAATAATTGTAACGTTTTAAGACTAAATTTTATTAAACAGCGTAAGAACTATGTAATAATATTGACACAAGAAGCGTTCAATAAGAGAGAGATTGCACATAATTTTGTTATACAACTTACTATGTGTTTCAAAATATCTTTGAAATACATTTAGCAAATGTGCTATATGCAAAAAGTTTTATATAATAATAATAAACTATAATAAATAAAGCACACTTAATAATAATAATGTGAATTAAGACTTACATTTAAAATCTAAAGCAATGCTGCATTGCAACAGTTTATTTCACCCAATAACAATCTACTATAGACACATTACATTACAAAGCTAAGATATACATATATTGCGATTTCCTTGCAAAATATATTCGTTATATAGTAGTAAATACAAAAGACATTAGCGTGTAATTTAGGAGTTATTAATTAAAAAGAATCATATCTCGTTAAGCCAAAGACTAAATCAGTATATCTTACATTTTTCAACTATGTCTAACTCTTTTTAACCGACTTCAAAAAAAGGAGGAGGTTTCTCAATTCGACCGTATATGTTTTTTTTTATTTTTATGTTTATTCGCGGATAACTTCGTCGTTTATGAACCGATTTTGATTAATTCTTTTTTTGTTAGAAAGGAGATATCCCAAGTGTGGTACCATGTAAGGTAATTTTATCGAGGTCTGATGAGTATCTCCAGAGATATGGAGATAAACACCTCAAAATCGGTACTGAAAATTAATAGCGCGGCATTGAAGTCGGTTGTTTTTAGTTTTTTAAACGATCTTATTTATATATCTTCAACGCAACAACTCATTTCGCCGCATTAGAGAATTATTAAGAGGGATGTAACTATATAAACTACCAAGCGTTAAAAAGAGACCGTCACGGAGTTAGAGTACGCGAGATGTAAGCATGTACCACTCTATGAGTTAGAAAGGGAGCGTAGCGTCACGAAGTTGACGGAGTTATTAGGGATATCTAATATATAAAATTCTCGTGTCACAGTTTTCGTTGCCATACTCCTACGAAACGGCTTGACCGATTTTGATGAAATTTTTTGTGCTTATCCGGTATCTATGAGAATCGGCCAACATCTATTTTTCATCCCCCTAAATGTTAGGGGTAGTCCACCCCTAAATTTTTTTTTATTTTTTAGACAAAATTTTTAATTTCTATTTTTTTATGATACAACATACAAAAATACATACAATCCTCAATTTTCACCCTTCTACGATCAACCCTTATTTTTTAATTATTTATATGGCAAAACAACGTTTGCCGGGTCAGCTAGTAGAGATATAAAAGAGTTATACACGTCTTTTGTTAAAACAGATACGTATCTATCTTTTCTCTTTAAGGATATAGTTTGCGCATGGCTATGACATACATGACATTCAATCTTTAACTTAGTCAATTATGATAATTGGTATCAAAGTTAACATAAAAGATTTGATCAATTTTTCTTATGTATTTACCTAATACATTATATCCCATAGAAGCATAAGAAAATATTTAGTATGAGCCACATCTTTGTTTTTTAATTAACATTTAATTTCAAACACATTTCGTTTTCCTTAATATTACCCATTAATTTATTTTTATAATATAAAAATAAAATTATTAGCTTGCCGCTGTATAACAATTGAATAAAATAAAATCTACTTTTCAAATGAAAAAGCTTTGCATAATAAACTATAAAATTCTGAACATCGCATATTATTATAAGTTATAACAATTATTTTTACTAAAGTACGCTTAGCAAACATTGATATTACTATTATGTAAACATACATTAAAAATTACTACTACGATAAATTTAAAAATTACAGGAATGCTCTAAACACAATGTCGATTCATAATAGGTAAGATTCCTAAAAAAAAATTTTTAGTCTGTCATTTACATTATCAAAAAAATATTTGATAAGTATTTTTTATTTTGTCAATCAAACAAAAATTTAAGATAGTTTAAAAAACTAAAAGAACCTACTTTAAACGTCGCGCTAGTCAAAGTAGCTAGTAGTCAGTAGCATGTCATCGAGGTATATAAATGCATCGTAATACAAATGTTGATATCTTAAAAACCACTCGATCGATTTCGTTAAAATTTAAATGGGAGCACCTGGGAAGGGTTGACCCTTTAAAACAAAAAAAAGTGATTTTCCAAATCGGTTCGAGTAATCGGTGAAGATACATAAAAAAATGACTCTGTAGAATTGAGAACCTCCTCCTTAACGTAAGTACCCAGACCAGGCTAATGAGCAATTGAGTCGCAGCTTTCTTTTGAAGTCGGTTAAAAAATGACGAAGATATAGAGCGTTGATTTTTCGCGTGACGTCACGAGCCCCCACTCCCAAACTTGAACGCTCTTTATCTTTGTCAACATCGATTGATTTGTAAAATAAAAAAATACGTCTCCAATATTTTTTGATAATTTAACTGACGGACTACTTAGAATTTTTTTTATTACTCAGGCATTTTCCCTATTATTACTTATTATAAAGAGTAAATCTCACTTTATTGAATTATTATAATTTTTAAAGGCCATGCGGCCATAAAGGAAAAAAATCTTCGCAAATCACATCTGCTTTTCAGCAAAGCGAGTTAAAATAGTCGTGAAAACAAGGCATATTATTATTACTCAGTTAAATCTCACTATGATCCGCTTACAATAAGTTTATGAGTAGATATTTTTGAATTTTATTTACACCAATAGCATAATTATTTTTTTTTGCAACTTTTATATGGACCTTGTCTGCAATAAAGATCAATTATGATTTTACTTTAGTATACCTACCATCGATTTAAGGGGGGAAGGGGAAAAACCTCCCCTTGAAAGAGTCCCCTTCTTCAAAAGTGATGAATATATTAAAATTTTGCGGTTAAGTTTGAAATATTATCAATAATTGAAGGCTGGACGGGATCGGCAAAATTCAGTAATTTAAAATTGTGAAAAAAGTGTAAAATAGTGAATGGTGATTTAAAAATACTGGAAATTAATATATATATTATATTGTTGTAGATAACAATTACGTATATTAACTAATTCTGTAGTGTAAACTATAAAAATACTGCATAATTTTCACGAAATGGAAATAATTATTACTCAAAAACCATATGTCTCCGCTACTTAAAATTTTACGTGTAGACTTCTTATAACATAGCCTATCTTCAATAAAAATCCTGGCCTCCAACTCGATGCTAGGTACACTAAAGTGAATCCTCAATTATTATAATATTGTTGTACATACCAGACTGGATTAAAAAGCATTTATATATATGATGAGTAATAGATGTAGCCTATATTCTGCTATTGTATCTTTTATGTTTAATTAATTTGACAGCATTAGAATTCTTGTCGTGTCCATTTTACTTCAAAGGTGAGACAAGTTATAGCGGTATTTTAGTGCCGTCAAATTGTATAAGCAAAAAGATATATTTCTTTATAATACATTAACTTTTTGACCATTCAATTCAAAAATATTTTTGAATCACTAACCCAGAGACTTCTGTATTCACAGACAACGCAATAAGATCTCACAGTGCTCACGAACGCATAGTGTCGTTCAAACCAATACATTGACATTACTTGTGTCAAATTCATCGCTATGCGTTAGTTAACATCTTCATGAATACAGGCATTATGGGTCCTTGACGAAATGTAATTTCAATGGAAAAGGTGGCCATATGGTTGGAAACCATTCACGTATTGGTTGGCGAGCTTTGTAGCCAATCGTGTTGTTGGTCTCTTAGGTAAAATGGTTATATGAATAAGAATCTGATATTGTAACTGATATTGAAAATTTCGAGTTCGAAATTGACTTCGAAATGTTCATCCTGAATATGAGGTCAATAGACATTTAAGAACTATAATTAAATACATGCAATTTAAGTATGTAGTAGTAGTTTAGGGCTAACATTAACTTGTAAATTGTTAATTGTTGAATTGATGTGAATGATTAACTTACGTAATAAGTAGTCATAGATGGCGCCACCAATGCATAATTGGGTTAACAAAATGCAATCCACTAATTTCGTCGTAACGATACTTCGCACCGTGGCTTAATTGGCAAAGCACCGGAACATGTTATTCCGGAGGTTGCGGGTTCAAGTCCCGTCGGTACGATGAAATTTTGGATTGTGTTTAACAATTTACAAAAATATAAAGTGTGAAACACTTAAAAAAAGATACATAATAGTTAACATTAACTTCTATGAACCGATTTTTCAATCCTAAAACTTCTTCATTTCAATTGTTGACTAAATACACTAATCGTGTGGGAGCCATAATGAAATAAAAAAATAACGTAACGTCAAAATTACACGTTCCAACTTGTCACAAACTTAATTTATACCACAGAATAGTCGGCTATCTGAGGCACAAAGAGCCAGATAAATTAACTCCTCTGGTAAGGAATTAATTCCTTAGAATACCTATGTCTATTGAAAAATGCGAAGAAGTGGTATAAACCCTATCTGTTCGTGTAACTGAGAAATGAAAAATCGGCCCTAAAACTAACTTGATACATATAATGGGTATGTGTTGTATCTATAATTTTATGTAGATATAATAGGTATACGTAGTTATCAGTAGAATATTTACAAATGAATAATATTTTATTCAACAAACAATTTTTTAGGATAATTTACTTGGAAGGGTAAAAGGGCTATCCTTTTTGATAAAAGTCGATTTCTCGCTCTAAGCGATACCACCTATAGCAGAACGTATGATAGTTTTATCTGTCGATCTTGTTCCTCAATTAGATTTTCAATGCATTTACATCTAAAACATAAAAAGACAAAAAAAAAAACATCAACAATAGACACAAGATCTATTTTAAGCCATGCTTTTTAAGAGAGAACGCAGGGTTTACTTTTCCATACAAATGTATTCCCCCGTTTCCTCTCTGGAAAAGGCTTCTCGACAAAAAATCAAGGTTTGCTGTACTTATTGCTTTTTTTTGACCAACCAATTGCAAAAAGAAATATAAACATTTTTATCTCCTCTTTCAGATTTTTGAAGGGTCATATTTCTATTTGCAATTGGTTGGTAAAAAAAAAGCAAATATAGGTGCGTAGCAACAGCAGACCTTGATTTTTTGTAGAAACAAATTTTGCTCTAGAAGCATTTTTCAGGGAGAAATCGGGGGAATACATTTGTATGGAGAAGTGCACCCCGCGTTCGCTCTTAATGCTAATTTAAAACCCCATTTAACCTTCCTTCTTTAAAACGCATTTATTCTGCTTACTGCTTAAGCGAAAGCAGTACTAGATTCAAAAAAGTTTTTTTTTGTTTTTTATTTTTTTTATTTTTTTCTTAACTTTAGTGATTAAACATTTTATGTGGATATAAATCCGTGCTTTAACTGCAATTGTAATTGATAAAAAGCTTATTTCGATGACTTATTCATATTATGAACATAGGGGCATTAGACAAAAAAACACTGTTTTATACATTCAAACTAAAAAGACATAAATAAAATTCGCGACTGGCGTTCCAAATTCTTTGGTACACGTCAGTCCATTAGTACGATTCGATCAATGATAAAATTAATGTTATTTTGTCTAAGCCCTTTGATTAAAATGTAGAATCTTGTATGAACAAGTTGATAATATATGTTGCGTCAACTATTTACGGAGCATATGGAAATGCACGGTAAAATGTTGTTCAAGTCATTTGCAACAATTACAAATGTATCAGAAGAATAATATTCTAATCTCAATTATTCAAATTTTATAACATGTTTTGTGTTCAACTTTCAAACAAAGTCTTTTAATATGGCTTCGATATCATTCCCAATTTTTAAAAAAAATTAAATCCTGCTTTGTTGTTATTCCTTTTCACACAATGATAAAAAAACGGTCGTCGAAAAATCGAGTAGAGAACTTTCGAGAATATTTGCATACGAATATAGCGAGGTCTTAAGATTTTAGATAAAATTACGAGCTAATCGTACTATGACTGTATTGTGAACATTGAAATAAAAACTGGAGAACTGTTATCTTTGAGCAACCTAGTTAATTTATAAGTTAACAAAATATACCATGAATTTACGACAGCATTTTGCAGAATCCATATTTCTGTCTCTTCTGGCCTTCCACTCTAATATAACCCACATGCCATCGATTATAAAGTTTAAATTAGATTAGAATAATATTCAAAGATCCACCTGTGATTTTAGGGTCCAGTGGTAGTTTAACAAAACCCTCCTTCATCATCATCGTTTTCTGGTTCCTTGGTGACGGCCTCGTATGGAGATTCCTCGATGTCTTCGAAACGGGACTGCGATTGGTGCTGAAAGTCAGAACATTTAGAATTTTTTAATGTTTTTTTTTTATGGTAAAAAGTAACAGGACAAGCATGACGCTCGCCTAGTGGTAAGCGATGACGACTACCTATAACAGATACAGCGGCACTTGTGCACTTGTGCCGTGGCAGTGTCAGTGCACTGCGCCTGATACCTTGAGACATAAAGATGTTGAGTCTCACATGCCCTGTAATTTCACTGGACACCTTGCCATTTCAACTGAAAAACATTCCTATTTCACGGCTGAAAATTATTTGGCAAAGTGGTGGTACCGCCCCAGGCGAACTAGCAGAAGTCCTACCACTACAAAGTACATGTACATAAATAATAAGTGATATTTTTAAAAACCTTTTTAAACAGAAGCTTTTTCAAAACCTAGGACCAGAGTGAGTGAAGACAAATCCAACGAGCCCAAACACGACGGGTATAAAATGTGTAGTTTAGGAGTTCCTTTGGCCACCTTCCAGCTCCATCATCAGATCAGCACCATGTCATCATAATGTTGCATTGTCACGTGATTCACACGTGTATGCACAAATTTCAGCTCAATCGGTAACCGGGAAGTGGATCAAATTTAATTTGCTAGATTTGATGACAAACGTCGGGACAGGTCATCATTATCACCCGGTATCAGTCCACTGCTGGACATAGGCCTCCCCCAAGACACGCCACTGAGCCCGGTCTTCGGCTCTTTGCTTCCAGTCACTGCCCACCGCTTTGCGAATGTCGTCGCTCCACCTAGTCACAAGGTGTCCTACTCTACCTTTGCCGATTCGCGGTCTCCACTCTAAAACCAGTCTGCCCCAACGGTTATCGGTCCTACGGCAGATATGACCAGCCCACTGCCACTTAAGTTTGCTGATCCGCTGACCTATGTCGATCACTTTAGTTCTCTGGCGAATTACTTTGTTCCGGATTCGATCCCGCTGTGAAACACCGAGCATAGCTCTCTCCATAGCTCGCTGAGCGACTTTAAACTGGTGGACTAGTCGAACCGTGAGTGTCCACGTCTCGGCTCCGTATGTCATAACAGGTAGGACGCACTGATTAAGGACTTTTGTCTTTAGGCACTGTGGTATAGGCGACGAGAAGACTCGACGGAGTTTCCCAAATGCTGCCCAGCCAAGCTGAATTCTTCTCTGGATTTCCTTCTCGAAGTTGTGTTTGCCTAGTTGGAGCGTTTGCCCTAGGTAAACATACTGCATGACAACTTCGAGTGGGATTCCATCTACAGCAATCGGTTCCGGAATAACGTGCTCGTTGTACATGACTTTGGTTTTATCCAAATTCATCCGGAGACCGATGCGACAAGAAGAATCAGCTAGGTCATTCAACATCCTTTGTAGGTCCTGCAGCGTCTCTGCCATAATGACGATGTCATCTGCGAATCGTAAGTGAGAGATGTACTTGCCTTTACTGTTGGTGCCACAATCTTTCCAGTCCAGCGTCTTAAACATATCTTCTAAGGCGTTAGTGAACAGTTTCGGGGATATGACGTCCCCCTGTCTCACTCCTCGACGCAGGTGAATATGTTTAGTACGCTGGTTCTGTACTTTTACAGACATCGTTGCGGCATTATATAGACATTTCATCACTTCGATATATCGCCAGTCGACTTGGCAACGCTGCAGGGACTCAATAACCGACCAGGTTTTGATTGAGTCGAAGGCCTTGTCATAGTCCACAAATGCTAAGCACAGGGGGCGATTGTACTCTTCGGTTTTCAGTACAATCTGCCGCACCGTGTGGATGTGGTCTATGGTGCCGTAACCGCTTCGAAACCCGGCCTGTTCCGGAGGTTGAAACTCGTCGAGTCTTCGCGCAAGACGGTTCGTGATGACCCTTGAACACAGCTTGTAGACATGGCTCAGAAGCGAAATCGGGCGGTAGTATTTCAATAGAGCTTTATCTCCTTTTTGAAAAACAAAACCACCATGCTTCTGTTCCATGCCTGTGGAGTTCTACCAGTGCAGAGAACAGAATTGAAGAGCTGTTGCAGCTGGCTTACAGCTGGAGCTCCTCCAGCTTTTAGAAGCTCCGTTGTGATTCCGTCCTCACCTGGGGCTTTACCATTTTTGAGCTGTCTAAGGGCCATCACGATCTCATCTCGGCTGACTTCGGACAGGTCTTCTGTGAAGTGGCGGGTTAAGGTGGCTCTGCAATCCTCAGTATCGGGTTCGGGCCTTGAAGCATGCAATGCATAGAGCTTGCTGTAGAAGTTAACTTCCGACAGAATCTCCGGCTTGGATGCGACGACGTTTCCCGTTGTTGTTGTCAGCTTTGTGAGGTGGATTCTACCCAGAAGCTGGACGAACACTTTCGACCCCTGATTCTGCTCAATTGATTCTTTAATCAAGAACGTGTTAGAGGATCGGAGGTCGCGTCGTACCAGCTTCTTAATGGTTTTATTGCGCACCTGGTTAATTGACAAAGCTGACAATGGGTCTGTTCGTCTCTCTTCCATTAGTCGAAGTGTTTCTGCCGAAAGTTTGGACTTTTTGCCCGTACGCTTGCTCTCGCAAAACTTTGTCCCTTCTTCCCTGAGGATTTCCGGCACTTCTTCGAGTTTCTGGTCTACGTCATCTGTGGTTTCCTAGGCAGCGAATCGATTTTCCAATTTTAATTGGAATGTTTCAGACCCAACAACGATTTGGAGTAGGTTTGGTCAGAGCGTGGACTTCATCAATCGGAATCTCTCGGCTTTCAAGTCGATATCCAGAGAGCCTCGTACAAGTCGGTGATCACTTTCAGTATTGAACCTAGTGATCACAGAGACGTCTCTGAATATGCGCCGTTTGTTCGTAATGATGAAGTCAATCTCGTTTTAAGTCACAGTGTCGGGGCTTTGCCACGTACCTACACTTCCTTTTGGGCTTTTTCTTGAAGAACGAGTTCATCAAGAAAAGCCGCTCTTTCTCGAGGAAATTGACGAGCATTTGCCCCCTGTGATTCCTACTCCCCGTGTGGTCCTATAGTCGATTCACTGCAGGTCTGTACTCCCACTTTGGCGTTAAAGTCTCCCATGACAACGTTGTAGTGAGCTTTAGGGGTGGTATGTAAGGCTCTGGAGATGTCTTCGTACATACTTTCTACCTGTTCATCCAAGTGTGCCGAGGTCGGTGCATAGACCTGGATAACCTTGAGGCTGTACCTCTTGGTTAACCTTATTATAAGGTACGCAACCCTGGTCGACACACTGGAGATTTCTACAACGTTGTCCCTGAGGGCCTTGTTGACCAGAAACCCGACGCCGCCTTGGGATGGCTGGTCACCTTCTCTATAATACATAAGATGGCCAGATTCTAGAGTTATGGTGTCCTCTCCCTATCTTCGGACTTCACATAACCCCAGAATGTGCCATCTTATGTGTCCCAGCTCCTCCTCCAGCTGCGTCAGATGCTCATCCAGCCGAATCGTGCGTCCATTAAACGTAGCGAGGGTCAGTTTGTTTTGGCGGCCCACCGTAACCCGGGGATTCTTAGCACCCCCTGCCCTGCCATTACCGTGACCGCCGCCGTGGTCAGGAATAGCTTTTTAATTTTTCAAGATTTATCATTGTCGATCATGGTCTTGAGATGTCACGAAATGTCATGATGTGCCATATGTCATGAAATGTCATAAATGTCACGAAATGTCATTCAATGTCAGGATATGTCATAAATGTCATTAAATTTTACGAAATGTCACAAAATGTCATGAAATATTATTCAATGTCATGAAATGTCATAAATGTCATGATATATCGAAATATGTCATGAAATGTTACAAAATGTCGCGAAATTCCACTAAATGTTATGAAATGTAACAAAATGTCATGATATGAAACGAAAATCATGATATGTCTCGAGATATCATAAATGTCATGAAAAGTAACGAAATGTCATTAAATGGCACAAAATGTCAAGAAAAGTCACGAAATGTCATGAAATGTGACAAGGTGGCATTAAATGTCATGAAATGTCATCTAATGTCATGTAATGTTATGAAATAAAAGAAAATAAAATATCGAGATTGAACGGGTATCTACAAGGTAAGCGTGCCACATCGATCGCATTGTCACTTAACATCAGGTGAGACAGTGGTCAAATGCTAGCCTATCCAGCTTAAAAAACATGTCATGAAATGTCAAGGAATTTCATTGAGCATCCTTAGACCGGGCACTATAGAAGAACATTCATAAGCCAAAAATTAAAAAATATATTTTCCCGCCCTAGGGCAGCAATGACCTACTTTGCGCGCACTTATCGAGGAACAAATCATCACTTTCGAATAGATGGGATGAAAAATAATATAATATAACGTAACGCGTCGCGAGCGACAGCCCTGTGTTAAAGCACCAGCCGAGCCACTATAAACCGGTTTCACTCCGTACGTGACAGGCGGCACACATGCCGCTGGTGCTCACGCACTCACGTGCGTCTACGTCATCATCACAGTGCAGTTGTATGAAGCTTTGTCTCTGTTCCTTCTTTACTCATGTGGTTATGGTAGCTAGCTAGTTTGACAACAGTTAACATGACACATTAGCATGTATACAAATATGGCTGCGAAAGCGTCCGCAAATCACAGCTAGACCTAAATATCATACATCATATCCAATCAACACCGGCTGTAATCATATCCACCAATCAAGTATATAATAAAAGTTTTACTTTCACTTATACCGAGGTCCACCGGTTCTATTAAGACTTATCTGATGGATTTTTGACAGCTTTTATATAGCGTCTTCTGTCAGATCTGACACTGACATTTTATGAACCGGTGAAAAATTCCCTTAGGGCCAGTTTCACTATCCTTGATATAATGACAGATAGATATCTGACAGATGACGCCATTTAAAAGTTTGTCAGAAATCTGTCAGATAAGTTCCTAATAGGGCTGCTAGATAGCATAGATTAGGGCCTGTTTTCACCTAAATCTAATATACATAAAAATCATGTTGTGCTACTATAAAATGTAAATTGTGGTTGGTGGGTTTCGGTTTGTCTTTTTAGACGTTAAAGACTGAACGGATTTTAATGAACGATGGTTTACAGAAAAACTGCTAGACGGATCGTAAAATATTTAAATGTATTGGTGATTATTTGCACTCTGGTCAACATTTCTAAATTCTTTTTCATACTATTTTTTATTTTATTACATATTTACTGATGACCAGTAGACAATTATTAATTTAAGATGTATATTTAGATGATTAAATCAGCGCCATCTGCAAAGTTTGAACGCCCGTTAAGGCAAACCATGACGATCTCTTGACTATTTTTGTCACAACTTTATGTTATATATTATATTCACGAATATTTTACGCAATTTATTATCTCCATCTCCATCTCTGTCTCTAACTCAATCTTTATCATATAATACATTTTTTATCGCGCATGAAACTTGATGCATATGTAATGTCTAAACCGACTGAGAAAAATTGTAATGTTCATCAAACGACTACAATAGAGAATAAAGCTATGCATTAAGGTTGTAAGCTTTTATAATGATATACGTATGTATGATGATATATATATAAAACTAGCTGACCCGGCAAACGTTGTTTTGCCATATAAATAAATGGCTATTAAAAAATAAGGGTTGATCTTAGAAGGGTGAAAATTGAGGATTGTATGTATTTTTGTATGTTGTATCATAAAAAAATAGAAATTAAAAATTTTGTCTAAAAAATAAAATAAAAAATTTAGGGGTGGACTACCCCTAACATTTAGGGGGATGAAAAATAGATGTTGGCCGATTCTCATAGATACCGGATAAGCACACAAAATTTCATCAAAATCGGTCAAGCCGTTTCGGAGGAGTATGGCAACGAAAACTGTGACACGAGAATTTTATATATTAGATTATATATATTAATATCTGTGTATATGTATTGTGTCATACCTATGTACTGGCCTGTTGCACGCTTTGGTATTATACTGTAAGTGTAGTATGCAATGCTTTTTAAATAAATAAATAGAGATATGTAGTTTAAATTCCTATGGGACCGTTTCAAAATTGTTGTTGAACTTCAGCCTAAGAGTTTCAAACATTGATTTATAATACAAGTAGATATAAGTAGATATATATACAATAGATAACGCAAATGCGTGTCTGAACCCCGACCAAACGCCAAGGTTGGCCGCCTCTTCTTAAAGTCTGTTTTTGCAGCCGGACGGCCACGAAAACTATAAAAATACCTCGCTGCATGATAATTCACTGCCATAGCCCAAAAATGTCGAGCCCCCAAAGGCAAGGACTATCCCTATAACTTTTACCATCACTACATTTCGGCTGTGCCGTCACAGAATGTATTGAAAAGTTGACATGCTTAGTTTAAATGCAAATCGTGATACTTGCGTTATCTATTGTATATATACAGGGTGTCCCGTTACAAGTCAAGCGGGCACGGGGTGAGGAGGGGGGGGGGGGGGGTTGGTCACAGCAGTCCCGGGAAGTATAAAAAAAAAGTTAAATTTTAACTGGCAAATGTATAAAAATGAGAACAACATTAAATCATATCTTTAGGTCCTGTGAGCACAAATTTTACAATTTTACGTTATTGTTATCATTAACGTGGTGCTAAATAAACTTACTAACGATACGCAGTCACAAATCAAGCAAAAAAGGTTGATAAGTTAGTTAAAATTAACGTAGTCTCTTTGAGTCGAAGTTGAAAAAATAATATCACCCAACTTTCAACTCTACAAAATTAAAAAACACATACTGTACCACCCGCAGCAAGTTACGTCAAAAGGTGGCCCTATTAGTTAAGATTATAAAATGGTGCAATACTAAATACTTTAGCCTTTTTTTTCTATTTCTCCCGGGACTGCGGTCCCCCCCCCCCCCACTCCTCTCACCCCGTGCCCGCTTGACGTTGAGTAACGGGACATCCTGTATATCTGTGATTTGGATAGTAGGTGTTATTTCAAACCCTCAATATACATACATGTGTAACATCAGCCGGTTGAGCAGCAGCCGCTTGTCCACTCACATAAGAAGGAGCGGCATTCTTTCTCACTCCCACACTTTGCACCGGCTCGCCTTCCGGCAGCGGCACGGAGCAAGCGAGACGGGCATACTCCACGTCCATACTGCGGATGAAGGGGGAAGAGAGAGCGCGCTTCGCACCGTCTTGGTCTTCCTCGTCGTAAGCAGTCAGCAAGCATTCGAGGGTTTCGCTCTCAGCTGCTTCACAGTTGGAACCCCATTCCTATATAGAATTGAACGAGTATTAAAATATCAGTAGGGTTAAATCGATACCTTTTTTTTAACCGACTTAAAAATGGAGGAGGTTTCTTAATTCGACCGTATATATATTTTATGTTTGTTTGCGGACAACTTCGTCATTTATGAACCGATTTTGATGATTGCTTTTTGTTGGAAATGAGTTATCCCAAGGGTGGTACCATAGTAGTTTCATCGAGATCTGTGATGATGATTGATGATGCGATTTCTAAAAATAATCCCGAAAAAATATAAAAAAATTGAGCTTTATACTTTAACGAATTTAAGGTACTAATTTATACACCTTTACTACCTGTTACCTACCTGCCCAAGTTACCACAACCCAAACTCAATAGTATCTGGTCGTTATTACCTGTAAGGAACATGCACAGAAAAACTTTCAGCTTTTATAAAATAACGAAGGTGTGACCGTCGTGGACTCTTAGGCTAATAGGGTAATCACACAAAAATAAATTTGTATGAAATTTGGCACACAGTATGTTGCTGTATACTATCCTATAAGAGTACCATTGACAGTTAACATTTATTTGACATTTAATTGACATTTGTTGTTTTTCTGTGTTGCCATCGTAAAATAGTACTTACGGCTTTTGAAAAAGTGATTTTGAAATGTGCACACGTAAAGCAGTATTGCTGGCAACACAAGTGAATGCTAGCAAGATTCGGCCAGCTGGTGCTTTTAGTGACTAGAGTATGATGTTATGGATTAACTCATAGACAACTTTTTTATAAACAGTACTTTTAATTTTAAGCCCGTGCGAATACGCAGTGCATATCTAGACTAAGATAAAAACAAACCTAATAAAATATTATTAGACAAATGCGTGTATATACAGTGTGTCTGGTCAAGGACTAGCGATATTTTAGGTACTTATATTGTTACATCGCGTCGTCGAGTCGCGATGTTTCGCCAAGCTTCTCGAACAAAAATACCGTGGGAAAGAATAGACTAATTAGGGGCTATAAACACCCGACCCGACCGTCATAAAAGTAACCTTCCGGGAATTCCGACCCTAGTCAATGTACCTAGTTTTGTAGTTAAGAATGAACCTTATTCATAAGTAGTTAGAGATCAAATTAGCAAGTATGGTAAAGTTGTTTACATCAGATTCTCAAAGGAAAGCCGCCCCTTTTGTTTGTGATTTTTATTGCTTTGTTTTGAACGTCTTTTGTCTATTGTTTCGGGGCAATACTGGAAAGTTCTGTAGAAATATTCTCGTCCTATATAAGACGTTGAAACCGCGGCTTGAGTCAGTCTTTCTTTAGAAGCGACAGTGTAAAGATCTCAGCGCGGATAGCGACCAAGTGATTGTTAAGTGTTATCAGTGAACTAGTGTTGTGAACTGTAAAGTGCGAATTGTGAATTACCGACGACCTCAGTGTGTGTAACGGACATTTGATCATTGTATTTGGACAACTACTGTGGAACATTGTGCTAACCTAGTGTTCAGTGGAAATAAACGTTCATCTCATCGGATTGGCATTTTAATACCACCCTGCACGTAACAATATTTTTATAAAGTAATAGACATACAGCCGTAAATTTAATATTGTATTGTAGCTTAGCACAAAATCTATCCATCGAGTATTAAAAAAAAAATAAGAGTAATTTTACGCCGTTTGTGCAGTAATTTACAATAATTTGTCGAATTGCATTTTTTGTTATTTTTTTAAAATATTTCATTTTATTATTTTAAAATCGGTAATGTGAAACATTATTTCGTATTTTTTAACAATAGACATTATTGTTACTATTCGAATACGCCTATTTTTTATCTTAGTGGGATCAAAACTTTTGTAAACACGTAGAGAATATCTCTACATAAAAAACAAAATGGGTGCTACATTGAGGTGAGGGGGGTTGGACCCGAATTGTAAACTTTAAACTTTCGTGATTTGAACACATAAATATGAATCTCGTCCAGTCGTCTCGTGACCACGATCAATGCAACTTGGTCGAAACGTCGAATTAAATAAAATTAATGTTTTAGGCGCGATAAGTCCCGTATTTTTATATTTATAACTATTTCGACCCGAATGTCGAAATAAATACCTAAAATATCGCTAGTCCTTGACCAGACACACTGTATAATAGACGTTCATGTTTATGGCAAATAAATTAATCTTTATCTTTAACCTTATAGCTCTTCTCGGCAGCGACTACATCGCCGCGTGCTAGCTGTATCAAGACAGCGGCTACTGTCAATCTGCCGACGGCACCAAAGTTGCCAGCCTCTAAGTGGTAGCCGATCTCTTGACGAACGCTGTCCGCTGCCTGGTCGAACCTGAAACCATAGACGTAATATAAAATGATGGTGTACTGCAGATGTTTCGACAAGTTCAATTTAATCCGTATGATTTAACGATAAGGTTGTAATTGCTTTGTAGAACAAAACGGCCCAATTGAAAGGCACCCCGGGTGGGAGTGTGTCCTTGTCTAACAACCTGCCAGTCCTATATATGTTCTATACTATATGTATGGTATATATAAGTTATCCATATAAGAGAAAGGGAAAAACTCTGTTCAAGGTCGGTCTCATGGGGGCCTGTATACGCGATCAAGTTTAATATGTAGCAGGTCTGTGGATATCACGTATAATTTACAAAGACGTTCTACTATGTTAAACTTGACTGCGAACTGAATCGCAAAACCGGCCCACATGAGACCAACCTTGAACGGAGTTTGTCCTTTTCTGTTGTATGGGTCAGATCCTTAGACCGATGATAATACACTATTAATGAACCAACCGCAAAAAATAAGTTTGTAGCAGTAAATTAAAACTACATACGTTTTTTAGATGTTTTCCTTTATAAGTGATCAAGGTTACCTTGCTTCTTATCAGATTCCCCTGTGAAATCGCAAAATAAACGACTTAAACGGTCATAACTTTTGATCGCGTTGACTTACAAGTTTCGATTTTTTCCGTAGACCCGAGTATTTGATATAAGTTTTAACTTGATACCTCTACTCGTACCTGAGAAAAAGGGTTTTGACAGACGGACATACCATAGCCCGACACCTTTTTAGGGTTCCGTAGTCCTGACAAGGAACCCTTATAGTTTCGTCATGTCCGTCTGTCTGTCTGTCCGAGGTTTTGCTAAGAGACCGTTACCGTCCCCGTCCCCCCCCCCCCCCTAAAAGCTAAACTGCTGGCTTGAAGAATCTGGAAAAATTTGTGATAATAGCGCATTTCATGAACTTTAAAGGAAAATTATAGCGGTTGAGATAACTTTGTTAGTTTAGCAGTAATAGTCGTTGAACTTGGGTGTTACCAATACAACCAAATACAAAATCCTTAGAATAAATCCTATAAAATGACAAAGACGGAGTACCTCGTTGCTTGTTTATAACGGGTAAAGACTTGCATTGCATAATAACAGGCGCTACACTGCGCGTGGCCCGACACGCACTTGGCCGGTTATTTTACTTTTGAAGTACGGAACCCTAACAATTAAAAAACCGACGTCGAAGGCTGCGCTAGTCATTTTCAGTAAAGGGACCATTTCGGCACAAACCCATTGAAATAATATTAACCCTGGAAGGAATTATCGCTGGTCATTGTGTACATAAAAAGTACAAAACTCAATGAAGTCGATTACAATGTGTAAGATATATTCTATGGAAATGTGAAGAGTTGAGTAAGGACCACAAAACTAGGCATTTAAATGTGTCGGTAAACATATTTTTTATTAACCTAATTTTAAAAAAGGACGTTTCTCAATTCGACGGTTTTTTTACATTTTTTTTTGTTTGTTACCTCAGAACTCCGTCAAATTTCAACCGATTTGAAAAACATTTTTTTTTTGTTTGAGAGATTATGCGTCTCGTTGGGTGCCATTCAAATTTTATCGAGACCTGATAAACATCTCCGGAGATATGGAGATAAACAACAAACAAATTTGTTTTATTTTTTTGGCAACTGGCTATTTTGACTATCGCGGCACGTGAAGTCGGTTTTTTCGTTTTGTAAGATCATAAAGTATTATATCCGATAGGTTAGCATTTGACCACTATCTTGCCTAGTGGTAAGCGATGAACATTTTAGGCACTGACTCTCAAGGGCATTGATGCCGAAACACAGCAAGGTTAGGTTACGACGGCAGATTATCTCTTTGATAGCGGTAAGCTACATTGTGGTAGCAATCCAGGCGGAACATCGGTACAATGTTTCCTCCACCTGTGGGAAACAGTGAGGAGTGATACTTACAGACGCAGTCTCACAAGAATCCTGCTAGCCTTGCTGATGTACTCGATTCCTTGGTGAGAAGAGCTCTCAGCCTGAAAATAAAAATAAAATAGTAATGTAATTATTTATATGTGCAGCGCTACGAATAAATAATAAGTCAGGAAATGTAACTGCGGTAAAAAAATTACCCAACAAAAGTCGTGTCCAAGCAGGCGAGGTTAAAAATCGTGTACAGCGCGTCATTAGTCGGGCATTTGTCTTGTTTGACTCAACTGTCATAACAGACATTGCAGCACATGCGCGAACCAATCCCTGCTTTCGTTCCGAATTTAAATCAATCTCTAAGCCAATCATTTGTAACTTCAAAAGTGATTCTTTTTTTGAACTAGAAGTGCCCCGCGGCTTCGTCCACGATAAAAACATATTTTATTTACTTAAAACTTTTCTTTTGTAAAAACGATTCTATCATTAAATACATCAAATAAAAATTAGCCAAATCGGTTCACCCGTTTTCATGTTATCGCGTGACTAAGGCAATTCGGGATTCATATTTATAAAAACCGAAAAACCCAAATTTTCGGACTTTGTTACCTAACCCATTTCAACAAACTTTCATACTACTTTCATACGGTTATAAATTATTGACATCACCTTACTTGTGCCACTAGACTATAACTATATGTATGTAATGTTCCGCGGGAGGGTCCTGGTGACCTGCAATACAGGTTTTTATAAAACCTACAGCAGGCACCAGTCTCTCACAACGTATAATTATATGCCTTTATGTTATAATTATGTCCTATAAACTTAAGTCCTACCTATTTGTAATTTGTTTTTTTTTGTACTTTGTAATTTTTGTGAGAGAAATAAATGGATATATTATAAAAACAAATCCTAGGGGAATTTTTAGAAAATCCTTTCTGAGCGGATACCTACGTCATAATAACTATCTGCATTCTAAATTTCAGCGCAATCCGAAACAATATTTATTTCAGACTTTGTGGTAACAAAGTCTAAAATAAATAAGTACTTGTGTAAAGTTTCAAATACAAAAAGACTATCTAATCTTGTTTCTCCATACAAAAAAACCTGAAACATGTATTTACTTATTTTTTTACTCGAGCACTTGTATGAAGTTTCGAATAGAAAATACTGTCTAATCTTGTCTCTCAATACAAACTTTGAACCCCCGTTTCATCCCCTTCAGGGATGAATTTTAAAAAATCCTTTTTCAGAGGTAACTAACGTTGTAATAACTATCTGCATGCCAAATTTCAGCGCAATCCGAAATAATATTGATTTTCACACTTTGTTACCCCATTTCACCCTCTTAGGGGTGGATTTAAAAAAGAAACCTGTAACACGTATTTACTTATTTTTTTACTGAAGCACTTGTGTGAAGTTTCGGACTAATCTTGTTTCTCCATACAAACTTTGAACCCCCATTTCATCACCTTAAGGGGTGAATTTTGGAAAATCCTTTCTTAGTACACCCTTACGTACTAAGACAAATATACCCTCCAAAATTTCAAGTCTCTACGACCAGCGGTTTAGGCTGTGCGTTGTCTGACAGTCAGTCAGTCAGTCAGTATATCAAGACAAAGATTCTTATAGTATTAGATTTACGTCGTTTTGGTTTAAAGGATTTTTAGTGTGGAATTTGTTTAGAATTAGACTTCCTGACTTACTATTTATTCGTAGGTGCAGCGATATTGAATTGTATTTTCAGTCAAATGAGCTGCTTGGACATAGGCCTCTCCTATGGCACGCCACTGAGTTCGATCTTCAGCTATTGCCAATCGCTGCCAGCCAGCTTGAGAGGCCTATGCCCAGCAGTGGACGGAAATTGGCTGATAATGATGATGATGAGCAGCTTGATATTGTTACTTACAGCGGAAACTTCAGCAGCTTGTTGGTATAGCTTATAAGCTTTCTCCGGGCAGTTCTCCTCGAGGATCCTGGCAGCCTTGTCAAGGATTCCGGCACCACTGTCTCCAGAACCATGCTGTTGGTACAAGCTGGATGACTCCAAGGCTAGCCCATATATCTGCAAATGAAAGAATACATCTTTAGTGACATTATTTTTGGTAGGTACAAGCGTATCGTTGGATCCATAGACTACCGAACTAATAACTGGTCGGTTCGAGTCCCGTCGGTACGATGAAATATTGGATTGTGTGTAACTATATACAAAAATATAAAGTGTAACACTTAGGGTCGGCTCACACAGCGTCGCGACGCGGCGCGCACTTATTAAGGAGTATTACAAAAAGAACTTTATTTACTTTACATAAAGATACACATTTCATTGAGTTAGTTCGGCGGCTTCAGACTGCGCCGCGCGGCGACGCGCTGCACCCCGCGGGAAGAAACAATTGAACCGCGTGATAAAAAATTGAACTTCATTAACGACACAATAAGATACACATTTCGTTGAGATAATTTAGTGTATGTGAACTGAGAACTGACCCTTAGGCTGAGTTGCACCATCTTACTGTAACTATAAGAAACGTCAAAAATATGGAGTTCGACAGATTTTTGACGTTTGTTATAGTTGCACCGCAGCTCACGAAGAAATTGACTTATAATGTCTTCGTCATACTTTATGATGGTGTAACTCAGCCTGAAAGAAATATAACACATATTTGACTTAAATCAAATTGCGACATCGTTCGTCGGATCTGCCCCCCTAGACAAAATCCAATTTCCTGTTTGCCTTCGCGCTAACGCAAGTTCAAAATGTATTCAAATTACAATGGGACCACCTCGGAAACGTACCCTACCGATTACAAAAATAATCATTCGAATCGGTTCAGAATTGACGGAGTAATCGCGTAACATAAACACAAAATAAAAAAAAAACAACATACAGACGAATTGAGAACCTCCTCCTTTTTTGTGAAGTCGGTTAAAAGGGAACCCTTACTAGATCACTTTATTGTCCGTCTGTCTGTCTGTCAAGACCCCTTTTTCTCAGGAACGCGTAATAATATCACGTTAAAACTAATAACAAATACAGTCGACGTTCTATCTTGGCTGTGAAAAATCTAACTTTGTAAGTTGACACAATCAAAAGATATATGACTGTTTATTTTTTGCATATTTTGCGATTTTACAAGGGAATCAAAACCTAGATAGTAGGACTTCCCGTTGACCTAGAATCATGAAATTTGGCAAGAAACAAGGTCTTGAAGCACTTATATAGAAATAAATCTCAAAACCGTAAATATGTAGTTTAATAACAAATAAATAATAGATAACAAAAATAAAAAACACGCTATTGACACCATGCACCTCACGCTTTTATATATATAAAATATATAATTTTTTTTTTTTTAATTCACACTATTATTAATTTATATTTATTGAAATTTTTAACACTATTCTTAATTTAAATTTATTAAAATTTATTTCTATTTTTTAGTTCGGTTTTCTATAAAAAGCGTGTTTTTTAGTTTTTATAAACTATTATTTATTTTCTACTTTAGTTGAAAAATGGAATAATTTTTTATCAAATTAGTGTATTGTCATCGGTCCTCGATAAATCTACAAAGTTTGAACGAAATCTGGCCGTTTAAAGTGGGTCAAAATCGCGCCCAAATAAGTCGGTTACAAACATACAAGCATACAGGTGAAGCTAATAAAAAGCTAATAATAAGGTGAATTTACTATAATAAACTTATTATTTGTGTTTGGTGTTACATTTTCTATGGATCGAAGTGCAAAGTTAAGTTTGTACTTTAACCTAGTTAGACCAGTTTGTACGGAAGCCTCAGTGCGCGAGTCCAACTCGCACTTGACCGGGTTTTAACCGACTTCACAAAAATGGTTGTCAATTCGGCTGTATTTTTATGTTTGAGTTAAGTCAGAACTCCGTCAAATCTTAACCGATTTGAAAAATTATTTTTTTGTTTGAGAGATTATGCCTCCCGTTTGGTTGCATTCAAATTTGAACTAGATATGAAAATAATCGCCAGAAATATAGAGATAAACAATATCAACAAATTTGATACCTTAACGACATGATTATGACTAATGGATATTTTCAATATCGCGGCATGTGAAGTCGGTTTTTTCGTTTTGTAAACGATTTTAAATTATTTGTTATAAATAACATATTTAGTTTCCTATTTTTTCCTATTTAAGTAATGTAAGACCTTGCTTCAAGCCAAATTTCATGATTCTAGGTTTTGAAACCTTTGTGAAATCGCAAAATTCGAAAAAATATGCGACATAAACGGTCATATTTTTATCACGTTGACTTACTTGACAGACGGACAATAAAGTGATCCTATAATGTTCCGTTCCTTTTTACCTGTTGAGGTACGGAATCCTCAAAATTAAGAAGAAAGGAGAAACGGGAATGAAGAAATAAGACAGAAGAAAGGATAAAGAAGAAAGAAAAAAGAATGTACTTAATGTTTAAATTAAAGCATTTATGTCAAGGTAATATTGTAGATAATCGTAGTTACCTCTTCAGCTGTAGCCGTATCTTTCCCGACGATGATGGCATTCTCCAGAGCCTTAGCTGCGTGGAAGAACGAGCGGTTCTTTTTGTAAAACTCAGAGGCTTTCAGGTGACACTCCTTGGAGTTCTTCAGATCGCGCGCAATACGGTAACATTGGGCTGGAATGAATAGAAAAGTATTTAAAGATAATATTAACCTACCGCAAATTTTAGGTCTACTACTATTGAATTATTAATAGTAACATTCAAAATTGTACACTACGCCCTCTATGAATAGTCTGTTCAATGAAAACCTTCCGATGATCTCAAATACGACATCTCAGCTGTTCAGTTGGTGAGGAGTAGAGTAATCTACAGATTCTAGAAGATGCCCTAGTATGAGGTCAATGCTACCATGTTCTTAAAAAATCATTGAAGTAAGAGGATACCGAATTTTGAATTCGTCATAACAGAAGACTTAGGCCTGACTTCCTCTGTCGTTGACGTCCGTCGCGTACATACGTGGCGCGTAGCAACTCGCGCGCCGCTAATGTCAGCGTCACAGCGTTGTGCTATATAGAACCAAATGTATATTCGTACGCGAAACCGACGTACGCGACCGACGTCAGCGACAGAGGAATTCAGGCCTCATAGCGTTCTATAGCGCGTCAGTGGACCGACGTACGCGGCGCTGACGCGCAAGACTGACGCGCGCCATACGCGGCGCGTAGCAACTCGCGCGCTGCTGATGTCATCGTCACAGTGTGGTGCTATATAGGACACAACGTATATTCGTACGCGCGACCGACGTCAGCGACAGGGGAATTCAGGCCTTACACCGGTTGATTACGAATGCTGATTGCTGATTGATTGGTTTGAACGAGATACAGTCAGCAGTTTTTGAGATATAGCGACCACAAATATAACTTTGTTTTTCATATAAACACTATGAAAAACTAAGCAATTTTTTTGGTTGCGAAAAATCATTGTTATAGAATGCTCTACTGTATTACGGTACCCTACGAGTGCGAGTCCGACTTGCACTTGGCCAGTTTATTTTGAAGTTTGTTAAAAACCCTATCGGTTGTAAATACACGTGTACGTCTACTTTCTCTCCGGCTTGATGGAGCGTGGGCCTTATGAAGCAGACGCGTCATAGAGGAATTTTCAAAGTGGATTTATAAGATCAAGTAAACATGTGTATCAATTTGCTCGTCAACTGAGAATAATGCTAGGTACTTAGGAGAGTGTAGGTTGCCGCACGCTCCGTAGTATGGTGCGTAATTTTTTATCGACGAAAAAACGGAGGAGGTTCTCAATTCGACGCGTATATACATAATATCTGGTTTACCGAGCTTTTATCGGTATTGTATGTAATATTTCTTTTTTGTTAAATCGAGTTTTTTGGTTTTCTTTTGGCTCCCATTAATAGGACGACATTAGTAGGACGAAACAATACTATTATGATAGTGAACCGGTGAGAACCGGCCTGTGTGTTATAGAGAAATTTTTTCAGACATCGGCTTTTTATTGTACAATCCGATGAACTTCATAATATAAAACATTGAAGTAAAACTCCCGAATGAAAAATATACTTATTTAACGGGAAATAAAATGTTGAACTTTCATCAATTTTTTTCCAGAAAAAGTAAAAATAAATCTTAGCACTAAAACTAAAAACAATATAAGTTAATGTTATATGTAGTTTAAAACTAACATATAAGCAGCACTTTTCAGTACTTTAATGAATGTCGTAACTTGCTTAGAATCAGAGAAATTAATATATTTTGATTTCCCGTGTTATATTTTTTTCCGAAGAAATCCGCCGTTTTGGGAAGAGGTATTTATATGAAAATTAAGATATTTTACGAATCCATGCGCCACAAAAAAATCAGCTCCCAATCTCGTGGAGTTAAGATACTACAGCCATTTTAACTTATATCCGGAGATTTACTCGATGGGTTATCACTCTTTCGGATAATGTATGTATCCGGATATGATTATTTTTTGTTGTATTATAAAATGTATTCTTAAATAGGAGTAATTTTATTCCAATGATACGTTATATCATTTATATTATATCAGCTGTCTGATGATAAGTTTGATAATAAGGCCGTGACATTTTTGGTGATTAGAAGAAGTTTGAAATGAATAGACAAGTTTTTTTAGGGTGGAACGGTACCCGATACGGTATCAAAAGGAAAAAGGAACCTTTATAGGTTAATTTTGTTTTGCATCTGTCTGTCCGTCTGTTAAGACACTTTTTATGGTTCCGTACCTCAAAAGGTAAAAAAGAAACCCTTATAAGATCACTTTCTTGATGTGTGACACCTTCGTTTTTCTCAGGAACGGGTGGACCTAGCAAATTGAAATTTATACCAGATACTGAACTGAGGTCTATAGTCCCTATTAGGTGTATAAAAATCAAGGTCTTGAGTCAATGCGATAAAAACTTTCACTGCGCGAGCGCGAAATTTTTTTATTACTTTTTAAGACTCTGACCGTTTTATGACTTAATTAGTCACTTCCGGTGACCCTACGGTCGAACTCAATGTCCCCTGTTGTTAAAGTCATTAATCAGTATAGTAAGGTGGACCAAGTTTTAAATGTTTGTCTCATTTTGATGCATGATGGCTGTTAAAATACAAAAAAATATTAAATATCTCCTACAACGTAGACAAGACGATTGGTGGCGCGAGCGCAGCGAGCGCGAAAATTTTTATGACTTTTTACGACCCTGACATTTTTATGACCTCATAACCTTTAATTAAGCCACTATAGAGGACTCAAAGGCCGAACTTGATATTCTCTAATATTAAAGTCATTAATCATTATGGTGAGGTATACCAAGTTGAGAAGTAGACATTTTTATGACTTTTTATGCACCTTACAGTTTTATTACCTAACAATCAAGTCACTATAGATAAATTCGATACCCTATGTTGTTAAAGTCATAAATCAGTATGTTAGGTAAACCAAGTTGTGCTCTTTAAATATTTGTCTCATTATGATGCATGAAGCTGTTAAAACACAAAAATGTATGTAAAATTTCGTACAAAGAAGATAAGGCGAATGTTTGCGCGAGCGCATCAAGCGCGAAATCATTAACTTAACATTAACTTAACATTAACAGATTACTCTAATTAATTACAGATACATATTCTAATTAATACAGATTTCATTTTCTTCCTTTATCATCTCGACGTAGTATAGCTGATATCACCTTCCTGCTCAAGATAACTTCCAATCGTATTAACAGCCCGGAACTTACTAGTAAAATAAAACTGAATGTCCCTGTTAAGTGTTTACGGTATAACCCACCTATCCATATTCCTTCAGTAAACACATTACCGGCCAAATAGTTTCATATGGCGAGCAAGCAGCAACTTCAATGAGTTAAGTCAACTTTATGATTTTAATTTATTTTGTACCAGTGACGCGACTGTAAGACGGCGGTTGTGTGCTGAATTTTCTTTCATGATCAAATAGTATTTTTTGTGAATGTATTTGCTGAATTTTTCTTTTCAAAATCTATAAGTATTTTTATTGTTTCTATATTTATATTATTACTCGTATGTATTACTTAATGTTTATGCTCACATTTTTTCATACCAAAATCTGTTTTCGTATACGTGTGAGCCTTTAATTGGTTTCATGGTTTATATAAAAAAAACTATCCTATGTTCATCTTTGTCTTATTGACTGTCTTTGCACAAAATTTCAGTTAAATCGGTCCAGCCGTTTATCCGCAAAGAGATCTATTATTTACAAAATTCTATAAAAAATCTGGTTACCCAGACTCGACAGCCAAAAAAGAAGTATCCTGTATCTTATTTGACCTATGAACTGTCTTTACACAAAATTTCAGCCAAATTGGTCAAGCCGTTTGACCGTGAAGAAGTCCCAAACAAACCAATAAAAAAACAGACTTTCGCATTTATAATATTGGTGTTGATCTCTAAAACCAGCGGCCAGAGAACAAAATGTTTCACAGCAAATTAAACTTATCATTTCATCCACTTAGGGGTGGAATTTCGAGAAGAACCCCATCTTAGTGGATAGCTTCACTTCACAATTCGTTATGTCTTTAATACCAGCGGATTATGTCGCACGTTGATATACTCGTATCAGTCAGTATTCAGCCAGACTAACACGTGAGGGATAATTTTGGAAAAAAACTGGGATACATGTCTCCCATATATTATATCATTATACCAATTTTCAAGATGATCTAGCGACCGGACCCAGAGAATAAAAAAAAATTACAGAAAATGTAACCTTACATCATACTCTCAGGGGTAGAATTTCGAAAATCGATGTCTTAGTGGATATTTGCACTTCACAAAGAACACACCTTCCAAATATAATGTCTCTAGGACCAGTGGTTTAAGCAGTGCGTTGATATATCAGGCAGTCATTCAGTCAGCCCGAAAAAACACGTGGTGGATGATTTTTGAAAAACTGTGATACCAACTCACCATTTTAATTAAAGAGTATGTGTACCAATTTTGGAGACAATTGACCCAGAGAATAAAAAGTTTCATAGAAAGTTTAACCCTTCATTTTACTCAAAAAGGTGTGAAATTTTGAAAAATCCTTTCTTAGTGGATGCCCACACTTTACAATTAACACACCCTCGCGCCCCTCCCCCCCTCCCCCCACCCCCTCTGAAAGCTAAACTGCTGGAAAAATTCGTGATAATAGCGCATTTCATGAACTTTAAAGGAAAACTATAGCGGTTGAGATAAT
The DNA here is from genome assembly GCA_954871355.1 of Cabera pusaria. Classification (NCBI taxonomy): domain Eukaryota; kingdom Metazoa; phylum Arthropoda; class Insecta; order Lepidoptera; family Geometridae; genus Cabera; species Cabera pusaria. Next base: position 31,892,866 of record OX940885.1, on the reverse strand, counting down.
TTTATTAGTTTAGCAGTAATAGTCGTTGAACTTGGGTGTTGGATAATTTTGTACCAAATACATAAATAATATCGTTTAAAAACTAAAAAACAACCGACTTCAATGCCGCGCTATTCATTTTCAGTACCAATTTTGAGATGTTTATCACAATATCTCTGGAGATACTTATCATACCTCAATAAAATTACCATGGTACCACACTTGGGATATCTCCTTTCGAACAAAAAAAGAATAATCGAAATCGGTTCATAAACGACGAAGTTATCCGCGAACAAACATAAAAAAATATATATATATATATATATATATATATATATATATATATATATATATATATATATATATATATATATATATATATATATATACGGTCGAATTGAGAAACCTCCTCCTTTTTTTGAAGTCGGTTAAAAATGCTTAGAATAAATCCTTTAAAGTGACAAAGACCGAGTACCTAGTTGCTTGTTTATAACGGGTAAAGACTTGCATTGAATAACAGGCTACTACGGAACCCTACACTGCGCGTGGCCCGACACGCACTTGGCCGGTTATTTCATTCAAACCCTTTATTTATTTACTTTGTTCTGTTCTTAGTATTTGTTGTTATAGCGGCAACAGAAATACATCATCTGTGAAAATTTTAACCGTCTATCACGGTTCATGAGATACAGCCTGGTGACAGAGGGACACACAGACAGACATACAGACAGATAGACAGACAGATAGACAGACAGACAGACTGACAGCGGAGTCTCAGTAATAGGGTTCCGTTGGTACCCTTTGGCTTCGCAACCCTAAAAAAATAATCGTTCGAATCGGTTCACAATTGACGGAGTAATCACGTAACATACAAACAAACAAAACATACAGACGAATTGAGAAAATCCGTTTTCTTGGGAGTCTGTTGAAAACATTTTTTCTTCGCATATTAGAAAATAAAACAATGAATGTTGTTTACGTCGATTAACTTCACTTACTTAGTAAACCTTCTACATAACAAGTGTTCACTGAATATTTAACTCGATGCTTCGAATATTATAATGAAGTAGTTACAGGTGGCCAACTCCAAAAAAAATTCGGTTCCGACCGAAACACGACCGAATTTACTGATGACCTACTACGAAAAAAATTGGGCTATTTTTGACGTAAAATAACGATAAAACTCTTATCATATTATTTTTATTTAGTAGGGGTTCACGATACAAAAAAATATAAAATGAATTTCCGTCGGACTGAATGATAAGCTGAACTGACCGACCGAACCGAATGTGATTCGTAGCAGGAAACGCCCGATTTTCGGCCGATACTTCGGATTTCCACTTCGTAGTAGGCCCCCAGATACGAAAGAATGTCTGATCAGCCCGTGCCAACTTATTGATCGAGTCGTTATTTATAGCGAAATGAACACAAAACGCACAAAGATTTTTACACAATGTCTCGGATAAAGACGGTAAATAATAACACAGGGAAAGTTTTGTATTAATTAGGCTTATTGGTGTCTAGGAGACAGGATTGTATGGGAGATAAAAAAAACAAGGGTAATTATTTATTTTGTGCTGCTCAAGACGTGCCTCGATGTTTTTTATAAAAAAACGTAAAACAATAGAAGATTGTAATACAAGGACGCGAAATAGTATATTTACGACGAGGCCGCTATTTTCAACCGACTTCCGAAAAGGACGAGGTTCTCAATTCGTCTGTATATATATACTAGCCTCTGCCCGCGGCTTCGCTCGCTTGTCCTAATTTTTTATGACTTTTTATGACTCTGACAGTTTTATGACCTAATTAGTCACTATAGATGGCCCTAATGGACGAACTCAATATCCTCTGTTGTTAAATACTATTAAGTATTATGTGGTTAAAGTCAATAGTCAGTATGGTAAGGTAGACCTAGTTGTACATTTTAAATGTTTGACTCAGTCTGATGCATGAGGCTGTTAAACATACAAAAAAAATATTAATATTTCCTACAAAGTAAATAAGGCGAATGGTCGCGCGAGCACAGCGAGCGCTATTATTGCGCGAACGAAGCGAGCGCGAAAATTTTTTACGACTTTTTAAGACCCCAACAGTTTTATGACCTCATAACCTTTAATAAGTCACTATGGAGGACTCCAAGGTCGAACTTGATATCCTCTAGTGCACTGTTTTTCAATGTGTGTGTAAAGAGCATTTGTAGGGGTTGTAAATGAGTGGGAGTGAGAGCGCATATAATATTTTTTTCTGAGGAAAAAAATATGTAATTTGTTACCTATAGGTCAGAAGCTAGTAATATATTAAAATACAGATAATGAACAGTGCAGGTAGGGGGTCGCGTCTTGAAAAAGGTTGAAAAACTCTGCTCTAGTGTAAAAGTCATTAATTATTGTGGCTAGGTACCTGTACCAAGGTGAGAAGTAGACATTTTTATAACTTTTTATGCCCCTTACAGTTGTATTACCTAACAATCAAGTCACTTTAGATGACTCTAAGATCAAACTCTATATCCTCTGTTGTTAAAGTTATTAATCAGTATGGTTAGGTATACCAGGTTGTGCTCTTTAAATGTTTGACTCAGTCTGATGCTTGCGGTTGTTAAAACACAAAAATGAATGAAATTATGTCCCACAAAGTAGATAAGGCGAATGGATGCGCGAGCGCCGCGAGCGAAAATTTTTTATGATTTTTTATGACCCTGACAGTTGTATGACCTAATAAATAACCTTTAATTAAGTGACTATAGAGAACTCCAAGGTCAAACTCGATATTTTCTATTGTTAAAGTCATTCATAATTATAGTTAGGTATACAAAACAGTGCTATTTAAATGTATGACTCAGACTGATGCATGAGGCTGTTAAAACACAAAAGTTAATTAAACATTTCTTACATAGTACAGAAGGAAAACAGTTGCGCGAACAAAGCGAGCGTGACATTTTTCATGACCCTAACAGTTTTATGACCTAATAATCAAGTCACTTTAGATGAATCTTAGGTCGAACTCGATATCTTCTGTTGTTAAGCATTATGGTTAAGTATACAAAAATTTGCTTTTTAAATGGAGTTTTATGACCTAATTAGTCACTATGGATTACCCTACGGTCAAACTCAATATTCTCTGTTGTTAAAGTCATAAATCACTATGGTAAGGTAGACCAAGTTGTACTATTAAACTCATTTTAATGCATGAGACTCTTAAAACACAAAAAAATATGAAATATTTCCTACAAAACAGATAAGACAATTTTTTGACGACAACATTTTTTTATTACCATTTATGACCCTGACAGTTTTATGACATCAAACTAAAGGTAGTTTAGTTTAAAAAATCTAGATATCCAGACCGATCTGCCCGAAAAAAATTTCAGCTGAATCCGTTTAGCTGTTTAGCTGATAAGACGTCATACATTTTCAAAGTTCAATAATAAAATCTGGACATCCAGACTCGATTGTCAAAAAAATAGTATAGGTACTTTGTTTTTTTTTGCTTGATGAGAACTATCTTTGTACTAAATTTCAGCTAAATTGATGTAACCGTTTGTGCTATGAGTGGCCACACGCTAAAAAAAATGTACTATCCAATAGACTTGGCTGGCACCGACTTCAAAAAGATAAGTGGGTTGCGCTTATAATAATTTTAAGTAATTAAGTAATTTTTAAGTAATTAATAAAAGTTATTTTTCGCTTTTGAGTGCCTGTTTGTGGTTATGAGGTCGGTTTTATTTTTTTTGAACAATAATATATTTTACCCTTTTTAGTGCAAAACAAGTTTAAATTAAATTACATGCATCTATTAAATTTCGTGTCTGGGCCGTTATACACTGACGGATATATACTTTTGGAAATATCAAGTATGTACCTATAACGGTTAAGCAGATACAGATTTGTAAAGTGCGCACATATAGACACACGGATGGACGGACGGACGAACGGACAACAAAGTCTCAGAAAGTGTTCATTTGGTACCCTTTGGGTTCGGAACCCTAAAAAAATTGAATTTAAATGCCGCGCTAAAGTGAAAATATTCACTAGTAATAATGATGTCATCAAGGTATCAAAGGACAATGTCCAAAATGGCTATTAGTAACTATTATATAATCTGTGGTATTATGCTTATAATTTTTTTTGCAGTGTTGATTGGTACAAAGTACGTTCATAATTCTGAGTTATTTAATGATGCAGTGTCACGGGACTGAAATGGCCGCCGCCGCCATCTTCGACAAACGTCATGTCATGTCAAAAAAGTCAGTCTTAGGTATGTTTAAAAAAGTTTGCACCCTAACAGACTTTGCCCGGTAGAACATTTCTGTGAAGACAAATTATTTATATATAATTATTTATTATAATTATTTATTGAGGGCCCGGTGGCCTAATTGGGAGAACAGTCGGCTTTGATGCCGTGGTACCGAGTTCAAACCGCCGTGCACCAATGAATTTCTCTATCGAAAAATATATGTGCGCTTTTCACAGTTGCCCTCCGGTGAAGGAAAACATCGTTAAGAAACCAACAACCCCCGGATGGTGGTAGGACATATCTAGTGTCCGCCTGGCCAGCTACCACCCTCAAGTTAGAAAATCTGTCGCCAAACATCTAATATGTTCCGGCAGCTATCCTTGAGAGCCAGTTCCCATTCTAGTCCACTTCTCTATCTTCGATCGCACAATCACTTAGCAACAGGTGAGATAGTGGTCAAACGCTAGCCTAAAAGATATTAAATATCAGGCAGCCATTTCGTTCACATGGACCACATCCATACGGTGCGGCAGATTGTGCAGAAGACCAAGAGTACAATCGGCCCCTGTGCTTAGCATTTGTGGACTATGAGAAGGCCTTCAACTAAATCAAAACCTGGTCTGTTCTGGAGTCCTTGCAGCGTTGCCAAGTCGACTGGCGATATATCGAAGTGATGAGATGTCTGTATAATGCCGCAACGATGACTGTACAAGTACAGAACCAGCGTACTAAACATATCCACCTGCGTCGAGGAGTGAGACAGGGGGACGTCATATTCCCGAAACTGTTCACAAACGCCTTGGAGGATATGTTTAAGACGCTGGAATGGAAAGATTGTGGCATTAACATCAACGGCAAGTACATCTCTCACTTACGAGTCGCAGATGACATCGTCATTATGGCAGAGACGCTGCAGGACCTACAAAGAATGTTGAATGGCCTAGCTGATTCCTCTCGTTGCATCGGTCTCCGGATGAATTTGGATAAAACCAAAGTCATGTACAACGAGCACGTTGTTCCAGAACCGATTGCCGTATTTGGAATCCCACTCGAAGTTGTCACTAAGTATGTTTACCTAGGGCAGACGCTCCAAATAGGCAAACACAACTTCGAGAAGGAAATTCAGAGAAGAATTCAGCTGGGCTGGGCAGCATTCGGAAAACTCCGTCGAGTCTTCTCGTCGCCTATACCGCAATGTCTAAAGACAAAAGTCTTCAACCAGTGCGTCTACCTGTGATGACATACGGAGCCGAAACGTGGGGACACTCACAGTTAGACTGGTCCACCAATTTAAAGTCGGTTAGCGAGCTATGGAGAGAGCTATGCTCGGTGTTTCTCTGCGGGATCGAATCCGGAACGAAGTAATTCGCCAGAGAACTAAAGTGATCGACATAGCTCAACGGATTAGCAAATTGAAGTGGCAGTGGGCTGGTCATATGTGCCGTAGGACCGATAAACGTTGGGGTAGACTGGTTCTACAATGGCGACCGCGAATCGGTAAACGTAGCGTATGACGCCCTGTGACCAGGTGGAGCGACGACATTCGCAAAGCGGTGGGCAGTGACTGGAAACAAAGAACCGAAGATCGGGCTCAGTGGCGTGACTTGGGAGAGGCATATGTCCAGCAGTGGACTGATACTGGCTGATTGATGATGACTCATTTAGTCAGTCAAAAAAACGCGTGGGGGATGATTTTTGAAAAAAAATTGATACTCGACACTCACTGTTTTAATTAAAGACTATGTGTATCAATTTTTAAAACAATTGACCCAGAGAATAAACATTTTTATAGAAAGTTCAACCCTCCATTTCACCCACGGGGTGGAATTTCGAAAAACTATTTCTTAGTGAATACTTGCTCTTTACAAAGAACACACCCTCCAAATATTATGTCTCTAGGACCAGTGGTTTAGGCAGTGCGTTGATATATCAGGCAGTCATTTAGTTAGTCAAAAAAACGTGTGGGGGACAATTTTTGAAACACCGTGACACCCGTTACTCACTATTTTATATAAAGAGTATGTGTACAAATTTTCGAGACAATCGGCTTGACGAAAGATTTTGAAATCCTCTTCTGTAATGTGGGAACATATTTACTATTCACGAAAAAACCTATATTTCGGTAATTAACTTAAGTTTAACGTAGTTTAAAGCAAATTTTCTAATATTTTTTCAATAGTGCGCAAAAACAGCTCACATGTGTCATGGCGTCGGCTGTGACGTCACGCATATGATATTACATACTTATCGTAGTAACTATTATATAATTTGTGACAATGAATACACATGGGTTTTCTAAAATTTAATAACATTTTCAAGAAAACCTTATAGGCGGTACGTCATGCGCTGTGATTGGTGTTTCAATCAAAATGGCCGATTGCAGTATTTTAATGTTTAATTTTATTAAAAATCTTAATAATCTCATTTTTTTATATAAAACTAAACTAGTGTTTTAAATTCTTTTAATATGTATTTTCCCCTAAAATCATCAAATCTTCGAGTTTTTGATACTGTCGTCATGCCTATTGACCCAGAGAATATAAAGTTTCTTAGAAAGTTCAACCCTCGATTTCACCCACTTAGGGGTGAAATTTCGAAAAATCCTTTCTTAGTGGATGCCTACACTTTATAAAGAACATACCCTCCAAATTTCATGTGTCTAGGACCAGCGGTTTGGGCTGTGCGTTGATATCTCAGTCAATCAGTCAGTCAGGATTTTGGATTTATTTGATTTGATTAGATATTTTTATGTTTGTTGCGCCATTACTCTTCGAATTATTCTTTTTTTTTATCGGTAGGGTACATTTCCAAGGTGGCCCATTGTAGTTTCATCGAGGTTTGATAAGTATCTCCAGAGATATGACGATAAACGTCTCAAACTTGCTACTGAAACTGACTCGCAAAGTATGGAAGGCGGTTGTTTTAGTTTCTAAACAGGCTTAGCAGCTGTAACACAGGTTCGACCTAGAACGGCTGCTAATGCTATGTACCTTATTCAAAGTAATTTAGTTGTATAAGTAATTCGTTTGTTTTGATTTTACAACTTTAAGGTGTCAAAATGTAATTTCTGTATTTTGATGAAATAAAATAAATAAATAAACTATCTTAATGATGTACCCGGAAAATCTCGAGTTTAGCGATGGATTCGCGAGATAGTTAAAGAGCTCTTCGAAATAGCAATTTATAATTTATGTTATGATCGTACAAAACGAAAAAACCGACTACACATGCCGCGATATAGTCTGGCCATAACTGCTGTACATACCCTGAGGTATGCGCGGCGAGGTGGGCCGGGGAAACAGAGGCAGACTGACGGAGCGCGTCCCCCTCGTCTCGCCGCGCGCATACCCGCGTCCTCCCCGTCTCGCCGCTCGCATACCTCAGGGAGTGTACAGCAGTTATGGCCGGACTATAGTCAAAATAGCCATAATCATATCATCAAGGTCTACAAATTTGTTTATATTTTTTTATCTCCATATCTCCAGAGATGATTATCAGATCACGATAAAATTTGAATGGCATCAAACGGGTGGCATAATCTCTCAAACAAAAAAAATGTTTTCAAATCGGTTGAAATTTGACGGAGTTCTGAGGTAACAAACAAAAAAAAAAAAAAAAAAAACTGTCGAATTGAGAACCTCCTCCTTTTTTGTGAAGTCGGTTAAAAAGTAGAAGAGATTGACAGACATATGTCCGTTTGCTTGTTTAAACTGCAGATAAGATTATCATGGTAAATATACAACTTAGCGTGAGAACAACCTAGCTGGAAATTTGGTTTGCAGTAATGCATGACCCTTTAAAAAAAAAAAATTAAAAATAATAAAATAACCGGCCAAGTGATTGTCGGGCAACGCGCAGTGTAGGGTTCCGTGGTAACATGTCATTCAATGCAAGTCTTTACCCGTTATAAACAAGCAACTAGGTACTCCGTCTTTGTCACTTTAAAGGTTTTATTCTAAGGATTTTGTATTTGGTACAAAATTATCCAACACCCCAAGTTCAACGACTATTACTGCTAAACGAATAAAGTTATCTTAACCGCTATAATTTTCCTTTAAAGGTCATGAAATGCGCTATTATCACGAATTTTACCAGGTTTTTCAATCCAGCAGTTTAGCTTTTAGAGGGGGGGGGGGGGGACGCCCTACTGGAACAAAAATTTGCACTTTCCAGTTTAATATTTCGTAAATGGAGCATTCAATCGAAAAATGGTATTAGCAACCCTTTAGTCATTTTAAAAGACCTATTCAACGATACCCCACACGATGCGGTAGACGATGAAAAAAAAATTCATCCCCACGTCTCATATGGGGGAGCTACCCTAAAAAAAAATATTTTTCAAAATTTTATTTCAGCACTTTGTCGGCGTCATTCATTTACATACTCCCACAAAATTACAGCTTTCTAGTATTAACCGTCTCTTAGCAAAACCTCGGACAGACAGACAGACGGACATGACTAAAATAAGGGTTCCTTGTCAGGACTACGGAACCCTAAAAACGATTACTCTGAATGTGCACATTACTAGTATTCTTGTTAACCCCTTCAACTAAGCTAAATATGCTTGTGTCTGGAGTGGGTCCACGTCAATAGTGCAATGGGTGGGGTGGGGACCGAACTCACGACCTCTCGATCGCTAGTCCGACACCTTATCCATTGGGCTATTGCCGCCTTTGTACTAAACATCTTTATGAATGACTAGAAGTGTCCCGCGGCTTCGCCCGCGTTAAAAACTTCTTTTATTTACTTAAAACTTTTCTTTTGTAAAAACGATTCTATCAATAAAGACATCAAAAAAGAATTAGCCAAATCGGTTCACCCGTTTTCATGTTATGGCGTGACTAAGGCAATTCGGGATTCATATTTATAAAACCCGAAAAATCCAAAGTTTCAGACTGTTGCCTACCCCATTTCGAAAAATCCTACAACACGTACTTTATCTCATCTTGTTTCGCCATACAAACTATGATTCCCCGTTCCGTATCCGGGAGGAATTTTTAGAAAATCTTTTCTGAGCTGATACCTACGTCATAATAACTATCTGCATTCTAAATTTCAGCGCAATCCGAAACAATATTGATTTTTAGACTTTGTTACCCCAGTTTATCCTGCTAGGGTGGCATTTAGAAAAAGTCTAAAACTCGTGTTTACTTATTTATTTACAGAAGTACTTGTGTGAAATGTCGAATAAAATGACTATCCAAACTTTGACCATCCGCTTCATCCCCTTGAAGAGTGAATTTTGAAAAATTATTTCTTAACCTATGTCAAAATAACTATCTGCATGCCAAATTTCAGCGCAATCCGAAACAATATTGATTTCAGACTTTGTTACCCCTCTTCACCCTTTTAGGGGTGGAATTTCGAAAGAGCATAAAACACGTATTTACCTACTGAAGTACTTGTGTTAAGTTTCAAATATAAAAGACTATCTAATCTTGTTTCTCCATACAAACTTTGAACCCCCGTTTCATCGCCTTCAGGGGTGAATTTTGGAAAGTCCTTTCTCAGAGGGCACTAACGTTGTAATAACTATCTGCATGCCAAATTTCAGCGCAATCCGAAACAATATTGAATTTCACACTTTGTTACCCCCATTTCACCCTCTTAGGGGTGGATTTAAAAAAAAACTGAAACACGTATTTACTTATTTTTTTACTCGAGCACTTGTATGAAGTTTCGAACAGAAAATACTACCTAATCTTGTTTCTCCATACAAACTTTGAACCCCCGTTTCATCCCCATCAGGGGTGAATTTTGGAAAATCCTTTCTTAGCTGATACGAACTTCATAATAACCACCTGTATGCCAAATTTCAGCGCAATCCGAAAAAATATTGATTTTCACACTTTGAAATTCCACCCCTAAGAGGGTGCAATGGGGTAAATTTCACCCTCTTAGGGGTGGAATTTCAAAAAAACCTGAAACACGTTTTTACTTATTTTTGTACTGAAGCACTTGTGTGAAGTTTTGGATTGTTTCTAATCTTGTTTCTCCATACAAACTTTGAACCCCCATTTCATCCCCTTAAATTAAAATGAAATTCCCCTGAATTTAGAAAAATCTTTTCTTAGTACACCCCTACGTACTTAGACAAATATACCCTCCAAATTTCAAGTCTCTACGACCAGCGGTTTAGGCTGTGCGTTGTCCGTCAGTGAGTCAGTCAGTCAGTCAGTATGTCAGGACAAAGATTCTTATAGTATTAGATATAGATCATTTTATACAATAGATCATATTATTATACTATATTGACTTCAAATTGATTGTGATCGGTGGGGATCTACAGAATAGCTAAAGCTTTTATTAATATTTTCGCAGTAACTATGAACTAATCTGTGGTTACACTGCAAATATTTTATTATTTTGCGACGCGTGTATGTGAAATTCGTGATATCTTCTAGAGTTTTCATTTGAATTATATACCGTTAAGGACAATTTTAATCTATAATATGTGGCCAAGCTAATTAACGTAATTATTTGGATAAGGATTAATACTGTATACTTGAAAATAGCCTTGGAAGTTATGTGATATTTTTTAACAAAAAATTAAAGATTAAAATGGTTACTGTGAGTCAACTTTCAGAGATATGCTGTGGCGGACTTTTTTGTAGGTCTTATTAAGTTGTACAACTCTCCCATAGAAAATATTCTTCTATCTATTTTCAATTGAGCAGTTCGTAAGAAACGTGTTTTTTCGACCGTTTTTTTGTCGACTTAGGTTGCAAATTAGGTCTCCACGAATGTACCTTGGATTTAAACGTGATAATATATAGCCTATTTTCATTTCGAAAGTCTATTCTATATATAAGTGAAAGAATTTTTTAAATCGGTCCAGTAGTTTTTGAGCCAAATCATTACAAACATACAAAAATACAAATGTTCTCTCTTTATAATATTAGTATAGAATGATAACACTTTATCTAATACTAGCAGCCCGCCCCGGCTTCGCACGGGTAGAATATATATGCCTACAAAATTTGCATCAAGTTTGTTGCATCTAATATAAAATATTAACATATTTAACAATCATCGTCATATAGCAACCAATTTACACAAAACCTTAACGAATTATGCACCTGAACCTTCCTCATAAACACTCTAGCTATTGGTGAAAACCGCATGATAATCCGTTCAGAAGCTATTGAGTTTATTACAAACAGACAGACAGACGCAGTGATGGACATTGTTTTATAATACTTACGTAGTGATATTGGACGGCCCTTTGGCGTAAAGGATAGTTACCCTGATTCTAACCCGAGGGTCGTTGGTTCTAATCCTAGCTATATACCTACCAATGAAAGTTTTATGTGCATTCATGAATCATGGGGTTTTGTGGGATCATTAAATCTACCAATAATTAAGATAGTTTTAAAACTAAAACAACTGACTTCAATGCCCCGCGAGTCAATTTCAGTAGCAAGTTTGAGACGTTTATCGTCATATCTCTGAAGATACTTATCACATCTCAATGAAATAACAATGGGACCACCTCTAAAACGTACCCTACCGATTACAAAAATAATCATTCGAATCGGTTCACAATTGACGGAGTAATCGCGTAACATACATACACAAAAAAAGAAACATACAGACGAATTGAGAACTTCCTTCTTTTTGGTAGTCGGTTGAAAAGTAGCTTACCACCTTACGGCGTTCCCCGACGCAAAATGAAGGGGTAATATACGTTTAACGTGTGTATCTGTGTGTCTGTCTGTAGCATCTTAGCACCTAACCGGATGAACCGATTTTGTTTTTATTATTCATAGTTTTTTTTTGTTTGATAGATGTCTTCATCGAGAGTTTTCTTAGCTTTCATTCATGAAAATTCGTTCAATCGTTATAAAACTATGAGCTTTTTTCTAGTTAATTGCGCTATGAAATCAACTTTCATAGGTCTGATCAATTCGAAAATCTTCTTCTTCAACGATATTGTAAGAACATGGAAGCATTGACCTGATGCTGGGATATCTCCTGGACTCTACAGAATACTCAAATCCTCACCAACCTAGAGCTCAGATTTTAAATGTCGTGTTTAGAGTCATTGAAATGCTTTTAATGAAAAGATTAGGTATACATAGATCAGTCGGGGTGGTTTAAGATATTATATTATTTTATATATAGATGAATATTATTTTACACAATAATCATATTATTATACTATATTGACTTCAAATTGATTGTGATCGGTGTGGATCTACAGCATAGCTAAGCTTATAATAATATTTTGGTAGTAACTATGACCTAATCTGTGGTTTCACTGCAAATATTTCATTAATTTTGCGATGCGTATATGTGAAACTCGTGATATCTTCTAGAGTTTTCATTTGAATTATATACTGTAAAGGACAATTTTAATGTATAATATGTGGCCAAGCTAATTAACGTAACTATTTGGATAAGGATTAATACAATATACTTGAAAATAACCTTGGAAGTTATGGAATATTTTTTAACAAAAATTTTGAAGATTAAAATGGTTACTGTGAGTCAACCTTAAGAGATAGACATATGCTGTCGCGGACTTTTTTGTAGGTCTTATTAAGTTGTACAACTCTTGCTTAGAAAATATTCTTCTATCTATTTTCAATTAAGCAGCGTTCGTAAGAAACGTGTTTTTTCGACCGTTTTTTTGCCGACTTAGGTTACAAATTAGGTATCCACGAATGTACCTTTGATTTAAACGGGATAATATATAGCCTATTTTCATTTCGAAAGTCCATTCTATGTATTAGTGAAAGAATTTTTTAAATCGGTTCAGTAGTTTTTGAGCCAAATCATTACAAACATACAAAAATACAAATGTTCTCTCTTTATAATATTAGTATAGATAATATATAGCCTATTTTCATTTCGAAAGTCCATTCTATGTATTAGTGAAAGAATTTTTTAAATCGGTTTAGTAGTTTTTGAGCCAAATCATTACAAACATACAAAAATACAAAAATACAAATGTTCTCTCTTTATAATATTAGTATAGACTATAAGAATCCTGTTGTCCTGACATACTGACTGACTGACTGACAGACAACGCACAGCCTAAACCGCTGGTCGTAGAGACTTGAAATTTGGAGAGTATATTTTTCTTAGTGCGTAAAGGTGTACACCTTAACGCACTAAGAAAAATAGTAATAAGAAAGTATTTTCCAAAATTCACCCCTTTAGGGGATGAAATGCGGGTTCAAAGTTTGTATGGAGAAACAAGATTAGATAGTATTTTCTATTCGAAACTTCACACAAGTGCTTCAATAAAAAAATAAGTAAATACGTGTTTCAGGCTTTTTTGAAATTCCACCCCTAAGAGGGTGAAATGGGGTACCGAAATCTGAAAATCAATATTGTTTCGGATTGCGCTGAAATTTGGCATGCAGATATTTATTACGACGTTAGTTCCCTCTGAGAAATGATTTGCTAAAATTCACATCTTAAGAGGATGAAATGGGGGTTCAAAGTTTGTATGGAGCAACAAGATTAGATAGTTTTTTCTATTCGAAACTTCGCACAAGTACTTCAGTAAATAAATAAGTAAATACGTGTTTCAGACTTTTCGAAATGCCACCGTTAACAGGGTGAAGTGGGGTAACAAAGTCTGAAATCAATATTGTTTTGGATGGCGCTGAAATTCGGCATGCAGATAGTTATTTTGACGTAGGTATCCGCTAAGAAAAGATTTTTCAAAATCTAATATATAAAATTCTCGTGTCACAGTTTTCGTTGCCATACTCCTCCGAAACGGCTTGACCGATTTTGATGAAATTTTTTGTGCTTATCCGGTATCTATGAGAATCGGCCAACATCTATTTTTCATCCCCCTAAATGTTAGGGGTAGTCCACCCCTAAATTTTTTTATTTATATTTTAGACAAAAATTTTAATGTCTATTTTTTTATGATACAACATACAAAAATACATACAATTCTCAATTTTCACCCTTTTACGATCAACCCTTATTTTTTAATAGCCATTTTAGTAATTTAATCATTTTTCCTCTCCGGTCGAAAACTGATCAATCGTCATTTAATTAGTTAATTATTTATATGGCAAAACAACGTTTGCCGGGTCAGCTAGTTAACTCTATAAGGGGATGAAACGGGGTTTCAAAGTTTGTATGGATAAACAAGATAAATTAGTATTTTTTATTCGAAACTTCGCACAAGTAGTTCAGTAAATAATTAAGTTAAATACCTGTTTCAGACTTTTTCGAAATGCCACCCTTTTGTGGGGTAACAAAGTCTGAAATCAATATTGTTTCGGATGGCACTTAAATTTGGCATGCAGATAGTTATTATGACGTTAGTTCCCTCTGAGAAATGATCGTCTAAATTTCACCCTTTAAGGGGATGAAATAGGGGTTCCAAGTTTGTATGGAGAAACAAGATTAGATAGTTTTTTCTATTCGAAACTTCACACAAGTGCTTTCAAAAATAAATAAGTAAATACAAGGTATCCGCTACGAAAGGATTTTTCAAAATTCAGTCCTAAAGGGGATGAAATGGGGGTTCAATGTTTGTATAGAGAAACAAAACTTAAGTACGTAAGTACTTCTGGTAATAAATAAGTGAATACGTGTTGCAAGCTTTTTGGAAATGGGGTAGGTAACAAAGTCTGAAAATCAATTTAGTTTTTCGGGCTTTATAAATATAAATCCCTATTTCCCTTACTCGCGCGATAACATGAAATCGGGTTAACAGATTTGGCTAATTCTGTTTTGACGCCTTTTATGACAAAAAGGTTTTTACAAAAAAAAAGTTTTAAGTAAATAAAGGAAGTTTTTAACTAACGCGGGGCACTTTTAGTTGCACATAAAAGAATAATGTTACTTAAACTTAACGTACAAACGGCGGTCTTATCGCTAAATAGCGATCTCTTCCAGACAACCGTTAATATCTATAAACTATTTTATTTTAAAAAATCTCGTTCAAACCTAAAAAAAAATATTTACAAATGTTCTTGACAAACTTATTTAGACTACTTCGTGTGAAAAATAATTTTGCACTGACCTTAAGCCACTCCTTAGTTCGCTTAATGGATTCCTGATTTTATGAGCCCAATTAGGACTGGAGCGTAGGAATTTTTATCTGCGAATCATTTTGTTTGTCAATACTGTCTGTTTTGTTTACATTACAAATTCACAGACAAAATATTGTGAGAAAAATATATAAATCCAATGGAAAATACGCCCTTAGATTCTACAGAAGCCGTTTGAAGACCAATGTACCCAAGCGCTCTCATCATCAACTCGCAGATGCGTTTGCTGAGTTTGGACGTCTAGGGAAATGCTTCACCATCGATTTTATAATGAAGATGAAGCTGTTTTATTACGTCATAACGTTAGTAACTAAGCCAGCTAAACTAAAGAGCCGCGCTAGTGGCTGGTTTTTAGGGTTCTGAACCCAAAGGGTACCAACGGAACCCTATTACTGAGACTCCACTGTCCGTCTGTCTGTCTGTCTGTCCGTCTGTCACCAAGCTGTATCTCATGAACCGTGATAGTTAGACAGTTTAAATTTTCACAGATGATGTATTTCTGTTGCCGCATACTAAAAACAGAATAAAGTTAAAGATAATAGAGGGTCCCCATACAAGAAACGTGTTTTTTTCGGCATTTCACGCCATCTATGAACGCTTAGTTAGGTAAACGTCCCATAGATGGCGTTATATTGAAATGTCGATCCCTAACACCTTTGTTAGACGTTAGATGGCGTTATAAGAAACGAAATGTTTATTAATTATTATTTTTTGCTGGCGAAAAATGATAGTGGTATTTTTTGCTCGATATTATAAAATACTGTAGTGTGGTACGGAACCCTACGAGTGCGAGTCCGACTTGCACTTGGCCAGTTTATTATTTTCGGCAACTGTCGTTATAGAACTGGATCGTGGATAAATTTTGCGCTCGGTACGCTCGCGCTCAAAATAAGTTCTTAATCCTTCTATTTATCGAGCGCTAAGTGTTTTTAAGGCTATTAATTACAAAAATAAAGCGCTCGCTCCGCTTGTGTAGTAAATATATTTCGTCTCATAAATTAAGCGTGATTAATTCGTTTGACGGCAACTTTAATAACTGTCAAGATATCCGAGTTCCTTATATTCGAACACACGACCTGAAGCAGTCAGTGTGACTAACCACTAGACCACCGAGCCTGATCATTTGTTCTGCACTTGATCCTTGATCAATAACTTACCGGCTTGGTTATACTCGTCAGCCGCCGAATCGTAGTCGGGCTTCCATCTCAGGAGAGTTGTCTTCAAACTGTTGAATAGAAAATAACATACATATAAGTATAGTTATTATAGACCACATTTGTTTGGGCATGGAAGGTTTAGTACTCGTAGGTAGGCCGGCCTCAAAGTAGGTACTTCACTATACGACACGATAAGAGTTGTTTCATATAATTAAATTTTGCGTGCCAGGATATTTTCTCGTTCGCTGCTGAAAACACATACCGTGCGTTTTATGATTTTTGGTATCGGAAGTAAAATTTAAAAAAAAATTATAATTTTTTTTTTTAATTAATCTTTTCACAAGGGGTGCGTGTGACCTTCTGCTGTTGGATTTTAGTTTTGATTTGATGCCACAGCTACGAACAAAAATTACGAAAAATAATTAAAAAAAATAAAAAATATGCGAAAAAGTACCGCAGTCAAAGTGTTAAAGCAGAGGTCCTGTCGTAGCTTTCAAGCTTCTTCAAACGTAAGCGAAACTCTCAATTACCAGAAGTTAAGCGTTTGCACTGTACTAATGGGGGGTACTGCGTATGAATTTGCCGCTAGGGGTTTTAGTGGACAACAAGGTCCGCGAAATTTCAAATGTCATTTTTAGTTAGGATTTATCTAAACATTTTACAAACAGTCATTGACATATAGTTACATTTGACATTTCAAAAAAAGTCTGGGTTGACAGCTGTCTGTTATCAGGACCATTTTACTCAGTGGCTTCACCTGGGGAACGAGAAACGGTAGCCCCCGTTACCTTGAGCGACCTAAGACCAAAGAGAAGTCGCACACACCCTGTAATTTCACGAGACAATGCCTTTCAATCCGAAATACATTGAGGTACTTACTATAATCAATACATAGTGATATGATAGTATCATCTCAGGCACACTTACAGAAGTCCTAATAGACTTTAATGTGTACGCGTGGGACAAAAAGGGCCGACATACGGCCTAATAGCGGTATAGAGCCCGCGCGCCAAATACATCCGTGGGAGAAAATTCAAAATACTATAAAAAGTTTCTCGCACGCTCTACCCGCACTTTAGTTCATTCTGCTGACGTCGTTCTCTAGAGATAATACATTTGTTTATAATTTATAATTTACAAAATTACGCTCGCTTCGCTCACCCTTTATTATTTCAGTACTAAGTCTCAGCTACGAAAAAAGAGCTTGGGAACAGCGCGAGAAAGCTTACAATACTAAATTCACGCTCACTCTGCTTACTCAATCTTCTTTATTGCTATCGGCAAAGGACTTCATCGAACCCCACGAATCACCATTCTCGGTTTCTCTACCTTTACAGTTGAAAAGATATATAAACATTTCGCACTCGCTTCGCTAGCAATATGCTTATTTAATTAATTAGCGCTCGCTTCGCTAGCAATATGCTTATTTAATTAATTAGTTGATACTACTATTTCCTAAGGTAAGAAGAGCTGAGGGCGGACTTTGGAGATTTCAGTACCAGCTCTTATTGGCTCTCTCGGCATCTTCTCTTCAGTTTGGTAAGAAAAGGATAAAGATTTACTCCGAGCCAATGGGTTTTCTGAGTTCCAGCTATTTTTTTATATTTTGTAGGCTACCGTTTGACCACTACCTGGCCTGGTGATAAGCGATGTGGTCGAAGATGATGAACACACTAGTTTGGAAGATGGCTTTTGATATGTCTTTTTACATCTTATAGGCAAGTGTTTGACCACTATCTCGCCTGGTGCTAAAAAGCGATGATGTGGTGCGGTGAACACGCTACACCTAGAATATTCTGACTCTCAAGGGCTGTATGCTGCCGGACGACTGTAAGGTTATAGCAGTAGATTTGGCTTTAACTTCTTTGATGTTTTTTATGATAGAAAGGTTTTTACAAAATAAATGTTTGAAGTAAATAAAAGAAGTCTTTAATGCGGGTGAATCCGTGGGGCACTTCTAGTTAAGTTACGAAAGGATAATGGCAACAGTGATGCAGGGTACACACCGGACCAAACAAATGAGAACAAACACTGAATAGGGAAAGATGAAGCTATACACCTGTATTAATGTGTCTTCTTCCATATACTATTTGTAATTCTTTGTTCGCATGGTGTGGACCCGGCATGCCATGCATAATTCTAAAGTATCTAGACATAAGCATGACACAGGGCTGCGTTCACGACCCACACTCGGAGTGCAACCAAACACTCTAACCCCGTTCACGAACTCAAAGCGTTGCACTCGGTTAACTCATCTGTGTCGTTCAAGACCTCAGTTGTTTCACTCCAGTTGCAACTTTAACTTATCAAATTTGATGGTTAAAAACCGCTCTGACGTTAGTGACAGTAATTTTGGCTGCTGTACTTTTTGTTACAGATTAAGGAAATCGGATGAAATTTGTATTGTCGAGACAGAGACGTGAAATGACGAGATATTAATCGTAAAAACAAACAAAATATATTAAGAAAATGATAAATAAATGAACATAACCTCAAAATACGAGTCAGCTCAAACTGTCAAAGTTATAATTTGAATGAAAAATAGTTGTGGTCTTTCCGGACCTTCGAGCAAGTTGCAAAACAACCAAAAAACCTTCTCCGGAGGATGTGAATGCAGCTCAGTTATTACTTAAATCTAGACAGCATGAATTACCATCAGATGAGGGTAGTGCTAGTTCTGATACCTTATAAAATAAAACAACATGACACAGCTAAGAGTAAAAGTATTGCATTAACCAAACACATCAAAAGCGATCTTTGAGAAATTGCTATAGCGAAATAATATAAAAAACTTAAAAATATACACAATAGAAAATGTTGCAAATATGTTAGCACGAAAACTAATAAATTATTGGTAGCACAGCAAGATAATAACCGGCCAAGTGCATGTCAAGCCACACGCAGTGTAGGGTTCCGTAGTAGCCCGTTATTCAATGCGTCTTTACCCGTTATAAACAAGCAACTAGGTACTTCATCTTTGTCACTTTAAAGGATTTATTCTAAGGATTTTGTACTCGGTACAAAATAATCCAACACCCAAGTTCAATGACTATTACTACTTAACTAATAAAGTTATCGTAACTATATAGTTTTCCATTAAAGTTCATAAAATGCACTATTATCACGAATTTTTCCAGATTTTTCAAGCCAGCAGTTTAGATTTTAAAGTGGGGGAGGGGGGGACGCCCTACTGGAACAAAAATTTGCACTTTAAAGTTAAATATTTCGTAAATGAAGCATTCAATCGAAAAATGGTATATAACAACCCTTAAGTCATTTAAAAAGACCTATTCAACGATACCGCAAACAATGGGGTAGACGATGAAAAAAAAAATCATCCCCATTTCTCATGTAGGGGAGCTACCCTAAAAAAATATTTTTCTAAATTTTATTTCAACACTTTGTCGGCGTAATTTATATACATACCCCTACAAAATTACAGCATTCTAGTATTAACGGTCTCTTAGCAAAACCTCGGACGGACAGACAGACAGAGAGACGGACATGACGAAACTATAAGGGTTCCTTGTCAGGACTACGGAACCCTAAAAAATTGTATTACTTTACTACAATGACAAATTGAAGACAAATATGTGATGATTTGTTTACCAGCGTACTGCTCTTGCTACTAAATGATGGAACAGAAATAAAGCGGAAGACAACGTTTATAATCCAATGTAAGAAAACCTACGATATAGTTTATTACTTACTGTTTTTCAGCTGCCTTGCAATGCTCTTGGGCTTCCTGAATTTTAGCTGACATACTGGTGTTTTACGTCATTCGCCTCCTACAAACACAATTTACTACTCACTGGAGTTTCAGATACACTAAACGACTTAGTTTTCTGAAAACTAGTGGATGATTGAGGGAGAGATTGAGAATAATGAGAAAATATGTTGCTTGCTTACCGCAGCAAAGAAAAGATACTTGCCCTATATATAATGTACTCTATGAAAGATACTCGATAATTTTTGACATTTGCGCATGTCTGTCTGGCAAATGGCAACTGTCAATTTTAGTGCTGCCAAGTGAGTGAAAATATTATCTACTAAATAAATCGTGTATTCATCTGCTACTTGAGACGATGTTATCGTCAATTTATAACAACAAAAGGGAGATTTCACCTCATTCCCCCTTGTTTGGCATAGCAACGGGAGACGTTGCTATACAAAGAAAACTCCCTCCACCCTTCTTTTAATCAGTAGAATTTGTCTCGTCAAGCAGTAATACACCTCCACATCGTCGGAAGTAAGGCTGGGAACTTTTGGCGGGAATGTGAAAAAGTATATGCTCTCATTGTATTTTTTTCCTAAAACTTATTCTTCCGCAAGTTAAGGTGTGCGAGTGTAGGGAAGCAGCACAATGTAACAAATAAAAAAACACGCGATATTACATTGACAACAAAATTCCACTGAAAGCCTTTAGTTACGTCCACCACAACTTTACTGGAAGTATCTAGGATGATGAAGTATAATATAACTCGGACTAGACTTTGACTTAATCTTGACTTAAATGTGACTTTGACTCTACTTTACGGCTTGAATCTACGAAAACATGAGCTCTTCCTAAACTTTAACACTAGCGTAAAACACAAATCGTGTTATAAAGAAAGAAAAGTAAGGCTGTTTTTGGCGGGAATGCAAAAAGTTGTGTGTGCTAGTTTCTAGGCGAGTTATTGTGTGTCAGGCAAATTATTACGACGTTGGTATAAATACATATGTATATAAATATATATATATATATATATATATATATATATATATATACATATATATATATAATATATATGCCTATATGTAATATATATAATTATATATTATATATAGGCATATACATATATATATATATATATATGTATATGCCTGCAATAAAACTGTAACTTAGTACAAAAAATAATAGAAACTTATAACTACATGCTCGTAATTATAAATAACTTAAATTTATAAAACTAGGTACGTGTAGGTATACTATACATTTATACAAAGGTACAGGCCTGACAAATACATTGTACTAACTATTGGGTATGTTGCTACTTAATCTTCTTCTGAGTCTTAAAGCTGGTTTATTTACATTACACAGTATCAACAATAAACTATTAAAAATACCACAATAAAATGAGCAGCCACACCAATTTCAATTCTATTTTAACGTAAATAAAATATAAAATGCCATGTTATTTGATTAAACAACCCCATTAGATTCGTCATAACTATGCAAAATGATGTTGATTGTCCAAACCAAACAGAGAGGGCTTTAGAAAAACACGTGCAGAATTGCCCTAAAGGCCTGCCCTTAGGAAGGGTCTTTGTCCATTGTCCTTATTATAGGTAGGTATATTGGTGAAGAAGGAGAAAGAACAAAGTGTTCTCTCTTTGTGTCAAAACAGAAGGAAATAGTACCTACTTACCTACTAAATTAGTCCATTTACATTAAACCATCGGTTTAGGTCGTGAGCTACGTCATTGAGCTTATGTTCTAGTTTGTCTCTTGTGGAGGCGGTTACGATCGCAGCGACATCGTCTGCGTACATCAGTACATGGCCGTTCCGTACGTTTTCTGGCAAATCGTTCAATAGCAGAGAGAACATGATGTTAGAAAGGGATGAGCCCTGAGCGACACCAATGGACGTCCTAAGTGGTTTCGATTTCACGCTCCCGCCTACTCCCGTCACAGTCTGTGTCCGGCCGGTCATGAAATCGGTCAGTAGTTGCATAGCGGATTCGTCTATACCATAGTGCTTCATTTTCACAGCGAGCACGCTGTGGCCGGCTACGTCGAAAGCCTTCGACAGGTCGCAGAAGATCACTGCTACCTGTTTCGAACCCTCTCGTGCCTCCAGAATACGCCTTACTATTTCCCGAGCTAAGCACGTCGTAGACCGTCCGCTCCAATAGGCGTACTGTCTTTCAGACAGAGATCCAGATTCTGATAGATAGTTTGTCAGTCGGGAGCTGAGGCCGTGCTCGAATACTTTAGCTATGCCCGGTATGATCGAGACTGGCCTATAGTTATTAAAATCTTCTTGCCTTCCCTTTCCCTTGTACAGTGGAGATACTTTCACGTTTTTTAACGTCAAAGGATAAGTACCGCACTTCAGGCACAAATTGTATAGGGAAGACAAGGGACGCGTCAAGGGGGTAATTGCGACGTGAAGGAGAGATATGGCATATGGAGATGTCATAAATATCACTCGATTTCTTATGCGCCACCCCGGCCGTCAGGATTCGGTGCACTTCCAGCTCAGTGAACGGTTGTAGTCTCAGCGCTCGGTCGACCGGCGGGCGCGCCGCCGTTTTACGTTCTAAGGTAGCCTTGAGTCATATCATTGTTTGTTTTTTTTTTTAATTAAAGCAATAAGTTATGTTTTTGTTATATTTAGAATAATTATTATTGATATGATCTATGTAATGAAAATAAATAAATAATAATGAATTTAAAAATATATTACTAACGTATCTAAAAACATTTGATTATGAAGGGATAGAGAAACGACTTGCTGATACATACTTCTAGATTCTTATATATATAACTGTAACTTAAACAAGAAATACACATATATTACTCTCACAAACATATTTTCATTCATTTATACACAAACATGCAAAACCACACCCCTACATGCATTCACATCTCCCTACATACGAGTACATGCGCCAAAAACATACACGCACATACACATATTTAGTTTTAGTTTTAGTAAACATTTTTATAAGTGATAGAATTCATATGATACATACTATATATAATAAGCCTAAAATATGGGAGAAGCCACAGGCTCCTGAGACACAGCTATGCTAGTTCAGGAGTCTATGGATTCAACATGTATTGTGAACTATACAGTATGTCAATAAAGATATTTGTATTTGTATTTGTAATGTTATTTGACGTCTGTGAGTGTAGATATTTTATTTGCCCATATACTGAATAAATGCGTTGACTTTTGACTTATCACTACATTATTATAAAACAAAGTCCCCTGCCGCGTCTGTCTGTTCGCGATAAACCCAAAAACTACTAAATGGATTTTTATGCGGTTTTCACCAATATACAGAGTAATTCATGAGGATGGTTTAGGTATATAATTCGTTAAGATTTTGTATAAATTGGTTGAAATTTGACGTTGATTGTTGAAGATGATAATTCATACTCGACGCAACCACAGAATATTGAATAGTACATCCGGGACACTTATTTATGTGATCCACAGATATGGATGGCTGAACTTCTAAGAGAGAGAGCCCCGGTTCAAATCCCAGCACGGCTGTTCGTCCACAGTGGTTAAAGATCATATTATATTAAGTTCCGCCTGACTTGCTACCAAAAAGCAACTTACCACCAATAAATCTGCCGCCATAACCGTACGGTATTCCGGCAGCACACACTTGAGAGTCAGAGTATTCTAAACCTAACCTGTTCACCTACTTCGACCACATCATCGCTTACCACCAGGCGAGATAGTGGTCAAACGCCTATCATATAGCCTATCATACAAAAAAAAATGTAACGTGAGGATAACGAAATAAAAGGCTTTTAATTTATTGATTCGTAGATAGACCTACCTACAACTTTTAGCAACGACATTGTAGTTGACTTTTAGGTTTAGGTACAGTTTCAAGATGTAGAATTAATGAGTTATTGAAATAGTAAAATAATTTTTTGTCAGATTTAGAGTACATAAATACAAACAAAAGGCAAAGTAAGTATGAACTACAAAAGGATCTATTTCAGCATATATTTGTTGTGCGTCCAATTGCTTAGACACGTAACGCTGGATTTCGAATTGACCCCAAAAAAAAACATCGCCGATGTAGTTATAGCGGGCTAATTAAAATAATATATCAAAATATTAAAAAATAAACAAATGCTATCAAAAATAAAAAAATCTAGTATTAAATGTAATAATGTGTTATGTAGTATTCCGCTAAGAGAGCAAAAAAAAATTAAGATAGTTAAAAACTAAAACAACCGACTTCCATGTCCCGCGAGTCAGTTTCAGTAGCAAGTTGGAGACTTTTATCTTCATATCTCAGGAGATTCTTATCAGATCTCGATGAAATTACTATGGTACCATTCTAGAGATATCTCCTTTCCAACAAAAAAATAAGAATCAAAATCGGTTCATAAACAACGAAGTTATCCGCGAACAAACATAAATATATATATATATACAGTCGAATCGAGAAACCTCCTTTTTTAAGTCTGTTAAAAATGAAAAATACATAAAGATAAATTGAGAACCTCCTCCTTTTTGGAAGTCGAGTGAAAACTAGCATTACGCAAATCACAAAGCTTGCGCTATATATATGATCACCTGAGTTCCCTAACCGCAATATTCGCACTTCCCTTCTAAGGTAGGTAAGGTAGGAAATTTAACGTAAGGATATGGAAATAAAAGGTTTTATATTTATGATTTCGTAGATACACAGACCTACCTACAACTTTTATGCTTAGGTTAGTCAAGAATGTCAAGATGATAATATTCCGCCAAGATAGCAACAAACAAAACAGAATTACGCAAATCACAAAGCTTGCGCTATATAAATGATCACCTGAATTCCTCTAACGGCAATATTCGCACTCCCCTCCTAGGGTAAGGTAGGGGTGCGGGTGCGCAGGTGTGCGCGTCGTGGTCGTGAGAACTCTCGCCCTTGCGAGGCGGAGGGATGGCGTTCCCACGACGCGATGTACCCACTGGTCAACCGAGGTTTGGTCATTAAGACAGATTGTACATTTCTATCACTTTTTTTTAGTTTCATTATGGCTCCACACGATTAGTGTATTTAGTCAGTGTCAAGTATTAAAATTCTTCAAGTTTTTGAGAATTTAAGTTCAAAGATAGGTCAAAGTCACATTTCTGGTCAAGTTCGAGTCATAGTCTAGTCCTCAGTAAAGTGGAGGCTGAAGATTCTCAGAGACATATTAGTGAGAACGCAAATAGCATGTTTTTCAACATTCACAGTACTCACACACATTCACCCATCCCCAGAACACAAGTTTTATGAAAAAATACAATGAGAGCACACACACTTTTTCACGTTCCCGCCAGAACTCTTCTTATCACTTTACACGAGAAATTCTTAGAAGTATGACGTAGGGTAAAGCGACCAAAACTCAGCACAGGTACTGTTATTTATTTATCACCTGAGTATCTATGATATTGTGGAAGATTTTCGCATTTCAAAGTATTATTAATATTCCTACACAATACTGGGATATAAAAACCATTCACGACGGTTGCGACGGTCTCTATTTAAAAGTCAACTTAAATAACAAAAAAAGAACGGCTTCTTACACCTAGTTATTTTCAGTACCATGTTTAAGGTGTTTATCTCTGTACTCTCTGTATATCTGGAGGTACTCATCAGAATCATCAGATCTCTAGGAATTTACAATATAATACCTTGGAGATGTACTTACCCTACCAATTAACACAATAATTATAAATACGAATCGGTTGACAATCGGCGGAGTAATAGCGTAACAAACATACCACAAAAACTACGGATTGAGAACTTCTTCCTTTTTGGAAATCGGTCGATGAAATTAAAGGAAAAAAAATTGCGATGCGTCACCCACGTCATCGGTAAGGGCTCAGATTATATAATAGTTACTACGTAAGTTAGGGCGTTTTACGCAGTCTCCCGCCAGGTGGGTCGTGGGAACGTACAGATTAGGTGCGAGTAGCAAGGGCAATTATTGAGAGGGGAAAAATCCTTTGCATTGGCGCTCAATCGTATAACGGTGTTAGTAAAGTTGTAAACTACCTAGTGCATTAACGATCTAACTTACAATTTTGTTAGGGGATTGGAGTTGGCATTGGCTTACAGTGATTTAGTCAGAACAAACACCGTCCAGTCGCTTTATAAAACAAGGCACCCCGCCGCGTCTGTCTGTTGTCTGTTGGCGATAAATTAATAAACTACTGAACGTATTTTTATGCGGTTTACACCAATAGACAGAGCGATTCATAAGGATCGTTTATGTATGTAATTTGTTAAGGTTTTCCGTAAATTAGTTGAAATATGACAATGATTGTTAAAAACGTTTGTTACTGTTTATACTCGACATAACAAACTGATGCAGGCATATATATGCTCTACCCGTGCGAAGCCGTGGCGGATCGCGGGGTGACCCAAGCTATGCTAGGTTATTTCGTGTAAAATTGAATTTTTTTAATGTGAACACTTCTTTAGCGGCTTTGTGAACTTTTTAATAATTAATATATGTATACATATAATTTATAACTAATTAATAAAAAATGTTGAACTCGCGTCAGGACAAGTGACCTGATCGAAAATTCGTAAGACGGAGGGAGAGTAGACAAAATGCACTACGTTAATGTTAAGTTTTCACTTCTGCCGGAACTCCCGGAGTGCAACCCGTTGTTTTTTTTAACTTGCCAAGTGCGAGTCACACTCGCACACGAAGGGTTCCGTACCACAGTACATTCTTTACATAGTATAAATTGTATAAAACGAAGTCGCTCCCGCTGACCTAATATCCTTCATCCACATATTAACCAGTACACTATTACAACTTATTTAAATATCTTATAGGCTAGCGTTTGACCACTATCTCACCTGTTTTAAAGTGATGATGCGGTCGAAGATGGTAAGCACGCTAGGCCTAGAATTGGAACTGGCTCTCAAGGATAGCTGCCGGAAAACATTAGATGTTTTGGCGACAGATTTTCTAACTTGGGGGTGGCAGCTGACCAGGCGGACACTAGATAGTGTCCTACCACTATGCGGGGGTTGTTGGTTTCTTAACGGTGTTTTTCCTTCACTGGAGGGATACTGTGAAAAGCGAACAAACATTTAACAATAGAAAAATCCATTGGTGCACGCGGGGTTTGAACTCGGTACCTCTGGCATCAAAGCCTACCATTCTCCCGATTTGCCACCGGGCCCTCAAAACAAAAAAAAATAGCAGCACGTGGACATGTCAGCAATAGAAAAATGTTCGAAGCCGTATGATATCCTGCAACGTAAATGAAAACAACCGCCCTGAGAGAGCCTTGGACAAGGTGTAGGAAAATAACAGAAAAAGCAACAAAGGGGTTTCAGGGACACAACCTTCAGTATAAGTTGCGACACTACGGCCAGACCGGTGTGCAATCTGCGTGCGCGGTCGGCGAATCTTCTGTACGTACGTTACGTAGTTCGTTTTCGTGCTGATTACGTGATCACTTTTTGTTTCATTAACCGACTTCAAAAAAAGGAGGAGGTTTCTCAATTTGCACGTATGTTTGTTCGCGGATGACTTCGTTGTTTATGAACCGGTTTTGATTATTATTTTTTTGTTGGAAAAGAGATATCCCGAGTGTGGTACCGTGGTAATTTAATCGGATAAGTATCTCTAGAGATATGCAGATAAACACCTCAAAGTTAGTACTGAAAATTAATAGCACGGCGAAAATTAAGTCGGTTCTTTTAGTTTTTTAAACGATATTAGACAATCACAAAGGCACCGTTTTACAATCATATTGTAAAACGGTGACCAAGGCCTATGCCTAATTCAGTAGTTGCTCGCAGCTTAACTTTAGCAAACACCCCGGACAATAACACTTTAAAAGCCTGTAAGCCGTATAACTACCATGTTGTCCGAGCTTTACAAAACACCATTTTTGCGACCTAATTATGTTGCGACAATTTTAAAAGCTTGCTGTATTATTAGTAACTAGCAGCCCGCCCCGGCTTCGCACGGGTAGAACATATATGCCTACAAAATTTGCATCAGTTTGTTGCATCGAATATAAAATATTAACATATATAACAATCATCGTCATATTTCAACCAATTTACACAAAACCTTAACGAATTATGCACCTAAACCTTCCTCATAAACACTCTGGCTATTGGTGAAAACCGCAGGATAATCCGTTCAGTAGCTATTGAGATTATTGCAAATAGACAGACAGACGCAGTGATGGACTTTGTTTTATAATTCTTACGTAGTGATATTGGACGGCCCTTTGGCGTAAAGGATAGTTACCCTGATTCTGACCCGACGGTCGTTGGTTCTAATCCTAGCTATATACCTACCAACGAAAGTTTTATGTGCATTCATGAATCATGAGTTTTCGTACAGTGGTAGTGGAATCATTAAATCTACCAAAAAGTAGCTTACCACCAAGGAGTACATCTGCCGCCGTAACCTTACGGCGTTCCCCGACGCAAAATGTAGGGGTAATATACGTTTAACGTGTGTATCTGTGTGTCTGTCTGTAGCATCTTAGCACCTAACAGGGTGAACCGATTTTGTTTTTATCATTGATCGTTTTTTTTTGTTTGATAGATGTCTTCATTGAGAGTTTTCTTAGCCAGTAACTATGACCTAATCTGTGGTTTCACTGCAAATATTTTATTAATTTTGCGATGCGTGTATGTGAAATTCGTGATATCTTCTAGAGTTTTCATTTGAATTATATACTGTAAAGGACAATTTTAATCTATAATATGTGGCCAAGCTAATTAACGTAATTATTTGGATATGGATTAATACTATATACTTGAAAATAGCCTTGGAAGTTATGTAATATTTTTTAACAAAAATTTTAAGATTACAATGGTTATTGTGAATCAACCTTAAGAGATAGACATATGCTGTCGCGGACTTGTTTTTAGGTCTTATTAAGTTGTACAACTTTTGCATAGAAAATATTCTTCTATCTATTTTCAATTAAGCAGCGTTCGTAAGAAACCTATTTTTTCGACCGTTTTTTTGCCGACTTAGGTTGCAAATTAGGTCTCCACGAATGTACCTTTGATTTAAACGGGATAATATATAGCCTATTTTCATTCCGAAAGTCCATTCTATGTATTAGTGAAAGAATTTTTAAAATCGGTTCAGTAGTTTTTGAGCCAAATCATTACAAACATATAAAAATACAAAAATACAAATGTTCTCTCTTTATAATCTATCTCTAATATATAAAATTCTCGTGTCACAGTTTTCGTTGCCATACTCCTCCGAAACGGCTTGACCGATTTTGATGAAATTTTTTGTGCTTATCCGGTATCTATGAGAATCGGCCAACATCTATTTTTCATCCCCCTAAATGTTAGGGGTAGTCCACCCCTAAATTTATTTTGTATTTTTTAGACAAAATTTTTAATTTCTATTTTTTTATGATACAACATACAAAAATACATACAATCCTCAATTTTCACCCTTCTACGATCAACCCTTATTTTTTAATAGCCATTTTAGTAATTTAATCATTTTTCCTCTCCGGTCGAAAACTGATCAATCGTCATAATTATTTATATGGCAAAACAACGTTTGCCGGGTCAGCTAGTATTAGTATAGAAGTATAGATTACTACAACTTGTACTATTCATTATTCTGTGTAACTATTGTATTTAGTACGAACTACTTTCTGGCGTTCGGTTGGACTAAGTTTTTGGTATTACTTGCATATCTTCGGCGACATGATATAGTACCATCAAGCTTACCAGTAATAATTCGAAAGCAAATTCGGCTTCGGAAACTGTCTTTACCTCGACTTGGATCTTTGCAATTCCCAATGCTCCGATCGGTTACTTTTGATATTTTCATTTGAAAAAATCAATGATTCTAATTGGAAAGGTTTCCGCGACAAAATAGCTCACGGATTTATCAGTATTTAAAATTATAAATTAAGCTTCCGAATTGGAATAGGTTTTCAAATGATTGAGAATCAGGGGGCTGATGACGGAGGCGTGCTGTAGGGACTGGGACTCCGTAATGGCAAATTGTAGGACAGTTGAATGGGGGCCAGAATGTATTGTTATCATTGTACATTGCATTAGACATGATAACGTCTTTACAATATTCTTTAAATTCAAAATCTGTCCATCTGTCCGTTAAAACTAACTATAACTCTGAAAATAATTATTTTAGTAACGACTTGAAGCTTTATATGTTTACAAAATAAAGGTAATACACTGATTAATTTACCGTCTTTTTTTCTAACAATAGCTATATTTCCGGCAGGTCGACATATGTCGGAGAATTCCGAGAAAATTTGTATGGAATTCATATAACAAATAAACATAATATTGTGGAGAATCTGAATCAAATGAGCATAACTAATGCCAAAATAATTGGAGTAGCTATTAATAAATAATATCTCGTTTCTGAAGTTTTGTAAAAATGTAATTGGTAACCACAAATCCTTGTTCTGTGCTTGTAACAGTGGTAACTAAACAATGAATGAATTAATAATAACTATGTCTAGAGGCTCTAAAATGGTTGAAATTCAATAGCGTAGCGTAATTCGAGGTCTGTAAGGTGGCTTAAATTTAATAGTGTAGCGTAAACTCGAGGTCTATTAAGTGGAAGACATTCAATAGCGTAACGTAACTCGAGGTCTTGCACATTGAATTCGCTCGGCAACGTCACGTTACAGGCTAACACACAACAGAACAAAATAACATGAAATAAATTTTAAGTAAAAAATATTTTTAAAAACAAACTTTTATCTGGGACAATGGACTAAAATGTTAAAAATAAATTCTAGTAAGTATTTGGCGTGTAGGTACTTACCTTAATTTTAGTCCATTATCCCAGATAAAAGCTTGTTTTTAAAAATATATTTTACTTAAAATTTATTTTTAACTTTTTAGCAGGTAGGTATAAATACCGACTACCTACCTACTACTTAAGTATTTAAGAGAAGGCATTATGTTTTAAAATATTCCACGGATATTTGATGTGATTATGGGTAAAGTGCTCTTCGAGGAAAATCAATCGACTCGGTGGGGCTATGTTGCATTATTACAGAAATGCCATGGCCACCTTACAGCTTCATCATCAGACCCTGGATATTATCTAGGTGTAAAGTTCTCTTCAAGACAAATCAATCGAGCCCAAACTCGGTAGAGTTACGTTGATTTATCTCAGAGATGCCATTGCCTCCTTCCAGCTTCATCATCATACCCTGGATATTATCTAGGTGTAATTTTCTCTTCAAGACGAATCAATCGAGCCCAAACGCGGTAGAGTTACGTTTATTTATCACAGAGATGCCGTGGCCACCTTCCAGCTTCATCATCAGACCCTGGATATGATCTAGGTGAAAAGTTCTCTTCAAGACGAATCAATCGAGCTCAAACTCGGTAGGGTTATGTTGATTTATCACAGAGATGCCGTGGCCGCCTTCCAGCTTACTCATCAGACCCTGGATATCATCTAGGTGAAAAGTTATCTTCAATACGAATCAATCGAGCCCAAACTCGGTAGGGTTATGTTGATTTATCACAGAGATGCCGTGGCCACCTTCCAGCTTCATCATCAGACCCTGGATATCATCTAGGTGAAAAGTTCTCTTCAACACGAATCAATCGAGCTCAAACTCGGTAGGGTTCTGTTGATTTATCACAGAGATGCCGTGGCCACCTTCCAGCTTCATAATCAGACCCTGCATATCATCTAGGCGTAAAGTTATCTTCAAGACAAATCAATCGACCCAAATTCGGTGGGGTTATGTAGCGGCATTGTGATTTTTTTAGGGATGGGTAAAAAATGTGAAACTTGCATCAGGACACGTGACCTGATCGAACATTTGTAAAACGAAGGGATAGTACACCAAATGCACAACGTTAATGTTCTAGTTTTCACTTCTGCTGCTTGTACTATTAATTATTCTGTGCTTCTGCCGGCACTCCAGGGGCCTTATTCAGTATGACCATTTTAATGTCTTACCGTGCCGTGTTACGTTATCTCCGCGTTATGGTATTCTCTATGCCAATTAAAACGCGATAGGGTAAGGTTATGAGCCCGTTTTAAGCTGTCAAAATATCGTGACATATGAGGACGTGTAACGCGCGCGTTTTGTATAATTTACCTATCGTGTGGCACACAGAATACAAATTTTCAATAAAGTGACGTGGCGCGTTAAGGAACGCGTTACCTCATTGGTCATACTGAATAAGGCTCCTGGAGTGCAAACCGTTGTTTTTTTTTCGACAACGCAAAACAGCATGCATTCTAACTTTGTGCTATTTCCCTACTTTCGTACTCATTAATCGGAAGCTAATGGATGATACAGTATGTAAGTT
Organism: Cabera pusaria; assembly: GCA_954871355.1. Taxonomy (NCBI): domain Eukaryota; kingdom Metazoa; phylum Arthropoda; class Insecta; order Lepidoptera; family Geometridae; genus Cabera; species Cabera pusaria. The sequence continues at coordinate 31,860,423 of OX940885.1, read as the reverse complement.
TTAATGAAGTTTAGAAGTTGATCTTCGAAACATCACCATCATCAGCCTGATAATGGTGATCATCAAATCCTCGAAACAATGCATCCGAATTTAAAATCATTAATTAAATTTAATTAATTAAAATCATCATTAATTAAGCGGAGATAGAGTCTGTGCAAAAAGAGAACCGTCGTGGCTTTACGATGAACTAACATTCAATTTCAAAGGTAAGGAAGGAAGGTATATGTACGAGTATATATACCTACCTAATATCACCCGATAATGATACGAGTAGATACCTATAGATCTTCTACGATAACATGGCCCGCCCCTCCAAATTACTGTTTTAATGTGTGTAGTCACATCCTTACGAAAGAGTTTGTATGTAGTTGTAACTACGTTATAAGAGTAGGCACTTCCCTACATTGTTCATACCCGAATTATGTACGCACTTTGCAGCCAACCTAACTTAACGGAAAGTATTGCTTATAAATTTCATAGAAACTTTTTTTGCAGTGTTGGTTGGTACATTCATAATTAGGAGTTATTTAATTATGTATGCAATGTCGCGGAACCGGCAGTACGCAGTATTATTATCTTTTCTATGCCGGCAGTACCAGCACGCACACATGCGTGGTGGTGTATTGTAAATACTTTCACAAAAACTTTTAAACGTTTTTGAATTTTGGAGGGGCGGGTCATGTTATCGTAAAAGATCTCTACCAAGGTATCAAACATTTTAATTCGTATTGACAATGACAAAGCAATGTTGACAACGCAACAAAAACAGTAAATTAGAACGATCAAAACGCGCGCCCTCAATTTCTACGACGTTTATCTTTTTGCACAGATTCTAGGCGTAAGTCCAGCCACATGATACTTAATAGTACTACGTCCAGCCTAATGTCCTTGGCCGGGACTACAGCCCAGCCAATGAAACCCTATTTTAGGTTCATCTCTTTTCCAATTCTACGCAGGTGGTAAATATTGGAAATAAGAAAATAATATAATTTAGTTTTAAGCAGGCAAAAAATACTTTTTCCCTGAAAATATGAAAATACCAATTACGCTTTTTTACAGGTACAACAAGAATTTAGTATCTTATGTTTATCTTCATGCTATATCTCCTTGTTAAATTTCAGTAAGATCGGATCGTCCGTTTAGGCGTGATTCGGTAACAAACAGACAAAGTGACAGAATTACAAACGTTTTGATAATTTTAGTATGCATAAACACATTACATACAAGACATAAATTAATAAGGTTTATTTATCTATAGCATCGATAATCAAGCGTTTGAAATGAAAAATGTGAAAAATAGCATGATAGGTTCAAGGGCGTCGCCAGCTTATATGACTAAGGGGGGGGGGGGGGGCAATGGGGCAATATTATAGAGGACAATAAATATGAAAGCCGAGAGCATGAAGCGTTACACTTTGGAAGTTTGCTTTCTGAATTTATTTACGTTTTGTCATGCGATGCGGAATTTATTAATAGGTAAGGAAGTCAATTTCTCGCACTTTGGTCGCTTTGCGGCTAGCTACATTTGATCTCTAGGGGGAGGCAACTGCCCCTCCTTGCCCCCCCTTGGCGACGCCCTTTGATAGGTTCTCACACAAAAAGAGTGTTTGTCATTTTTCTACCAACATCCAAATGGAGGAGGTGGTCAATTTGTCTGTATGTTATTTGTTTTTTTTTTACGTATAAAATTATATTTTTCAGAGGACTTCCAAAAAGGAGGAGGTTCTCAATTGGTCTGTATATATTTTTTTTTTACGTATGTTATGCGATTACTTCGTCAACTGCTAACCTATTCGAATGATTCTTTCTTTAATTGGTAGGGTACGTTTCCAAGGTATATTAAGATAAATATCTCTATAGATATGACGATAAACATCTCAAACTTGCTACTGAAACTGACTCGTATTGAAGAGAGAGAGAGAGAGAGAACTCGTAGAGTAGAGAGAAGTCGGATGTTTGAATTTTCAAATATATTTACTCTATTGTGGTACGGGAACCTTCCTGTGCGTGTCAGACCGAGTGAGTTCGACTCGCATTTGGCGGTTACTTTTTGTAGGTATCACATACATATTATTGAGAGCTCAGTAGTTCAGTCAAGATTATGTAAGCATTGAAATGTCATTTGCAGTAACAACCACGCTGAAGGATGTCATTAAGTGAAAGCGAGCCGAGGGTACTCCGCCCCCGTAGTGAAATCTTACGGCATGCAAGCCACCATGTCTAATTAATTATACATGATATAGGTACCTATAGGACATTATTCGGTTTAGGCGCAAAATGCATTCTCAAAATAGCAAATTCTCAAAATGGCAAATTCTCAAAATGACAAATTCTCAAAATGCCTAATTATCAAATGGCAAATTCTCAAAATCATAAAATTTTATGATTCTAGGTCAACGGGAAGTACCCTATAGGTTTTCGACCCAAACCTATAGGGTACTTCCGGTTGACCTAGAATTGTAAATTTTGGTCAAAAGCAGGCTTACAGCACAAGTAAAGGAAAAATTCCGAAAAATATTAAAAGTTGAAAATTAAGGTACATTTTGGTACTTACAAGTTTTCGTGAAAATCTAAATTTGCCCATATCTTTTTATCGTGTTGACTCAGGACCTTGATTTTTATACACCTAATAGGGATTATAGACTTCTGTAATTTTGTATATGGTATACATTTCAACTTGCTAGGTCCACCCGTTTCTGAGAAAACCGGTGGTGACACACGGACAGACGGACAGACAGACAGACAGACAGACAGACAGACAGACGGACAAGAAAGTGATCTTATAAGGGTTCCTATTTTATACCTTTTGAGGTACGGAACCCAAAAAAACCGCCTATTTATCTATATTCAGCATATCTAAAGGTACGACCACACCGCGGCGTCCTGCGACCGCGTGCGCGTTTGCTGATTTTCTGATCTGATTTTCTATAGTCTTCAGTCGGTACAAATACTACAGCGCCATCTGATCGCCACCGAGATCGCGCACGCAGGACGCCGCGGTCTGGCCGTACCTTTATTCTAATTCTATACCTTATTATAATGTTAGTCTTCAAATAAGGAATAAGTATTTAAATAATAAAAATAATAATTTGAATTCGAAAATGAGTAATATAAACTAAATGTTTAATCACTTATAGGTACCTACTTTTATGACAAACATTAATTAAATAGATATAAACAACTTTTAAAACTATAATACAGACTATTTAAAGTTATGTTTCCTTAATTTAGTTTTTTTTAAATTTATAGTCACTTGCTTAAATAGTGAATAGCGACGAGAAGACTCGACGGAGTTTACCGAATGCTGTGGTAAAATGTAAGTACAACTACAAGGAAAAGACATCAACGCATAAAGGTATGTATGTAAATAATACTTAAATTTAAAAAATTAAAACCACCCCCGACTTATTTGTACTTTTATGTATAATTTTGTTCCTTGCGACCATTCCAATGAGCCTAAACATGACATCTCAGACGAGGAGTTGAGAGTATTCTGCAGATTCAAGGAGATGTCTCAGCATTAGATCAAGCTTACCATATTTTTGCAATATCATTGAAGTAACAGGATACCGTGTTTCCGTTTATACATGTGATTTGACTTTTGACCACAGAACACGGATATGATTTGACTAATAAAGACGGCAGCAGTGTGACAGGTAAGTAATGCGCAGGAGCGCCATTTTGATTTTTTTGACGTCCGTGGTCAAAGGAGTCAGTATATATTATGTTACTCTTTGGTCAAAGGACTACGAGCTTATGTACAAAATTTGCTATCGTAGTTTTTTAAATCAAAGAGCTGATAATATTTAAACGGCTGAACGGATTTTCATGAAACAAAGCTAAGAACACTCTCGACAAAGACATCTATCAAACAAAACAAACTAAATCAAAATCGGTTCATCCGCTTGGGCGCTACGATGCCACAGACAGACACACAGATACACAGATACACACGTCAAACTTATAACACCCCTTCGTTTTGCGTCGGGGGTTAAATAGTACCTAGTAGCCGGGCGCGGGGCGCTTTAAAGTACGAGTATCATATGTCTTTCTAACATACAGAGTTAGTTAGAAATATTGCACAGGTACAGTCAATATCCTTGTGCAAAAATGTCATCCAAATCGGTCCATCCGTTTGACGGTGAAGAGGTAAAAAACAAATATACAAAGTGAATATTGTATTTATACTTGCATCTGCCCGCGGCTTCGCTCGCGTGGCCTAATTTTTTACGACTTTTTATGACTCTGACAGTTTTATGATCTAATTAGTCGCTATAGATGACCCTAAGGCCGAACTCAATATCCTCTGTTGTTAAAAGACTATTCAGTAATCTTTTGTGAAAGTCAATAATCAGTATAGTAAGGTAGATCAAGCGGTACTATTTAAATATTGAACTCAGTCTGGTTCATGTAGCAGTTAACCCTTTTTAAGGTAGAGGGAATATATTTCCCACCAAATATATAAAAAATCTGGTTACCCAGACTCGACAGCCAGAAAAACAGTATCTTATATCCTATTTTGCCCTATGAACTGTCTTTATACAAAATTTCAGCCAAATCGGTCACGCCGTTTGACTGTGAAGAAGTCCCAAACAAACAGACTTTCGCATATATAATACTAGCTGACCCGGCAAACGTTGTTTTGCCATATAAATAAATGGCTATTAAAAAATAAGGGTTGATCGTAGAAGGGTGAAAATTGAGGATTGTATGTATTTTTGTATGTTGTATCATAAAAAAATTAAAATTGAAAATTTTGTCTAAAAAATAAAAAAAAATATTTAGGGGTGGACTACCCCTAACATTTAGGGGGATGAAAAATAGATGTTGGCCGATTCTCATAGATACCGGATAAGCACAAAAAATTTCATCAAAATCGGTCAAGCCGTTTCGGAGGAGTATGGCAACGAAAACTGTGACACGAGAATTTTATATATTAGATTGGTGTTGTTCTCTAAGACCAGCTGATTAGGCTGCACGTTGATATATCAGTCAGTTATGACTGATATATCAACGTGCAATTAAGCGTCTAATTAACATTAGACAAATGCGTAAGGGATAATTTTGGAAAAACTGTGAAACACGTGTCTCATATTTATTTTTTATTTTTTTATTGAAGCGTATGTGTAAATATTTTCAAGTACATCACCCCAGAGAGTAAAATGTTGCACAGAAAATTAAACTTATCATTTCACCCACTTAGGAGTGGAATTTTGAAAAAACCCTTTCTTAGCGGATAGCTTCACTTTACAAAAAACACACCCTCTATATGTTATGTCTTTAATACCAGCGGATTATGTTGCATAATGCGATCCTAATAATTAGACACCGCTACCTGATCGTCCGTATTTTTAACCCCCGACGCAAAAAGAAGGGGAGTTATAAGTTTGACGTGTGTATCTGTGTATGTGTGTGTCTGTCTGTGGTATCGTAGCACATGAGATCGTAGCGCCTAAATGGATGAACCAATTATGATTTCGTTTTTCTTTGTTGACTTTGATAGGTGTATTAATCGAGTGTGTTCTTAGATTTGATTCATGAAAGTCCGTGCAGCCGTTTTAAGAATGTGAGCTTTTTCTAGATGATGGCGCAATTAAATCAACTTTTATAAGTCAGACTTATAAAAGTTGATTTCATAGCGCTCATCAATTCGAAATTCGATATCTGTTTATTTCATTGTAATTGTCAGAACATAGTAGAATTGACCTGATGCTTGAACATAATCCTGGAATCTGCATAATACACAAGACTTACCATTTTACAGCCAGAAATGTCGAGTGTGGGCTCATTGGAATGGTGGCAATGAACCGATTATAAATAGATCGGGCGGGGGTGGATTAAAATGTTGAATTTAAGTATTTTTACTAAAAACTACAATAAAAACAAAAAGCACACGTATACCTAGTAGAATATTACATTAATGATATTTTTATTAACGATATATTAATGATATATGCGACACCGCCACTTCGCGCCTGCACCTAAAATAAATACGTCTTAAATCTTTAAACTAAGGCACAAAGACCAATTATTACCATAGTTTGTTTAGTAAGGCTGGCAAGCCACCCTGAGCTAGGCAGCTGCAGTACGTATCGCCCGCGATTCCCACGCGATGCTATAATACGAGCCCCCTCCATGGACCACCTTTAAAGCAATACTAGACGGTGCTCGCGATTTCACCCGCGTAGACTATAAAAAGTTATAATTTAAGATCGTTTAAAAAACTAAATAAATAATAGGTTAAAAAAACTAAAAAAAATACGTTTTTATAGAAAATCCAACTAAAAAATAGAAAATAAACTTTAATAAATTTGAATTAAAAATAGTGTAAGAAAAAATGATTTTATTGTAAAAAAAGCGTGGGGTGCATGGTATCAATAGTTTCAAATATTTTATGAACAGATATGACTAGAAGGGTTATTTTGATAATATCCTGAAAAGCACCCCACGCTTTTTTTACAATAAAATCAATTTTTCTTACACTATTTTTAATTCAAATTTATTAAAATTTATTTTCTATTTTTAGTTGGATTTTCTATAAAAGCGTATATTTTTAGTTTTTTTAAACTATTATTTATTTTTCATTTTTTAGTCGAATTTTTTTAAAAGCGTAATCCTGGTTATCCTAGTAAGGATAACGGGTCAAAATGTTTAAAATATTGAACTGTCATCGGTCCTTAATAAGTATGCCAAATTTTGAGTTAATCCGACGTTTTGAAGGGGGTTAAAATCATGTTCAAAGATTCCGTTACATACTAACATACAAAAATACATACGTCTGAAGCTAATAAAAGCGTATTAAAAATAACCGATTTCAAACGTCGCGCTAGTCAAAGTAGCTAGTAAACGCAGTAACTATTATATAATCTGTGCCAGTAGTTAGTAGTATGTCGTCGAGATAAGTAAATTCATCGTAATACAAATGCTGATATATTAAAAACGGCTCGGCCGATTTCGTTAAAATTTAAATGGGACCAACTGGAAAGGCTACACTTTGAAGCAAAAAAAAAAAATTCCAAATCGGTTCAGGCATCTTCGAGTAATCGGTGAACATACATAAAAAAAATAAAAAAGGGTTCTGACGAATTGAGAATATCCTCATTTTTGTGAAGTCGGTTAAAAAGTCATAAGATATTTGCTCACAACGGCAATAAGAAGCGACAGTATCAAACCCTAATGCAAAAAAAATATAAGTATGTAACCTTTTTCTTATATATAAGTAAAGTATATATACTTCATTATTGTAAAAGTGTGATTGTATTATTGTGAAATATTATTTGTGTTAGTGAACAACAACTGTTACGACAAAACAATTAATATGCCAATCTATGATTTTCGACGAATAAAACGCTTTGTTTGTTTGTATGTTTGTTACGTTTTAACTACTAGTAATAGTAGACGTTATCACGTCAAAATATTCTAAGAAGCCTCTTCCATAATATTAACATTAGGTAATTATGCATCGGAATGTTCCATCCCTAATTATAAAAAGCTTGTAATAATTATAAGCAACGATGCTGTCATCTGCATACAGTACATACCAGATTTTCGAAAATCTCAGAATAGCGTAGCATTTTCAACATTTTCAACGCCGAGCTGAATAAAAATAATTCGAATGCTCCCGAAAATTCATTTTTGATATGACTCACTTTCGTGATACCGTTTTTTGGATGGAGCCGTATGACTACAGTGCCACAAGTATAACTTGGCGGTGGTAGTTTTTGGAACTAATTCTTTTAATTGAAACTGTGAGTTTGACGTTAGAGAAATTACCGCGACATTATTGTTGATAAATCTGCTACATTAATATAGTTCAATAATGCCAAAAGTAATTAAAAGTGGTTTAAGAGAAACTGTTATCAAAGTACAAAGTAAAAGCACAGTGGCGCACAGGCACGCCAAGTTATACTTGCCGGACTGTACTTTTGGTGCCTACGAGCATAGAGTAACTTTTTATACTGGGAACCTACGAGGTTGCACAGTTTATAAAACCCGTAGAACCAAATAATCATAAAAAATTAGGTGTAGCCACACTTTAACAGTTTTGCAGGATTTGCAGGCATCGCGACCGAAGTCGCGAGTACAATATTATTTAGTACAATATTATTATCTATATATATAAAAGAAAGTCATGTTAGTTACTACACTTATAACTCAAGAACGGCTGGGCCAATTTTTATGATTTTTGTATTTATGGAATTGTCTTTGTCAGGAACAGGATAATAAGTATTAAAAACAATGAATAATTGACCTAAAAAAATATATAAGACAAATTATTTTGCCGAAATGTTCCTGGGTTAAAAAACTGCCAATAATTTGATGTTCAATTGTTTATCCCGTCGATACGGTAAACCGCAAATTAATAAGGGTCATCGCTCCACACGATGAGTGTATTTAGCCAGCGTCAATAACAAACATTCTTTAAGTTTTTGTAATTTCAAGTCATGTACATTTTAAAAATGTTAAATTTTATTTTAAATACTGTCAGTAATGACAACTATATGACATATTTATTGATTGTGAAATATGCGTGCGTTCAGAAATGTATGCTTACGAGTTTTTGGCGGGAACGTGGAAAAGTGTGTGTGATGTGATCTCATTGTATTTTTTCCTAAAACTGGTGTTCTTCCGCGTGTTAATGTGTAATAAATGTAGATAATTAGGCATTAAATGCCGGTGAATGTGTGCGAGTGTAGGAAAACAGCACAATGTTGAAAAACATGCTATTTGCGTTTTCACCAAAAATCCACTGAAAATCTTCAGTAAACACCACATCTTTACTGAAGGTATGACTTAGACTAGACTTTTACTTGAAAACTGAGCTGAAATGTGACCTTAACTCATCTCTACGACCAAAACTGATAGAAACGTGAAGAATTTTAATACTTGACACTGGCTAAATACACTAATCGTGTGGAGCCATAATGAAACTTTAAAAAAATGTATGCTTACAAGCAATCAAGACAATAATAATCAATGCCTAATCAATTTTATATTTTGTCAGAATGTACGTAAATACAGAGATATGCAAGAATGTGATAGCCAATTTATGAATTCCGTATGAATATTCCGCTATCCTTGACAGCCAGTTCCCATTCTAGGCCTAGCGTGCTTACCATCTTCGACCGCATCAACACTTAACAACAAGTGAAATGGTGGTCAAACGCTAGCCTATAAGATATTAAAAAAAAAATTAAAAACCGCCGAACATACGAAATCGGCTCAATACATAATAACTCAAATTCGACTGCCCTATTATTTGCCATGACGGAGTTCCACTCCTTAGATTCCCGCCTCCATCATCAGGTTAGCGCCCTGATTCCCAATTATTCAAGAACCTGTACGGATTCGGAAGCTTGAATTTTGAATATTGATAAATCCGTAAGCTATTTTGTCGCGGAAACCTTTCCAAATGACTGGTTTTATATGAAAAGTAACCGATCGGAGCATTGTGAATTGCAAAGATCCAAAAAGGCAGTTTCCGAATCCAAAATGCTTTCGAAAGATAGAGAATATCCCTGCTGGTCATCGACCTGGTACCATATTTTTGCATTGTCACTGAAGATACCAATGCTTTTTACTAGACCTGTACCCCTAGTACGAGTTTTCATCGTAAACGCTTTTGACAGATCTCGCATAGTTTTCGACTTATTCTGGCTCCCTGATTGGTCTAAATTTAGTGAAATGTGAAAGCCACTAAAGGCGCTGTTCTGTTTTTCATACAAAATTTGTTTGATATACGATATCGAGTTTGGTATGAAAACTCATACTAAGGGTACAGAGTAGACATATATAATGCTTGTATCGTATATTATTATGTATGTTTTTGTGGGTCAAATCTTGGAAGCCAAAATTAGATCCATTGGTAAGATGGTAGAATTTGATCTAGTATGTTTTGTTATAATTAGAATGTTTTAACCCACGACGCAAAAAGAAAGGGTGTTATAAGTTTGACGTGTGTATCTGTGTTTGTGTGTGTCTGTCTGTGGCATCGAAGCGCCCAAACGGATGTACTTTCCGATTTTGATTTTTTTTTGTTTGATAGGTGTCTTAATCGAGAGTATAGCTCTGATTCATGAAAATCCGTTCAGCAGTTTTAATACAATGAGCATTTTCCTAGATGACGACGCTATGAAATAAACTTTTGTAGTTCCTGATCAATTCGAAATTCGGTTTACTCTTATTTCAACGATATTGTACAAACTTTGAAGCGTTAACCTGATGCTGGGACATCTCGTGGAATATGCAGAATACCCAAAATCGACATCTGCTGTAAATTGTAAGTTGGTTGTAAAAGAAACAACGGGTTGCACTCCGGGAGTGCCGGCAGAACACGGATACTCAGAAACACACGTCAAACTTATAACACCCCTACTTTTTGCGTTGGGAGTCAAAAAGTAGTACTCGCTATTTACCGTGAATAAAATAAAAAACAAACGAACATTCTAGACGTTTACAACTCCGTGTCCCGTATGTGCGACACGGCATCCCGCAAACTACAGCGTAGTGCGTTCCAATCAACAGACCAAAGCACATCAGACAGGTGAGAGTGAGACCAACCTTACCTGGTGTTTATTGATATAGAATGGTCAAGTAGTAGACAAAATAAAAATACTCCCACGTGCCGCGACAGCTGTGCGTAGCGACAAGACATTCCCACGCGCGCATCTGTCACCGCGACCCTTAACCTTACATACAGTCGGACTACAATACACCGACTTCTTACACCCTAGCACTGATTGACTTCAGGGGTGGAAATCTACCGTTACTCACTCCGCGATTTGACGTCCAAGGATTCGCATCTCAGCTCCATTTACTCTAAGCTACGCGGGCCAGTATATTAATATTTTTATTACCAATTATTTTAAAAAAGTTCGAATTTATAATTAGTTTTAAGTGAAGTGAAAATGAACGCGCTAATGAATAGCCAGAAAATACTACAATCGCATTTGCCGATGGATTTAATATCAAGTGAGTAGTAGTTATCATTACTTGCGAATTGTTTTGTTTTTGTGTTTATTATATATATTTTGTACTTATAGCGTAGTACCTATTAATCCAAGCGAGGTCTGTGGTTTTAAGCGAATGTTATTTTACTACCCGACTGCCCAAAAAGAGAGTACAGTTAGAGTAGTACACGTATATACATGTGTTTAGTCAAAATGCATGCTTGTAAAATGTTTACATAATAAATAACAAAGTCGCTCGCTTCCCGACGTCTGTCCCTCCCTCTGTACGTTTCCGTAGAAACTACGCAACATTTTTTTATAATAAATTAATTAGTTTGCCGCTGATATCTCACTACCACTATACTCTAGTCTTATAACAACTAGGCTAATGAGCGAGTAATTTGATTTTGACTTAATTTACTATTACAATATTATTACTAAGAATGTGTTCTATAACACTTTTCTTGATGTCTCTATTATGGGGAAGAAACTTAGTTCTTTTGTTCTTTTTATAGCGTTCACTATCACAACACTTAGTTCACTCGATAAAGTATCACTAGGTACGTGTTTTTATTATCTTTTCTATGGTGGCATCACTTCAGGCAACTACTTATACTATTGTTTATTCTGTGACGCAACGGATTTAATTTGCGGTTTTCATCAATTACATCGATAAAGTGATTCAACAGGAAGGTTATATCTTTAAGTACATATTATGAAACTATTAAGTCGCTTCCAACCATGTTTCCCTCCTCCTATACGCTTAGATTTTTAAAACTTCGCAACGAATTTTTAAGCAATTTTTATTTATATAATATAGAGTGATTAAAGAGGAGGGTTATAAACCAGGAATTAATCATCAGCCTATCTCTGTCAACTGCTGGACATAGGCCTCTCCTATGGCACGCCACTGAGCTCGGTCTTCAGCTCTTTTTTTCCAACCGCTGCCAGCCAGCTTGCATATAACATCGCTCCACTATTTTTAAAGTAATTGGAAACGAATAGCTGAAGATCGAGATTCGAATGATTCATTTTGTAATCGGTAGAGTACGTTTCCGAGGTGGTCCCATTGTTATTTCATCGAGATCTGATAAGTATCTCTAGAGATATGACGATAAACGTCTCATACTTGCTACTGAAGTTGACTCGCGGTATTGCTTTGCTATTTATTGTTGGTAGATACTTATTGTTGGTTTAATACTATTTGATGTAATTTTTAACCGACTTCACAAAAAGGAGGTTCTCAATTCGTCTATATGTTGTTTTTTTTAAGCGAACTTTTTTATATTTGTAATTTGAACATTTTATAAAATGCTTCAAAAATTGTATTAAAATTATTTCTTGTAAGAATCTCCAACTATGGGTGGGTGGGTATTATTTTTCTGTAGTCCTTTGGTCGGTATCGATTTTCAGAATACCTACACCTAGTAATTCTTGCTACAAATAACGTGACCAAGTGCGAGTCGGACTCGCCTATGGAGGGTTCAGTAGAGCAAACATAGATAAGGGCCAGCTCAGACCGCGACGCGACGCGACGCGACGCGGTGCACACATATAGAGTGATACAAAAAAGAACTTCGTTTACTACAAAAAAAGATACACATTTTATCGACTTAGTTCGGGGGCTTCAGGCTGCACCACGTGGATATTACGACAATTATCAAAATTACTTTGGTTTTGATAAGTGTTTGTATCAATGACAACCTTATTTTTGAGGTTCTTGAAAATGTGTTTTGAAATGTATATCTCGTTCAAACCAATTTTCGTTGAAATTGTTCAATCTATTAAAGTTTAAAAGTTTCGATCGTTTAAAATTTAAACGATCGACTCAGAGAAAGAATAGTTTTAGGACCTCAATGTCATTTTTAATATATAGGTACACACCGCCGCACGTTAGCTTGATGACATTATTTTTAGGTGCAGTTCCTTGTTTGGTGAGCCCCAGCTGTTAATTGTTTTGTTTGTATAAAGTTTGTAAAGCGGACATGACTTATAGATTTATAAGGGTTTCGTTTTTTGCCATTCGGCTACGGAACACTAGAAAACAAATCGCTGTGCGCGCGCATCCTTCAATCTCATCTTTGTTTCCCTAACACGCCGAAGGATAACTTAGAGTGGACAATATAAATTAGTTGTGCAGAAACAGCTGTAAGGACTGTAGTCTACCATTAAAACTTTTACCGATGCCTTTAAATAGTATTCAAAAATTTAACTTTCACCGGTTGCTGATAGATATTCAGATAAAAGTTGTGAAATATTTGTCAGATAATAGTTACTAATAGGAACTAGTGACTAGTGACGACCTGGATAATAATAACTGTTAGATATAAATTAACCGCTTTAACTATTATATTGTTAGTTAATAAAGTTTTGCAAAAGTCGCAAAGTTCTTCAACTTTGGAGACTATTGGTACGTGTTTTTTATTTACTTTCAAATTGATATTTTTTAAACTAGGGGATGAATATGGTTGAGTCTTTTGTGCTTAAGTAAGTTTAGTACTTTAACTTCGGAGACTATTGGTACGTTTTTTCACTTCGTAAGTGATATTATATTGTTTTACTAGTGATATTAATATTTGTATTTCGTGATTTTTTTTATAATCTTTACTTATGCTTCACCACTATCTAGCCGGATATTACGTGACGAATGACGATCTGATCTGGGATTGATTCCTCGCTTGACAGCAATGACGAATGAAACAATGAGACGAGGCGGAGAACAACTGAACAACTGAACTGACATAATTCCAATACAGTCCGGCAAGTATAACTTGGCGTGTCTGTGCGCCACTGTGCTTTTACTTTGTACTTTGATAACAGTTTCTCTTAAACCACTTTTAATTACTTTTGGCATTATTGAATTATTTTAATGTAGCAGATTTATCAACAATAATGTCGCGGTAATCTCTCAAACGTCAAACTCACAGTTTCAATTAAAATAATTAGTTCCAAAAACCACCACCGCCAAGTTATACTTGTGGCACTGTACACAAAACGCAACTATCTCAACTACTAGGACGATCGTAGAAGAGATAGTTCACAAATCTTAATAGTATCAGTTGACAGTTAACAGTTTTACTTTCCTGCATTAGACCAACACCCGCTTTAAGTCTTTTAGAAAATCAGCGTCCAGATTTCCTTGGCTCCGTGATCCAGGAAATCGCGGCATTTGTGCTAATATGAGACTGGCCTGTTCCAGCACCTCAAATTTACTTTTTCCTTTATATTATATATAGGCTTGTTTATTATGTATAGTTATAGTATATATTATAGTATATTATGTATAGGCTTGTTTATTGCTGAATAAACGTAAACGTAGACCAATTTGAATATTATTTTGAAAATATCAATATCCAGGGATTTTAGTCAAAAATATATCACAGAAAATGACTTGCGCGACTTGAGAAATTGGTTATCTACCGACTTCCCAAAGAAAAGGAGGTTCTCAATTCGTCTGTGTTTTTTTTTATGTACGTTACGCGCTTACTCCGTCAATTGTGAACCGATTTGAATGATACTTTTTTTAATCGGTATGGTACGTTTCCGAGGTTGTCCCATTGTAATTTTATCGAGATCTGATAAGTATCTCTAGAGATATGACGATAAACGTCTCAAACTTGGTACTGAAATTTAGTCGCGGGGCATGGAAGTCGGTTGCTTTAATTTTTAAACTATCTTAATTATTTTTATTTAACGTTTAAATGTACCCTTTGTAATTTTTATTAGATTTCAATTTTATTAAAGTGTTAAAGTGTAAGTCGTCTCTTCTTAGGCGCTCTGAGCATTACTTTGTGGGTATTGAATGGAGCTCAGCACAGATTACTCTATATATTATGTATATGGGTATAGGACTCAGCCATAACTATAGTGCCCTTAGTACGAGTTGTCATCGTTAACGTTTTTCAAAGATACCACATAGTTTTCGATTTATTCTGGCTCCCTGATTGGTCTAAATTCAGTGTGAAAACCATGCTTATGCGATATCGAGATTGGTATGAAATTGAAAACTCGTACTATACCTGTGGCACAGAATAATGAATAATACAAGTACAGAAATTTCACTCCCTGAGAGCAGAAATGCCTGTGGCCGAGACGCTCAGCGTACTATCAATTATTCTGTAGCTCAGCTATGTAAAGTACGCTCGGTCGAGTCACGTTCGGGACTCGGGTAGATTTTGGTTTGGATTTTAAGAGCAAACGCGGGGTGCACTTTTTCATACAAATGTATTCCCCCATTTCCTCCTTGGAAAATGCATCTAGAGCAAAATTTGTTTCCACGAAAAATCAAGGTCTGCTGTAGCTATGCCCCCTATCATTTGCTTTTTTTGACCAACAAAATGCAAAAAGAAATATAAGCCTTTTAATCTCCTCTTTGAGATTTTTGAAGGGTCATATTTCTATTTACAATTGGTTGGTCAAAAAAAGAAAATTATGGGGCGTAGCTACAGCAGACCTTGATTTTTGGTGGAAACAAATTTTGCTCTAGAAGCATTTTCCAGGGAGGAAACGTGGGAATACATTTGTATGGAAAAGTATACCCCACGTTCACAAACGGCCGTACTTTTGAAGATTTTTACAGACGTATAGCGATGATATTTAACACAAGTAATGTGAATATTATATTGATTGAATTAGATCTAAAGTAAACATACATACATAGATACTATACATACAATCACGCCTTGTTCCCGTTGTGGTAGGCAGAGACCACTTCTTTCACATTCTACGATCCTTACATATCTCTTTCGCTTCTTCCACTTTCATGAGCGCCTTCATACATGCTCGCCGGTTATATGTACTTTTGACTTGGTCTTTCCGTACAACGTATCTGATCTAGTCGTAATAAAGTAAGATAATATGAATTATAAATCTAATCTGATGTAGACGGACTATCAGTTCCATTCGGATCATGATATGTGCTGTGATCGGTATGCGTTTCTTTAAGTTGTGTTTCACTATTTCACTTGTTTTTATATAAAAATTGTCTGAAGTACTGAAACACACAGTTACATGTAGATATGGTTGGTTTTAACCTACTTTAATTTTTTTTTTAATATTCTGTCGTAAACGATTGGATGACAGCTGAATGGTTTATTACTTTTGTTTTTTTTTTCTAATTCAAAGCGTTAAAATTCTGCTTTTACTATGTTTACTTGATAATTGGTTATGATTTATGATTTTGACGTGTGCATATTAATACTGCCTACATACTGAATAAATGCTTTGATTCTTGATTCTAATACTATAAGAATCTTTGTCATGACATACTCACTGACTGACTGACTGACAGACAACGCACAGCCTAAACCGCTGGTCGTAGAGACTCGAAATTTGGAGGCTTTGTTTGTCTTAGTACGTAAAGGTGTACTAAGAAAGGATTTTCCAAAATTCACCCCTTTAGGGGATGAAATGGGGGTTCAAAGTTTGTATGGAGAAACAAGATTAGATAGTATTTTCTATTCAAAACTTCACACAAGTGCTTAAAAAAAAAAGTAAATACGTGTTTCAGGCTTTTTTGAAATTCTACCCCTAAGAGGGTGAAATGGGGTAACAATGTGTGAAAATCAGATAGTTATTACGAAGTTAATTCCCTCCGAGGAAGGATTTTCCAACATTTACCCTTGCATTGGATGAAACGGGGGTTCAAAGTTTGGATAGTTATTTTATTCGACATTTCACACAAGTCCTTCTGTAAATAAATAATTAAATACGATTTCCAGGCTTTTTCAAAATGCCACCCCTCTTAGGATGGTATTTTGAAGTGGGTAGTCTGAAAATCAATATTGTTTCGGATTGCGCTGAAATTTAGAATGCGGATGCTATGACATAGGTATCCGCTTAGAAAGGATTGTATAAAAAAAAACGCGTCGACTTGATAAGTTCTCCGTTTTTTTTTCGTCGGTTAAAAATACCTCCAAAATAACTTATTCTTTTCAATTATATATTTAAACTTATAGATTTACTTAAGTACTTCCGTTAATAAATAAGTAAATACGTGTAGCAGGATTTTTGCAAGGGGTTGGTAAAAAAGTCTGAAAATCAATATGGTCTATTTATACCGATTTTGATTTTACTTCTTTGATTGTCTTTTATAATAGAAAGGTTTTTACAAAATATTTTTTTTTGTAAATAAAAGAAGTCTTTTACGCGGGCGAAGCCGCGGGGCACTTAGTATTAACTATAATATTGTACGCATGAAAAAGGTAAACTGTTGATACGAGGTACCATGTAAGTAATTTACCCTATACTTATACCTTTTAGAGGGCCCGGTGGCGTAATCGGAAGAACGGTTGGCTTTGATGCCGTGGTACCGAGTTCAAACCGCCGTGCACCAATGGATTTTTCTATCGAAAAAATTATGTGCGCTTCTTACAGTGGCCCTACGGTGAAGGAAAACATCGTTAAGAAACCAACAACCCCCGCATGGTGGTAGGACACTATCTAGTGTCCGCCTGGCCAGCTAACACCCTCAAGTTAGAAAATCTGTCACCAAACATCTAAAGTGTTCCGGCAGCTATCCTTGAGAGCCAGTTCCCATTCTAGGCCTAGCGTGCTTACCATCTTCGACCGCATCATCACTTACCAACAGGTGAGATAGTGGTCAATCGCTAGCCTATAACGTATAAAAAAAAACCTTTACTTGTACACAGTTTCAACAACAAATACATTTTGATTTTAATTTCTTCGTCTGTAAGCACTGTATGTAGTATTATATATTATATGGTCTGTGCTGTGAAGTGTGAGTCCTCACGTGTTTGCGAATACGGGGAAATTCTAGCTATCCATCTACTTATTACGTCCGTGTCAGGAACTTACGGAAAATAAAATACAAAAATTCTGTATCGGATAATTTTTCATTGGTATCTATTAATTTACTTAATTATTTATTAGTGTGTTTTATTAGTGTTATTTCATATTTTTTGTGTGTGTATGTTACGCGATTATTCCGTCAATTCTCAACCGATTCGAATGATTCTTTTTGTAATCAGTAGGGTACGTTTTCGAGGTAGTCACGTTGTAATTTCATCGAGATTTGATAAGTATCTTCAGAGATATGATGATAAACGTCTCAAACTTGCTACTGAAATTGACTCGCGGTGCATTGAAGTCGGTTGTTTTAGTTTTTAAACTATCTTTATTATAGTAATTTATCGTTCAATTCATTCGTTTTTAGTTATTTATGATACTAGTGCGGTAAGTTGGTTTTTACAAACGAGTAGACGAATGTAAGCCCGAGACGAAGTCAAGGGTTTACTATAGTCACGAGTTTGTTAAAACCAATATCCGCAACCGCACGTGTGTCATACAACATTTTTCAGTAAATTTGCGAGAAAACACTACAATTGGTAATAAAATAAACATAAACGAAATAATAAAAAAATCGAAACAAACAATCATTGACGTTTCTAATATGAAAATGGCGCTAATTTGCAAATGGTGCCATGTGTGTATATATTATATAATATATATAATTATATATTATATATATTAGAACCGTGGAGGGAAAATATTAGAACTGAATCTTTCGTCTCATTTACACATTAGTATCAAAGTGCGACAAATGTATCAAGCAAAAGCGCTTTCAAAGAGGTCCTATCATTCAGCTTATTATTCTCGTAATATGAAACTCTTAGGCGGAATTCTTATGTAGGTTTTACGAAAATTAAGAATAAACCGTAAATGATACGCACGGTGCCATACCACAGATTGTATAATAGTTACTGCGTGCCATACACCGGAGCGCCGCGTGCGGAAAGTAAATGTGCAGAAAATATTTTTTCTGGATTTACCAGGTTAATTCGTTTGGTTTAAAATTTAAACATAGGTATTTGTAAAGTATACCTATGAATAAATTATTTAAGTTTTTTGTTACATTACACAGGATTAATATTTGTGTATTCTATCTATCCAGACAATTATTATAATAATAATAATTATGATAGTTTAAAAACTAAAACAACCGACTTCAATGTCCCGCGAGTCAATTTCAGTAGCAAGTTTGAGACGTTTATCCTCACATCTCTGGAAATACACATCAAATCTCGATGAAATTACAATGGAACCACCTCGGAAACGTACCAATAACATACACACAAAAAAAACATACAGACGAATTGAGAACCTCCTTCTTTTTGGGAAGTCGGTTGAAAAACAATTGTAGCTGTGTCTTTGTGTCACTGTGTGACATTTTGTATGTTTGTTACCTAATCACGCCTAAACGGACGATCCGATCTTACTGAAATTTAACAAGGAGATGCTTTATAGCATGAGGATGAACATAGGTCACTTTCAACCGACTTTCAAAAAAAGGAGGTTCTCAATTCGTCTGTATGATTTTTTGTGTGTGTGTATGTTACACGATTACTCCGTCAATTGTGAACCGATTCAAATGGTTCTTTTTTAATCGGTAGGTACGGTACGTTTCCGAGGTGGTCCCATTGTAACTTCATCGAGATCTGATAAGTGTCTCCAGAGATATGATGATAAACGTCTCAAACTTGCAACTGAAATTGACTCGCGGGGCATAGAAAACGGTTATTTTAGTTTTTAAACTATCTTAATTATTGTAAAAATAAAAATCATGATTTTTACACATAAATTAATGACGCAGATCACACAAATGTTGATTGACAAAGCTTTACAGTGATATAATTCTTAGTGTGCTCAAACGAAGTCCGGGTATCAGCCATTAAATATAACAATAAAAATCGCATTACCAATTCTTTTTATTTTTGTAATATTGTTTATTTTAATCCCTTTGTTATTCAGCTTATACTGAAATACTGATATCAAAATGTACTTAAATATTAAACTGCTTATTTCAAAATAAGATCTTATACTTACCTACACACTTATCTTCTGTAGTGTGTGGGATGGGACATTTTATAATAAAAATCGAAACAAAGCTTTTTATACCTGTTAAAAAATGCACGACAACGGGATTAACTTTTATTTTTAGACTATAATGCTCTTATTGTAATTGGCGAAGACATTATGCGTACATCTGCGCGAACCCGTGAGTTTTATAAATAGGAATAGGTGTTTAAGTAGGTACTTCATTAAGCAGTGGAAACAGAGATAAATAAATATGATTATAGAGTACCGACTGTTATACTCTGTACTATTTGTTGTCGACCGTATTTACCTAGGTTTCGTTTCGTGCATGCCCGATGCACTTCGGCGAGTTTACGCATCAAGATCGCGACGCGCGGCAAGATCGGGACGACCACGGACTGTCGCGATCTTGGTGCGTAAACTCCCGAGGAAGTGCATCGGACATGCACGGAACCTAGGTACAGTCGACTACAAATAGTAGTTAGTGTAATCGCGGTACTTTTTAACCCCCGACGCAAAAAGAAGGGGTGCTAAAAGTTTGAGGTTTGTATCTGTGTATGTCTGTGGTATCTTAGTGGTAACTAAAAGGAACGACTTCAAACGTTGCGCTAGTCAAAGTAACTACTAGACGCAGCAACTATTACATAATCTGTGCCAGTAGTGAGTAGTAAGTCGTCGAGATAAGTAAATGCGTCTTAATACAAATGTTGATATTTTAAAAAGGCTCGGCCGATTTGGTTAAAATTTAATTGGGACCACCTGGGAAGGGTACCCTTTAAAACAAGTATAGACATTTTTAAATCCGTTCAGGCATCATTGAGTAATCGGTGAACATATATATATAAAAAAAGTTCCGATGAATTGAGAACCTCCTCCTTTTTTGTGAAGTCGGTTAATAAATATGCTATATATTTTTTAAAATAAAATAACTTTTCACAACTCTGCATCAGTGTGGAATTGTGCATCGAATCCAACCTTACAGAATAACTAAACTAAACTAAATTATGCGTTGCGAGTACTTGCGAGTGACAATATTTATAAACGCTATCCACCATGTCTTTCAAAAACCATATTTTTATATTATAAGGTGCATATTTGTTACTACATTAGGCTAGGTACAGCATAAGCAAGACACTTACCTGACGGTAAGCGATGAAGTCTGCTACTAAAACAAATATAGAGATAAATAGGATTTTTTTCCGGTTTGAATGGCAAACAGTGTTTAGTGAAATTACAGGGAATGCATGCATCTTTAAGTAATATCTCGAGGTAACGGGTGTAATGCAGTGCCATGAAAAATTCTGGCTATCCAAAATTGTTCATGCCACCATGTCCGTCATCGATTAACCATCAGGCGAGCGTCTAAGTTCTAAGATGAGTTGTTTCATCTTTCAATAAAATCCTATCCTTTGTTATGTGCCATTTGCTTAGTTATCACTTATTACTTACACCATAATGTTTTACTTATGTGTCGATCAAATCGTGCACCATACGTGCAAGGTAATTAACCAAAACATACCTGCATACAATTTCCAAAGCCTTTAAATCCTAAGTGGACCTAGGTATTTAGTAGTATACCGGTTTGCGTATTGTAGTATGTACTAGTTAGTAATGCGTCGGTGCATCAGTTTTCGACGCAGGCGCAGGTGCGAGGGCGGTTGTCAGTCAGTCGAGCGCGAAGCGCGCATCGCGACGCACGTGTCTGTCGATGGTTCGGCAGTGGCTCATGTGAAGCAAGCGGGGGCGGTGGGACCGGTCGCATTGCCGACCCGCCGACCTTACCTACCGTTCACCGCACGCACAACAACTTTCGTGCTAAAACTGTGCATCTCATATAGATAAAACTTAAACGTGAATAACAATTTTGGAAACATGCAACCGATGCAACTGATTGTTCAAGGAATCTGCGTTCGGGTCGCTGTGAAACATGTATGTACTTTTTATCGGTTTTACCAACCGGTACTGTTACTCTGTACGCGCTTAATAAATTAGTCTGTGAAAAAGTTCAGATAGCGTTGGTGTAAGCAGATGATACTTTTCACTAACTAGTTACTTTGGCACTTAGATTACCTACTTATATTCGTAGGTACCTATAAATTCTGATATGGCTCTACTTTGTTCTTCACTTCTATAATTAATTATACGTATTGATGTCACTACAGTTCAAGATACAATCAGATTAACTTAGATAAATACAATTTAATGCACATCAGTTTAGATTTTAAGTTCTAAGTCGCGCCAAAATGCCTAAACAGATTTAATCAAAAGTAGCGTACTATTAATTATTCTGTGGTATGGATGGGAATTAATACGTGGGAAACAATATTTATACCTACCTATCATCTTTATCATCACTTACCTTATTACCTACCACCACTAAACGGGTCACACAGTGGTGCCTGGTGTACAATGGTGTACAAATTCAATAAAAGTATAGATATGCTTATATGTGACCTAAATAAATGACGTAGATGAGTGTACCTTAACCGCCTACCATTTAAATTAATGTAAGGTTCTATTGCATTTATTGGTTCTATTGTCCTTATATGAATACTCACTTTAACACATACGAACTAAAATAAATGCGATAGAACCTAACAACAATTTTAATCAAATCAAATCAAAGCATTTATTCAGTACGTTAGGCAGTATTAATATACACACATATACACGTCAAAATCATAAATAATATAATAAATCATAATCAAATATCAAGTAAACATAGCAAAAGCAGAATTTAACACTTTGAATTTTAAAAAAAAGTAAATAACCATTCAGCTGTCATCCAATCGTTGATGTCAGACTATTAAAAAAAATATTAAAGTAGGGTTGGCAACCATACACGCACCTGTGTGTTTCAGTACTTCAGAAGAATATAATAAAAAAAAGTGAAAAAGTGAAACACAACGTAAAAAAACGCATGCCGATCACAGTACATATCTTGATCCAAATGGAACTGATTAAAATGGTAGGCGGGTAAGGTAATTCACTAAAGAGTGAATCCTACTTACTAAAAGTGAGTAATCTGTAAATCTAAGAATTCAAAAATCTAAGAAAACTAATCTAAGAATCGTGATTGGTCTATGTCCAGCAGTGGACTGATAATGGTGATGATGATGAATCTAAGAATAAATAACATTGGTTTAATTGTTGTAGGTAATAAGTTTTGAACCTGGGTGACCGAGCTATGCTTGGTATTTAATATTTTAATATGTTAAATCGCCTTAACAAAAATTACAAATTACAATAAACTTAAAAGCAAAACACTACCTAAATACAAAACTTTATCCAACTCGTTAGTCCCATTTCCGAGATGCATATCTCAATATAGGTAAGTATATCGTAAAAGGAATTGCTCGCGTAAATAAATAAAATTAAGTATTAGGTACCTATTAATAGGTAGGTACTTAACTTACTTAAAACTGAATAACACACCCTCAACCCCTTGGAATAAATGAGATGAAATAGTTGCCCGACAAAAAAGTTGCGTCATAATGCAACATAAAAGTAGGTATTGTGACATTTTTGAACATTAATTTGAAATGGCTGTAATATGATGTTTTACGTTTTCAATCCCCATATCTCTGCTATTTTAAAAATTTTCCTAAATCTTTATCGACAAAAAAAAATCTATGTAATTATCGAACCTGTTCACAAAATTTCATGAGAATTGGTTGAAAAATTAGACCTGTAGAGGAGAACAGACATCCGAAAGCAATTTTACCCAAGAAATGGCGAGTTTTGCTTCGCTCGGTAAATTAAGGTCATGAACCTTCATTAGAAGTGTCAGTGAAATTAAAAATTCCAAAGTTATTACATACATACATTTTGTCACCCACATTATTTAAACCTTGACACATCACTGTAGATTATGTGGGTGACAGTGTTTAATTACGAGTACTTTCCATACACACATACACAAATTCGAACATTAATTTACTTTAGTAACCATTTTTATCTAAAAATAATGTATCTCCTGCAGTTTTCTTACGGCTGGTTTCTTTAGTCTATCGATCCCGATTTTTGCAGCTGGAGATACTCGTAGTATTTTGGTTATGTCAAAATGTTCTATGGAGTTGTCTGTCGCGTGGAATCGGAAACGATCGATATGAATCGAGCTTTTTGTACGAGTAGGTACCTACTATACAATTTATACAACATACACACGTCATTTGTAATTATTCAAGTAATCAAATAATTAACAAACCCCAATTAATAAAACTTTTAAAGTATTGATCACATTTTTGTTGGTACTAAAATAGGAATACGCACACACACTATTCGTAACACGAACAAATAACAAGGAGTGGATACAAAAGGACGAACTGCCTCGTACAGATTTATCTCAAGTTCCAAATGCAATCACATATCTTATTATTTGTCGCCGCCGCTGGTTACGGACATAACGTCTGGATTCCAAGATCTGAATCATGCTAGAACTACGAACTGTACCTACTTGTAGCTTCATCCGGGTATTCTTGATAAAATTATCTTTACAACATAGATACTTAGGACCCTTGGGCGGTGCAGTGGACAGTGACTGGAAATGAAGATCAGAAGATCTTGCTCAGTGGCGTGTATTGGGAAAGGCCTATGTGCAGCAGTGGACTGATACCGGCTGATTATGATGATGATGATGAGGTAATCTGCGAGTGGGAGCATCTTTATATCGATGCTGCGATGACTTGCTACCATAAAGTAGCTTATCACTATGAAAGGCAAAATCTATCGACATAACCCGACGGTGTTCCGGCAACACACAGCCCTCAGACCATTCTTGGCCTAGCGTGTTTACCAACCTCGTCCACATCATCGCTTACCACCAGTCGGCCTAGCCTATCAGATATAGAAAACGATGTAGGTAGTTAAACAGTTCTGTACTTAACAATAAACTGGCCAAGTGCAAGTCGGACTCGCACTCGTAGGGTTCCGTACCACACTACAGTATTTTATAAGATCGAGCAAAAAATACCACTATAATTTTACGCCAGCCAAAAATAATAATTATTAAACATTTTATTTTTTATAACGCCATCAACCGTCTAACAAAGGTGTTAGGAATCGACATTTCAATATAACGCCATCTATGGGACGTTTACCTAACTAAGCGTTCATAGATGGCGTGAAATGCCGAAAAAACACGTTTCTTGTATGGGGACCCTCTATTATTTTTAATTTTATTCTGTTTTTAGTATTTGTTGTTATAGCGGCAACAGAAATAAATCATCTGTGAAAATTTCAACTGTCTAACTATCACGGTTCACGAGATACAGCCTGGTGACAGACGGACAGACAGACAGACAGACGGACAGCGGCGTCTTAGTAATAGGGTCCCGTTGTACCGTTTGGGTACGGAACCCTAAAAAAGACAATAAAGGTTCATTTCTGTTAGCATTCACGCTAAACTTGTGTTTTGAAATTGTGTAGGTTGCTCCATTCCTTAATAATACCCAATTCGTTTGGGCGCTACGATGCCATAGACCACAAACACAAATAGATACTTAGGTACACACGTCAAACTTATAAAAATCCACTTTTTGTTTTGAGGTTATTTCAATAATAGTTAACGCAATATATAATAATGTACATTGTTATATTAATGGCCTGGTGGCGTAATCGGGAGAACGGTCGGCTTTGATGCCGTGGTACCGAGTACAAACCCCGCCGTGCACCAATGGATTTTTCTATCAAAAAATTATGTGCGCTTCTCACAGTGGCCCTCCGGTGAAGGAACCAACGTTCGTTAAGAAACCAACAACTTAGGCCTAGCGTGCTTACCATCTTCGACCGCATCATCACTTACCAACCTGTTGGTAAGTGATGATGCGGTCGAAGATGGTAAGCACGCTAGGCCTAAAACAGGTGAGATAGTGATCAAACGCTAGCCTATAAGATATAATATATATATATATGTATTATATCTTATAGGCTAGCGTTTGATCACTATCTCACCTGTTGGTAAGTGATGATGTATATATATATATATATATTTCGTGAACTATTCTCATTGAGACTATACTAGCTAGCTCTCTCTTCTTTGATGTCCTTATCGGTCCAAAAGGATGTGTATTTATAGCTGATATATATCGTAATCAATATCTGTTGATTCCTTGTTATTTTGTATTAACTATGCTCTGTCACCAGCAATTTTCTGTATTTTCAATGTCTAAATGTAAGTAAATTGAATTGCTGGGCGTTTTATCGATATTTCGGGTGATTTTTTGTGGTATTATATCCCATGTGTATATAAAACAGCTGTATATTTATATACGTCCACCAGTGGACCGACACCGGCTGATTATGATGATGATGATGGTATAAAACATAAGTACTAAAAGTTAAAAAAAATTAAATAATGCTAATGTTATCATAAATAGATATAACATGTTTTATCTTCGCTATTAGCGATTTTGTTACGTAGCTAAATGTCAATATAAAGTTCATATTTGCGAGCTAAGATTTTAAAAAGCGTTCTGTTACTCAAAATTATTAAAATAACATTCACCTTCCTGCAAAGTTATTCTCATATCATTCGAAAGCAAATTCGGATTCGGAAACTGCATCTCCTTCGACTTGAATCTTTGCAATTCACAATGCTCCGATCGGTTACTTTTGATATTTCAATTCGAAACATCAGTCATTCTAACCGGAAAGGTTTTCACGACAAAATAGCTCACAGAAGCTTCCGAACTCGAATGTATCTGAGTGAGTAGAATGAGAACTTGAGAAAAGCTATGCTGCAAATGAATTATATTTTTTGATCGAAGCTTGAAATAGGTATAAACGGTTAAGTTTGCAAATAATACTCAAGAGTGTATTGCATGTGAAATTTGCGAATGTGACGTTATACCTCCAAGAGAACACAGTCATCTTATCATATAAGTTCTTGTATGTAAATATAACATAACGAAAGTAAGACACCTAGAAAGCAATTTTACACAAAAAACCGCCCACGCAATAAATTTTCTAAATCTAGGAACCTAATATAGGTACCTACTTACTTATAATTTAAATTACTAATCACACTTATTTAGAATATTACGCTCGAGTCTTTGAACACAGTAGCACAGATTTCATAATAGTAACTACGTAAAAAGTAGTGTGCTTTCAATAAATAATTCTCAATTCATTGTAATAAGAACCAGTTTCATCCCCTGCCCAAATATTTTAACGCCCCTTTTAAGATATAAAAAAACCGTCAGCATTTCGTTACCTACATCGGGCTGCGGCGGTTTGGGGATCCCCTTTGTGTCTTTTATCTCTCTGATTGGTCCAACTTTACCTAGAACTTGCCAATAGCGAGCACAGGATAAGATTGCCCCAAGATGTTCAATGAACAGACAGATGCGCTAAAGGTGCAGTGAACAATCGTTTGAATGTCTGCCAATATTTGCCATCTCGCTATGGAGCAAAAAACCATCACCTGCCCTAAATCAGTCCAATTTTGTGGGTGGGTTTATGGACAAAAAATAACCTAAACCTTATGGGCGTACTATCACAGAATAAATAATAGTTCTACTACGGTTCGTAGCAGCGAGTACATTAATCTGTGACACTTTTATTAGTTAATTTTCCGTCACGTTTGTATTGAGAATAGGTGGGTAAGGTAGCTCGGCTGTTATTTTCCGTCGTCCGAGAAGTTCAAGAGGGCCATTATTTAATTTCATTGTGTGAAGAACTTTCGTAATAATGTATGTTTTGTTTTTGTTTTTAAGGTTGGAGCAAGGCGTTCGTGGCAGCACACGGGGAAAGGAGTGGAGAGGGTTTGAATACCATGTCGGAAACTGCGCCTGTGCCGCCGAGCCCAAAACGCGAATTCCTCCATAAGCGGGAACGCCTTTCCCAGTTATTGGACAGCTTGGCGTTCCAAATTAAAGAAATCAAGGACCAAGATGAGTGGTCGATGCCAGAATCCAACTCCATACAGAAAGCACCTGACGACGTGCCGCTCGATCTGTCTGTCAAATCGAAGACTGAAGGTGTAGACGGAATCGTTACGCCGCCACAAGAAACAAGGTCAGAGCCTTTCGTATGCGGAGCTTGCGGACAATCGTTCACTGTCCAGGATAGGTTGGCGAAGCATGTGGCTTCCCGGCACAGGAATAAGACTCCGCCGTCCGGTCGAGCGTACGAATGCTCCATATGTCTGAGAAGGTTCGCCCGGTCAGACATGTTGACGCGGCATGCGCGGCTCCACACTGGGGTAAAGCCCTACGCTTGCTCGGTATGTGGCCAACTGTTCTCGCGGTCTGATCATCTCGCAACCCATCAGAGGACGCATACGGGGGAAAAACCCTATCATTGCCCCACTTGTCCCTACTCTGCTTGCCGTCGTGATATGATTACCCGACATTTGAGAACTCATACGCGAAAACCTCAACCCGTGTAAATAGTACAAGAGCCTTTAGAAGTTTAGATAGTAACTGTTATACTCCGCAAAGAGAATTTATTATAAGTACTCCGTACTCTACAAGTATTATTACTCCATAGTTTTGCTCGAAGGCGAGAAAAAGAACCTACTATTATTTATTCTGTGGTACGTCAAGTTGTCGCTCGCAAACACGAGCTTTCATACTATTAATTCTGCAGTTCATACGTTGATTTTTACTCTCTTTCGAATAAAACTATCGAGTAAATACTACTTGTATGAGTACCTACTGAGTACGTAGCTTTAATGAATATGTTTCAAAATCGTTTGACTAATATTTAAATTCCTTTAGTTTAAATTTCTCAACGGTTTTGTTATTAAAGACATTATTATGTAAATAGTTTCGTAGTATATTTAATTAATTTAGGGTTCCTTAGTCATTATGAGTAAATTGTGTATTTATTATCCTGCTAAGTTATCATGCGAATGCATAAAAAAACTATGTTAATTCGTTGAATGTTCCGTTTTTGAGTAACGTTTACAAATTTCGAATTACTTACCTAGGTTATAATTGCCTTTTTTATGTCTGCTACTTCTTCTAGCGTTTGACCACTTTCACCTGGTGGTAATAAGCGATAATATAGTGGTGATTATAATGTATGTATAATAGTTACTACGTAATTCCGAAACTCTAAACCGAGCAGGCTCTATTCTAAAAATCTTGATACATTAATATCTACTGGTATACTAAGTGCGTGCCTAATGCACTGCAATAATAATATTAGGTACGCGCAAACCTTTTGAAGGAATCTCTATTTTTTTAACGGCCTTAAAGAAGAAGTTCACTATTCGTCTGTATATTTGGTACTTTGACTAAGTTCAATAGTACATAATGTATTAATATTATTAGAAATGTATAAAGGCCACATAAATATCATGTAAAAATTAGTATAAAATTGTTAGAATCGAATGTGTAAATATTGTTGTGCCAGTGCCACTATAGTAACTTATAGATTATAAATTTAAATTAAGTGCAACATAGTTACTAACAATATTCTGATCCTATCAATACAAAGATTCTCTGGTAGATCGCTTGTAGCTACAAGACCGCACATACTATACTAAACTATACTATACTATACTATACTATACTATACTATACTATACTATACTATACTATACTATACTATACTATACTATACTATACTATACTATACTATACTATACTATACTATACTATACTATACTATACTATACTATACTATACTATACTATACTATACTATACTATACTATACTATACTATACTATACTATACTATACTATACTATACTATACTATACTATACTATACTATACTATACTATACTATACTATACTATACTATACTATACTATACTATACTATACTATACTATACTATACTATACTATACTATACTATACTATACTATACTATACTATACTATACTATACTATACTATACTATACTATACTAAATGCGTAATATTAAACCCAACTAAATGAAAAAAACAACACTGACATTCTTGTTGTCTCCGATGCTACTATTTATAACTTATACCAATAGAAGGCTGAGGACTTGTACTATTATTTATTCTGTGGCTAAGACTAGGATGCTATTTTTTTAACTGACTTCACAAAAATGGACGAGGTTCTGAATTCGACTGTATTTTTACCTAAAAGATAGTAAGTACGTGAGACGAGAAATTCGTATAACGAAACTCTTTAAAACTATAAAAACATTTATGTAACGTGCATTGTCGATTCGACGTCACGCTACCGTTTGAAGACTTAGTCTTATGGTTAATAAGTTGTTATTGGTTATAGGAAAAAAACATTGGAAATCAAAATAGTAGGGAAATTTAATTCCTTACAATATTGTTCATGGGTACATTTAATTAAATCATAAACTAGATAATTTCATAAATATACTTATTTACTTTTTTCAAGACATCTATCAAACAAAGAAAAACTGAAAACACGTTTTTGCCAGGGAGTTAAAATAGCCGAATAGACTATAGAAGCCATTCGAAGTTTAAAAAATTACATTGACATTTGATAAAACTGTCGATATTTTCACTTATACGGTACGTAGAGACAAGGAGAACAATCTCGTTACATGAAAAAGTATCAGTCACATTGAATTCTTTAGGAGGCGCTAATGTAGCCAGAGTGTATTTTTGTGTAATGTCATTATTTATGTATAGAATGTGACAAGGAGAGCTATTTTAAAAGGCAAACTGAAAATGTGGAAAACTGCAATATACAATAGGGAATATGCATGTTTTTTTTTAAATGTTGTTTCACTGATTACACCTATATAACATAGAAACAAAATACTACTGAAAATGTTCTATTTATGTATAAAAAAATATCGTTTAAGCATTAAATCAATCTAAGGCTTAGATTGATTAAATGCTAAATGATATTTTTTTAATATGGCAGCGTTTTAAACAGCTTAGACTAAGCTGTTTAAAACGCTGCCATACTTTCGCGTACCTATTGGTGACGCCACTCACAACATACCTTGCTGTCACCACAGATTGAATCATTGCCATGAATGAAGTATGTTATATATGATAGTATTACATATACTATCGTAACAGAGGGCTTTACTGTGGCTTTACATACGTATTTCTATAACAAATTAATCTGTGACAGCAGTGTATGTATGTTGAAACGTCTCTTTCTAATTAACAAGTGGTGATGTGTTTTGCATAGATATTAAAATTTCTCTCGCTTATTTGCATTTAGCAAATATTTTTTTAATTTAAAATTTTAAAAAAATTAAAAGTTTTTTTATCAACAAAAATTGCTTTCATACACCAGAATAAGAATGATAAAAAAATGCATATAAGTAAAAATAAACCACATGCATATTCCTTATTCTGGTAATTTTTTGCTATTATTATTTAATACCTACATTTTTCCGCCTTAAAAGATGGCTCTCCTTGTCTCTACCTGCCATATATATAATTAGTTACTGTAGAATTTAATACACAATGATAAGATACTGGGTACACACCGGGCTTAAAGAACGCGAACAAACGCTGAGTAGAGAGAGATGGAGTTATATATATAATGCTTCTTCTACCATTTGCCCATTCGTCTGCCTTGGTTCTCTTGGTGTGTACCCAGCGGAAATACTTTGTTTTTAACCGACTTCACAAAAAAAATTAAAAAAGGAAGAAAAAGGAGGTTGTCAATCCGACAGTTTTCTTTTTACCTCGGAACTACGTCAAATCTTAACCGATTTGAAAAAATATTTTTTTGTTTGAGAGATTATGCCTCCCGTTTAGTCCCATTCAAAATTTATCGAGATCTGATAGTCATCTCCGGAGATATGAGGATAAACAATATAAACAAATTTGGTACCTCGATGACATGATTATGGCTAGTCGATATTGTCACTATCGCGGCATGTGAAGTCGGATTTTTCGTTTTGTACGATCATAAATTATTGAACTATGTTGATCTTATTCTAATTGGGCAAGAAGGAGAAGCGTTTTTGCTGTGTAGACAGATAATATAATGTATATAGACAATCTACGATTCTGTTTACGTTTTTATTTTTCTTAATGTTACTGTTATTAAATAGGTAGTTGCTTTGTTCATAGTTGTGTTTTGTATGCTATTAGGATTGGTTTTATTAATAATTAGGGCCAGTTTCACCAGTTCCTGATAAAGTTTCAGTTAGTTATCTGACAGATGACGCCATATCAAAGCTGTCAGAAAGCTTTTCAGATTAGTTCCAAATAGGGCTATGAGGAACCGATAGAACTGGCCCCAAATATCATATTATATCTATTTTAAGTGTATTATGTTTTATACGAGAGTTGCATGAAAGTAATATTCAATAGGACAATATTCGAAGTGATTTTTATTAAACGAGTTGTTTATGATGAGCTAATGTGTATTATTTCTTCGCTATATACCTATCATGCCAACTTTCTGAATAAATTATCTCTAAACTAAACTACGTTAAGAGCAGGGTTCGAGGATATATATCCGATATATATGAAACTGCAGTATCACAAAAACCATTGAATGAACGAAATGACAGGGACGCAGCTATGTAGGCTGTATAGTTCCGTCCCCGTCATTTAGTTCATTTCGTTCATTCAATGGTTTTCGTGTTACTGGTTTCGACGATTTATATCAAATGTTTTTTTTATATATTACATTAATAATACAAAAATGACTTAAAAAATTAATATTGTTGAATAATTTTTAGCATTTGTTACTGTATTTACTATTTCTACTTCGTATTTTATGTTTTTTAGTTGATTTTGCCTTATATAAAAGAACATTTTAAGTTTTCGTTTAATTTGTCTGATTTTTAAGCACCTAAATAAATAAAATAATTTTAAAAAATGTCGGTTTTTTTTGTTTTGATAATTTTAGTATGTTTATGTACCTAATTCATATGCAAATAGTATTCATTAATAATACAATACAATAATAATACGGCTTCCATACAAAATTGATATATATAAAATCTAAATATACCTACATACAAAAATATAAATAAATAAACTGGCCAAGTGCAAGTCGGACTCGCACTTGTAGGGTTCCGTACCACACTACAGTATTTTATAAGACCGAGCAAAAAATACCACTATCATTTTTCGCCAACAAACAAATAATAATGTATAAACATTTTATTTCTTATAACGCCATCTAACGTCTAACGAAGGTGTTAGGGATTGACATCTCAATGTAACGCCATCTATGGGACGATTACCTAACTAAGCGTTCATAGATGGCGTGAAATGCCAAAAAAACAAGTTGCTTGTATGGGGACCCTCTATAGATTTTAACTTTATTCTGTTTTTAGTATTTGTTGGTATAGCGGCAACAGAAATACATCATCTGTGAAAATTTCAACTGTCTAACTATAACGGTTCAAGAGATACAGCCTGGTGACAGACGGACAGACAGACAGACAGACGGACAGCGGAGTCTTAGTAATAGGGTCCCGTTTTACCCTTTGGGTACGGAACCCTGAAAACATACCTACAGACGAATTGAGATTTTTTTTAATGTCGGTTGAAAGTTAAAAGTTAGCGCGAGCACAGATTATATAATAGTTACAACGGCGCGAGTGCCCCCGACACTTTTTCGTGTCGAAATTGAGAAACGACATAAAGTTATTGTATACCTACAATAACAACAGCTATAGTTGTTCAGTTAGTTTTGTTTTAATATACTTTAAGTCGTTAATCATCGTCATTTATGTAAGTAGGTACTTACTAAGCGAGGTAGGTAAGTGCTATCTATTTTGCTTTTCCTTTTTATTTTTAACCCGACTACGGCGAAGCAAAAGGGTGAGTTATGTTATTGACCGGTATGTGGTATGTATGTACTCGTATGTTCATCCGTTCCCTCATCACTTTTATAGGTACTACTTTTGTATAGGTATGTAACTAAATCTAAGAGATACCTAATAAGAAAACTGTAAAAAGGGCATACATTTCAAAAAATAAACTATCTAGCAAATTCTTTTCAATTTAGGTAACTATGTTTCTGTCATTACGAAACTAAAGATAAAACTGGCCAAGTGCGAGTCAGACTTTTGTCCCGCACACGGAGGGTTCCGAATTTCCGAAGTTCGAACGCCACGAACTTCTAACACCAACTAAGTAAATATTAACACAAAGGTAATTTATATAATTTAATATCTGGAAGACCGAGTGTTCGTACGACTAACTTTCCATTCTGATCCTAGCTAATTGAAGCTCTTTAAAGCCGGCTTTTAACTATGGGATATAATTTAATTTATATTATATCTTGAGATATACAATTTTATCGCTCGTCATACATATTATATGAGAACGTTTACACTATGCTATAATATATATTACATCCCAAGCTATAAATATTATTTCGACCGACTGAGCGATATATGAAGGTTTATATTTTACCTCACGTCCCCGGACACCGCGCCACCCCCTGCCTCGCCTTCAGTTATTTTTTGTTTTTTTTATTTTTAATATGGCTTCACACAACGAGTGTATTTAGCCCAGTGTTTGAATGAAACCATAGACAACCAAAAGTGAACTATATATATCTTACAGTGTGAACAGCAATCGCGGGATATTATAAAATGTAATTTACAGTATATCCCATAGTAAAAAGCCGGCTCAAGTACTAAAATTGAAGATATATATATTATTCAATAATGTACACTGCAATTCTGCAACTATACCTTAACTAAGTAATCAAATCGACCGAGGCCCAGAAATTTAACAAATGAAACGCTTGCGCGTGCTAATTTTTCCTGTCCTGCCATCTAGCTGCGTCGAGGTGAATTAATTTCGTATCGAATCGTATCGTAAAAAACACGTTTTTTGTTTTAAACCCTTTAATTTTTAACTATGTTCTGTTCTTAGTATTTGTTGTTATAGCGGCAACAGAAATACATCATCTGTGAAAATTTCAACCGTCTAACTATCACGGTTCATGAGATACAGCCTGGTGACAGACGGACAGACAGACAGACAGACAGACAGACAGACAGACAGCGGAGTCTCAGTAATAGGGTTGCGTTGGTACCCTTTGGGTTCGGAACCCTAAAAAAACATTGAAAAATGTCATATTTCAATTTAACTTCATTAGATTATTAGATTATTAGTATTTCTTGTTATAGTTATAGCGGCCATAGTATTTGTATTTCCTACCTCCATGACACGCACGCACACATTTTTTTTTTGTTTCATTATGGCTACACACGATTAGTGTATTTAGCCAGTATCAAGTATTAAAATTCTTCAAGTTTTTGAGAATTCAAATCATATTAGATGGGTCAAAGTCACATTTTACACATTTTTTTGTTTTTTAGGGTCTGATGCGACGACTGGCTTAAGATAAGATCCCTCTACGGCCCTATCATTAAAATAAATAATATGGAAATAAAATCTACCAAGTTAGTAGAAATGATTGTACATTATAGGCTTGCACTGCCACCTTAGACGGTTTATTAATTCCGTCTACGACTGCCACCTAGTTTTGCATGTAGGCAACATCTTTCATACCATAATAATAAAAATAAGTGGCGGTGAATGTGTGCGAGTGTAGGGCATAGATTACTATATGTTGGTGAAGGAAACCTGTGAAACAGCATTGAAACCGCACAATTTCAAAAAATTGTATATTCATCCATAGGGTACATGTATTTATCTTTACTGAATGTTTGACTTGGACTGGACTGCACAGTAAAGGTATTTTAAATTATTCCCTATCCAAATAAATACTTTTATCCCCTTTGATATGTCAAGTAGATAATCTAAGTAATAGGGATATTCTCTGGGTCAAAAAATAGTAATTTAAATGAGTCCGTTAGTTAGATTATCATAAAATATTGGACACGTATTTTTTAATTTACAAATCAATAGCTTGTCAATTATGACAAAGATAACGAGCGTCTAAGTTTGGGAGTGGGGGCTCGTGACGTCACTAACCGCTAGAAAGCAGTACACTTTTTAGCGGTTCGTGACGTCACGTAGAATTTCAACGCTCTATATCTTCGTCATTTTTTGTTCAAATGAAAAATGCATACCCAATATTTTTTGATAAGGTAAATGAAGAACTGTGTTTTCTAGTTCATCTTTATTGTTCAGACTGGCTTCACAAATAGGCTAGTTTACCAAAAAAAAATTATAGTAAACTAGCCTATTTGGGATAATAGTTTTTATAAGTTGCGTATGCGTGCGTTATATGTTTGCGAACCGAATACGGGCAGCAGCAGAAGCGTGAGAAATAGTTAAGTTATCTGTGAGCGTGAGGTAAGATGAGAGCAGACGTCTTATTAAATATCATAACCAGGAGAGTAGAATAGTACATATAATAATTCCTTAATACGCGGGAAAAGCCGCGGGATGCATCTTGTAATTATTATTTCTACAGGCAACACCAAGTTATCTCTATTTCACATGCGAGTTGCGGGCGCAGGCGTGCGTAGTCAAGTCTGCGTAGTTCTCTTGTCGGCCATTTCGTGATCCGGGCGTCACTATCGCGTTATTGCAAGTTTGCAAGGAATTGACTAAAACGCCCTCGTTGAGAAAAATTAGAAGTTCTTCTGAAGAAATTACTTTGTAAAATGCAGTTATGTCTTCTGTGAATTGATTACTTCTAACGTTATTGTTTCATATAAGAAAATGATTTCGTTTGCTTTCGCCACAAAGTGTTACATTTCGTGAAAATCCAATCAAGAGCTAAAGTAAGTATTCCACCATCATTATAATTGACGCTAGCGCCGCCTGTTTTCTAGTTCATCAGATTGTTGGTGGCGCTATTTTGTTTGTAAATTACATAGAAATGTAAAATACGTATTTTACATTTTGCCTTTTGTTCATTTTCAATAGATGCGTATGAATTTATGAAAATGCTAGGCTGCATAAGATGGCGGATCGTTCACATTTCGTGATTCCGCTATTAACAAGTGTTCTATGAGATCTTTACACGACAAAACCTAGTCAATGCCGACAGTGGCAGTGTCTAATGGTACCGGGTTCACCTGTACAATTTATTAGATTATTGATAATATCTTGAAGTTTCCAAGCAGTTGAGGTTCAATGTTCAGACTTTCCAATAAACACCAATATAAATGCGAAAGTCAGTTTGTATATTTGTTTGTTTGGGACTTCTGCACGGTCAAACGTCTCGACAAATTTGTTTGAATTCCAATATAATAGAATAAGTCATAGGATATGCTTTAACGCGGGTGAAGCTGGGGGTCAGCTAGTTTATACATACATACTTAAATCACGCATTTTTCCTATTGTGGTGGGCAGAGACTACTTCTTTCCATATGCTATGATCCTAACATACCTCTTTCCCTTGTTCGACTTTAATGAGCGCCTTCATACATGCTTGCTGGTTATAGGTACTTTGACTCGGATTTTCTTTAAAACGTCTCTGATCTGGTCGTGAAACATTCCCCTAGGTCGGCCTTTACTGGCTGACCCATTCACACTCGCCTTATAAATCAGCTTTGACAATCTTCCTTTATCCATCCTCTCTAGATGTCAAAACCATCTAAGCATCCCTTTCTCTATCCTTGTCTCTACATCTTCTACCACACCACAACATTCCCCTAGTACACTGTTCTCCACCATATACATCAGAGTCACCCTAATCACACCTCTCAAACTTCTCATTTCTACGGCATTAATTTTAGTTTCATGCTTTTACTGCCATACCCAGCATTCACTACCATACATGAGTGTGGGAACCAACACTCCCCTATGTACATAGGCATCATCAGCCAGTCGTGCTTTTTAGACACATTCTGACTGTGCATAAAGTTATGAAGTGCCCCACTCACTTGGTTTCCTGCCAAAACTCTTCGTTCAATATCATACTTACCATCTCTCGTTAACTTACAACCCAGGTCACAGAATAATGAATAATACAAATACAGAAGGCTACCAAAAATGTGAGATTAAACCATTAAACCTAGTTACAATATCGGTATTGTTCAAAATATGCTACACGCTTGGGATGAGACCTTGAGTTTGCGTCACAGAATAAACTAGGAACAGGGTGTTGCGCACCGTAAAATGCACTGTAAGTACTCGCTGCGAGAGTCTATCACTCAGTCAGCTCGCGGGCTGTCAGCTGTCTCTAAGGTTGACTGTTGTGAGATAACAGATTGAACAATAAAGTAAAGACGCATGTCCAATCGAGACCACGCGTGACACTACTGAACTTGTAGCCCATGGGCTGCCGTGGAGGTACTAGCATTTTCCATTCCATTTTAGCAAATTCCTTCAATCGTAATTCTACAATCTGTGTATAGACTATCTGTCAGCTAGTTTATAATAATTGCGTATTCACGAGGCATAGATATATTTCACTCTTTTAAAGCCTTTCAAGTCCAAGTTCAAATCACTGTCTATTCATTGTCATACATCAAAGTAAGTGATAAAAGTGTCCTACGGTCAACGTGACATTGGCGAAATTGTGGTGACACTACTGCAAAAGCCACCAAACTAATATTGAATTAAATAATGTTCTGTATTTAGCTCCTAGCTGAAATAGATTCATGGAATTCAGAAAATGGCTAAAGTAATCTAATGGCTAAGCCATAATCCTGGCGATTGAAAGGTCATGAGTTCGATTCCCACCTGTTACACTATTGATGTGAACTCAATCCAGACACAAATCAAATTAAAGCATTTATCCAGCATGTAGGCCAGTGGTTCCCAACCTTCTTGTGACTAGGGATGTGGCATATTCTGTACCAGCTCTTAAATTGGGGTTATATTTTTGCTCATTTATATAGAGCAAATTATTGGTTCGTCAGTTTTAAATCTTTCGCGGACCATATTTAAATTCTTGCGGACCACTGGTGGTCCGTGAATCACTGGTTCGGAGCCACCGATGTAGGCAGTAGACTATACACACATATACACTTAATAAACTGGCCAAGTGCGAGTCGGACTCGCACATGTAGGGTTCCTATTGAACAAAATTTGCTGGAAAAATTAAGTATCTGCATAGATTTAACATCGATATATATAAATACCGTGTCAATACTAAACATGCTTATTTACAACGCCATCTAACGAATGTCGAACGAACTTCTAACACCCACCATGTGAATGTTAACACAAAGGTCAGTGACCTTTTTGTTGGTTACCATCATAGTAAAAACACGTTTTTTGTAATGGGACCCCTTTAATTTTTAACTTTGTTTTGTTTTTAGTATTTGTTGTTATAGCGGCAACAGAACCCTAAAAATCATAAAATAAATCATAATCAATTATTAAGTAAACATAGCAAAAGCATAAGTTAACGCTTTGAAACAAAAAACAAGTAATGAGCCATTTAGCTGTCATCCAATTGTTGACGTCTGACTATTAAAAATATAAGTATATAAGTACACATGCATATATATTCACATACCTCGATATTTCAGAACTCCAGACAAATTTTATAAAATGCATACTGATCACTGTACAAATCATGATCTGAGTGGAACTGATTGTCTATCATACAACCATATTTAGCTTCATTGGAGGGGTTAACAAGACTACTGTGTGCTACCCACATTGCCAGTAAGCTTTTTTTTAAGAGAAAAAAAGTAAAAGCACAGAAAACATATTAGTACTACGTATAAGTGTAATTATAACGTGGTGATTGCCATAAGATTTTGATATGATAATTTATAGTCTCTATTTGTGGAGTATTTCAAAAGCAGGTAAAAATCGCTTCACATTCAGCTGAGTACAGTTTAGAATGTTAAATTAGATTTAATTGTCTTTGTTACAGAGATGCCCCCCAAAAAGAAATCTTATCGTAACAACAAAACTATCATCGTGCAGGCTGTCATACCTGAGGAGCCTGGTAAGTTATCATTATTTTCTTCTTTTGACTATGTAAGACCTTTACTGACCAAGGCTTGAAACCGGTTTATGCTTAACCGTTTCTTTAAGGTTTAAACCGGTTTATGCTTAACCGTATCTTTAAAGTTTAAACCGGTTTTAACCATATATTTCGCTCAAAGCAGGGTTAGAAACCGGTTTATTGATAACCGGTTTAAATACGGCATAAACCGGTTTTTTAATTATTTCGTTCTAAAACCTCTATAAACGGGTTTATTCTGTGAGAGACTCACGCGTACTTGCATTTGGCACGGGCGATAAAAAAACATGCTCTCGCACTTTTTGAAGTTTGCTTGCCATATACAATGTATAATTTTTATGACCGACCGCTGTTTTCAATATGTGATTCATCATGATTTGTACTGCAATTAGTCTGCGTTTTATTTATTTATTATGTTTCATTATTTCACAATTTTTTGAATAAAAATTGTCTGAAGTACTGAAACATCCACTGGGTTGCGGGTGCTCGTAATAGTACGGTTGGCAACCCTACATTAATCAGGGGAATTAAACATGTGTTTTAAGTGTGACGTTCGACGTCTAGATGAAAGCTGAATGGCTCATTACCTTTGTTTTTTTTTTGTAAATTCAAAGCAATAAGTTATGTTTCTGTTATATCTATAATATTTTTACTGAATATGATCTATTTAATGTAATTTGACGAGTGTAAGTGCAAATTTTTAATTTGCCCATGTACTGAATAAATGCTTTGACTTTGACTTTGTGATTTACAATTACTAAATCGTTGTTTGCTTGCTGCCAGTGCACACACAGCTGCAAATTGAAAAGTGGTCGATGATCATAGCTAAAACCGTTCTGAACCGGTTTATTCAACGAAACTTTTACTAAAAAGGTTTTCGCTCAATATCGTTCAATAGCGGTTTATAGAACGAACGAAAACCGAAAAGAAAAGTTCATATGTACTTACGCCCAAACCGGTTTGGATTTTTAACCCGGTTTCCAAGCCTTGGTATTGACATTCCACTTAAGTGTAATGTGCACTTTCTGTAGCCAGCGATTACTCAAACCATGCTAGCTCTTAAGCGATGATGTGTTCGAAGATAGTGAACATGCTAGGGCTAGAATAGTCTGACTGTCAAGGGCTGTGTGTTGCCGAAACAGTAACATTGTTAGGTTATGGTGGTAGGTAAGCTACTAGCAAGTCAGGCAGAACATCGATATTATGCTCCTATGTAAAGACTGATAATATTAAGATTAAAACTAAACTAAAACTAAAGCAAACAACTTTTACGAGTATGCCCCGCGAGTCAGTTTCAGTAGCAAATGTGTGACGTTTATCGTCATATCTCTGGAGATACTTATCAGATCTCGATGAAATTACAACGGGGCCACCTCGGAAATGTACCCTACTGATTAAAAAAATAATAATTTGAATCGGTTCACAATTGATGGAGTAATTGATAATATAAATGAAAAAAAAAACATACAGACGAATTGAGAACCTCCTCCTTTTTTAAAGTTGGTTGAACATTTATCTGAACTGCGCTGTGATTATAATCGAAAAGGTTTTCCACGACTAAATAGCTCACAGAATAAAAAAAGAGTGTGTGTACTTATGTATACGCGTTAGAAGTTATACTTCTGTGGCGTATGGAAAAAAAATAACTAAAATGCAGTAGTGATTAACGATAAATATTAAAATTAATCAAAAAGATTTTATTTAAATAAAAAAGTTTTTATTAACGTAAAAATATGACGTTAAATATGACATATACAACTTGAACATAGTCATGCCACCTAGAACTAACTTCACGGTGTAGAATTTAGATGTCGGTGTGCGCGCGCATCGTACCACCTAGAACTAACTTCACGATGTTAAATTTAGGTGTCGGTGTGCGCGCGCATCGTAAAAATTCACTCATCATTTTTCTCTATCGCGCCAAAAGAAGTATAACTTCAATAAATATTCTAAATAACTCTATTGAATTTGAATGTATCTAATTGAAATGAAAATCAGGGTGCTGGGGTATCTCTTACATAAATACATAAAATCACGCGTTATTCCTGTTGGGGTAGTATCTGCCTACTACTCTTTTCCACATGCTATGATCCTCTTTCGCTTCTTCCACTTTCATGAGCGCCTTCGTACATGCTCGCCGGTTATAGGTACTTTCGACTTGGCCTTTCTTTAAAACGTCTCCGATCTGGTCGTGATACGTTCGCCTAGGTCGGTCTCTACCGGCTGGCCCATTCACACTCGTCTCATAATTTTTTTTCGTCAATCTTTCTTCATCCAGCCTCTCTAGATGTCCAAACCATCTCAGCATCCCTTTATCTATCTTTGTCACTACATCTTCTGCTACACCACAACATCCTCTTATCACTTCTCCACCTTATCCATCAGAGTCACTCCAATCATACTTCTCAAACTTATTATTTCTACAGCATTAATTTTACTTTTATGCTTCTTCTGCCATACCCAGCATTCTCTATCATACATGAATGTGGGAACAAACACTCTACTGTGTACAGTTGTGCTTTTTAGACACGTTCTGACTGCTCATAAAATAAGATAATATAGTGCCCCACTCACTTGGTTTTCTACCAAAACTTTTTTTTCAATATAGTGATATGAAAGTGTTCATACTTACCATTGAGCTTACCATATCTTCCCTGATCAATAAATTGTCTATCTATGTATCTATCTACCCATACCTTTTCGTATATGTTGTCATGCTAGATTTTATTTATTGGAGAGATTTCAATAAAAATCAACACCAACATTATACATGCGAAAGTCAGTTTGTTTATTTGTTTGGGACTTCTTCAGGGTCAAACGGCTATACTGCTGAAAATTTGTATAGAAATAGCCAGTACTATGGATGGACGCGGGGTATAGCTAGTTAGTTAGATATAAATGATGCTTCTGTAGAGGGGGGCTACCTAGGCTAAATGGCAAGAAATTCAGAGCCCTCAAAATGAATATGTGTAAGGTAACTTAAGGCTTGAGTTTCTTTGACTGACTGAGACTTTTGCAATAATTACCAACATTGTTATAGAAACAGAAAATGTGGAAGAAGAGATAGACACAAACGAGGTGACATACTTCGTAGATGAAGAAGGACGGTACTACTACCAGCCCGGGCCAGACCCCGGGTTGGTTTCTCTCGCAGCATCCGAAGATAATACAATAGTACAACAGGTAACTTTATCTTATGCGATTATTATTATTTGATGACTATGGCTAAGTAAATAGGTATTTATGGGTTCCATACCCTTAAAGGAAGAAAGGAACCCTTATATGATCACTTTGCTGTCTATCCGTCTGTCTGTCAAGAGTCAAGACCCTTTTTGTCAGGAATGTGTAGATATCAAGTTGTTGCTTATATCAAATACTCAGGTCTATGGTATTTTCAGCTTTGAAAAAATTAAACTGTTAAGTCAACGCGATCAAAAGATATGACTGTTAATGTCGCATATTTTGCGACTTCACAAGGGACGATTCCCTTGTGAAGTCGCAAAATATGCGACACCTACAGAGAGAACCTACAGAGTA
Source organism: Cabera pusaria (assembly GCA_954871355.1). Taxonomy (NCBI): domain Eukaryota; kingdom Metazoa; phylum Arthropoda; class Insecta; order Lepidoptera; family Geometridae; genus Cabera; species Cabera pusaria. The sequence goes on along the minus strand of OX940885.1, from coordinate 31,817,350 downwards.
CTACCTGTTGACCTAGAATCATGAAATTTGGCATATAGCGAGGTCTTGAAGCATTTATAAAGAAAAAAACATGAAAACCGTTAATATGTAATTTAATAACAAAAAAAGCGAATTTACATACTTATTATTTGCGGTTGGTTCAGTAACAGTGTCTAAGGATCCAAATGCATAGTTAAGTTTGTTTTGACAAGTTTGTACGGAAGCCTCGGTGCAACATACCAACTCTCCGATTGGTCAGTTTTTTTACTTTTACGTCTGACAGACAAGTATTGGATCATTATAAACATTTTTATTTAAATGACTTTTTTACCCGACTATGGCGAAGCATAAGAGAGGGGTAATATTTTTGACCAGTATGTGGATATTTATATATGTAAATATTCATAACTTCTAAACTATTCATTATGTGAGTCAAAAGTATGTCTCCAAGTATAAATGCATATTTGTGTTGTTTTCATAATAGGAAGAAGTACCGGTCGAAGAGATGCCTACACAGAGCGCTGGCTCTCTAAATGCTGAACCTTACCAGACGGTCACCCTGGTGCCTTCCGAGAACAGCAATGGTGAAATGAGCTATGTTCTCGTGGTGCAAGAGGAAGCGCAGCCGCTTATGAATGTTGCTATAAAGGTAAAAGTCCATTTTATAAGCTTTTATGCAATGTTAAGTCGTACAACACAGGATCACTCCTAGTGCAGGATTTATGGCTCCTTATTATTACGTATCATTGGAGTTACTAAATTGTATTAGATTCGAATTAAGATTATTATTACCTTAGACCTATAATTATAAGTTCTACTTCAATTGTAAGCCTGTATGTATCTACTTCTTAAATAAATAGAATAAAAATGTTCGTCTAAAAGTCAGTTGTCTGTTCTAACAGAACCATTTTCAACAAGTTACTGGGATACGATGGAGTTGAAATTTTACATATGTTAGTTTGGTGACAATGCAATATTATGGTACAAAGATCGGGCTCAGTGGTGTGTCTGGATGGAGTTCTTCGTCCAGCAGTGGACTGATACCGGTTGATAATGATAATATATTTTTTTAATAAATATAAAGGAGCAAACATGCGGCCACAGAACTGATGGTAAGTGGTTACCGCCGCCTATTAACACCTGCAATACCAGGGGCAATACTGGTTCATTGCCTGCTCTTTTGAAAGAGGAATCTGTTAACGATCCTTATGAAGCAACTCGGATCAAAAATTGGAAGGAAGGTCATTCCACATCTCTATAATATATTATGGACTGGTTCCACCAAATGGCGCCATACAAGAGTTATCAAAAATCTGTCAGATAAGTTTCCAGTAGTCTTATCAGGAACCCGCCGGTTCAAGACTACTGGAAACTTATCTGTTCTTAACTTAACTTATCTATATACTTATAAGACTAGCGCTGAGCTATTAAAGTTTATTTTTTTACTATATTTATTTTATTACAGGAAGAGAAACACGCCGTAGACATATACAAGTTTGAAGATGAAGAACCGGAGGAAATGGAAGAGCCGAATGTTGAACAGGTGAAACGTAAGCGGCCTAAGAACGTTAAGACATCACGTCCCCTGTTCACGTGCAACTTCTGTAACTACAGCAGTCACAGACGGTATATATATATTAGTATGTTATGTAGCATTTTTTTTTTATATCTTATAGGCTAGCGTTTGACCACTATCTCACCCATTGGTAAGTTATGATGCGGTCGAAGATGGTAAGCACGCTTGGCCTAGAATGGGAACTGGCTCTCAAGGATAGCTGCTGGAACACATTAGATGTTTGGAGACAGATTTTCTAACTTGAGGGTGGTAGCTGGCCAGGCGGTCACTAGATAGTGACCTACCACCATGCGGGGGTTGTTGGTTTCTTAACGATGTTTTTCCTTCACCAGAGGGCCACTGTGAAAAGCGCACATACATTTTTCAATAGAAAAAGCTATTGGTTCACGGCGGTTTGAACTCGGTACCTCTGGCATCAAAGCCAACCGTTCTCCCGATTATGCCACCGGGCCTGTTCTTAGGGATCGGAAAAAATCTTTAAATAGTAAACGGGAAGAAACATAAAAAGAAATGAGTAGTCCACTTGCAAATTACGCTATGTTAAAAAAAAATCATTTTTTTTGTAATGGTGGTACTCGGTTAACCTTTTAAAATATTAACGTCTGTATTTATCATACTCTGTCAAAACTCGTTATGTTATTAATAAAATGGGATAGAAAAGTCAATACTCTTGCAAAAGCCGCTATGGTGATCGGAAGTTTATCATACTCTGTCAAAACTCGTTATGTTAGGAATAAAATGGGATAGAAAAGTCAATACTCTTGCAAAAGCCGCTATGGTGATGGGAAGTTTATCATACTCTGTCAAAACTCGTTATGTTAGGAATAAAATGGGATAGAAAAGTCAATACTCTTGCAAAAGCCGCTATGGTGATCGGAAGTTTATCATACTCTGTCAAAACTCGTTATGTTAGGAATAAAATGGGATAGAAAAGTCAATACTCTTGCAAAAGCCGCTATGGTGATCGGAAGTTTATCATACTCTGTCAAAACTCGTTATGTTAGGAATAAAATGGGATAGAAAAGTCAATACTTTTGCAAAAGCCGCTATGGTGATCGGAAGTTTATCATACTCTGTCAAAACTCGTTATGTTAGGAATAAAATGGGATAGAAAAGTCAATACTCTTGCAAAAGCCGCTATGGTGATCGGAAGTTTATCATACTCTGTCAAAACTCGTTATGTTAGGAATAAAATGGGATAGAAAAGTCAATACTCTTGCAAAAGCCGCTATGGTGATCGGAAGTTTATCATACTCTGTCAAAACTCGTTATGTTAGGAATAAAATGGGATAGAAAAGTCAATACTCTTGCAAAAGCCGCTATGGTGATCGGAAGTTTATCATACTCTGTCAAAACTCGTTATGTTAGGAATAAAATGGGATAGAAAAGTCAATACTCTTGCAAAAGCCGCTATGGTGATCGGAAGCTTATCATACTCTGTCAAAACTCGTTATGTTAGGAATAAAATGGGATAGAAAAGTCAATACTCTTGCAAAAGCCGCTATGGTGATCGGAAGTTTATCATACTCTGTCAAAACTCGTTATGTTAGGAATAAAATGGGATAGAAAAGTCAATACTCTTGCAAAAGCCGCTATGGTGATCGGAAGTTTATCATACTCTGTCAAAACTCGTTATGTTAGGAATAAAATGGGATAGAAAAGTCAATACTCTTGCAAAAGCCGCTATGGTGATCGGAAGTTTATCATACTCTGTCAAAACTCGTTATGTTAGGAATAAAATGGGATAGAAAAGTCAATACTCTTGCAAAAGCCGCTATGGTGATCGGAAGTTTATCATACTCTGTCAAAACTCGTTATGTTAGGAATAAAATGGGATAGAAAAGTCAATACTCTTGCAAAAGCCGCTATGGTGATCGGAAGTTTATCATACTCTGTCAAAACTCGTTATGTTAGGAATAAAATGGGATAGAAAAGTCAATACTCTTGCAAAAGCCGCTATGGTCCACTTTCAAAAAACATTTTAATCTGTTTTCATTCCTTAATTTAACATAGCTGGCTTTGAAAGTGGACTACTCAAATAAACACACATCCCCATACACAAGAAACATGTTTTTTCAGGCGTTTTGTGCTTGAACTTACAAACCGTTATAGGTAGACTTGATATTTGCTCATAGTGTGTATTAAAATGGTTGCTATAACATCAAATCGAACATCATCACTTAACATCAGGTGAGATAGTGATCAAGTGCTACCCAGTACGGTATTTAAAAAAAAATAAATTAAAAAATTAAATTAATAGTGGGGGAACCTTACTTGTGCGAGTCCAATTCGCACTTGGCCAGTTTATTTAATCCTATTTAGTTTTGATAAGTCCAATTGGCGTTTTCACATTGGACCTGTAACTACACAATAACTGCACGATATTGTCGGACTGGTAGTTTGATACAATCTGTCGAAGACACAGGACGACACAGTGTAAAAGTATTTAGTAGTGATTGTATCAAACCAGTACCAGTCCGACGATATCTACAGTTATCGTCCAATGTAAAAACGCCCAATGGATTGCACTTTCTAGTTATTACTTCGAGTCTGGATTATTAGTTTTTTTTAACTATAACTATAATTGGTTAAATAAATGGAACACAAGAGTGTCAGATTGGTACCCCAGAGATGGGAAGCGCAACAGAAAAGACGCCAGAAAACCAAATGGGAAGACTATATAAAACTGACAGCAGGACATCATTGGAGAAGGGTCGCACGAGACAGAACCCAGTGGAAAATGTTGGATGAGGCCTCTGCCACGAGGCACGCTGAACTGCGTGACATCATATAAAACTACATAAAAAAAATCCCAAACATTGTCACATAGTTCAGAATCAATGGCTTATTATTTATTTATTTATAATTGGTTATTAAACAGGTATTTGTTAATCCGTCACATGAAGACTCATTCAGAGGATCGGCCGCACAAGTGCGACGTTTGCGACCGAGGGTTCAAGACGCACGCTTCCCTTCAAAACCACACCAATATGCATAATGGTGTCAAGCCGCATCTCTGCAAGTTCTGCAATGCTAGCTTCACTACCAGCGGTAAGTTTGCTCTACGATTGGTAGATGTTGAATTTTATAGAAACACATCATAATAGATTGGTTACCCGTGGAGCTTGCATATAGGACCGTATTCCGCCTGTCCTAGAAACTGACATTCTTCGACGATCTTTCCTTCATATTACACAAGGAGATTTCAAATTTACTTCGAGTAGGTAATAAATACTGTTAATATAATTCTAATTAGAGGTGGGGGGCAATACGTCCTGCACTGACATCCCGCTTGGGATGTATTGTGCATTCCCCTCTGACAGCGACTAACCAAGCCAACCCAGCTCTTTTAGTCTCTTTTAGTAGTAGGTGGTCTGAGGTCGTTGGCATAACGCTCCCAGTGATGTAGATGGTGATGGTATTGATGTCAAAGCAACTGACATAATGGAAAGTGGTGAAAGTGTATGCATAGCTGTGCCAAGAGCGGCAAGCAGTGACGATGATGATGAGGGTGATGGCAATTGTTGTTGTGGCAGGAACTGTTGCCTCGCATCCATGTCCCCGTGACCCTTATGTCTTCTAAGACTTAGCAATGGGATATAACATGTTTTACAGTCTCGATTTGGAAAATTCTTTTTCCCATTTAAATTTTAACTTAATCGGTCGAGCTGTTTTTAATATATTAACAACTTGATGACACGATACTGGCTACTAGACTAGCGCGACGTAAACGTTGCGTAAAAGTCAGTTTTTTTAGTTTTTTTAAACAATCTTCGATTCTTTATCTAACGAACCGCCTGGAAATGGAATGCCCTGCCTGAGTCTGTGTTTCCGGCTACATACAATATGGGGGTCTTCAAATACGAGTGAATAGGTATCTTCTGGGTAAGAGCGCTCCATCATCGAGCCCATCATCACTTAACATCAGGTGAGAAAGTGGCCAAGTGCTATCCAGTACGATGTAAAAAAAATCTTAAATTATATGTTTTTATACAGGTGAATTGGTCCGCCACGTCCGATACAAGCACACGCATGAGAAGCCTCACAAGTGCACCGAATGTGACTACGCTTCTGTGGAGCTATCCAAACTGAGACGGCACGTTCGATGCCACACTGGTGAGAGACCTTATCAGGTATGTACACTTATAAACAGTTCACTAAATAAATATAACACAATGTGTAGGTGCAGAACCGGATTAAGAGATCTAGGGCCCCTAGGTACTTTACATTTGAGGCCCCTCCCCCCTACATTCCGAAGCTATTGAAAATTTGTTTTACTGATTACATACAATACAAGCAATAGTGATGAATTATTGTGTGGAAGGAGAAAAGGGAAGGTAAGCCTTTGCCTTGCCCTGCAGCGGATCAAAATTGATTGATTAAAAACATCTATCGCGGTAACTTGGTGGGCAGGGCCCCTTAGATTTTGGGCGACTAAGCCAGTGACTTGTAGGCGGAAATACGGCCCTGTGTAGGTGAGACTGAGGGTGTGTGTGTGTGTGTATGCAACATGGTTCAGCGCCATCTAGATGCTTTTATATAATGCGTTTCTTTAAGTTGAGTTTCACTTTTTCACATATTTTTTAATATAATAATTGTCTGAAGTACTGAAACACAAAGGTACTTACGTGTATGGTTGGCAACCCTACTTTAATAATTTTTCAATAGTCTGACGTCAAGATTGGATGACAGCTGAATGGTTCATTACTTTTAATATAATGTACATAGAATAAATACGTGAATAATAATAAATCTTTTATTCTTATTTTGTTCCCAGTGTCCGCATTGCACGTACGCGTCGCCCGATACCTTCAAGTTGAAGCGACACCTTCGCACCCACACGGGGGAAAAACCATACAAATGTGATCTGTGCAACATGTGCTTCACACAGTCTAACTCACTGAAGGCACACAAACTTATACATAACGGTGAGTTTTACTTTTTAACCGACTTCAGAAAAAGAAGGAGGTTTCTCAATTCGACTATATATATTTTCAACCGACTTCCAAAAATAAGGAGATTCTCAATTCGTCTGTATAACTTTTTTTTAATTTTATTGCGTATAGGCAAGCATTTGACCCCTGTATCTTACCTGGTGGAAAGTGAGAAGAAGAAAACCACTGCCACGGCATATAAACCACCCTGAAGTTGCGTGCTACCATTTTCGACCTTTCATCACTTACCAAAGAGTATTTCAATTATCATCAAAAGCTTACCCATATAATATAAAAAAAATCTGTAAAAAAGTTTTTCTAATTAATTTAATTTGAAGTTTATTATTCTATTATACAGTGGCAGAAAAGCCAGTATACGCGTGCGAGCTGTGCCCAGCACGTTGCGGTCGTAAGACCGACCTACGCATTCACGTGCAGAAGCTTCATACTTCGGACAAGCCTCTCAAGTGTAAACGGTGTGGCAAGACCTTCCCGGATCGATACTCGTGCAAGCTTCATAATAAGGTAATATTTTACTATTTTATTTTTACTGACTTCACAAAAAAGGAGAAGGTTCTTAATTTGTCGGAATTTCTTGTTTTAAGTATGTTCACAGCATTTCTCGAAGTCGCCTGAACTGATGTGGAAAATTATGATTTTTTTGTTTTGTATTTTTGTGTTTTTGAAAGAGTATACACAGGTAAAGGCTTCACATGTGGTCTAATATAATTTTCATCTAGATATGTTCAGTATCTCCAGAGATATGGAGATAAACACCTTAAGCATGGTACTGAACACTTTTAGTCTGTTCTTTTAGTAATTTAAACGATCTTAAATTATGTCATCATCCTCATCAATGGTTTCTAAATAGATCTATAGACATCATACGATCATCAATGATTATCCTCCATTTATTGATCCATTTTGTATGACGGGTCTAATAAACTCTAATATGCACTCTAATCTAACGTCAAAAAAGTAAATGTATCATGTGGCCAAATCATAGACATAATATAAAAGGATGGTGCACTGCAGACGTTTTGACAAATTCAATTTAATCCGTTGTAATAAGGAATGTAATAAGCAATAAGGTTGTAATTGCTCTGTAGAACAAAACGGCACAATTGAGAGACACCAGGGTGGGAGTGTGTCCTTTTCTAACAACCTGCTACTGCCTGCTAGTGCTATATATGTTCTCTACTATATTTATAGTATATATATAAGTTGTCCATACAAAAGAAAAGGACAAACTCCGTTCAAGGTCGATCTCATGGGGGCCGGTGTACGCGATCAAGTTTAATATGTAGCAGGTCTGTGGGTCAAATGCAAGTCGGACTCGCACTCGTAGGGTTCCGTAACACAGTAGAGTATTTTTTAACTAATTTTTCGCCACCAAAAAATTAACTTGTTTTTCATAGTGTTTGTATAAAAAACAAAGTTATATTTTGCGTTTGCTATATCTCAAAAACTGCTGATTATATCTCGTTCAAACCAATTGTTGTTAAAAGTTTTTAATGAGGTTATAGATTTCATTAAAAACTTTTAACAAAAATATGTATATTTTTTTAGGTTTTTCACTCCCTTACTTAAGTTAGAAAAGGGGAGGGGGGGGGGGGGATGTATGGGAGCCACTCTTAATCTTTTATTTATTTTATTTTTGTATAAAAATCATAAAGCGGTTCACAGAATACACCTACTTACCAAGTTTCAACTTTGTTATAGTCTTAATAATAATCTCGGAATAAAATGGCTGGTAATAAAAGGTCTAGTGCGTCTATAATAAAAAAGGGCTAGTGCGTCTATAATAAAAAGGTCTAGTGCGTCTGCAATAAAAAGGTCTAGTGCGTCTATAATAAAAAAGGTCTAGTGCGTCTATAATAAAAAAGGGCTAGTGCGTCTATAATAAAAAGGTCTAGTGCGTCTGCAATAAAAAGGTGCTAGTGCGTCTATAATAAAAAGGGCTAGTGCGTCTCTAATAAAAAAGTCTAGTGCGTCTATCATAAAAAAGGGCTAGTGCGTCTCTAATAAAAAAGGTCTAGTGCGTCTATAATAAAAAAGGGCTAGTGCGTCTATAATAAAAAGGTCTAGTGCGTCTGCAATAAAAAGGTCTAGTGCGTCTATAATAAAAAGGTCTAGTGCGTCTGCAATAAAAAGGTCTAGTGCGTCTATAATAAAAAGGCTAGTGCGTCTCTAATACAAAAGTCTAGTGCGTCTATCATAAAAAAGGGCTAGTGCGTCTCTAATAAAAAAGGTCTAGTGCGTCTATCATAAAAAAAGGTCTACTGCGTCTGTTATAAAAACATATCTAAATTGTTATTTTAAAACGTATAATGTGCTTTTGTTGTAGACTCACGAAGGCGAGCGATGCTACAAATGTGACTTATGCGCTTACGCGTCAACCACCCTGCGTCATCTCAAGTCCCATCTGTTGAAACACACTGATGAGAAACCGTTCTCTTGCGACGATTGCTCACAGTCTTTCAGGTATGTATGTATATACTACTGTTACTACCTATATACGAGCATGTATGAAGGCGCTCATGAAAGTGGAAGAAGCGAATGAGGTATGACAGGATCGTAGCATGTGGAAAGATGTAGTCTCTGCCTATCCCGACGGGAAATAGACGTGATTTTTATGTATTTATGTTAGACTACAATACAATAAACCATATATATCGGCAAAAATATCGGCTATCGATTATAATTGGTCTTATACAGTTGGTCTTGTACAATTGTTTGTGCTGTTTCATAAGGATTTAAACTCTGTCTTATGGGCAGTTTTTCGTCCATTGTACTGAAGAACACTTTTAGTGTAGCTATGAAGGTGCGATTCCACCAGTGTGCCGAACTGTGCGGCACTGTAACGCACAGTGTACGACGCAAATGTTCACGTTGGTCGACTCACTCCGGCAAACAATAACAAATTGTGCGCGAACATTTTAGAAATGTTCGCGCACATCTGTATACTTTTGTGCGCGCACACATGCATGCAGTGGACTCGTGTCGACGCGTACGCGCTTGTTGTTCGCGAACTCAATCTTGCTTCCGCTACCGGAGCGAACATCAGTGAACATGTCCGTGCACAAGTGTGCCATACTGTGCGTTTACAAAAGTTACGCACAACCTTGCCGGTGGAGACAGCAGCTAGACGCGACACCAGTTTAGTACGTGCACTGCTGGAGTTTTGCACAAAATGTTTGTAAACAAATGTGCTGCACACTATTTTGGTGGAATCCTACCTTGATAGCTACCTACAATGATATCAGTTGACATGACACATTAGCATATATACAAATATGGCTGCGGAAGCGTCCGCCAATCACAGCCTACGCACCTAAATATCATACAACATATCCACCAATCACGCTAAAGCACCGGCAACATGCGATAGATGGACGAACAAATTTTGAGGCGATGTAATAAAAGTTTTATTTTAAAATAATAACCGGCCAAGTGCGTGTCGGGCCACGCGCGATGTAGGGTTCCGTAGTAGCCCGTTATTCAATGCAAGTCTTTACCCGTTATAAACAAGCAACTAGGTACTTCGTCTTTGTCACTTCAAAGGATTTATTCTAAGAATTTTGTATTTGGTACAAAATTATCCAACACCCAAGTTCAACGACTATTACTGCTAAACTAATAAAGTTATCTTAACCGCTATAATTTTCCTTTAAAGTTCATGAAATGCGCTATTATCACGATTTTATCCAGATTTTTCAAGCCAGCAGTTTAGCTTTTAGAGAAGGGGGGGGACGCCCTACTGGAACAAAAATTTGCTCTTTAAAGTTTAATATTTCGTAAATGGAGCATTCAATCGAAAAATGATATTAGCAACCCTTAAGTCATTTTAAAAGACCTATTCAACGATACCCCACACGATGGGTAGATGATGAAAAAAAAAATCATCCCCACTTCACATATAGGGGAGCTACCCTAAAAAAAAAATTTCACAATTTTATTTCAGCACTTTGTCGGCGCAATATATATACATACCCCCATAAAATTACAGTTTTCTAGTATTAACGGTCTCTTAGCAAAACCTCGGACAGACAGACAGACGGACATGACGAAACTATAAGGGTTCCTTGTCAGGACTACGGAACCCTAAAAACAGGCCCTAGATTTACAATATAAGGATCGTGCACAGTAGATGTTTTTACAAATTGTTGAATTTGTAATTTTTTGAATTTGCTGTGTACATGAAAACGGCCTCAACGAAAGGAACCTAGATGGGAATGTGTCCTTGTCTAACAACCTTCCAGTGCTAAATATGTTCTATACTATGTGTATCCATATCCATACTATACTAATATTATAAAAAAGTTTGTAACTCTGTCTGTTTGTTACCTAATCACGCCTAAACGGACGATCCGATCTTACTGAAATTTAACAAGGAGATACTTTATAGTATGAGGATGAACATAAGCTAATAAATTCTTGGTTTACGTGAACGAAGTCATGAGTATCAGCTTGTAGTATATATATATGTGGTCCATACAAAAGAAAGGGACAAAATCCGTTCAAGTTCGGTCTCTTTCGGGCCGTTCATTTAAAACGTGTTTGAAACAGGCAAAAGCAGCTGTTGCGACGTCACCAGAACCTCTACCACAACCCTGATTACGTGCCCAAGCCTCCTAAGGAGAAGACGCACTCTTGCCACGAATGCAACCGCACATTCGCGCACAAGGGCAACTTGATCCGCCACTTGGCGGTACATGATCCAGACTCGGGGCATCACGAGCGTGCGCTCGCACTTAAACTCGGCCGACAGAAGAAAGTCAAATATATCGATGCTGAAACTTTGAAGGTGTGTACAAAATTATTATGAACTAGCCGCCTCGCGTTTTATTAGAATTGTCGGCTTTGATGCCAGAGGTACCTTGTTTAATCTCCGCCGTGCACCAATGGATTTGTTTATCGAAAAATGTATGTGCGCTTTTCACAATGGCCCTGCGGTAAAGGAACACATGGTTAAGAAATCCTCGAGTAGCTACCACCCTCAAGTTAGAAAATCTGTCGTGAAAATCTTATGTGTTCCGGCAGCTATCCTTGAGAGCCAGTTCCCATTCTAGGCCTAGCGTGCTACCATCCTGGACCGCATCTTCACTTACCAACAGGTGAGATAGTGGTCAATCGCTAGCATTTATAATAAACGTTCGATATAACTAATGTGTAAACGGTGTTCATCTATGTATTTAATTAATAACGAATATTCGTTGGTAGCCGCATCGTTGGGGATGGTTGAATTTGACAATATTTAGTAACATAACCTTACGGTTATTCTGTTACGGATTATTGTCATGCAAGGTCTAAGATGGAAGCTTGCCTGTATATTTAGGGTGCCAGTGAGTAGTGGCGCTGTGCTATTGACTTCAATTAATATCTATAGCGTTACCAGGCGTCGCTTTTTTTCCCTACCGCTTCGCGTATCGTCCACGATACAACCGGCAGTCGTATTTCAAACGTTATAAGTGTTGTGACTAGGTTTAATCTCGCCCGTTTGCTGTCAGAGCGCGCATGTTCTGTCCGTAGGACTTACTTTTCTTTGGCGCAACTAGGCCCCTAGACAAAATCCAATTTCTGTTTCCATTCACGCTAACGCAAGTCCAAAATGTATGGAATGACATTTATGTTTCCGCAACAAAGATGTCATTTCCTTACATTTTGAAGTTGCGTTAGCGTGAATGGAAACAGAACATCGAACCTCTGAGCATGCGTAGCGATATCGGGTCTCTATGTATGTTCTACCGCATTTATAACGGGGAGTGTTCTGAAGAATTATTCAATTTAATCCCAGCGTCCCGATTTTACCATCGCACTTCTCGCCATAGACAACACGCAGATCCACACATTATCGAGACTTGGACTTCGCACACATCTCGATTCAACCGGTCATTTCTCCCGTACACTTGTAAGTTGTGGAACGAGCTGCCGTCCGCTGTTTTCCCGCAGAGCTACAACATGGAGTCCTTCAAAAGGGGCGTTAAAAGAATCTTGACAGGTCGACAACGCATGAGTGACACCTCAGTGTTGCAAGTGTTCATAGGCGACGGTGACCACTCTCCATCAGGTAGCTTGTTTGCTATCTATATCATTAAAAAAAATAGATTTTGTCAAGGAGGGCTGTCCCGATCCGTCTTCCGGATTGACAGGTACTGAACATCATGTTGGAATTCGGCGAACATGATTGTGAAGCCTGAAAAGCGTAATGTGAATGAATATTAAATTCGATGCTATTTCGTTTCAATGATTTCTTATAATCTGTAGGTGTTGGAAGAGGAGGGCAGACCCAAGACACAAATGCTGAAACTTGGCGTTTCTTCAGAACTGAAACGCGGTGAAGTAGTGACTGTGAATACAGGGGACGGACAACAGTATGTTGTCCTCGAGGTTATTCAACTCGAAGATGGAACCGACCAACAAGTTGCTGTTGTGGCGCCAGACTTCCTAGGAATGAGAAATAAAGGTAAGCTCTTCTGTGTATAGTTTTAATATAATTTTTTTTTTCTAGTAAAGTACAAAACGGCAAAGGGGAAGTGGTTCGCAAAAATATGATGCGGGACACGCGGTAAAGTGGTAAACTGAATCGTAGTGAATTGGTACGGAAAAGTTTGTAAAGTGGTACAGAAAACGATGTGAAGTGGTGTGTAGTGGTAGTAATGGTGTAAAGAAAGACGCGATGAAGTGGTACGGAAAAACGCGATGTTCTGATACAGAACAACGCGATGAAGTGGCACAGAAAAATGCTGTGGAGTAAGAAAAAATACCCTGTAGTGTGGTATAAAAAAACTCTGTGAAATGGTACAAAAAAAAATATCTGAAGTGGTAAAAGAAATGTAAATTGTTGATTGACTTTACATGTGTTGAATTTGTGTAAATGTTGCTTACATTGAACTCTTTTCTCATGCCTTCAGCATCCCTCAACCATTTAGTTTGATAAAGCTCCCTGATTAAAAAGTTCAATTAATTTCAATAAATATATCCAAAAGAGCAGAAGAAAAATCATTCATTTGAAGTCGGTCATTCTTAACCGAGTTTTCTTAATTCAACCTTATTTGTTTTTTTGTCACAGATGGTGACAACATGGTCATAGAAGTGGAAGAAGACGAGGGCGAGGGTGAAGGTAGTCAACAAAATTTACAAATGGAGGTATGTTTATACAACACGTCATATATTTATCTGAATATATGTTACCGGAAATGTATGTAATCCGTCATTGCATACAATTCCTAGGAAATGTATGTAATTCCCAAAATAGCACGGAAATGTGTAATACAAATTATATTAGACACATTTCCTAAATAGCAATCGGAAATGTAAAATATTTGAGATATCAATGGGTACGCGAGGTTAGGTTAGGTTAACGTGTTTTATTACAGAAAGCATTATTTTTATAAATTTACTAATCCGATATTGGAATTATGTACAATTCCTAGGAATTTTACACATTTTCTAGGACATTTATGTATTAAATAGTTTTTGAAACAATATTTTATTATAGTTACAAAAGGCAAACGTTACCGACTGACTGACTGATCTATCAACACACAACTCAAACCACTTGCACTTAAATTTGGCATGCATATAGTTATTATCCGCTAAGAAAAGATTTTCCAAAATTCACCCCTTAAGGGGATGAAACGGGGGCTTAAAGTGTGTATGGAGAAATAAGATTAGATAGTCTCTTTTAATCGAAACTTCACACTAGTATTTCTGTAAATAAATAAGTAAATTCGTGTTTCAGGCTTTTTGAAATTCCACCCGTAAGAGGGTGAAATTGGGTAACAAAGTCTGAAAATCAAAATGAATAACTATTTCCGGTTCCCTTGGTCACGCTAAAACTTCAAAAGACACAGCGTTTGTTTTCTTTTTATTACAATAGATAAAATGACGTAAAACCTTAAAGCGGGTGATCCATTGGCGAGCTAAGACCGCTGGGACGCCACGAGCCTGCGAGCTAAAGGTATAAACCGCCAATGAAGCATCTACAAAACCGCGGTTTTAAAGTTCGCGGTTTGGCTCGTTGGCTCTTCGTGCATGCTTGAAATCCTAAGACCCCGGTATAATAAACCGTCAGTGGATCAGCCGAGCTTGCGAGCCGACAGTCTTTTTCACGCTGCTGTAGCGAACACACGTATGCCGAACGGCACGTAGGTATTACCAAAATAGAAAAATGGCAGATTTACGATCGTATAATCGTCTGGGAGCACGAAATGACTTCGCCAACGATGAGAGTAGTCTGTTTGGCACGCTAATGGATCACCACCGCGAGTCGACAGTCCAACGAGCCTACAGTTTTATACCGTTAGCTCGCCGACTCGCCAATAGATCACCCGCTTAAAATACAACTGAAACTGACTTAAACATACCATCGAATTCTCAGGTCCAGGTAGAAGACGAAGAAGAGGAAGAAGAAGAAGAAGAGGAAGAAGTAGAAGAAGAGGAGGAGGAGGAAGAAGAAGAAGATGTCGATATGGAAAGTAAGATGCAGAAACATATTGAGGTAAGAAAGAAGTTTAATCAAGAACTGGTGTAATTTGATAAAACTACTTATTAAATACATTTTATTAGTAGATAAAGTGAACTATAATTGTGTAATAATTTGTTTTAGTCACTGATGTATTTTTAATTTATTTCTCAGGACCAAGAAAAGGCGGCTGTAGAGCGATCCATCAAATTGGAGAAGGAAGTTGATTCCTGTTTTGGCTTTGAGGTAAGAATTTAAAACACTAATTGCGTTACAAAGCTTTGTCCGCCATACATGTTATATCCACACTGGCTATTCTTCTCCAAATATTCATCCAAATAGGACAAACAGTTAAGCTGTGCAGAAAACAAACAAATAAAACTGATTGACTATGTTCTTTTTTGCTGTTGATAACGTATTTTTCAAAGGGTTTAAACTGCAGGTACAATCTTTATCAAATTTCCTTCAACCATGAGAACAAAACAGATATACCCACGGGTGGTCAACCCACCTTACACTCATCTACACCACACACACCAAAATCAACCACACATAAACAGAAACACACACTCGGGCTCTAACACACATTAACACAAACTCACACCACAATCTCTCACATAAATTTGGAGACATAAATGCACACATACTTACGCACAAATCTCACTCAATCTTATTACACAACACACACGCATACTAAACACACGTGTCTATATTATTATTATTAGTATTATATATATTATATATTTATATTTTTACAAATTTTAGAAATACTTTAACCTAGTCAAATAATCCGGTTCTGAGCGCTCCGGGTGCAAAGGTCACACTCGCTGCATTTCCACGCTGAATGTTGACGCTTATCCTTTGCACTAGAGATGTTACAGAGTTCCGGCTTCGGTTCCGATTGATTTAAAGCAGAAGCTATACAGAATAATTATAGCATTGTTTTATACATTAATCTGACCTGGCCTTAACATAAGTTCTCATTTGTCCCAAACACTATGGAGTGTTGGTTCACCTCTGGTTCCGGTTTCGTCTTTGGTTCCGATAAAACCACCTTCGTTACATCCCTACTTTGCAACAGTACCCTTAGTACGAGTTTTCGTACCAAACTCGATATCGTATATCGAACAAATTTTGTATGAAAAACAGAACAGCGCCTCTAGTGGTTACTACACTTCACTAAATTTAGACCAATCAGGGAGCGAGAATAAGTCGAAAACTATGTGAGATCTGACAAAAGCGTTTACGATTAAAACTCGTAATAAGGGTACAGGAACGAAATGTGACCTACTTCACGGATATACTTCTTTGCCTCTGTCGCCCAATATTTATTAATATTTTATTTGTTACAGGAGGACGAAACTGAAACCGATGAGGTATTCCAAGAGAATATAATTTACGAACTCGTGTAAACTCAAAGTAGTAGATGAGCAACGTCTTCACCCTACTTCCTTGCGCTGCATGCATCCCAATATTTATTAATAAACATTGAAACCGAAATGTGGTTTCAGATTTACTATGAAGATAATTTCAAATCACTTCAATATTCTACGTTTACTTATGTGAAATGGATGTATAGTTTGCGTTGAAAACTACAAGTTTGCGAGTCAAGATCTCATGCTAGTCGAAACTGTATCCAAAATCGTGAATTTTAAACAAATGTTAATCATAAAATAATGTTTTAACACGAGGAAAGACTTGCATGATTGTTAAAAAAATGTAAATAAAAATACGAGTAAATAATGTTAGTTAGTTTGCTTGTCAAATGGTGTTAAAAGATGATAATGGTAATGTTTTATTTTAAATGTTATCAACATTACTAATGGTTACTTTGAAACTAAATATGATACAAAAAATAGTCCTATCCTTGTCTCACATATGGAGTAAAATAGAGAAGAACATAGTTATTGCTGTCAGAATTAGTTTTAAAGTAATGAAATAATCGGCGAAATTGGATATCATTAGGAACAGAAGGAGACAGATCTGGTTACTCCATTTTTTAAATTAATTACAATAACGTTATGATTTTCTTTTGATTGAGTACAACTTTTTTTTTTTTAATTAAGATAAAAATTAACAATGTTTTTATCTAGTTGACATTGTTAGGCACCATAGGTTTTAATTTCATGACTGAATCAAAGTGGCTCTTTTGAATGTAGATTTATGCCTTTATGTTCCTATGCTCACTGAATGATTAGCTTTTTAACACTGTATTAATTTCTAAGTAATTATTGTTAATAATTAGATTAGAATGTATTTGTGTACATATAAGACTATAATATAAAAAAAAACATTGTCCTCGACTTACCCTACCACCTAGCGAATTAAAGTTTCATTTCATCATGTTTCATCATTCAAAAGCGGGATACATTAATATTAATATAACGTACTTATCTATTTAAACTTGAGATATATATATATATATATATATATATATAAGCTTAAAATCAGTGAGTCAAATAAGTGATAATTGTATCACGAACGACTGGAAACATTCCTAAAAGCCGACGATGTGTAACTCCATTACCTAAGTCAGCAACACATCTAAAAAGATAAAGTTTAATTAAACACAATAGAATGTGTTTACGCAAAAAGTCTAGCACAAAAAATTGTGGAACACCGTTGTCGTCACGACGACACAGCAAGACGAGTAATGAGGACAATCGTCCTCTTACGTACTTTTAAAAAAACCTGTGGGTGCAAATAACGCAAAAGAGACGGAGAAAAGCAATGAAGTCATTACGTCCAATAAAACATGTTACCTTTCAAGACAACATTCGCTCTTCGAATGCCACACATAAATCTGTGAACACTCAAATAAGCTTCAAGGAATTCAGTCTTATAAAAGTGTTAGCAAAGGTTTTTGACATTATCAAAAATTAAATAGTGCTTGTCTGAATTTATATAATAGTCTTATATGTACAATGAGGTGGCTGCCATCGCTTTGGAGTCTAATCCACATCCACATAAAATGTACTGGGTTAGGTGAATTTTTCTGTGTCTGATAAATTTGTATTGGTAATATTTTGATTTTATACATTAATATTAATATAACGTACTTATCTATTTAAACTTGAGATATATATTTGGTGAGTAAATAGAAAACTATTTACTATTTTAGCATTTCTTAGCGATAACCTTAGCGATTAAAACAATAAAATATAAGGTGTCCTTTAGAATAAACTAAGAACACAAGTTTTACGTTTTTATGCGTCGTTGACTCGGAATCGTGTTCGAAATGAAATCGAAATGTTTGTTCGCGGATAACTTCGTCGTTTAAGAACCGATTTTGGTTATTCTTTTTTTGTTAGAAAGGAGATATCTCAAGTGTGGTACCATGGTGATTTTATCGAGGACTGATGAGTATCTCCAGAGATATGGAGATAATAAACACCTCAAAATTGGTACTGATAATTAATAGCGCGGCATTGAAGTTGGTTGTTTTTAGTTTTGTAAACGATCTTATCAGGTATGCAGTTCCCAACTTACAATCGACATAAACAATTAGAAGCATATAAATTATGTTTGTAATTATTTCATACCTTCGAGGATTACACTTAGCAGGGTTGTATTGTTTGTGTCCGATTCCGAAACGAATAAGTGAATTTGCATTGATAAAAACCAGTATTGGCCAATCAAATTCCGCGGCTAACTAATCAGAGGGCGTTCAACATAGCCGCAAATTGGTGGAATTTATAACGAACAAATTAAATGTTACTACAACTCTGTTATGTTTAATTACCAATGATTTTTTCGTAAATATGTTATAGGGCAAGTCTTACCAGTTCCAGATAGAGCCCTGATAGCCTATTAGGAGTTAATATGCAAGATAAAACTAGATATTTTATGTGTCACAACATGTCATGTATGTGTGACTTTATCGAGAACCAGTGAACATAGCCCTAAAAGTTTTTAACACTGCTTAGTAGTAATTTTTTTCAAAATGTACATTTTTAATATATATCGATCTTCACGGTGTAATTTAGATATACATTATAATATAGTATACATTGTGTAAGACCTAGTATTGTTTATTTTATAATTAAACTGATAATGTTGTTAAGTTTGAATGAAATATTATACATACATGCTTCATTGATTATACCTTGTATGATATAGGATGATATATTTGACGGCACACATAAAGTTATTTTTAATTTTTTCGGTAAAATTTACTACAATAATGTCGTACTTCATGGACAGTTACCGCCCAGTTAGTAAAGTGCCACGCATAGCGAACTACCACAGACTATCGATAACTATCGGTATTTGGTTTGAAATAATATAAATGTATGAAATAGTAACAAACATTCTATTTTACTTACAATATTTTTTTTTTCTTCTAAATATTAAACTATGATTACTTACAATGCTGAGCTGGGTCCTGTTTTGCAACAATTTTGTGTAATTTTTTTACTATGTGATTAAATAAGTGTAGCAGTTAAATACTGTTGCTTATTTTGCTGTAAAATATATGGGTTTTCTTTCTTTTCTATAAATATCTATCACGCAATTAGTTGAAAAAAAACAACGGATTGCACTCCGAGAGTGCCGGCAGAAGTGAAAATCTGAACACGTCATTTTTGAATATTTTGTAATGACACCTCGCGCAAGCGCCCTGCGCTTCGTCTTAAGAATTTACGATTACGACACGTGACCCTGACGCGAGTTAAACATTTTTTAGCCATCCCAAGAAAAGTGCGCACCGCCGCTAAATAAGTTTTCACTTCAAAAATACTACACAGCGTTTTACAATGAATTCCAAGACGATGCTCTACGAAGCCCAAACTAGCAGATTATATTCCTATTGTTAAATAAGTGCATAATTAATAGAATTAATAGAGCCTTCTGTGCATTATTTTTCCTGCCGCGTTCTGTATATACACTGTACTTAATCGGTTATTAAACATTATAATTCATCATGGCCATGTAACTAATCGATTCAAAGTTCCAATTGAACAATCTATAATCGAATAAATTCATTCACGATTTTAAACTACCTCATCCATACTGCATCCTGTCCAAAGTATCATCCTGTATAAGATAAAGCGTACATTATACGAATTTTAGATCGCATCGGTTTATTTGTCTAACGTATATTGTATTATTTGCTTTCCCGAATGTGTTTTAGATTTCAAAAGTAAAATCTTATATGTTCGTAGATATACTTTTGTATAACAGAAAAAAGAAGGTAAGGTCAACTCGGGTAAGACCGGCATACTCTATTATTAAGGGTTAGACCGAAGTTAAATTATAGCTATTTTCCTCTCACTATAGTGTTGCTAGCAACATTTATGATACAAAATTGAACCAAACTATAATACTGTTGTATCGATACTGTCAATGCAAACTGAATAACTACTCAAAAACGAAAGTTATTGCGCATAGACGATCTTGCCTTGTAGACGGTCTTCCCAATGTTGACCTTATATAATTTTAACCAATAGGTTACATTATGGTATAAAATAAATTATGTATTTATAATTCGACTAGTTTATGCCGAATTTATAACAAATGTATCAAAATAAGGTAATTAAATTACAAAAGTTATCAATGTTTACTGTAGTCTATTTATAGCGATTTTATCAATTTCGCTATTATTTCAATATATTTTTGGTGTTTAATTAAGCTGAAACTTTATAGTCATCGACTTTTCGATTTAACACTTAAAAGAGTTAAGAATTCAATTTTAATTATGATACATATTTTGTAAGTAATGATAATATTTGATTAATTGTAACTGTAGAATAATTTGTGGAATTTAATGTAATTTTACTTAATTGTTAACCATTATTATATGCAGTTATTGCGTTTAGTACCTATTTGATGTTAGCCCGTAAGGTTCGAGTTAATTCTATTTAATAATTTGTGTTAGTCACCGACTCTCTGTCAATGCAAACGTCAAATAGAAAGAGATGTAGCTAGACAGTTGTATATAAGCACATCTCGTTCTAAAAAACGAATATCAGTCGTAGACTTCTATCTCTATTTGCATACAGGTACCGATGTTGGCTGTCATTGCAAACCTCAAAGAGATCTAGTTAAATAACTGCTAAGTTGCGCAAGGGCACGTCTCCTTTTTGTACTGCAGAAATATGCGCGAATGGAGGTCAATGTGCTTTGTTATTTTTTTTATTCTGCGTTTCACTTCCGAGTCACTGATGTAAGCTGCAACTCAACACAGCTCACAATTTATAATTCACTAGCAAACCGCTCGCGGCGAAATATGGGCTGGCCCATGTTACTCGCCGATAATGTAGCTTTTGATTGGTGAAAGAATTTTTAAAATCGGTCCAGTCGTTTTAGCCTACCTATTTTCTAATAAGCATGTTCCGGGAGCTATGCTTGAAATCCGGTTGCCATTATAGGCCTAGCGTGCTACTACCTCGCCCGCATCGTAACTTAGCGACACTTGCTATAGTATAATTAATGCGCTGTGCTGTGTTGCCTGCTTACACCTAAATGTAGATTACCTGAACTATTCTTCTATATAGTATTACATAGAGTGAACACGTCTTTATTAAATGTACATGTACCATCGCGTACAGTTGTGCGTATCCAGTTTCAAAACATTTTCGGTTGCAAGTGTCGATTATTTTTCTACCCAATCAGAAGAGCCAAAACCAAAAAAAATTTTTCTTACCAATCAGAAGAGCCAAAACCAATAACAAAACATAATTTTTGGCTTTGTCCCTTCTTGTCATTGGTCAACAATGTCAACATAGACAGAGGCGAGATGCCAATTCAATAAGAGTGCACAGGAAATTATTCCTTAAGGTGGATACGCACAAGAAGGCGATTGTACAAATACTGAGCGATATTGTCGTGTGGAACATTTCAATAACAACTGACTATTGTCGACAGTAGATGTATCTCTTAAAGTAGCCTATGTTCACCGACACGCTATAATGTATCTCCTTGCTAAATTTCAATAAGATTGGATTGTCCGTTTTATAGGCGTGATTAGGTAACGAACAGACAGAGTTACAAACATTTTTTTAATATTAGTATGGAAGTATGGATTAATCAGAAACAGAAACAACTGGTTTGATAAATTTTACGTATGTGTTCGTACAATATAGTCTTGTATACAATTATCGTAGAACTTTGTCGCCTGCGTCGTTCAAAATTTTTTTATGTTTACAAAATCTATAGAATATTACGATACGTGTGACTTAAGTAGTGTATTATTACACGGCGTAGCGTTAGTTAACGCCGTGCTATGATAGACAACTTAAGTCACGAGTATCGTATATTATTTTATAGCAGTCAGTGTGACATAAACCCGCACTTTACGCTTGCTACGCTTTTCCGTCAAAAAGAAGATTATTTAAGTCACGGAAAAGCGTGCGTCGCTTTTCCAGGTCATTAGTTTTTTTAGGTCACACTGTTATAAATTATATTATTATATACATATATAAATTGGCACTTCATACATTTGTATGTCCATGAGATCACGTCAATTGCAGCCCTCGAGTATTCTAGGCCTAGTGTGTTCACTATCTCCGGCCACATCATCGCTTACCAACAGGCGAGATAGGGGTTAAACGCTAACTTAAAAAATAGAAACATAACGGCATTATGTTTTCCAAGGACAATCTCGGTTTTACAAAAATGATCTCAAATGAATGCGCCGTTGAAATAGTTCGTAATTGATGTCAAATCAATATTTAATGTCAGATGCAATATAATTTTGGGTAGGCGGTACATAACCCCAACTTGATGTCAGTTTATTAAGTTACAATGTAAATTACCACTAAATTACATTGAGATAGTTGTCATTGCCCTTACGACCTGTCAGTTGCCCATATCATGTATTCAATAATTGTACATTATAATGCGGGTTGCAGACGAAAAACTAAACTAACTTAGTTTACCTTAGCTCGCATAACTGACGCAGTTTAGTAGGTCAAATAGCTCACATAGCTTAGTTTTCAGTCTGCATATTATATGTGTGAAACACTGAGTCAAGTATGCGAGCTAAACTAAACTAAGTTAGCTTAGTTTTTGGTTTGCAATTCTCATAACTATTCGATATCATTTACAAATTGACATATACATTACTTATTTAATAGACAGTGATATAATATAATTTTCAAAATGTCAATTTTTACTTCGTTATAATAATAGAATGTCAACTGGAATTATTTCACTATTTATAAATATTGTCAGCAGCAGGAGATGTATTATGAAATGTTAATAAATAGATCAGTCTCTAATATTTTGTTTTATTTTATTATTTCACTAGCAGCCCGCCCCGGCTTCGCACGGGTAGAACAGATATGCCTATAAAATTTGCATCAGTTTGTTGCATCAAATATAAAATATGAACATATTTAACAATCATCGTCATATTTCAACCAATTTACACAAAACCTTAACGAATTATGCACCTAAACCTTCCTCATAAACACTCTGGCTATTGGTGAAAACCGCAGGATAATCCGTTTTGTAGCTATTGAGATTATTGCGAACAGACAGACGCAGTGATGGACTTTGTTTTATAATAATTACGTAGTGATATTGGACGGCCCTTTGGCGTAAAGGATAGTTACCCTGATTCTGACCCGACGGTCGTTGGTTCTAATCCTAGCTATATACCTACCAATGAAAGTTTTATAAGCATTCATGAATCATGAGTTTTCGAACAGTGGTAGTGGGATTTAAATCTACCAAAAAGTAGCTTACCACCAAGGAGAACATCTGCCGCCTTAACCTTACGGCGTTCCCCGACGCAAAAAGTAGAGGTAATATACGCTTAACGTGTGTATCTGTGTCTGGGGTCAGCATCTTAGCACCATATCTTTTCTATGTTAGCACCTAACCGGATGAACCGATTTTGTTTTTATTATTGATAGTTTTTTTTGTTTGATTGATGTCTTCATCGAGAGTGTTGTAAGCTTTGATTCATGAAAATTCGTTCAATCGTTATAAAACTATGAGCTTTTTTCTAGTTAATTGCGCTATGAAATCAACCTTCATAGGTCTGATCAATTCGAAAATCTTCTTCAACGATATTGTAAGAACATGGAACATTGACCTGATGCTGGGACATCTCCTGAACTCTACAGAATACTCAAATCCTCACCAACTTACAGCTCAGATTTTAAATGTCGTGTTTAGAGTCATTGGAATGCTTTTAATGAAAAGATTATACATAGATCAGTCGGGGTGGTTTAAAATATTATATTATTATATATATAGATGAATATTATTTTATACAAATACTATATTGACTTCAAATTGATTGTGATCGGTGGGGATCTACAGCATAGCTAATTATAAGCTTATAATAATATTTTCGTAGTAACTATGATCTAATCTGTGGTTTCACTGGAAATATTTTATTAATTTTGCGATGCATGTATGTGAAATTCGTGATATCTTCTAGAGTTTTCATTTGAATTATATACTGTAAAGGACAATTTTAATCTATAATATGTGGCTAAGCTACTTAACGTAATTATTTGGATAAGGATTAATACGATATATTTGAAAAAAGCCTTGGAAGTTGCATAGAAAATATTCTTCTATCTATTTTCAATTAAGCATCGTTCGTAAGAAACGTGTTTTTTCGACCGTTTTTTTGCCGATTTAGGTTGCAAATTAGGTCTCCACGAATGTACCTTTGATTTAAGCGGGATAATATATAGCCTATTTTCATTCCGAAAGTCCATTCTATGTATTAGTGAAAGAATTTTTTAAATCGGTTCAGTAGTTTTTGAGCCAAATCATTACAAACATACAAAAATACAAATGTTCTCTCTTTATAATATTAGTATAGATGAGCCGTAGAAAATTTGACAGTAGAATTAGGCAGGTCTATCGATATCATTCGATTCAAGAATTTGTGAACAAATTGATTCAGTGAGAAGAAATGAGAGGTGAGAACCAGTTACGAGTATCATCTTGCCCATCAAATTAGTAAGCTAAAGATAAAAACATAGATTTAGGATGTACTAGCAAAACCATCCTAAATCTATGAGCTAAAGTTACAATGGGACGAAGAGAACTTGTTCTTGAGATGAGACCGCGAATCGGTAAACGTAGAGTAGCAAGTCCTCTGTCTGACTAGGTGGAGCGATGATGTTCGCAAGGTGGCCGGCAACAGTTGGATGAGAGTAGCCGAGGATTGTGCTCAGTGGCGTGAAATCGGACAGGCATAGGCCTCTCCTAAAGATGATGGTAACTTAAAAATTCGAAAAATCTTTTTCCGTTACTTCTCCGAAAGTACCCTTAGTACGAGTTTTCATCGTAGAGATCATCACATAGTTCTCACGTAAGATAATATATAAAAGATCTCGCATAGTTTTCGACTTATTCTGGCTGTCTAAATTTAGTTCTGTGAAAACCACTACTGGCGGCCAAACAAAACCAAACAGGCGCTGTACAGTTTTTCATACAAAATTTTTCAATATTACGATATCGAGTACGGGAACCACAGATGACGTAGACCAGAAACTCGAAGAAGTGGTGGAAATCCTCAGGGATGAAGGGACGAAGTTTTGCGAGACCAAGCGTACGGGCAAAAAGTCCAAACTTTCGGCAGAAACACTTCGGCTAATGGAAGAGAGACGAACAGACCCTTTGTCAGCTTTGTCAACTAACCTGGTGCGCAACAAATCCATAAAGAAGCTGGTACGACGCGACCTCCGATCCTCTAACACGCTCTTGATTAAAGAATCAATTGAGCAGAATCGGGGGTCGAAAGTGTTCGTCCAGCCTCTGGGTAGAAGCCACCTCACAAAGCTGACAACGTCAACGGGGAACGTCGTCGCATCCAAGCCGTCGGAAGTTGAAGACTTCTACGGCAAGCTCTACGCATCGCATGCTTCAAGGCCCGAACCCGATACTGAGGATTCTAGAGCCACCTTAACCCGCCACTTCACAGAAGATCTGCCCGAAATTAGCCGTGACGAAATCGTGATGGCCCTTAAACAACTCAAAAATGGAAAAGCCCTCCAAAAAAGTCTCTCACTTACGATTCGCAGATGACATCGTCATTGTGGCAGAGACGCTGCAGGACCTACAAAGGATGTTAAATGGCCTAGCTGATTCTTCTCGTCGCATCGGTATCCGGATGAATTTGGATAAAACCAAAGTCATGTACAACGAGCACGTTGTTCCGGAACCGATTGCCGTAGATGGAATCCCACTCGAAGTTGTCACTAAGTATGTTTACCTAGGGCAGACGCTCCAACTAGGCAAACATAACTTCGAGAAGGAAATCCAGAGAAGAATTCAGCTGGGCTGGGCAGCATTCGGAAAACTCCGTCGAGTCTTCTCGTCGCCTATACCACAGTGTCTAAAGACAAAAGTCTTTAACCAGTGCGTCCTACCTGTGATGACATACGGAGCCGAGACGTGGACACTCACAGTCCGACTGGTCCACCAGTTTAAAGTCGGTAGCTCGGTATTTCTCTGCGGGATCGAATCCGGAACGAAGTAATTCGCCAGAGAACTAAAGTTATCGACATAGCTCAACGGATTAGCAAGCTGTGTGGCAGTGGGCTTGTCATATCTGCCGCAGGACTGATAACCGTTGGGGTAGACTTGTCCTAGAGTGGAGACCGCGAATCGGCAAACGTAGCGTAGGACGTCCTGTGACCAGGTGGAGCGACGACATACGCAAAGCGGTGGGCAGTGACTGGAAGAGAAGAGCCGAAGATCGGGCTCAGTGGCGCATCTTGGGAGAGGCCTACGTCCAGCAGTGGACTGATACAGGCTGATGATGTATGATGTATGTATGTGAGTACGGGAAGCATACTGCTACGCTGGAACAAACCTGTATAAGCCAGTCATCTACGTGCGCTCAATTAAATCTACTTAAAAATAAACATTGCTTATAATGATTTAAAACGGCTTTACACTCACGGGTTAAGATGTCGAAATTACTCCGACACGTTTCGGACATTTTTGATGTCCGTTTTTAACCGACTTCAAAAGAAGGAGGAGGTTTCTCAATTCGACCCTATATATGTTTTTTTTATGTTTGTTCGCGGATAACTTCGTCGTTTATGAAGCGATTTTGATTATTCTTTTTTTGTTAGAAAGCAGATATCTCAAGTGTGGTACCATGGTAATTTTATCGAGGTCTGATGAGTATCTCCAGAGATATGGAGATAAACACCTCAAAATTGGCACTGAAAATTAATAGCGCGGCATTGAAGTCGGTTGTTTTTAGTTTTTTAAACGATCTTATTAAAACAGACAAACAGATTTATGACTTTGAAATCTCAGAACTATTTTTCTTAAGGAAAACGTGTTAAGTTTTTTTTTTCAGAATACGTACACATGGCGGAATACAGCACAAGTTTATTCGTCGTATATAACCACAAACAAAAAGTTTGCATGATTGGAAGGCAAGATTTTGGGTGATTTAAAAAAACCAAAAAAATCAAATCTAAAACACCGTGACTTCGGATCTACCGGGGAAAACATTCGCACCAAACACCCTGTATTGTAAATCTCCATATCTCCGGAGATGGTTATCAGATCTTGATAAAATCGGACCAAAAGGAAGGCATAATCTCTCAAACAAAGAAATAATTTTTCAAATCGGTTAATATTTGGCGGAGTTCTGAGGTAACAAACAAGACTTCATTTTTTGTGAAGTCGGCTAAAAACCGACTTCAAATGCCACACCAGTCATTTTCAACACCAAGTTTGAAGTGTTTATCTCTATATCTCTGGAGATACTCATCAGATCTTGATGAAATTACAATAGGACTACCTTGGAGATGTACCCTACCAATTAAAATAAATATTCAAATCGGTTCTCAATGAACGGAGTACTCGCGTAACAAACATTAAGAAAACATGCAGACAAATTGAGAACCTCCTGATTTTTGTAGGTCGGTTGAAAAAAAAAGCTGAGAGAATATACACTTAATATAAACTAATAATTTAAGATCGTTTACAAAACTAAAAAACCTGACTTCACCTGCCGCGATAGTGAAAATATCCTCTAGTCATAATCATGTCGTCAAGGTCTATATTGTTTATATTGTTTATCTCCGGAGATAACTGTCATATCTCGATAAAATTTTAATGGAACCAAACGGGAGGCATAATCTCTCAAACAAAAAAATAGTTTCTAAATCGGTTACGCTTCGACGGAGTTCTGAGGTAACAAAGTTAAGAAAAAAAGAAATACAGTCGAATTGAGAACCTCCTCCTTTTTTGTGAAGTTGGTTAAAAACAATGACCAATTACAAGCATACAAATATTTGTTCTGATAGGCACTATCTACAAATAAAGACTTCCACACAAAAGGCGCGAGTAAAAGTAGTATCCGCTGACAAATACGTTCCTAATTACGAAGTCCACCATCGAAATGCATTAACTTAAAAGGGTTCAACCAAATCCAGAAGGATAATAGACACGACCAACTTATCAATACAGATCTAATGAGCTTTATTACTTAGATTTTAGAGTATCTTTTTGCAGACGTTAGCGTTATGACTAATTCACTGATACGTATATTAGTTAGTAGGTACTCAGTCGAAAAAAGTAAAACATTATCACGTACTAATCAGAAGACGTAGAAAGGAATGCAGGAAGCACATTTCTTTATCCTTAAGGTTTCGGTGCTGTTTCTCTTTGTATTAGAATTTAACGAAAATGACCATACCTCGGATTTCACTACAAGGGACCGTAATTTATCTATTATCACTACTTTATATTATAAAACAAGTAAGTCTCATTTGTTCGCAATAAACTCAAAAACGACTGAACGTATTTCGATGCGGTTTTCACCAATAGATAGACTGATTATTGAGAAAGGTTTAAGTACATAATTTGTTAAGGTTTCGTGTAAATTGGTTGAAATATGACGATGATGGTTGAAAATGTTAATTCATACTAGACGCAATAAACTTATGCAAAAATGCAGGCATATATGGTCTACGTGTGCAAAGCCGGGGCGGGTCGCTAGTAGACCTTTAAAAGAGGAAAATTTCACCATGCGTTGTTTTGTTATATCTCAATAATATATTCTCAATCGGTGAAAAGAATTGATTTCACGGAGTTCTGAGGTAACAAAAAAAATCCGTCGAATTGAGAATCTACTCCTTTTTGTGAAGTCGGTAAAAAAACAGAATAAAGTAATAATTTATTATCGTACAAAACGAAACAACTGACTTTAGATGCCGCGATAGTCAAAGTACTGGCTAGTTATAATCATGTCATCTAAGTATACAAATTTGCTTATATTGTTTATCTCCATATCTCCGGAGATAAATGAATGGGACCAAACAGAAGCCTGTCTCTCAAACAAAAAATAATCACTTCACATCGGTTAAAATTTGACGGAGTTCTGAGGTAAACAAACATTAAAAAATACAGACGAATTGAGAACCTCCTCCTTATTGGAAGTCGGCTGATAAAATAACAAAGTAACGGGAATATAGGTTACGCAGTAACTATTATATAATCTGTGATATAGGTACTTAAAGACCGGTTGGCAGTAAATACCTAATTTCGACAGCTAATTAATGATGTGGCATCATGCATAGCATTCTAGAATACTACCTACATTTTACGTTGTAATAATATTACTTGTCATAACTACTACGTGAATCGTTTAGAGGGAACGCGGGTTACGCAGTAACTATTATATAATCTGTGACGCAGGGTGTATTTTCCATACAAATGTATTCCCCTAGTTATCTCCCTGGAAAATGCTTCTACCGCAGATTTTTTTCCTACAAGAAATCTGCTGTCTGCTGTACGCCCCTGTCATTTGCCTTAATTTTTTAATTAATCTATCTTGTCAATGTTCTTGTTAATCAATATTGAGTAAGTATTTGTTTTAGCTCGAATTGTAACATCCAATTGTACAACCAAATTCGCTTTACCTTGCGTTTGCAAATTCTGTACCCATTTGTCGCTAGATGGAGCCACAGGAAAAATTAGAACTCGCAAGTGTTTCATTTGTATTTTTTTAATGCAGGATGGTTTTTAACTTAATGTATTATATTATGTTTTAAATTTATGTTTTTTGGAGGCGTTACTATCTAGAATAGACATGCGCTTAATAAGTTTTACAATACTAGGTAAATTGTTGTATAATACGAGGTGCATTCAATAAGTACAGTGCCACAAATATAACTTGGTGGTGGTGGTTTTTGGAACTAATTCTTTTAATTGAAACTGTGAGTTTGACGTTTGAGAGATTACCGCGACATTATTGTTGATAAATCTGCTACATTAAAATAGTTCAATAATGCCAAAAGTAATTAAAAGTGGTTTAAGAGAAACTGTTATCAAAGTACAAAGTAAAAGCACAGTAGCGCACAGGCACGCCAAGTTATACTTGCTGGACTGTACCTAGCCTCATCGCCAGAGGGCGCTGTAGTTTCAAAAGAGTTTTACCACAGTGTGGCACATTCTTTTTTAATTCTTTTTTCAAATTTTCATTCCAATCCCTTCATTTGTTTTATTTTGACAACTTATGGAAGCGAACGTATCGATCGGTTTTACAAAAATGGAAAAAGAGCAATATCGTTCGGTGATTCGATTCCTTTTTTTGGAAGGGAAAACGCGCATCGAAATCAAAGAGCGCTTGGATGCTGTGTACGGTTACTCTTCTCCATCGATGGCCACCGTCAAGAATTGGTTCAACGAGTTTGCACGTGGCCGTACGTCGGTTTTTGATGAACCACGTCCAGGTGCACCGAAAACAGCTGCTACGGAGGAAAAAATTAAAAAAAATCCATGATCTCGTATTGGCAGATCGCCGATTGAAGGTTCGGGAGCTAGCTGAGACTGTAGGCATTTCAGAAGGAATAGTGCATCATATTCTTCACTGGAACTCGGCATGAGAAAGCTGTCGGCGCGATGGGTGCCGCGTTTACTCACACCGGAAAACAAGTGCAACCGTGAGACCACATCGGAGACGTGTTGGCGCTGTTTAAGCGGAATCCAGCGGAGTTTTTGCGTCGTTTTGTGACCGTCGATGAAACCTGGATCCACTGGTACACACCAGAGACCTAGGAGCAATCAAAACAATGGATCCAGACCGGGGAACGTGCTCCAAAGAAGGCGAAAACTGTAAAATCGGCCGGAAAAGTTATGGCCACCGCTTTCTGGGATTCACAAGGTGTGATCTACATCGATTACCTCGAGAAGGGTAAAACAATTACAGGGCTTTACTATGCCGATTTATTGGGCCGATTCGACGCCGAATTAAAGAAAAAACGACCCCATCTGACTAAGAAAAAAGTGCTGTTTCACCACGACAACGCAACGGTTCACACGTCTGCCGTTGCCATGGCCAAATTGGTCGAATTACGCTACGAATTGCTGCCCCATCCACCGTATTCTCCAGATTTGGCCCCTTGTGACTTCTTTCTGTTTCCGAATCTGAAAAAATCTCTCGCCGGGAATAGATATGGATCAAATGAGGAGGTCATCGCCGCCACGGAGGCCTATTTTGCAGAGTTTGACAAAAACTATTTTTCGGACGGGTTAAAAAAGTTGGAGCATCGCTGGGCTAAGTGTATCGAACTAAAAGGAGACTATGTTGAAAAATAAATTGCCACTTTTCCAAAATTTTCGTTTTTTTTTGTAGGCTAAGTATATATTGAATGACCCTCGTACTTAATACTTATTATGGCATTTACATTTCGTACGGTGCCGAGTTATATTAATTATCTAGAAATAAATTAGATAGATTAACTCTTTATTGTAAACCAAAAGAACTTAAAATTAAAATAACAACAAAACAATAATCGGTTTTACAATCGGCGGTATTATCGCATAAAGCGATTTCTTCCAGACAAACTAATTACGGATTAGTTATAATACACACAGCGTTGGCGAATAACGTAAAATCACTAGCAAACAAATCAATTCCTAATATCATATAACTACATTTATCTACACTAATGTTATAACATTCTACTTATGTTTCCAATACTTGACTTATAATTACTACTGTTATAGCGCAGATAACAAAACACTCAATTTAAGCAATTTCACATGATGGTATAATATCCACATCGATATCGTAAAATCTCATTATAACATCAATAAAACGCGACCAATTAACCTGGCGAGCCTTATGTCAAAATCCTCATACAAGTTGTATAAAATTTTGATATTAGGCTGGCTTTTGAAAACAGTTGGGTTATACGTGAAAACTTCGTCGAAACTACTAAACTTACATACACAAAACTCTTTGGTAAGATCTTGTGCCAATTAAATAAAAAAAGAACAGCGCGCGCTCGCTCCTGATTGGCCCTGCGCGCGCAGCTGCGCTCTCATTGGTTAGATTTTAATGGCGGCAAGTTAACTGATAATACACGTACGCGTGAATTTAATGTTTCGCAATGTGTTTTGTTTTTAAAATACAAATTAAAAGTTAAAAATGGATAGCGACGATGATATTTGTACGCCTCCGGATATTCTAGAATTGGCAACAAAAGTAACTCACAATCTTTTGCCAGAAAAATCTAGAAAATTATATGAAAAAGAATATAATAACTTTTTGGCATGGAAGATCGAAAATAAAACTACATCATTTTCTGAAAATGTCATTCTTGCGTATCTCAAAGACCTCTCCGACAAATTCAAGCCATCTTCTATGTGGGCTAAATATTCTATGCTCAAGTCCACACTGAGTATCTACAACAATATTGATATCACGAAGTATTCAAAAGTCATAGCGTTCCTGAAACGCAGTTCAGAAGGACACAAGGAAAAAAAGTCCTTGACGTTTACATCAGGTCAAATAAAGATGTTCCTGGAAGATTCACCAGATATTTTGTATCTTTTCGAAAAGGTAAGTGTATTTTAGTTCTGTTATTTAATCTACCTAGTACTTACGTACTACACACGCAAGTTATCTAGACACTCCGTTTAAGCGCTTTGTGTATAAATTTGGTAGTAGGTACCTACACTTTATTACTTCATAAATCATAGTTTTTGCCTTGGCTACATAGCTAACGATATAATAAGCTTGAGGTACATACCTCAAGCTTATTATATCGTTTAATGTTACAGGTTGCACTAATCTTCGGCATAATGGGGGCATGCCGAAGGCAAGAGCTATACGACATCCAGTTCGATGAAGTCTCTAACATAGACGACAGTACAATCATGGTGAAAGTTTCGAAAAAAAAAACGAAAATAGATCGTTCTTTCGTTGTGACGGGCAAGTGCTATGCCGTATGTAAAAAATACATGGAACTTCGACCCACCCCCTGTCGAAACCCTGCCTTTTTCTTGAGCTATAGATCGGGGAAGTGCGTCGATCAAAGAACTGGTATTAATAAATTTGGTGCTCTGGGAAAAACTATCGCAAGTTTTTTGAATCTGCCTCACCCAGCGTTGTACACGGGGCATTGCTTCCGGCGCACCTCGGCGACCCTTCTCATAGATAGCGGTGGTGATTTGACCGCACTGAAACGACACGGGGGTGGAAGTCTTCTACTGTGGCTGAAAGCTACATTGATGAGTCTTTAATGAATAAAATTCAAGTCTCAAATACGATCTTGAACAGTATAGAAAACAAGACGAATGAAGTAATTATAAATATTCCGACTCCGTCTACGAGCTCTATTGCTTGCCCCGCGGCCGCTGGATCAATAATTAACATTAACTTTCAAAATTGTACCATCCAAAATGAACAATTATTGTAAATAAACTATTTTCAGCTTTTACTCTTGTTGTTTGATTAATTGCATTAGTGAAGATAAAGTAGTGTATGCAACTGCATATAACACGGGTATTAAAACACTCGTTACTATTATGAAACTCGCTGCGCTCGTTTCATAAACTCACACTCGTGTTTTAATACCCTTCATTATATGACAGTTGCATAAACTACTATTATAAACATCTAAAAGTGTTGTATACATCAATATTACAATCATACAGCCATCGAAATATAACCTATAGAAAGTAGGTTTTCAAACAACGCTTCGCTCGGAAACTATCCCGAAAATTCGCTATGTGTGCATAACTGAGGTGTGTTTACTTGCAGTGTCGCACGCACAGACGCATTATAATGTTGCCAGTAAGAAAGTCTTTGCGTTAAAAGTTGGGTAAGGATGATTCGTGATTTTTTGCATGGGTATTGTACTGTTGTTTGTGAGTCGGATAAGTGAAATTGTTTTCATCATCTTAATTTTATTAATAATATAATATAATCGCGGATAAACCTACGAGGCAGTCCTAAATTGTATATTATTAATTCAGATAGTAATTCTGTTTACTTTTTACGCTTTTACGACTAAACGGATATACCAATATTGATGATATTTTGTATTAAGATAGTATAGCAAACCCTGGAAAAGTATTTATGATACTTTTTAGGGTTCCGTATCCATAGAATGCCAACGGGATCCTATCACTAAGCCTGTGGTACGCGTCTGTCCGTCCGTCAGTGGTAGGTATCTCAGAAACGGGAATAGGTAGAAAGACGACATTTTTACAGAATGTGTATCTCTATTGCCGCTAACCATATCAACAAATAATATAATATATAAATAAATAATAACATTATATTAAAAATAAAAAAAATTCCATAGAAAACGTTATTTTATCGGCATTTTAGGCTAAATTTCTTGTTATGTTTGTTGTTCTGTATTTAGGATGAAAAAAAAGTTTAAAGTAGGTATAGGTTAAAAGAAAAGAAGGATTTGTATTCACTGTTCTTTTTTCTAATAACAATCACTGAATAAATAATAAAGTACAAGTAACAATTAGAAAATCTTTTCATCTTATCGTAAAGTGTTTTTAAGGGTTTCATACCGAAAGGATCCTTATTACTGAGACTTTACTATGCTTCTGTCCTTCCGTCCGTCTGTCCGCATTTCAGGGGGCTGTATCTCCTTAACAGATACAGAGTTAACAACAAATACTAATACAAAATAATTTTCAATATTAAAGGGTGTCCCTAAACAAGATACGTGTTTTTGGCATTTTTAGGGTACCGTACCTCAAAAGGAAAAAAAAGGAACCCTTGTAAGATCACTTTCTTGTCCGTCTGTCCGTCTGTCTGTCCGTCTGTCCGTGTGTCACCACCCATTTTTTCAGGAACGGGTGTACCTAGCAAGTTGAAATTTATACCAGATTCTGAAGGCATAGTCTCTATTAGGTGTATAAAAATCAAGGTCCTGAGTCAACACGATAAAAAGATATGGGCAAATTTAGATTTTCACGAAGACTTGTAAGTACCAAAATTTACCTTAATTTTCAACATTTTTTATTTTTTGGAAAATAGCCTTTACTTGTAAGACCTTGCTTTTGACAAAAATTGATAATTCTAGGTCAACCGCAAGTACCCTATAGGTTTTGGGTCGAAAATCAATAAGGTACTTCGCTATTGATCTAGAATCCTGAAATTTGGCAAGAAGCCAGGTCTTACAGCACAAATAAAGGAAACATTCTAAAAAATAAAAAAAGTTGAAAATTAAAGAGTGTCCCCATACATACATATATTCGCCAGTTAAGATAGGCCTCGGAGTTATTATATTATATAGTTATAGGCTATATGTTTATATATTACAGGCTATTGAGATATAACAATAAATACCAAAAAAACAGGATGTAGTTAAAATAAAAGGGGATAGTAAAGGAGGAAGTTATACAATCCACTATTTAGACATTGTTAACATAACGTTAGTTGGCCTAATCGATTAATGGTCAAAAGTTTTTCGCTTAATTTTTATATAATCACTTACAAAACGCAGCTTATTCGATACAAAAATAATAATTAAAACTAGACTACATTATAAATAAATCCGGCTAAGTCAGTTGGACTCGCTTCCGAGGCTTCCGTACCAACTTCTCAGACTATTACTGCACAAGTAAAGGAAAAATTCCGAAAAATATATCACACAATAGCACAATTTCAACTTATAACGGCATTACACAAATTAATGATAATAGCAATTTATATGTGCCCCACAGTTTTATCCGCATAAACATCGTTCTGGTGTGATTATCGTGATAGTAAACGGACCAAGTGCACGTCGGACTCGCACTCGTAGGGTTCCGTAATACAGTAGAGAATTTTTATACTATTAGTTTTCGTCGACAGCAAATTTACTTTGTTTTTCATAGTAATTGTATGAAAAACAAAGTTATATTTGCGGTTCAGCAAATGTGCTATATCTAAAAAACAACTGACTATATCTCGTTTAAACTAATTTTCGTTGAAAGTGTTTGAAATAATCTACAGCTTTCACTCTCTTAGTTCAAATGTTAGAGGAGGGAGGGGGGGGGGGGGGGGGGACACACATTTTACCACTTTGAAACCTCAATGTCATTTTTAAAGACCTATCTATAGACACCGCACACGTATAGGTTTGATAAAAACATTTTTTTTGTTTCAGTTCTATGTATGAGGAGACCCCTCTTAAACTTTTATTTTTTTAATTTTTGTATCAAAATCGGAATGCGGTTCACAGTGTGCACACAATACATCTACTTACCAAGTTTCAACACTGTAGTCTTTATAGTTTCGGAATAAAATGGCTGTAACAAACGGACAGACGGACGGACGACGGATGGCCGGACGGACAGACAGGCAGACATGACGAATCTATATGTGTTCCGTTTTTTGCCATTCAGCAACGGAACCCTAAAAGTAGAGTTTAGTTGAGTCTAGTTTAGGTATATATTATGTATCAAATATATTTTTTTGTTATTATTTTAAATAAATAAATGTTGGTAAAGAATGTATAAATTAATTTGGGTCAATTTCACCTCTACCCATCTGGCAACACTCCGCTCGTACTAAGAGCTAATTATTTTGATTCACTATTTCTGTTTTATTACACAATTTACGTAATTAAATGTTTGTCTTACCTGTGAAATGACACACCAGAAACCTTATGATTCTTTTCCGATGAAGTGTGGCACAGAATCACCGCACAATAAGTCATTTTTTAATAATTTTGCGGGAGACGCACTCGCTACCTTGTGACTTGGAGCACTAATTACGCGGGCGTCGATTGGATCAGATCCTGACCCAAATATTATTATCTTTTCTATGCCCAAATGAACGGCGAGAATGACGAGCGCGTACTTGGTTTCTTTTAAGAGAGTTATATAAAATTATTTTACAAAATATTATAACATTATATAAAATATTAATATTAAATAGTTAGATA
Organism: Cabera pusaria; assembly: GCA_954871355.1. Taxonomy (NCBI): domain Eukaryota; kingdom Metazoa; phylum Arthropoda; class Insecta; order Lepidoptera; family Geometridae; genus Cabera; species Cabera pusaria. The sequence continues at coordinate 31,780,270 of OX940885.1, read as the reverse complement.
AGATAGCAATTAAAAATAAAGATGGGTTATACTAGGTCAATTTGGGACTAGGTGCACATATTCCTAGTCTTTGGAAATACGTGATCCAAATAAAAAAGTGCAGATGCGCAGATTCTCAGTTCGACCGTTAATGTATAGAGTGAATTTTTCAAGTGGGCGTGGATGGCCAAATAAGAAACTGTGAGGAATAGCGAAAAATACTCAAAGGAGTCTCGGGCCTAATTTTGATGAAAACTAAAATTGCATCATTGGATTTTTGATTTATTCCTAGCCAGGAATAGAACTTGTTGATTTTGAAAACAAAAACACAACCTGTATTATTACACCATTCGATAGTGTCGCTAATAAGGAACGTTTTATGGGAAGTACTATGAAAAACAAAGTTATATTTTTTGCCGACGAAAAATTATAGTTATAAAATACTCTACCGAGTTAAGGAACCCTTTGAGTGCGAGTCTGACTGTCACTTGGCCCGAGTTGAGTGTAGTGTATGTAAGTATATTTCTTTGGCACGCCCTGGAGCCTAAACGGCTTGTCGTATTTTTATGTGAGTGGTGTCAATAGATTCGTCTTAGTCGTGAGAGTACATCAAAATTATAAAAGAACACAAAATTAAGGATTTTTGGCGCCAAAAAGTAATTTAAAAAAAAAATGTTTTCAAAATACATCGAGTGTGGTATCAAAATAAATAATGTTTAACGGTGATTATGATACGAATATAATTATAACTTATATGTTTTAATGGAGTTTGGAATAGGAAATGCTAATAAATCTTTTTTCACGCAGTCGGGTTTTTGTACTTTTCAATAATTCACTTGTTTAGTTTTCAAACGACGTAAAGTTCCGACGAAGTTGACCTCTTTGTACCCGATTAAGGCAAAGCCAAAAATGAAATGTTATAATTTAAGTGTTGTGTGTATGTAGGGAGTAATTGTTGTTTAATTTTTTAACCGACATCCAAAATAGGGGGAGGTTACGCGATTACTCCGCAAATAGTTAAATCGGTTCGATTTAACGAATCTTTTTTTCATGGAACAATGGCGTGTAAATGTCCACGCGGTGGTCTCATAACATTATATAATTCATTGAGGTCTGATGAGTACCTATCTCCAGAGATATGGAGATAAACACCTCAAACTTGTCACTGAAAATGAACTAATTTTAATATTATTGAGTAGAGGTCCTTTAGTAAATGTCATCAAGTACTGGTAAGTATCTCCAGAGATATGGCGATATAAATCTCACTCTTGCTATCGAAACTGACACGGCATGTAAAGTCGGTTATTAGTTTCTAACTATCCTAATTCTTTTTATTTCTGGTAGGCTTGTCCAGTTACATGCCGAATCCCGTCGCGCGAGGGACACGCGGTAGGCCTGACTCCTGTGTAAAAGGACACCTAAAATGTCCGAATCGTGTCGGAGTAATTTCGACATCTTAACCCGTGAGTGTAAAGCCGTTTTAAATAATTATGTGTTATTCGCACGATAATTTTCATAAACAAATAAACATTGCTCTTTAGGCATTAGGTACCAAAAGTAACTTACCACCATCAAGGAGAAAATCTGCCGCCATTAACTTACGGTGTACAGGCAACACACATCCCTTGAGAGGCAGAGTATTCTAGGCCTGGCGTGTTAACAATCTTCGCCCACATCATCGCTTACCACCAGGCGAGATAGTGGTCAAACGCTATATCATATAAGATTAAATAAAATCTACGAACAATAAAAAGAAAAATACATACTTCAAGTGCCACGTTTGAGGTCTTTATCTCCATATATCTGAAGATACTAAACAGCCCTCTATAAAATTACAATGGGAACATCTTGGAGGTACACCCTACCGATGAAAAAAATAATTCGAATCGATTCGGAATCGGCGAATGAGACATTTTGCGAATTGGGAATCACAGACCTACGATTTCATTATGTTATAAAGACTACAAAGCCTGATTGAAATGTCTGACTAAAACGTATTGAGGTGGATCATGTGATCACCACATGAACAGCCGAAGAGCGTAAATAAAACACAAAAATTAACTGCTTTATTACGTAGGGCTTGCAAAGACATTAAGTTTCAAATAACTCGGCGGGGCCATAAAAATAAAAATAAATTCCACCCTTGTCAATCTCAAATAACTATTTCCAAGATAAGATAAAAGAAGAAAAAAATCTAAAAGGGACTAGTGGAATTGCTTGAAACAATGAAAAAATCCATAAGGGTTGTAAATGGCCAACACGTGCAACGAGGAAAAACTGCGTGAGACCGAGATTGTAGAATCCTTCTTGGAAAAATAGGGAGGGTCTAAAAATTTACCGCCTTCGGGTAACGCTATGGTAGCCAATGAGAGGAATGGACATATTTTCACAGTGGTTTTTTTTTCAGATCATGGGGGGGATGAACGAGCTTGGGACTCGGCTTTTGGAAGACAGGGTCGGGAGTTGGAACCAGATCGCGAATCAGGAACGAACACCTGAACCCACCGAGGGAACAATATCTTAACTCACGAAACTCGGGGTTTCGTAGTCTACGAGTAACTTCAGTGATATATGAAGTGTTGTTTATTTTTTTTATTTTTTAACCCCGAGTCGTTGCAGTTGCGGTAACGTACCTTCTATTAAAATATATAAAAGTAATTTATTCACAGTACTTTAGTTGTTGATCACTTTTTGTCTGAAATAATAATATTGACATCAAGTATATTATTATGGATTCTGAAACAAACGATTTGAATAGAATCCAGCCTAAATACTTACCTCACTTTCTCCGGGGTTTTTTTTTGAAGCATTACTAATTATCAATATAAATATAATGTATATATGGTTGAAATTCATGTGAAGAAATAGATAACCTGTAATTTTTTCCAAATTAAAACACATCAACAACCATCTCAGTTCAAATTCAGAACGCAAACAAGGACATAGGTTCCTTAATTAATTGACGAATAAAACTTATTCAGTTTAAATCTAGATGTCATGAGATGAGAATTTCTAACGTATTGTGAATATGGCTTGAAAATAACGCTTTTCGAAATAGAGAGATCAGGTAGTAAAGATTTGAATGTAGGAGGACCTATTATTGTTATTGTTCAATAGGATGTGTTCCTTGCCGGGTTTTGGAATATTGACGTGATGTTAATAATAATGAGATAGAGATTAGTTGTAAATAGATTGTAAATGTGGTGATATAAATGTTTCATCGAAGTCCACTAGGATGAGATTGTTGATGGTGGCTTTTCTGGCCGAGAGGGTTTTTTATTTAGCTATTCGTTTTCCCTCTCGATTAAATGCCTTAGGAACAGAATAGCTGGTCGATTAAAAACAAAACAACACAAGATCGATCTAAATAAATTACAAGTTCTTTAGTTTTGATTTAATTGTGGATCAGAAATATATGAATTAATATTCTACTTACTGGATTTTATTCAATTAATTTTAAGACCTTTTTCTCGATACAAGAACAACAGAGATTATCATGAGTTGATACTTCATATAATCCTAATTTTATATACTAAACTAGCAATACAAGTAATGAATACATTTAATGGCTATCTCTGTTGGTCTATATGTATCTCACCCGATACATGTTGATATATATAAAAATATATATAAACATACAACCATAAATTTATAGGCAGGATAAATGGGAAGTGACGTTGCGACACTTGAATGATGGTATCAAGTTCGAATATCCAGAGAGGATGATAACGGAGTAATCGATAAAATCATAACTTAGTAAGCTAACTGAAACTTAGGTAGTTTATAAGAGGCTGGCTGCAGAACTAGAAGGCGGGCTTTGATGGCGGAAACATCGTGAGCGACGACAACTACGAATAAGTATTTTGATAGTAGTGAAGATCAGAGTGTTCGAGTATAGAAGTCTGACGTCAGATTTTGGGGTTTTATTGTGTTGGTGAGATGAGCATAAACACCTAACATTTGACAATACAACGACGTTAATATACTCGTTGGCATTGTTGAGATTAATGAAATCAGTACATGACACGATGGCGGGAGGCAGCAGTTCTGGAGGCTCGTAACACACAAGTCCTCTCAAACCGTCCATTGCACTCAGTTTGGCCAAACTGTCTCACAAATCCATAATTATGAAACAAAACGTTTGGTACCGAAAAAATCTGGGGAAGAACGCTATTGAGCGTTATCTACGAAACAGATATACATGTACGCTTCGCAGCGTTAGGGTAATTCACGGACGGTTTATTCCCCCATCAGCTACGCTGAGTGGTGAGCCCCACGTAATAGGAATTCCCCTCGGGTCTCGCTCCGAACTGGTCTCTGTCAGCGGTGGACCGAAATAGCCCACACAGGAACTTAATACACCGACCCACGCTATCCTAACACTTTCTATGACAAACCTATGAATTTTAACAAGTCTTACACGCCATAATTAAAGCACGGCGACCTATCTAATACCTTCAGAAGTAAATGAACTGTCATGTACAAGTAAGCTTAGATGGAATGGCAAGGTGATTAGTTCATGTCCGATCGGTCGAATGTACTGATAAAGATGTAGACTATAAAACTAGATTTGACAAGATGTTGTGTTCATACTCTCCCATACGACGGGATACCTGAAACTGTTAAGACTCACTCGATATACCTATAAAAATAAATAGACGATCACGACCTAGATGGTGCCACCACAGTATTGCGCATGTTAAACGTAGAGTGGGGTCTGTGAGAATTTCACGCGTCAAATACCACGAGGGCACGAGACGATTAGTCGGCACGGCAGCAAGTCGTAAATTGATATGAATGGAGATTATATATACTTACAATGATTAGTGTAATCAAACAGCCAGTCAATGGATACATTATTTATTTGTCTACAAACTACAAAAGACGTTCCGAATATACAATTAATGAATGCATGGAAAACGTAAAATATGAAATACAAGAGATATTTCCAGGACACAAACCTAAATTAATAAAACTTATCAATAAGCCATCAGGGCACATAAAATAAACGTTTCCCATGCTATTAGAGTAAGATAATATGGTTAGCATAGCTATTCTCATTTCATTTCGATTATTTCCGATCCATAATCGTCACTGAGAATTTTGAATATTGATTGATCTATGATCAATAGCTCACATATCATTAATGACCAAATATGCAGGACTATCATGAAGTTTGACAGGTATTGAAATGATCGAAATGACTGACATGAAACTTTACAGCCTATATAGCTGCGTCCCCGTCATTAACCGACGAAAAAAAACGGAGGAGGTTATCAAGTCGACGTGTACATTTTTTTAAAATTCATATTGTTCATTCAATAATCAACTGTCAAAGTTCATCATAAGGGGGCAGGTCTCGAAAATGTTTGCGATTAGAATAACTGTTTTAAAAAAAAAATGGATATATCAAAAAAAAACTTCCGGTCGGAACATTTTCCCGTACCGGAATTTGTTTTCGAATGATTGTGTATTCTGGCCGAACGATCTTCTCGACTCTTGCCGTAAGATATTTGTAAGATCTAATTAATAGTCTACTAGAGAAGTGGCCCCCAATTATGTAAGCTACCGAACCGCTATATAGCAAACCACTCGAATCTTGTTCGCCGTTTTTGATAACGTTTGTAGTTCACAGCACATTGTCATCGCACGGCACTGGTTCGACTTTTAGCTTAGCTTACACATTTCAGGCCTTATGAGATTAAACATACTCGTACAAATAGTAAATATGCATAAAGAGTAATTAGTAGTACCTACTAGATATGTATTACAATACGCGTCACAAGATCTAGAAGAGCCGAATACGTCGACACTAGACATTACAGAGAAGTTATACTTTTTTAAGAAGAGCTTAAGAAGATTAAGAAAAGCTATTTAGTATTAGAACAGGCGCCAAGAAGCCGTGTTATCTATTAAAGTGGATCGAGGATATCGAAGACAGACACATAACTTACCTATTTGGGCAACACTGTACATACCTAATACCCATCTGAAACCTATCCAGAAACATTTTAATCTGAGTAGCTTTAAACGAAGAGCAATGAGAGTGCTCTCTAATAAGGGTAGGCAACACACCGGCAATTCCTCTGGTTTTGCAGATGTCTATAGGCGGCGGTGACCACTTACCATCAGAAGGGCCGCTAGCCTGTTTGCCGCTCCATATCATATAAATAAACTGGCCAAGTGCGAGTCGGATCCGCACAAGTAGGGTTCCGATTAAACAAAATTTGCCGGAAAAATAAAGTACAAAGTACATCGATAATATAAATACCGTGTCAATACTAAACATGCTTATTTACTACAACGCCATCTAACGAATGTCTAACGAACTTCTAACGCCAACTAGGTGAACGTTAACACTAGAGATACGCCGTATAGTAGTTTCACCGAATTACCGAATACCGAATATTATTCGGTTTAACCTTTACCGAAACAGATATTCGGCTGAATTATTCGGTTTACAATTACATTGTTTTGCCGCGTAAACAAGTTCTAGCATGTGCGCTACGTGCCGCTGCTGGTTAGACGAGGAACTTGGATGGATTTAAATGGATTTAATTGAGGTTTATAAAAATGTTGATTTTAAGTTTAAAAATAAATATTGTTGCGAGATTTAAATTAAATGTTATATTTAAGGCTTAAAATAAATGTTGACTATACCTACTAACTATAGGTTAAGAAGTAAATATGTTTTCTTTGACTTATAATATAACATAAATCTTATATAAGAAGTTTTTTCTTTTAGTTCTACACCTTGGCTACATGAGCCAAGAAAATAGAAATGCTTGAACCGAATATATTTGGCAACAAAACCGAATAATTTGGCAGAATACAAATAATGGAAAAGATGCCGAATACGCTGAATACCGAATACCAATATTCAGCGCATCTCTATTTAACACAAAAAACCAGTGTTTTTCAACGTGTGGGTCGCGCCACTTGCGAACCCTTGGGGGGTCGCGAAGCCTCTATAAGGGAGTCGCGAAGCCTTAGTAAAAGAAAAAACAAAGTTTGAAAACATACATTTAAAGAAAACGTTAATTAAAGAGTGAGTAAAGTAGGTGTTTTGACTGAGAGTGCTTATAATTTTTGGTTTAAAAGATAATATAAAAATTTGTTTCCTGTAGGCCACACGAACGAAACCGCGGGTAGAAGCTAGAAATACCAAGAAAATACAGATTATAAACAGTGCAAGTAGGTCGAATTTTTTTCATACTAAGGGGGTCGCGTTGCGTCATGAAAAAGGTTGAGAAACACTGGTAAACAATCGTTCATAGATGGCGCTATAGTAAAAACACGTTTTTTGTATGGGGACCCCCTTTAATTCTTAACTTTGATCTGTTTTTAGTATTTGTTGTTATAGCGGCAACAGAAATACATCATCTGTGAAAAATTCAATTGTCTAACTACCACGGTTCATGAGATACATCCTGGTGACAGACGGACAGACAGACATAGACAGACAGACAGACAGACAGACAGACAGACAGACAGACAGACAGACAGACAGCGGAGTCTCAGTAATAGGGTTCCGTTGGTACCCTTTGGGTTCGGAACCCTAAAAAAGACACCTAAGGTACTTAGAGTACTTGCAAACAGATTATTAGACGTATGTAGTCAATTCTACTATCAATAACGTTGACGAACAATAGAGTCCAGTCAATTTAGCATAAAAAGTCAAATTCAGATTTTCGTATGTAACTTTATAAATATAAATTGTAAAGTCTATAGGACATACGAGGCCACATCAACGGGTCGTAAACATAAAAATATTATTATTGCGAACAAAACATGCTATTAATTCTAACGAAATAAAAGTAGCACAGTAAAGCGTTTTATATACCGTTTAATAATAAAGTTGGACGTCCCGCTATAGCACGCCAAACATCTATTATGTTCCGGCAGCTATCCTTGAGAGCCAGCCAGTTCCCATTTTAGCCTAGCGTTCTATTATCCTGGACCGCATTATAACTCAACAACAGGTGAGATAGTGGTCAAACGCTAGCCTATATGATATTAAAAAAAGCGGGGATAGGATAGCCAAAACCTGCGCTCTTCTTTGGTAGAGTCTACGTCTTAAAGCCAACGTGAATACCGTTTGCAAGTACTTTTACATAGTGTGTCTCAAACATGTGTGCGAGACCATTCACGTAATAAGATAAACAATACGGCATTGTCCTAATAGAACGCGAGTACGCGATGCGACCATCTCGTGTTCGCGCGATAGCAAAACTACCTAGTATTATACTACTGAACTACTGAACTAGTATTATACTACTGAAACATGCACTGGGTTGCGGGTGCACGTAATGGTTGGCAACCCTACATTAATCAGGGGAATTAAACATGTGTTTTAAGTGTGACGTTCGACGTCTAGATGAAAGCTGAATGGCTCTTTTTGTAAATTCAAAGCAATAAGTTATGTTTCTGTTATATCTATAATATTTTTTATTGAATATGATCTGTTTAATGTTATTTGACGTGTGTAAGTGCAAATTTTTAATTTGCCCATGTACTGAATAAATGCTTTGACTTTGACTATATTCTCTTTGAGCAAAACTGGGGCTGATAGAACGCTCATTGCGCGAATTGACAACGCCAGCGACCGTGGAGTACCTAGTTACGGGCGACATGACTTCCCTACCTTGTGGATACCCGAGGCCGAATTATGAACGTTTTGTGTAGCCAACCTAACAACGGAAAGTATTATTTACGTAGTAACTATTAAATAATCTGTAGTATTATGCTTATAATTTTTTTTTGCAGTTATGGTTGGTACCAAGTACTTTCGTAATTCTGAGTTATTTAATTATGTATGCAGTGTCGCGGGACTGGGCGCGACTAAGTTCGCGCGAATAGATTTTGAAACATTTTATTCGCGCGACGGGTCGTGCGATGGTCAGTTGTCACCTGTTCGTGTTCGTCCGATGATCACGCAATCGCGTTTTATTAGGACGATGCCTGAAGCATTATCGCGACGTGGAGCCATCTATCGTTCAAGTGGCGAAACTCGTAACGTTTGCTTGCACTCGTTAAAATTATCTCTCTTGATTTGCTCGCAGGTTTTAGAGATAATCTTTTGTGTAAATCAGCCTTTGTTAATTATTATTTCTATTATATCTAAAATATACTAGCATTGGCATAAATAACTTAATGGGTAACTAATACGTGAACAAATGGAAGTAATCATTTAATTATAGATGATAGATATATATACAATTTTTATATTAATCTCACTCGTACGACTAGTACAAAGTTTGACAATAATCTTTGTAGATAACTAAATTATAGTCACTGGAAAAAAATATATTCTGTTTCGTAAAATATATAAACGTATTGATACAAATACGTACCTTATAATACCTCTCTTCGTTTGTTACATCATTGTATCCGTGCAAATAAATTTTATAAAAATATCGGATATACACACTCATAGATTATAATAGACACCGCAAGTTTGAAAAGTATGGGAAACTAAACGAGGCAGATGCACTTTCTATTTATCTATATAGATACTTACTATGAAATCACGACAGCAATTTAGTGACGCTTTATAGTGTATAGAGACATAGACATTTTTAATTCGCTGAAATACTTTGTATTAGCAAATGTATTTAATATGTTAAGTTTTATTACTTAGCCTGCCAAGTTTGGACTGAAATGTATTACGAGGTTTAGAGACGGTCAAACGGCAACCACGTAAATATTTAGCTTGAGCCAAGCAATTTTACCGTTTACAATGTCTGCTTGATGCTTGAATCAAGGGTTACGTGTTTGCCACGTGTTTGGAGTCTATTTATATTTTTTGCTAGACGTGACGGCTTGACGCTATGTTTTGATAGTGTTTGCGTCTGGCTTGGCCAAGCATTGACACAGATTATTATGATAGTAACTATGTGCATGAAGGCAGACGACGCTATATACCTGTACAACGATCGGGTATTATGAAGTGAGAAAATCTGCTGGACGGCCACATCAAGCTGCTTGGCTCAAGCAAAACTAATGTGGTTGCCACTTGACCGTCTCTGAAGCTATATAATGTATATTTTTGGTTATTCTCCAATAGCAATATCAATATAATAATCCAACTCCCAACGAAAATATGAGCGTTGCAACTGCGGTATGCGGTATCTAGTTTAATCTATGCATGTGGTTGTAAATAATAGCATTTCCAAATGCGTATTAACCATCACATATCAACGTTTTTGGTTATTTAAGTACACTTATTTATTACTGTAAACATCGTCAATATGTTATACTGATTTATAAATATCGACAAAAATCTTTTAATGTTTAACACAAGGTAAATTCGTACAATATACTCACACAATTCCTTATGACTTATACTCTATAATATATAAATAAGATCTAAAATGATAAGTGAGACGAACACAGCTATTATTTATCTTGTTACATACAATCCAAAATTTAATCGTAACGTCGGGATTCGAACTTGCGCTTCCTGGGAAACATGCTAAGGCGCTGTACAAATTCAGCTGCAGTACGACCCAATCGATATTATTCATTTCTTTTTGTTACAGGACAACAGAGTCTGTGCAAAAAGAGATCCGTCGTAAAAATTGAGGTCGCGTCGGTCGTTTTAATTTACTGTTTTTGTTGCATTCACAACACTGCTGTCATTACTAGTACGACTAAAAATGTTTGATACTTGGTAGGTGCCTTCTCTATTCATTATCGTGTGCTACTAGGTAGGTATGTACCTTCCTTCCTGACCTTTGAATGTTAGTTCATCGTTACGCCACGACGGTTCCCTTTTTGCACAGAACAGACTCTACGGATACGAATGCTTTCTCCCTCACACACACTATCTGTTTCATCAAGCGCCGGCCTTCCCACCACAAATCTGAGCGCCCGGCGTCGCTGCTATATGGGTCTGCCGGTCGCGATTAGCTCAGTTACCTAAGAGTAGTGTTGCTTAAACATCGGTATAATCGATTAGTTCATTTACCTTAGAGTAGTGTTGCTTAAACATCGATATAATCGATTAGTTCATTTACCTTAGAGTAGTGTTGCTTAAACATCGATATAATCGATTAGTTCATTTACCTTAGAGTAGTGTTGCTTAAACATCGATATAATCCATTAGTTCAGTTACCTTAGAGTTGTGTTGCTTAAACATCGATATAATCGATTAGTTCAGTTACCTTAGAGTAGTGTTGCTTAAACAACGATATAATCGATTAGTTCAGTTACCTAAGAGTTGTGTTGCTTAAACATCGATATAATCGATTAGTTCAGTTACCTTAGAGTAGTGTTGCTTAAACATCGATATGATCGATTAGTTCAGTTACCTTAGAATAGTGTTGCTTAAACATCGAATTCTTTTCCTTCTTTCTTTTTCAGACTTCTTTTTTCATTAAAGAGTTTTGGAAAATATCCGTTCTGAGAGAACAGATGTCGTTGCACAGCACAAATATTTTTTTGCCACGACACATAAGTTGATTTTCCCCAATATTTTAAAGGACAAGCATGTTTATTAATCGTTGGTTTTTCTAAATAAACTATGTATCGATACTTTTCTCAGACAATCTATAGTTGAAATACTATCGATTTTTCAGCAACATTAGCTAAGGAGAGCGCGTCTTGAGAGATAGTTACACAGCCCTCGATTATCGTCGCTCGAGCTACAGAGCGAGATAGTCTAGTCACACAGCCCGCTCCATTTTCATTTTATTTATATTTCTAGTTAGCTAGCATCTGCATTATATTGTACATTTAAGTGTTACTGAAATAAACGGACAGTACCCAGATACCCGTTGTTTTATATTTACTAAAAACTGTACGCAAGCAAAAATTTTCTAACTAAATAATATACCAAATTTATATTTATTTTGGCTTAATATTATTTTTCGCAAAGATTATTATGATCTTTGTGGCACGATAGACGATATCTAAACGCTAATGCGACAGAATTGCAATTTGCATAAGGCAGTCAAAGACTAAGAGCTAAGCTAAGTTCATATAGCATAGTTGCATGTAATTTTTTTTTAAATTATAATTAAGTTCGTTCAAAACTAAAACAACCGACTTCCACGCCGCGCGAGTCAGTTTCAGTAGCAAGTTTGAGGCGTTTATCGTCATATCTCTGGAGATACTTATCAGATCTCGGTGAAATTACAATGGGACCATCTTGGAGACCGATTACATAAAGAATCATTCGAATTGGTTCCCAATTGACGGAGTAATGCCGTAACATACATAAAACAAACATCTAAAAAAAAAACATACAGACGTATTGAGATCATCCTCCTTTTAGGAAGTCGGTTGAATGAAAGATAAAATTAACTCAAATTTAAAAAAACCTCTCTTTGGAGATTAATAATATGTGGAATAAAAACACTCTGTTAACATAAATTTACAGTAAGCATACTAAAAAAGAAATTCAAACGCCATAACTCTAAGGACCAGTTTCACCGGTTCGTGCGTTAGATAGTTATCTGACACATGGCGCCATATTAAAGCTGTCAGATTTCTTCATATTAGCGGTAAACCAGTGAAACTGGCCTTAAGGGTCGAAAATAATGTTACTAACAAATATATTTACAATTGATGCCACACATTCAATGAAGGTATGCAAAAAGAAACGAATGTTCATTAAATTTTAAGACTACATATATAACATTTAATTGATAATAACTAATGTTTAATAAAGAACACATTTTGCTCACTAATAAAAATTCCAATGTTATACTACTCGACTTAATTTTAAGGTTTTATTTTGTATACAATGATTAAGTTTGATAGTTGACCCTTTTACATAGATTCAGACTAATTATTATACATCAATTCAAAATTGCTAATAAAAAACATATTTATTATTTTATTTATTGACGTGATATCGCTTTTATAAATCAATTAACGCCGGCTGCACGCACGAAAAATTGTCACGTTTCGCGTGGAAGCGAGAGCGCGGAACAAGCAATAGAGAGGCACGATCGTATGACGTTATCACGTAAAATTATCCGTCCGTAAACCGACTTTACAAAAAACCATTTTTTTTTGATAATTGCAATTTTTAGGGTCAACTAGTTACTAGCTTACACAGTAATATACATATACATAAAAGTCACTTATGTGCGTCTGTTGCTCTTTAAAAATCTCACTGTTTTAATTACGGATATCATAAAATCTCACTGTTTTAATTACGGATATCATAAAATCTCACTTTTTCCGAATATAACATCGTTTATTGCTTTTATACTACAAGCACGGTTCACATTGACATTCTTGTAAATATGTTCAGAATCTTTAGATTCTTGTAAATAATTTAACGTTTTTATTACATTAAGAATTCTTATTGTAGAAGCGAAATTTTAAGACGTATGCAACTATACGTATATATAATTATGGTATAAAATTTTAGTTAAAAATGTATGACCTAAGTATACAGAAAATATTTTTTTACTCAAAAGTTTATAAATGACATTATGAATAAGACAGATACATAAACTGACCGATACATATACATACACAAATGACTGGTAACAAAGAGCAGAAGATCGGGCTCAGTGGCATGACTTGGGAGAGGCCTATGTCCAGCAGTGGACTGATACCGGCTGATTATGATGATGATGATGATGAGATAAATAAATCCTGTGGTATTTCTATTTCTTAAACCTTCATTCATGTTAGAGATTCATACTTGTTTGATAATTATGTTACTTTTATTTAGCGAATGTTTTAAAATTTGAAATTACAGCAGAAAACCAGACAGTTGAGGTAACATTTTAAAGAGAATAACATGTTAAATTGACATAAACCTGGAAAAATGGAGAAAGCTTAGAGCATTTAAATCAATGGCCTACAGACATGGTTGAGTTGTGGGACTACTGACCAACAATGCAGTATTTTATGGCGCATTCAGCCGCTCCTATAACAACCACAACAGTGATTGACTGCCCTGTCGATGAATATGATGACTACCAGTTTTAAGTTTAGAATTGTGTCAATAGATGGTAGCACACAGAAAATTAGAACTCACATACGTTTCATTTGTAAAAAGTGTGTACAGAGACAATGCAATCAAATATAAATATTACAGTTTATAGTACAAGGAGAAGGAGACAAGGAGAAAGGAGAAGTTTAAACTAGCGATGGGTAATGTTAATTCCTCAAAGTGAAACCATTCACTCATTCCGGCTCCACTCTCGGAACTGATTCCTCATATCGATTCCTTTATTCCTATGATTCATTTACTATGTATTCACTTGTATCTATTCCGCAGTCACATTTTCTTTTGGTAAATAGGTCCCTAGAAAAGATTTTGTGTATCGTCGCGTGTGGTTGTTCCCTTTTCACGCGAAACGACTTAAGTGATGTCCAATTCAGATTTTTATACAAAACAAGTTCGGTTTTAACAATGGAATCCACCCACCGACTGACAATCGAGTCACCACACCACCCACCCGAGTTCACCCGACGCCGACCGAGCTGTGCTACCGATCACGGCTCCGGGCTCACGCCTCACGCACGAAGTACGAACGGTCGGGTTCGGTAGCCGAAACGGTGAGCCAATGATTCCTCGGAATCGTTAATATTTGGGTGGAATCATTAGGAACTTCGGGTCCGCGTGCGGTTTCGGCTCATTTTATTCACTGTGTCCAGAATTACCCACGACTAGTTTAAACAGTTCGAAAATACAGTCCATAAGTGCGAAGCAGTTCAATAGTCCTAATATCTCAGACTCGGAGCTGAGTTTCATTAACACAAGTCTCATCCCGGACAACCAGATTTACAAGAAACTTCAAGAAAGTATGGACAGAATCGAATGACAGAATCGCATTTTATAGATAGTTACGGTTAATGTGTTTTTTAAATAATATATATCTTTGTAATTAATTTCTTGTTTTCCTCGTCTAGGTTCCCTTTATATATGTAGCATGAGGTAGGCGTCGCATAAACGTTACAATCCATACTAGTATTATAAAAACGTTTGTAACTCTGTCACTCTGTCTGTTTGTTACCTAATCACGCCTAAACGGACGATCTGATATTACTGAAATTTAACACGGAGATATTTTATATCATGAGAATGAACATAGGTAGCCATGGGTAACTCAACAAATATGCTTGAACCGCAGATCAGATCACAGCTCACGCACTTGAACCGGAGCTGCGAGCCGGCTCACAGGTCAGCTCCATTCGTAGTTATACTCACGCGTGGTCGCGAGAGCCGCGACTCGTGACTCAAGTCAAAGAGCATATGACTGGAGTGCAGGCTCAAGCGAGCTGCGTTCACATACTGTTAAATGTAGTTACATTACCATTTAATGGTGTTATGAAACAGTTTTAAAAGCTGTAACCTTGGGATTCAATTTTGAAATTTAGTTTGTTGTTTTATGAACTAAAATCAAAGTAAAGTTTTTTACTGCTTTTTGCCTAAGCTATCTTAATAATATATTTTTAGATTTTTTCTTATTTAGAGTAAAATACCTATTGACAACTTAACACAGTTTACTATTGCGCTCCCCGAAACCCGAGAATTTAGTGTTCTGTCTGTTACGTTGCGAGCCGTGACTGTGAGTGTGAGCCGGGAGCCGTCTAGTTAGCATTTGAGCTGCAGCTCAGTGACTCAAGTCTCTGTGATCTGAATATTTGAACCGGCTCTGATCTGAGTTACACACGTCTAAACATAGGCTACTTTTTGTGAACATAAAATAATGTTTTTTTTTAAATAACTTAAATAACTCAGAAAACACAAATGTTGATTGACAGAGCTTTACAGTGATAAAATTCTTGGTGTTCGTGAACGAAGTCGCCGGTACCAGCTACTAAGTTATATATAGGGCCAGTGTCACAGGTTACTGATAATGTTTCAGATAGTTATCTGACACATGACGCCATATAAAAGCTGTCAAAAATCTGCCAGGCCGGTGACACTGACCCATAAACTAGGAATAAATCATAAGTCAGGAAGTCTAATTCAGAACAAATTCCACACAAAAAGTGGCCCTCCATAAAACCAAAACAACGTATATTCAAAATAAGAATGACTTTTGAAGTTACAAATGATTGGCTTGGAGATTGATTTAAATTCGGAACGAAAGCAGGGATTGGTTCGCGCATGTGCTGCAATGTCTGTTATGACAGTTGAGTCAAACAAGACAAATGCCCGACTAATGACGCGCTGGACACGACTTTTAACCCCGCCTACTTGGACACGACTTTTGTTGGGTCATTTCTTTAACGCAGTTACTTTTCCTGACTTATGATTTATTCGTAGTCCATAAACTACTAAGTTTAAATTTTAAGGTTATAATGTAAGGTGTGGTGTATATTATCTGTGGCGTCTGGAGAGCGAGTGTCGGCGACCAGAGCGGCGACGAGGCTCTCCTGTTGTTTCAGACGCTTCACCGCCGCCTCCCAGCCCCCGTAGTTGAGGTCCATCAACTGAACTGACTTCTTTATTATCTTGTGAGTTTCCAGGCACCAGTCTCTGGAAATACAGGTAATATTTATCAGTTAAATGTGTATGTCTGAGATTAAATGGTAGATATACACATCGGCAAACGTAGCGTAGGACGTCCTGTGACCAGGTGGAGCGACGACATACGCAAAGCGGTGGGCAGTGACTGGAAGAGAACAGCCGAAGATCGGGCTCAGTGGCGCATCTTGGGAGAGGCCTACGTCCAGCAGTGGACTTACACGAGCTGATGATGATGACGATGTCACATCTTCGCTTGCTAAAAGGTGAGATTATGGTCAAATGCCTATCAGATATAAAAATATAGGTTAAGGGCCAGTTTCAACGGTTCCTGATAGCGCCAATATGAAGAAATCTGACAGATTTTTGACAGCTTTTACATGTCGTCATGTGTCAGATATCTATCTAACGCATTATCAGGAACCGGTGAAACTGGCCTTAAGAATATTATTCTCTGTCGCGGAATATTAAAAGTGATTACAGATAGACAACTGTAAGTACCAATGTGTTATGGGGGTATATAGGCAGAAGTGTTATTGTTTGCCACGGAATATTAAAAGTAGGGGTAGAAGGTAGTTAATATATAGATAGATAGGCATATATTATAAGCGACGACAGAGACCCATAAGCGGAAATCTTAAAAGTGGTGGCAGAATAGACACAAGTGTTTTATTATTTCTCACATCTGACTCAAATGTGATGGCAGTAAGGTTAAATTGTTACCGTCTGCCACGTGGTTTATCGTAACTAATATTATAAAGAAGAAAGATTTGATATTGTTTGTTACGATTTAACTCAAAAGCTACTGGACCGATTTAAAAATTGTTTCACTAATGGAAAGCTACATTAATATTATCAGCGAGTAACATAGGCTATATTTTATCTCCGTATTTTCACGGACACGGAATTAAGCGGGTGAAACCGCGAAGCGCTACTAGTTTATGTATGAAAACTAACATAACATTACCTATAGTCAGGGTTCTGCGGCGATTTGATGATCCTTTCGAGCATCACATCGGAAAGTTTCCTTAACTCGTGCGCTACCTGAAAACAATAATAAATTACAAGTTTATTAGAGGTTTTTTTTTAAATTTATGGCAAACTTGTTATTTGCTATCTTTGCTTTGCTAGCCCCGCAGCTTCACTTGTGTTATAGTATCATCATCATCATCAGCCGGTGTCAGTCCACTGCTGGACGTAGGCCTCTCCCAAGATGCGCCACTGAGCCCGGTCTTTGGCTCTTCTCTTCCAGTCACTGCCCGTTTAAAGTATCCCATGTGTTATTTTTTTTTAAAGATTATTCGCAATGTGGGTTGCACATTACTAGTATAGTAGTATTTTTGTTTAGTCTTCTTGTTAACCCCTCCAACGAAGCTAAATAAATATGCTTGTGTCTGGAGTGGATTCACGTCAATAGTGCAATGGGTGGGGTGGGGACCGAATTCACGACCTCTCGATCGCCAGTCCGACACCTTATCCATTGGGCTAATGCTCCTTGCTTGATTCTGTGTTTCCGGACATTCCGGACACAGGCCGTCACTGTACCCTTAGTACGAGTTTTCATACCAAACGCGACATCGTATATCGAACAAATTTTGTATGAAAAACAGAACAGCGCCTCTAGTGGTTACTACACTTCACTAAATTTAGATCAATCAGGGAGCCAGAATAAGTCGGAAACTATGTGAGATCTGTCAAAAGCGTTTACGATGAAACTCGTACTAAGCGTACAGATGTTTAGCAAAGTATCCGATTCATTAAGCGGCTTCGACTCCACAAGCCTCGGGCGTATAAAAAGTTACTCTATGCTCGGGCGGACCAGCATTCTCGCGGCGCGGTATCCACGCCCTCACCGATGCGGCTGCTATATAAACGGTTCGCCGGCCGCGATTAAGTTCAGTTACAGTCCGGCAAGTATAACTTGGCGCGGCTGTGCGCCACTGTGCTTTTACTTTGTACTTTGACAACAGTTTCTCTTAAACCACTTTTAATTACTTTTGGCATTATTGAACTATTTTAATGTAGCAGATTTATCAACAATAATGTCGCGGTAATCTCTCAAACATCAAACTCACAGTTTCAATTAAAAGAATTAGTTCCAAAAACCACCACCGCCAAGTTATACTTGTGGCACTGTAGCTAGCCAGCAAGCGACCGAGCTAGAGTCAGGCCTGCGACATTGCATACATAATAAAGCGGAGACTACAGATAATAAAACAATTCATAATTATGAACGTACTTTGTACCAACATTGCAAAAAAAAATACTATACCAAATTTAAATGACATACTATTCGTAAAGATTACTCAGTCACTATGTCTATTAAATTTATACGCCTAATACTTTCCGTTAGGTTGGCTACCATGTCTGGTGATACAGTAGCCTGTGAATCAAAGAGTAACATATTTATACTCTGTGAATGTTGTGGCAATTTTTTTTTTTACATCAAAAACTCAAGTTTTATTATAATGGGTGGCAAATCATTGCGAAAATGTGAAGTCTGTGGTGTGAGGAGAGTGAGATAAAGACATTCAGGCATATTTTTGGCTAGATATCTACTTGACCCGAACCGGTATGTTGATATGCTTTGAAGCCTTAATTTCAGTATTTACCGAATAATTCAAGACATGTAGTCTCTAGCATTACTTATTTCATTGATTCTACTACAGCGCTACTAAGATTTGAGTCATAAATGAAGTGAAAAATCCTTATATTATAAACTTGGATTTAATTTTGGCGGTAACGTGAAAAATTGTGTAAACTAGTGATGAGCAACACTTATCGATAACCCATTTAATGCAGATGTCGAATATGGGTCAAACTCACGATATGGCGGAAACGAAGATTTGGTGTACCTACTCATACTAAAACTAAAAGTTTAACGTCTCACATCTGGATACATCTTTCCAAAGGTTATTAAATCATTTGTAAATAGAATAAAATTATAATGTATGCAAAGTTGTTAATTCTAGGTGTCATTATGTTCTTTTGTAACCATCATCATTAAGAGCCAATTTTCGTCTGCTGCTGGATATAGGTTCCTTAATTCTACTATGTAATATGTAATGTAATAAAAAAATGCAGAGACCGTAGCTTTGTTTTATTTACTATACCAAATAACAGGATTAAATGATACCACTACTCTTCATTTTTTTTTCTTTTTCGTTATCGACAAACAAAAGCAATTCGTTATGTTCAATCCCTAGACCAATATTCCTGTTTTCATAATGTTGGCTCTAGTTTTGTATTGTTATGTTGGTAACAAAGTGCTTTCATAATTCGGGTATCAACAATGTAGGGAAGTGCCAACTCTTATAATGTAGTAGAGTGAGTCAGTACTCTGCGGCTTTAGCCACAGAGTACTGACTCCACCAACCACGCTACTACGTACGAACGTAATGTGTAGCCAACCTAACAACGGAAAGTATTATTTACGTAGTAACTATTAAATAATCTGTGGTATTATGCTTATAAATTTAATAGATACTTTTTTTCAGTGTTGGTTGGTACAAAGAACGTTCATAATTCTGAGTCATTTAATTATGTATGCAATGTCGCGGGACTGGGTAGAGTGATAGCTCGACAACAGTCGAATCGAGTTAGGCAAAAGAGTGTGATATCAACCTGCAGTCCACTATGAAGCCTTATTAGCCTAGGCTAGGTATTATTTAAGATTATATTATTTTGTTTGAGAGATTATGCTTCCCGTTTGGTCCCATTAAAATGTTATCAAGATCTGATAATCATCTCCGGAGATATGGAGATAAACGTCTCAAACTCAAAAATCATCGATTTTTATACTTTGTATACTTTGATGACATGATACTGGCTTTGAATATCGCGGCATGTGAAATCGGTTTTTTCGTTTTGTACGATCAAAAATTATTTTATACTAGATAGGTAAGCGTTTGATCACTATCTCACCTGATGTTAAGTGACGATGAAGCACGCTTACCTAGAAGATACCCGAAAAAGTTACATTATAGGTTAGGGGTGCGTTCACAAGTACAACGCTCCCACATATCTCTAGATATCTGAAATATTAAGTATATTAATTACCTCTACACTAAATGATCCGAACTGATATTCCAAGCTCTGAATGTTCTGCTTTATCAACTCCACGCTTTTGCCGAAATCACCTGAAAAATTATGTGTTGTTAGTAAATAAATCATCATTACCATAATCAGCCGGTGTCAGTCCACTGCTGGACATAGGAAACTCCCAAGACACACCACTGAGCCCGACCTTCTGAATCTAAATCGGCTCATTCGTTTAGGATCTACGATGCCACAGACACTCAGAAACAAATGTCAAATGTCTCCAAGTCGCAATTAAATAGGTATGTGTATACATAAAAATGTAAGCGCACTACACCATCGACCGCATCATCACTTAACATCAGGTGAAGTAGAGCCTCTATTCATTTTCACATTATAATAGTCGTATCAGGTTTAATATAATTTGAGATCGTCGAAAACTAAATGAACCGACTTCAAATGCCGCGCTTGTATTTTTAGTAGCAAGTTTGAGGTGTTTATCTCCATATCTCTGGAGATACTCATCAGATCTCGATGAAATTTAAATGGAACCACCTGGGAAGTATACCCTTTCTAACTGAAGAGAATTTTCTAAATCGGTCCAGGCGTCTTTGATTAATCAAGGAACATACATCTTTACATAAAACAAAACAAAGTTGCTCCCACTGTCTGTACACTTAGATCTTTTAAACCACGCAAAGGATTTTGATGCGGATTTTATCAATAGAAAGAATGATTCAAGAAGAAGGTTTATAACCAGGAATTCAGGGCAAAGCCGCGAGGCAGAACTAGTAAAACATAAAATATTCCGACAACAATTTTTTTTTATATATCATGTAGGCTAGCGTTTGACCACCTATCCTCACCTTTTGGTAAGTGATGATACGGTCGAGGATGATAGCACGCTAGACCTAGAATGGGAACTGGCTCTGAAGGATAGTTGCTGGAACACATTAGATGTTTGGCGACAGATTATCTAACTTGAGGGTGGTAGCTGGCCAGGCGGACACTAGATAGTGTCCTACCACCATGCGGGGGTTGGGGATTCTCAACGATGTTTTCCTTCACCGGAGGGCCACTGTGAAACACGCGCACATAAATTTGTTGATAAAAAAATCTATTCGTACACGGCGGTGATTGAAAACGGTACCTCTTTTATCAAAGCCGACTATTCACCCACTACACCACTGGCCACTGGGCCCTCAATTAAGAACCTTTTTCTGTTTATAAAGTCTGTAAAAGGACAATAGTTACCGTGATCAGCATATAGTCTCGCTAAGTCGTCGGCAGCAGATCTGAGGCTAGAGTTGTGTCTGTACCAAGATTGCTGCTTCAAACGAAACGCCGCGTGAGTCTTTTCTATCTTCTCTTCTATGCTGTTTGCGCGTTCAGCTGTAGGAATTTAAGAAATAAGATTGAATCTTGGTATCAGAGTTGAAGTTTAACATAGAAGTTTGGATCTGGGTGTCAGAGGTGAAGTACAAGAAGTTTTTTTTTATCTCTTCCGTCCTTTTTTCCCCCGACACAGCTCGGAAAGTTTTTTTTCGGCGTTACATTTTACTTCAGCGGTTAAATTGATTATTCTTTGAAGCGGGTCATTGTGATCCGTTTCACACACACATTGCACAAAATATTTCTACATACTAATTAATCTTAACATCATACAAAGCCATTAAAATTATTTTATTTGTTTTTTTTTTTTATTTTCTGTTTTCAATCTTTTTTTTCTTTATTACCCTCTTTTGAATACAATTATTCTAAAATTCTTAACCTAAATAAGAATCTCCTTGTCAAACATGGATAAATACTTATTTTAGTATTACCACTGTTTAATTTTTATTTAGGATCAAAATATAAAAATTACATTTTGGTAACCTAATTTACTTTTTTACATTTTCATTCAAATAAGAGCCTTACTAATAATATTCTTTAAATTTACTTCTTAAATGTTTCTATTTTAATTCTTATAATAGTGTCTTATATAAATGTGATATATTTTACATAAATAAATCTTATATATAGTTTTCATGTCGTAATATTTCGATAACAGATATATATAAGATAGAAGTTTGGGTCTGAGTGATAGAGCTAAAGTTAAAGATTGAAGTTTGAATGTGGTTGTCAGAGTTGAAGACGTTGAGAGAACTTTGGATCTGATCAAGTCAAGTTCAAGATAGCATTTTGGATCGGGGTGTCAAAAGTGAAGTTCTAAATAGAATTTTTGATCTGGACGTCTACGGTGAAGTTCTAGATAGAAGTTTAGATCGGGGTGTCAGAAATGAAGTTCTAAATAGAATTTTTGATCTGGACGTCTACGGTGAAGTTCTAGATAGAAGTTTGGATCGGGGTGTCAGAAATGAAGTTCTAAATAGAATTTTTGATCTGGACGTCTACGGTGAAGTTCTAGATAGAAGTTTGGATCGGGGTGTCAGAAATGAAGTTCTAAATAGAATTTTTGATCTGGACGTCTACGGTGAAGTTCTAGATAGAAGTTTGGATCGGGGTGTCAAAAGTGAAGTTCTAAATAGAATTTTTGATCTGGACGTCTACGGTGAAGTTCTAGATAGAAGTTTGGATCGGGGTGTCAAAAGTGAAGCTCTAAATAGAATTTTGGATCTGGACGTCACAAGTCCTAGATAGAAGTTTTGACCTAGCCGTCAGAAGTAAAGTTCTTAATAGAAGTTTGGATCTACATGTGAGACGTGAAGTTCTAGATAGAAATTTGGATCTGACCGCCAGAGTGAAGTTTAATACAAAAATTTGGATCTGAGCGTCAGAGTGAAGTTTAATATAAAAGTTAGGATCTGAGCGTCAGAGTGAAGCTCATAATAGAAAAAGTCAGTTCAAAATGTAGTTTTACCTTGTGCTAACAAGCCGTCCGCCTCGTCGATGATATCCGCAGCACGCTGCGGGTGGAAAGCTGCATGACAATGCGGGCACGGTAACCGTCGACCGCGCACTATTGGACCCCTGCACGAACTGCATGCGTAAGCGCTGAACAATAGCTGCAACGGTGATGAAAATGAAATGAAAAACAAATTTGGTAAAATTGTTAAACACAATCCAAAATTTCATCGTACCGACGGGACTCGAACCCGCACCCCCCGGATTACACGTCCAGGTGCTCTGCCAATTAAGCCACGGTTCGACCCATCGATACGACGAAATTAGTGGATTGCATTTGTTAACCCAATTATGCATTGGTGGCGCCATCTATGACTACTTATTGGACGTATAATCCGGGGGGTTGCGGGTTCGAGTCCCGTCGGTACGATGAAATTTTGGATTGTGTTTAACAATTTTACAAAAATATAAAGTGTGTGACACTTCAAAGAAACATAATATTTGTAAAACAATTTATTTACAGCAATAGAACATAATACAAATGAAAAATTGCTTTATTTAAAAAAAGATTGTTGTAACAAAGTAGTTGTACCCTGCCTTCTGCTTTAGTCGTTTTGACTGTGTTGCAGAAGCCAGTGTCTACCTAAAAATCTGCCTTGTCAGAATGAAAGATGATTCAAATTATAATCATTCAAACGTCACGCGCTAGTCATTAACCGACTTCATAGACATGGAAGAGGTTGTCAATTTAAAATATTTTTATATCATAATCATCAGCCGGTGTCAGTCCACAGCTGGACGTAGGCCTCTCCCAAGATGCACCACTGAGCCTGATTTTCGGCTCTTCTCTTCCAATCACTGCACACCGCCCCGCGTATGTCGTTGCTCCACCTGGTCACAGTGTATGTATAATAATGTATTTTATATAATTTATAATATTTTTTTTCAGTTCCAAGTTGGTGTTATTTTTCTCCATATCTCTAAAGATACCGAACATATCTTAATGAAATTTAAATGGGACCACCTGGTAAGTATACCTTTCATAACAAAAAAATAATTTTCCAAATCGGTGCGTTTTCGAATAATCGGTGCACATAATACATTAAAAAGGTTCTGACAAATTGAAAACCACCTCCCTTTCAAAGTCAGTTTATGAGTGCGGATGCTTGACGTTGTGTCAAGCCTCGTCAATCGCGCTTATCGAGCAGTAAATGCTTGTGAAAAATACATAGCTCCTAGCATATTATATTGATCGCATGTACTGCGATCAATTTGTATTTTTTTTCTCATAATTATTAAATTATATCATCATTACCATATGTTTATTACATAGTAAAACAAAATAAATAATAATTTTATAACAAATTTTTATTTGCGGTTGGTGCAATACTTTTTCTATGGATCGAACTGCAAAGTTAAGTTTGTCCCTTATCCTAGTTTGACAAAGTACTGAAGCCTCGGTGCGCGAGTCTAACTCGCACTTGGCCGTTTCTTTTTTAGTTTAGAATGAGTATTATTGATATGATCTATTTAATCAAATTTAATGTTATTTGACGTAACTGCAGATTTCTATATTTGCTCATATGCTGAATAAATTGCTTTGACTTTTGAGATTGGATTAGTAGTATGTATACTGACCACAAAATCTCGCCTCTCCATATCGAGGCAGGCAGCGCAGGAGCAAGTGAACAGATATTGGGCCCGCAACAGTTGTCGACGACGCGAAGTGGTCTCTCGGGCGCGATGCGGCCCGTAACAGTTCAACACTTGAGAGCCGGGACCGAGCTCGCGGGAACACCGGACTATTAGACGGGATTTGTAAAACCTGTAATCATATTATGTTGATAACATCAATACAGTTTGTGCTAAAAGAGAACCGTCGTGGCGTTACGATGAACTAACATTTAAAAAAAAAACATTCAAGGTATTTTTGAAGTGAAACATCTTTAAGCGCACTGGGGTAGAAAATGCAACGGAAATGACGTAGCGTCACGGTCCGACTGCAACGGAAGTAACGTACGCGTAATGTTAGATTTTATATTTATAAACGCCCTCTGTTGTAGAACAGCGTAACTACGAAGACGTATTCGCTATAATTAGGGCATTCGTCCCGCTATGTTCAACAGATGGAGTTGTACAAAAGAATTCCCATTCAATCCCATACTGAAACACACAGTTACAGGTATGGTTGGTTTTAACCTACTTTAATATTTTTTTTAAATATTCTGTCGTAAACGATTGGATGACAGGTTGATAATGGTAATGTAATCTTGATAATGGTTCATTACTTTTGTGTTTTTTTTTCTAATTCAAAGCGTTAAAATTCTGATTTTGCTATGTTTACTTGATAATTGGTTATGATTTATGATTTTGACGTGTATATGTACTGCCTACATACTGAATAAATGCTTTATTTCTTTGATTCTTTGAAGGAAGTTTCACTTCTAACGCGTAGCTTTCTACGCACGGTTGGCAACCCTACATTCAGAGGAATTAAACATGTGTTTTAAGTGTGACGGTCGACGTCTAGATGAAAGCTGAATGGCTCAATGCCTTTGTTTTTTTTGTAAATTCAAAGCAATATGTTATGTTTCTGTTATATCTTCTTATATATAAAAATGAATCCCAATTACCCTTGGTCACGGCATCACGCGTGAACGGCTGGACCGATTTCGCTAATTCTTTTTTTGTCGTGTTTTTTATCGTCAGGTGGTGGATGGTTCTTATGAAAAAAAAATATTTAAATAAATGAAAATTGGTTTTAACGCAGGCGAAGCCGCGGGGCACAGCTAGTTTATAATAATAATTATTGAATATGATCTATTTGATGTTATTTGACGTGTGTAAGTGTATGGGCAAATTAAAAATTTGCCCATATACTAAATAAATACTTGGACTTTTTTGACTTTTGACACTGTCTGTTTTTATGTTGTTTATTTGCCTGTTTCATGTATACATATTTATTATGGGAAGAGGCGACGTGTCTTAGTCGTTTTTGTCATTTTAGTCGTCTTTGACGTGAGTGGTCCGAGCCACGGCCGAAGCCTATACCACCAGTGGTCCTATTTAACACCACCTAAGGACGTGTAGGGTAGATTAAGGTCAAAGCCTACGGACGCAGGAAAGCAATAATGACCTCAAATATATATTTATGTATCGTACTCACGTATTGATAATGTTAGGGTCGCACGAGTGATTCATCATGGCCGCGGAAGGGTAAATGGCGGTCGCACGACGAACTTCGCGTTCCGATACCGTTCGACCTGGAAATCACAATAAACATATTCAAAAATAACAATAAAAAATCTTTTCAAATCCGTTTATTCATTTTGTAGTAATTTTTTGGTCCTCCAGTCAAATAGCTATAGTCGTATTTTTAATTAGACGAAGCCAACTGACAGTAGCTAATGTCACTTTGTAAAATAATGTTGCCATATTTAAAGTAATAGTGATGCGTTCAGTTCTCGTTTAATCAGATGAAACTATAAAAAAATATTATTTCTATAAACTAAACTCGTTGGTATATACAAAGCACGACTAAAATTCGAACCCCGTACCCGATATCGGCAGTTCGGCACACTAACTATTCACTAGACAATCGAGGCAATTTCATTCATTCAGGAGTTTTTTCAATCATTCGCTTTGTGACAACCCTATTTTTATTTCATCAAAAACTGACAACACAGTAAACGTCAGTTGAATTCGTCTAATTAAAAATGAGACTATAGGTACCAACTTATGTATATCTAACTTTATTGGATATGTATATATGAAGTATTTGTACATACAT